>JALIDW010000002.1:0-1355136 GCA_023079495.1 Xylaria sp. L1 SY-2022 | reverse complement strand
GTCCTCTAGACTATTCACATGATACGGCTTTCGGAAGACGAAACGAGTTGAACTCTGCCGTCAACTAGTTGATAAGGGCTTTTGTTGTAAGTCGAGTTGCAGTCCGTAGAAAAAAGCAATCGTTGGATGTTACCTATATGAGTTCAGGCAATTGTTTGCGGGACTCCGTAACCTGTGACGTCCTGGGTGTTCATATGCCGGGGACATAATGAATAGGTATCCCCTTTCAGTAAGTATGTGCCGTCATGGGGAAGTTGCTGAAAGCAGCTAGACTCGTCGATGCTCGTCTTGGCAACGGCGGAGGGTTGCAATGAGATTCGGTGCTGACGCGAAGGACCGAAGTTCATTCCCCGGAGGGTAAGGTGTGGATCCTGTCCGGGCTCGGGGCTACATGAGTCGATGTAACGGAGCCGGAAATCTCAACTCGGTGTGGTATAAAATCAGCTGAGAAGGACCTCGAAATCCCCAGGCGAGTTTTGCATATCCTCGCTGTAATCCGTAGAGTCGAGGCAATGATCGAAGACCAGCCACCGCATCTTACTGTTTGTACCCAGGTAGACCAGAACAAATAAGCATGGATTCGGCGTTTGCTCTCACTGGAAAACCCCATATGGCAGAATCCCCCGAATCGCATCGGTCAAGCCTGCCGACTGTGCCGCAGACCTGCTTCTAAACATCACGCCACGAAAGACTTAGTGAGGAAGCTGGACAGCCGACGAGATGATTCGAGATCCAGTGTAGGACCTGTTAGATGTACAGAGCCGCCAGGTGCTGACTGGTAGGAGTCCGAGATCCTGTCGCACGTCGCTTGAGAGGGTGGCAACCACGATTCCCATTCTCTGGCTAGTCTGGCCGTAATTCACTGTTCCAGGCTTAACTTATTCGGAAACGACAGGACGTTTAACCGAGTGCGCACTTCCTTCAACATATCTGGTATGTTTCGCAGCGTAGACTTGATGGAAGCACGAGTGCAGCTCGCTGGCGGTCGTGATGGGAGTCGGTCGGACCTTTCTGGTGCCTTCATACCATATCTCTTTTATTCATCTGTTTTTCTCGTCAAGTTCTTGTCCGTGACCTTCATCTAGGCGCATATCATCGAGACGCGTACATCTCGCAATCGGATAAGTCGATCTGTAAACGCGTCGTTTGTGCAAGTCCATCACTTCCAATTCTCGAGCATTGAAAATCAAAGATCTTGGATCCCAATTGTGTTCTCTGGAGAATCTGAACCGCTACATAAAAGAGTTGTAAGGAGAGAAAAAGACATCGAGCGACCACATACGACCGCTCGGGACCGACGGCGGGCCCCCAACTTTTTATCAGTCCGAGGTCAACTTTCACGCAAAATATTATCACATGTTTGTCGACTGATTACATTTCTAGATCTGATCATCTTGGATATCATATCGAGCCATTATGGGGTGTTAAGGCCATGTATTACTTTAGGTAGTAACTGTTGAGTTATGTACGGACTGATGGAGACGGGTAGGAAAAGATGTGAAGCAGAAATCGTCAATGTTAGAAACCAGGACAACTTGGAACAATAAACACGCGCCGCGTCAAAAAGAAAGCAACCATAACACCCTTCATCCATCCATCCATCCATCCATCCATTCATCCAAGCATCAAACCAGATAAATACCACGACAATTTCATCAAGCAACGTTGCATGCGAATCAAGGGAGACAAGAATACGAAATCGGATGTGCTCACAGCAAGACCGAGTGAAAGGCCGAACCCGATTCCAATCGCCGGGGTCGTCATGCCTGACACCTCGGCGATGAATGAAGCAAGGGATGCTCGCCTAGGTCCCCGATAGCCCGTGAATTGTAATGTGTACACGTTCGTCAGTCAGTTCATGATCACGTGTGAGAAGGGGTTTGCATCATGCTGTCGTCTCGAAAGAACAGCAACAAAGCGCATGCAAATCGTATTGGAAAGACGCTTTTATTGGGGTATATTGTCTAGATCTAGATCAGGAGAGAGTAAAATGTATCTGCGAGATATTTCGCAACATCTATCGCGGGAGATGCCGCAACTCCTCACCAGGCGGACACAACGCCTCCTCATCCTCATCCACCCGCACCCAGCTCCCGCTCTTATTCGTATGTCGAATGAGCTCAATATGGTTCGTGACGCTGATTCCGCCGTGTTCGGCGCCGGTATGTAGACCCGGCGACGTGACGTTGACTTGATTCCGTGCTTCGCGGCCGTAGAGCGTCATGTGCAGTGCCTCCTTGTAATAGTTACTCGCGCGCGTGGTGAAATTGCTTGGTTTCTTCAGTTCGCTGCCGAAGATGTGCTCGAAGAGCGGGAGATATGTCGGTGCTGAGCCGGCCAGCAGACAGATGGTTATCTCGACTAGGCTTATGATGAGCGTCGGCACGGCGGCCCATGTCCCGTCGCTGGTGCCGACATTTGTAGAAAATGGCAATCGTATGATGCCAACAATGCAGGCGCTGGTGAGTCGGTCAGCATTTCTCATCCGTGTTGTTCGTAAGTATTGTGAGGGGAGTGAGTGGACTGACCTGGCCCCTACAGCAAAGACAAACCCCACCAACCACTTCTCCCGTGTTGTGAGGCCCAGCTTCCAAACCAGTGGTATCACCATTGCCACCATGAAAATGTCGGAAATCACGTTGGTGATGCCGGAGATGAGATTCTTCACTCCCAGATCAATGCAGAACCCTTCGACGTCGGGCCGCCAGACATAGTCAATCGGGTTGCACTGGAAGATGGCGACCATGGCACTCGACATCGCCCAGCCTGCCACAAAGAAAATAGTCGCCCATATGAGATAGCGAAACTTTTGTCCAGGGAATGTCTTCGTATAAAATGAGAGAATGCTAAATTTAATGAATGCGATGGCGAGCACGTAGGCCACTTCGCCCGTGATGGCCAACTGCCTGTCTGTTAGCACAATGCTGCAACAATGATGGTAGGGGAGGGCGGATAGACCCCGAAGACAATGACTTAGTGCACTCCACACTCAAAGAAACAATGCATGGTTACGAGGACACTTCGGTCACAGAAAAAGAACCAGTATGAAATAGTCACATCATGTCACTTACGATTTGAACCGTCCGGAAGTCCGTCACTACAACTGAATGCCGTCCGATGCCATACACGGTCCCAACAGCCCAGGTGATGCTTTTCGTGATAAAGAAAATCCATGCAACGAGGATGAGCCAGTCGCTTGCGTCCAAATGCAGTCTTCCGTGCAGTAACCGCCGTGAGAAAATACGCAGAGCCACGATGGCGATCGAAACAGCTGCTGTTGCAGAGCAGGCGGCGATAATGCTGGGTCTCCTGGATTCATCGCGATGCTCGTTCTGCCACTCGATCTGCTCCGGCGACGGTCCAAACCCCATTTTCTAAAGCGAGTGACTCGGGCGTAGTGTCTTCGTCGTCGGCTGCTGGTCGATAAGAGGCGAGTTTCTCGGAGATTCGCGTAGATGAGAAGAACTCGTCCAGACCAGTCGAATGAATTGTTGACGCGAGAAGGGAAAAACCACTACATGCTCTGCCCAGACTTCGAGTACAAAGGAGCGGATGTCGAGGTAGGGAATACCTGACGGGAATGGGACTGATTCGTGATCAAAAAAGGAATAGGGTTGGATTTGTGATCGGAAAATAAAGAAGGGGGGGGGGAAGGGGGTCTCCTTTCAACCGCGATCTGCCACCCGTTGACCCTACTCGACCTTAAATGCCAACTTTAAAATGCTGGGGCAGCGAGAGGACAACGTCTTGGACCTGAAACTATTGGCTGCGCCGCTTGAGATGCGATCTCAGTTCGATCCTAGTCCTGGATCGCGTCGATCTCGCAAACTGTGATCTGTACCTTAGATAGCCGCAGCCCTATATCGCCCTTACTGGGGCTTGATACTCGTATTGGTGAATGGGCTCTCGGGCATCAGTGTGCCATGGCTCTGGGATCGGAATGTCGTGCCCGCTCCCTTTTCCCATCGCTCGATTATCAGCCATCTCTCCCATCATCTCGCCTCGCCTGCCACGCGCTAGCAGAAGATCTCGGGGACTTCCTTCGAAGTTCGGGCTCCTCACTTGCCCCTGGGCCCTTGCTGCCAGCCAATATATTTCGTCCGTTGCAGCCATCACGGTTCCTGAAATTCGGGCAATTCGGCCCGTCCATCGTGCTGGGCGCAGATCCGATTCAGCCGCCGCGCCTGTTCATTGGCGCGAACAAGGGTCCTCGAGCTAAAATGACGAACAGAATCTAAGATGTTGTCTCGAAGACGGGCGAAGATGGAGCAGAGCACGCTGTGGTGGAGAGAGACCTGTCTTCCCTCCGGGAGCCCCGTCTGTTGCGAAGTTGAGACACGCCACCCAGGGCAATTTCAGAGGGCAAGATTGGCTGCGCCCGACTGGCCTATTAATCTGCCTAGTGTCGTGCTAGGTACTTGGATCACACGGCGAACTGGCGTCAGGGCGCGTCCGAAGGGATGGAAGACGGCGCACGAGCCATATGAACGACTAACGATCCTTGGTCTCGGGTCAGACAAGTCACCAAACACTTAAACAGGTCGTTTCGCCGTGTCGTAATCCGTATAACCGATCCTCCCAGATTCCTATATCTGTAATCCGTAATCCCCCATCTCGCGCGCTCGGGTCCTCGGTGCACATCGCTCAGCCAGCAACCCAGGAGCCAGGACAGACCGACGACTAATGAGAAAGCCAATGTCAGCTCATCTGTCGGGCCATGATTCCGTGTATACTATCCAGAGGAGTAAGTATGAGAGCGAATCTTCCAGAATACGCATCATAAATACGATACGGGTTGGATGGGGACCACATGGTCATAAGTGCCTGATGAGGTTGTGCATGACGCGCGTCACGTCTTCCTCATCCACCCCACACGAGCGAGCTTTTGCTTTTCCCATCTCAAGACTCGCTCAACTCACCACTGGCCAATGACCTCACGCATCCTCTCTCTAGCAGCAGCCCATGACCCAATACCCGTGGCACGCCCCACCCTAAGTAACTGGATATCGCGAGGTTCCGTCGTCCGGCTTGCCACTACTGTCGCTCTTCGCATGACTCGCATCCGCTGATTAATGCATGACATCCAAGGAGCTCAAAGCATCGACAGCCAATCACTCGCGTTGAGAGCTGTGATGGATCGTCATGGGTGGATTATCAGCGGGTGATCAGCTCTCGACGGAATGAGCCTCCAGCCCTATTTCGTACTGAAGCACCGCGCACAAAACACCTGAATGACGGACGGTTGATTCTCGATGTTCAGGTTGACGGAGACTATGAGAGGTTCCTGTACAGTACGGAACAGGTCAGCTGTCGGTGACGGGCACAGCCTCATAAAGCAGGTAGGTAATCCGTACTTCATCAACGCTGTCATGGTCGTGCGTGATTGGTTTTGTGCAATGCGACCCGGCATAGGTACCTATCAATAATCAGGTTCGAGAAATGAACAGGGCAGACTCCTAGTTATGAGGCAGCCAATTCTGGTTTGCCAGTTGCAGCTTGCCGCTAATATCCATCCCTGCAAAATGTCAGTACATGGCCGGTAGGTACGGTAATCCGTAGAGCTACCTACCCGGTATTTTCTGGGGACGCGTCTCATGGTTCTTCCGGTTGATCCGTAGAGCATGAAAGCCAGTCTCCAGACTCCAGAGGGAGTTTCTTCTCAATGCCGGCACCGCGGGAGCTCCGACTCCTGGGAATACGGATACGATCAAGTAGCAGGACTCGGAGGCACAACCACGTGCGTTTCTAATTGGAGAAATCTGATCTCCACGGAGTCGGGATCTCGCCAAAGAAAACCTCGGCGAACAACTTTCACAACTAGCATTCCGTACGTATACCTACGTGGATTCTACCGGTTCCGTAGCGCCGGCATTCCAACGTCCCGGTATTGGTGGAGATCTCGTGTCCTGACCCATGAGAGTAGGATTCAGACCATAGAGCGCATCTCATCAGTCATGCTCTGAGAAAAGCAGACCGCGGATTCGGGTCCAAGAGTCGAGACGTGGCCCATCACGTGGCTTTTGGCGACCTCTAACACCTAGCCAGTATCAATCATGTTCCAACTACCTACCAGTCCATGGCCCTTGAAGTTGCCACAAGAGCATGATACCTAGACCAAGGTAGGTAGGTATATTATCCCTGCATGACGTACACTAGCCTTCGAGATTGGTTGAGAGACTGGACACCATCGCGAACCGTAGAGACTGATTATCCCTATTCGGCAAATCTGCTGCATCATGATAAGTGCATCTGGCCTGGTCTGAACTGTTACTAGTCCGAGTACTAAGGATTAGCAGTAGGAAGACGTCGTATGTAAAGATGATGATAACTATGAGGGGGAGATGGATCATGGGGCATCTTCCCCGAAGCACATCGTGAAATACGAGCTAGCGTGTGCGTCTTCTGCCTTCGAGACGAGTCGACATACTCGTACAAGACTTCTGAGGCCAATGATTGCCTCTAGAAGGTGCTGCTCAGTCATAAGATGTCCGAGATATATGGATTATTAGTTGATCCAGGAGTAGTGTAATCAAGTCGCTGCGGCGACAGATGTGGTTCGCCTTTGCCGCTTGTTGTATCTAGTACGAGTAGAATAGTATGAGTACTCCGTAGCAACTGAAAGAAGCCGGCAAGCGAGCAGACGAAGTTTTGTTTCACATCCTGGTGACACTGGCCCCGAAAACACAAACATCCCGTCACAGACCTACTGTGTAGTATGAACGGTCCATGCGCTATGTAATATGCCGCGTACGGTTCGATCTCAAGGGTTGGGAAAAAGAAACCCCGGAGGCGTGGTGTGCCGTGCCTACCTTTGAGGTTAATTAACAGAGGTTAGATAGCTACATTTAATTTCATGACCAAGCAAGTTGTCTTTTGAATGGAGAACCTTTCCATGGCTCATGCATAGGTGTATGAAGCCCTAGGATAGTCGGATCGTGGTTGGCGCTATCTGCTGCATGAGATATACCTTACCAGAGATCTGGGACAGAACGAAGCTAGGTTCCCTGTGCAGAGTCTGGCAAAAGTGCCTGTGTTGCGACAGGAACGGCAGATCAACCTCCTCTTCTTCACCCGAGGACGAGGCATATCGCCGAGCCCAACTTAGGCGCCTCCAGCAGGATCGGCGAAGCTTGAAGATGAACACGAGAGCCCACGTGGAGTCCACGCTGGAAAGCGAAGCGAAAAGGAGGCCGAGTCGACAGAACCGTTCCCAACAACTCGTGCATTAACTTTATCCAGTCCGACACTCCCGGGAGAGGGTGCTGAAGCCAAACCAACTGCCGAAGAAGCCCGAGAGTACGCCATTGCTGCTGGCACCAGTCCTCTCAAGCTTAGGGCAGCACGAGACCTAGGAGTCAGGAGTCAGGAGTCGGGAGTCGGGAGTCGGGGCAACCTTTCCCACACCAACTCCCGCGAAACGGAATTTTGACAGGTCCTTGCCGTAATAGTGTAGATACTAGTGTTCTGGGGCACCTCACTGACGTGAGGACGGCATAGACGACACAGACGGAACGACCCGGAGCCCCTCTGATTAGGGCGGTCCAGATTGAGCGCGAGTACTACCAAACAGCGAAGACTCTAGATGGTGCCGCAGAGCACGTTCTGACTCCTGAGGAGAGCAGGCGGGCGAGATTTTTGGAACTGGACGGTCCGCAGCCACATGATTCAGCATATCAGCTCAGAGATGAGATGTAATTGGTAGCCAGGCCTACCTACAACGTGTACCTACCTAGAGAGCAACGAAGTTTCAGGCCTGTGAATGCCGTCTATCTTGCATACCTAGAGATTGGATGATCAGCGACATAGAGTGCAACGGGCGTAATCCGTAGTCATTGCACAGAAAGATTCAGTACTTTGCAGGTTGATAGTGATAGTGCCTAGAGCTGCCTTTTCTGTTGTACGTTGCAACATGTGTTTAGGCATATGGCAGAGCGGGATGAGGAGAGTGAAAAGCTGGGAAACATGAAGCGGAGCAAGGGCTCCCGTCCGGCTATCTCAGACAAGACAGCCCGAGACCACCTGTCGCCAGCTGGTCAGGAACCCGCTATTCCGTGAAGGGCACTTGTCCAACCTTATTTCTTATCTGTACCACGTGCACGTTGTTCATAATGAGGTAAATACCTACATAGTCGGAAACCACAATCCGTACAAAGTACTTAGATTTCCTCTCAAGCTCTCGGTAAATAGATGTACCGTTCACCTTGAAACGAGATATAAAAACGAACGGTGGGGTGTCCCAGGAGCTGTCCCCCAGGCCCTGGTAAAGTGGTATGTGTCCTGGACTTCGACATGCTTGGTGAAAGGACGGATTCGGCACCCGTGGAGTACTCGCCCGGTCTACTATCGACACAGACTGTCGTATATCGGTGTGTGGGCCGAATCATAGTTGATATGTTAATCCTCCCTCCAGAAGACGGGGAAAGAAACTACGAGTACTCTGCAATCTGGAGGCCCTGGAACGCCTGCCTGTTGTCTGTCCCCAGACCATGGAGCTAACTCCCTCGCGACTACGAGTACGAAATACACTGCATGTTACCGCTCTGCATGCATCATGTAGGTCTTGTATAAGAGCCCGGTCGCGTCACCATTTGCAGCTGCTTCAGGAACTTTGACGTCCTCCCATCTTTCTTATCACAACGATTCACAAACCCACTCACATCCCCTCCATGACAGCTCATGGCTTCACCAGAGCCGCAACCACTGTTAATTTTAGCAGCATCTTAGCGAGTTCTCACCGGACTTTGGAAGGCGACCTTGACCTTCGCCCGGATCAACCTGGTAAGTTGATATGACACGGCCGTGCTAATCCCTCGTCTCGCAAACGGCAACATAGTAACCTCCTTCACGCCCTTTCGAGCTCTATGATGGCACACGAAGACTCGTAGGTATAGCTTAATACATACCCAGAGACAGCTGGTGAACAACATCATCATTACCGTTCACAAGTAGCCCTCCTTCTAGATTTCACTCTTGGGGGGACCCAGGTGGGCTTCGAGACTCTGACTGACTCTCGAACCTCGAATCTCTATTACAGGGGAGATTAGCTTCAAACTCACAATGCCGACCGCGAGCTCAAGCATGGCGTCAACACAAATAATGTCTATACACTCCACGTGTGTACACTCTGAGGAGTTCTAAGATTACCTGTTCCCTCAGGCGCTAAGGGATAGATAATCAATCCTACGCGTATACTATTAGCTCTTAACGACGTATACCCCTGAGCCTGGACCTGAAGGGTGCGAGTCTTGCCCCGCTGGCAACGACGACGATGATGACGGTGAGCCACCGGAAAGAGTTCCCAACCCTTGAACTTGTTGACACTGGCAATCGTGTATAGCTGCGCATTTATAAATATATCGAATTCCAGCTCCGACTTGTCCCTCTTCTTCTCCTTCCTCGTGCTCTCCGATTCTCACTCCAGTCACCTCTACTCTCGTTGAATCACTTGCTTCGTCTGTTGACATAGGCATTTTTGATCTACTGCTATCTCGGTGCTTTTCTGCCTAGAAAGCTCTCGCCACAATGCGTTTCGTCCCGGCAGCCTTGCCCCTTTCTTTGCTTTCGTCGGTGCCTACCGCATTTGCTGCGCCTAGAGACTCCCTACGCAGCAATGAGGCAGTTCCAGCTGTCCTTCGTCGTGCTTCGCCAGAGAGTCCCTCTGGCAACTATGCTCCCTCCATTGTTGACTGCCCGTCGGATTCTCCCACTGTCCGGGATGCCACCGCACTATCCCCTGCTGAGACCCAGTGGCTGCAGAAGCGCCGCGCCAACACAATCCAGCCCATGATTGCTTTGATGCAGCAGGCCAACATCTCGGGCTTTGATGCCCCTGGCTTTATTCAGTCCCACGCTTCCAACTTGTCTGCCATCCCCAACATTGGTATCGCTATCTCCGGTGGTGGCTATCGTTCTCTGTTCAGCGGCGGCGGCTTCCTTGCTGCTGCCGATGCCCGCGTTGCTGGCTCCACGGACATTGGTCGCATCGGAAACCTCCTCCAGTCGACCACGTATCTCAGCTCTAACTCCGGTGGTGGCTGGCTCGTCTCATCGATCTATGCCAACAACTTCTCCACCATCACTGCCTTGCGGGACGGAGCGCCGGGCTCATCGCTGTGGAAGTTCTCGGACAACGTCTTTGTTGGACCTGCTGACATCGGCACTAATCCCTACTGGCAACAAATTGAGACCCAGGTGAATCTGAAGATCGCCGCGGGCTACGATGTCTCCTTCTCAGACTACTGGGGCCTTGCTCTGTCCTACCAACTCATCAATGCCCCTGAGGGTGGCCCGGCATTCACCTTCTCCTCCGTCGCTGACGACGTGAGCTTTTCTGCTGCTGACACCCCCTTTCCCATCCTCATGTTCGATGAGGAGCCGGCGGATGCCATCCTTCCCACGCTGGCTTCGACTGTCTACGAGATTAACCCCTTCGAGTTCGGAAGCTGGGATGACACCGTTGCCGGCTTCGTGCCCACCAAGTTCGTTGGCTCCAACTTCAGCCATGGCTCCGTCCCCAAGAAGGGAAACTGTGTTGAAGGGTTTGACCAGTTTGGATTCGTTCTCGGCACCACTAGTTCCCTCTTCAACGAGGCTCCCTTGAGCTTCCCGCCGGGCGAGCTACCCGACAACATCTCTAGCCTTCTCCTCGGCGCTGCGAATGCCCCGGATGGCGCCGTCGCCCACTGGGTGAACCCCTTCTTCAAGTGGGACCCCAGTAACAACGAGAACACCCACACTCAGTTGCTCAAGCTTGTTGATGGTGGTGAGGTACGTAGTCTCTTCGTCTCCTATAGTACTTGCGTGTCTGGAGGTCCTTTAACCTGGACCTAATCGTCTTAGTCTCATGTCAATAAGCTTAAAGATCATGACTGACTCGTGGTGTCGTAAACAGAACTTGGAGAACGTTCCCCTCCAGCCCATGATCCAGCCCCTTCGTCAACTGGATGTCGTCTTCGCTGTCGGCAACGGAGCTGACACTTCTTTCTCCTACCCCGACGGTACGGACTTGCGCGCCACATTCCAGCGTAGCCAAACTCTCATCAGCAGCAAGAACAACCCTGCCAGCCAGGGCCATGACGCCCCCGCGTTCCCCACCGTCCCAGATGCCAACACCTTCATTAACCTCGGTCTCAACCAGCGCCCAACCTTCTTCGGCTGCAACACCACCGAGTTTGCCGGTGTCGGCCACATCCCACCACTGATTGTGTTCATGCCCCTGGCCCCTTACAACATCTTCGCCAACGTGTCGACTGGCAACATCTCGTACACTGATGACCAGCGCAACGCCCTGATCGAGAACGGCTTCAACGTGGCCACCATGGGCAACGGCACCCTCGAGGAGCAGTGGCCTACCTGCCTAGCTTGCGCTGTCCTCAGCCGTAGCTTGGAGCGCACCGGCACCCCCGTTCCGGCGGCCTGCCAGTCTTGCTTCGACTTGCACTGCTGGAACGGTACCACGGACACCACCCCGGCTGTCTACAACCCTTCGCTCCTCCTCCCCTAGACCGCTTAAGTGTCTGTCATGCCTTTCTTTGCCCTTGTGATTTACCCCTTGTATATATGAGACGGCGAGACTTATACGTTCCCTCCTCGGGGATATATTCAGGGGCACGTGGATTTACCATGAACTTTTGCTTCAATTCATACCAAAACACGTGAGTAGTATTTAATGTATTTTGCCCAGGAGGTACATACGGATTGACCAATTATGATGAGAGCGAACAAGTATCTCTCAAAAACACAGCTTGAAAGAAGCTCGGAAGGAAGAAAATAGGGGTATATATTCTGTATATAGAACATGAATAACAGACCTGTCGAACAACATACTGCGACCCTTTATACCGTGCTCTGCCATTGCGTATCATTAGTGTTTATTTCCTCGGAGTTGTACTCACTCACCCGTTCTCATCAAGCTCGTCTCTTCAGACTTTTCACCCATGTCGACTTGACGAGCTCTCCATCCTCGCATTTCCCCCTGGCAGGCCTCCACATAATCCACATAGTAAACGGGCCAACTTTCTCATCCATCTCCCTCCACTCCTCATCCGGTTATCCCTCTGTACGTGTAGGTGATTGATCTCAATACAGCGAAACCCGTTGATCTCATACAGAGGTCTTCCGTAGATCGTCGCGTCGATGAAGACTTCCAGTCCCAGTCCGTCTGCTCTCTGGACGCCTCAGGACATCATTTTCCGTGCCACGCCTTGCCATCGATACCGGGACTCATGAAGAGAACTGTTGTCGCATGTAAGTCTCCAGTTATTAGAGAGAGGGGCATTAATATACACGCATGGGCCCTGCGAACCAGACGACTCCGCGGCTCTTCAACAGCCTGTACGACTTGATTGGTATAATCATCACCAGATTCTCGTCGACTCACATGATGCCAATGTTTTTCGCGGGGTCCATTGAGACAAAAGTAAGAGAAGACACCGTATTCGTGTTGATAGGTCTGCTCCAGCATCCAACATCATGAATACCGATACTGTTTTGGAGTAGCCAGAGACGAAGACACGCTCACCAATCTATTAGTTCGTCTTGGTGAGATCTTGAAGAACGATGTCTGCATTTTTGTATTGGCGAACCTGGTCATATACCTCGACATCGCCAGCCTACTGGTTCAGATTACCGATTTCAACTCCTGTCGGTGTCTGGTGGGATCGGCAGTCTCTTTCTGCTGTCTCGTACATTGATCAGATCATACAGACGATGCTCTCAGATTGCTGAATCGAAGCCGAGCATAATCCAAGACAAATGGCAAGTGATCAGACCTGTTTTGAAGAGTTAACAGTCATTTAAAAAGGAATGAAGAATCGAGCAGCTCGGAAACCATGGAGGCTGAAACGCGCGAGCACAAGGGTTGCATGATAAGAGCGATACTGCAGTCTCCTAAGAAGAATAACCCGTGCTAATGGCTAACTTTTCCCATTGAGGCCATTCATTCAAACGAAGATCTCCTTACAAGCCTTTGCTAATGATGCCTCCCTAGAAATCGACAGTCGACATCGTTGAGAATCAGGGGCAGGCCTACAAATGACTAGTCGGTCGAGATACATGAAAAGGGTTGTGATCTTCCGGACTGATGTTGTCACCAACTTCTTCGCAAGTTGACCGCGACATAGCTACTAAGTCAAACGGGTCGCGAGTCAACGTTGTTGATGCTTGCCGGTGCCCTCAGAGAACGCCCCTTTGTCCAGACAAGATCTCTCCTCCTTACGAGTCACTACTGATATCCTATACATTACTGTTTAACATTTGAAAACAAAGTATACGATGAATAACACGATTTGTGTGCTTACTTGTACAAGAATGCGCACTGCTTTTGTGGAAAGTGAAAATAATCACAGGATCAGGAGAACTTGATGGGGACATCAACAGAGAGAGGATGTGCACCTAATGAAGCATGCTTTATGCCGGGCTTGATCCATAGACTATGTAGGTAAAGAGGTGTATGACAAGACCGAGGCCCCGCCAAGACCCATTTATGACCTGTCCCTTGTCCGAGCTCTCCAAGACCACCAATCTTTCCACCTGCTTGTCTTGTCTCCTCATACCTTTTGATCATTCGCCATGCTCCTCGACTGCTTTACGAATACACATACCTAAAGAAGCAAGGCTAATTCTTACTTATTGTCGACCTCTCCTTTTCTTACGTTGGCACCTAATCTCCTCCTCGTTTCTCACTCTGCGCGAACACCCTGCAGCATCCCGCCGTGCCCACCCGACAGCTCCCCGTGCATCGAGTATTCCGTAGGTCCATGAATGGCTTCAGCAACAGATCCTCAGTTTTCTCACCTTCGTGCGAGCGATCCGACCGGAAGTGACGGCGCTTGGAGTAAAGACACCTCGATGCCGATGCCACAGCCGCCTCCCTCTCCGCCTGTGACGGACACCGAGACAGACACTGATCTTGGACCCTCCTCGTCACGTTCACCCCCGCATACGGATGCCCCCAACCAAAGTGGTGATGAGCCGCCAATGCGCTCAGATGCTACCACCTTAGTCGAACCTGAGCCCATAGCAGATACCGACCCCGATACCACTGCGAGCCAGCCGCCGTCGGCTAGATCAACGGTCACATCTCCACCCTACTGGACGGCGCGGAATAGTCAGGCGTATTCGATCGACCAACCAAGGACAAACCCTCGGGCCTCTGCCGGCTCGCTCCTCCCAGCAGGTCTGGGAATCACATTACAGGATAATGAGAGCAGTAGTGTCGATGATCGGGGCGGCGCTTGCTGGGCTAAAAGTGTGGAACTGACAGACTATGTCACCGTCAACGGCAGCGCAACAAATATCGGCGCTTTCGTTGTGTGGAACATTCGCGTGGAGACACTGAACGTGAGTCTTCTTGTCCTAGTTGATAAATTAAGAAGTTGTGACTGACTGTTCCGAATGACAGGGGAGCTACATGAACATCCGAAAACGATACTCCGAATTCGATGACTTCCGTTCGAAGCTCATGCAGACATTTCCTGGGTTCGAGGCCGCCGTGCCCGAGCTCCCGCCCAAAAGCGTCTTCTCGAAGTTCCGGCCCCGGTTCCTGGAGAAACGGAGGTCAGGCCTGCAGTACTTCTTAAAGTGCGCTCTCCCGATAATCTATTACTGGTCCTTAGAGCAGTTATGACTGACATTCGTGCGACAGCTGCATAATGCTAAACCCGGAATTCTCTGGTTCGCCAGTCCTCAAGGAGTTCCTATTCTCCTAAGTGATCAGAGATGCTAGCTAGCCTGCCATATGGCAGTCAGTCCATTCACCACGCGACGAACGAATCGATCTTACGGGGGATTCAAAAACGGGGATTGAAGAATTTAACGATGATTTATGATGGATGCCACAACTGCACGACGACGATAATGTTAATAATGTATGACCACGCAACTCCCCGGGACGAAAAGAACCCCCGAGACAGTATATATAAAACTCCTTCACATGTCAGACCGTTAAGACGGACCTTTCACAGCCAAAAATCACATATATTTCCATTCTGCCTTTCACGGCGCGACTCGATTTCATGTTCAACAACGTAACCTGAAGTACAAGCGGAACAGCAATTCTATGTCTGCGCGACTCTATGCTACATGGAATGACGAGCTGATGAAAAGCAAACGCCCACATTGATTTTGTGTTTTTGTTTTTGCAAAACGCCCACGCAATGCAGCCCAATCTATGTTGACCAGCCCTCAAATAAGAAGAGTCCATGAAACCAACCGAAAGACTGAATGCATGATGCTGAATAAATGGCAGCCCTTGACGTGCAATGCTCGTTCTCCCCATAGTCTATTTTCCATAGTTTCCTTTCACGGGTATTGTTCTCTCTTTTTTCTTTTTTAATCGTTTCATTACGTTTCTCCGCATAACATCCATCTTCCCAACTCATGGCCGCCTGCCTATAATAATAATAATAATATGCCCTGCTTATTTCGAGCTGGCCAGACTCAAGTAGCAGTTCCAGCCGATGGAGGCGACGTTAACGGCCAGGACGCGGTGCTGGAGGGGCACGAACTTGAAGTTGACGATCTGGATGAAGGGCCAGATCATCCAGTTCGTGAGCAGGGTCTCGGAGTAGCTCTTGTCGAGCTTCTCCTTGGGCGAGGAACCTTCCAAAACGGCCATGCTGGACAGGAAGATGCCGATGAATGTGGGCGCGAAGAGCAGCTGGTCGCAGGCTACGCGGGCGACGATCTCGGCGTTCTTGTTGGGGAGGACGACGCGCTTGGAGAGGATCTTGAACCAGGTGGTTGCGGCGGGGCCGAAGACGACTGGGAGGGTGGGTTAGTTTTTTTGTCTTATCAAGGTATTTTGAAATGACAAGGGGGGTCAATTCTCATATGTTGGATCGAGTGAAGGACGAGTCTCGTAGTTGCCAGAATTCCAGATGAAAGAAAAGAGGGCAATGACTTACTACCACCGTATCCGAGCATGCGACCCGTCCGGACATAGTCGTGCTTGTCGAGACCCTTCTTCTCCATCATCTGTTGCGCCGTGATATCACCGACGGCGAAGAGCACGGCCGTGGTGATGCTCTGTGTGAGCAGCGGCCGAGCCGCAAGGCTGCGTTGGTACCTGTTTCATCCCGTCAGTATGGAAGCGCACGAATAGAAGGAACCCCGCAGTCCAATTGTCCATTCGGAGTTGTGGTTTCTCGTGATACCGAACACGGCGGGGCACTTACCAGCGAAGCATGATGTGTGTGTGAAAGGGTTGGTGGTGAAGGAGAGAAATTAGATGGCGATTTCGACAAGTTCGCGAACTTGGGGTGATGACACCTTGAGATTTTTATTTACTGGGACCGCAGATTAATTTGTTCGGTTTGGGTGTCTGTCTGTCTGTCCGGTTAGATAAATGGTTCTTAGGCCCTGTTTGATAGGAAAAACTGGGTCCAGGAATTCGTGACTTCGGTACATCTGTAGACTGCGGCTAGGCGATTTACGGACTGGTATGAGCTGTAGGGTGCGCTAGAGAAATAGGGCCGTTCGGTACGTATCTTTACACAGTGTTATTCGTACGGCAAATTACTGTGCAGAAAGTCGAACAGCTGTTCCCGGCTGCGGGCAGCGATGCGCAGCTGTTTTGGCACGCAAAAAGCTGTCAACAGCTGCCGGCACCTGCAGCTGCATCCAGCGAGTTGCATCCAACCACCTTGGGAGGTGTACGGATGCAACTCGCTGCATCCAGCAAAATGCCCCAGTTATTCCCCAGTTTTACGTCCCAAAACGGTAAGGTTCGAGGCTTAGGTGGGTTGGCTGCCACAAGTGACCTGGCGAGCCCTGGAATACAACTGGGAATGCCGCTAGGCCCGTTTTCTCAATGTACTCTCCCACCCTTTACCGTTTGTAGTTTAGGGGCGTTGCGTAGTGTGCGCACCGCTTTTTTAGTGGACAGGCCAGGTTTTTAGTGGCTCGGCTACTCCTAATCCGACATAGTGCGGTAAATTTGGTACAATGACCCGCTTTTACCGGCTGCATCCAGCTGCTGCATCCAGCTATCAAACAGGGCGGATGGCCACGCTACTCATGCAGAGATCTTGAAGAAAGTGGAGAGAGATTGAGATGGGGGGAATAGGTATGGGTGTAGATCGTGGGGATTTTTGATATGGCGGGGCAGTAGGTGATTCGTACTTGTGATTTTTTTGTCTGAAAGAATGGCTGGCTGGCTGAAGCTGATGTTATACCGGAATTCGTGTGATACGAGAGAGGAGTAGGAGGAGAGAAGAATGGACGAAAGAATGTTGGACTTTTGAGAACGTATTTGCGCGTTGGACACTCTGTCTTTCTCAACGGGGACAACCTTTTAAGGGTCCCCCAAAGTATTCCGTACCATAATCACAGCCCAAAAACCAGGGTTCACGATCTCTGCGCGTCCGTATGACCTGGTGCTTGGATAGTCATGCGGCCAGAGCTCCCTTAGCTCGTTCTCTAGGGGCCGTGCCGGCTCCTTCTAGTGCCGTTCCGCTCGCTCCTAGGCGTCTAGTGTTTGCGCTACCCGACGGTTCAGATTCAGGTTCAGGTTCAGGTTCAGGCACCGTTAGTCGTGGTGGTGTGGCTTGCGGGGGAGCTGGGTTCGTGGTGAAATATTTCGTGTGATGATGCGGGCTGAATCCGGGGGCATTTATCAATTTCGTCTTTTTCTATCTCGTTTTCCGCACTATGTAATACTCTTTCGTTGGTAATCCATTCTCCTCCGTCTCTCCTCTCCTCCACGATCAGATCTCCCTCAATCACGGTGAGAATTGATGCCCAAGATCATCGGCCATGTCGAAGACTTCAGGCCTGACCATTCCCTGTCAGCCACTTACGCGTTGATGTGGCGACGGCCCCTCATAGGACGGATTGATTTTGTTGAGTAGTTCCAGACTGATCAGGAATACCTAATTCTGCAATGAGCTGCACGCTGCCGACTTTCAATCAACCCATACTCATTTCAATCGAGCTCGATAACATTCCAATTGACCTCTTTGAAGGGTGTCGGATCACGGAAAGCGAAGTGCCTTTTATCTTATTCTCGGCAGAAGAATCTTCTGTTGAGATAAGGCGCGAGGGCATTGACTGATGCCGCCCCGCAAGACAAACACGTGGACATCCCAGATTTTCTCGGCAGAGTCTCGAGCTGAAGCCTGAGGACGTCCGCAACTTGTTCACTATCATCAACTTAGCACGATGCGAGTTGGCGTGTGTAGAGAACATGATACAAATCACGGGATCAGAAGTTACATTGAGCCGGATAACGCAGAACAGATCCTGCGTGGAGTCCCGGTCCACCATGGAACGAACATTGATAGGATTTGGATCTCATGCTTTGAATTGGTCAGAGCATATAAGAAGAAGTCGAGTGTCACATCGATGCGAGTGATTCATGAGAACCATATGTTTTGCTCACATACATTGCTGTCGATCTCAAGGAGATGGTGAGTCGCATCTATGCCGGATCTCACCACGATCCTGCTCGCATCGAGCTCATTCTCTTTTATGCGGTGTTCTGTGTGTCATTGGCGCTCCTCGACTATGTGCGACACATGAGGGCTACTTTATTAAACGGTAAGCGAGAAAAAAAAAAAAAAGCTCGCTGTATCGTACTCGTAGTCTCGGATCAGGGGAATCCGTCAAGTATTTGGTACCTCTGTCGATGCCAATTTGATGCGTTGTGCCAGAAGTCACGGTTCACCTGTCAAAGGATTTGATGGGCTCAGCTCGTTCATTAAAGGAAGCCACGCACCCCACGTCACCCCACTGTTACCTAGTAACGGCCGGGGGTTGCACCGTTCGTATTCTGTCTCCACCGGGTCACACCTCCCAATTTAACTGCCCGTTTTGATACGGATTATTGCAGGGGGTGGAACACCTGTGGAAGACACACACGTGTATCCGTATTCCGTCCGGACTTAGGATGAAAGGGTGGAGGGAAAGATAATACGAGTGGAAACATCCATGGAAATTACCTCGGAGATCCTTCGAGGTTCTGTGTTCCGCCATACGTAAGTCAGCGTTTCAACAATCCGGTTGAGATGTACCGTACGGATTACGGAATACGGAACACGGAGACTCGAAGGATCCATCTTAGGCCAGCCGTCAAGGTTGCAAAGGATCACTTCCAGTTCGCCGCCTCGCCCTGTAGAAAACAGTAACCATCTCCGTCCAGCACTACCGGTACCCTAACAATTAGCTAGGGACTGATAACTATTTCTGTGCCTTGCTTAAGGACGTTTTCCGGCATTCTCTAGCGTTTTGTCTGACGTTGCTGGCGATATGGACGGAGTAGACTCGTTTACTGCATAACACGCGCTACGTAGGTACACGGCTTAGCTGGATCCGTAAACAAATTGTGCGCCACAGCGCCGCAATAATGCTCGAAAGTGGGGAACGATCTGCTCCGATTCCCGACCCCCAATCCCACTCTACGGCAGACACGCCCTCGCGACTTCATTCCTTCCTCCCCTCCATCCTGCTCAGCTGCTACTACTCCGTACATACAAACCACGGCTCAGCCTCACGCGCCATTGCACCTCTTGTATCCACTTCGCTTTCCCAATCGAACAAGGAGCGAAACAGAAATTACAAAGGAATATAAAAAGAGGACAAGATGCCGCTTGCACCCCCGCCGGACGGTGCTGTATTCCCGACCTGGGCCGAGTGTATTCAAGCCCTGCAGTCGCATGCGGCGCGTGAGGGCTACGCCGTAAACTCGCGGGGCCAGGCAAAGAGTAAAGAGACCGGACTATACCGCCGCTATGTAATTCGATGTGACAGATCGGGCAAGTTCAAATCTACCGCCCACATTGGCATAAGACGTATGAGCACCAAGAAGACCGACTGTCGCTTCTCGGCCGCCGTGAGCATCCGCCCCGACGGCTGCCATGTAAAGGTCCTGGTCCCGGAGCACAACCACCCGCCCTCGGCCCTGCCCGGCGCCCACGTCCAGCATCGGAAGATGACGGACGAGCAGCGCCAGCTGGTCGAGGCCCGCGCCGTCGAGCGCAAGAGCATCAAGCTGATTTGGGAGGAGTTGAAGTCTCTGGATCCCAACACGTATGTCACCTTCAAGGATGTCGACAATTATGTACAGAAATTCCGGAAGCAGGCGAGAGACGGAGCCACGGGCGTGCAGGCCATCATGTACAAGCTGGTCGAGCGGCAGGACCTTTTCTGCTTCACGCTCGAGCGGGAGGGGGTCTTGCAGGGCGCGTTCTGGGTTCCGCGCTGGTCGACGGATCTCTGGATGCGCAATAAGGGCACCCCTGACATCCTGGTCATGCTCACGGAGCACATAGCAAATAGGCCTGTACTACCGATTCTCGAGATGAATAGCGTATTGAACAGCGTTGGTTTCCACAGTTCACCGGGTCCAGCGAGGCCTAACGATCATCATCATCCTCATCATATCAGTGCTAATGCCCACCCGACAAGTTTTATGCCCCCTAATAATTCTACTACCACCACCAGCAACAGCAACGACAGCAGCAACAACAGTAACGACAGCAACAACAACAATGACCATATCAATAATAATAGTCCCGCGCCCGCACCGCCCGCCCCAAGTAGCACAGCGCGGAGCAGTAACGGCCTCGACTCAGCCCTCGGCGCCGGCTACGCCATCCTACCGGACAAGAGCGACGCCACCATCCTCTGGCTGCAGAGCGCCGTCGAGAAGCTGCGCAAGTGCATCCCGCAGTGTCCGAAGCCGCGGTACCTGACCCTGACGGATTTCCAGACGGCGGAGAAGAATATCCTCGTCGAGGTCTCTCGGGGCGGCATCGCGCATAGCCGCATGCATCTGGTTTTCGGACGTGTGCTGGAGAACACGGAGGAGAATCAGGCGCATGCGCATCATGGCGTGCAGACGCGGAAACCGCGGGTAGAAACGGGGCTGGGGCGTCAGTCGAGTGGGACGGTGGGACAGGGCGAGGATTTAGGGGGTGAGGATGACGGCCAAGCGGATGGCGAATGCGAGCAGGAAGAGGCCGAGGCGGAAGCTGACGTTGATGGCGAAGAGGACGGAGAGGGGGAAGACCATGACGAGCAGGATATGGAAGGGGAGAACGATTCCGATGCCGAGATCGCGCGGCAATTGACGGGCATCACGGCGGCGCACCACATGAACCACCACCAACACAACAACCTCAGCCACGACCCCTATGATACCCAGACGAACAACCCGCATGGTGTCCATCCGGGTAACAATTACCATCCCATTCCGCAACGGACCTTCGAGCATGCACCACCCCACATGCTGAATCCGCTCTCCGCCGGGCCCAATGCGCGTCTGCAGCTCCCGCAAGTCCGGCCCCCATCTCAACTCCCGTATAACCCGACCATGGCCAGAATGTCGGGGGGCATGATGCCGGGTCATCACCACCATGCCGCATAATAAGTCAATTCGATTTTTTTCAGTCAGGATGAAAATCTAGGTAGTAAAAGGTTTTCTACCGGTAATAACGTAACGGAGGGAGGGGACGGACGGATGGAATCCGAAAAAAGGGGGGGGAACAAAAAGTAATGAGCAATTCTGCCAGGAAACGTGCTGGGTTGGTTCTGGTCTGATCAGTGTGTACCTATGCGTATTTACCTTACCCATTCCTCCATCATCTCCCCATCCCCCCCCATGGGGGGATGGGATGGATATTCGGTTGATCAAAACTGTAATTGCCACAGCAACTGAATACAAGAAACAAAAAGAAATCAAAACACGATAGAAAACATCACAAACAAGATCGCAAAAGATGAGTGAGTTCGTCTGATAGTTGGTTTGGTTTCTCAACCAAATTTGTTCATTTCGGTGGTAAAAAAAATCCAACAGAATGAAAAGCGAGGGCCTGTGGCCACTACTTTCCTTTTCTCTTTCCCCCCTTTTTTTACCATGCCCGCCATGTATTAACTTTGACATTACTTGGTGTATGTGTGTTGTTACTGTTAGGTATTGCCCGTTATTCCCCCCAAACCCTTGGTTTCGCCCGTTTTCGTCCAAATCATTCGCATGCGCAGAAAAATGACATCGCTCTATACAGGTAGAAAAATCCATGTTCACCATATCTCTGAGGTTTTAGATCGTCACGGTTGTGATGGTCTTGCCCTTGAAGCTTTCTAGCGATTCACCGCCCTGTATTTTGTGGTTAGCCAAATGAGTCATAAAAGTGATGGTTGAGTTGAGGTAAAAGACTTACATAACTTGTCAAGGGTGATACTTCAAGACCCTCAGCACCGTTGTCGACCGTTACGCCAGCGGCTTCAGCCCACCGCCGGCCCTGAGACATGGTGTGCGCACGACTTGTGGTAGGGCAGTCCTCGGCGCCGGGGGCGTCGGCGTTCTTGAGGGGAGAGAACTCATCCTCACGCTTGACCTCGAAACAGGCGAACTCAGAGAGCTCGAGCCACTTGAAGTTGTCGAAGACGAACTGCTCAAGCTTGATACCGTTGGGCTTAGGAACACAGGCAACGGCCTCGGCCTTCTCGATGTCGAAGAAGGGGATCTTCTTCTTGGCGATGTGCGGGGGCAGAGCATTAACCTTGTCACCCATACCGTCGAGGTACTCGAAAGAGTAGTAGTGGTTGACAATGTTGGCGGCACGGAACTTGAGAACGCCGGGCTGCTTCGGGTCCTCGGCCTCAGCCGTAGCCTGGTCGATCTCGGAGTACTCCACCACATCCGGCCGGCCGTTTCTGGAAATGATCAGACCCACGGACTCCGTCGCATTGCGCTTGCGCACGACCTTAGTCGCAATCTTAACGCGCTTCTCGGCAGAGAAACCGATAAAGACGGGGTCGGCAACCTTGGCCAAGCAGTTGTCGACACAGTACGCATGCACGTGCTTAATTCCGCGCTTGCGCATGTCGTCGAGCACACCCTCGTCCTGAAGCGCCTTGTAGATACCACCGTTTCCGTCGGGGGCTACGGCTACTCTGCCCTTAGCCTCGAGCATGATCTTGCCGTTGAAGTCGTAGCAAGGCAGAACACCCTGCTCGAAGATCATGACGTTGTCCTTGCTGAGGCCAAAGTAAGGCTTGCCCTGAGCGCGGATCTCGTTGTCCTCGTCCGACAACTCCGCCAACGGCTCCTTCTTGAAGAATCTCTCGGTCATATTCCGGGTGGGACCGCTGGTCATGACGTACCAGGGGATTTGGGCCTTCTCACTGCTCTCAACCTTCTTGGCAGCCAGCTCTTGAATCTTCATGATACGCTCGGCTTGTAACTGGAACAGGGACTTCTGGGAGGGAAGATTGATGTTGTAGGCACCCTTGGGGGCCTTGCTGCCGAGCCGTGTGCCCTGGCCACCAGCCAGAAGGATAACAGCGACCTCACCCTTGCCAATGAGCTCCAGACCAAGGTTATACCATCTCTCGAGGTCTTCAGGCTTGGAGTCTAGGATACTGGCTGTGGAGGATTCGGGCAGGGGCTCGACTACGGTGTTCGCGCATTCTTCAGGGGGGTTCTGGGCGGCATGCCACAGGTTGTTGATTCTGACAGGGTCGATCTTGCGGACCTGGCGGTAGAAAGCTTCCTTCTCGGCGTCTGTGAATGAGTCGTAGAAGGTGAAGATGTGACCTTGTTCGGCGGCCTCGAACTGGGCCTTGAGGGCGGCGACGTTGTCCGCCGTGAATTCTTGGGGAGGAGCCATGATGATTACGGGAAAAAGTATTTATGGGGGAGAAACGAGGGGATGTCGAACGAGCGTTTATCGAAGAGAATCACTCCTTACTAGGGCTATTATATAGATAGATAGGTAGAGAGACGGCCCTGGTAGTATGCAGGTTTATTAGAAGGTAGGATTAGAGAATGTATAGGTGGGCGGAACGAATGGCGATGGCGAGATAATGAGATGGTCTGAGGAAGCGGAAAGCCCCTCCTGCTCGGGATATAGGACTTTATAGACTTTATAGGGCGTTATGGACAGCGGGAAGGAAGAAGGACACACTGGCCCGTATCCAGAAATAGGGCATCAATATTGGAGAGAATCGGGATCAGCAGCGGCGCCGGGAGTAAGGGAGGGTGTGGGCAGTAGTGGACAGTAGTGGGCCGGCTAGGATGGAGTGGGGGGGCTTAATGCACCTACAAAAAGGGCCTAACGCAGGACACGAGGCTGGGTGGAGTTGGTGCTGCGATAGCTGCTTCAGCTAGACGGTCGGAGCCCCGCCATAGCTATCCACCGACGTATCCACCAGGCGATCCACAGGTGTATCCACAGGGGCATCCACCGCGCACCCACTGTGCCCTCCACTGCGATCCCACCACCACCATCGCGAAGGAAGCCGCCAGCCTGCCACCGTGCCTCGTAGCCCTCCTCTGGGAGAGAAAGCCCCCCCTACTAAAGTGACCTGTAATGAGTGTCTTGGCGCGCGCAGCGTGTCGACCTCAGCGTAAATAGTAGCAGCCCACGCGCTGGCCCCACCTGCATAGTCGCCAATGAACTAGCCGCCAAGCTAGCTGGACAGCACAGCCGAGACGTCTGACCGCTGAGCCCCGTCCGGGCCTACATAAATCATATCCGGATACGGAGGGGTACCTAGCCGCCTTGGTGCTAGCAGTTGGCTAGGACACCCGATCTTGGGCACTATCATCGGCTCCCATCAGATTCATGATTGGCTCGAATCGTCGTTTAAACTGTCGGGAGTCCCGAGCGTTGGAGATGCAGCATGGTGCCAAATCAAAGTATCGATCGAGATTCTCGCGATAATCAATAGACGTTTGAACTACGATCCGGAACCTATAGTGCACGAATTAATGACAGTTCTGGATTGCGGGCTCCGTCAAACGTCACGTCAACAGCAGTTTTTGACGTTTGGTTCGATACCGAATACTTGTAGTAACAGAGTCGTCGCAATCGTGAAGCATCATGATTCATTCAGGTTGCGTGCAAAACTCACTGTGAGTTCTGACACTCCTCCAAGATCTGCCCAATCTGATCCACTCGGACTTGGCTGTCCCGGAAGCTTACGATTTCTTTTTTACATATCACAAATGCGGTAATATTCGAATGTTCCGAGAGAAATCTGGCGATTACTGACATATCGGGAACTGGGATGTATCTTGCGATCTGTGTTCGGGATAAAGGGTTTTCTTGTTTCGGACTCCTAAAAAAGGGGCTTCCCTCACGGACTTCCAGGCCAACGGCGCGCTGAGCCGAATCGACATGGGTGCAATTCCGCGAGGCCCTGCAAGAAAACGCCTAGAATTTCTATTGATTGGATTTCTAGCGTGATCCGTAGCGGCGTAGCGGGGCCCAATTCACCGAAGTACCACCAGCCACCACTAGCCACGCGCAAAAAGACCCTTGCCGATTTCTGCTGACGGCTGGGCTGGCGTGGTGTGATTCGTGCTTTGCACTTCATCTCATATCATTCTTCGTATGCCCTCCGTCCTTTTTTTTGCAGAAAGGTACGAGTATTTTATGATGAGCCCCCTTTTACCCTCCCGGTCAGTCGGTTTATCCCTCCTTTGATATGGCTTCTCTGAGAGATTTTACACACTGATGATGGGATGTCCGGCGTTCCAATGTGAGAGATCTTCAACAAAGGAAGCGTCTTTCGTCTTTCCTGCCACAAGATGGACCGGATAGATCGCTGGATTGGTGATGTCCAGTCACTACTAATGATTGATTCAAAGCCCAAGAACCATGTGGGTTTTGCTGCATCCGCATGTAGGATTTGGTTACCATTGTGGGATTGCGCATGATTTTGGAGTTCCTGGGCTCCACGCAGCGACATCACTATCGAACTCCTGCGGCTTTTATTCTGTGGAGATGTCAAGCCCATTACGAGCCTCACGCTACTCCCAGTACGGACGATTTGCGCTATCCGACACCTTTGCGCGAGAAACCGACACTGTTGCGTGCCAAAGAAACTCGTATCGAACGACATCCTTAGCCATCAACATTCATATTTGAGAAAGTGGGTGAAAACGCGCGATGTTGCCTGTTGGTAGGAGGTTCTACTCAAGTCTCAGCTCGTTATCGACCACTTTACGATCGTGGCATTCGTGATATTTATCCTTCTATCCGAGCCATCGACAGCTTTTACTCTCTAAGTTCCGAGCAGAATGTTCAGTTCCTCACATCTGCTTCTGCCCCATGAGAGAACGCCAAATTCGGTCATTGGTCCGATCTGGTGAGATGAGCACCACGAAGGCCGTTCTTTTGTCACATCAAACCTATGGTGGCTCTTCGTGAAACAATTTGAAGAACGAGGCTATCTAGAACGGAGTGCAGATCAGTGTCGTATCTCAGGAATTCTTTTGACAAATACGTAGACCTCTTGCCCTTACTCGTAAACTAGCAAGATGATCGCTCCCATAGTACCTCCCGGTATGGTGGACTTTCGGAATCTGCCCGTCCTTTTCGCCTCTAGCTCCTCTTCGATACCCGCTAAGGGTTCCTGAGTGAGTGAGGCGGGTCAGCAAAGAGCATGTTTAGCGTCTCGATCGGCGGGCACGGTCGGTGACTTGATTCTAAATCAGGACCTCCATACGATGATCGCGAGATCGTTGGAATGACTGAAGGAACGGGGTACATGCTCGGTACTGCTTGGGACCAATACTGCGTCATAGCTACGGATTCTGGGTCCGAACACATGCATAACGCGCTTATGCGCTGTCAGGGGTATTCTCCAACTCCAATGCAACGATGTTCCCATCTTGAACTCCACCACCGAGAATCATCGTAACCCACTCCAATCAACCAACTTCCGTCCGTTAAGATCCAACAACTACAAGCCGTGACCGCCAGAGTTTCTTCGGCCAGCGGAGCGGACAACACAGCAATCATGCGAGACGTATACCGGCCCGTTCCGTATCTGTCACAGCGACAGGACACTTCCGGAATGGACCAAGGTCAACAACTATGGTATGCCGCTCGTTGGCGGCATCAATAATTGTCACGGCATTGAACTGCCGGTATCTGAAATACAAGTAACAGTCTGCCCCCTATCCTTTGTGAACTCCACAACTGCTAGTAGTATTAATATAGGTAAGTAGGTAGGATGTGAGTTGGGTTTCATGCAATCCTCCAACATGCATATCTGTCTGCATCATCTGATCGTAGGGCGATTTTGGGTAATCACCATTGATGAATCAAATCTCAGATGCTACCTACGTGCCATCCCATCGATCCGTATTCACGACGGATTACGACCTCGTACGGATTACCTTCGTATGATACGGAATATTTATGTAAGCACGGAGGATTTAAGCATGACGCTTCAGCCACCCGTCAGATTCTTATGCTTATTGGTCCGGCTCGCCGTCTTGGCCAATCAGCTCTCATAAAGCCCAAAACGCGAACCGTCGGCTGATCTTCACTGCCATCATCTTCTCAACCTATTCCGCACTTCACCTGCGCATCGTGCTACGATCAACTACGTGACTCGCCGTGACAATTATTTAGCGCTTAGTGTCAATCTGCAGTCATCATCCCAGATAATATCGATCTACTGTATGAGCGCGTTAGTACCCAAAGTTCTCTGGCACAAGGAGATCGTAGAGATCACGACCACTGTCGGCGCACGGCGGGGACAGGTCAGATATTATTCGGGCAGAGTAAGAGTACGAGTACATCATAGCAAGATGGAGGAAGAGATCGGCGACTCGTCACCCAAATCCGACAACAAACCCACTTTCGAGGGTCGTCTACAACTGAGCAAGTTCATTTATGACCAGGCGTCATTAGAAGGAACCCGTCGAAGTCCGCGACTGCGGCAATCACAACAGTCTCCGGGAACCACGTCATCAGATTCGCTTACACCGCCCTCCGGCGTAGAGCCCAGTCCCGCTCCTACGGGGACAACGCGAAAGCGGAAGTCTCCACTGGCCGCTTCTATTGACGATGGTGAAGATTCCCGTTCTCCCTCACCGCGTAAGAAGCGCGCCCGTTTGCCCTCCACCTACGCCCCTCCCTCCACATACCAGCATCTTCCCCCACTAATCGACAAGGTGGCGCCGAACTTGCTAGTCCTCTTCGTCGGACTGAATCCGGGCATCACCACGGCGCGGCTCGGACATGCCTATGCGCACCCGTCTAATCTCTTCTGGAAACTCCTCTATTCTTCCGGGATTACGCCCGTTCCGTGCAAGGCGGAGGAGGACCACACGCTGCCGGCGCGCTTTAGCCTCGGAAACACTAACATCGTTTCCCGGCCGAGCCGCAACGGCGCCGAGCTGAGCAAGGCGGAGATGGACGCCGGTGTCGCGATTCTGGAGGAGAAATGTCGGCGCTGGCGACCCGAAGTAATGTGTGTTGTCGGCAAGAGTATCTGGGAAAGTATCTTCCGCGTGTGGAATGGTCGTAACCAGAGACGAGAAGAGTTCGACTATGGATGGCAGAGAGAGCGCATCGGGGCCGTGCCGTCCGCGGGTGATTCCGCCGCGGCAAAGCTAGGTGCTGTTGGCCTTGAGGGCGATGAGGGAGAGGAAGTCGATGAGACGCCTTGGGAGGGCACCAGGATCTTCGTCGCCACGAGTACTAGTGGTCTTGCTGCTACTCCGTCTCGTGCGGAAAAGGAGCGCATTTGGAAGATTCTGGGCGCTTGGTGCGTGGAAAGACGAAAGGAGAGGGCAGCGGCGGCAAATGCCAAGACCGACTGAACGTCTATCCGTCTTCACCGCCTACAACTAAATTCTAGAGAAGATCTGAGCACATATTTTGCCGTATCTTCGCATCTATGATGAAAAGGGGCAGATCTTGCTTGATATTGCTGGATCATTGTTGCCGTCATCGCTACCCCTATTTCAAAATTTCTCCAAATGTCGACATGTGCGCAGTGGTAACTTAACATTTATACCAAATTGTGTACGATTGCGGCTACAGACTTCCGGATCATCCGGATTCCTTAGAAATGCTCCTCTATCACATGCCAATCTCAGAGCAGCTTATTGTGCTGATGCTCGACCATATCAACTGGGCTTATGAACCTCACAGACAGATAAGATATACCCGACGCGGGGAGTACGGATAGTCTTCCATGCTCAGATCGCTTTAGGTAGTCACCGCTATCACAGAACCTGACACTTCCAGAATGACAGATGTCATTGCTCAGGGCAGGCAACCTCACCCGGCTCTCAATCTCTCTTTATACACGAGAAAATTTAGTAAGAATCCATACAGCTAAGGCTTCAGGGGTCAAACAAGGAATGAGATCGAATTGATCCAGAAGGTCGGCGATGACTCAAGAAGTCGGCGACCTTCCAAGTGATCAGCGGCCTCCCAAGGGCGCAGTAACTATTCCATTGATACGTGAAAATCCAAGACCTCGGCGATGTCTCACGGGACATCAAATGGGAAAAGTTCAAGACATCGGCGAGGTTTCAGATGATCGGCGACTTTCCTCGCCATCGGCAAGAATTTAGTTGATCAACTCAGGGGATTCTGAGGATTCGATAGAAATAGATAATCTCGATTAGCTGTCTAAAGAATGAAACGAACGTAACATCGTATGTGTGATTCCTTTGACTTCGTATGTATGAAATGATTTCGTGGATCGCCACATTCCAGTGTAAGATCATCGGTTTGGTCACATACCATAATTCCACCTCCTGGTGATTGCCGTGATTACAAGCAAGACTTAAGGGGTCCCTGTTCATATCACCCCGTACCTGCAGCGACTCTGACACACAGATGTGATAGCATAAACATGTAATTCATATGTAAGAACAATCAACAAAAGCAAAGGGTATTCAACCAACGAACGTATGTACAAACGGCACCCCGAGGCCACACTTGCCCCAGAGCCCAAGATATCTCGTCTCTGTGTGGGCGGCTTATAAACCAAACAATGCATGCATGTAATAAATCCATCAGCTTTTTCATCATCTCCGTCGCGTGGTATCGTATCATAGCAGATATTTCTCATCGCCCCAGTCCATCCCAAACTTCATCCAATGATGAAGAAAGATATAAAAACCATCAATCGTTTGTATCAACATAAAGACGCGGGAAAGATGCATCTCGCGGACTGTGCGCACCGCTGCCTTTGAGCAGTGAGCCCTCGTCATTAATCCCGATGATTAAGAGCAATCAGGTAAGGAAGGCAGAACAACAAGATTCGTGTGCGATATCATTCACACAGTATAAAACATATCTTGGGTGATTGGGCGAAGTATCCAATCCAAGTCGGGTATCGTATTAAAACCGTCTCATGGTGGTTTGCGTTCCAGTTCAGCGCATCGACTAGAGCGAGAAAGCGAGCGTGACACCCGCGGCAGCAACGGGCAGCCAATACAAGGTCTGTCCGAAATCTCGCATGCTGACGGCAGCATTAGGCGACACGCTACCACCGGCAGCAGTGGTGCCATTGGGCAGACCACCGTTGATATAGATGGTCTGCGCATGAGTGGTCTCGTTTGGAGCGACGTCGACAATGGAGCGGTTCAGACCCTGGAAGGTACCATTGCCGATGACGCTCTGGAAGTAGGTCTGGTTGCCATTGTCGGCGCAGCCGCATGACTCGAAGGCGCCACACATACAGACAACGGGCTTCGTCTCGTTCTTGTTGGTGGTGTCGTTGTGATAGAAGTAAGGATGTTGGTACGGATATGAATATGCACCAAACGGATAGTGGACACCGTCGAAGGCGGCAAAGCCGAGGGCCGAGCCCACTAGAAGACCTGGGACGATGCCGCCGCTGGGCTGGCCTGCTCGGTATGGGACGGATGCACCGCCGGCGTAGAAGCCGTTGAATCGAGGCGGAGGACCACTGCCGGTAGTGGTGCGGCCGCCCGCGTTGCTAGAGGACGAGCCGAGACTGTGGGGAATTGTGAGCTAATCTGTAGACAATGACATCGCCAAGCGTGCGATCGCAATTGGGAGCTGAGCATACCCCTTGCCAGGTCCGGAACCGCTGCTCCCGCCTCTGCCCCCGCTGCTTCCGCCTCCGCGAGAACCACCTCCTCCGCCACCACCTCGGCCACCGCCTCCGCCGCCTCCCTTACGCTTCCATAGCTCTTCAGCGGGGGAGGACTCGGAGTCTAGGCCGAGATCTGACTGTTGTGTGTGGGTGTCTAGGGTGGCGACATCGGTGTCCGGGAGTGCGATGGCGGATATGCCGTGGGACAACGCAGCAAGGCCGAGAAGAGCACTGGAGATCTTCATCGCAACAAGACAGGTATGTGTTTTAACTGGATACCACAACAAGCTGTTTCTTGATTGTCAGGTCGAGGGAATGATGGCTGGCGATGTGATTAAGTGGACATGACTCGTTCGGTGAGAGAAGAAGGACAACGGAGAGTCTATATTATAGGTGGGATCGGAAATCCGAGCTTTAATTATAAGGATTGTTCCTTCTCAAATACTGCCGGCTAAGTTGCGCTGTGTTCGCATGGAAGTCGCTGTTCTCGTGCCGGCGGCGACTTATGGATTTCGTAATCCGTAGCCGGTTTGGAACAAGCGTGACTGCCAGGATAATACTCCGTACTCGTATTTGAGTTGAAATCCGTAAAGCAAGTACCCGGAGATACGGAAACCAGGACGGTTGTGGCTGTGGTATAGGGAAGATAAGCCCTGGAGTTGGGCCTGAAAGAAAATACATAGCAGTGAAGGTGCAAAGCGAATAAGTACCTACCTACACATTCGGTCTGAAGTGTTCCGTAAGACTTGAACAGCACACACCAGGGCTGACAAGGATGCACTATATTCTCACCTGCCGAATCAATTGAAATCACCTTTTGGTTCCATGTATGTACGAAATACTACCAACATACGGATTACGTACGAGTATGAAGCACTATGAAATGCTCGTATCGTATTGAATGGCGTCTATTCCGTCTATATTGGTTAACAGGCTCGACAGGCGAGGCGTCGTGACACAATCGGTGACACGGATTCATATATTATTATGTGTTTGCATGAGAATGGAGCAAGATGTATGTACATACTTGTAGTGAGCAGGTGGAAGCATCCGATCTCGTGAATCACAAGCCCAGATGCAGTCCCGCACGTGGGTTTAGGCACTTGCCGACGGAGGGCGCAGCCCCTACCGGACCAACGGCCTGGCGCCTATGACATCCATTACCTTTAGCAGGTGCCTTGCATGCTTATCGTGGGTAATTCGTACCTCAGGACAAAAGATAGGACTGGAGAGCCAAAAGACTTTAGGCCAGGTGCTAGGTAATCCGCAGATGTATTCCGTACTTTCAGGTCGTAGTTCAACATGACGGGTGCCTAAGATGGACTCCAAAGATCTGGATACCTGTCTTGGAGAGTTTGTGCGCAAGTGATGGACAAGTCGATTCAATAATACGACGGTAATAACAGACTTGCAGAGAATGCAACGAGGAGATTTCTGACGGAAGCTCGGGATCATCAGAACGACGGGAGGTTTTCGCAGCAGAGTCGGTCTCATTCTGCGGAGATCCAGGGTCGCATCGTGCTGTGGCTGTGGCTCACTGACTGAACTAACCGGAGCTGCCCATAATTCCGTCCCATGTAACATCTCGAACAACATTTACGAATGGCACGCTGTCGCGTCGTGGGGTAAGTACGAAGTACACGAGCGGGAAGATCCTTGTCGATGCAACTCCTAGTCTGATCCTCGTGGTTGGACTAAACATGTAAGCTCTCGTCGAGGCCCGACCATCCTATCGACGTCATCATGTCAGTTCCGTATAAATGCCACCGGATCTTGTTATATCGAAACTCCTAACTTCCCAGCGCCAGCAGAGTCTCCAGCAATTCCTAGTAAATCAGTCTCAATAAGCAGGTCAACATGGCGCCCTCATACCCGGACCTAACAACCTTCAAAGCCCTAAGGTACATTGAATCCCACATCTCGACCCAAACCTCCATTTAACTGAACCTCAACACAGCTTCGACTGCTACGGCACCCTCATAGACTGGGAAACCGGCATCCTAACCGCCCTGACGCCCCTAACATCCCACCTCGCCCCCCCCCACCCCTACAACGAAACCCCGCCAACAAAAGCCCTCCGCCGTCTCGACGACCTAGCAACAGCGCACCAACAACGCACCCCAACCCTCCCCTACAACGAACTCCTCGTCATGTCCCTCTCGGACCTCGCGCACGAACTGCACATCCCGCTCCCGGACTCCATAAGCGAACCCTTCGGGAACTCCGTCGGTACATGGCGCGCTTTCGCCGACACGGTCTCCGGCTTACAGAAACTGTCGCGGTTCTACAAACTCGTGATCCTGTCGAACGTGGATAATGCGAATATGGGCAACACACTGGATAAACAGTTAGGATCTGTAAAATTCGACGCCGTGTACACGGCGCAGGATATCGGTTGCTACAAGCCCATGCGCACGAATTTCCAGTATCTCGTCTCGCATGCGCGGAGTGATTTGGGGATCGACTGGCATAAAGGGGAATTATTGCATGTTGCGTGTAGTTTGCCGTTTGATATTATTCCTGCGCGGGAGATGGGGTTGCGGTGTGTCTGGATTACGAGGCGGAGTCGGTTGGATCCGACAAGTGGTAAAGACGCTGCGGGCGCGGAGTGGCGGTTTGGGTCTATTGGGGAGTTTGCGGAGGAGGTTGAACGGCAATTTGATGCGAAGGAGAAGGCGTAGGATTAATGATCTCGTATTATTTGTAGTAATGAACACACCCGTTGCTATGCTATGAGAAGGATGGCGATATCAAACATTGAGGATCGAAGGCCTAGCGATTCGATCAAAACTGCCCTTATTCACTGTTTGCCTCATCATGCCTCTGCATCTCCTGGCTTTCTGTCTTCACACTGATTCCCTTCTTTATCTGCCTCGCGCGATTCTGGGCCTGATTTTTGATCTGAGCACGTCTCCTTTGCTTCGCGATAAGATCAGGCCGCCATCTACGGCGCAACTTAATCGGCTTCAGGAAGCCGTCAACGTGAACAGCGCCATGCATCTCATCCGCACTGTCGTCCATAATGGGCAGCTCATGTCGGTGAATGGGTCGTTCGATATCGTTGACGGGCAGTTCGTGGCCCTGGTAGTTATGCATGGCTCTCAGATGTCGCAACAGGTGCGAACGACGCGTAAACGACTCCACGAATCGCGGACAGTCGCGAACGTTGCAGAAGTAATCGGGGTGAATACGCGCTCGTCTTGATAGAGATCTGCGCTGCGATCCCATGCTGCCCACTGGCTCCTGACTCCGCGGTGCCTCCCTGCCGCGTTGCGATGCATTCGGTGCCTGGGAAGACGGATCTTGCGATGGCATTTCGTCGTCTCCGTCGTGTACATCTTCCAAAAAACCAGGCGTATTCATACCGGCATGGTAATGCTTCGCTCTTTTCAACGTCGACTTATTATCCGCTTCCTCTTCCATAGTATGAAGTGTGAATTTCTGTCCAAATAAATCGGCGCACCGCCGAGCTGCTCGGTCAATTGCCGATGGAGGGAACCCAGCCAGGGCCGCTGCGCCGAGAATATCCCTCCAGTCCCGCAATCGCGCTTTTCCGGGCCTTTTTCGCCTCGTTTCCGCCGTCACACCCATTTCTTCCTCAGAAGACGAGGCATCGGTTTCCGAGTCTTCGTGTCGACGTCGTGATTTCGTGCGAGCCCTCTCTGCCTTGTCTTTGGCCTTGGCATTTCGATTCGCGCTCTCAGCATCCAGATCCGGTGGCGGTGTGGCATCCGAGACTGGTTCGGCATCATCCTCCGGAAAGTGAGGTATGGGCTCTTTCCTTAGTCTTGCTATACGGATGGCGAACTCCCTGTCCGTCTCGCCCGGAAAACGAGGATATACTTTTTTCGGCCGACCGACTCTCCTCTTGCCCTGATTGGGTTGCTCTGTAGGTTGTGATCCAGGGGGTCCGCGGCTTGTATTGTCTGCTAACTGAGAGTTGTTTCTAGAGGGTTCCGGGCTACGCGATCGGGAAAGGGAACGAGAATGCGACGGGGACCGAGATGATGCGTCGGAAGACTCAGACTCGCTTGGGCACGTACGCCTGGATATTTGGACGTTATGGAGAACTTCGAGCGTTCTGTCCAGCTTCGACAGTATGCCCTCCACTGAAGGGCGTAGTATATTGTGCGATAATTCATCATCCGCCGAAACCACTGGTTTCAAAGGCATAATTTTCCCGGGCGCGACATATTCCTCTCGCTCCTCATCGTTGACATCTTCGACGTCTAGCATTTCAAAATCGCTCGAGCTCTCATATTTAACCGATTGAGACATTGAGGGCCGTCTGCCTCGCGACTTGATGCTGCTGGATGGAGTGCCTGTATTCGTCTCGTTGTCTTCCGCGTCACTGTTATTGGAGCTCAGAACCACCGTATTCTCAATCCGTAGAGCGATTTGCCGTGCCTGAAACTTTTCTTTGGCAATCCTCAATATAGAAGATGAGATAGAGTCTTCCAATTCGGCCCTGGGCGCACGCTGTGCCTGCTGCGGTTTGGAGGTGAAGAGCTCATCAGGGTCATCCGCCCGGCCCATGAACTGCGGGTGCGGCACGGAATCCGCTGGCAGAGGCCACGCCACCCATGATCTTGGCGGCTTCCAATTATCCTCTTTGACTGGCTGGCCAGTAATGATATTGATGTCCTGGTCGTCAATCCCGGATCAGCGCCGGGCAGAAACTTTCAACGTAAGTGGCGGCGGCTATCACGGCTTACCTGATTAGGCACTGGCTTTACCACGTCCCGGCTCGACTGCTTCTTTGCATTTCGTCGGTGCTTGAGCATGAATGAGTTGTATAGATGCACGGGGAGGTCCCGATGGCGAATCTCGTTAAGTGCGGTGAGCGTATCAATTTCGGCGCCGTTCAGTTGCCGCCAGGTGGAGGCCGGGCCAGTCCAGCGATTAGGACGCTCATATTCATCCTCCGAATCCTCAGAATTGGGAGGATGGTGAGTTTCTGACGATGCCATGATGCAATGATGAGATAGATGGTGGCCGGCCTAGCAACCGGAGCAAATTAAGGTGAAGGAAGAAAGACAAGTGAAAAATGTGGGCTCTCGAAAAAATGTGGTAGGTACAGTGGCTCCGAATAAGTGACGCTCGCGCCGTTTTTCGCAGCAGGACCGTACCAAAAACCTGTACAATTGCCGGACTTAAAACCCTACCAATTTCACATATTGAAATAGATAAAAGTCATTTCTATGTAAATTAGTGATTCTGGCACCTAATGATGTTTTCAGATTCTTTCTAACATTTTAATTGCAGTAGTTATTAAGTGTTGAATCTGTTAACTCAGATCTGAATTGATTTGCTAATAAGTGTAAATTGATTAGCTTAACAGACAAGTACATGGTGTAAGTAATCACAGTGTATGGAGCTAGTTCTGCGTGCGGACCCACTTTTATATATAGTGAAGTTAGTGGTTGTGGTTTCTAATCTAGTGATTAATAGTGCATATCACTTTAGTGAGTTATAGTGATGTTACCACTATAAAAATACAGTGCCGGTACCTATATTTTGCACTCAACGTTTTATGGGGTACTTATTTTTCACCTATTCGCTAAAAAACTTCATAAACACCAAAAAGACAAATTCATTTGTTACATAATTTGCATTAAAACAATCATTTATTCAACAATGCTAACTTTGTAAGCTGTAATAATTACATAACTTCATTCACCGCGTAATTAGCTATATAACCATGTACTTTATATGTGTAAACCATATGTTTATATATAGATGTATGCATATAAACAATTAGATAATAAAACACACATCCATTCTACATCTCACAATTGCACCATACCACCATATGATTAGAATAAGAAAAAAATATCCAACCAGCTTAAAATTGCTGTTTTCATGCTATTACAATTTTTTTTGAATTTTTATCTGTAGATTTTGAGTGTGTATTGCGGCAATCAATTGAAGGCAAAATGGGGGGAGTCCGGCGCGAGCGTGACTTATTCGGAGTGACTGTAGGTAGTTTAAACGTTCAAGCAGAAAACCGTAAAGACGCGCGGTACGTATTTCGTGATTTACGGGACGAATCGTTCAATTACGGATTTACACCATTTTATACTTCGTACACGACAGAAGAAAAAACCGTTTTAACCTCACAGCAGATCGGAGTCTGGCATTTTGTCATAGTATTAAGAAAGGATGCTAACGTCGTCAAATTCACATTTCGCCTGGTATTATAAACAACAGTCCAGTCCATCAACCCCTTACGCCTTACTTAGCCTTCGTCTTCTCTTTCTCTTTCTCCAGTTTTCTCCTCTTTGCGCGCAGCTTCTGGTCCTCGGCGCTCTTCTTGTTGTTCGTGTACTGCATCTGCTCGAACAACTTCCGCTTCTTCTTGCTCAGCATACCCTTGGCCCTTTCGATCTCATCCGCCTCTTCTTTGGCCTTCTGTGCGAGCTTCTTCTTTGCTTCTAACTTTTGTGACCGAGTATCCGGCTTGCCTTGCTTGACAGGCTTGCCACTTAGTTCAGCCTCGAGTTCCTTCTGGTTACGGAGCTCTTCGGAGTCTTCCTCCTCCTCCTCCTCTTCCTCTTCTTCTTCGGCTTCGTCTTGCTCCTCGTCGCCAGAAGCTTCCTCATCTTCGTTCTCGGAATCGTCAACCTCCATGCCTTCAGCTGCAGCCTTGGGCTTCTTGACGGCCAGGTCATTTTCCTCCTCATCTTCCATCTCCGCATCACTATCCTCCAAGGCCTCTGCTTCAGTTTCTTGATCCTTGAGAGGTAGTGTCGGGTCATAAGCACCCTGTGTGTTCTGGACAAACGGACTCAAATGAGGAGGTAATTGAGCGCCCGGCACGTATTCATTGGGTTGCTTCAACTCTTCATCATTGATACTGTCCCAAACCCACTGCGGCTGTATGTAGATACGTCCCGGTACCCTCTGGTTTCCAGCGAGCTTCTGAGCGGTCTGGTTGTCTTCTTCACCCTCGTCTTCTTCTCTGGCAGCCTGAACTACAGGGCGATCAACGATTTGGTGAGTAATGGATGGGTCGAGTTCATTGGTTGTGTATGCGCCCTCGCCGAGAACAGAGTCCCAACCAATACGCTTGCATCCGAAAGCACGTAGGATGAATTCCAACGGTTGCCGAGGAGTTTCGCGAGACAAGTAAAAGGTGCAGTTCGCGAATAATGATCCGGGCTCGCTTCCGGTGGAGGTAGGCTGAGGCAGAATGTCACCACCAGGCGCAGCTGGCTCAAACTTGTCGATAGCGTCGGTGGGTTCCTCGGTTTCCTGAGCGGACTCGGTCTGTTCACCCTCGACTGCGGTCTTCTTCATCTGGCGAATAAGCTTGTTCACCGCGGCCTGGGTCTTAGGGTCAGGTTGGGCGGCCGAATCGGTGATAGCGAGCTGCGCTGGTTCACTGGATTCGGCGACTGCATGGTTGCCCTCTAGCTTGAAGGCACCCAGCTCGGCAGCTTCATCGTCCTTGGTCTTGTCGAACTTGGGCGGGTACTTGAGACCAAGAGATGTGTAGAGTCTGAAGTTGACAAAGCCGAGGAGAGTCATGTAGAACTCGACAAACGTGCCCATAATTCTGAAATCAACATCTCCAACGACTCTCTGGTTGAACTTGTAAGGAACAAGCCACAGGATGTCTTCACCCTGGATAGTCGCTTGGTAGTAGATACCCTTGATCGACAGGAAAGACTTGCGCAAGCTCTGCGATGTGATGATGTAGTGTTGGAACTCAAGGCACAGGCGCTCGCAACGGGCGATCATCTTGGCGGGAACCGTGGAAGTAGACGGGAGGTTCGCAAACAAGAACAACATGGAAAGGCAGTCGTCGAGGTCGCGCAGAGCATCGACAAAGGTCGGGTAGCGGTCTCGGATGACATGGTCGAGGGTGTAACGGGGCTTTCCGGTCTTCTCGGGTCTGGCAGCGTTGCGCTCGAGTCGGCTTGCATCACTGACATCGCCACGTCCAAGCGCTCTGGAGATCTTCTTCTCGAGGGTCTTCTGCTCTCTGAACTTCTCTAGTAGGGGTTCGTGCAGAAGGAACTGGATATCTTTGGCGTAGTAGAAGGTAGTCGATGCGGTCGAGCTCTTAGAAGCCTTCTTCCTGTTCCTGGGCTCTCTGGGAAAGATACTATTGGAGTGTTAGTCAAATGCACGAGAAGAGCAACCATTGCGACACGATCGCCGAGGATGGTAAAGGCGAAGAGGACGTACCCTTTCCAAATGCACAACTTGCGAAAGTCGGGAAGACTGATCTGAAGCTTCTTGACAGCCTGTGTGCGGGTGATGTAGTTCTTGGCGTTACCCGCCTCTCCCTTCTTCTTTATTCTACCCATGATGAAGCGTCAATTGGATAATCCGTATGTGAAGATTGAAAGTCCGAACTTCGCAAGACGGGATTATGCTGCAGGAAATTTTGGGCGACTGCAAGCAGAAACCAATTCACTTTGCTTCTTCTTTCTAATGCGCCAATCGATAACAATCGATAAGCATTGGCTTGGCGGGGCGCTTGACTTTTTTCCCTGAGGTCACTCATTATCCCGCGCCGCTAGGCTAGAGGGGGTTAGCGATGCTGCTTAGTGACCCAGGTGCCTAGCTTAGCGCATTCAAGGGACTCCGTAATCGATAAGGCCCGCCTCAGGTTTAGCTCGGGTCAGGTATCCACTTTGAAACTCGGCCCCGACCCACTGGAGGTACAAGGTACATCTGTTGCTGGACCAGCTCCCATCCAGGTCATCATCATCATCGTAAACTTGACATCTGCCTATCCAGAACATCTCCCGTCCTCGACGATGGGAGCTCGGCATGAGAGACCGTAAAATGGTTTTCCACGACACAGCCGGTCTCTATGCTGCCGCTGCTGTCCTCCGACTCGCACTCTCGTCCTTCTTCCCGGCCCTGCCAGATCTTCTGACCAGTCGTGTTGAGGTCTCGACACCTGTCACGAGCTTTAAGCGATGTAAGACCGCCGAGATTCACTGCGCATGCGAGGGCATCGAGTTGACTAACAACCCCTATTTCTATATAGTACAAGAGGGCCTCTTTCTATACAATCATAATGTCTCTCCATATGACGGTGGCGTCTACCACCAGGCACCACTGCTTCTGCCGCTCTTCTCGCTCCTCCCCGACCCGTCGGCATACCCTCTCTTCACGTGCCTCCTGTACATCCTCGTCGATATAGCCAGCGCATCGGCGCTATATACGATCGCCGAGTCGGAAGAGGCAGCGGCGTCTCGACTGTTTACTTCGAAACGCAAGGGGAGGAAATGGAGTGGTTACGCGGTCGCTGCAATGTAAATCCAGATGCGCCGCTCCGTCTATGCCTGTGCAGATCCTCAACTAACCATCTATATATAGCTTCTTGTTCAACCCATTCACTGTCGCTACTTGTCTAGGTCGGGCGACAAACGTCTTTACAACTTGCGCGATTCTTCATGCTATCGCAAAGGCCATCAAGGGAAGTCCGCTGACATCGATGCTGGCCCTCTCGTTCGCGGCGTATCTTTCCATGTATCCGATCCTTCTTCTTCCGCCTTTGATTCTGCTCGCCTATGATAGGCAGCACCCCTCAAGGCAGATATCCTCCCTCTCGAAGTTTGCTGGTACAACATTGGTTGTTGTCGTCGCATCTATTTCGACTCTATTTGCAGTCTCTTACCTCCTTACCGGATCATGGGAGTTCCTCCCTTCGACTTACGGCATTCAGCTCACGCTTACAGACCTGACACCTAACGTAGGACTTTGGTGGTACTTCTTTATCGAGATGTTCGATAGTTTCAGGTCATTCTTCCTCGGCGTCTTTTGGCTCCACCTCTCCTCATACGTCGGCGGGCTATCGATCCGCATCCGTTCTCAGCCCCTTGCGGTCCTCACCATCTTGCTCGGCATCTTCAGCATCTTCAAACCATACCCCAGCGTCGCAGACCTGAGTCTCTTCCTGGCCGTGCTACCCCTATTCCGGCACGTCTTCCCTCTCATGCGCTACACTTTCTTCGCGGCATCTTCCGTCCTCTACTCCTCATTCCTGGGCCCGGCCTTCTATTACCTCTGGATCTATGCCGGTAGCGGCAATGCCAACTTCTTCTATGCCATCACGCTTGTTTGGAGTTTGGGACAGAGTTTGTTGGTGAGCGATCTGACGTTTGCTATTTTGCGCGATGAATGGGAGGTTGAGCGGCCGGAGATGGTCGGGAAAGAAATTAGACAGATATAGAAGAGAGAAAGGCTCACCAATTTTGGTTGGAGTTGGAAAGAGAGGGGCTTTTTGAGTGATCCCCAGCTTGTACACTTGTTCGATTATACCGATGTCATATCCAAGGAAATAGACGGAGTTAGAAATTATATCAGGCAGTGACAATGAAGCTTTGATACTTGCACCTGGGGCTCATCGCGTCGCCCCTTTCAACTCGTGTACTCAAATAGAAGCCCTTCACCTGCGATACTCAAGGTCTAATCTCGTCATATTTTCAAACATGAGATTGAGTCTTGGTTCTTCAGTTTCACATAACAACTTAAGCATAACAAGTATCATGAACAAGACATGACTAGGTACTAATGACGAAGCGCTACTTATGGAGTTTAACACAAACCTGAGTTGGGTTACGAAATAGTTTACCCCTTTTAATGACTTCTAAGTCAAGGCTGAGGTCTCAACTTGTCCGTTGTAGGGAAAGCTAACGCGAGAATGAATCAAACGCAAGCCGTGCCTACTGTAGGAGTTCTGGTAATACGTCTGTTCTCATCTTTTCCATTGCCTCATCTCCATTACAAACTGGTCATTGCATAACATTTCATACACAGTAGTTCTGTGCCGACTTATCCATCTGAAATATCAGCCAGAGGAGACCCCTATTAACGCCGTACGAGCTCACCACCCATTAACTTACACTCTCACAACACACGGAACTCAGCAGAAGAAAAGGGGATCTATTCAAATAGCCGGCAACCCATCAAAAATAGCCCCAATCTCCCCAAACTGATAAAGTCCCCTCCCCTCCTTCTCAACCTCAAACCGATGGGTCTCCTCCCCAAACCTGCCCGTCCCCCCCGCCAACACCGCCGCACCAACAGCAACAACCGCACTCCCCATCGCCATCAAAACACCCGCCGCCGAACCACCCTCACTCCCACCCTCATGCTTAATCCCGCCCCGTCGCCACCTCTTCCAACTCTCCCCAGCACCCGCAATACTCTCCACCGCCCCATCCGCAAACAAGCCCACGGTCCCCAAAACCGTCCTAGGAACCGGTTCCCGTCTGGGCAAAACATACTCCCTCCCAAGCCCCTCGACCCTCCTCACAAACTCCAACGAAGCCGGACTATGCACCACCATCGCGCGTTTCAGAATCGGGAAGGGCGTCTGCACACACAACACCTTCAAAACGGCAAACGCGAAAAAATCCAACGTGCCCGGTGTCCCCGAACCAAGGAACCATCCCGCCCCCCGCGTCCCCCCGCATCGCATCCAACGTCCGGAAAAACTCCGCCGCGTGCCGCTCGATGCGGATGGCGGCTTTCTGCTCGGGTTGCAGGGAGCGCGCGGGTCCGAAGGTTTGGCGCAGACGCAGGAAGCCTGTTGCTGTCGTCTCCGCGCCAATGGCGGAGTCCGCGAGGGCGTCGGATTCGGCTTCGCTGGCGAGGTAGCCGAGGCCGAGGGTTTCTGCTTTTTCGAGGGCGGCGGCGCGGAGGGAGGGGGGGATGGTCCAGGTTAGGGGGAAGGGGAGGAGGGCGGAGTAAGCCGGACGGGTGAGTTCTATCCAGGCGTGCGGGGAGGCGTAGAGGGAGAGGGAGATGAGGGCTGGGCCGTGGGTGGTGAGGTAGGTTGTGTAGGCGAGGTTGTCTGCGTGTTGTTTGGGGGTGAAGTGGGTGTCTGCTAGTTTGTGGGTTTGTGAGGGGGCTTGGGTCCTCAGGTATGAGAGGATGTTTGTGTAGCCTGAGGTCCAGATGCCGTTGTGATGCAGCACCGGGAGGGTTTCTGTGGGAGTGTTAGTTGGGATGAGATAGGTATGGGAGGTGGTGAGCTTACGGTCTGGACTGAGTGTTGTGTCGTTGCTGGCGATAAGTGACCATTCATCCCTTGTGAATATGTGCCGGAATGCGGCGATGGCGGCTAGGCATTCGGCGTCGATGGACTCGAGGCCGAATGCCGGGCCCCAGACGTGGAGTTCATACGCCATGAGTTCGGATGAGTGGTAATGATGATACCGTAAAAATCGCAACCCGACCCGGATATTAGGTATGATACAAGTCTCAAACCAACAATCGGTGATGAATACTCAATTCTGTAAATGAGACGTGATTCGCGATGTGATTCGCGAGATAGCATCTGCGATGATGCTTCAGAAGTTCAATTCACGTGGTGATAAGCAAGGTCAAGCTTGACGTCAACGTGACCCCCACCGTACGAATTGTTACTGCCCGTAACAGAGACGGAATGTTACATGCATTACATAAGTTACGCGGTACCTGCATAACGCAGATTAGTTACATACATACGGCGGCGCCGTCAACGATCCGGTACCATCAACTCGCCGAACTAATATCAAAGCAAATGTACGGAATATGTAACATGCCCTCCTGCTAATAAGTTAAAGAATGCCAAATTAGCCAATGGGAGAATTACATCAAAAAAGTGTTGAGAAGAAAGGAAGAGGCAAAAATCAACGAGTGGTTGCATCACAAGCCCGTTTCGGCGCCGGTTCTGGTTGCGACACTAATTAACGGATCGAGTTGATGATCCCTGGCAATTAAGGAGGTGGCAAACTTGCGCTCCGCGATCCAGTGAAAGGAAGAAAAGGCATTCTTCTCGTACTGAAATCAAAATCAATCTCGTTTCGAAACCAGACAGAGTGGGTTCTAGATGTTGCCTAGAATGTCCTTCCCGTGAGCGAGTGGCGATAGAAGGCGAAGATGACAGCTGGAAGAATGCGAGTGCTCGGATTCCTTTTTGTTCGAGAAGCGGCGTAGCCGGTTTGGGGATTGACGGGGCGGCGGTAATCTGCGGTAAGGTGCAACTTGGACGTTTAGCTGTCAGTCAACCGCGACTAATTGGTCGTATACTGGTAGGTAAAGAGGTAGCTTTGCGACGTGAGGGTTTCATCCGAGATATTACGGGATTGCAGAGGGTGTTATTCCGTAGGAGTTCGGTGAGTCGCAATCCGGCCGGTACGGAACAAGCAAACCCGCCGTCGACTCGCAGCGTATAATCTTACTAAAGACGACAGCAGTTATCCGCAGGTAAATCATTAATACCTACCTATGTTTCTTTTCTTGCGATCGTAAGTATCATGCAGCAATGTGCCCACCCGGAAATGAAGCCAAAACATCATTCGTAAACAACTTGCAAAAGTGTCTCATTCCCCCAGATAGGCAAGGCATCATGCGAAAAAAATACAGACAAAAAAAAGAGACCGTTTATTAGTGCGAGGGTATCGGATGTCCCTACCGAAATTCATGGCCGAAAAGACGCAAGACTCACACCGTCATTTCGGCTTATTAAAAGGCGCATAATTAGCAGCGCTTGCAGGCGTTGCGAACGGGCGAAAGTGCCCTTGAAGCCTTCAATAGAGTCTAGTGTGCACAACACAACGCGGGGAAGATGTGATCGGATGCTGTCTGTCTGTGGTTGTCAGTTGAACGGTTGAGGTTGAGGGGATTTCACATTGGCACTCATGCCGTCGGCAAAACTGTCTGTCACGAGAAAGGGCAACTGCTTGATGTTGCTGTCAACCTGAAAGCTGAAAGCAAGCAATTCGCTCATCCGACGAGATCCATCCAGGCCTCACCGAATCAGGCAGCTGGGTTAGGGCATCTGCCTAGTCAGAGGCACCGTCCGGTTCACTCGTGGGACAAAGCGTCATCAGTGGTCTCCGTAGGTATCAGTTGAGTAAAGTACGAATAGGTAGAGGAACGGGGTTCGGGTTCGGGTTCGATGCTCGGCTGTCTCGGAGACATAAAACCCCCAATGGCCGTTAACCGGATGAAGGATTCAATGGGGCGCGCCCCCGGCTGGAGCCGCACTTGCCGGGGTGGTTTGAGAGATTGAGATTGATTTGAAGGGTTTGGTCTGGTTTGGTCTGGTCTGATCGAGAGAGGGCAAGGGAAAACAATTGTCCCCTTCGTTGTTCAGCGGTTAGACTTGGACGGGAATAGTGGCAGTGAATCAGGGTCGGGCTAGCTGAGCAGTCGCGCGTATTAGTGTTATGAGGAAGTCATGCGTGTACGAAATAATACATGTTATTCCGTATTCAAGTTCTACCCGTGTTTTGTTCCGTATTCTAATCCGTATCCCGTACCTGGTAAGTTACGAAGAGGTACGGATTACGGAAGTGCACCTCATCTCAAGCCTGCATGAATGCATCTCATCTCCTCCGTCACCTCTCCTCGTCCTCGTCCCTCCCCCTCACCGAAATCAGGTCGGGTGCTGGACTTGCAAGTCCCATATTTGTCATAGACGCCATTGACGAGCAGATACGGAATTTCACTCATTAAATCGGCGATATCACAATGGATCAGCCGGGCTGTGTTGTTCCCGTCTTTCTCACTAAACCCGTACCTGCGCTAGGCAGCGCCCTTTGCATGCATGGTCGATCAGTAGCCGCCAATAATCCATCTTGATCCGGAAGGTCAGCACACTGGCTACCCGCATGAAAAGCTCATTCCACCCTCGTCGTCGCCTGCTTGCACATGATTCAAAACGCCTCTCTTTGTGGTAAAGTGAAGTAAGTCGACTTGCGCCATTTCACCTCCTACTAGCCCCCCCGCGTCCCGCCCCGCGCACCACGGGATCCAGGGGGTGATTGATCGATCGTACCTATTTCAATTACGTATCTGCTTTCGTCCATCTGCAGCAGTTAGTCGACGCCTTGGATAGATTTCGATCCCGTGTCTTGTCTGTCTGCAATGTGCCCAAACCGCGTCTTCATCACCAGATTTCACCTCAATCGTTCGCCTGCAGCACTGTACAACCCACGTCCTTGTCCCTTCACTTTGACCCCTTGCCAGACAGCATAGCTAAACTACATCGATCATGCAGGTCATGCTTTCGTGCGGCGTATTTACTGTAGAGAAGGTGGATGGATGGATGGATCAGGGATGTGACGTTTCAGCACTCCCTCCCTCCCTCCCGGCATGATGCAGCTCGAGTATGTGCATCTCGCCTTGCATTTGCCTTACCTTAAATCTCTCACCTACTTTTTCACCTGGTGCGCGCATTCCGTGTGTACTCCTAGTACCTTAGGTAGTGAGAAAAAGACCGAAAAGAGCGCGTCTTGATGGATCTGTCAACTCGTCTAAGGAAGACCCGAATGCGACGCAACGGCGTCATTCCGGAAGACAGGCGGCCCGTCTATTTCACCTATCTTTCTCTACTTTAGGTGGTTACATCGCGAATCGCATCGTCCATCTCCACGCTAGCATCTCTACGATACCTCACTACATACGGAATAGGTATGAAAAGCGGTAGTGTGCCTGACAGTAACGGTGAATGAGTGAGTGACAATATCGTCTAATCCGCGGGCCTCGTCGCGTTGGCTCAGACTGCCGAAACCCGATCAAGCAGGATGAGGATCAGGCACCGCACAACAAGCGCTGTTGCAGATCTTGGCATCCGCGTCTGTTGCGTTGCTTATTTCGAGGTAGGGAAGAGAAGATATGGAATTGGTACACTAATCCATCATCGTCAACGCTGCTATAGCGACATGGGGGCATCGTCTTAGTGCTGTTCATCTTCTTCATCGGCGCCTACGTACATGCGCTAATGCGTCTCTTGTTAGCGTCGCGTCGGTAACCCACTTGACTTGCGCTCGAGAGCGCTTCTTCATCTCATCCATATTTCATATGACATCTTAAAGTAGGTATCGAAGTAAGGGATGGAGATGAAGTCACAACCACGGCTCCTCAGGATCATCACAATAGGAAATTCCGTCCCGCGCCGCGCCGCCGCGCCGCCCCCAAGGAATTATGGTGGTATGGTATGGGCTGGGAAGAAAGTAAGGAAACCGCCAAATTACCTGAACGAACGAATGCACCCATGTGACTCTCCCCCTCTCGCCCGCAACGAGACGCGAAAAAAGCCCGTACGTACCCGCCCCGTAACATCGCGGCATATTCGCATGCCCAGCGTAGTATTGGCGGCCGCCCCCAATTCAGTCATTTTCCTTACCGCATCTTCACTTGCGCAAGTTAGCTGTATTCCGTACTTTGTAGTGTCATTGGAAGTAGTAGGTAAATGTCTAGCGCTACTCGCGATGAGGGAGAAAAGATGGCATCAGACGTACATACGTGGTAATTAAACCTGACTTGTCTTACGGTCTTGTAGGCAGGCAGATGAATACCTACTTCGTACAGGCAGGCAATTCTCTCTTATTTCGTACATTGTATGTGGCTGAATCTAGACATGAATGTGAAGGTGAAGGAAGTAATTAGCCCGTTGGGAAGGGTAACATGCCGAACTCACCTCTCTACTTCGTACTTACAGCTCGCGCGTGAAACAAGACGCCTTTTCGCCTGCTTCATTGCCTAGACGTCGCTACCAGGTAGATAGATATCCCCATTTGCAGGACATGGGAATAGGAGGAAGTAAGTAACCGACGACGCAATGCGCATCAGTACGTAAGGTACGCGATGATAGCCTAGCCGGCACGTATGTAATTCTGCGAGGTCGTCGGAACCGTACCGGACGGAGTCGAGGTAGGACTCAACTCATTCCCATACATTATGGTATTGTTATTGTGTTGTCCGCGGCGGAATTACCTGATGCTCTGCCTCCGACTACTTCCCCACGCATTACATAGGGTGGTGACCATACTACCACCCGCAACCGCATAGGCCTGGAGAAACGCACGTGGCGGCGTGCGCGCGTCGAAATCGCTGTGTCGAAGTGATTGGGACCGTAACGTACCTAATGGAGGAATAATGTCTCTTGTAGATGATTCGAAGGCGGTGTGTTTGAAGCAACGAAACGTCTTGTCTAATTACACACATCTCTATAAGACAACACACGACAAGGCGAGGCGAGGCGAGGCGAAACAAGACAGCATGTGGACAGGCAGGCGCATCGTCTACATACCTACAGACAGACAAATGAATGCGCATTCCTGTCTTTCGTCTTGTTTCAAGGGAATAAGGAATCCCTCGTCTTTTCTTCTTCTACAATCGAATCAAGTCACAGCAAGCACGCAATCGGCAATGGATAGGTATACGAGTGAATAATCTTCATTCAATCAAAGAAAGAGAAAAAGAAAAACTAACATCCAAGCCCATAACCCTTACATCATCGACTTCAACCAAGACAAAAAAAAATAAAAAAACTCCATAAAAATCTTTCTTTCTTGGGTATCCTTCGCGTTTCGTTGCGCGCCCGCGGCCTTCCTTGGCCTCCTTTCTCCCCTTGGTAGTTGGTTGGTGTGGTGTGGTTGACTTTGTTTTGTATTATACAGAAGACAGAATTCTGAAAGAATAATAAAGAAAAAAGTTCAACCCCCACCCACCCCTCCCGTTTCATGCTCTTCTCTGAACCGTCGTATATCCCGTAAGCCCACCCGCGCGCTTCCATGCGAATCGACTGTGTAAGTCTCTTGCGCGCGCGCGTTTGGTGTGGTTTGTTGTTGTTGTGTGTGTGTGAAAAACCCCCCGGTATTAAAATGTTGTGTAGTTTGGTGTAGTATTACAGTTGCGCGTAGCATCGCGCAAGGAAGGAAAGAAATGTAATCCCTTTGAGCCAGCTCTAGGAGAGTAAAAGCGAGCTTGTTGTTTTTGTTGTGTTTGTTGTCATGGTGTTGTAGAATGAGATGGGCCGCGCCAAATCGATGTTAAGAGAATCGTACGCCAGGTAGATCGTAGAAGGTACTAGCCGTGGTAGTAATGAAATGCGATTCGATCGTGTTTGAAAGGGGCTCAATTGGTGCTCGTCGCTGGAATCCGAGGCGAATGAGATAAGCATTGGATGCTCAATGAGTGTCGAGATATCCAAGCCATGGCGACGAGTTCGTTGTGGTGGTGGTTGTGTGTAAGTGCGGTTGTCCGATGGTGACCCGTACTAGAGACGCTGATTGCCGTCGTGCCGATCCATCCTAGGGATGATCAATTGACATGGTGTCGATGCTGGACAAAGCTCTCTCTTAACTACTCTTGGGTAGAGGAGGGAGAGGTCGGCTGGGCGGCGGGCCGGGGCAGGGCGGGAGCTGCGACGGACGCTGGGCCGACATCTCGAGATCTCGTGTGGAAGCCAGTTTGCCGGTGTTAAAGGGTAATGGCGCAATGCCTTGAAGTTGAGAGTCGCTGACGAGGTGGTGGTGAAAAGACACGAAGGCTGTAAGAGAACCCAGGTGACTCTTGATACTGTCGTGTAAGATAGAAGAAGATGATGGCTTGGGTTGTTGATGTTGAGTTGAGAATGAAGCTGTGAGGCTTTGATATGATGCTATGAGCTGGAGCAAAGAGCTAGCTAGTGCTGACTGAGTGACTGATGTCTTGATGAGTGAAGCTAAGTATCGTGGATCTGATGCTTGACTGAGGGGGAGGAAGTGGTCTATATGTATTCGAATGGGTGAATAGCCGGAATAGCTGGGGATATGATATTCGTCTCGACTCTCTCCTGCGCTTCAGGCCAGATCCAAACGGAAAAAAGTGTACAGCATACAAGGCGGTAATTAGCCTAGTCGGTATAATTACTTGTACCGGAAGTGCCCTGTACGGCAATCGATTATGATACCAGGCGCAGTCATGAGGTAGCGTGTACAGACCTGGTGTACATCAGTACGGAAATTGAAGATGACGATGTGGTCCCCGGAACCTGCCAGGTAACCTGCCTGCGTCCGCCTCTTGTGTTGCAAAAAATACCCGACCAGGGGTCCTAGTGTATTGTGCGCACGCTAATTACATTGTAGCGGCGCCAAGTGGTGACAAGGTCCAGGTGGAGACTGCGAGACGGGCAGCAAAAAGGGTACATCTGCTGAAGTACAGGCGGGTGGGTCCCTGTGCGATGGTACAAGGGCCGCCAGGTACAGGCCCATCTTCCATGTCCATCGTCAGGGCCCATGATGGCGGCAGTAAAGAATGTGCAGGCGCTAGTGTGCTTTTGGCATATGAAAGCAGATCATGCCTTGGCCTGCACTGCTGCAGTGTCTTGGATGGTGGGGGGCGGTTTGCGAGGGACGTCAGGTACCAGGGGATAATCTTTGGGTTGCAGCGCTGGAGGGCGGTCGCAGTCGCAGTCGTAGTCGCAGTCGCAGACTCGCAGCAGCAGCCGTAGTAATTGTTCAGGGCGGCTCTGTGAGGGAGTCCCGTCTGCGAACCCCTGTTATTACCAGACAGTACGTACTCGTACCTCGGAGAGAGTCTGTCTCGTCCCTTCGCTCGGGAGACCCCTCCCCTTTCCTCTCACCTCACCTTCGTTGAGGTCCCCTGCCGTTCAGCAGCTCACGGTTGCCTTCTCACATGGAACACACCTTACAATCGTGATACAGGCAAAGTCTCATGGTAGCAGGTTAGGTACGGCAGGTAATTTTCCCTCATTTCAGGTTGCCTGAGGAAGACCACCTGCGAGGGAGATCTACCTACGCCATCAACTGGAGCACTGTTTATGCGCCGCTAAAATACTGTTCCACTAGCGCAGGCCTGTAGTTAGCGTCTGGAGCCTGCCTGCAGCAGCTTGTACGGAATGCGCATTAGGTACGTGCAGGTTGCGTGCTAGCGTGTGCTGTGCCTGAAGTGAACTGAACTGAACGGGAAGAAAAAACACACTTATTTGCGCCTTAACTTTTTTTCTTTCTTTATTCCGTGTTTTTTTTTGTTGACTTTTAGAGCGCGCGACACACACCTCTCAATTTTGCATCTGAAATTAGGTAGGACTGGCCACCCCAAAATAGTCCAGACGTCGTTGCAATAGCCGCGCACACCATTGGCCGGCAGTGTGCGTGATGAGGAGGTTCTTGATACACCACTCATCATACGTGACGATGATTGATGAGGTTGTGTGGAATGGGGTATGCGACAGGTTGGTTGCCTCGATAGGACCCGACGGACCTCGCCATCATCCTGTGTTTGCATGTATCGTATGCTTCGATTATGATGGCGAGCCTCTCTCAATTGACCCGTGCCGGATATACGCTCGGGATCTAGCGGCACCACTGGCACCCACTGGTTCGTAGTGTGCGACCTATGAACAGTACCGTAGGGAAGTGCCGGAATGTTTCGTCTGTTTCGACTGTTTCGCCTTTACGGATGATCGTTTCTCGAAGCCCCGAACAGAACCACGGAGTTGGAGTATGATCATTTCCTTGTTTTTTTTTCTTCTCTACAGTACGGGTTACTAATATCTTAGCCTATCAATTGGATTCCTACTCATCACAAGATCCAAGCAGACGATCTTCCTGTGAAGCTGAGAAATGCTTGTAAGTCAAACATTGAGCCGGCAGACTCTCGGCAATTGACGACGGTAATAATTCTGTATCCCGTATTCTTTCTGTATCTTCGTCTGTATTCCGCATTCCGTCTGTGATTCCGTCCCGTATCCCGTATTCCGTTCAACATCTAAGTCGACCATCTCATCAGGTGCTGTCTGCGCCCGTGACGTCCGCCCGACTAACATCGTAGTTATCGATAGAGTGCCCCAATCGATACAAGGTAAAAATAGTCTACGATAAGTCAAAGCTGGTGGATGGATGTACAAATAAAGAAACAGCTTGTTCGACGGAATCAGTCCGTCGGTTCCTCATGTACCCGTGTCACTATTCCGTTCTCAGCGACACGAAAAAAGAAAAAATTCCTACGCAAGCCCGGGGTTCCTGGTAGACAAGGACGGAGTAGCAATTGGCTGCCTCACTTGCGATGTCAGTGTTTGCGACCGTCGGGCAAGATCCTGAAATGATTCACCCAATTGGATCAATTAACTGGCAGTTAGTTAGTAGTACTTCGTAGTAAATATCTTCGTTAGGTAGTTTCGTCGTAGTTTCGTAGGGATGTTGATGTTGTCTCGTCTCGTCTCACGGAAACTATTCAATCATAGTCTCGATATCCCTCGACGGGCGAATTCTGAAACAATTGATGTTGTGCTTATGCAGCAGCAGCAACAGCGCAAGCGGTGAAAAAAAAGAAAGAATGGTTCGATAAAAACACTTTATGTATTTGGGTCTGGTCTATGCACGGGAATGCACGGGAGAGCAGCAGCGGCATAGCTGCAGCCTTACAGCATAATAATACTGGCATTTGCTTCTCTCCGAGCCCGAGGCGATCATCAGTTCGTCTCGTCGTCGTCGTATTACTACTCGTACTATAAGAGGTTTCTAGTATAGGTTGCGATGCCGTGTAAGTCCCTCCCGTAATTCCGTACGGTGACACCACTACTTTCGCCGTACTCCGTGTGATGAATGAATCAACGAACTGGATTGCTTCTTATTTTCTTCTCGGCCATTCTTCTTCCCGTTCGATTCCGTTTGCTGACTTTCCTGCGTGCACCCGGAAACAAGATATCGTAGGTACTCGTAGGTAGTATGTAGTCGACCCTGGACGACCACAATGTGGCCTCTACTACCCAGGTATGTAACGCATCGCGTTCCCGGCGCATCGAAATCGATTATTAATAGCAATTGGCACGATATAATTCTTTCTATATTAGCGTCCACACGTCAAGAATGACACATCACAGCCAACAAACAAAACTTAAGCGACTCAAGCGTCAAGACAAGAATTTGGTGGTGTAAGCACTCGTAATACTGCGTAGGGTATAGTAGCCACGGCTATTTTGACCATGTTTTGTCTTGCCTTTTTGACAAACCTGGACAGTATGCTAACGCGATGCGGTGCTAGCTTCATCTCGTGACGAGGCCTGGATGTGATATCGCAGTGGCTTAGACATGTTCGGATCAGGCTGAAGAAACACAGCTGATGGGGGGGGGGGGGGTTGTCTAGGACACGGTCGTGGGGAAGAAAAACAATAAACACCTAACTAAATTAGGTAGTCTTGTCTGGACTCTGGACTCTGGACTCTGCGTGGTAACAAGATGGAAATATGTCAGGTTTCAGCTTCAGCTCTCTCGGATCTTCGGATACCGTCGTGACAGATATGTAATCCGGCCATAGCACGATCTCGACTTGTTAGTGTCACTTTTAGTCGAGAATGACCTGAAAGGATTTGTGCTCAGCAACTCGTGAGAGCTTCATGACTCGCCATGCTGTCGATTCGCCGGATTACGGTTTGCATTCCACGTGTCGTTTCAGCAGTCAGATTAGGTCCCGGGATTCCGTCAGGCGGTGTTCCGTACGCTCGAAAAGAGTCAGTCAAGTCAGTCAGTCTCTCATGGATCTATTCCGTAGGTACACACGTCCACGCTACCGGCATATGAAGGATCACGACTTGGATAGTAAGTCAGTTCATACAAAACGTAAGACGTGCATTGCAGTCGGTAAGTTGTTTAGGCAGGTGGTTAATAGGGCTGGCGAGTACCGGTTCCCATCGCAGAGGAATGTACGGATTGCAGGTGGTGATACCAGCCCTCGCGTTGGAGATCGTCGGAAGCGTGCGATACCTAAATCCGCATCATCGGCGCATTCCATGGTACGACGCACACCAACCCATAATGACGTAGTGTATAGCTAGCATTATGTACTCGTAACTGTTCGCATTCTCGTTCGCGGCATCGCACATTGCCGCACCCTCTACGAGTATTATTTTTTACAAAACAAAAAAAAAAAATAATAACGAGGCAACCAGTTGTCGACATCGAATTTCAGGTTTCAGAGATGTCACAAAAGTTCCTCGTCGACGAATGTGTAATGGCGCAATTGCTGTAAATAGGCAGGCACTATTCCCTACACTACGCTGCATTAGGGACTCGCAATTCCCACGCCATCTCTCCGTCGCTCTTGCCCTCTCTCGCCCATCGCTAACCATAACCAAGCCGAGTTAAACACCCGCACCAAAACTTACGTGATCTGTTCCTGACGCTAAACCCGTTGCAGCCTAACGTGGCTGGTTAGTCGAGGTACAGAAAATTAGCGCAAACTCTGCTAGCTCCCAGGTACAAGCGTCACAGCGAGGGCATGTACCTGTGCCCAGTGGTAACAGACGTCGTTACCTGTTGACCTCCTACAAACCCGGCCTCTCTCGCTGGTCGGCCACCCTGCCCAGGCTACATCATCGACAGCAATTCCTTGCACCTAGGACACGCCGTATAAGGGCCAATTGGCCGGCTAGAGAGAGAGGCCGCTCTCTAGGGTTGAAATCCCACTACGTAGCCAGCTGTCCTAGTGCCATTGCGAGCGCGGCCGGCGCAACCACCAAGTGGACATGGTCTTGCCCGCCATCTGATAGCAATCTCCCATCTCTGTCCACCATCATCATCATCGCTGAAGGAAGTGCTCGTAAGGAAGAAGGAGGGAAAAAAAACCAGCAAACGCCGACTTGACACATTTTTTTTCAAACGCCTATCGTCAGTCTTAGCGTAGAATTGATCGTGCCATCAAAGTAATAATCCCCGACGGCTAAAATGTCCAACGCGAAAAATTTCCATCTGTCAAAAACTTGAATTCCGCAGTTACGGATTACGGATCAAAACTGAGAGAGTCGTACGGACGAATCCAGGTTATCCCCAGCATCTGACCTCTGCGTATTCCCTGATTGGTCCCGAGGACGTGAACACGGGGACCCGCAGAATTGCCATGCTTCTAGAAGATTTCTGTAACCGTCCTAGCGCGTTCCTTTCATTAATCTTCAGAAAGAAAACCAAAAAAATATCTGCGGATTTGCGCCACCGCAAACTCCCCAACAAAAAAAAAGGTCACTGAAATTAAGCGGATGAAGCGCAAGTTCGGTTTCCTTGATACGAATCCTCATGACCAGATTTTCGAAGAGATCATTCCTTTTCTTCCTTGAAACAATTATCGAACTCGTGAACGGTTCTGTTGGCAAGAAAGAAAAGATGAAACACCCGATCTACCCGGACTTGAGCGCATTGATGATCCCGTCCCTGTGGCAAAGTCGAATTGATCTGGAATCCAACCCGTAATAATTCCTACCTACTATTCCGTACTTACTACGGAATTCCTACCTACCTCCCTTCGACGTGACCTACACTCCATTACCAACCACCTGACACCCAGCTCACTAACCCGTCCACTAGCCAACTTGACAGATTGGTAATTGAGTGCGATTTCCGTGAACTCGTCTGTCATAATCCGTACTCACACATCCAACTCCGGCTTTCGGACCTTGGAAGCAACAACAATCGCGAACACGAGAAGCGACACACTTTTTCTCTCTTTCGATCTCGGAAGTAGGTACATCTCGGCCGGCTAGCCTTGTTGAGTGTTGATTCCCCGCCCCTACGTAGGAATAACAATGACATATGTATTTGACCGAGAACCGTTGGTTTACGATACGAACAGATTTACTGTACGGACAGTATACCTCCAAAAGAAAAAAAAGAAAAGACGACTTAATTACTAGGTTAGTCGTCGCACGGAAACCTCTGGCTCCGGTTCAATATGTTAGTAGAGTAGAATAGATCCACTGCATTCTCCCCGAAAAAACGCAACGTGATATTCGGCATCCCGGCGATAATACGAAATAACCTGTATTGATATCCAACAACCACCTCGGTATCTATCGTATCTAGATGCTTCGATCATGAAGATCAGAGTTGAGAACTCCACAACAAACACGACGGGTGTGCCTGGACTAGTAAGTAAGTAACGTATTTGTTGAAGCTATATTAGTTACCTAGGAAGACTGTGACGCAGCCAATCTCTTCGCAGCATTGACGCGGGCGTGCAGGTGCACTAAAGCTATCGTCCTAGCTGGTTGGTTGGTTGGCGGTGATCTGTAGGTACTCGTAGCTCCATGCAGGTTCGAATGACATGCAGGACTCTGGGGGTAAGTAAAATCTGGACTTTTGCATCATCGCTGTCTGTGCGTGAGGGAGGGATTGACTAGGGATTTCAGCATCAGCTGTGTCGAGGTCGAGTTCGCCACATGTAATTCTTACTGTATTGTGCGATTACATGTGAAATGTAGGTGGTAGACCTAGGTAAGTCGATGGCGAGAATACACCTGAGGTGGTAATATTTCGAGCCGAGGTCCGATGGAATAGCACCGGAGCGGGAAGGGTCTGAAAAGGGAAAGCGAATCTCACGTTATATCGCGAGTTGGAACTTGGTAGGTCGTTCGCTGTACGGAGTACCGAGAGGGCGGATGCCGGGTTCAGCTTTGTTGCTTACCGTTCTACCTTCTGCCTTGACTCTAGGTCGGTCTCTAACTAGACCTTAGCAGGTATTCTCGGTATGTATTGCATGTTTTGATGATAGGTCATGTAAGTGGCCGGTGTAGACCTACGACCTGACAGATCGCAACGACATCCTACAACAACACAATTTACAAAGCTGTCGATGGAGGATGAATTGCTCTCTCTGTATGCTAACTCTCCACCTCCAATCTATCCCACGTGGGCGACCAGGAAGGAAGCATCGCAGAGGGCGACACGACAGGCTGAGACTGCGACGCAAGCATGTGCGCATCACATCATGCGTTGTCGAGTCCGACGGAGCAAAGGAGGGGTGTGTCTTGTCTACTCCAATTGAATCCCGCTAATCTGACATGCTGCAGAACTTCTTAGACGAGCGGGATGTCCCCATTGACTACTAGCGTCGTCGACGTTGAAGATAAGCAGGTACCGTGGGAATTCCCTACGACTCCATCTCTTCTTCAACGGATCACGACTAGGCCGGTATAGGCTGCGATGACGAGCGATATTACATCAACGGCGCTCTCTGTGAGCATCTAGCTTGATGAGGGATTCCCCGCATTGGATTCGGTCCTGCTGCGGGCCATCGGTGCGACAATTTTCTCGTGAGATAAGACTAGTCGAGAGGTGGGAATTGGCTTCCTTCGGGAGGGAAGCAGGTAGGTATTACTCACATGTCAGCTTTGTCCTCGGCATGTATGATGTGTCTCTCCCTCGCGTTACTCTTACCACCTTGGGCGCATTCATCATTGCAAGCAAGCCTACCTCCTCCTGTCCTAGGTGAGTTGTCTCCCCCTCTCGGCGAGTTGCATGGTGTCAACCTGCACATGACCAAACCCGACCAGCCATCACGGACCCCGAATACTTCCTACCTACCTACCAATTCAAAGAGAGGATAGCTGGAATATCGAAGATCCTCATGCACATGTAGGCAACTCATCGCTCGCTCGACGTTACATTGCATCTGCACCCCGCCCAAGCTGAGCGAAGCCAAGCAGGATTTCCTTCATGGACACCAATAATCACGTCCGAACCGATGGGGTTCTCGACTGGAGATGGATGTAGATGCAGGGTGACTGTGATGCATTGTAAATCAGGAACTGGAAACCCCCGTGACTGGGGACATGCGATACTTGATATCCAGGGAAAAGAAAGAAAAGAAAAGCAAGCTGCTAAACCGACAGTACGGTTACGCCAAGCACGCACAGATCCCAGTCCCTTCTTTCTTTTCCTATGAATGTCCATCGTAATATGGATGTGCGATGATGGGTGAGACATGGCGACGATAGCTAACGCAGGTCATCGTCTAGTTCTTTACGACCTGTATTATTCTATCCTTCGAACTTATGAAAAGAAAGAAAGAAAGAAAGAATCCATACGGTACAGACAGAAGATGACGAACGATTCCCAACTCGGTCTCGTCCATGACGCAAGTCTTCTTCCCCTTGTCTATCCTATTCTCCCCCCTGATGCGATGACGTCGGAAATAATTCAAGAAATAATCCATGCCAAGAACTGGAATCTGTTCCACAAATGCCAGAATCAGGTTTTTGACTGTCAGGTCCGGAAGAGTCGAAGGGATGGTACGGAGGTGCAGACAGTGAGGAGTAGACAGAACCAGTATTGTCGAAAGTCCATTGAAAACAGTCGGTAAAGTAGTATGCAACCTGGTCAACTCACGGTATACCACTCTCGTAGTTCCGAGACTGTCTCTCTATCAATAATCATGGTACGGTACGGCAACAATACGACATCAATATCTACTCCGTCGAGCCGAGAAACGGTACCGGGTTTCCGTCCCTTTCTTTCTTTCCCATATTCCCTCCATCCATCCATTATATTCCCGTTACAATACAATACTCGGAAACCAAGTCGGCGACCAGCCCGCTAAACGGCAGCAGCCACCAAACCAAGTCCACATCTGGTCCGGCAAACGGGGTTATAGGAATTACAGGTCATATTTTCACATTGTCATCCCCAGTCCGAGTGGATGACATGTCATATTTCTGCCTTGTTTCTCGTGCCGGTCGAAAACTTGATTCTCAAGACATATGGATGAACGAAGAGGTTGCCAGTCAGTCCCCGCACGTCCGAGATTAGAGGCGCTGAGGCATGATCACGATCACGCTGTCGTCGTACCTGCATTCTTCACCATGAAGCTATTTATAACGTGAATGTCTTATGCCAGCCATGTCTCACGAGGCACAGCGTGACCGAACAAAAGGACTCTTGTCTTATGTCAAAAATAAGAAGTAAGGGAATAAAGAGAAAAGAATGGTTCGCGCCCGATAGCTTGGGTCGATGTCTCGTACCTGCGCTAGCTAGTGCTGTCGATCACATACATCTCCATCACATCAACACTCTCGAAGCCTGTCTCCTACTCCTCCTCCAACTAAACAGCTTCTAAATTCTCACAACATCATTATTGCGAGAACAGATCCCCCAATGCTCCATGTGCCCTTGCCATCATCATGCCTCGTACAACAAGAGGCCCGAGTGTAGGTAGGTCCGTGTCAGCCAGCGGCCCAAGCGCGTACCTGCGTCGATCACAGGACATGCGGTCCCGTGATGACGGGTTGCGCCCCCATACAAATGACGATCGATACCTGCTCCCAAGGTATCTGTGCCGCAAGGTACGCCACCAGGGACAAGGCGTGCAAGTATTTCATCAAATGCGTACTTCGTACTTTACATATCGAGTTAGTAACCAGGACGTCGACAATCCTGAGTCCGTACAGAACTAATTTCTCACAGGAATGCACTGGGAATGGGGGTAAAACATATCATCTGTCTGAGTGAGGTGGTGTACACACACACACGTGCATATGCACCGATTCAATCCGGTAGGTAGTAATCCCTCCCTCCCTTCCTCCATCTTGTCATCAATGATGTCTCTCCTCAGCCAGCCCAGCCCTACGACATTGGTTACCAGCGGGATGGAACTCCGGCGAGCCACAGTGATTGCCGGGCATACCAAATCCTCCAATCCCTTACTAGTCTCGGTCAGAGATTCAATATCTGACTCGTCTTGATTCCAGAACCGGAATCCTCTCTTCCAGACCCCCATGTTGTTGGTTCACACTCCCTTGCCTGTCTGCCTGACAACCTAGGTACGTAAGACATCTAAACCACTCTGAGTAGACCGAACGCGGTCTTATGACCGTTACATCTCATCCTGAAACAAAGATCGACAGCAACAGCAAGCGCCCGGATTTCTCACTGCACTAGTGCGCGGACACTTTCGAGTTCCGGTATACGAGCAGGCAGAAAGAGGCACGGTTTCATGCGTAAGACCTAGTTCCCTAATAGTGTAAGAGTAATACTCGTAGTCAACACTTCTCGAACGGGTATAAACATCATCATCCCCCATGTATACCTCCCGGTATATAGGATCAGTGTATAGTATGACGCAAGCCTCCCTCTCTCTATACGAGAGATGTTTCATACAAACCCATAATACATGACTGTGAAATCCAATATTCCCGCGTAGGAAGACATGTCAGCTTAGGTCTAGGTAAGTATGTATATCCAGCCTCGCTCGCTCATCACGACGGCCCGGATACCCACCTTACCTGACTCCCCCATGCGGTCGACGGTGTGTGCGGACGAACAGTATTATACCTATTACTATTCGTCCTGAGGAAGTATGCATGCAACTGCAACTCACGTTCCATCGATCCTGGTAGTAGCAGAATCCAGCCCGAACCCCACGCCTTCTGTAGGCAGCCAAAACGGCGAAGAAGTCCGTTGGGGGCGATACAGCGCGAGTGCCACCCCAGCTGCCGATGTCCGATGGAATACGCATACACGCATGTGGTATCGCGCCCGGGCGAACAGTGTACTCGTAGGCATGTAGGTAACGTAAGATTATAGTGTTATAGCCTCAATATCAGAATGAGGCAAGGGATTCGGTCGGTCGCGGACCATCGCTCGGTAAAGATCTGCCTTGATAGATAGACGAACACCCGGGTCATCCACCCCTTGCGCATCAGTCATATGATGCCGACATGGAGGACCTGGGTTTCAACGTACTACCCTCATCTATCACCAACACCCCGGCTCCCGTTTGTTTGTCCCTGATACGATTGAGGCATGTGTCACCGAGTCCAGACACCTGGGAGTTGTTTCACTTGTATATCGGTGGGTAGACAAGGGTCAGATCGAGTGCGACCGCAACCCGCGTCTTGCGGTGTTATTTCTTCTTAAAACCGTGGTGCAACGACTCGTGTCTTGGGATCATCGACGGCCAGGGGGGGGGGGGCTGGAGGGTGAGATTCACCGAGAATTCATGTTGAAACGCGTAGCAGTTTGATTTGCGTATTCGCATATCTATGGCTCAGGGGGGTTTCGGAGAGATTTCACTGGCTTATTGATACACGCAGGTGTGATCGCTTAACGGTAAGACCAATGTTGCATACCGGGTCGAGTTGAAAAACAGCGATATACGAGAAGACTCGGTGACTAAGCGGTTTGTTGTGGTGTTTGTCTCGCTGATACACTCTCTTGGTCATATCAACATAGCATTAGAAAGCCGTGAGAAATGCACCCAGCGGTTACTAATATTCCGGCTGTGATGTAAGACGTCCTTGTCATCTGCGAAATCTGCATAACATGCCGTTGGCGAGAATATCTCACTGCCGTGATGAAAGGGAAACTCGGGACGGAGACGTCTGGGCATCGATCTGATCCAGAAAACCTGATCGAAAAAACACGACCCAGAGGCATGGGTGTACAGCAGCGCAGCAGCAGCAGCAGCAGCAGCAGCAGCAGCAGGAGAGCATGCACTTCAGATTATGGCATCGCCTTATGCAAACAAGAATCAAATTAGCCGAACGTTAGATGAAACCCCACGAGCATTCTCTCGGTATACTCGAACGGGGGCCGTACATATCCGCGAAGACCTGATTCGTTTGACACCGGTTTTGGGGGCCGAAGGCGAAATAGTCACCTCGTCTACCCCATGGTAGCATGTAAACATCCTGGCCAGATTGCTTATCGGCTGTCCCGCCTCCGTTCCGCTTCTATCTCTGCCATGCTTGCGTCTTGCTGCCGCTGGAGAGCAGAGACATGCCAATATGACAATCGGGTCATCTTGAGAAATCTCGGCCAGGAGTTCTTCGGAGGAATGCATTCCCTGGCTGCGGAATTGCATGATCAGGCTAATAAACATCCACCTCACCGGTCGCAGAGCTGGCCTCGCAAAGCACATATATGCCTCAGAGATAAGCAGCCAATGGCAGTCATTGCATATCTCCCTTGTCATCTAATTCCCTTCCATCGCTCATGGAACGGTAGGCTGGCGAGGCAATTGGGGTCTAGAACTGAAGACGTGCATAGGCATATGCAACTCCATCGGAGCCTCGAGTTGACGCGGTAGGGGTTTGCGACAAACACCCTCATTGCCGAATAGATCCTGTTGCAGGTCAGGTGATTTGCGCAGCGATAGATATCGAGAAGGTGGTCTTTTGAGAGCGATGGGCCGCAGTCCATGCGGCCCATGATAGACCAGTGTCATATGGACATCGTCAAGTGCCTTTTGTTGCACTGATTCCTATTCCACTTGCAGTCGGCCGTCGCACCCATAGATTACCTGCGTAACCTGGGGGCAAGAAATGCGTTACAATGCAGCTCAAAGCCGTACCCGCACCCGCAGTCGCGGCCAGCATTGCCGGCTACTCCAGGACATAAGAGATGATGCGTCCCCGGGGCTCTAAAATTATCGAATGATCCGCCCCCACGGGAAGTGCCTCCACACGCGATCCCTTAATCGTGTGGAGTGATGCATCAAATGATTTGTGGCCCGATAAGTCGATTACTCAGGCATTGCGTCGTGACACTGCATTCAACACGTTCGCGACGGTCATTTTTCCATCGCATATCTCCGCCCTTCAAGGAACATCGGCGCCCGCTGGCATTTGTGTCGAGATGATGAAATCTTCCATCATGGCCTGTCCGCGACCACGAGCCCCAGCTTTGGCGGAACCGCCTCCTCTGCCTCCCTTGCCTCCTGCAGCCGATGTAGATGCATTGCCGGTTTGTCCAACCAGATCGGCACCAGCGCCATCCCGACGTTTGACGACTAGGCAAAGCACACGCCCGTAAATAGAGAAGCCCTCGTATGATATGTCCATCGCTAGTGTCTTTTTCTCGTCATCGACATCGTCATCTTCGCCTACAGTGGTGGCTAGTTTCACGCGCTTCTCCGGTCGTGGGCCCTGCGAATCATTCGCGGGACTCTGTACGAACAGGTCGTCGTCTTCGTCTGATATTGCTCCAGATTGATTACTTTGGCGGCCGATGACGTGATCTGCATCTGCTTCGGCTTCTGCCTCTCTATTCGTGTCTACTTCTGTATGACTGCGTGCCCGCTTCGGTGGTCGCGTGCTCTCGCCCATTGTTGCCTCACCTACAGCCGGGATGGAGGACAGCGCGACCGCAGCGTCTTCATCCTCATCATCCTCACGTAGTATGACAGGAGCCATCTCATCACCTACATCTACGTCAATGGGGCGATCATTAGTCTCGCTAATGAGGCGGACCGAATTTGAGGTCAGCTTGGTCTGTGTTGTATCGTGGAAGTGCTTGTGTTTCGTGAGTAGTGAGTGGCGCGTAGCGGTTTCTGTGAGAAATATCGAAAGCTCAAAGTCATCTGCATCATGTTAAATTAGAGGCCAAACAATAGACTGATCATTGGAGGGTCTCGACTATGCAAGCGATGCAGACGATCGTGACCAAGCACTGCAGATCGTCTCCGGCCAAAGCTGGCTGATGCTACAATGAGATCATCATCATACCTTGGACAACCACATCTTTCTGCCCTTTCTTCTTCGAGCTACGTTTCTGACGACTCAACTCACGCTCCTCTCGTAGTTTAGCGGGAACCCAGGGTTTGATGCTCTCAATGATCTTGGGCAGGACCGGTTTTCTCGGGTTGAGCAGCCAGGTGTGAACTAATGCGGGATTGTCGAGATAAATCCTGCATTCCAAGACGGAATACTTGGAGATGCGGAGGTATCGTCGGATTGGCGCCATGGTGAGAGCTGTATCTTCAGTCTCCTCTCATCTTCCAGTATGGCATCTGTCAGGTGAGCAACTGGAGAATGATGGACATCAGGCAATGACGAAATGACGATTTATGGATTGGATTCACAAAGTGTGGCTGATTCTCTGTGGCTGAGGAAAAGAACTGTGGCTCGGTTTCAATTCGATCCTTATCGCTATCAGCTGTTGATTCTGTGAATGTCACTCGTGACTTCGATGACATTTCGCGACTGTGAATTCTTCTGTCGTGACTGAGGACTGGGAGGAACAATAATGCTTCTCAGGGTATGACAATGTTGAAATCATGGACAGCTACTTTGAAGCTGCCAAAGTCAACATTCCCGTAAGCCAGCATCGCCTGAAGGTAGCGCGCAGTGCTAATTGTACCTGTTCAGTCCAAGACCGCTTCCTACCACTCGTGATCAGTACATAAAGCGATGCGCCGATCAGTATTATGAATGGCAGCAGAAGAACAGGCCCGCTGGTGATGCTGCTAGTGAACCCTTTGTAGTTCACGATGGCCCGCCCTATGCCAATGGCAGTCTTCATGTCGGCCATGCCCTGAATAAGATCCTCAAGGATATGATAATCAGGACAAAGGTCCAACAAGGTCAGGACTGAACTTCATATTGACCTTGATAGGGATTCGAACTCATGCATTGAATCCTAGGTAATCGTGTGGACTACATTCCAGGGTGGGACTGTCATGGCCTTCCGATTGAGTTGAAGGCCCTCCAGAATGCCACAGAAACGTTGTCCCCTGTGGAGATCCGGAAGTCGGCGCGGAATCTCGCCTCAAACACCGTCGTTAAGCAGATGAAGAGTTTCCGCTCGTATGGTGTGATGAGTGACTGGGATCAGAAATGGACCACCATGGATCGAGCCTACGAGATGAGGCAACTTCGCCTCTTCCAGGAAATGGTCAAGAAGGGATTGATCTACCTCAAGTTCAAGCCGGTCTACTGGTCTCCGTCATCGCAAACTGCTCTCGCCGAGTCGGAGTTAGAGTATAAAGACGACCATATCTCACATTCCGCCTGGGTACGATTCCCGATCACAGAAGACTGGAAATCGCTCCCGCAATTTGAGTCTCTGCGAGACAAAGTCGAAGGCAACATGTACGCTGTTATCTGGACTACGACGCCATGGACCCTGCCGGCAAACCGAGCTATCGCCGTACATAGTGATTTGAAGTACTGTGTGGTTCGCGATGGCGCAGATGCTTTACTTGTAGCCGAGAGCTGTCTCGAAACGCTGAACCAGAAGCTGGCGAAGGCAGAGACTGCTCGGCCGGAATCCGAGGAGAATGCCGTGTATGCGACATTCGAAGGGAGAGAACTTCAGGGTCTTAAGTATACCAACCGACTGAGAGGCAAGAATGCGCCAACACAGCCTATCATCCATGCAGACTTTGTATCTTCAGACTCTGGATCTGGTATGGTACACCTGGCCCCCGGACACGGTTTCGATGATTACGAAGTTGGCAATACCCACGGCATATCTGCGGCTGCTCCCATAGATGATATGGGCAAGTTTACTGCTGACGCGTTCCCCGATGCTCCGGAGATACTACAGTCAGCACCCTCAATCATCGAAGGTGGCGGCCGTAATGTTCTTGATCTCCTGAGACCAAGTGGAGATGTTCTCCTTGTTGAAAGATACCAGCACAAATACCCATACGACTGGAGATCGAAGAAGCCTGTCGTTATCAGAGCTACCGAGCAATGGTTCGCCGATGTCGCCTCTATCAAGGAGGAGGCTGTCAACGCCTTGAAAAATGTTCGCTTCGTTCCGGAGACTGGCAAAACCCGACTCGAAAGTTTCATTCGAGGTCGTAGTGAATGGTGTATCTCGAGACAACGTGCTTGGGGTGTCCCTATCCCGGCGTTGTATGATGAAAAAGGTGTTGCCTTGATCAATGAAGAAGTGGTCGAGCACATCATTTCCGTCATGCAAGAAAGGGGTACGCATGCCTGGTGGTCGGATCCCGCAGATGACCCTGCGTGGATTCCGGCCTCTCTCAAGGGTACATACCGACGAGGAACCGATACCATGGATGTCTGGTTCGACAGCGGAAGCAGTTGGTCCATGATGCCCCGTCCCGCCGATGTCTATCTAGAAGGCTCCGACCAGCACCGTGGATGGTTCCAATCCAGCTTGCTCACTCGCATTGCTGCGGGAACCAAAGCCGACACGACGTTTGAGAAGGGTGCGCCCTTCAAGCAACTGATCACCCATGGTTTCTGTCTCGACCAAGATGGCAAGAAGATGTCCAAGTCCATCGGAAACGTCATTGAGCCCCAGCAAGTGATGGACGGCACGCTGTTACCGCCTATGAAACGCAAAGGAAAGGCTGCCAACGCTCCCCCGACCTACGATACGCTGGGCCCCGATGCCTTGCGTCTATGGGCTGCTAGCAGTGACTACACCCGCGATGTCATCATCAGTGTACCGGTGCTGAAGTCCATCCACAACACCCTCATCAAGTACCGCACAACCATCAAGATGCTTCTCGGCTCGATACACGAGTCTGCGCGAACTGCACCTCTCACCACTGTGGACCAGATCGCCCTCATCCATCTCCAAGACACCATGGAGGAAGTCGGCAAGGCATTCGACAATCACGAGTTCTACAGGGGATACAGCGTCCTCAACCGATGGGTGAACAGCGATCTCTCGGCCTTCTACCTCGAGGCCCTGAAGGATCGTCTGTACTGCGGTGATGGCGGCGGTGTGCTCGAGCCGATACTGAACGGTTTCCTCCGGATGTTGGCGCCCATGACCCCCTTACTCGTTGAGGAGGCCTGGGATCATCGTCCAGAGTGGATGAAGCAAGATACGTGAGTATTTTACCCACCACCCCTTTTTCACTTTCGCTAACGAATAGCAGATCCATGATCCACCCCCTCCACCAACTCTACACCGACCCCCTCATCGACTCTAGCCGCCTCACTATCGACCCGGCAGCCCTGCGGAAGGACATCCCCATCATCATGGCCGTCTGCGATGCCGTCAAGCCGGCCCTAGAGCAAGCCCGCACAGCCGGTCATGTCGGCTCATCCCTACAAAGTACCGTCTCAGTGATCATCCCCGAAGACCGCATCTTCACCGTCCTCTCAAAGTACCAATCCGAACTCGCCGACATCTTCGTCGTCTCAGGCATCAACATCAGCCAATCCCCAGAAAGCGAGACAAGCACAAGCGAATTCACCTTCCGGCAAGAATTCGAAGTCGAGGGCGTCAAGGCCCACGTCGAGGTCCGTCCCCCTCAGCACGCTAAGTGTCCCCGTTGCTGGCGGTATGTTGCACCCAAGGAGGACGAGTTGTGTTCGCGGTGCGAGGAGGTTGTTAAGGCGTTGGAGTAACGCTGTGTAAAGGTCGGGAGGGGAGCTATAAAGAAGATGATGTACGAGAACGTGTAAGAATTGTAGAGTATGTCGGAAAGACGCAAGATAGATGTTGGCGGTCTTGCGTAATGTATCAAAATGCGATACCCATTCCATTCCAGTTATCTACATTCAATTCGAAATTGTGAATGAATCCCTCTCGACGGTTAAGGCACAATTACCAACACCATCACTACGCACTCACCCACAAGTCACAGCACAATCACCGCATGAACACAATTAAAGTAAGAAGAACAATTGTCATTCATCCGAGGTCTAGAGCGGACCAGAGAAAAAACAATCTTCCTTCCATAAAAAGCAAATCTCCCACGCACAGGGCCGTGGAATCAAGATCATCCCTAAAGAAAGACCGGTTCAAAACCGCGTCTCGGATGAAATCGAAAAATCCACAACACCCATCGTGAAAAAAGAACAAAGACCGACCGACCGACCGAAACAACTCACCCCTTTCCATTTTCTAACGCCCATCATTTTCTAACGCCCGCCATGGTATGACTTTTTTCTATTTTCGTATCCTCATCATTCATTCACCGTTGCAAATCCGAGATTTGCCGATTCGTTTCGTCTCGTATGACCAGTCCGCATCGTAAATGCCCGAAACGCCAATTCAGATGCCGTTGTAAAAAGTTGGTCTTTGGGGTTATCAGACGGTACAGCAGACCCGTCTAAACAAAGAAAATTGTCAAATACGGCCTTCAATATGTTGTCTTCGTGATATCCAGGTCCGCCTGGATAAACAACGAAGATGGAGTTGAGCGGTCTCGAGGTTGAGTAACGATCCTCGAGTCCGGTGAACATATGAGGCCGATGTGGAAGATGTAAATGTCTGGAGGACAAAAGAAGATGAGCTCCTGATACCGCACAAGGAGGTATTTCAAACCAGTAGGTTGAGTAGAACTCATCAAGTCCGGTGTTCAAACTCATTTCGAGGATGAGTTGAGCACACGTAGAAAAGAATTCGAAAAAACAACAACAAGTGCAAGACGGGGGGATCTTGAAAAAACGGATCTCTGAAATGATTTTGCCACTCGAAGCGAAACTCTTCCCTTCCGGACTGCACATCGTGATCGAGTAGAGACGTATGCTGCATGCTCAAGGAATTTGTGAGCAGTATCGGGTGTTGAGTCAAACAAATTCTTCAGAAAAAAAAAAAAAAACAAAACCGGAAAATCGAAAGGAAAGAAACATTATGCCGATGAGGTAATGCTGGTGCTTGGCCTCTGCTTCATGCACAACGTCTGCTACCCCCCTAGAGCAAAGGGTATTTGGTAGCAAGGGCTGTGCCAGGACAATCCTTGGGGCTTTAAGTGTTGACCCCTTCGGGATAATTGGCGGGGTAGTCGAAAAGGACGTTGCCACGACGAGTCGATTCAAGCAATTTCCAGATTCGATACCGGTTCCAGAGCTGTAAAGTCTCCGACCAAAGGAGACCGCCTTGGCTGAAGACCGTAGGCTGTGCGAGCTTTCGGCAAAGCAGCTCCCAGTCCCACATTTCCTCGTCGAAGACATACTCGTTCTTCTGCAGATGCTCACGGAGATCGTCCTTGCAGTGCGTGTAAAAGTTATCGATGCGGTATTGGACAATGTCTCGTTCGTTCAAGTCCCATAACCAGGGGATAAGCTTGCCCGACAGCAGACGCTCTTTCCACCAACGCTGCGGAAGACAACGTGCGGGCACGAGAGATGGGCCACCGTCGTTGTCGAATGGTTCCAAATGGGAGAGAACACGCATGACGATGTCTAGCGGCATGGTGTTCAGCTTGGCCCAGACTGCGCTCACATCCTCGCGAATAGCCGTGCTTTTACCATCCATGGTCTCGAGCCGGGAGATGATACGACCAGTCATACAGTCGATATCAAGCGGATTTGCTGTGAAGACCTCATATGAGGAGCCCGACTCATAAGTCACGTAGGTACGGTACAGCCCGTCGAAAACAGGCGGTCCAAGGTACATATTGGCCTCGAGGATGGGGCGCGTCATCAAACCGTCAGGGCACTGGAACACGAAAAGGTCAGTGATTACTGTCTCGAGTGAGGTCTTGCCGTTGTCTGAAGGCCCGACAAAGCTCGCACAAGAAAACGAGGCTCAAAGGGTAGGGTATGTCACTTACGGTGGCAGCAGCGCGCATGGACCAAGTATCATACAGCTGCAAAATATTGCCCGGGGCACCGCCAGAAGCGCTGTGATATTCGGGTTCGAAGTTTGCCTGTCCAGCGCAGAAAATCTGGGCAATCGTAAAGCAGGGCGCGTGGATAGGGATATACATGAAGTCATCTTTAGAATTGATGATCACGAATCCGTCGCCTAGGTCCATGATAGGACCACCGTAGAAACGCGTGGGCTCGATCCGCTCCATTACATCTGTGCCGCACCTCAAGTTACGCCAATCATCGTGCTTTGAGGGCCATCGTGGATGGGCCGAGTTGGGCCTCACCAAGATCGCCTTCATCCAGTCAGGGATAGCGGAAAAGCGACGGGGGAGGACAGACGGTTTTAAGAAACCACCGCACACCGCGCACACAACCGTCCGCGTCACCGTTTGCCTCTGCATGGCGCGTAGAGTATCGTGATCGGGAAGAGACTCAGGTACGGGTTGAGTTACGGGTGGAGGGGGAGGGGGAGGTGGAGCTGGAACTGGAACTGGAACTTGGAGATGAGCCAGAGCCTGCGCTGCCAGGTTAACGGCCACTTGATTCTGTGCCACCAAGGGAGCAGCTACCACAGGAACCACAGGCGCCACAGGAGGTGGTGGGTTGTGGTCTTGGTGAGCGTTGGGAGGGACTGCGGGGGTGGCATTGGCAGAACCTACACCCTGGGTTTGTTGACTGGGTGCCACTGCTGGGATTGCAGGTGCTGCAATGGCTTCACCGGTGGGTTCATTCGTAGCGGGAGTATTGGAGCTTGCGCTTCCTGCATCCGTGATGGCAATGGGGTTGTGGACAGTATTCGTCACATTAGCCACGAGACCATTCTGGTTGTCGATAGAAGCATGGGCGTTTGGGACCTCCTCATTCTGATGTTCAGATTGGTCTGTAACATTGCCTACAACGTTGTCGTCAACATGAGTCGCGTGAGCAACCGTGTTAGCATCCTGGTGGGGACTGGAACCGTGGAGTACAAGGGGAGCCGCGAAACTATTTTGCAGCACCGGGACTGGCTGGAGTGCCGGTTGGCCTGTTGCCTGTGTAGGTTGATCATCGGGATTGGGAACAGCTTGCGCAGCGTTTGCGCCCTGGCTTGACACGCCAGACAATGGCTGTGAATGCGCCATCGTCTCTGGCGCGACAGCACGATTGGGTCTTGGAGAGCTGTTAGTAGATTCACGAGGGCGAGAGGAGGGCGACAACAGGGACACGGTGGGGAGGGGAGAAGACTGTTGGGTGTCGACTTCTATGCGTGGTGCGATGGTGATGGAAGGTAAGAAAGATGATGGACGTAATGTCGGATAACCAGCTGGGCGTCTCTCCAGGTACTTACAGCATGTCGGGGTGACGCACACCCGTTCGGTCAGACCTCACAGTAGGCGAGAGGCTGAGAGATAGCAATGAATCTAACAAATATGCCGATGGGATCGGATCGGGTTTGCGAACAGCCAGAGACCGCGCCCTCAATGAATGCAACTCCGACAAGGACTGCGACTTGGGTTCTGTCAAACTGCGATAGAGAAGAAGGAAGGTTAGCAGGACAATGTCTTTGTTGACTGAATCTGGAGTCGCAATGCAAGAAGCTTCCGTCGAGATAGGGACGAATCGCGCGAAGGTAGTAAGTGGGAAAGTTAGCAGTCGAGTGAAGAAGAGAACAAGGCGACCAAGAGGTAGGAAGTAGGTCGTCGAGGTGGATTGAGAGGCGCAAAGGTGCACGCACGGTACCAGTTGATGTACAGATGGTAAACAGAGGTGGTAACTGTCAGGGTAGGGGGACGTACACAATGGCATGTGATAGGTAGAGAGTACCTGGGGAAGGCAGCATTTCAGGAGTGTGACGAGGGTAATAGGGCAGGTACCTGGGACTTCTGGGAACAGACCCAAACTGGAGTACGTGACAGTGGTGTACAAGCGATAGACAAGGCAGGTGCTCTCGGGTACCTATGTAGACAAGCGACCGAGGAGGCAGGCACCACAGGACCGAAGTTTGTTTGCTGGGTTCAGGAGGAGGGAAGGAGGGAAGGAAGGAAGGGGTAACGCAACTTCCCGACTTGACGAACTTCAGTTTAGGGAAAGAGCGTGACTCACATTTTTGTCCGTGAACGAGAAGGCAGCAGCGCGATAGGTGCGAACGAGGCTGAGGGAGGCCTAACGCGTGCAGACAAGCCATTTCGGATATTGAACTGGCAAGGAAACGACACAAGTCATTGAGGTCGTTCCTTCCTTCCTTCCTTAGTCCTGATGGACGCGGCTTTCTTTCTGTTGGCAGGTAATGTTATGTTAGGCAGGCGTTAATCGCCCCAAAACACGGGTGCACGTGCCGAAAACCAATGATGACAATTCGAAATCAACAAACAACCAATCGACCAAGCAACCGAGTAGTATTCCCCAGAACTAACTCGATGGATTCGTTGGCACACTTCGATCACATCCACCAGCCACTGTCTGACACTAAAGTCGATAAGCAAACTTGTAAACAACTCATGAATTCTTCTCCCCGAGTATTCTCCTGTGAACCTGTAGTTTAACCTAAGCACCCTCCGTGGATACCTGTGAGAACCGCAACCCCAGTCAGCCATGCATATCATCAATGAACAAGTTCGATACGTCCCTGGTATCATGACCCGAAAAAACAAATATAAAACATGACTTTAACAAGTAATTGTACGCCTGCCATCCATCAACAGCCATCCGCCGCGGTTCAACCATGTTCTAGTCCTCAACGCCTACCCATAGCACCACCAGCACCAGACCGTGCAATGCAACCTCTAGTACTCCGTGGAATCAAGAGTACCCCGTTAAACCAACTTACTCCGGTACAATAGCACTCTGCAGAGTACATCAGTTCAGCCGTGGACTCTTCCGTCTAGAAATGCTCTGCGAGAAGATCTCCCTACCGCCACCCGGTACAACAGAGGCCAGAGGTGGCAGATTCTCTCGTCCCTCCACGCCCAATACGGACTTGCTCGTTCTGCGGCTGGTCCTGCTCTTCTTAAGGGGTGGCATGAATGAATCCTCCTGAGCTTCTTCCTCCGTACTCTTCAGGCTGCCGGCTTGGCCCGTCAAGGTAGACAGTAGGTCGACCCCCTGGGCAGAAAGATTACCCACATTCGGATTAAGCTCCCGAAGGCTCGAAGAGAGCGGATCGTGACCACGATCCGTTGTGGAGATGGAGTCATCCCCAGGAACAGCCCGAGTAGGCGATCGATTCTCGGATAGCGTTCCATCGGCGTCCGCAAACACTTGTTTTTTGCTAGGTGATGGCTCTCCGTTGAACCTGGCGATGAGAGATGCATGTGCCCTTGTGCGAGGGAGTTCGGTGGGATAGTCATAGGCCACCTTCTGAGGGGTTTCGCCAGTAGGCTGGTACTCCTGGAGCGCAGTGCCGGAAATCTCCTTACGGAGCGCAGCAAGTGGTTCGTGTACGATAGAGGGCAGTGACTCCAGTGACTCTTCTGCACTGGCAATGTCTCCATCCATCTCGGCGCCAAGCTCCCCAACACGGGCACAGGTTGTGTTGAAATGCTCTCCAATGTTTGCATACGAGTCTTCGACTGTGCCATACAAAGTGCGAAGTGATGTCGTATGCTGTTCATCATGCTGCGCATTCTGCGAACGCGCACGAGCAAGGAAGTCATCAAGACAAGTCATCTGTTCATCCAAATCCCGTACCTGCTCATCGACAACGCGCATAGTCTGCGCGTGAACAGACTTTGTCGTTTCTTGGATCGATTGGCTGTGCGCATTAGCCACCTGGCATATGTTAGCAGTGATTCCATCGTATAGGTATCCATCAGAAGACCTACAGTCCAATCGTCCTTGAGCTTAGACTTCAGGGTCTCTCGGGAAGCAGCCATTTCTTCGATGAACTGTCCTTCTCGCTCATTCCAAGTATCAATGCACTCGGTGTAATGCTTCATGCTGCCTTCCATCGTGGTGGTGTTTTGATTAATACTCTCATGGACGTGGGCAGCTTTCTTGGCTAGGCGGGCGTCCTGAGCCGTGCCCTGAGAGTCAATGAGGCTTTTGATTTGGGTGAACAAGTTGTTGCGCTCCTCTGTAGCCTGTCTTCTCTCCTCGTGCATCGCGTTCTGAATCTGCGCCAAGACAGTCGCATTAGATTCCCTGATTGTTTCGTTAGCAGCCTGTAACTGCTCTCTAAGCTTCTCTGCTTCTTGCGTCTGGACAGCACTGTGGAGCAGCAATGCCTCGAAGACGGCTTTAAAGTCCTTGCCCAGGGTAGAGTATGAGGTGTGCAGCACGTTATGAAATGCACCAAGCTCGCTCAAGACATCCTGAGCAATCGTCTCTGCCGCCGTGGCAATTGATTGCAGGCTGCTGTTGACATGTTCTTTGACGCTGTCACGGACTTCTTTGATTTCGTCCAAAACCTCGTCCATCTCCTCCTTGGACTTCTTGTTTCTCTCCGTTATTTCCTCCTTTGAGGCGGCAATGCATTCCAGGTTCTCACCGAGAAACAATTGTGTGGATGAAAGTTGTTCCAACTCGGCCTTCACAAAGGTTTGCATGCGCTGCGAGATGTCGGAAATGTGTCGTTGCTGCGCCTCCTGGAACTCCTTCATGCGCTCCTCGATTAGAGATGTGACATCAACTACCTGGCCTCGCGCCAGACCCCAGTTTGCGCGATTGAGAGTCTGAAGGTCAGACTTCCTCTTGTTCTTGGCGTGCAAATCTGCCACATGTCCCACAGTCTCATTGAGAGTCTTGAGAAGCTCGCTTCCAACAGCATGCATCTGTTCTTCCGTCTTTTCATGAGCTTCACGGAGGAAGGTCTCTTGGGCCAGTGATTTGCGTGTGGCATCTAATACAAGCTCCGTCTGATCAAGCACGCCTTTGGTCTCCTCTAGTTGTATCTTAGTGGCGTCATGGTCTTTCTTCAGACCCGTGAAGTTGGTTGTCAACAAGAAAAGCTGCTGGACCTTGTTCCGGAGATTGGACTCGAGGCCCTCGATTTTGGCGGCTTGCTCCTCATTCTGGATGCGGCGGGATTCGCTCACCGTCGTCATCTCCTCGTAACTCTCATTGGAGAGGTAAACACCGTTCCGCTGTCGTGTGGCGATCAATTCGCTTTTCAGCTTCTCAATCTCATGCGTAAAGTCCCGCAGCAGAGCACCCTTCCTGATCATTTGGTTGACCTGGGGCTTGTTGCGGATATTCTTCGCTCTGAAGGCGTAGTCGAGGGTGGATATGGTCTCCTCCAGATTGCTCTTGGCTGGAGAGATGGTGGCTATGATACAGGTCTTGGTCCGGCCTCCGAGGGAGTCTTGCAAGAGCCGAGTCAACTTCGACTCTCGATAGGGGATATGCGCACTCTTATCCACTAAGGCGTTGATGACTCGTCCCAGCGTGAGGAGACTTTTGTTGATCAAACCGGCTTCAGCAGCCCGTTTGTTCTCGGCGCCAGAGCGTTGGATATTCTCACTGCCGGCAAGATCGACCAGGTTCAGTTTACCAGCGCAGACCCAGTCTTCACCATCCTCGGTCCGCTTAACGCAGGCGGTAATCGTGAAGACAGTATGACTTCGACTACTGAGGTCGTTGCATTTAGTGGCAGCAACCTGTCTCTTCAAACTACCTTCTTGGAGCAGTTTGATGCCTTCGGCTGCACTCCTGATGTGGGCCTCCTCCATTCCTTGTACGAGCGTAGTCGAGTGTCCCTTTCGGGATGCGTCGTCATAGATCTTCAACTTGGCTGTCTCCTCGACCGACATGAGGTCTCGAAGCTCTTCGTTGTAGAGCTCGATGAAAGAACACTTCACGAAGCTCTCGACGTCCTCCAGTTTTTCGAAGACAGAGTGAAGCACTCGCGGAATGATACCGGCCGTATCGGACAGCAGGCCCATAGTATCTTCCATGTCTCCCGACATAGTGTATGTTTTGCCTGTTCCCGTCTGGCCATAAGCGAAGATGGTACAGTTGTATCCGTTTAGCATCTGCCAGGCTGTTAGTTGAAGTCAGTCCTGAGGGTTGGCAAACAGCTTACCTCTTCCAATATCGGTCTCACGACATCGTCGTAGATCATGCTCTGGTCAGCGGCTGGGGAGAATACGCGATCGAAGTTATAGGTCTTATTGCTGAGAGCACTAGCGCCCATGGAGAGCTCGACAGTTTTGCCTTTGGGGGCTTCGGTAGATACAACCACGGCGCTGCTTTCGCGTGTCTCTCGCTCGTTGCGGCCTCTGCATCGTACTACGACGTTGATGTTGGTTTCGGCGATTCGATCTACCTCAAAGTCGCGCTCCTTGCGTTTGGCACCTGTGGTTGCAACAGATGAGGGGGATGCGACGGGCGTTGGCGCAGCGGGAGAGTCAAGTCTAGTGGCGGCGGTGGCAGCAGCAGCAGCATGGTGTGAGGGCTGTCTCAATGCAGAGACTCTAGATGCGGTCGGTCGAGGGAGTGCGCGGCCTGTAGCGCCGGGACGGGCACCAGCCGCGGAGGGCGCCTCTCTACGAGAGCGGCCCTGCATTGGGGGCAGCGTGAAGTGAGGTAAGAATGGATTTTTTGGGTCTAAAGATGGCCAAATAGGCAGCAGGATGAGTGGATACCGGAAGCCGGTTAAAGGAAGATTGAGACTCGTCGTAGAGTGAGTCTGGAGAATGAAGCGTGATGTGATTAATGATGAAGAAGGAATAAAGTGTGTTGTCGCGAGATTAGTAGTGGGTGTGGAGAAAGTAGAGGTAGCTACGTGAAATGAATGGAGCACAGTGTTTACGTCAACAGGCGGCAGGTCAACAGAACAACCCTGTGCGGTAGCTGGTTGCCCTGGAGACAGCTGACCTAGTGGGCAGTAAGCACACACATCCCACCTGCAGCTGTATGTATGTATACAGTATGCGATTGACAGTAAGGACCATTTCGTACAGTGTTTTGCACGTACCGAATGTACCTAATCCGTATTGGTACCTACCTCGGCGCGGTGTTCCGCACGAATCCCACCCCTACGATGACGTCTCTAGATGAGCTACTGCCACCTGCCTGTGCTCTTCGTGACTTCCGGTCGGTAATCCGTAGTCTTCAAGTCAACCTCCCCAGTCCCATGACCACCACGCTCAACTCCCTCCCTAGAATCATCTAGGCGCCCATCGCACAACACCACTGCTAATATCTACCCACAAATCCGCTCATTATCCGTACTGACTCTCAAGTTAGCAGCTTCAAGGAGTTGCCTTAATAGTTAATTCGGTCACGATTGACCGACTCACCCCTCTCTACGTCTCTTTCTCACTCACTCCCCCCGCGCTTGTCCAAAACGACCAGGTATCATCTGTCTACTGCCATCTTCCATCTCCCAACCATCCTTCACGCATCCTACTACCACTTGTGAACTTCCACTCTTCTCATTCGCTTTGTCAATGCTGGTAGCGCAAAGCAATCACCTCGCATTCTATCTTGCTGTTCAGACACTATCATGTCTCTATTCTCCGCCGCTCTGCACCCCAATGTCGGGTTGGGGTTTCTAAGTAAGTACAAGTCCCGAGAGTCAGCGGCTCTGTTTGCTATGGAAGATTGTCAAGGGGCAAGTGTTGATAACGTCGCAATGTTAGTCCTCGGTGCATCGCTCCATGATATCCTTACGAGACTCAAAGCCGAACCACAGCGGTTCCTGAAGCTGGATCTTACCTATTCCGAGACAGCGCCGGTTACCACTCCTGTCATCCTTACTTTGCCTGCCAACGGCATACGTCTACGATTTGACGGCCCCGAACAACGTCTCCGACTCGTTGAAGTCCTTGATTTCTCGAAGAATCGTATCACGTACCAAGACAAAGATATCGCCAAAGCTTCTAGCGTCCAAGGGACTTCAGGGTCGCCAAGGCCCGGCAGCGAACTCTCCAGTGGTCCTGCCTTCAAGAACGTCTACCATCGCCTGTTTGGCCCGACGTATGCCGGCGAATATATACCTCCAAGTGACGACAGTGCCGACAGCGTGGGTACTTACGTCCTGTCTTATCCCGGCGTCGCCTTCAACTTTCCATTACCTGCGTCAGCATATTCGCCCGACAAAGACGTTGTATCGCTACTCTCTTCCCCAGCAAGCCAGATCGCCACCTCAGTAGCTGTTTTCAGTGGGAAGTCATGGGCACATGCCAGGGAGCAACTATGGACAGAGGTTCTCCCTAGCGTAAAGTCGACCTTTCTGTTCAATAAGAGTAAGGAGGTTGTACCAGACGAGATCTCTCTAGTCAAGATCCATGGAGGTGGCCGACTTCAGCTGTTCAAGAAGTGGACCAACTCCTGTGTATGGATTAACCTAGGCGAAACCAGCCCCCAAGATCTGGTTGCCGAGCTGGGACCCCCAGATGCCATATACCGGAAGAACGATCAACGCATGTATATTCATAAAACACGAACTGCGAGCCATAGTAGGTCGAGGTCGAGTGGTGGCGAATATAAGCGTCCCGACGATCTTACCGATACGGATCAGTCATCACCGCCTACTGGATCCGACGACTCGGATGACGAGGCGACAGACGAGGATAATGTGGACAACGTGTCCGGCGAGTGCTTCTACAATTATTTTTATTTGGGGTTCGATATTCTGGTTTCTTCACCCCAGCCACCTTCACGCACGCCACCATCACAGGTTCACCGTAACGGAGATCAACTGCCTGGAGCAAGCATCATCAAGAACGGGAGTCCAGATCGACTGGTAGCTACCAAGGTAGTTCTGCATGGCAACATACCCGGTTCGTACCCATTTAATCGGCACCGTAGATCGCGATGGGAGATTTCCTACCTCGACCAGCCCGATGCTGATCCGATCGATTCCGAGACCCCGTTCAATGAGATAGAGGAGGAATTGCGAGAAGAATGGAAGTCCACATATGCATCCGAGGAGGATGCCAAGACACGACAGCGTGGAATGGTCCTCAACCGCGGATGGGGTGATAGCCCCGGAAGTAGCATTGAATTTCTGGGCGGTTGGGAGGATAGTAGCGGCGGCATCGCTACCAAGAAGATGGACGGGAATGAGGAGTCCACCACGACGTTGTATGGCTTTCCGGGACTTGTTTTCGAGGTGTTAAAGAATGGATACGTGAGCGCGATCACGGTATACTAATCACCTAACGGTTTACTTCATGGTCGCGTCGGAGTTTGTATGGTTGTTTGGGCATTCGAGGGGAACGGCGTTAGAGGAGCAGGTATCGGTATGTGAGTAGGCGTAGTTAGAAGAGACGGGATTTCACCCCTTTTACTGGGGTTGGTCTTCAATATGGTCAAGGTCAACATCGATCTTTTGAAAGCCTGCTCTGAATCAATGCCGTGTGCTGTAATGTTCGAGATATTACCACCAAAAACTCTGGGCATGTGAGGTGAGGCAATGATTTTAGCTGTTGTGAAGATGACTCCTATCCCTGGCTCCCGTAGAAAGATACTATTGCACTTGCTTGCTTACTCGTACCCGTTTCAACGCTGTGAGCTGAGACCAGTGACATCGAGATATAGCTTCACGATAATCCATAATTAACAAATGGTTTACGGGATACAAACAATACCTCGCCCACATATCTAAGTCCAAGAAATGTGGTAACTTGCGTCAATTCCTTCGTATGTACCTGTATTAACACCAAAGTCCCACGACCCGACCTCGCCATTCGGAGCCAACCACGTTGAAAATCGAATTACTTTTCTTGAAAGTTACACGCCAAAAGTCTTTACTGGACACCTTAATTGAGTATGAAAATCTATGGCTGGTTCATGAGTGGTTCAACGGTCATGAGCCGCTGCCGTAGTCTACCGGGTAGGTTCTCAGTGTCGATCACTGCATAGCCGCGGCTTGGGAAGCCTCTGGTTGGACGTGCAGTTTTAAACACCATATTTACCAGATGCGTTGTAGGGACTTTACAAGTGTACCTACATGTATGCTTAACGCCGCCTGCAGTCTGCAGGAGGTTCTACAAGTAGAATCACGACTCTGCGAGTGGCTCATACTTCGTAGGTAAAACATCGTGCTCTTCACATGAGAGGTGGTTGGTTACGCACATAGGTAGTACGTATGCAATACCGTGCTAATAGGCCCAACAGACTGTCATGGACACTGTAAACTAGCTCAGGTACACGCTCCGTATGACACCTTTTACACGTGTACAATCATGAATGTGCATGTGGCTACGTCTAGACGGCCAATGGAATGACTTCTTCTAGGGAATCTACGGCGTCCACTACCGATTTTAATTCGGCACCAATGGAAGGTAATCTGGGGTACCTATTAATGGAACGATAGGCGGTTGGAAATGGTACCTACGAGTACCTACGATGGGTAAATGCACATGAGGTACTCGTCGTATGCACCAACTGTCACAGAGGTGCTGTGCAGTAAATTTGCGGAACTACGACAGCTAACAATCATGAGATAATTCATGGCTACACGATACCTAGAAGAGGAGCGCGGTGTGTGATGAACATAAACAGAGGTGGCATAGAAACATGCAGGTATTCCGTACCTACGTCATTCTCAGGACCTACGAACGGCAGTCTCGACTCTCAGGGTGGCCGGTTCTCATTAACGCAGGAAGGCACGAGAGAGGGTGTGTCGATAGGCAGTTGCCTAAAACGCGTACGCACCTTCCTACAGAGGGCACGGAAAATGGCGAGGGAAAGTGCATTCATCGTGCGTGTTTTAGGAAGGAACGCGCTTTTTCTAGGCAAAACTAGCCTAGCGCGGAATTTTTAAGACCAATGAGGAAATTAGAGTGCATCTGACCAATAAAAGCTCTCGAGCAGCAGAGTGGATTCGTAATTTCTGATTGGCTACCCCACCTTAGTCCCAGATCGGTCGCCGAGTAAACAGAAGCAATGTATTTTGTAGCCGTTTTTAAGGTTTGAGCGATCCTTGCCCCCCCAAACAGTTCAAACGCCTATAGTAAACAAACCACCGCGTCCTTCGCTCTGTCTCTCTTCTCCCTTCTCCTTCTCACACACAACCTGACTCTGCCCACCAGCACTTTCAGCTTGCTTTCTGCTACGCATACAAACAACTTGCAACTGCTTACATCGTGATTTCTATCACGCTATCACTGCTGTCTACGTTTTACCAAACCCGATTTTATCCAGCTTCTTTCCGCTGCAACTCGATTGCGGCCCCGTATGAGTTGGGTCATTAGGTCTCACCTTCTACCTTCTCTCTAATCATGGACTCGAAACGAGCTCGTAACCAGTCGCGCATCCTTCGGGAGATGCGTAATCAAGCCGAGCACCCGTGGTCGCCACCGACATCCACTGGCAGCCACGGCACAGTCACGCTCACCTCCCAGTTCTCCCACAATCTCGACACCGAGCCCACACGCCCCCCCATGCCGAAGATCAACAGCTCCATCCTCGGACGCACCTTTCCTGAATGGAAGAGCCACGGAAAAGAAAACGAGAAGCCTGCCTCGCCCGAGGCCAACAATGATGTGGGTGCTCCGCCTTCTTCGTCGTTCAATGAAACCGTTGTCCGGAGAGATCCGGTGCGCTAGTCACGCAGCCCCGATCTCGTTCGGAACAACTTGAGGCAGCTGTCGCGAATCTTGTGCCGCAAACGCGAGAATCCCCAAGACGAGCGACCTGCAACCCCCGTTCCGGCGTCTCCCTCCCACACTGCTTCTTCTGCTTCAACCTCGTTTTCTTCGTTTTCGTATATTCCACCTCCTCGTATTGCTCTCTCTGCATTCTCTGAGTTTTCTACTACTCCTGTGAATTCTGATGTTTCGTCTCCACTACCTGATTTTTCTCCTTCTCCGTTGTCTTCCTTCGTGGCGTCTCCATTGGCGCCTGTTCTGCCTTCGGTTCCTTCGCGCTCTTTTGCTTCTCGGTTTTCTAAAGTTTGTGGAGCCATTGTGCCAACTATTCTGGGATTACTGACAGTTTACCTTCGCAGACTGGATCAATCTTCGGCTCTGAGTCACCCAGACTCCGCATGCACCAGAGACTGCGAGCCACTGAGGACACGATGGAACTTCCTCCTCTCCACAAACCCGCACCAGGAAACCTGACAACATTCCTGGACACACTCAAAGCGGCGAGAACGGAATCAGTTGAACCGGAAGAAGACTCCAACAAGCAGTCGTCGCAACTCTCACCCACATCTCAGCCCAAAGCTGGATTGGCTACGAATACAGCGCGCCGACCCAACAAACAAGCTCAGGCTGAGCCGCAGAGTGCCGCAACTTCATCGACTGCGAATAATTCCCCTCGCTCCTTTTTTCTTCCAAACCTCACTCACGTCAACGACTTTGTATCCGGCACTTTGAAGTTGTCATCAATGAAGAATGGAACGCCGGTCTTTGTCAAGCATGGCAAAGTCTATGATCGGGAGACGATGTTCTCTCTGGATCACCATGCCGACTTTGAAGATGTCGCTATTCCCAATGAAGAGGAGCAGATCTTTGTCTCGCTGGATAAGATCCGCGAGGAAATTCAGACTCTTCAAGAGCACGACGGTATCGTGTCGAAGCACGCGGAGGACTTGCAAGATGAAGTCTGCGAACTTCAAACTCAGATTTCCAAGTTGAAGTCTCGCCAAGACAGTGCAGTCGGCTCAGAGTCCGACAGCTCCTTGATTCTACAGCTTACCACACAAAAATCACGTGAGTGTCTTGACCTGCTGCGACGTGTTGCCCTAGCTAACCATGCATTTCCACAGAACTCGAAGAACAGCTTGCTTCATACAAGGCTCGTCTCGAGCAGGCCAATCGCAAGATTAGCGTCAATGACATTCACAATCAGTCTTTTGTTGCTGAGCGTGACGAGGCCTTGCAACGTGCCTCCAGCCACGTCACCACCATCAAGCGACTTCAAGCACGTAATGATGCTATCACCCAGCAGAAGTTGGAGCTCCAGCAAGCTCTCAGACAGGCGGAAGAAGATCTTTCTTCTGAGCGTGAGATCCTCGATGATCTTCGCCGGAAGTATGATGTGATCTCTGAGGAAAAGAACTTGCTCAAAGACGACCACTTTGGCATCGAGCGCCACAACGATGATCTTTTGAACAACAACCGGCTCCTTCAGCAAAAGAATGCTCTACTTGAGCGCGAGAACATTCATCTGCAGGATAAGGTGGCACAGCTCCAAGATCTCGTCGACGATCTCACCGAGAAACTGTCACAGAAGGCACAGACTCCATTGTATGCCCGAGAGTCCAAGGGCTCTACATCTGCCTCTGTCAAGCCAAAGGCGACAAAGAGTGCTCTAGATGGTAACTCGGGCGATAGACGTCCTTCTGCGAGGGAGCCATCGGCTAGGATGGTCTCTGGAATGCACTTCCCAAAGCAAGATAACGATACCCGAGAGAGCGACCTCACACGAGAGTCCCGTCAGTTCACGCAAGAATCTCGCGGATCCATGCCAGCTGCTGGAAAGCCGAAGCCTACTAAATCGGCCCAGTTTAGGGAGCCAGTTGATCGACATACTGTCCTGAGTGAATTGTCTGCTAAGAGCACGACATCTCAGACAGACCTGCGAATTCAGGACGATTTCACCCAACAGATTGACCTCACCCGAGAGGCTGAACTTGATTCCGATCAGGAGAATATGACTTCAGCCCTGTTCATTGACGATATCACGCTGGATTCCAACAGAAAGACCTCGCAGAAGCCAAAGGCCAAGGCCACACCCACAGTTCGTGTGCTATCCCCAATCATGTCTGTCGCAGAGCCCACAACAGATGCGGAGCAGACAACCACAGGAAAGCAGCAAGAGAGAACTGCTTCTCCCGTACTGACGCAATCCGCTAAGCGCGTTTTGAACACCTTATGCCAGGACCATGAGTGCGTCAACTGTGTGCTTTGCACCCGCATCCAGTCTCACCGAAACGAACCGACTGGAAAGCAGAGCAAGAAAACAGTCCGGGTTGAACGTCCAGTGCCAGTCACTGACCGAGTGAAGAATCAGCCCTCAGTTCTGGCGCATGATTATGACGACCAACCTACCCTACGACCATCGCAGGATCCGGCTATTGCTCTAGCCAAGGTGATGAAAGGCCTCAAGGATGAGGAGCGACACATCCGATTTGCTATGGCCAAGAAGCAAGCCGTCTATGACGAGTGCGATGCCTCAGTCAACCGCAGACTATGGAAGCAGCTCGACGCCGAAATCCGTGTTCTTCGCAAGCGTCGTGATCTCAAGCGTGACCAGATCTACGACCTACATGATGTTCTCGAGGGCCAGAAGGCGAGTGCTCAGTTGATGAGTCAAGATGCTATTGACATGACTATCACGAGCGTCCTGAGCAAGGATCCCACTTGGAACGGAATCATCGACTACTGATCGACGTGTTTCACACTTTGGCGGAACTACCTTCCCAAACAGTACGATATGGAGATTGATGGAGATGCAATGCCTATATATTAATTATCGACGATGAACCACGAATCGGAATTTGGTCTCGTCTTGAGGATTGTACATGGGTCAGGACGGCTGACAACTGGGCACCGGCACTGGGTACCGGTTTATTTCTTTAAGTTTGTTTTGCATGACGAAAGGCGAATGGCGCAAAGGATGGTACTGTGGAAAGGATACTGAGAGAGGATTTGCTTTTTTTTCGCGGCGTTACAGGTGGTCATGGGAGGCATGAACGTCAATTGTCAGAGGGTGCGAAGTTCACACAGTCGTTACTAAGAGGGCGCAAAGTTCACACGATCGTTTTCTGTCAGAGGGCATGGAGATTATACGGAATGCACAGGTTGCGTGGATTGGCGTGTATGGTTCGCATGAAGCGACGGCGTTTGTCTGGTATGGCCCAGGAGGTATGGCCCAGGAGGTATGGCCCAGGAGTATGGCCTAGGAGGCAAGGAAAGGACTGTTCTCATCGCCCGCAGAGTAGAGCGGAGGGACGCTGCCATTTGTTATACCGCGCGTTCTTGTGTATTGATATTATGAAATGCACCCAAATTCCCCCCAAAGTTTTATTCCAGCTTGTGAAATGCTAACCAAGTCGTTTTGAACATGTGCAACTTTCCAAGCACGACTCCGTAAATAGGGGTTAGAATGTCAATGTGATTATCAGTTCAGCATACCTAGTATCTCCTACCTACAATATAGTAACCTGCCTAGGTAATCATCTTCTATAAGTATCCAACCTCAGCAGCTTCGTCTCGGCTGTGCTCAAATCTGAAGGCTCCTAAATGACTTCGTAGCGTTGTCACATGCGAGAAGGTCATCGTTAATAGGGGTGCTTGTTGTTGTACGGATTAGTCGAGGACGCTAGAGCAGCTGGCAGCCAGCTGCCGCTAGTGACGCAGGTGCCCGCCCAGCATCCGTACTTCGTCGCAGCGATCCCAAGTTGTCAATCCCCCACCACAGCTTCTATCCGAACAATTACCTAACAACAACCAAACAACCGACCAGCCAAGCTTATCCATCCCAAGACAACGTAAGCTCCTGAGCACATTCGTTCCATTTTCATCAATTTCCCATTCACGCACGCGTTTGCAAGCATCAGCAACCATGGCGGACGTAGACATGGACATCGACGAGCCCGGCTCCCCGCGCGGCGGCGAGCACAACACCGACAACATGATGCAGACGCACGCGAAGACGACGGCCGTGCGCTCCATCGAGGGCTGGATTATCATGGTGACCAACGTGCACGAGGAGGCCGATGAGGAGGCGCTCCAGGACAAGTTCGCCGACTTTGGCGACATCAAGAACTTGCATTTGAACCTCGATCGCCGCAGTGGTTATGTCAAGGTATGTCTGCCTTATGTGCACGCGTTGTTATGGTCCTGAATTCGATTGTGGTTGAATTAGTCCACTCTACTTGAATATGAACTTGTACTAATGTGCTTATGTCTTGTAGGGATACGTCCTCATCGAATACCCGACCCTCGGCGAGGCCCGCGCTGCGATTGACGGTGCGCATGAGACCAAGTTCCTCGATCAGACTATCTACGTCGACTTCGCGTTTGTACGACCCCCGCCCAGCAGTAAGGAAGGCAAGGGACCCCGTGGCGGCAACCGTCAGTCCAATCGACGTGGTCGAAGCCGCAGTCGCAGCCCCGATGGTGGTCGGGACCGCGACCGCGACCATGATCGTGACCATGACCGGGACCGGGACCAGGAGCTAAAGGATGATGAGGAGGAGCTTGAAGAGTGATTTGGAGACCATTGAAGCATTATGAAGATTACTGGTGGTGCTGGTCTGGTTGGTGAAGGATCCCTGAGATACGAAGATCCTTGGCGGAGAGACGTCAGTGGTTCACGGACTGGGGTTTTTCATGGCCGATTTGTCAAACGTGGTGGACCTGACATGTCGGCGTCTGATGGTCTAGCTTGACCGGTAAGTAGTCTTATTATTGCAAGATCGGAGATCCTCGCTAACTCGGATACAAAGATTGATTGCATTGAATGAACCATGAATAGCAGGGAGATTGCGTACTGTTTGGTTGGAAGCAACGTCTCTCACGTTAGGTCATTACTGAATTACGAAGACTAGCCGCAGATTATGAACAATGTGGCCTTGAGTGCCCTTTCATCGATGAACCTTTTGCTCTTCCATTCACTTATGTGCCTGTGTGTGAAGCTATGGCCATGATCTGGATTAGACCCTCGAACCCCTTGACATGTCAATGTCGTCTTTTAAGGCCATTGCTACGCGTCCAAAACATGGACTATTTCACTCATACTGTTAACGAAGTCTTACATACTGACTGGAACGTCCTTATCCATCACGTCGCATGTATGATTCAGTAGAATCGCCTGCTTTAAGTCTGCCTTTAGCTCTGTCTCTATGATCCCAACGTCCATACAGTGAGCGCATGCTCAGAATTCGTTTTTCCGTAGCAAAGTCATCAGCTCGTGTGCTCCCCTCATTGCGCTGCAAGTCATAAACCTATCGTGTCATCCGAAGTAACAGTCCCATATCACTTCTACCAATCAACACGAATCCAAACGTCGGAATCAGACCAGATTACACAATACGGGTTGGAGGCAAAGCAGATATCTATTTCATTGGATATTTTATCACTAATAATATCTTTTCTTTGCAGTATCAGTCAGTTCTTGCGAAACAATGTAGTTGTAATCACTTCTCACACGTAAGAAGTTCCCTCGTACCTATCTTCAACGTCATCACCCCGAGCAACGCGGCGGGACCTACCCGGGAGTTGACGTCGTTCTCTCCCCATGGACCCCTTGCTAGAGAGCTAACTCGATATAGATTAGTCAGGAACATACTGTGTGTTTTGACTGTATCTTTCCCCGAGTATACACTGTATATCTGACACCTCACCGGACGGCTTCGAGGAGAGATCTACGGATTACACTAGCTTCATACATCATTCGGACTACCGTATGCCCGTTTCGACGATTATAAAGGGGACGAAGCATGGAATAGTCAATTAATCATATCTGACCTCTGTAACGACGACCGAAAACAGCGAGTACCTACCTGGACAAATCCAGTACGCGAGTCAGAGCCAAGCACCGAATCGAACTACGAATCTCGACTTTGATGGCCTAAATCCAGGCGAATCCCACCATGGCCTTTCTCGTAGGCTCTACGGCGCCGGGCCTCCAGCGTCTCGCCGTTCCCTTTGTCTGTATCTTAGTCGCCGTGCTCGGATACGGCTCTCAATGGCTCTTTGCGACGTCCGAAGACCTCGAACCCGGCCCACTGACGTCGACGGAATCCTGGGTTTTCAACTCCCTTCTCGCCTGTCTCTGGTGGACGTACTGGCGCACATGCACCGTCGACCCCGGCCGCTACGAATTCCCCAAATCGGTCAGCAGTAACGCAGAAGGAAAGGCAGTAGTCAAAAAGAACAAGGAAAAGGAGGATGGGTCCTTTGTACACAGCTCGCAGGACGAAGGCGATAGCGACGCCGACGAAGCCGGCGGCCGTGCGCCCGATGTCCTAGCAACAGCCGCCGCCCGTCGCCGGTGGTGCCGGAAGTGCGCCGCGCCCAAACCACCTCGCGCGCACCACTGCAAGACCTGCCGACGCTGCATCCCGAAGATGGACCACCACTGCCCCTGGACGGGGAACTGCGTCTCGCTACAAACATTCCCGCACTTCATGCGCTTCCTCATCTACACAAACATCTCCCTCTGGACACTCCTCTACTTCCTCTACCAGCGCTTCAACGGCCTCTGGACATCGCGGAACCTCCCCGCCTACCTCGGTCCGAGCGCAACGGACATCGGTCTCCTGACCGCGCTAACCTTCACCACGGGCCTCACATCCCTCGCGCTCGGCATCCTCTTCGCCACAACCGTCAAGGGCTGGCTCTTCAACACGACCATGATCGAAGGCTGGGAGATCGAGCGCCACGAAGCCGTCCTGCAGCGCGGCGGCTACGAAGAAGAAGACTGGTGGCGGACGGACGGCGACGCGGCGCCGCGCAGCATGGTCGATCCCGTCGAGTTCCCCTACGACATCGGTCTCTACGCGAACATGGCGCAGGCCATGGGCAGCACGAATCCGATCCTCTGGTTCCTCCCCTTCGCAGGCGGCCCGCGCGTCGCGCGCTTACCGGCGGACACGACGGCCGAGGATTTACAGACGAAACTGAGCGCGGACGCGAGTCTCCTTGGCGCGGGCTGGCATTACGAGGAGAACGGACTGAATGACAGGGAAGGAATGTGGCCGCCCATCGATCCGGAGAAGGTGCGGAATGCGCGACTCTGGCGCCAACGGCGACGCGAGGAGCTGCGGTACCAGGAGGAGCAGAAGGCCGGGTTACGCAACCCGACACTGCCCGCCATGCATCTGAGTCCGGAGGAAGAAAAAGAGGCGTTCCGACGCCGCCAGGAGCAGGATTTGTTGCGATGGCGCGGGTCCCGGATGCGGGAGTCGTCGTATGATGGACGGGGTAGTAATATCATTGTCGACGAGGGGAAGGCTGGCTGGGTGAATGCGGACGGGGAGCAGTTGGGTGATTATGGCGTTGATGAGGATGCGGAGTTTGACGATGGGTTTGTGTATGAGCGGCGCGGACGCAAGCGGGATGTTGGGGTGCCGCCGGCGCTGAGCGTGGATTATGATGATGAGGAGGTCCCGCTTGCGGAGTTGAGGCGGCGACGGAAAATGCGGTCGAGGGATGGGAGTGGGATGGATTCATGAGTGTGGATATTGATACAGCCGCATGGCATGGCATTGGGTTTATATATACTAGAGAGAAGTCTGCACAAGCACGCATAATAGAAATCACCATTATAATTACCACCTTTGATCTCGGGCAATAATGTTCTATTCTCTATCTACAAGAGGAACAGTAACTAAGCTTCATGTTTATTGTGTGATTTACTTCAGAGATCTTTATCAAAAAACAATATAGCACGAAAAATAGGTGATAATAAAAAAGATCAGCCAGATATCCTTTTTTGGATCCCATCAGCTCCTCTGTTTAGCCCGTGCCAAACAGTTATCAGTCTTCCGACCAGAAGTGTGAAAAAAGGGGTGAGTACGGGAAGGATGTAGACATGTAGACGATGATACGTCTACATCCTTTCATGCCCCGTACCAGGGATTATTTCTAGGCGTGTGCCGTTTGTTGTTATGACCTCTTTACCAGTCATCATCGTCATCTTTCTTCTGCATCGCGTTCTTTCTAGCGAGGAGCGCGTCGGCTAATGAGCCGAGATTGGGCGCACTGCTAGTAGCATGATTCTCGGCGCCGTTTCCGTTCATGCCCAGCCCGGAATCCCGGGATGCGAGAGCCGCGGGTTTCTTAGCCGTAGTGGGTCGTTTGGCCGGGGGCGTCGGTTTACTCCTGGCTGTACCATTCACTGGCGGCGCAGGCGGAGGGGGCGGACCGCGTTGAACTACGACAGGCGCCGGTGTCTGCTCCTGAACATATGTAGCAGGGACCCAAGCTTGTCCCATGCTGTTTTTGGCCAACCACCAACCTGGCACATGTTAGTATTTATCACACAAGGGAAACCGAATTGATCGTCCTTACCGTTGTTTTCCTTTTGGACAACCTCGATGATATCGCCCGCTCTGATAGAGAGTTCGTTCTCACGCTGGCTGCTGAAATCGTAAATGACCTTTGCCATAATCTTGGGCTTGGCGGGAGGAGCTGGAGGTGCAGGAGGCGGTGGTGGTGGGGCTCGACCAGATATCGAGCTCTTGTTTCGCGTGTGCACAGGAATGCTGCTGGCAACCGACTGAGTGGCAGTTGAGACAGTAGAAGCAGTCATAGTAGAAGAGATAACAGAAGGGGTAGGGGCTGGCCGAGGAGCCTGGACGGCGGCCGGACCAGGCTTGGATGCAGCCGGCCGACTTCCTGTCAGCCGGGACGGTCTGCCATTGGGACCGCCAGGCTTAATGAGCTTGCCTCGAGTAATCGGGCGGGGTGGGATGGGCTTCGCTTTCGGCATGGGGCGGGAAACCGAAGATGGCGACTCGCCCGGTTGGGTGTGAATGGCACCGCTCTTGTAGTAGTCAACAGCTTGCTGTGAATCTTTCAAGACCTTGACGGCTTGCATCTTGCCGGGCTTCTTGGCGTATTCTATCGTGTCGCCAATCTTCAGATTGAAACCACCAGGCATGACTCGCTTCATTTGTGTAAACAACTCGGTATTGAAAACACAGTTGAGTAGAGGATCAGGCTCCTGCGGGGATCCAACACCTAGCGTAAACCAGTCATCCCTACTTGTCGAAGTACCGACTGTTTTGATAGCTCCCAGGGGCATTGAGCGCTCGACTGATATTGTTGGGTGGCCATTCACAAGCGCTTGCGCCACGATGTAGAATTTGCTGTTGGATACAACCAAGATGCGCGGACTTGGCTTACTCGATCGTCCAAACTTGGCTTCTAAGATTTCTCCGCGACATGAGAAGACTACCTTCTCACTGCTGGCCATTCCGAGAGCTTTGTGAATCTGAGAGCCGGGCCCTGTCGACGCGTTAATGCCCAAGTAATCTCCTAAGAATCGACGCGAGCCCAAAAGACTGAACCTCCTGCGCTCTTTCCGGCTCTGGAGTATACTATGACCCTGATCTCGTAGCTGGAGGTACTCGGCTCCCACTCGCTTCTTTCGCCAGAATCGCTGTATCCGGGTAGCTGACTCGGCGCGGTAAGCTAGATACGCTCTCCACATGCGTTGGATACGGATAGCCATGTTGTGCCAGTATCGATCACGCATTGTTTCAAGGGCAAATAGCGTTTCGGGAGACTTGATGAAGGCTTTCGTAACACCCAATTGCCATTCCTCTTTAGGGATACTTGTGTCCTTGAGAATGTGTTTGACGGCTGCCTCTTCTGAGCCTTGCCAGGTGTACTCGCCGGCATAAGATGTCGCGGGAGACAACAGGAAGAAGCGCTCCACGAATTTGCCGAACGACTGTCGGTAAGCGAATCCGGCTCGTCGAATCCTCACGTTTTCTTGCAGACCAAGATACTTGATCTGATGCAGTACGTTGGGTACGTTATATTCCGTAGGCGACTTGTTCTCGTTCGGCTTAATGGTTCTGATATATGCCGGCTGGCACTTCATTAGTGTGTCAACAAGCGCATTCGCCGACGTCCGGATACGGTCACCCGCCGTTGGGGGTTGTTTGCGATTGTCCTGGTCTACCTGTTGGGGGAAGAGTGTGTGAACAAACTTGTTCGCGCTTTGTTGGAACAGGCCTTGGACACCCTTGAGTAGCTGGTCCTTGTTCTTATCAGTGATTCCGTCAACCGTGTAACTCACTTCACCAGCGTAATGCTTGATGATGAAGTTGCCCTGTCGTGGGGTAAGATGGGGGGTTGGACATGCCGCTGATACTCTGCATGAAGGTCCGGTCACAGGCAGCAGGGTCAGCATGCGCTGTCTTGGTCGCATCTTTCAGCGCTGAGAAGATACCAACGGGCCGTACTTGCTCGATCAAGTCGCAAACCACCTTGTTGTCGAAGTACTTGATGGGCGTCCATTGGATCTGCTCACGGGTGTACTCCTCTTGCTCAGCTTTGAGCGTAAGCTGAATGAAGATTTGCTGGAGCTTTTCGTTCACGTAGTTAATGCACAGCTGCTCGAAACTGTTCTTTTCGAAGATCTCGAAGCCGTAGATATCCAGAATACCAATGCTATTGGATGTGGACTGCCTAGCTTGCAGAGACTGGTTAATTCTTCCCACTATCCAGTCGAAGAGATTGTAGTAGATAGCCATGCTGAGTGCATCTCGGGTAGCATTTGCTTGGGCAATGTTCGCGGGTGACTCGATAACTTCACCACTGCGGGGTGTCAAGACACGGATGGTGATAGCTTTAATCAGGTCGGTCGGCGATACTTCAAGCAGGTATGCCAAGAAATCGACGACGGACTGATCGGCCACGGCCGCGTAGCCGTCGTCGCCTTCGACAAACTGAATGTTTCCGGCCCATAGGATGGCGGCTAGCATGCGGAACACCTCATCCTGCTCCGCTTGTGACAACCCAATAATCTTCATGGCTTCCAATGTATCGCGGAACTCTGCTAAGTCATCAATGCCATCAACATTGAAGCATTTCGACCGGTTTAGGTATGCATAAGTCTCGGGTTGTTGAATACCAAACATGGTTCTATAATTCTCCGAAGCGCCCTTCGCAAATTGGTAGAAAATATGGAAGTTTCGCTCATTAACGATCTGGCCTACAACTCGCGTTTTCTCCAGAAGATAGTTCGTAATATCGGCACCGACCGGCTCTCCTTGGGCGTTGAAGTGAATCTGGAGGTACTTGCCGAAGCGCGACGAATTGTTATTTCGAAGCGTCTTGGCGTTTCCAAAGGACTCAAGCAAAGGGTTGGTTGCCAGCACCATGTCTTTGATCTGTTTAATTTCGCCGCTCTCGCCTCCGGACACGTTCGCGATGTATTGCATGATGCGCTTCGCGGCCTCGGTCTTGCCGGCACCAGACTCGCCGGAGATGATCACACACTGGTTCTCCTTGTATGCCTTCATGTTGTAGTATGAAGACTCGGCGATCGCGAAAACGTGCGGCGGCATCTCGAGACGGTTCTTCCCCTTATACGACTCCAGGATCTCGTCGGTGTAGATACCGAGATCCCGAAAGGGGTTAACGGAGACCAAGACATGGCCGATGTAGGTGTAGATCTCGCGGCCTTCAAATCGCTTCTTCAGGTTCTCGTTTATGGCCTCGTCCGACACCTTGCTAAGCAACGTCAGGTCAGAAACGCCGATTTCCTTCTTCTTGGTGGTCTCGAAAACGGCCTTCTTCGGCTTCGGGGCGCTGCTCTGCGCCCCGCCGGCTCCCGCTCCGGACTTATCCTTCGGACGTCTACTAATACCCTATATCGCAGGCGGCGGTCAATAAGAGGGCGCAACGATCACGGCAAACGCGGCGACATACCATAATGGAACTGCATATATTGCGTCGTCGTCGTCAGCGTATTCCGTGCTTGTAGTCGCTTCCAGGGGCGTGCGTTAGCGGGCCGTCGACTCCAAGTAGCGTAGTGATGCTGGACGGAAGGGACGGGCAGGCAGGAATGGATGCTGGGAAGAAGAAAAAAAGGACACAGTGGCAAAGGAACAATGAGTCTAGAAGCTCTCTAAAATGAACAATGGCCGTCAGCCAGAAAGAAGGAAGTCGAAATAATAAAGTGAAAGTTAGCTTGATTTCGCAAATTACGGTTGCTGAGTCGGGTTGCCTTGGCCTCCATGACAGCTTGGGTAATACCCGGTAAGCCGTCGGTAAGGAGACTGATGACTGCGCTATGCCATGCCGCCAGCGACGTAATGCAATGGGGCTGTGTCTACGTGGCGCGCTACCTGGCGTGGCTGAAGGCCGGACACCGTCTTTCGCATTGGTGTCGGCTCAATCCGAGTCGCTGTCCAGCTGCATGACAGCTGGACAGGCTGCAACAACTTTATCTTCACCCGAAACTTTCAGTTCTGTAATCCGTACGCGTATTTCGTACGTACACCTTAATACGGAATTCAGAGTGTCCCCGTACATTTCGCCGTAATGCCGATTACGTACACGCTTACTGCGCACTCGTTTTTACGAAAGTTCTTTCTTGAGGCAGCCCTGATGCAGTACGACTTCGGATTATCATTTTGCCTCATGGTAAGCATCAAGAACGCTACCTTGCAGTCGTTGCTATACCTACTTCATATGAACTTCATTCCGAGCGTGCATACCGTTGTCTGGAAGGGCTTCCTCGTTCATTACGAGGAATCCGTGTTGGTTTGTTACATCCTGCTGTCGGCTCCCCCGCAGACTTGAGTCATGCTGCTAGGCACTCATCAGCCAAGATGAGACCTGAACTCACACAAGAAGCAACTCGCCCTTCAGAGGCAATGAGTCTGAGGCCCGTCTAGCCTTGCGATCAGCAGCAGCTCGACCTTACGGGTAGCTCGTTTGGCTCAACCGAACACGAGGAGAAACACACGACAGATCGTCTCCAAACAGCACGACGAGGATGGTTTGACTGGTTCTCGTCCGAAAGATAGGACGTTCATTCAGAATCAATTTTCAGGTGACGGATCAATATGCGTCGTGGCATCCTCTTATTCATTGGTCATGCGTCTTCGGTGGAATGGCGGTCTTGTCCCGAACGTCCGGTCAATGCGCGCGCTGAAAACTGCTGAGATTCTTGTTGGATGAGGGATGCTCGCTGCCGACCTCGTGTTGCGTTGAAACTATCACTGTCTTCAACGACCAGCAACCGGGTATAAGCTTTCGGAGTCTGTTCTCTGCCTCAGTTCGTCATCTCTAGTCTCACTACGAGGGACACGACCACCGGCCTAGGAATCTGTGCGGATGTGCCAGTTCAATCTGGAAGCAATAGGTAGTATATTATCGTCGTGACCGTTGGCATCTCCTGTTGATGCGCTCAGAGCGACACAAATTTGCCCGCAAAAGTACTCTGACAGACACTATCGCCAGTTAGCATGGTATGGAAGAGCTTGTGTTGTGGAATTCGGTAAGCATTGACTGCTTCCATCTCCAAGCTTCAAGATATGGCTGATGCGCCAGAGACCGCGGAATATCCGGACTTACTCGTACGACAATCCTGATACCAATCAATGATCTACAGTGCTGGTGTGGGCGAGTCCAATCGTAACTTTACACAACAATCAACTTGTTTATGTACGAGTATTCTCTTCGAATTCGCTCTCGATTCAAATGGACCTCACTGGTCATTACCACGTTTTGTGCAACACTTGGCGATACTGGCCAGCGGCGTTGCCCTTCCTTCGCTTAGGTCTTTAAACCTGAGGCGTCCATTCAAGTCGTGACCGAATATCGACAGCGGTTGACCGCCCGAATGTGGCGCTCCGACGGCTGGCCTGGCGTGATCGCCGGGGCGAGGGTAGAGGATGTCACAGAGCCTCTTATGCTTGAATTCACATGCAGAGGTCCGATTCATTGTTTCCTTGCTCATCACGGCCCAGCGGGACCCGTAATGGAATTTCTGCTTCAAGGTAAAGAGGTTGAACAGTTTCAAGGCCATCTTTGACATCACGGCCTGGGTGCACTCGAAGGATGGTGTACCTACCTAGGTACACGCCAACCGATGAGACTCTGTTCAGCCCTGATCGAAGTTACATGCCTAGGCATCTACCGGTACGCTGGTTTGGCATCATGTGTTGTTCCTACAAAAGCACCGGATGAACTAAAATAGCCACGCCTGGCCTTTCCATGATCATCCTGGCAAACAGCACGGGTCTTGGCAAGGAGCTTCATATCTTCAAATTCCGTAAGATTCACTCCGTATGGCGGCTTCAAATACCTCAGTCACACCCGATTTTCCTTGGCTTCACGCCTACACCATGGAGCGGACGTGGTCAACCAAGGCACTCCGTCCGGATCCGTATGCAGTACCGAGGCACGACGGCGCACTACGTCCCGTAACCTGACCGCGAATTCTACGTTGCGTATGTTTCCAATGTGATGGCAAGCCAGATTTCTTCGGAAGCTGGCCCACTTGCCTCGTGGCGTCGGACACAGAACAGGTCGATCGCCAGTTACGCTAGGTAGCGGCGGGTTACAGCAGCGACCTACTTTTTTAGTTACTGATCCCGATGCCACCTTGTAACGGGGAGAATCCTTGTCGGCACCCTTGTTTGGTGACTCTGCCGCCCCCTTTTGAATGGCACCTCGCTGCTCATTGGCTCTTTGCTACGATAGTAATGCTGCAATGGACGAATCCGCGTTGCCGAACAACCGCCCGCTAAACTCGCAGTCCCATAAATCATCCCAGCTCGACCAGTCAATTGGGAGGCAGTGATGCTCACTTCCCTCCATCGATAGACAATTCCTTTGAGGTGTCGTACGGAAATCCCAGATGTCTTGCATTACTTCAGCCATCCCGCTATCCGATGTTGCGGTTCATGACAGCTCTTTCTTTTCCTCTCTGGAATTGCTTTGCCCATTGATCACTTAGGGCTGGAACAGCACATCCAGTCTAGTCCTAGCCCGGGCGCCTGTCTCGCCGAGCCTGCGCTAAGATCAAATCACAATCGTCTCATCGAGGCTTTGGTGTATGGGCGTACTTCAGCTCGATCAATTGAGGTTGACCACGAGGCATATGCAGTCAGATGCCAGTTTGTCTGATAGCCTGCGAGACTTTCCCAAATCATTGATCAACTCAAGTCCATCTTTCGAAGTCGCCTCATCTTGTTTAGCAGCTTATTGCTCGTGAAGGTTGAAGACCCATTGATTGGATGTCTTCATGACTACAAATCTCACATCCCATTGAAGGAGACTAACTTGACAGTCGCATATACTCAGTATGCCCGCGCATGTCTCACGATAAACCGACATCATTGTCATTCACCTTTGGATCCTTTCGTCAGTAGAGAGACTCGTTATCTTTCCTGATCATCGATTTCCATTCCACTGTGCCGTTTCTGATTCAATGGTTCGATTCTTATAATTCCATCGCCGCCGACTAGACCGTCTCGTACTTTCCATTCTCTAATTGGCGCTGAGGATTCATCGAGAAGCGGCGTTCTTCCGAGTCCACGAATTCTCGCTCTATCCGCTGCTGGTTCAGACTGTTCACTCCTTTTTCCACTAAGGGTTGAGCGGTAACGCGCTCTAAGTGACTTAGGAGAACGCGAATACGTTTCAGCTTCAACCGCGACGCACATTACCTACCTCGCTTCATGGTCATTTTGCTCGTGACCACCATCCTATTATCCTAATTCAACTTAAGCCAGAGCTGGCCTGACTTTGACAATTCGTCTTGACTTGTCGGTTGGTGAGCGAGTGTCCACACCCACCGTCATGGAACTTGTTTCACTAGTGAAGAAGCAGTTTACTGCAAGTAAACTCTTCTTCCATGTCTTATTCTGGGGGATTCATTGGGCTGTCTTTGCCGTCGGTTGGTAAGTGGTTCCCCGGCTGTTGCTGTCTTGGAATACTCCTAATACATGAGCAGGTGGAAGCAAGCGACAGATCCTCGACTAGCGGCCTTGAACACCCTGAGGTGGTCGGTCTGGATTTCGCGAGGTGCTGGTTTTGTTCTATCACTCGACACCACATTGATCTTACTCCCAGTATGTCGCACATTGATGAGATGGGTTCGACCCAAGATCAGGTTTTTACCATTAGACGAAAACATTTGGTTCCATCGTCAAGTTGCTTATGCCATGCTGTTCTTCACGCTCGTGCATGTTGCGGCGCACTATGTTAAGTATGTTGTGACCTGATTGTCATTGTGGAGGCCTTCGCTGACGAGAATGTAGCTTTTTCAACGTTGAGAAGACTCAGGTCAGACGTGAGGCAGCTGTCGAGATTCATTATACCCAACCTGGAGGTATTACAGGGCATATCATGCTATTCTGCATGTTGTTGATGTACACGACGGCTCACCATCGCATTCGACAACAATCTTTCGAAACGTTCTGGTACATGCACCACCTTTTCATCCCATTCTTGCTCGGGATGTACACTCACGCAGTTGGGTGCTTTGTCCGAGACACGACTGCCCCCATATCTCCTTTCGCCGGTGAACAGTTCTGGGAACACTGTCTGGGCTACGAGGGCTGGCGATGGGAAGTGGTGGCAGGTGGTCTCTATATGATAGAGCGACTCTACCGTGAGATTCGTGCTAAGCGTTCGACGAAAATCACGCGTGTGGTCCGCCATCCGTATGGTAAGCGAGGACTGACGCTTGATTTGCGCCTTGGTTTGCTAATTGACTCTAGATGTGGTGGAAATCCAATTCGAGAAGCCATCTTTCAAGTACAAGGCCGGCCAATGGCTCTTTTTACAGATGCCCGCAGTATCTGGTTACCAGTGGCATCCATTTACAATCACGTCCTGTCCATACGACCCTTACGTATCTGTTCATATCCGTCAAGTCGGCGATTTCACGAAAGCACTAGGTGACGCTGTCGGCGCTGGTGCCGCCCAAGCCAAGCTCTACGAATGCATGGACCCCATGGGAATGTACGAAGTTGCGCTTCAGAACGGTCAGCAAATGCCACATCTTCGCATCGATGGCCCGTATGGTGCCCCCGCCGAGGACGTGTTCGACAACGAAATTGCGATCCTTATTGGTACTGGTATTGGCGTTACTCCATGGGCTTCGATCCTGAAAAATATCTGGCATCTGCGAGAAAGCCCGAACCCGCCCACCCGTCTCCGTCGTGTCGAATTCATCTGGGTTTGCCGGGATATTAGTTCGTTCGAATGGTTCCAGACACTACTTTCATCACTCGAGGCGCAGAGTTCCGAGGCGGCGCGCATCCCAGGCAGCAATGGCGTGGAGTTCCTTAAGATTCATACCTATCTCACGCAAAGACTCGACCTGGACACGACACAGAACATTGTGCTCAACAGTGTTGGCTCCGCCGTTGATCCCCTGACTGAGCTCAGGGCACGGACGAATTTCGGCCGACCCAACTTCGCCAGCATCTTCGAGAACATGCGCAATGGTATCCTTGATCGAACCTATCTGAATGGACTTGAGGGCAGTGTGCAGACGACGGTGGGAGTATATTTCTGCGGTCCCTCCGCGGCTGGTAAGATGAATTGTCACCCCACCCCTTTTTCTCCGTTGTTGACTAACACTATTTGCAGCCCGTGATATCCGCAAGGCCGCCATTGCTGCCACATGCAGAGAAGTCCGATTCAGGTTCTGGAAGGAGCATTTCTAGGCGTTCATGTTCATTTATTTACACCAATTCTTACGATCCGAGAACAACCAAGTTTACCGGGATTAGAAATCAGGTTCAGGAGTTAATGAGGCACGCTAGGGAGCTAATGATCTACCTTTGAGCATTCAAGGAGGAATCGGTCAGCATTAAGCATCTGGACACTCAACTCATCCGTTCAGTCCCATCACGCATAATAGCATAAGATGCGACTGGCATTCCGCGGATATAGATGGTCTCATTCATCGGCGTTTACAGGCGAAGGCTTGGGCTTCAGCATCATTGCATAGAGACAGGATCCAAAATATTCCATTGAAAAAGGGGCTACTAACATTTTTACTTGCATGTTGTGCGTGAGCTCGACGTAGCATTCGAAAATCCTAAACACCAATGGAAGATATTTCGACGCGCGTGTTGGTGCTGATCCTGGGACACGAAGTCCTACCTGAAATAACCAAGACGCGCAACGCAATAAAGTCGTTACCCAGGCTTCCATAGGAATATTTTGCCAGCCGGAAACCAACAATTCCAAAAATAGCACGAAATAGAAGCTGCACAGGTTCCGGCATGTAGTGTCCCTCCGTACCCCTCACGGGACCGGAGCGGTTACCCTTCTCATCTCCAACCCCGACTCCCACTCGTGACTGCCCAAAACCCAATATGACATCAAGGCGCGCTGAACAACAGGACTGCTATTCGCTGTTGGATTAAGAAGGTAGGTATATTTAGGTGAATTCGATTAGTAAAGAGTTCGGAAAACCATCTGCGTGGGCGTTCACCAAGTTCGGTAGGTCGTCCATATCCAGTGACCTCTCAGATGTCTTCACCTGACGTACAAACGATGGGTTGCTTTTTTGCCCCGGAGAACGAGTAATGACCCCCAGGTTTATTAGGTCCCGTCTGGGGGGTTTCGCCTTTCTATTTACACTAGGTATTCTTGGGGAAGGGATCATGAGCTCTTTCTCCTACTCTAGTAATTCGTACTTACGTAAACATCGGTCGGTTGTCTTTTTCCTTGGCTGTATTTTTCCCTGTGCACGCCGTCGTGCGGCCGCTCATGTAGGTTGTGCGATGATCTTGGCGGTTTTGAGGGATGGGCGCTGGGATGTTGGGGAGCTAACCTAGTAAGTGGTGGAAGGAAGGAAAAAAGATTCTTCAAAGAACTGATCTTTAAAGAGAGGTGGTGAAAATATGATAAGATTGTCGACGAACACAGCTCACGATGAAGCAAGGCAATGATGAGAACGGATGAGAACGACTTGAATATGTCTCCTGCAGTCAGCACATTGACATGTGCATCGCACAATGACATCGACAACAACTGCCCAACTGAGTCAATCAAGCAACACCGCTCAGGTCCCCCTTCCATCTAAACTAGTCAGTTCAGTCCGCTCGTGATCATGCATCACGGACCTTCCATTCCAAGACGGAGACTATCATGCAAGCGTGTGGAGAAGAAGACGGAGGCGAATCACGGGATATAAACTTGACGACAAATGCTTTATTCCCGATGTCTCCATGGATGGCGAGCGGTGGGTTATAAAATGCCAGTAGACACCCCGGATTGATACGCTGTTTAATCTGTATGTTCAAGAGATTTTGGATACGATCACCATGGCAACTCTCGAACTAGCATCGTGGGTCACGAACCTCACCTACACGGATCTCACACCCCCCGTGCTCGACGCCGCCGTCAAGAGCATCTACAACTGGGCCGGCTGCGCCATAGGGGGCTACGCACAAGATGCACCCAATATAGCCCAAATGACGATGCAGCCCTTCTTCAATGGGCCCGCAACATCAAGTATCCTCGGCGCCAACGGGTCCATCAGCGATGTCTTCGCCGATGCCCAGCTGGCGGCGTTCCTGAACGGTATTTCCTCACACGTCGACGACTACGATGACACGCACCTCGAAACCCTCATCCACCCCTCAGGCCCCGTGATTAGCGCCCTGTTGGCCGTCGCAGAATGGCAGGCCCCTGTGTCCGGACACGACTTCATGACCGCGTACGTCGCCGGTGTAGAGGCCGAGTGTAAGCTCGGTCTGGGCGTGACGCCCGAACACTACAATGTCGGCTGGCACATCACAAGTACCACGGGCTCAATTGGCGCCGCAGTCGCCGTGGGCAAATTACTCGGTCTCACCACCGAGCAGATGCAGAACGCGATCGGTGTCGCGTCGACACAGGTGGTCGGTATGCAGGAGTACTTCGGCTCTATGACAAAGTCTTTTCACGTCGGACGGGCCGCTCAGGGCGGCATGCTTGGAGCATTATTGGCGCAGAATAATTATACGAGTTCGCTGCAGGGACTTGAGGCGAAGTTTGGCTGGTTACATGTTGTGAGTACAAGGGAGAATGCGACGGCGTATTTCAATCAGCTGGGTAAGACGTGGGAGATCCAGAAGAATACGTTCAAGCCGTTCCCATGCGGTATTGTTTTGCACCCGTCGATCGACGGTGCTATTCAGGTGCATGATGAGGCGGTCAAGCAAGGGAAGGATATCTCGACTGCGAAGAGCATCAATCTGCAGGTCAATTCGGAAGTTCTCGTGCTTACCGGTAAGACGGACCCCGCGACGGGTCTCGAGGGAAAGTTCAGTGTCTTCCATGCGGTTGCGGTGGGATACTTGTACGGTCAGGCGACTCCCAGCTTCTTCACCGACGATGCCGTGAAGAACGCCACCACCATTGAGTTCAGGAAGAAGGTCAATGTAACCACGGACGACGCGAACTTCAGCGAGGACCAGGCTACCGTGACGGTCGAGTTTGAAGATGGTACTTCCATTTCGAAGCATGTCGAGCATGCAAGGGGTAGCTTGCAGAACCCCCTGACGGATGATGAGCTGAAGACGAAGTTCATCGACCAGGTCTCGAAACGGATAGGCGATGACAGAGCCGAGAAGGCGTTTACTGCTTTCATGAACCTCGGGAACATGACCGATGTCGGCATGCTGAGGACGCTGTATTAAAGCAGACGTACAAGCTCCGTGATAAGGAAATATGGCCGCAGAGGGTACGATGGCACAATTGTATATAGCCATCGATAACATCGAGTTGCTCAAACACGAGATTTGAACACGAGGGGTGCCATGTGGAACGACTCACAGGGGATACAGAGCTGGCTCTTCGTAAAACAAGACGTTGCCATTGGTGAACGGTGTAGGTATAGTTACAATCTGACAAGAAAATAGAAAATGTTATCATCATCGCGAGTTCATAACCAGTGAACGTAGCGATCCAAGGACGTCTTTCTTCAACGCTTTCAGTTGAGTACCGCAATCTACCCGGGCCTCCTCTCATATCCTCGTGAGATAGGTGTTTCAACCAAGTCAAATCTGTCTGTCTGCCTTCGCATTCTCTAGACTCGCTTTAGATAATACAGAAATCGCAAGGGATTGGGCATGGGATGCAGAAGCAAAATCGGCCGGGGCAGCAGGCGCTTCTGTCGCCGCCACGCAGGCTCATCTCAGGAGAGTCTGCATGAGGACGCATAGGGTCTGTGTAGACTCGTTAGCCTCCATTCTTCAAGTTCCGGAAGAAGCAAGTGATACATAGAAGAGCAAATGAATGAAGCACACAAGAGATACCATGACAATAAACCAAAAGAAGCCAGCAACTTACCCATGGGCTGTGAGATCGAGGGTTGCTGTTCAATCACCCGCATCTGCTCTAGTGGTGCTTGATGCTGCTGGGTGTCGACAGTCGAAGCGTTCTCAGGTTGCGAGGGAGACATGATTGTGTTTATTTCTTGAGAATGTGTCCAATTGCTTCTAGAAAGTAATATTGTTTACTGGAGAGTGATGAAGACGAAGAGCGAGTTGGAGATGTTGGAGGGAGGATTATGTATGTGGCTTGGCTCGACCGCAGCTGATGAAGACGTCGCGCTCGCTTTTGTACAACTGTAACTTCACGTTTTGACCAATCATAGCGATACTCCTTAATTACATACCACACATAGCTGCATAGAGGATGACGTACGACTGATGACGTTGGCGGCCTGCCTAGAATGTGTACTTCATCCATCGAGTGCTCTGGTGCCAGCTCCAAGTACATAGTATACGAAGTGCACAACACTGTAACTTCGTAGCTGCCAATACTCGATAGATCACTAGCACTTTTGATGTCCAGACGTTAGTCAAAGCGGTGGCTGTGATGGTCTTTCGATCGGCTCTGATTCGCGTACGTTCATGATCTTCTCCTCATTCACCTGGAACGGCACAATGGCGCACCTTCACCGTAGCTATTGCCTCATCAACAACCGTGGAGGTGGCGATACGGGATAACATGCCCCTGATCAGCTATCGTTGCCAGACAGTGAATCCTTGGCAAAACATGTCATCTGGTCTTGAGACTTCCCGTATTCTGTTCACACTTCCCAGGCTACCGTGGCCAAAAAAGCACTCAGTAGGGCCCATCAAGCGGAAGCATGGCAGTGAGAGTTTCTGAGCCGATTTTAAGGCCTTGCCGGCAGTTCAACGATGAAGAATCGACGTATGACTTGAGCCTTGGCCGGCAAGGGATCTCCAATGAGTTCTGAGGCCACAACACTGCCATAGTGCAGCGAGACCCGCGGCTTTCATGTTCGCCCAATCAATGTGAAGTCTTTCCCAATGCAACTGAATTCGAAGGTTCATCACGTCAACGGCAAAGGACCTTCTGGTAGACGCCGATCGAGCCTGTCCCCGCACGTACTGTTGACCTTTCTGTACTCCGACGATATTTGATAGGTCGCAATTCGCCTCGCGCAGGATTAAGCACGGACACGCGGCACACACAATGCTTTCTGGAGTTCGTACATCTCGGACCTGGTGGAGTGAACCTCTTTAAAGCCCATCAAGGAGCAACTTCAAAGCGTTCTCATGCTCCACGATGGATCGCTAGGCCACTATACCTGTGGAGAAATGGGATGAAAATCGAAGCAAATGACTGGCGAATACTGGCGAGTTAAACGTTAAGACGTCTCTAAGCTTGTCTCGCGAGACCCGACGCGTCAGCTTGATGAATGGATCGTCTTTTCCAAACAGGACTCCCAACTCGCTCCCTCCGATGGATTGCAAATAGGTAAAATGCACGACGTCGGCATGGTATGGATGCCTATTACTGGGTCAGTTGGAACTCGGTCTTCTTGTCGCGAAATATTTCGAGAATTCTCTCCACACTGCTCGAATGAGCAATGTTGAATTCGCAGATGAGATGGATGATTTTGTTGAGCGACGACTTGCGCTTGAGCGGTTGCGGTGTTGGCTGCTGAGCTGCAGCCACCCGACCGCATCCACCGCCCCCAATTGCCCCCCACTGCCAATACGGAATCCCCCACGATCATAATAGCAGCCACAGCAGCCACAACATTCGAGCAACGAAGAGGTTAAAAACGGCATTTGTTCCGTAGCGCATAAATGTGTATCCGCTCGGCCCCCATCCCGGATCTCGGGTTTAGCGGGTCGCCTAGGCAGATCTAGGCATCTACTTCGTCGTCCGGGTAGATAATCCGTACGGAATGCTCTTTGCCTCTTCGAAGATGTTCTACCGAATGTAATATCTTGTTATATCCAGGAATGTAGTCTGTATAATGCAGACGCATACGGATTACATGGCTCACAGGCGTTAGGTCGAAGGGATACGACGTCCCCTGAGTTTTGTTGCCTCGGGACTCCGATACTCAACAAGATCCACAAGTGCTTACTTCTGGCTCCTGAATTCATACCATGTCGCCTTCGAATGTTCCTACTTGTGGCCTACCTACGAGTACAGTACGGAATGATAAGTGTCACTTACGGAATACATTGATCGGTCTCGTGCCAGAAACATTTTCTCAGGCCGAAGATTCAACGCGCCGTGTAGAGATCCTTCTTTCCGTCGATATCAGCCCGCCTTTTAGACGGCCCTATTAGCCGCGAGTGGGCTTTTCTAGACTAACATTCCATCAGTTCCCACCTGAGATCATTTAGCCTAAATAAAGATCTTGCTCTGGATCGGCCCTTGAATAGCGCCATTATAGCGGCTCATCTGCTTCAACCGTAGCGTCTCACAGAATTGACACCTTCAATCGGCACCCGGATGCCGCCAAAACACTCTCCAAACCCATGCGCCGGGTATATACGTACAACCATCGTGAACAACCATGGGGCCTCCAGGTTCGCATGGAGGGGTACGATGAGCTTTACCCCTCATCAAGCAATAATCCCTTCCCTAGTCTCGGAGAAATGCCTTCATGCGCCGCAATGAAACGTACTCTCTGACCGAGATAGGAAGTTTTGCTTCCAGGACCGTTGTCAGATTCCCCGCCGGCGCATGGCTTGTCTGCATTGTAGTTGGGTCGATGATACGAAAACTGCAGCAATATCCTAGGAGCCGGGTCGTGTACATAACCCCTGCTGATGAGGGTAAGTAGGTACCCTCGTCGGCGGGAAGGGAGAGTGGGTTGTATTGGTCAATAAAGAGGTAGATAAGACGCGGAGGAGTGCCTTTCGGTGAATTCCATGTCCTTCTTCCCTCGCTTTTTCTTTCTCCCATTCCAGTGATACCCATAACTCTCTCTCCCCTAACGGTGTATGCTTCCTCTCTGCCTTGCCCGAATCACCAGGGCATATCGAGCTTCGACATCAATTGGCTCTCGCATCCCGGCACTCGTCCCATACACGAAGCCCATCCAACCACGCTTCAGACCCGTCACCCGTCGATACAACAGCAGCAGTAGCAAAATAATAAGCAAAATGGGCCCGACCATCAAGTTGAGCAGTGGCCATGAGATGCCCCAGGTGGGCTTCGGCCTGTGGAAGGTTGACGGCGCTGCGGCCGCCGACACCGTTTACAACGCCATCAAGGTCGGTTACAGACTGTTTGACGGTGCTTGCGGTAAGTGACAATAATACGAAGAGAAAGGGGAATAGTGAAGCATTTGCCCTTCTATCTACCTCCTTTTCTGTACGCAAAACACTTGAAATCCACCAATTGGATCTAATCCAACCCCCTTTCCTTAATAGACACAAGAAAAGAGCACGCGCGCACAAACAACGTGAAGTGGGAATGTGAAGCTGACCACGTATCCGACCAGACTACGGTAACGAGAAGGAATGCGGTGAGGGTGTCGCCCGCGCCATCAAGGACGGCCTCGTAAAGCGCGAGGAGCTCTTCATCACATCCAAGCTCTGGCCCGTCTTCGAGGACGGCGACAAGGTCGAGCCCGCGATCCGGCGGTCGCTGGCCGACTGGGGCCTCGAGTACTTCGACCTCTACCTCATCCACTTCCCCGGCGCCCTCAAGTACGTTGACCCCGCCGTCCGGTATCCCCCGGGCTGGCACTACGACGGCGTCGCCGAGACCGTGCGCAGCAACACCCCCATGCACGTCACCTGGGCGGCGATGGAGTCCGTCGTCGACAAGGGCCTCGCGCGCTCCATCGGTGTCTCCAACTTCCAGGCGCAGCTCATCTACGACATGCTGCGGTACGCGCGCATCCCGCCCGCGGCCCTGCAGATCGAGCACCACCCTTTCCTCGTCCAGCAGGAGCTCCTTAACCTCTGCAAGGCCGAGAACATCGCCGTCACGGCCTACTCGTCCTTCGGCCCCGCCAGCTTCCTGACCTTCGGCTTCAAGCACGCTCACGCCCTCGTCCCCCTCATGGAGGACGAGCTCATCGTTTCCTTGGCCAAGAAGTACGGCAAGGAGCCCTCGCAGATCCTGCTGCGCTGGGCCACTCAGCGCGGCCTCGCTGTCATCCCCAAGACGTCGCGCGTTGCCATCATGGCGCAGAACCTTGACTGCACGGGCTTCGATCTCGAGAAGGAGGATATTGAGAAGATTAGTGCCAAGGATGTTGGCTCTATTCGCTTCAACCAGCCTTCGAACGTGAGTTTCCTTGTCCCCTTTCCTATTCCTTCCCTTCTTCATTACTCCGACCTGCGTCTCAGAAGCACATGCTAATATTGTTTGCCCACAGTACTTCCCCACCGACAAGTTCTGGATCTTCGGTTAAACCTCTCAAGATTTAAACACGCCATCTCCTTACCTATATCTGATTTTCACAGCGCGTATCGTCAGACGACATTCGTCCTTTCTCAAAACCGGCATCTTGAAAGCCCAATGGACTCATTTGGAACCACAGGACAAACTAGAGTCAAAATCACAAAAATGTAAAACATAGAAAGAAACACGGAATACAGCCCACAGTGGCGAACCAAATTCCATAAAAGAAGAAGAAATTAGCGAGAGCTCCCAAATCTATATTTTTTTTTTTTTGAACGAAATGAAAGCATTCATCCGCTTCGGTTCGAATGTGTGAGTGCGTGCGTGTGTGTGTAAACGACATATCTAAATGTTATCTTTCCACTCCCCTCCCTTGTTTTTGTTTCCATGATAAAACTCCCCATCCTGTCCCCATCCCCATCCATACCGTAGCGAGTAATGTGTTGAGGGGGGAACTAAAAGTCTAAGATAGTAAAGCAAACATCCCTGAACTCCATGGCTATGCAGCAAGATAAAATCATATTCCCTCTTGAACGTATTCCGTACCTTGCCTCAAGTTGCCTTAACGTATGCTGGTCCTGTGTTAGTTACTGCTGCTGATGCTGGGGTAAGGGATAGAACTCACTGGCATCAATCTTCTCCAGCTGAGGCAGAATGAGGCGGACTTTATTCCGGTACAGCGCCCGCTGCGCCAACTCCACCGGATTACCCTCCAGGTAAACAGTCGTGAGCTGCTTCTTATCCGCCAAATGCTTCTCGACGTCGCCGAAATCAGCGATCTGGTTGTTGCTAGCCCACACCTCCTTGAGCTGGTGCAGACCCTCCAGGCCCTTGAAGCTCTTGACCTTGTTGTTCGAAATATCGATCGTTGTCAAGTTCACATTGCTCTCGATTCCTTCGAGGCTTTCCAGCGCGTTATGCGCAATATAGAGCTCCTCAAGCTGGGGCAGGTCTCGTAGGGGAGAAAGATCGGTAATCCGGTTCGACTGGATGCTCAGGAGCTTGAGTTGCGATAGTCCGGTAAGACCGTTGAGGCTGGTGATCTTGTTGCTAGCGAGCCAGAGCTGTTCCAGGTTCGTCAGGGAGCTGAGGTTCTGGATCTCTCGGATTCGGTTCGACGCGAGTTCGAGCTGGCGCAAGTTCACAAACGTCTCGAGTCCCTCGATGCGGCTGATCTTGTTGGAGATTAGGAACAAGTCCGTCAGGTTCGTGAGATGGCTGATATTCTTGATGTGCTTGATCTTGTTGAAGCTGAGATCCAGGGACGTGAGGCTGGTGAGATCGTCCAGGCCCTGGATGTGGGAAATCAGATTATCATAGAGATCGAGTTCTCGTAGTGTGGGCTTTAGCGCAAGCAGGCCGTCGATTTTTTGAACGATGTTCTGACGGAGACATAGTCGCGCGACGTTCTTGAATCGTTCCAGGTGTAGGTTAGAGATCGAGGCGATGCGGGAGTTGATGATGGTGATGTCGTCGGTCTCAGGGTCTTCGTCGTCGAGCAGATCTAAAAGGGGTGATATTAGCAGCTGAAGCTTCGAGAGACAAACAGGATACAAATACCTTCATCGGCGGCAATCTGCTCGCCAGGTAGAACATTCTCGTCGTCGGAATACTCTGGGTCCGAGAGTGCCTCAGGGTTCTGGATTTGGGCAGTGCGGTCGACCCGCAGCTTGCCGTCCCAACCTTTGCTGTCTCTCAGATTGTGGCCGGACTCGTTGCCATCGGCATCGGCATGATCGCTACCAGCAGCGACCTCGACGTGTTGTGGTGACTCATCCTCACCACCGGCGACGCTTTCGACCTGACCAGGCATGACGTATTGTGATGATCTCCGACTTTAGGGATTCATATGACTTGACTAGCAGGGGTTGGCGGAGCAGGAGACAGCTGAAGGACAACACGGGCAGATGTGAGCGAGAAGTTCGTACAGAGAAACGTCGATAAGGCGACGCACACTGCGCGTCTACTTATCTATTTGATCTGAAAATGTGACAAAAAGTCTCAAGTATCACCGGAGCCGATGTGAAGGAGGGGAAAGAAGCCGTGGCGATGGCATGAAACAGGTATTACCAGCTGCAGTTTGATACGCGTGCATAAAGCAATAAGTTGGATCCAATCTCCTTTAGAGCGATATTCGTAACTATACAATTCATGTAAGGAGTGCTAATATGTACCAAGAATAGATAGCTAAATATAGGGGTTCGTGCGACATGACCCACCGCCGAGCAACTTCATCCCTTTGCAAAGAATGATCTTGTATCCCTCGATCTGTCTTACCTCTAAATTACTTTCATATCTTCCCCTTTTCACCTTCGAATCCTCGCATACTGTTTGTGAGTCGTAATAGGATGAAAATAGGGGCGAGAGAATGTATCAAGTCGTGACTACATTCAAGACTGTTCGGAAAAGCTATCATCGAGTGAGTTCATGACTTGCCTACATCATAAGGTCCAACCAAACAACTACGAATGGCCGACGACATATTGGAGCCATGATCATGCGTGCGAAATCTGGAGATTAATGACACTTCTTGATTCCTCACGACATTCAGCCGTTAACCGTTTGTGAGACACATCCGGAAGACGGAACTTTACTCCTCCTCATCGTGAACCAGTTTATCCTGCCTGTTTACGACAGCTGCCCGACAGTTGCCAATTGCTTCATGCCCTCGGAACTTTACCGAATGCTCTCACTCCTTCATCTCATCACACTTCAAGATGCAATGATCTCGCCAATGCCTCTTCTTTTTGGCTCCATTTACGACCTGGCCAATCGGTTATATCCTTGTTCATTTGAAGACCTAATTTATCTGAATATGTTCACTTGAGACTTTCTTTTCTCGCTCACCTTTGAGGCAACATGTACTCGTATGCCGGACGCATGGTCTGCGCATTCAACCGGCGCGGGCCCTTTTGCACGTCGTCCGTTCTCTCGGCTGCACGCACTCTTAAGACGCCAATATGTACTATTAATAGGCGCTTCTTTCACATTGAAGGCATAGCACTCGTGCCCGTTGTATTCGGTGGCCTGTTTGTCTCATTGTGGACATGGAAGTGCTTCATGATGGTTATCTTTCAGAACAAAATCATCTACATGCCTGGACTGCCGCCAAATGCTCGATGGGAAAAGATCAGTGATTACCAGAAGAGACTTGGTAGTATTGCTTGGAGAGAAGAAAGGATTCGCGCGGCAGACGGGACGGACCGTAAGTGACTTAAGACATCTTCACGCCTCCTGCCCACACATCACGTCCAAGAGGATAGTAACCACTGACTCCGAATTCTATAGTCGCTCTCTGCTGTACAGACCTAGAACTTGGATCGATAAATAAAGATCCATCTCCATCTGATACCACATTTTACATTCTTTATTTCCAGGGTTCGTTCTTCTTACCCCTGTATGAACTGAATTGGGTTCGAGGCTCATCACCAAGCAGGAAACGCTTCCTCTTTACCGCCACGCCTCCCTGATCTTTCCATGACCTTGAGTCTGTTGAAAAGACAGATGGCTTCCAAGCGCAAAAGAGCCAGTTGCACTATGGTCTGCCTGAGTTATCGAGGATACTGGACCTCGCGGGGTCGGCCGACCGAGAAAGGTCTCCGCCTAGACGCTGCAGCCGCCATCGAATGGATCTCGCAGAAGCATCGTGAAGCATCTGATAAGACTTCTGAGAGTCCTAGAAAGCCAGCAGAGATCATTCTATGGGGCCAAAGTATAGGATCCGGTGTGGCTACCAATTTGGCCGCTGAGAAGCCCTTGCCCGAGAACCTGCATTTGAACTCATTGATACTCGAAACGCCATTCACTTCGATTCGCGCCATGTTAGAAGTTCTCTATCCGCAGAAGTGGCTTCCATACAAGTATCTTTGGCCATTTTTGCGCAATCACCTTGACAGTTGGAATAACATGGCGTCGATTGCCGAAATCTACCGAGAAAAGGCCTCCTTGCCTGAGGTGTTTATCGTCCAGGCAGCCAGAGACGAACTCGTCCCGGCAGAGCTCAGCAAGAAGCTTCACGACAGGTGTGTTGACCTCAAAATACCTGTACGCAGAACCGCAGTTGGAAGCGCTTTCCACAATGATGTTATGTTCATGTCAGAAGGGAGGAAAGCGGTCTCTCAGTTCCTGGAACAGAAGATTATGAACTCATGAAGCAGACATGATAGGGCTGTCTGACTGCGGTGACTTCACGAGTGGACGGCGATGCAGTTACGGCTTCACTTAGTCTGACTATATTGAACCTTCTGGCTGCCTAGGTACCTAGAAGAGAAGTTCCATGAGCCCTAGAATCCTCCCCTGTCGGTTATTGGGCTGCAGAGCAACCGGTATCATGTTTCTACTGATCTGCGCAAGGCTGTGATACGCATAGATCCTATGACGATCTTCTCGAGCCTGGATCCGATTCCACGTCACTCAACCCCCCTGGTGCGACCGGCAGAACGGAAATCGTTTCACCATCGCCCCTGTGCAATCCAGCCCGTCGCGAGATCATCGGTGCCATCCTGATAGCTCAGCTCTGAATCCGACTTGTGTCTCACAATGACGTCTCAAATCGGGCACGCATGGAAGTCGGCGTTGTTCGATATGATAGGGGCTACGCGCTTCGTTGGTCCGTTGTGCGTAAGCACCGGATTCGTCGCGGGGGTTATCCGTCTTGAGGCGTTATCGCAAGGCGCCAAGGTTTCGAACGACCAGTCGCATCGACTTCCACTCTCAGAGCGATCTATGACGATGGGCAAAAGCAGTGGTCGGTAGCTCATGCACGTTTCATCTCTCGCAGCTACTCGTCATGTCGTGCCTCGTACGCCTGTGTAAGGCTCCAACGGTCTGGGTTTCCTACTGGCAGTTGCGTTGCCACGTTGTCTATTCTATAGACGATACGATTAGCCAGGTCCACAGCATCCAGTATCAGGAGTTGGAGTCGTACCCCGCCTACTATCTCCGGCACCGTCTAGCCTGCTCGCCGGTAAACGCGATTCTCAGGGGCCGATTCATGAAGATGTTGTCGATGTTCAGCATGATAAGGTTGATGAGGAACAAGATGCCGACGAAGACGAGGAATAGGAGGAGCAAAAGAAGGACGATGAAGACGACTGCGTAGGTCAGGTATTTGAGCCAGTTCGCCATGGTCGCGCTCGATTTGCCATGGACTGGCCCAGCGCGCTAACGAAATGGTTCGGGTGCTTGTCACTGCTGAACTCCGTCGACAAGGCTAGATTTCGCATCGAGGGTGTTCTCACGGGACTTTTTTTTTGGGCTGTCACTGCCGATGCGCGGTGGATATGGTTTTCTGGGATATATATCCGGGAAGAATAAACGCGTGGTTAAGATTCGCATACGCATAGGCATGGGCCATGTGATATAAGGCTGTTCACACGGTGTTTGCAATCGCGAAAAAACGTGTCGCTAGGGGGGGAAAAACGAACTTATAGGGGAACACTCGCGCAAACGACAATTAGGGGGTGGCCTTTGCTTCACTGGAGGGCTGGCTTGCCACGATGTCTGTCAACTGTATGTCCAGTGACTCAGAGCCGCACCGGCACAGGCCATGAGGTCCTGCTTGCCCTAGACGCACGTGCAAGCAGACCTACCCCTTAGACGAACAAATCCGTCTAAATGACTTGCCGACTTACGTCCATATCTCAGTGATCCTGCTCTCATCCCGTCCGATAACGAGCTTCAGCCGTCTCTCTGTTTGTTAAGTGATCGTGGTATGTATTAGGGGAAGTAATTCGACCGTGAGATAGATCCATCAACTCAAAATGCCGAAAAAAAACAGACTGCCCGATTCGAAAATGCCACAAAAAACAGACTGCCTACTTGCATGCATGCAATGCATATCGCCCTCAAGGATACTCCGCATCGAAATACACCTTCACCTCCACCTCATTATTCCAGCCCGGTTTCAGCCCCATCTCGTTCCACGCCGCCTGGACATCGATGGCTAGGACACGGACGTCCTTCGAACTCACGCTTACCGCGTGGAACGGGATCGGCTGGCCTTGGATGCTGATCATGAAGTCGCGCTCCGTCGACATATCGGGGAGGCTGGATATGTAGAGTCCTAGAGAGTACCATTTAGTAAAGCTTCTATAAGCTGAGAGTCAATGACCTACCCATTGTCCCCAAAGCCTTCAGCCGCGTAATTGTCACGACTCGTCCCGTAGGCAGGATCTCAGAATGAGAACCCATGATAGCGGCTGCGCCGGTCACCTTGCCTATGAGACCGAGCGAAGCGACGTTTATGGCGCCGTTTGTCTCGCTCTCGAATTGCGTCACGGGATATGCTGTGAAGATGTCGTAACCCCCTTTTTCCAACCTCACAGCTAGACGGGTCATCTCGTCCATCATCTCGATGACTACGCCGCTCTTATGGGAGCGGGCGATGTACTTGGATGAAGGTGTGACGCCGGAGAAATAGGCAAGTGAGATAATCTCTGTCAAGGCGTGGGGTCTTGTGTTGAAGAGGCCGAGGATGGGTGTTCCTGTCACGGCCTTGCCGTTGTAGCATCCGACCTTGAGAAGAGCACTATTTAGGCGGTATCGTCAGTAATTGATATGTCGGGATCAGTATGATGGTTGCATGAACATTCAAAATAACTTACTCTTCATCATATCCCATGTAAGGGTCGATCGTTTTCCCTACTACACTAGGCCGAAGGATAACAGTCTTCCCACGAGGTGTCAGGCTTGTCATCTGGTTGATCAAGTCAAGGTCATGCTGCCCAGGCACATCAGTGATGTAGATAGGGCCGCCACTAACGCATCGAGCGGCAGCATGGTACCCAGCTCTCTCATGAGAGGTCTGGAACATGTCCCAATCGGGTAGAACGTTTAAATGCTGCGTGAACAGAGCATTATGCGCGTTAGCCCATAGATGCCACGGGTGTGAATCTGCCACGTCTGGATAGAAGTCGTCAGAGTTCCGCACCGGAAACGATGGTCTATGCTGGGGTAGTTGTTGTCTGAAAAGTATCCCTGGCGACTGTGACATGCACGAGATGGCTCTGGCGCCAAAGTGGCGAAGAGATGCGGTCGTCCAGGCGTCCAGGTACGGGTTAGTCAGTTCGCGGCGGTGTTTCGCCGACGTCCATTGATCGACCATGAATTGGGCGTCTGTTTTGACACCGTCTACGCCGCATGATGATAGGAACCGGTAGAAGTCCTGGTAGAATTTTGCGACGTCCGATTCGGCAACGACGGTCATCGGCCCGTCGACCATGAAACCCGCACGATGAACTTCGACTGTCTCATATTGACGGGCGATAGCACCCTCTGGCGAGATTCCTCCCCAGTATCCAAGAAGCGCACTATTGATAGCTGAATCAGCACTGGGTACAAGAAAAGGGGCGTTCTTCACTGGATCCCAACGAAATGCAGCGACCACCAATAGCACAGTAAGCTAACCAAGAAGAACCATAAAGTAAGTAAACACATACTGCCAAACAGCGACGTGCTCAACACTGGGAAACCGGCTGCGGATCTGGGATATCGTATGCTTCAGCCCGTTGGGGAAAGCCTTGGGCTCGGCTTCAAAGCTTTTCCAACCGTACGAGAAGGCGCCTGCGCCCCTATAATCAACGTCTTGCCAGTTGTCATCGATAATCAGATTGCTGATGTTGATGTTGTTCTTCTTCAGGCAATCAACTGCGTTCAAGATTTTCTCTTCCGTTAGACGTTGGCCGAGGGCATTCCATGTGCCTAGTAGTGAAAGTAACATCAGTTAACACACATGACAGTACAGACTGCATCGTAATGGCGAGGCCTACAATAGCCTAATCCATCATACCAAGTCTGCATCCACTCCGGTTGAACATCATCATCGTGGGCCGAAGGCTCTGGGAGATGTGTATCATGTATCCGCGAAAACATAGACCTCGCATGATACATCGTTGCAGCAATGGCGCTTTCGCAGTCATCACCAACAGCTGCTAGTAGTATTCCGGTGGAACTTGCGCTGTCATCACTGCGTAGCTACATCGTCCGTGTGTGAGCGATGGTCTCCGAATTCGAACAGAACTTCCGGAGACTTACATGCAACATCACGGGGCCATGGCTGGAACTTCGAAGAAGCGTTGTGACATTGTTTCTATTACCAATACCTAGAAGGACGAGATGCTTGCCTTCAGGACTGAGAAAAGAGCATAGGAGAGCATCTTTGTCGATGCTGAAGTTAGTCTTTCCATGTCTCGGTCCTAGCCACGCGTTTGAATGGCGAACTAGGGCGAAGTAGCTGTACTTTATTAGCAGAAGTACCCATTGTCACGAAAGATCCCGTTTGACAGTAGTAATAGAAGCGACATAAGCCCATGAGACGTGTAAGTGGTATCAAGAATGAGGTTATGTTGTTGAATTGACCATTTGATGAAATAGCCTACCGTACGAAGCCGCCCCCGGGGGTACCTAGCTCGATGTCGGTGTAGGCCGAGTTATCATCACTTGCCGGCGCAACGGCAGCTTCAACAGTCCAGAGCTGCGTGCGAGGTGTCTGACTCAAAACAGGCGTGACTTTGAGCTCGTGATTCAGGCCACGGATCACATGCGACAAATCATCGGTTGGCGAGCGATGGCTTTCAAGGTGAGAGACAATGAGGCCATCCCCAACATGAAGCTCATCCTTGGCCCAGATCCAAGGCAGTTTTGGACTTGAACGAAACTTGACAGTGAAGTGTAGAGGCGAGATCGTAGGCAGCGTGACATTGTAAGAGAGATACCTGTGGTTCAAGCTACTTAGCGGTGGAAGCACGCGTGAATTAGTGCTCGGAGCCGGTGATAGTGATGTCCCCTGCCAGGATGACTCGCCAGAAGAGTGCCACAGACAGATTTCCCACGGCTTCTCAGCATCAAGAGCGGCAACCTCGAGAATCACCGACAAAGTGACGGTTTGGGTCTCGACGAGAGAAACCCGCCCGAGCGGCGGGAAGGTGTAGAGTCCGACGACCATTGTGCCTCCAAGATATCAGATCATAATTCTAGATTCTCATAGAAGACCAAGCAGGCACGCAAGAAGAGCCCCTGAGTAACTCAATGCTCGACGAAAAACGACATGCTGGTGAGAATGTGTGCTACAGACATGAAAGAGTGAAGAGGTTTGGACAGCTTTTAGGTATCAATTGCTGCTGGGTTGTGGCCGCGTCTGGCAGCGTCACAGTCGAGATCGGGATCGGATGGGACCGGCCAGTGGAGTCTAACCGAGCTGCGTTAGCGCGGATGTCTCTTTACCCAGCCAATCAACTGCCGTTAATTACGTCTGAACTCGGCTTGGATGGCAGTTCGCGCCACACTCAGCAGAGTCGTCAGCCACAAGCCGGCCTGTCAATTCAAACCAGCCAAATTTTGGACCCGAAGCCGAACTGGACTCTGCTCACGATTTCCATCAAACCGCTCAATACCTCCCCATTACCTCCCACCCCCACCCTCCCAACGCACCACAATGGCGTCCAGGAGACTCGCCCTGAACCTTGGCCAGGTGCGCAGCCGCGCCGCTGGCTCTGTCATTCGCCCATTGAAGAGAGGTTTCGCTACTCCGTCATCTCATATTGGTGCGAAGACCCAGACCACCACCCTCAAGAATGGCCTGACGGTAAGCACCCAACCGTAGCCAATTGGGTCCTAAGCTACCAAGCCTCGTCTCTGTCTTCCGCTGACCCCGAGCTCTCTCCAGGTCGCTACCGACTACTCCCCATGGGCCCAGACCTCGACTGTCGGCGTCTGGATCGATGCCGGCTCCCGTGCCGAGACCAACGAGACCAACGGCACCGCCCACTTCCTCGAGCACCTTGCCTTCAAGGTACATTATCTGGGTTCTGCGACGCCGGCTATAACCACTGACGGCTGTATAGGGCACGAAGAAGCGGACACAGCACCAGCTGGAGCTCGAGATTGAGAACATGGGTGGTCACCTGAACGCTTATACCTCGGTGCGCGGAATAGCTATATTCATTGAGGAACCCTCGACACATGCTGACTCTTGATAAGCGCGAAAGCACCGTCTACTTCTCGCGAGCCTTTAACTCCGATGTTCCCCAGGCCGTCGATATCCTGGCCGATATTCTCCAGAACTCTAACTTGGACCCTAACGCCATCGAGCGCGAGCGCGACGTCATTCTTCGCGAGTCTGAGGAGGTCGAGAAGCAGCTCGACGAGGTTGTCTTCGACCACCTTCACGCCACCGCTTTCCAGCACCAGCCCCTGGGTCGCACCATCCTCGGACCCCGGGAGAACATCCGTGACATCACCCGAACTGAGCTCTCCAACTACATCAAGAACAATTACACTGCTGACCGCATGGTTCTTGTTGGTGCTGGCGGCATTCCCCACGAGCAGCTCGTCGACCTCGCCGAGCAGCACTTCTCTGGCCTGACCCCTACCTCGCCCCACAACTCCGCTTACATCCTCTCCAAGGCGAAGCCCAACTTCGTCGGTTCTGAGGTTCGCATTCGGGACGACACCGTCGGCTCTGCGCACGTCGCCCTCGCTGTTGAGGGTGTTAGCTGGAAGGACGACGACTACTTCACTGCCCTCGTCACTCAGGCCATCGTTGGCAACTACGACAAGGCTATGGGCAGCGCTCCTCACCAGGGCAGCAAGCTTGCTGCCTTTGTTCACCAGCACGACCTTGCCAACAGCTTCATGAGCTTCTCTACCAGCTACAGCGACACCGGGTAAGATTCGACGGTTTCTATCCGGGATAATTCTCACTAATCTGACCACTTTTAGTCTCTGGGGTATCTACCTCGTCTCCGACAAGCTTACCCGCCTCGACGACCTCATCCACTTTGCCCAGAGCGAGTGGGCCCGTCTCTCGAGCGATGTCACCCAGTCCGAGGTTGAGCGTGCCAAGGCTCAATTGAAGGCTGCTATCCTCCTGTCCCTCGACAGCACCTCCGCCGTTGCCGAGGACATTGGTCGCCAGCTCATCACCACCGGCCGCCGGATGGAGCCCAGAGAGATCGAGCGCACCATTGACCGCGTTACCGAGAAGGACGTTATGGACTTCGCCAACCGCAAGCTCTGGGACCAGGATGTCTCCATCAGCGCCGTCGGCAGCATCGAGGGCATGCTCGATTACCAGAGAATTAGAAATGACATGAGCCGGAACTTTTAATTGAGGGGTGGTTGTAGCTGGTGGGCATCAGTGGCGAGATGATAAAAAAAAACTTCGATCATAGAGTGTATCAGTTACTGCGGTCCCCGCGCACACATTAACTACCTAGTTGTATCATAGAAAGGGTTTTTTTACGTCCGATTTTTTTTTAGTTTTTTTTCTCGAGCCTGTGGGGTTTAAATCTGCTGCGTTGGATTGTCTCCTATTTTCTGTGTCTTTTTTGCCCCTGAATGATCGCTCTTCTTACTCACACGTCAGCTTTCTGTCAGTCTCACTATGCGTGCAGGATAGGAAAAATGAGGTAAGAAATCGTGAAGCCGGTACTGTTCATAAGGGATAAGCCATGGTGCCCCTTTTTCAGGAGACTAGTCTCTAAGATGAGTTACTAGACGAGCGACTCATATGGCATATCAACACATCAGCTCAACGATTTCAGGAAGTACAAACTGGCATATCCACAACTCGTATTCATTCCGTCATGTTGTTTTGAGAAAGGAAGCATGAAAAACTGGGCATGCTCAAGTGACTATATAGTACCGGGGTAAGTCGACAACCTTCTGCTTTTACAGTGTTGCTTCTCCAGACAGGCATTCCCGGTAGAAAATCCATTTCTAAGAGACTCCCGCCGTACGAGGAGCCGTAAGCCGTAGTCTGTGCTGAGCCAGAGGATAACAAGAACGATCGGAGAAAGGCAACGATGTGCCAGCGTCAGCGAGGCATCCCTATTTTTCTCAACCCAACCACACGCCCATGGCCTTCATACAATAGTCTAGGCGAACCCCGTACGCCTGGGATCCCAATTCGCTATCTTCCAGGTATGGGACTGACACGGAGTCCTTTCCCTTCTCAGCCGGTCTCAACCACACGCATCCAGGGCGCATCAAACAGCGGCTCAATGCTCACTACCTGAGTGAAACAGGTTTATACTACGACCGGCTAATCCTCTTGAGTCGGTGGTCGGTGCAAACGTCATAAGAAGCGTCGTCAGAAGCAAAGAAGTTGGAGATACTGAAGTGTATCTTGGTTGAGCTGTTTGACCCTATACTCCCTCGGTCGCTTCCCATGTTCGAACGATAGCTTTTGATGCTCCGTGGACTTTATTTGGACCAGGAGACCGCCCCGTGTTATAACGAAGTCTCGTTAAGGAGCACAATTGGGGCGGTCCTGGCCAGCACAATGAACTTAGTCTAACCAACTAAAAGAGGGCTTTCCTGGGGTAGCCGCGGTCAGGCACCACGTATTCCTTGAGGTCGTTGGCAGTTTACCAGGAGAGGTGCGCGATGCGTAGGATTGTATGTACGGGGGTTTTGCCTGCGGTGCCGCTGCCAGCCCAGTCAGTTCATACTGGCATGTTAGAGGATATTGAAACGGTTGTATCGCCGAGGGCACATCAATTAGAGGCTGATGGCAGGAAGTTTCCTGGTGGAAGGAGGCATTTGGTGGGCTAATCCTGACCCATGGGTGCTCTGCGGGTCTCCTCAGATTCTGCCACTAAAGTCTGAAGATCAAAGAGCGGGCACGAGACAGGTAATAAGCCCGATGTCAACAATGTGGAGGGTAAAAGGGGTCTTGCCGGTGAGCACGGGACAGGCAGTGGCATCCATCTTGACGATGCGGAAGGTGAATATGGAGAGACACTCTTGAGTCTTAGGCCTTTACCTATAAGTGCTGACTGCGTAGATTCGATATTGTATATAAATGCCCAGATACTTATTGTATCAGGGGACCGACCGTCCCTTGGACTTGTCTTTTCCTTTCTAGGAGACGATTCCCTCCAGTCAAGAAGGCTTCGAGTTGGACAAAGTTGTAGGAGGAGATTCACGCAAACAACGATGAGACTACACCCCGAGATATGCTGGGGTCATTGCTCAGTCTTCGGAGAATGATTGAACCATAGTGGTTTTTATAGAACTCTGATAATTGAAGAATATTAGCGGATGGAAACAGGTTTGCAAGTCATGGAAGATAATCAGAGAAAACATACTGAAGCCCGAAGCCGGTGGCGGGGGTGATTGTCATCTTCATACTCGATAAGCAGGTAGATCGGACTGAGAGAGTCTGAGTGGGCCGCAGCAACCGGGCTGTTTTTTTCCAATCAATAGTTCGAAAACAACCGATGTTAATCATGTTCGCGCATGGAAATATGCAGGCAGTGATCGAATGACAAGTCTGAATTGTTCGAAAGGTGTAAACTTTGAAGGGCCTGACAGAGTATCAAACAATGTAATGAAGGAACGTGTTGGAGTGGAGATGCATGTCTGCAAATAGAGCAGACGGCTTGATGAAGTGGGCGTGGAAGTCGGATGAGTATCTGCGGTACAAATGGAATGTTGTTGTAGAATGTGAAGAGGACGGGGAGCTGCGGAGGGAGGGAAGGGTTGCTAACTTGCTTTTGTGGCCGACGGGCTCGTGACTGGTTGCACAAGCAAACACATCATCATCGTCATCGTCATCAATCACTGTCAGAACCTAAAGATCAGGTGACCCAGCGGGAACCTACACAATCCAAGGGTCTTTAGTGTTGAGGAAGGACCTCTTACCTGAATCTCAGGATGCACCTTCGTTTTTGTTTCACTTAGTGCAACCTTAGAGATCGGACGACCTTTGCTCCCTGATCCCCTCGCAATCTATTGTGACACGAGCGGATTGTATACTTCAGCGCAAAAGCGGGCGATATTCATAGTATAACGAGTCCATTGTGTAAGTCATCGGGTGTACGTTCATCTGCAGGTGGCCACTTGCTACGTTCCTCCTGGTTCTGTTGCTGCTTGTGGCCGGGAAACTCAACGAACCTAACACAACAAGGGCCTTCCAATTAAGAAGGCACGAGTGAGTTGTGTATCAACCAAGGGATTAGTTTGAATCATTGGAGCTCCCATCTTGCATATCATGGCCGGTTAGGCAGCTTCGGCAATCGGTCAAGACTCGGTCTGATTTGTTTTGAGTGTCAATGTCGGATGGCATTGCATGGAAGATCTTCTTCTCGGGGCGTGTGTCTGATTTGAATCGTACGCTCACTTTTAGTTGGAAGCATCTACGATCACTTTGAATTCATCTACTGCCTGACTTATGTTAAAATGTGTTATCAAATCTGTTGGTTGCTGTGAAGATGTTCACGGACGACTTGTTGTCGTGGACACGAAGAAGGCTTATGTAATACAGTTTAACACAGGAGTACCTATGTATTAAACCGATATGCATATGTGAAGGATACGGCGTAGTCCGTAAAGGGGGGAAATCACAGGTTTCCCGCGAGTCTTTGAGATATTTCTTGCAACACATCCACGACCGCAAAGATATAGAATTAGGTAGGGTGGACCATTACATATATTTGCAACTTTTTGGTACTCTTCAGTGTGTTTCTACTCATGCATTGAAGTTATATCATTAGTTAGGCACAAGGTAAAGCGGAAGGCACTCAAGGGCCGTGCAACGGATGCGCAGCTCTCACGTTCTTCTCAGGCGATTCAAAAGCGTGGAGCTCACTTCTTCCCAAACCACACGACGTGCCTTCCTATTGTCTTCTGAACCAATAAAAGGGGCGAATACCTATAAGAATTTACGGGTCGTTTTGGACTGGTGAACCTCTAACGGCCCGATCCGTCGAATCTGACCCCTTCCGACTTCACTGCGGCTCGGCAGTACACGTGTAGGCAGGTATTCGTCCGGTTTACTGACGGCTCGAGAGCTAAAGCGTGAGGATGGCCTTAGCCTGTGAACCGCTTCTAGGTTAGACCGAACAAGTACCGATGCCGTAGATCCGTGTCACTGTCGAAGGGCCGAATATCAACAAATCATCTCGTGGCGCCGACTCATCGGAAACCAGTGCTGTTGATCAAGGAGTGAAGGGCATCAAAGGCAGCTACAATGGGTCAACTCGTCATTGAAACTGACACCCTGATGGGCTAGGATCGTATTCGCATACGAGGCGGTTCAAGTAGGTTTCATCGACAGCAGTCTGGTCAGATCACTCGGCTGTCCGGCTCGGAGCGTCACACAACAACCGGGGTCGCGCTTCCGGCAGATGAACAGGAGATCATTGTGTTACGCAATAAGCGCACTTTTCATTTCATCCCGAAGTTACGATAAAGCTTGAACGTCAATGGAGTAAAGTCGAACTGACATCTTCGAATCACAGGGGTATCGTATATGAAAAGTCCAAGGCAGGTGTTGGTTGGTTTCTATCGTACCCTGGGAAGGAACGTTCTACCCAGAATGTGAGGCATTTTGACATGTATTTGTCTATTTATCAATTCTATAATCCAGGGAGCAATGCTTTCTCATGCCTACTTAACCTACCTGGTATACCGAGGTATTGTGGCGATGACATTAATAGAAGACTCCAAAGGTCATGCCTAGGTCATATCATTGCATGATATATACATTCATCCGGGTAGGTCTGTGGAGAATTCGACTGCATGAGACGTTCATTGTTGAAGCTCGCCGCAAGTCATGCCTGATTCATATAAGACATTCGTCGAACGCGCTTACCTTCGACATCACGGGTGACTGCACTTCGCAATTTGCCCTTGTGACCACAAATCGCAGCTTCTGGCTGTAACACCCCCCGACAAGCTTCTTTCCCATGAGTTCTGCTCGACCTGCATCCCGGGATAAAACGAGTCAATGGCCTCGCTCACCTTTCTTCATCGTTCTGCAACCTGCCTCATGAAGAGAATCCCGAACGTAGCAACAAGGTCCGAATTTGATCACCCAGCGAAGGTTGCCACTTCAAGACCAGCCAGCCCTTTGCGATCCATTCTTGACCCGTCGAACTGAAGCAGACCCCGAGATGCATGCTTCAACAATCTACACGTTCATCCTCGCCGTCTATACGGCCGTGGTTGCTGCTCTCCCGTCTCCGTTCGAGTTAGCCGATGACGATGAACTGAACTTTTTCACGCCCAGTGCACCCATCAATGGCTGGCCCTCATCCACCCCGGAGAAGTTTAGTGAGATGTTGATTACCACGGTGGTGTCAACTATCTCGACCAGTGACTGGTTGCCCGAGTCTTCTACCAGCTCTCATTCCAACACGGATGTCATCGAAGTGACCACAGTTACCACCGTCACAGTCACAGATACGTCGATTTCAACCGAATCCATCAGTCACACTGCTTCGGGCCAAGAACTGACAGAGACGTTCACCGTGACCTACACGTCCTACACAGAAGAGACAATCACTTACATTCCCACCGCTACCACGGACTTGGCGTCCCAAAGCCTGACAGGCCCCTACACAGTTATTACCGTCACTGCAAGCCCCACGGAAAAGCCTTCTTATACTGTCATCACTGTCACCGCCAGTCCGCAATTTACTACCATTACGGTGTCGGAGATCACGATTTGGCCGACAACTACCCCGACTGATGGCCCGGCTGGTACTCCGACTGGTACTCCGATTGGTAGTTTGACTGGCACTTCGACTGGGAGTTCGACTGAGAGTTCGACTGGTAGTTCGACTGGTACCCTCACCGTTAACCCTACCTCTATTAACCCTGCTGAGAGTATCACAACACCAGCCTCGCAGCTTGTAACACTGACGATGACTTCGAGCTCCGTCAATTGGTCATTGAACTCAACTATCGTTTCATACTCATCTACTGTCATGACGCTCAACCCGCCTACTCTTGTTACCGGCACTGCAACAATCGGCACCATTGGGTGAAACACTGAAACGCTGCTATCCCCTGGCATATTACACTATCGCCACATGCAAAGTGGTATTATCTTTCACTGACTAGGCCAAGCTTGTTAGAAGAGAAAGTCGTGGCTGGAGGCATTTTGGACTTATCAATATCCGTTGCTGTTGAGAATTGGTTTCCACATGTCCTTCTCTATCTCATGGTGATGAGAATCACCATTTCATCATCATTACTTCTAAATTATACCTGGGCACCAGACTACGGATATCTCTCGCATGATGCAAATGATTTTCTGGACCAACTTCGTTAGCTAGGCCACACAAAGCAGAGAAGATAAACATTCACACTAGGAAAACAATAGTAGCAGCCTAATATTAATTCATGAACGTTTCGTTTCTTTTTCTTCTCCTATCAGGTGTTATCATATCCTAGTATAGTAGAGTCACGACTGTTCGTGAGATAATCATTATCTGAATAGAATACTAAGATAATACTTCATGAGCAATTCCTATCTACCTATTATATCGGCGATATAAGTGTTATTATTATTCCCCACAAGATACCGTTGAGGTTTCTCAGTCAGCGTTTCAAGATTATACGCACGAGCGCGGCACAGCGCGTGGCATGATACACTCGTCTTGATGTAAGGGGCACCGGTCACGGCACGGCACGGCACGATCGGTATTATTTTTTCTGATGAACAGACAAGGTGCTTACATGCTATGTACTGAGAATCAGGGAAAACACCAAGCTCTTGACTCTGGTACCATGCCCTTGACTCTGGTATCGTCGTCCAATTCGAGGGCTGAGATGGATGGATGGATTGGAGATAGGAGTGAACAGTGCCTCGCGGTCCATTGAATAGGTGAGCATTGTCTTCTGAGTTTCATGAAGGAAGACATCGTGCCCGGTGAATGAACGGTTTTGTTGCAAACCCCTTGTGCTGCAGGTGAGAGGCGGCCCGGGATCCACGAAGTAGGGTGATGGATGATAAGATACCAACCTGGTAATAATATGTAAGTGATGAAACTAGTGTAGGGAACAAAGGTAGGTAAGACGGGGAGGGGGACCCGGCGGGCGTAGGGGAACGGGGAATCCCGTGCGGTGAGGTGAGCTATGGAGTTAGTCTCGGCTCCTGGCTTTTTTTTCTCTCACTCTCATCCCTCTCTATTCTTATGTGCGGAGGTAAGACGGGTGAGGGAGTGAGTCAGACCGATTCCGGAGGGTTGGGTCTGTGAGGGGATGAAGGAGTGGTGTTAGTGCGTCTTTATTCTGAGAGTCGGGATTCGTTGTGGAGGTAGGTAACGAATGGATTCGGGAACTGGTTGTGTCTTCTTTGGGTGTGCCATGGGGATAGATTTAGGACGTGGAATGGCACCGAGTGTCTGAGTGACCGCACAGCTGAGTGCGTATCGACACTTTAGGATGGGAGGAGAGTAAAGACGATACCACGATGAGAAGAAACCGTAGACATGCCCAATAATGCCGACTCCCTGCACGCCTCAGTGGGGGTCATCGTGAACGAGTCCATGAAAACGGTAGAGGCCCCATACCTAAAATCGGTAACAGACGCGACTCCTCCGGATCGAAATACCGAGGATACGAGCTGGGAGTCACACGGCCTCTGTGACGTAGGCGAGCGGTGACTATCAATAGAAAGAGCGCACTTGCTCTTCCGTATTAGTGTATGCATATGGTACGGTCCCGAGGCAATGGTGGTGTTGGATGCAAGTTGTGTGTTTTGCGAACCAACCCCGTCACCTACATATGTAGGAGGAGTCGTTCCAATCCTTCGGGATCCCAGGTTCGTCTCTGAACCTTTCCTGAGATGGAGATGGAGGTTAGGTATCTGCAGCGGTGCCGCTGTCCCGGTGCCAGGCAGCGATGTGATGGGATGGGATGCTGGTCCATAGCGGAATATCGTAGTGCGGCATGCCAAGAGGAGGGTGAGCCGGATCCATGCACTCGGGTATCCTATTATGTATTGTAAGTATGTACTTCGTATACGGGATACGATGGGGGTTCTACACTTAGAACTTTTCTAGATCGGGGGACGGTTACAGTAGCATTCCATAACGGTGTATGTACTTGGACATGGATGGGTTGAATCTGGAAGACTTTATGAGCTGAAAGAGAGCGTAGGTGTATTTACACGTTAGGCACGATGTACAGATCACAAGTCGAGTTTCCTCGCCCTACTCGTAGGTACGGATTAAGCATCATGCATGCAAGTCTAATGCGTGCACAGCCGCATGCATGATGCTAGACACGGCACGGCGTGTAAGCTGTGCGTATGTATTCCGTACATGTGCAGGGCAGACGCCGTGACAGACTAGTGTACGAGTACTGAATGGGATTGTATGTACTGTGACGGTCCAGCCGTACAGAACTCGGCAAGGAGCACATGGCATTCCTGTAAGTGCCTATATCAACGACGCTATTCCGTAATGATGTGCATACTCCGTGATTTATTCGAGTCTCAGACATGGGCGACCGTCAGAAATCCCTAGCAATCTGTGCTAGGAATTCCGTATGTATAGTAGGATCAACCCCGCCCTGTGCGTGACTGAGGCCCCTGGTAATCCGTATGTGTATGAAGTTACATGGTGCAGTCCCCGGGGAATGGTATCGCAGTGGAGTGCCTGTTGCTGTGTCATCACTGACCGCACACACATGACGAAGTCAGGTTGTAGGTAGGCACTCAGATCTGCAGTTCAAGAGTTCGGTGATAGGAGATTAGGCAGGCCTGAGGAATCAAGATGACAGTGACGCCAAGGGGTTGATGCTCAGCCTGGAACTTGTTTAGACTCATACAGAGTCTGCACGCCGGGAGAGTACCGGTAGGCAGTGCAAGATACGTGTCTGGAGATGACCGAAAACTGATCTGTTGGTTTGGTACGAATCCGGTGTGCTCCGTCAGACAATTGGTTTGATCTCAACAATTGTCGGAATTTGACGTTGAGATTGGTGGCGCTGTTAGTATGAGACTAGAAGCAATTCGTCTGAAGGGAACAGTCTTGATACAGGTAGAGCGCCGCTATTCCGTAGTAAGTATCAACGCCGTCAGTAGCTATGCCGTAGGTAGTCATCGGTTCGGGATATGTAAAACGACTTACAGGACCATAGATTCCCCGGACTATGATACGCAGATCGATGTCGACCTAGATACTGTTGGCACTAGTTATTAACAGCTATAGCAAATCCTGATATCAAATCAGGCAGCCTCCACGTCGATGTACTCGTAATTTGTCATTCAGAAGACGAATCGTCAGTCCGAGGCACCAGATGTGGAAGGCTATTCTCCAGCTTTCATTGCATGGAATTGAGGCAAGGTGCACCGTCCCATGCATCCTCGATCTGGGGTGACCGCTGCGTATCGTAAATCAAGCAGCAATGCATCGATCAAGCGTGTTTTGTCGTATCTTAAACGATTCAGTAAGCGTCAGGGTTGGCTGGAAGCGCGATTCAAGTACGGCGCTAATCTCCCTTCTGCCGGGATCGTAAATCGTAAGAGCGATTGAGGTGCCGAAGCCGACCTCGTCCATCTAAGCCTCATCAGGCACATTCAATGACATCTCCGCGATTGTCCTCACTTCACCGAGATCGCAGGACGGGGGATACCAGACAAGCAACTGCAGCGAAACCAGAAAAAGTTGCGAAATATTCGCGCATCGGGGCTATGAACTCGTTGGTAAGTCGTATCCGAACGGAAATTATTTTTTCCATGGGAATACTATGACCACGTCGGCGTGCGTCCGATATCAGGCTGCAGAAACAGAGGCCATGCCAACTCGAGGGTGGAAGTCCGATCCGAAGACTCAAAACAGCAACCATCCCTGTGGTCGATCTTGATATTTTGGGTAAGACTAAATCTAATGGAGACAAAGGGCTCGTAGTGGTTCGTGATGATTGAGATCCTATGCGGCCGAAGACGCGGACTGGGTGGGAGAAGTGGATCTGGGGGCGGTTTGGAGATATTAATAAGTTGGACTATGCAGTTCAGCCGAAGTAATCCGACGGGAGTCGCCATGGCCGAAAGGTATGGGTGCGTAGTATGTACAGTAGGCATTCACAAAAAACCAGCAGAGATCACAGGCGTTGCTGTGCGCAGCTTGAACGTTCACCGAGTGACATTGGCGATGTGGAAAGCGGATGAAAAAGAGATTGCGTTCCTGGCCAGTGGCAGCTGCTGCGGAAATAATCCGTCGGTAAGGACGGGTTACTTACGATAGATGACGTACAGTTGAAACAAGCTCAGCTACTGTATTACTCATACGGTACTGATGGGAGGTGCACTCCACCGGGTGGGGCAGGCACACGCGCGTCTAACGGGATTCGATGGGGCAGTCGGCTATTTTCAGTACAGTGTGGGACGGAATATGTATTTCGTACCTAACGACCTCATGGCGCTCATCTTGAAGTCAATAATCTCGATCTAGCCTTATGCGCAATGTCCCATCGAACTTGATAGATGCTACCTACTCCGTATGACCTGAATTGATGTGAGTACGCAGCCCGTAATTGCCATGAGCTAACTACCTAGGTATGTAGAAAAGATCGTCTGGTTAATCAAAACAGAGCTTTCTGGTTAATGAGAACGGTAGAACTGTAAGCAATGTCCAGCTTACTACTAAAGCATACAGTAAGGTATACTACATTCATACTGTAAAAAGAGATATCGGATCCGAATGATACCGGTGGGCAGGTACATGGGCAGGCACGGTGGGGGGTACTTTCAGAGCGGAAGCCGCGGCGTGTACAGTATTGTTGCCCCGTTATTCTCAACCTTTCTACTGTGCGCACACAATCGCTGGCGTGTTTTTTCGATTCTGGTCCGGAAACTGTTCGGAACTTCACCTTGGATGGTCTTCGTGGATCCTCCAGTACCGTGGGCATGGATACGGAACACATTCTCATCCGAACTCCTCAGACGATCTTGTGTAATAGTCGGTCTAGGTGTAACGCTCCGTACTTGGAACTGCAACGAAAGCACGATCACGGATTACTGTGCCGCCAATCTTCAGCTGGGCCGCATATGTACCGTTCGATGGCCATCCCATCGATGCAACACCTCGACCCGCTCCTGTAAGTAAGCCCACGAGCCCCTTACCGTCGGGGATGCAGTGCCAAACATAGAACTACGCCACGTGCTAAAGACCTTAGGCCTTCTATATTTCGTAGCTATGGATACCTACTTGCCCCGTTCGAGAGGTTGGGTGTTTAATAATAGGTGACTGTGTCGACCAGTTGCTACCATCTATCCGTATCTGTCTTATCATCACGTCAAGCCATGCTCATTGCTATTACCGTCAAGTACGATACGCAGCATCTAATAGAATAGCCCATTGAGTCGGTGGGTCTTTTTCAGCTTCACCAGGCCCCCAAACAACCGGTGGTGCAAGACCCGAGGAATACGGAACAAGTTGCCTGACTTATTGAGGCTTCAATGTCCTAATCTCGTCCTAGCCTCGTATCTCTCAACAACGCCTTTGAGAGTACAATTGGTGCCTAGCATACGGAGTAGTGTCTACAAATTAAGTCCATGCATGCCAAGTCTTCTTACTCCCGCCGTCGTCTTGCTTGGCCTAAACTGTTTTCAGAACCTTGCATTTCAAGTCAACCATCATGACTCCCACGGACAAGAGCCCCTACCACACACAAACAAGCTTCATGATACTTGGAATTTGCGCCAAGAAAAGGAATGATAGTTCTGACATAAGAGCGGGCGCTCCATAATGTTCATTGTGGGACTCTACCCGCGACCGCGTGACTAGCACCGTATTAACCAGGACCGAGAGCAGTAACCTGAACTGGGAAGCGTATTCGGCAACCAGCCAAGCCGTCATGTATGGCAAGATCGCGGCTCTTATGACACTTTCATACACGGCACGTGTGGCCTTACTTAGCCCTACGTGGCGGCGAACCATGTCCGCCCATAGTCACCCTGACCTTGTATGAACGCGGCAAGGCACGCTCAACCCACAGGCCCGATATAGTTCGGCACCATGAGGGCAATTATATCGTCCCCCAAGCTGTGTACCGTCGTCTACCCCCGTTGTGGACCCCCTCAACATTGGGCATCTCGTTCGTCGACATTTTTGGACTAGAGTTGTTTGGAATGCAGAGAGGTCATCACCAAGGCTCAATCTCCGACTTCGTGTTGGCTTACGTATGACATGGACATGAAATGGCTATATAGGACGAGGACTTCGCTCTTCAGTCTTGAGTTCTCCTCATGATCTCTACAGCTTCTTCACTCAAGTCACAAAACATCAAGACACATCAAGCAAGCCCTCCACTGGACTTACATCTCTCTTGCTCAGGCCATAACATCCCTCGAGTCAAGCTATTCTGCCCCTTTTTGCCAACATGTACGTGAGGAACATCCCTTATTGCTTGGGTTGAGCATCCTCGAGTGGCTCATAGCTATTCTTTACGATTCTTATGAGCTTGATACTAACAAAATCGCCAGTTTCTCGAGTGCGGCATTTGCATTTTTCTCTACCAGTGTTCTGTTGGCTAGAGCTCGCTTCCAAAACAAGGGATTGCATCTCCACAGTCCGCGCCTAAACCACAAGAACAAAGACCTACGCTTTGCCAAGTCTATCACAGCCAATAAGTTCGGTTTTCGTCCATCGTCCATCGAGATGCCTGACTCTACGACCCCATGTGACACCGGCTCATCCGAGGCCGATGCTTCGCCCGAGGTTCAACGCGGAAGGAGCCGGAGCGGATACAACTAAATCAGGATTATTATCAGCATCAACAGAAAGCATCATCGGCGTTTTGGGTGAACCTTTATCTCTTCTTAGTCGTTCGTGCGTGAGCATGAACGTAGGGGCATTTGGGAATGGCTTGGAGCATTTAGGTTGGATTCGACAACTAGTCTTTTTCATTTCTTGGAAGACTTCCTACAGAGAATTTCATGTTAGAGTACTGGGCGTCGGCATTATTGCATTGGGTTTACGAATATGAGGCTCGTAAATGTTGGGGATAAACTGGGGTCGCCCTTGGGAAGTGGCCTTCACGGCTAGGGGCTAAGGGGGAGGGCTTACATAGCTGTATGCTTCATTCATTTTATCTCTGTACCACAGACTTTTCTCAATTAACAATATACTGCATGAAGAATACTAGCTGGGAAACATGAACAGTGAGTCGTGAATCAGGTGCGCATTTTTTGCTCTTGGCGTTCCTGCTACACAAGAGCGACGGGATACGTTGTGAGGCATCGGACTGATCTTTCAGGGGTTATTATCCTCCGCACAATCGTGAACTCGGGAATAAAAAATCACCTAACTCCCTCATCAAATAAAAAAGGCCTGAAATCCACTCAATTGACACTTCGATACTAACGCGAGAAGTTTTACAAGGCAGGTACGGAGTAAAGTCGTGACTGCTCGTGGGTTGAGGTCAGACTCCAGAGATCACCAATTCATATGCCAAGGTTTACGGATTATCGGGGATTCCTCTGCTTTAGAGTGACTTCTAATTCGGCTGCGTTGGTATAGAAAATGAAGTATAACGACATTGCGCCAATCAGATGACGCTTCTTATGCAGGTAACGGAACCTCAATATAGGGTGACCTCATGGTTTCGGTTCGGCCAGACTCCCCCTCTTCCACCACGCACACACAAGAACTGTGCATTTCATCCTCCACCAACGTCGACTATCTACGTAAACCACCCTAGTGAAACAGACCTGGCAACATACCAAGGCGATTGCCCAAGCAACCCGGGTCCAAGATCGGGCTCTTCTTGAGTGCTTATCTGTGAACCATATCTTCCCATTATGCGTTCCCCATGGAAATTCGGGCGTCGAGCCTTATCCGTCTAGTAAAATGCCTTCTCGTCAGTCCTGATGGCGCCCTTGTATGGCACGTCTCATCTCACGACGCATCAAAAGGAGTGCATATAAGAAAAAGTATGGATGCCTGCGGGGGTTACATCTGTTCGTGCATGGAGACCAATCGTCCGCCGGCATCCTCCAGTATCATTTGTATACACGATCAGTCGATGCAGTGAATCGAGAACGCTGTATCGTGGATCGTGTACGCACAGCGCTTTCTGCTCACTTGGGACATTGACTCCTTGAACTAGGTCGACTACGACCGCCCGATCGAATGTATCGGGGCAGAGCTGGTCATTCATATCGGGCCATCGCTTCTCGAGATAAGTACTCTTCTGGAGACATACATTCACTAAAGTTGGGATAGAATAACCACCGACAGTCGCTTTCTTCGATCTATCTGTCGGGGGCCACGATATGCGCCATCTTCTCGGTGTCTTATGGCGGCATTTTGGTGACTGAAACCAAGCCAAAAGACAGCTCACAGATACCTCGAAGTTCTAAGAAACTGACTGATGATTGAAGGCCAGGTGAAGTTTCGTTTTGGTAGAGATGGAGCCAGTGTAGCCTTGAGACACTTAAGACGATATATGGTCGTCACAAATCGGCGATCGTACGTCCAGTTACCTCTACATATCTGGGTTCCATTCATGATCTCCGACTTTGCTGCATCGCGGAGATGGTCGAAATACTCATAGTCGCAGTTTAGTCTGGCTGCCGATACCTATGACCACGTCACCTTGTCTGGAATAGAATGACACGGAGTCTGGACTGGCTTTTCAGTTTCTAACTGCAGGTTCTCGCTCTCTACTTCCTAAGCCGGATTGACGTATGTATATCCCACGAAAGAAGGTCGAGACCTCCGACAGGAGATATGACGACGGCTTCGGTCAGCTTGTTTCCCGTATTATTACAATTTCGCGTGCACTTTTTCTTATCTTTTTGCCGCGCTTCGCTTTCATTCTTGTTTGACGACTTTCTTTTCCAAGCATCGTATGTATTCTACCTTCATTCGTGTGTTCTATTCAGGGGTTAGCTCTACCAACAGAGAGACCCGCAATTCGAAGTTGGTAATTGACGAGGAGTACATCTGGCATAGACGAATAATGCCGTGATCGTTTACGGTCTCACAGAGAGTAACAGTTAGCCTCAGATCATCTCAGTGTATATAAGCCAGGTTTGTACCAGTTTCTATGTCTTCCTGTTCAGACTCCCGAGACAACTTACATCCTCATTATCATCACCAGATCCGTCCCTCAACAAAACGGTGACCCAGCAGCGGAAAGCTATGCGTAAATCCCTACGCACAGAGCGTTTCATGGTATGTTCTTCCGGCCGGACTCATAATATGGAGGCTCTCTGGACGAGATGCTCTTGCTTTTGCTTTTTAACATGATTCACATCGTGACGGGTGAGCTGACATATCTACAAAAACAGAATGCCAGTCCGCATGTTTGTTAACAGGCCACATATACTGACACATATTGCCTAAAGGAAAAGGAACATGTAAGTATCGCGCCATCTGTCCATAATTCTCGACGTTAGTCAAGTCGACATGTGAGTGTGTGGTGGGAATAGTGGGTGAGCCGTCATTGTTGAAATACAAGTATATAGGAGTTCCAGACTGATTTGCCGGTTGGACTAGAACGCACGGTATGTCTCCTCGTTAACTTCGGAATAGGACTGGGATGCTGATGTTCGGGGAGAATAGACGGTAAACTGTCATCGATCTCCTTCCATATGTTAATCATAGGAATTTACGGCTAATAGATGATGATGGGAATAGGATGTGAATAAGTATTGAGAACGCTTTCAAATATTATATGGACTCACTAATGACTTGATGGTAACGCAGTTTGAGTTGAGCCATTTTGGGCCGGCGGCGTTTCGGATCATCGAACGCTCACTGCTAACATCCGCCAACGTGAGGCAGGATTTTCGCTACGAGACTTGCCCAAGACCCTTCAAGATGCAGGTAAGATAACCCGTTACTCCGGCATACGCTACATTTGGATCGATTCAATATGCATCATCCAAGATTCCGTCAGTGACTGGAAGGAACAGTCCAGCCAAATGGATGATATCTTCATGGCAGCTTACTGCACGATAGCAGCAACATCGGCTGAAGATCTTGATTCTGGTTTTCTGGGCACGCAGGAACCGTAGAAAAGCGTCCATGTACGTCATGAAACTGGCATCTACACGGTCTCGAGGATTCAACTTGCGTTTTGTGTGCACCAGACATTGGCAGGTTCGATCATGACCAGATGAAGACCGTGCGTGATACCAGTACTCATCTGCTGTGGAAAGCATTACCTGCCTCCGAATCCTCGTTGCCCATGCTCTATCTGATATGCTCGCGCTCTGCTGTACTCCTTTTACGTCTTCTACATATGAATAACCCCCCATTCCCCCAGATTACCAGAGCATTCTATTCCATACATCCAACTAACTCCGCAGGGCTCATTGTATGCATATATTTCTCTGACCCGATCTCAGAAGTGCGCATTGGTGTCACGCGCGAGTCACCACTGGAAAAAAAAACCTCGCCGCCCAAGATGCCCTCCATTAGAAGTGTGCGCATTTGGCCTTTTCGGAGCGCCTCGAAGAGCTCCGCCAGCGACATCGAGCAGGACGCGCGCAACGACTCGAGCGATAGGCCGATTCCATGCGTACACGAGCTCGGGCGTACCCTGCGCTCGACCCTCGCCTAGTGGGTTGGCGAGTACGTGTACTGCTTAGTCTGCCTCGGGGCCGCGACAGCCCTCATCGTCCTCCTCTGCATCTTCAACGGCAAACTCGAGCCGAGCTGGGACAGCAACTTCCGACTCAGCACGGTCCTCATCGCGATCATGTCGGTGTATCGTCTTGCGCTGAAGGCGATCCTCGAGGTGTGTCTGTGCCAGGCGCGATGGATCTGGGTGTCGGGCTTTCGGAAGGGAAATAAGGAGGCGAGACTGGAGGACCTCAAGATGTTTGACGACGCATCGCGGGGTCTTTTGGGGGCTCTTATTCTCCTTTTTCGCATGAAAGCACGGTGCGTGGTACCACGGATCATATCGAATCGATCCTATTTTTTTGCTGATTGGGGGACTTTTAGTCATTTGGCCTGTATTGGCTCTGTGATCGTGATTCTGATTCAGGGGTTCGAAACCTTTTCGTCTCAAATGGTCACATTCAAGGATCTTCCAACTGTACTTACAGACAAAGACATGGTCGAGCAATCTGTGCCGGTGCCTCCCAGATCCGAGACCGTAAGTAGTTGCCAACGCCTTGCTATGGCTGGTAGTAACTTACCCTAAATTCGACAGTGGAACAACCTCTACTTTGGCATTTTTAGTGGTAATATTACCGGCCTACTTGGAACTTCTCACGTTGAGCTGACTTCACCCAGAAACGTCCTTGTTGGTCGAGACCAAAGCCGCCGTGTATGAAGGCATCATATCTCCGGCGATTCCGGAATTACCAGTGTCCTGCACAACAACGAACTGCACATGGCCCGTCTTTCCATCGTTGGCAGTATGCGGCGCTTGCAACAAAACGAAAGTCACCATTTCGTGCGATCCAAAGACAGGGTGTAACTACACAATGCCTTCAGGCACTACCATTTACAACCCGCATGACATCCCTTTCGAATACCAGCTCGCAGTGGCCCCTTCAAAGAAGCCCTCAAGTAGCTTCAACACAAGCGCTAGGCCGATCATCTCCGTCTTTGACATACTATCGTCAGAAAAGACGCCACGAGGAACGGCTGTGCAGGCGCATGAATGCGGACTGTGGTTCTGCCTCCAGAGCTACAATGTAGCGGTCGAGGGCGGGACTGTGAATAGATCGGTGGTCGCCGAATGGTCGAAGGCGGAGCTCATCCCGAGGCAAAGCGGGCATGACGCCGAATACATGTTTGAAGATATCCCGTCCGCCATTAATACGAAGGGCCCCTCGCAGTACTCGGTGCCACTTGACTCGATCAAGACGCTGAAGGCGTTCATAGATAAACTTACGTTGGGTAAGGCTTCGCAGGTGGCGGGTGTTGTGACGCATGATACCGACTGGATACAGGCTATGGATGCTACCAGTAAGAACCTGACGAGTTGGATATCGAGACTTGCTCTCAGCTTGACGAATCATGTCCGACTCACGGGTACGGTGCGGCCACATAGTGATGAGAAATACGATGGTAAGGCGTATATCATGGCCTCACATGTTGAGGTCAACTGGTATTGGGTCGCGTACCCGGTCTGTCTTATGGCTGTTGCGTTTCTGTATCTCCTGCAGACGATCTGGAGGACGGCGAGGGATCAGGTTTGTGCTTGGAAGTTTGATTCGTTGCCGGTGAGTTACTCCTGACGAATGGTTGATTTATATGGGCTGACTGGGGGGTTTAGATGCTGTTTTGTCATGTCTCGCCGAGTATACATGACCAGATTGGGGATGGGATGGATATGCCCGAGGGTCTGAATCGACGGGTTGGACAGACGAAGGTTGAGTTGGTGCATAGTGAGGATGGACATTGGGTTTTTACGGAGCCGGCAAGGCAGTGAGTGTGTTTGTTTGTTGTGGACGGGGAGGGGTAGGGATGGGAGTTTTGAATTAGTTTCTAGGCTGTATTGTATGGGTGAATTGTGAAGGTCTCGGTCGGTGTGTGAAGATGTTGGTCGTGAGATTTTCGGTGAAGGTCAAGATACCCCTCGGTGAGAGTAGAGTGCACATCTGGGATCTTCGGATCACGGCGGACTCGCAACCACCACTTGTCAAGTCTACCCTGTCTGTCTGCCTGTCTATCCCGCACATAGCCACTTACGGCGGACTGCAGGGCTCACTGGGACAAAATACGTTATAATGGACCGGAGTACTACTTCTACACCTGCGGTGTACTTAACTAGGCCCGTACATCATTATGGGCCAAGTGAGACCACCGGAATTCAAGTGGAGATTTCGCACACGCGTCCCGAATTGAAGATATTTTGACATCGAGCGCGTTCCATTACCCCTACCGCACAACGTATCACCTAATGTTTACGTCTCTTATTACTAGGGTGCGGCATCACCATATTCTCGCGATTATACATCTCGTTACGCAGAATATGGATGTATCGCTCGATTACATCCGTCGGCAGCCGTTTTACCTCAGCTTCTGTAATAACAAGCAGAGGTATCTCTTCATCATCAGAATCGTCGACTGAATCTCACGTTAGCCTAGCTTACAAGAGATATTGCAGTGTAAGTGAACGTACGTTGCTCAGCGTATTTATATCCTTTGTTTGTGTGGTGAAATACACACTGCGAGGCAAGTGATGAGAACTGACAGCACGAACATGCACCACCAAATATGTGTTTACCAAACGAAACACACTCAGAAACGGCCCTTTACTTCGTGTATTTTGACACGCTTGACATGACTTGACGTTTCTTTGTGGAAGCATAAGGTGAGCGGCGATAGCAGTTAACTGTTGTTGTCGTTCAAGGGCGAGTTGACAAAGCTTCAAACGACCTTTATCACGAACTGACTTGAGTGTCGCACATCGTACAATGTCCTATCGGGGTCAGTATAGTTGTAATACCTCATAGAAATGACTACATACCGTAGAACCCTCGAGTATATCACGTACAGGCCCAATCTCGCTCTTACGCAACTCATTAATTGAGTACGTTGTCAGTTGAAGTGGCGTCCCGTTCTGACTGTCAGCAAGGTCTGAAGTAGTTGGGTGGACTAATGAGATGCTTCTGTACTTCCAATACGTGATTGGAAAAGCACCATTCTCATCATCTCCGTCGTTAGTGGACATTGCAACGGGCAACCACGAACGACGAGGATGGAGGATAGAAGGAAGGATAACGATTGAGTTGGCGACGGGAGGAAGAAGATTTAAAAGTGGTTAACAATCAAACAAGCGGTCAACAGACGTGAGACGGATACGGGAACCAACTTATGAGTGGGGAACGGCAGGGAATGTAGATGGGCGGCAGGTGGGATAGGCGGCCGACATATCAATCCCTGGGTATGGTAGGCAAAGCAGGAGGGCGGCAGGTGGAATGAGCGGCCGACATATTGATCCCTGGGTACAGTAGGCAAAGCAGGTGGGCGGCAGGTGGGATAGGCGGCCGACATTTCAATCCCTGGGTACAGTAGGCAAAGCAGAAGGGCGGCAGGTGAGATGGGCGGCAGGTGGGATAGGCGGCCGACATTTCAATCCCTGGGTGCAGTAGGCAAAGCAGGAGGGCGGCAGGTGAGATGGGCGGCAGGTGGGATAGGCGGCCGACATTTCAATCCCTGGGTGCAGTAGGCAAAGCAGGAGGGCGGCAGGGAAGATGAGCGGCGGGTGGGATAGGCGGCCGACATTTCAATCCCTGGATACAGTAGGAAATGCAGGAGGGCGGCAGGTAGGATAGGCGGCCGACATATCAATCTCTGGGTACAGTAGGCAAAACAGGAGGGCGGCAGGTGAGATAGGAAGGCGATAGGTAGGATGTGGGCCGACATATTAATCCCTGGGTAAAGTAGGCAAAGCAGGAGGGCGGCAGGTAGGATAGGAGGGCGACAGGTGGGATGTGGGCCGACATATTAATCCCTGGGTAAAGTAGGCAAAGCAGGAGGGCGGCAGGTAGGATAGGAGGGCGACAGGTGGGATGTGGGCCGACATATTAATCCCTGGGTAAAGTAGGCAAAGCAGGAGGGCGGCAGGTAGGATAGGAGGGCGACAGGTGGGATGTGGGCCGACATATTAATCCCTGTGTAAAGTACGCAAAGCAGGAGGGCGGTAGCTAAGATGAGTGGCCGACATATTAATCTCTGGGTAGAGTGAGCAGTATGGTGGCAGATAGAATGAACGGCCGACATATAAATTGCTGAGCTAAGCAGTCACACCAGAGATAGCATGGGCGACCGAGTTGCAATTCTGTGAGTTAACTGGCAGATAGAACTAACTTGTAATTTCGAAAATAGGCAGTCAATATCCGATTGTGCAAATAATGCAGCCGACTTCTGGTTCTCCAAACAGGGCAGCCGATATCCGATTGTGCAAACAATGCAGCCGACTTCTGGTTCTCCAAACAGGGCAGCCGACTTCTGATTCAGCCAATAGGGCAGCCGACTTCTGATTCAGCCAATAGGGCAGCCGACTTCTGATTCAGCCAATAGGGCAGCCGACTTCTGATGATGCAAACAGGGAGGCCGACATGCAATTCTGTGTACTGAGTGGCTGACAGTGACAGATACATGAGCCGCCGACTTATAATTTCAAAAACAAGGCAGACAGTCTCTGATCCTGAAATTGACCAGCCGAGTTGCAATTTGGTAAGCTCAGTAATAGATAAAATTAGCAGTCGAGTTGTTATTCTTCAAGTAGACTAGCTGACATAGAATTTACCACTAAATTGTAACTTTACACACCGAGCAGCTGACTTGCAACTGGCTGTCAACTGAAAATGGACAGCCGACTGCTGATTATTCAAACATGATGGTCAACTATGATTTTTCAATGTGAGTAACGAACACAACCATTCCTCAATTTGCAGTTCAGTAAATAAAGCATCTATCACATGGCTAAGACCGAGTCATAACTCACGATATTAACCAGTCCACAGATACGATGTTGTGCGCCACTTTGTCAAAAGGGTGGGGCCATATCGCGAGACACGGACACGTCATTATGTCTCGTAAGACATGTATTAACATGAGGCTCGACGCTGTGTTTCCGCATATATTATTCTCGATAAGTGTGAAGGATAGGCAGGGGTAACCGCTTGTGCCCCGATGAGGTCAGACCTGGAGGAACCTCTAATGCGGGCGTTCCGTGGTTCTTGACTAAGCGAGGTAATGCCGGAGAATGGTAAATTTCAGGAACTAGATATTTTAGTAAGCTACAGTCTGCCTGTCACACGGCTAAGGCTGGGACATGGCTCACGATGCTAATCAGTCGACAGGTACGATGCTGGGCGCCCGCTTGGTCACGATGGTTGAGCCATATCGCGAGAGACACAGACACGTCATAATGTTTTGCGAGACATGTATCCGCGGGAGGCCTGATGCCCTGTTGCCCCATATATGATCCTTGCTAAATGTGAAAGATAGGTGAGAAATAACCGCATGTGCCTCTAAGGGGTCAGGCTCATAGGAGCCATGGGGGTCCTGACTCTGGTCACGAGGTGATGCATGTCGGCTCAACCGCCGTGGCTCTTTGTGATGATATCCTGTTACGGGCTCTCACCCTCTACGGCAGCTCGTTCCGGAGGCTTACAGGGTATCATCACTAATTGAGGGCGTCCTGCCAAACTACCCGTCTCCCGAAGGACACTGCCGATATGGCACTATACGTTCGAGCTCTCGGGCTTTGTACAAGCCAATGAAAAGCCCTACGGTTATCGTTAGGTCCCCGAAAGGCCCTTCTACACTCAGGACAAATCCCGAGTCTCACACGACTAAGACGTCATCAATAATCTCTTGAGAACTTTCATTTTCCACATGGTCCGTGGGTCACTCACCATACTAATAATTTTTCGGAAATGCCATAAGCGGGGCTGAGCACTCTCCCACGTGCCCCACTCCTAAGTGGGGTCAGTGGGTATATGGGAAAGCAGAGTTCAAAGCCCACGAACACACACTCCCACCGTGGTGACTCACGAACCAAACAACGAAACCAAACGCCCTGAGACATGAGCTGTTCCGATGGTCAGAACTAACCAAATAACAAGCCCGAACACACTATAACGATATTACGATAGGCCCTCCGAGGGCCGTAGGAGAGAATTATGAAGAGCGTCACAAGCCCGGAAAGTTAGAGAAGGAAGGAGGAGTAGAAGCATAGCGACCCTTGCGACCATAATCAATTATGAGCTGAATTGAACTACGTTCCGCGCCTCTAGCTATTGATCCATATGCCGTCGGAAGCTTTGTATGTGGAAAGGCAGACTGTAGTTTACCACAATATCTAGTTCTTGGAATTTACCCTTTTTTGGCATCACCTTGTTTAGTCAAGAACCACGGAACGTCCGCATTACAGGCTCCTCAGGGCCTGACCTTATGCTGGTACAAGTAGTTAACCCCGTCTATCTTTTACATTCAACAAGGATCATACATGAGGCAACCCAGGGTCAGAGCTTCTTCGGATGCATGCTCCCAAGGACATGACCCTTAACCTCGTCCCAACTACTATGACTCAACCTCTATGGCAACGAGATGTTCTGTACTGTACCTGCTGACGTGTTAGTGTCGTGAGCCATGCTCAGAACCTACTTCATTGAGTGTCTGTCACGAATGAGAATAACACGAACGCTGAGGCAGGGCTCAACCTTGTAGTATATTCCGGTAGGGATACTAAAGCTAAGGAGAGAAAGAACTAACGAAGGAAATGGGGAAACAGAACGGGATTATATACATGAGAAAAGCGGGGCTGCGGCAGTGTCCGGCAGCAGGCAGCAGCGCTCGGCACTGGTGACTCCAACATCCCGTAGTAACGTTCCATCAGCAAGATGTAACGTTACTCTCCACCTCATCCATTAAGCGCATTGCCCTCATACAGCGATATCTGTGCGTCCCGAAGTGTGAGTAAAGGAAGTATGCGCCAATACAACACTTGCGACAGTGACGCGACAGTGGGTGCTGTCACAGTGTCAACATAAGTGGTACTTGTTTTTTTGTTAAAAGTCACATGCGCTGCAATGTTGAGGCAGTATAGGCTATATTGTAATATTTTTAGTGGGAATGTTCATTCATAGGTTGCATTACACTGCTGGTTTGCTCTTGTCTTGTTGACATCATTCTATTTAAGTAGTATGAGCTTGCTGTCAGCTTACTGCACCAGCCACTCTGTGGCTGGTACAAGGGTCTTAACTAGAGATATAGTGTGAAACCATCTTTTGATGAGGTATTTTCTCCGCATGTCTTACCCTACGTGCGTACATCTCTGTACAGTTTGTCGATGTTCTTTTCCAAGTTATATGACATTCTTTGCCTTTCGACCGCCGGTAGTCTCTTTGTTCCTGTTGCGACCTTTGTCCACCTTCCGCTACCCGCAAAGGCTCAACAAGTCCGAGCAAGTTTGCACATGCTTGCACAAGCTTGATTGAAGTTGCACGATATGCCTCGCCATAAACTAACACTCGATGCTCAACGAGAGTGGATTATTCATGAATATAAGCGTGCAACACCTATGCAGTCGATCGTAAATCAGCTGCGTCAGCGGGACGGAGTCCTCATCGATATCAAGTCACTGTATAGAAGGCTTGCAGAGTGGGGTGAGGTCGTGCGCCAGATTCGCACAAAGCATGAAGAGTCGATGAACGACCAGATTCGACATCTCTACTTCGAATATGGGTTATGCGATAAATCCATACACCGCAAACTGGTCGACGCTGGCCATCAGGTGTCTCTGTCACAGGTCTCCAAGTTGCGACTATCCATGGATATCTACCGCCGATTGCCCCCAGCTCTCGTGATGCAACGTCAGCAAGAGTTACGAGCCTTCTTCACGAACGAAAAAGAGACAGAAGACATGGTGCGGCGGTTTGGGAGGGGCGGTCTTTATACACACATGCGGCAGCGGCAGTTCAACCTGTCCCGTGATGCAATCTTTCGCACCTATCGCGAGTTTCACGACGATGCCATCACTGCAAGGTTACAGAAAGCGCACAGGCGGCGTGGAGGCTGGACCACTCCAGGCCCAAATTACATATGGTCTGTAGATGGGCACCTGAAGTTGGCACAATTTGGTTTTGAGATTTATGCGGCGATTGACGCACATTCAAGATTCATCACGTGGTTCTTTGTAGGCCACTCTGCGTTAACCGCGCGGGCAATATTCACGCAATATCTACACGTTGTGAAGCAATATGGCTTCATTCCACAAATGATCCGGTCTGATCGAGGCAATGAGACCACCATGATGGCCGCCGCGCATTATATCTTATCGCAGCAGGTAAAAAACCATCGATTTCCTGCCATGCCTCGACAACGCGCAGTGCCCGGACATCAAGCTCACACACCTCCGTCGATGTCCAACAATGACGCCAACGAGAGCGCTGCCACAGACGCAGTTGGTCGAATGCCATGGTCCGAATGCTGGTGTTACGGGACGAGCACCCAGAACCAGCGCATTGAGAGTTGGTGGAATCAATTACAAGAGAATAGAACCTTGTTCTGGAGGGTACGTCCCAAAATCTGCCCGCGATGCCTTGTACTGACAAACGTAGGACTACTTTGCGATGCTGAAGCAAACAGGGGTTGTGGGATCGGGACGTTATGGCGGGACCGTATTGCTTTGCTTTGTTTGTGTATATGCCGCTGATACGGTACGAAACCTCAGAGTTTGTGCGATTGTGGAATGGGCATCGCATACGACGTCAGCGCAACCGTCCACATGTGGTCTCGGGGATACCATACCAGCTGTACACGATGCCTAACCCTGCTGATGGATTTGTGGATTGCCGGGCACCTCTTCACGGACCTACATGGGCTGAGCTCAAAATCCTGGCAGATGTGGACGGCATTGATCTTGACGAGTATCTCCCCCCTTCGACGATGGAGGTGTGCGAGTGCCTGTCTGCATCATATCTTGGCCACGACATGCCACGCAATCCGGTATTGAGGGACACGCCGTATCTACACGAGTATGAGCGACTTCGAAATGAGTTGCGGAGATATATGTCTAGGGGTGAGCAACCACCGCTGCAAGAGTGCGTCAAACCCATTGGCAGCTGGGCAGAGCTACAACAGCGGCTGCGAGAACACAATATGGACCTGGAGGAACTACATGGACTGCCGGAGGAGCATGACACAGAGGATCCTTTGTCATAGATTATGGACATGTGTTGTCACGATTGAAAATAGAGCCTAATACATGTGTGGTAAACTGAACATACAACTTCCGAATGTGTGCAACCTCATGCAACCTCATGCAACCTCATGCAACCTTATACAATGCCCTGCAAGGTCGCGCAAGGCCGCTGCGCCAAACCCGCGTCAGGCTACGGAGCCTCCACAAGCCTGCAGACCCCACGTCAGACCTCCCCATCCACATGATCACCCACCATGGGGCCCATGTCACCAGAGTCACCACCGCATGGGCGTTGATCGACGCCAGCCACGTCGGTGAAGAGCTCGACAACGCCCGCAGAGCGGCGGGCAGCCCGTGTCAGCAGAGGGGGCCGAGGTTGGCAAATCGCGGATGCCGACCGAGGCGACCCTCCTCCTTGACCACATCTGGCACCTCATGCTTGAAGACCGTCCCCAAACTTGGCGCAACCTCTACACTCTCGGACTTGACGTCAGATGACGGCATCAGGTCACCTGCAAGACCATGAAGCCGTGGATTCTTCAGAGGCCGACCTGCGTCAAACAGAGTGCTACCCGAGTAGACAGTCGGCTTACGACTGCGTGGGCGTCGAACGACCTCTTCATCCGACTGTGTCTCAATCACCTGAGGAAAATACAGGTTGATGCTGAACTTATCCTTCGTCGCATCAGTCATCATCGGCTTGATGTCCAGCAACGAAACGGGCAGCTGGGGATTCAATGGCAAATCTGAAACAGTTGCGCCATGTCCGGTCACAACAGATCCCACAACACGGCAGCGTGTCTCTTGGAAGAACGGGGAAGGAATATTCCACTGCTCCTTAAGGTATGTTATAAGAGCATGATGGTCCGTGAATACCATCGTAAGGGACACTGCCCTCGCGGCAACAACCTTGCAACGCCGCAATTTCTCCAGCCGAATGACGCTCGAAAAGTACCAATAGTATCAGTGTACTCCTCTGCAACATATATGTTTATACCAACACTATTAACAATGTCGCTAGCAGACGTCGACGTTGATGCAACACTCTCGTTCAATTTCGTCGCCACCAGAGCGTGAGCGTTAGTGTACCGTTCAATAGACTCCTCCTTGACGCGAACTCTAGGCGTAAGAAGTCCAGGCATTCGAATAGGTGCGGTGACAACGGCGGCCGACGGTTTGACCTGCAACGGAGAGGTGGTAGTCAAATCAATGACCATAGTGCCTTTTAATGGTACGTGGCAGTCGGGGCAAACAAGTGTACGTGGGTTGGTTCGTAGTAAGCCGGCATGATCAATAACACAAGACATGATTCTTGTCGTAAAAAGCAAAGATACGAGAGTGAATTTAGTAATATTTGAGAAAGGGGAAGAAAAGTGCGATGATAGAAATGAAAAATGTGATAATAAACGCGGTGGAAAACACATAAATAGCGTATCAATCGATACCCGAACTTTATCCGTATCTGTATAAGCCATGAGCCAGATACCAAATGGCATAAGTAAAGGGTTATGCAGCAACGAAGCGGCGGGTATAATCCGTACCCGCTATGAGCACCACACTGGATGGAAGTTGGTACTTAGTACTTCGTAGTGTGCAAATACCTACCTCCCACACATAGCCCGTATACGTTGCACCAACGGGTGAACCTATCACTCGAAATCACGTTTTGTCCCAGTGAGCCCTCCAGTCCGCCGTAGCCACTGATCAGCTACTTAGGTAGCTAGCTCGCTGTCCCCTCGGCACTCCGCCGCATATATACAACAACTCGTATGTACATACATACGTACGTAACTGTCAGTCGATCGACAACGCGGCAGACGCTACGGCTTACATACTTGACTTAGCAGGAACTGGTCTGGGGGTTACCTACAGGCTACAGGAACTCGACTGGGGACTTACAGGAACTGCTGGGGAAAAGGTTGATCGGAGTCCGGGGAACCTGTCTGTTGTTTTGCCAAGAACGCGAATGGCCCACATGGGATGCTAAATGCTTAGCGCTGAACGAGGCGCGGAGAGGTTAGGACGAAGGTGGTAAGCCGGATGCGGAAGTGCGGAATACGATGATGGATTCTCGCGCCTGGGGGGATTTCATGGGCGTGATTTATTTTTAGGCAGGACAGGACAGGATAGGATAACCACATGATGGTCGTGATCTAGGCAACCAGTTCGGATACGATACTCTCCTTCAAAGTGAGATGAACACATAGATCAGTACCAGGAAGATGGATCTGTTTTCAAAACCGTTTGAGATTGTTTACGTCGAGACAGAAATAAACCCGCCATTTACCTCTCATAAGAGCTGTAATGCAAGCCGGGCGTCTATGGGGGATTCAGGGGTTGTTGCCTTGCTTTCCATGTTTTCATGTCATGTTTCCATGTGTGTGTATCAAGGAAGCGCGGTGTAAATGCAATCGACGGAGGAGAAGAAACACACACACGCATACACTCACTCACTCCTTCCCCTATCTTTGCCAAACCTGATGAAATGGTATGCCTTTCGCCGAATTAATGTGAGAAACCCACTCTTCTCTCCCCATAGACATACACATACATCCCACTTGCCAAGATTTCAACACAAGGAAGAAGGAAAAAAAAAAGGAGACGGAGTATTTCTTTAATAAGCTCGATACAGTTCGCGTGATTCAGACAATGCAGAGTCGCAATATACAAATAACGCGCCCCCTATCAGGCACCCATCTTCTTCCGAATCTCCCCTCCCCCTTTCCTTTCTTCGAAACAACAAGACCTTGGAGATGCTAGCAGGAGGAGGTGGTGGTATTGTGTATTTGTGTGTGTATATGAGAGAGTTGATAATGCGCGCGCCAATGCGTAAACACGTGTTCTAGACACGATCCAACTTGCGACGCTCGCTTCGAGTCCGCTTCATCAGCTTCTTGTACTTCTTCTTCTTCATCTTGAGCTTGCGCTGGCGCCGGACACTGATGGCGTACATGCCGTTGGCCTGGCCCCGGATCTGCTCGCGCTTGATCTCGCGCAGAGCCATGCGCTCGAGGAACGAGCGCGGCGGGTTGGATTCCGCGTACTCGGACTCGAGACCGTCTTCGCCTTCGATCAGCTGCGGGCTGTGCGCCACGATGCGCGTGTTGCCGTTTCCGTCAACCGTCTCCTCGAGAGTGAACACGGCCTTGTAGACGCGGGTCTGCGACTGCATGGCGAGCGCCTCGTCCTCGGCATTCTCGGCCACGGCCGAGGCTTCCACCTCCTCGGGCTGTACCGGCTGGGGTATCGGGGGCGGGCGGAAGGGGAGGAACTGTCCAGACATGTGATCCAGCTGGAGGTAGATGCTGGATTCCGTGCCGTCTGGGTTCTTTATGCTGAGGTGTGGCACGGACTGGGAAGCAGAGTCACCCACGCTCAGCCCCTGCATCGGTTGCTCCAGATCATCGACGGCTTGGCTCAGTGTCGAAATGACTTTGTTATATGAGGCTTTCGAGCGAGGCGCAAAGATCTGGGCAAAAGCATCGTCCGTTATCGCCTTAGGGAACGTGTGTGTCACGGAAATAGGTCGATGTAGAGAGAAGAAGGTCGACAGGGCCAGGGCTAGATAGATATGTAAGTCATAAGTATCCTGCCGATCAACCCAGCTATGGTATGCACGATAAGGAGTCTTTACCTTCTTGGGGCAGATCCTGTGTGCTGGGGACACTAGGGAGCTTCTGCCGGAGACTCGAATCCTTAGCCTTACGACGTCGCTTCTCGCCGCTTTGTTTCGTGGACTGGGCCGGCTCCGCGGCCACCTGGCGTTCTGAGAAGCCCTTGGAATCATTCGGGCTGGATGGTTTGGACGACGAGTAGCGTCTTCGCTGGTTGCCGGGGTTGGCGTTGAGAGCGAGCGCGGCGGTCGCTCGTGTCGTTTGAGGGGCGAACGATGTCAACAGAGGCGACTGGGGGGCAGCTGCGGCTGCGGCGATCCGCCGCACCGTTGAGGGCAGCATCATCGCTCGCAAAGGGGGTATCTACTGAGAAAGGGAGGAATAATTAGGACAGGGTCTATACTGAGGCCCTCGCAAGAGAGGCACCAGATGGACTTCGGAACGGTGGTCGTTGCCGATAGCAGGATGTAATCCGTAAGTACGGAATACGGGCGGTCGACAAGTGAAAAGCTATGCACGACACGGCCGACCACCTGACTGAATGCTTGGCGCGAAAGTGGAGCCTGAGCCGCGGACAGCTGGCTGGTCATCTGGCCGGTCAAATGGTCATCCGCGCCACATGCAAGTCACCTTACCTTCATAATGCTTACTAAGTGCAAAAGACTCGCTTGAGCACTAAACCTAGACCCGCCCCATCCCTCTACGGATTACAAACGAAGTATCGATGACTTTACGGAAGACAGGGGTAAATTGTATGGCATCTTGCATTCAAAGTCCGTAATCCGTAACCCGTTTTCCCCGGACGGAGTTGTTAACAACTTTTGTAGAGATCTAGTGTACAGCGGGAGAATAAATAACAAGACTACAACGCAGTTAAGAGAATAGAAATACAGACCCCATCATTAACCCAGTCTCCTTTCCTCTGGCCTATGCCAACTACACTCCCGTCTTATCCATCAAGTCTCGAATCAACGACAATAACAATACCAACAACAACTTCTACTCACAACTCTTCTCAAGTATCGAGATGTATTAGAGTTCCTTCTGCGACTTGACCCACTCGACAACACGAGCGAACGGCCAAGGGGGGCGAAGGATGAGAGGTGGGAATCGAGTTCGGTGTCTAATCAACTTTAAACGATCAATTTATGGGAATTTTGGGCGCCTGAGCTAGAAATGTCCTCCGACGGTTCTAGGCCTGTGTGTGTCCTTCACTCCACCTGCTGCGATCCCTTTTCCCCCACCATGCTTGCGCCGGGCTCGATCTGGGTAGTAGTGGTAGTAGTAGGTAGTAGACGGCCCCCCTCTCTTCTAGCTAGGTAGGTGACATCGTGATCTCCGAGAAACAATGGCTCAGTCCCGATGTAGGTATATCCGTGCTCGACTACACGTTCAGTTTCTCACGAGATGAGCGCCTTGGCTGCTTGTAGTAGTAGACCCCCTAGTGGCGCTCAGCGTTCTTTGGTATTGTTGCGTATGTGTATGGAAAAAGAGAATGGAGTGTAGCTGCAGCCAGCGGGAGAAAAAAAAGGTATGGGAAAATAGGGGACAAGAAGAAGAGAAGTTGAATGAGAGAAATCGAAACAATTAAAGAAAATGATGGGAATCCTTTGCGCGAAACCTCGTCACCGGACTCTATATGAGCAATGCATTATCGCCTGATACGCGAGTCGAAAATTCCGGATCTGGATGACTGCTCCCCTTTACCATGCCTACAGTCCTGCCAACCTCGCCTGAACCTGTCTGAATCTGACAGCCTTTCTCCAGAAGTAAGTCTCCTGATTTATTTCACCGTTCCTAAGGTACCCCTGGCCACAGCCGCTGGCCCATACATAGTGACCGCCTCCTCTGATGAGAGGACAACCCCCAAAGATTGGTTGGCTTCCGTCCGTCCGACTCTTTATATAGTATTAAAAAGTACATCTACACAACTTTCGGGTGTATCAAATCCGAGAACGCCTTCCGCTATGATGGATAGCATGTGTTCGCGATGTCTTCTTCGTGATCGTGTAAGAAAAAAGGGAGAGCTTTCGCTCAAAGAGTGACATCAAGGACCAGGCTGACATCCTGGACATTGGATCCAGCTAGGTCCTCGAGAACAGGTATGAGATCTAGCAGTTCGTTGTCGTGGGCGTCCGAAAACCAGCTGCTAATAGGAACCGCGTGCTGCGGGTGGAAGATATAGGACGTAGGCGAGTTATCGATGATAATGGTGTCCTTGAGATCACGCCCTATTTGCGACAAGTCCTTGACATAGTTGCCTTGGTGGTTGAAGCAACTCTCGCGGAATAGTCGGTGGTGGACCACTTTATGGATATCGAGTTGATCCAGTAGGGGGTCGCCGTACTAGGTTGGTCAGACATTGCGTTACAACTGGAAGATCGGGACGGGAGAAAATGTCACATACCTTGGATACCGAAGCGGTAAAAACGACGACCTCATAAAGCTCGCCCACGCGCTTCATAAACTGGTCCACACCAGGTCGTTTAATCACATAAACGTTGTGGTAGCTACCTTCAATTTCAACAGGGATGGTGAAATCTGCCTGGTGTAGCATCTAGTAAGGAATCGTCAGCGTTGTGTTCCGCATATTCGAACGTTTCGGCTGGATATGCTAAACTTACCTTAAAGGAACTATGGACCAACGTCTCGTCGAGATCTAAGACAAGGCATTTCCGTCCCTTAAGATGCGGCTCGATGGGAGGCAAGAGATACTTCTGCACGGGTTGATCCGCTTCAACCAGCGACGCCTTCTCTTCTTCGCCGGTGGGCTCTTGATTTACGGGTGGTGACAAGGGTGTAGCGACCGCCTTGAAATCAGCTTCCTCCGATGCAGCCTCGAGCAGTTTCCCTTGTGGAGTAATCGGATCTGCATCGGGCATCTCAATATCTTCATTTTCTTTCCTGGAACTCGATTCCGCCTCAGCAGCTCCCTCAGTATCACGGTTCTCGATCAATGGCGGATTAACAGTAATACTGGGACCAGGCGCAAGCGGAGTGATGATTTCCTTCTGTTCTGTATCTTGGTCTCCAAGACCTGACAGGCCGCCCGTTGTGGATTGTGACGCACGCTTTGCTGCATCTGCTTCTGCGTTGTCGTGCGTTGGAAGTTGGGCCGAGGATTCCTTCTCCTTCTCATATACCTGGGGCTTACTACCAGTCGTCTGCTCGGATGGTGTCGCGGTTCGCCGGCTAGTGAGAGGTCGTTGTGGGATTCTGTCCAGCTTGTGGGAGGGCAGAGGTTCATCGCCCGGCTCGAGGGCGTTGGCGTTATCAGGCACACCACAGCAGCCTAGCAATGAAAGTAACCCGCCTTTCTTTCTCCTTTGCGGAGCGGCAGCTGGCGTAGCTTGTGATGAGCCTAGAGAATTCGACTGGTTCGCCGCCCCAGCCGAGCGGTTGGTAGAGGCGCTGCCGTTACGACGACGGCCCAACATGCTGCGTCTGGACTCTCTCGAGTGTCTACCAGTACTGTGTTGTGACTCGCCGGCGGTGGTGCCTGTAAGACCGGTTGTGGTCGACGACGGCTCGAGCTTCTGGGAAGATGGGCGTGATGGGACGTTCAGTAGATTTCGGCCTTTCGTAGAACTGGACTCGTCATTTGGCTGTAACATAGTCTTATCTTTTTGGGCTCCTTGCTCTACTTGGTTGCCCGCGTTGACGCCACGGGACATGGCGGACAGTGAGTGTATGAAAAGAAAAAGGACAGGTCGAAAGGCGGAGTAGATTCTCAGACTAAGCACAGCAAATCAGTAAATGGAAACTCGTCGCGTGATTGAAACGGCGAGATGTGAAGCAAAGAGATTCAAGCCCGGGTTGACACTCCAGCTAGGAGGCCGGCGTACGCGCACAGCAAGCCGACAGCATTCGGAAACAACCCGCGCAAACAGCGGCGTCGACGGAGTGCGTGACAAACTCAATCGATGCTCGAATCCGCGGGCCGCGAATTGACGGAACGGCAAGAACAGGAGCAGCAGCCGCGATGTCCAGGCCCGAAAACTCTCAAAGAACGCAGACAGACATGTGCAGATATGCAGATAAAGCGCTGCAGATACGGGAAAGAAGATGGATGGATTGGACTGACAGACTGCAGCGAGATGGAGAATGGAATGGAATGGATTTGGACAGACAGACGATACTTACCGGGTACCTTGGCTGCCTAATCGCCCAATGATGCGATCAATGGGTTTTCTAGCTGAAGGATATCGGGCCTTGACCGCAAGTCGAGAGAAAAGGCTTGCGATGCGACGGTTACTCGGAGATCCGAGGCGACCGTGGTGATGGATGTAGGTTACCAGACGCGAAAGGAGGTCTTTAGCTGCTGCAAAAGAAGGAGGCTCGAGGAAAAGGACCGGGTGCAGGCCGCTAGCACGCTATTACTAGTACGAAGTACCTAATCTGTAATCTGCCCACTTACCTAAATGAAGTGAATGTCCCCGGGGCCTTAGTTTAATGTGATTGGGGGATTTTAGGGGGCCCCATTTGCGCGCTAGGCCGCGTTGGGCGTAGGTGGTTTGTGCGTCACGGTTAGTGCCCTGGGGAGATTACCTCCACCGGGTGCCTAAGGTACCTAAGGTACCTATGTTTTACATCCTGGCATCGTATCCGGCCGCTGTCCAGATACCTCCGCGCCGCTTTTACGACATGTCCCCCCGTACCTGCACCTAGCCCCAGCCCAGCCTGGGCGTTTTATGCACGCTAACGCTAAGTGCGTAGCAACGTAACAAACGGGGCTTTGCATTAGTGACCAACGATGAATAAGCCATTATGGCAGACCACCATCATCCGCGACTCCTCATTGGCCCGCGTGCTGCTAGTCATGTACTGCCGGTTGTATACCTACACGCAGATCCCATTTATACCATTCTGCGCTTTTCCCCTCCTCCTCAGGCTCCTCCCCAATCGAGCTTCGCACTTTGCCAACTGTGGACCGGCCTGGGGATCTACCCGAGGTATCTGCTCTGTAAAGCTGTAATTACAAGGCAGGCGGCACGCAGGTTAAAACGCATCCATGATCACCTCGAGGGTAGGATCGGAGTTGGGGCGTTGGAATGATTCCGAGTGAGCTGCGAAGGGGCCGTCGGAGTGGTGATCACGCTCCGGGCGGTTATACGTCCAATGAATTCGTTCCTCCCTTTTCGGAATTTTGAATCGCGACGGAGAGTGTCTAACATGGACGGCACATTTGGACCGGAAATTTCATCTTCAGCGGAGAAAGCAAATCGGGTATAAAGGAGCTTGTCCGGGCAACTGACAACGATTCAACAGGGCTATCTCGTCATCACAGATGTTCGCAGGGCGATTTAAACGGATCTCGCTCTCGCTCAGAGAGCGAGGTAATCTCCAGGCCTCGGTGCCAAAGGCAGCTGAAGATTTCGACTGCAACGGCACAACGCTCAGACATGCTTTCTGATTATATGATTCCGATGGAGCTTTATACACCGAGCATCACTATCTATTCCGTACAGACATTCCGAAGATGTCTTCGATGAGACTCATCAACGGTTAAGAACTGATCGACAACGCTATCCTTAGGCTACGAGATCATCCGAGGGATGTCGGCGGAGAGGATGACTCTACGGATTACGTCGTGCAGTATTCGGTCGACTTTCCCACAGCAATGCCCCCGGTGACTTTTTACTCCGGATCGTCGGACTAAACCAAAACTCGTCGGCAAGCCTCATCTTGCTCACCATGGTATTCTCATCGAGAAGTGGGAAGAGGATTTCCCTTCTGGACCGGGCGCTACGGCGACGCAGCAAGCCGTTGCTGGTACCAACTGCCGTGACGCCAGTACTACGGTACCATTCCCATGACACAGAACGCTACCACAGATCCGGTATCGTATCCATCATTGGAAATGAGTTGATCCTATCGCTTGGGTTCATATCCCCCCCGAAACTCAGGTCCGGCTAGAGGAAGACATTGTCATCAATCCTCCGGGAACTCGAGCAAAAGGGCCTGGACGATTCTACGAGTCTCCTCGACTGTTACACCGGTGCGGTACGAATCCAACCGTTTCGAGGACCGTTTCTTTTTGCAACCGTTTCGTTCATGCATAATCCATGCATTAATGTGATTCCCCAGGTCAGCTGACCGAGTGCTCAACGCAGAGCGAGTTTAGCCTGGGCAAAAGCGGCGATCTCTCTCTAGGCCCGGTCGGTGGTGTGCCACTCAAATTCGAACGAACCTCGACCCAACTTGGGTACCCACTGTGCCGCTCTGAAATTGTTAACTGACTTGGCCCCCGCTCCGCTATTAAACGATGGTACCTTTCTCCATATTGGAAGGTCGAGGTAATCTCAGGTGTCCCGTAGTGACAGTACCGTAGCAGTACTGTAGGTATTTGCGATGTTATCCGGACAATATGGCATGGTATACAATTTCGCTAATAGAAAAGTATTTGCCGCACATGAAAATTTGCCAATGTGTCTCGAACTGGCGTTGTTATCTTTCTTGTCTCTTGTGTTGTTGTATTGATTCCCGTCAACCTACCTCCTCGGTGAACTCCTCGTACATATTACGGATTACAGCAAATACTTCTACTCGTAGCAGACACATGCAGGTTGTGTACCAATAAGTATTCCGTAGTGCCTGGCACGGATTTGGTAGAGACACTAGGTACACGGAGTTTACATGGCACTAATGTAGTGAACTTCATACCTACCTAACACTACATTAGGTGGTAAGTCAATGTAGGTAATAATAGCACTAGGGTGCGGATTAGTTCTGCTCGTACCCTGTGTTGCCCGTATTAACAGACAAAATACCTTCTTGTTGCAGTGAGAAGTGTTCAATTCTCCGGGACACACGGAATAGCGCGCCAGGGGGTTTCTGGGAAATAATCTCTAAGTAATGTTGGGTAAGATCGATAGGCTAACGACAAAGTTAACAGCGATTATTCAGAATGAGGAAAATCTCATATCTGTTCATTGTCAAGAGTTCCGTTTTGGTGTACTTTCAAAACGTCACTGCCATCACGTTGAAGGACGAATGAACGACTTGACTTGGTTCGTAGCCTGGGTACATAGAACGACATGTAACGATTGTAACGACTTCGGATAGATTCTGAAACCCCCGAACTGGTGGTCTAGTAGGCAGCTGTCAACCTGGATTGCGTACCTACCTACCTATTTCGTACAAACCCGTCACTACCCAGCAGTTACCTTCGGAGCAGGCAAGTTAAGGGTTGTGGACTCTCGGGGATGTGCTTCGTACTGTACGTGAATACCTGCAAACTCCGTAATGACACTATCGACACCGGTATAGCATGGGAGTTTATAATGATAGTTCGCATTCACGAGGGTAATTGAGCCGAATATGTCACTGCGTACTGAGTAGTATAAAACTGCATAGGTGGGTAGAGATTGTTGCTAACGTCGATATTATGTAGATATTTCGCTGGTAATAGCTCAATGGTTAACACCTGTAACTATGTGTGATAGGTAACGCCCGGCAAATCGTGTAGATGACTTACACTAAATTACCTCCATGGTAACTTGTAAGGTTTCACATTCTGTCATCGAAAGGAGATTCTTCTGAGGCCATTACGGCTTCTAGGCTGAGCTAGCCAGATCCAACTCTCAAGCCTAAGCCTGGCTCGAGCGCGGGTACTACCAGGTCTGGACGTATTAACCTGAATAACGGCTCCATGATGGACAATGACACATTGTCTGTCAATCGACCTTCGCCGTACCCTTCGATTCAGCTAACTTCTGTGGTATCTCGTTGCCGGAAATTGGCCGATAAAGGGGTCCTTCTGGAGTAGAGAATGGCAACAATATAAGCAGCCATCGGCTTCAGCGGGCGTTCCCGACCGATAGAAGCCTAACACAAATTAAACAGAGCCTTCATTCGGTTGACAGCTTGCCAAGATATCATGGTGTAATCTGGCCGTCTCTGGTTTCGAGACCGATGTGTAGCTCTGTATGCATGCGAGACAAGCATGCAGGAGAGGCAATCGCCCCTTATCTTCAGGGGCCGAATGTCTGAGGCTGTTGAAATTCACCGAGCCCTGAAGAGCTGACCGAAATAGGAGGGAGAAGGGAAGAAAACCCTGGGTATCGCAGGTCATGAACTCGGTGAATGCTCTCTTAGCCACCTTGACCCATGAGCGAGCCTCGAAATTGTATCAATCAACTAGGGAAGCTGAACGTATGGGCTGTTCGTCATGCTGGGCAACCGAGTCTGCAAGGTCGGTCAATCACGAGCCGTCATCAACTGGTTCCCCTTCTATGTCTGGCGAAAAGACCCAGGCTTCCATAGTTGGCGACAACAAGCTGATTATTGGGTGAGACGAGAAAGGCTCCATCTTTGAAGCACACCTTGGCGCAATTGTCAGCTTAGTCGATGCATGTTCGAGACTGCTTCACAGCGGACAAGTCGTCGCTTCCAGAGCAGAACTTCACCTTCCGGTGCCAATGAAGAAGCCAGTGCACCTTCCCGTATAAAGGAGGAGAGCCTGCCGAACCGGCAGTTTCGTTCCAATGAATGACGCACACCATGTGGTGTCGGAGCAAGTGCAATGTCCAGAGACGGCATCCGCGATGCACATATACACCGGAGTAGGTAGGCACCGCAGCCCTCTATAGGAAATCTCTGTATGCTTTAGAACGGTAAAAGGGAGAATTCCCAGATCGTCATTCTCACCTGCTTTTCTGTTCTTTCTTTAAACAAAACCTCACACCCAGCATGCAGAAATCCACCAAGCAGCACTTCCAGTACCAGATGGTTGAAATCTGACCGACTTAGCCTGATGATAGCGAACAATTCCGACTTTGTTGATCGGCAAGTGTTTCATTCCTAAGCAGCAACCTTACTGGAGATCGATGTCCGAGCTCTTCATTGAAATGTGAGGTCGTTTCCTACCACGCCTCAGCTTCCCGTGGCATGGAAAGTGTTTCATACACCTGAATGTCATGCGCGTAACGGTGGACGGTCAGCTTCATAACCTGCCAGCTGGTGGCACATGCCAAGAGAACTAGCGCGGAGATCATTCCGTACAGTACGGGAAAAAAACGCACTTCGATACTCAAGTGACGGGTTGGTACGGATTACTACAACTTCCGCAGGTTCCTTGCCTCAAATCCGTACCGAGGCGATCACATGAAAGTCGTCCCTCTCTTATCATGCGCATCTTATGGGCTGATCTGCTCAAATAACCTCCATCACCACCACAACAGAATTAGAATCAAACCTAAGAGCAGCGCGACCTACAATCTGCACTGTTGAACCTGCGCTCAAGAATGCCAGGCTTGACTCTGCCGATGGCCATCCTGCTGGACCTTTCCTGATTGACGTCACGTCGCGCGTCCGTAACGCCAGCATGGCGGTGCAATCTACCCTTCGCCGCTCGGCATCTGAAGATATTCTTGTGGCTTTCATCGACAAGTACAAGAATCTTCTCAAAGCGAAGTTCCAGAAAACATCACGTCGAACAAAACTTATTGCCACCCTCGTCTTAGCCTTGTCTATCGTCTTTGGCGCCGAAGGGAGCCGGAGATGGTGGAAACGTAGAAGTCAAGAAAATGAACAGGGCCGCAAGCTTGTGCGCACCAATTCATGGCTTCTGGGAAAAGACGGATCGAGAACGATATATGTCCCTTACAAAAATGGCACCTCTAAAGTGGTGATTCACAGGACCAAACCTCTAACTTTCGAGGCGCATCGACGCCTGTTCCTCAACCCGCCCAAGGTATCTGGACTTGGCGATGGAACTGTCCCGTCAGCGCAGACAAAGCCCGGGCTGAATCTTGCCTTCCTCCATCAATTTTTGAGCTTGATGAGCATCATGATCCCGCGATGGACGAGCAAAGAGGCCGGTTTGCTTGTAAGTCACGGCGCCTTCTTGATGCTCCGGACCTACCTTTCACTTGTGGTGGCACGTCTCGATGGTGAGATCGTTCGTGATCTGGTCGCTGGAAATGGTCGACTTTTTCTCTGGGGTCTGGTAAAGGTTAGTCACCATACGCTCCTCCATCGATACGCCTCTTCTAACTCATTACTATACAGTGGTGCGGACTTGGTGGCTTCGCCGCTTACACCAATTCCATGATCAAATTTCTAGAGTCGAAAGTCTCCATTGCATTTCGCACGCGCCTGACACGATATATCCATGATTTGTACCTGAACGACAACCTCACATATTACAAGCTTTCCAACTTGGATGGCGGAGTTGGTCAAGGAGCTGATCAGTTCATAACCCAAGACCTAACTCTTTTCTGTGCTTCTGCCGCAAACCTGTATTCATCCCTTGGAAAACCCTTCGTGGATCTTTGTGTCTTCAACTACCAGCTATATCGTTCCTTAGGCCCCCTAGCCTTGACCGGTCTTGTGAGCAACTACTTCCTTACAGCAAGCATCCTTCGGAAAATGTCACCTCCTTTTGGAAAATTGAAGGCCGTAGAGGGTCGCATTGAAGGCGACTTCAGAGGACTACACGCCCGTCTGATAGCTAACGCTGAGGAGGTTGCCTTTTACGGAGGTGCCGAAATGGAAAAGACATTTCTTAACAAGGAGTTCAGATCATTGAAGACCTGGATGGACGGTATTTACATGCTCAAGATCCGGTATAACATCCTTGAAGATTTCATCTTGAAGTACAGCTGGAGCGCGTACGGCTATCTTTTGTCGTCTCTCCCGGTTTTTCTTCCAGCTTGGGGCGGCCTTGGAGGCGCTATGGAAATGCTTGATGAGGCCAAGGTGGATGGCCGTGAGCGTAACCGCATGAAGGAATTCATCACTAACAAACGCCTCATGCTCTCGCTTGCGGATGCAGGTGGTCGTATGATGTATTCCATCAAAGATCTTGCCGAGCTAGCTGGATACACGAGCCGAGTGTACACTCTCATCTCCACGCTTCACCGCGTGAATGCGAATGCGTACTTCCCTCGCGCCAGCGGTAGTGAAGTTTATTCGCTTTCGGATGTCCAAGGAACCATTCAGAAAGGGTTTGATGGCGTTCGACTGGAGCATGTGCCTATCGTCGCGCCTGGCATTTGGCCCCAAGGAGGTGAAGAACTGCTAGAATCTCTCTCCTTGATTGTCCGCACGGGAGAACACCTGTTGATTTCAGGTCCTAATGGCATTGGAAAGAGTGCTATTGCGAGAATCCTTGCAGGGCTATGGCCCGTATACCGTGGTTTGGTCAGCCGACCGAAGTCAATCGGTGAAGATGGCATCATGTTCTTGCCCCAACGGCCATATCTCAGTATCGGCACTCTGCGTGATCAGGTCATCTACCCTGATGGAGAGTTGGATATGCGGCTGAAGCGTAAGACGGAAGACGATTTGAAACGAGTTCTTGACTTGGCCAAGCTCGGCTACCTTCCTGACCGCGAGGGCGGATGGGATACGCGGAAAGAATGGAAAGACGTGCTTAGTGGTGGTGAGAAGCAAAGAATTGGTTTCGCGCGACTACTCTACCATGAACCCAAGTACGCCATCATTGACGAGGGCACAAGTGCCGTGTCCAGCGACGTTGAAGGCTTGCTATACGAGACTTGCAAGGAGAGGGGCATCAGTAAGTTCCCATGAGAATGCCAGATCTCTTTTTTGGGGGAAAAGCTAACAAGAGTCTAGCATTGATCACGATATCGACTCGGGCTTCTCTCAAAAAGTATCACACTTACAACCTTGCGCTCGGCCTTGGTGATAACGGCGACGAGTGGGAGTTTGAGCGTATTGGCACCGAACGCGAGAAGATGCAGGTTGAGCGCGAGCTGCAAGAACTCCGCGAACGACTTTCACAAGTCGAAAAATGGAAGAAACGACGGGAAGAGATTGAAAAAGAGCTCGCTCAAGTCTGGACTGAGAAAAGCGATGTTCCATTGGAACCGCCTTCCTACGTGGACAGCCTCGAAGAAAGCTCCGGTGTTGTTGTTTCAGAAACGACTACGCCTTGAGCATGTTTACCCTATCGAGACGCACTGGCGCCGATGAATTCGGGTTCTTTGCCAGTATTGTGGTCTGATGGAGAAAAAAAGGCGTGAAGGTAAAAGAGCAACCGCTTGGTCCGGTGGCGGAATGATTAACATGAACACCAAAACCCTTAACCAATGACTCCCTCCGATATCCGCCTCTTGGATTTACGCTAACTTACTCCCAATCATCATGGCCCTTATCATCCTAGATTATCTGGACCATTATTGTCATTTTCTCCCCGATGTGTCTATCCCGGAATCTGTGGCTATCCGTCGCTGTCGCTGTACTCAACTCACATTGCATACTGGCAACGCGGCTATCACCTCTAAACACCCTGCATGACACTCAGAAAAACCGATGAGATGACTATGGAGGGCACCAACCCAGTTTCTTTGCATCTAGAAGCAACAGTCAGGTGCTTCAGCGTATGTTTTCAAAGGTAGAGCGGGATCATGGGCCGGTAACATTTCCCCTGGACTCATGTGTCAGATACGTTATGTCTTTTTATGGAGTTGGGATCAAGTTTTCGCGATTTCAGTAGTAGGCTAGTTTACCCCGTCGTAGAATGAACCTCAAATGGAAGAAAATACGACTGGGCACTTCCGACTGGAGCTGTTCGTGTGAGTCTAGAACCGGAGATTTAGGCCAGGTAGTCGGATTGGGAGCCTCGGAGCGACTTGTGCCGATTTCGATCTCCGTATCGGGTTTCGTCGCCATTGCAATGTTGCACTCCAGGTTTGAGTTGGAGTAAAGAGCGACATCCTGTGAACTGTCCTGAGCTCTGGGATCAAACGAGTGTATGCAGTTAAACCATGCTTCCTCTTGAGAGTCAACCAGTGGCATGGTAATCGGTAGCTGGTATAGCGACTTGACGACTTAGTTCTTCCACACAAATCACGATGATAACATTTGGGCGAAAGAGCCCAACTCAGTCTATTCTGGCGCTGCTGTTTCCAACTCCAGCCTTGACAATTCAGGGGTTCTCCAAATCTGCACGGTTAGGTGAGTCCGTCACGGCGCATGGGCTTCTCGTTGGTGGATAATATGGTTAGGCAAAGCCTGAGGAGCTTGTGCTATAGTGAGTACAGGTCGTCAAGAAGGGTCTAATTCAGATCCATGAAGGATATTATCCCAGTAATATGAAGTCGAGGAGTAAGTCAGCATTCAAGCTGGCAGCATGGGAGCCAATCCGTTTGAAGTCAACTATTGTTGGTCCAAAAACATGCCCGGAAGCTTCAACCCCTAGCTCCGTTGCTTGAGTTACATCGTCAGCCAGGCCGGTCGCCATATAAAACAGGTTGAGAGGCTTCCTTGACTTTCGACGTGGCAGCTACTACTGTGGATTGTATTATCCAGTTTCAACTTGGTGATCACATCATGAAGACCCTCGCGGCCAGTCTCGTCACCCTCGCGGGTATCGCATCAGCCGAGGTCCCTCTCTACGGGCAATGCGGAGGAATTGGCTATTCTGGAGACACGACGTGCGTCGCTGGAGCCCACTGCCAGTATCAGAATGAGTACTATTCTCAATGCGTTCCTGGTATGACACCCTTATAGTCTGTCTGAGTGAGGTGGTGGAATTGAGAAAAGAGGTAATAGTGAGTGATTGCTGATGAGATAACACAGGTTCTGGCTCAACGACTTTGACCACTACTACAACGAAAGTCGCAACGACCACGACGGCTAAACCGACTACTACTGTCAAGCCGACTACGACGACGAGCGCGGGAACTCCTGGGTCAACGGCGTTTCCGTCGACTAGTGGTTTGAATGTAAGTATAGTCAAGACAATCAGTTCTTCATCCTGGCCAACCTCCCTATCAACACTTTCAGAAGAGGCGAATAATACTGACACTTTCATTCCCACAAGTTCAACATCGATGGCCAAACCGGCTACTTCGCCGGCACCAATTCCTACTGGATCGGCTTCCTAACAAACAACGCAGACGTCGACACAACGCTCGACGAGCTGCAGGAGAACGGACTGAAAATCCTGCGCGTCTGGGGTTTCAACGACGTCACGACGGAGCCGGGAACGGGTACCGTCTGGTTCCAGAAGCTCTCGGCTGCCGGGTCCACGATCAACACGGGGGAGAACGGACTTCAGCGTCTGGATTATGTCGTCTCGGCCGCCGAGAAGAGGGGGATTAAGTTGATTATAAATTTTGTGAATAATTGGGCGGATTATGGTGGTATTCCTGCTGTAAGTGATGGTTCTTTCTCATTTTATTTAGGTATGCTTTGGAATGGTAGCAAGAAGAGACCACGGGGACTGATATATCCACGACAGTACGTGACAGCCTTCGGCGGCACAGCAACAACCTGGTACACAAACACCGCAGCGCAGACGCAATACCGAAAATATATTGAGGCCGTCGTATCGCGGTACTCCTCGTCGCCGGCGATCTTCGCATGGGAACTGTGCAACGAGCCTCGCTGCAACGGCTGCGAGACGTCCGTCATCACAGAGTGGGCGACGGATATATCGGCCTACATCAAATCCCTCGACTCCGAACACATGGTCACGCTCGGCGACGAAGGGTTCGGTCTGGAGACGGGCAGTGATGGGAGCTATCCCTTTACGTACGCTGAAGGTGTGGATTTCGAGGCGAACCTGAAGATTTCGAACTTGGATTTTGGCACGTTCCATTTGTATCCGGAGTCTTGGGGCACGGCGTATGATTGGGGGAATACATGGTAATATTTTCATATTTTGGGAATTGTTCGTTATACGCTGTTTACTGATGCCGTATTTCTACAGGGTTTCTGCGCACGCTGCTGCCTGCGAAGCTGCTGGGAAGCCATGTCTGTTCGAGGAATGTAAGTGAAGTCGCTTCTTCCATGACGCGAATAGATCAATTGAAACTGACAAATTACACCAGATGGATCAACATCCAATCATTGCGCGAACGAAGCCCCCTGGCAAGAAACAGCACTCGGTTCCACAGGTGTCTCTGGAGACCTCTTCTGGCAACTCGGGGTAACCCTGAGCAACGGACCGACTTCTGACGATGGAAATACCATCTACACGGGAACGAGTGACTGGACATGCTTGGTAACGGACCATGTAGCTGACATTTGAGTGAGCATGGTTAGTTAGACCATGTCATCATGCAAGGGGTGAAAGACGAAGATATCTAGGGGGTTTGTTCATAGTGCCCCTGATCGTACAATGAACTTAGGTAGCGAATGATCAAAGCCATACATAGTGAAACGAATATGTCGACGTTTCGTTAAAGAGATGGCTTTCAGATGTCGATTTGACTTATGTGATGGCCCTGGCGAAGGTGCTTTGAATTCGACGGCCAGGAAGAACAAGCCCATTGTACTAACGACTTTAAAAACGATGTCGTCGAGGCAATGCCTTGCAACCACCCCTGCCGCAATCACCATTCTTTGTTCATGCATTGGAAGAATCGAAAACCTCCCGCTTCAAACAAAAAAGACTGAAGGAAAGGCCAGAGAAGAACAATAAACCAACCATCGGCTTACAGCTCTATTGTCGTATGAGAAAATGACAACATCGTGAGTAAGAAAATATGTATAAGAACCTCGAAGATCTCAGCTCGATATCGATTTCTTCTCATCATCATCACTCACTCATCACCTCTCCTTCCAACTCTTCACAACAAGCAAGCAACAGCAACTACAACATTCTCCCCATCAAACAAACAGACAGACAAAACCCCCAACAACCGCAATCATGTCTTACAGATGCTGCAAATGCCATACGAAGCGCGAGTTCTTCTATGGAAGATGCAAGAAGTGCAACCACGAGTACTGCCGCAAGTGCGGTTCAGGCCTCAGCGTCAAGAGCAGCTCGACCACTCACGATCGCCACGATCGCTCCCGCAACCAGAACCAGAACTGCGACGTCCAAAGAGATTCCGCTCTGGATTCGGTTCCGGATCTTATCCCCAGCAGCCTTGGAGATCATGAGAAAGAGAGAAACTGATGCAAGCTTCGATGCATGAAAAGGTGAGTTGAGTTTTGCTGTCCAGATATATATAGTATACTATACGAGTAAGGAGAAAGAAGAGAGAGAATAAGAAGTGTCTGATTTCATACGATTTAGTTTGACTGCGACATACTTGAAGTGATAAGAGTGACCAACAGGTATCATGGAAAAGAAATCCAAGTGAAGTAATAATCCCTTGAGTGCGAGAGTAGTCGGTTCTTGTCGCAGTGAGTCAATCATCGTTCTCCGAATTGGGCCTTGTAAGTCCTCGTAAAGCCCCTTTAGACATCCATTCACAATAAGGGCTGAGCACGTTAATGACCATCGAGACGCTGAAAAACGGACAGTAAGGCGTGATGTATGTAACGTTTGACGATCGAAAGGACCAATGTCAAGTCCACATAGCGTTAATTTTGACTACCTCCTACCTACCATTTTCTGCAGTTGAACAGACGAAGATTGTCAAAAATAATCCGAATGAATCACAGCTGCGACGCGGAAATCCGCCCAGAGTGCCTCCCGATGTAGGTAATCCGTACCTACCTGACTGTCGAGATCTCTACGTAAGAATAGAGGAACGTGCCTACCTCGCCTACCTACTCGTGTGAAGTAGCGGGAAAGAACCGGTAATGCCCCAGGAATGGAATGTGCGAATAACATGGAATGGCGACTCAAAGGAAAGGACGTTCTGCCAGTGACGTAATCTGGCCATCGCGAGATGCCGTCGAGGTGAAGGAGTGACTCACTCGCGGAAGCAGCAAGAGAGAGACACCCTGCGCAAATCAGGGGAACCTCGAGTTTCTGGGAAAGAACGCTAGAGCGTACCTGCACTAACTGAGACAGAGACTGATGTACGAGTAGCGTGTACTTTCGGACATGGGTACCCAGGCGTATCTCGGGGCAAAGCTGCTAGTATCGAGTACTCGTACAGACATCTACTCGTACCTCAGCCGGTTCTTCACGACCAGGTCACCCGCTGATAGAAGCCTGGGAAATACAGTATGCCTGGCACGGTATCCCTGGGACGCGTGCTAGATAAACTGTAATCAGGCCTCTGCGCCTCCGGGACAAGTCCAGCTAGTCCCCAATTTACAGGTCATTTGGCAATCTAAAGGACGGCAATAGACAGACAAGAGTCACAGAGAGAAATTCATTCGGTTCAATTCAGTCCATTCATTCATCAATCGCCGCGACAGCAGAGACATTCACGATAGCAATGATCCAACCAGAAGCTGTTTCCGATGGCCACCACTGTATCGCGAAGATCTGAACCGTTACCACCGAGTCAGAGTCTTAAGCGAGTTAACTGGCAGGCGAGCAAACAGCCCCAGCGCGACCAGCAGCAGCACCAGGAACAGCACCAGCAACAGCACCGGCACCAGCAGCACCAGCACCAGCAGCGCCAGCACCGGCAGCAACAACCAAAACACCAACAGCAACAGCAATCAAAACAAATCCGCTCCCAGCAACCACCACAACCACAACATTCACAACCACCACCACAACAACCGCATTATCACAGCCAGCAGCTAATCCCGCAATCACCCGTCTCTACCCGTATGAAGCGTCCACTTGGCCCCATCGATAACCTGACCGATCCTATCCAGGCCAAGAAGACACGTCTTACAGTTGAGATCTTTGCAAAGCCGCTTGTTCCAGCACTCGGCCCGTCCAGGCCTATCCTGTTGAAGCGTCGACTGAATTCCACACAGCAGCCTGTCCAAGTCGCGTCGTCCCACAACCCCGACCGACACTCGCCAATAGCCACAATTCCCCTCCCTCCCACCCCCCTATCCACTTCCGCTGCTGCCACTGCTGCCACTACCACGGCTCCCGCCATCCAACCTGCCACCACTACCACCTCCGCCACCGCCACTGCCGCCACCCACTGCTCTTCGCGAGCGGCGATAGCAACAGCTACAACAACAGCATCCTCCACGAAGACCTCACTTGCCACCGCAACGATAACGACGGCTACAAGCAAGGAGAATGGTCTTACGAGACACAAGGAGAAAGTTGTTAATGGCATCCGGCACGAATTGGACCGTTTGCAGCCAGCCGCTGCTGACTCGAGCACAGCCACTGGTCCGCCAACCGGTCGCAAACTGCGCTCTCAGGAGGCGACCCGCTTTAAGAGCGAGCTATCTGCCTATTTCCCAGAATACGACGAGGTAATCGGGAACGACCCCAAAGAACAACGTACGTCTTTCAAACCGCTCACCACTTACCGCTTCCTTACTCTCTTTTGTCTTTGTGTGCCTCTGCTAATCATGGTGTTCATCGTGTTCTCTGCGATTAGATATCCTCAATGCCGACACCCCTATTCTTGTCCAAGATTCTGCGCCCAGCAACAACCCCGCTAATGCTGCAGCGTCCCGAGAATTCGCCTCAGGTACAGTGCGAACATACAGTGATGCTCTCTTCGATGAGATAGACAATTCGCAGATCGTCAACTTCGAATACCCGAAGATAGACATAGATAATGGCGAGTTGGAAGATCCGTTACCCGATTCACATTACGCACCCTCTCACCTCAAAGCCCAGCGCTTAGAAAAATCCATCCGGAACACGGAGAGAGGCCGTGCACAACATGAGAAGGATCGCATCATCCGACTTCTCGCCGATCTGCAAGGTCACGACTGGCTGAGAACAATGGGAGTCAGCGGCGTCACTGAGAGCCGCAAGAAGCGCTTTGAACCAGCCCGAGACCATTTTATCCGGGGTTGCCAGGCAATATTGGATAAGTTCCGGTTGTGGAGCCAGGAAGAAAAGCGACGAAAACTCGAAAAGGAACGTGCGCTGGTAGCCGGCCCAGACGAGGATGACGATGAGGACGGGGAGGATAGTGACGACCAAGACAAAGAAAATGTGGGCAGTGGTCGCCGTTCTGGCACCGGCGGTCGGGACGATGTTGTCATGACCGACGTCGATGCCGAAACCGCTGGTAATAATGCTAATAAAGGAGGAGAGCCTCCTGAGGATAGCGATGTCGAGGCGCCTGCACGTCAACTCATTGATGAAGCAATGGAGCGCATGGGCCACACTGCCTCCCATCCATCTCAGAGTACGCGAAACACAGCCCCTCGTGCCGTATCTCCCCCGCCGTCAAAGACCTCGTTCTTCAAAAGCGAGCGTGAGAGGCAGGCTGCGATGAACCCTGACCGACGACGCGGAAGGACAGTTCTCGCCTGGGGTCTTCCCATTCCCGACTTTCCAGAGAAAGACTTCGAGTTACCAGCAGAAATGCTGAGCGAAGAGACCTTGAGAGCTCATGAGAGACGGAAGAGAATACGCAGGCGTGAACAGAAGCAGTAAGCTGCAGTGTTGATCGTACAGCCGTAAGCATCTTGATTCTCGTTCATAGACGGGATCCCGGCACGAGACTTCCAGTTTGCTGCTCGCACATGCCTGAGGTAGCGTAATGGCGGTTCGGGTTTACATTCAAGTACACCGTATACCAGCCCTGCCATTCTATCTGAGGTATAATAATGTCTGTACATTAAGCAAGAGAATAGCCCCTGGGGGTTCTGTCGGGTTTGACTCGAGGCCCAGACAAACCGGAGGTATTCTATTGCTGCAGAGTTCTAGAATCTCATATTCACACGCTTTGCTCCATTGATTGGTCTGAGTACCATACCTGGCGGCATGACTTCATGGATGCACTCACGGAGAGCTTGTCATTATGTTTCATGTGTTCAACTTGGCACAGGTATGTATGGTTCGGTCTAATCCTCAATGTTTGCATCATACGTGAACAAAACCTCAATGCCTTCATGGTTTTCCAAGGATATAACAATGAGATATGCCGAATATAGCAGTCCGACTGCCACGACGTTCTCAACTTATGGAGGCACCAGTACATACTACACATTGTTTTCCGTCACGACATCGCGGCGTTTCTGGTGTCTATGTGGGTCACCATGGGCTGTGGCCCTGATTAGGTTCATTACTAAGGTTATTGCTTTCTTCTTCTTTCTTTGTCTGGTCCGGCGAGGCTATGGAGTGGAATATCAGGAGGAGGGGGATACCATGGGACGCGTGTTCCAATTTGCAGTACTACTATCACATGCAAATGCTGCTGTACGATGTACTTACTATCGTCTTAAGACCCTCTGAATTGAAGTTTACCTAATTTTTTCAATGAAGGTTTCTTAGGGGAAGGGTGGTGCTTGTGACTGTGTTTGCTGGTTGACGTGATACGCATTGATGTTTGCACATGCAAACGGGGAGTTTTTGTTGTGGGGCTGGGGTAGGTACGATACTTGGTGCCTGAGGCATCTACGGAGCATCTACGGATCTTACATTGTACGGAATAGGCCTGCCGGATTGGCACGTATCGACTGCTGTTGGTCGTACCTGCCACCTACTCGTACAGGTAATAAAACCTCCAAGCACCCGACTTCGTGGTGAATAGCCAGGTACGGAGTACTACGAAATACGGATCAATCCACTGAATACACACGGTCTGCTGCCCTTGTTCGAACTTCGAAAAGAGGCAGGCACTACCTACATGATTGTTCCGTACCTGCCTCCTAGTGTTGATTGCTACAACAGGTAGTCCGTGCTCCGTACTTGCAGATTCCGCACGCTAACATGTCATCTAGGTAGGAGCCTGTAATCCGTAGGTCGTACCTTCCAACGTACATACACCGGTAGCGTGTGTATGAAGTATGTAATCAACGGCCCCACTCTACGGAACACAGTGAGGTACATACCAGATCGTGAACTTGCCCAAAGCTCCCCCATCTGCGAAGTAACTCAGAAGTAAATGTATGTATGGGACAAGCCCAGTAAATTACCTGCTCGTAGCCTTGGAGAGTACCTATCGACTACCTAACGGTTTATGTGGCAGGTGCGAAGGACAGTTACCCAGGTACCTTGGTCAGGTATAAGCAACTAGCGCGCGTCGCCAAACTCACGGTGCCCGCCTGATCGATGCTCTTGTGTAATCGAACTCTCCGCAACTTCAACGTTTTCTTCCCGAATTTCCACACCTTGCGCCATCATCTTTACAACTTCATTTACTACTCTCAAGCACACTCTAACTGCTACCACAACATAGCCCAAAGCGATTACCGACCTCCTGCACACTGCAACGCATCCTCATGAACCCTACCACTTAGTACTCTACCGAGACGGCTGTCGACATGCCCGGCATCGTAGAGCCAGAGCTGCTCGAAGAGCCGGAGCCTGCGCCGAGCAAGCTGCTAGTCGACGACACGCCGCCGCGTCCCTATGTCATCTTCAAACAGCATGTCGAGATCAATATCGACTTTGCTCGGAAACGTGTTCGCGGTCGCTCCCACATCCTCGTCGTCCCCATCGAGCCCGATGTCACCGACGTTTACATCGACGCCCGCCATTGCGAGATAGATCTTAAAAACATTACTGTCTCCAACTGTCCCGTGCGTGCCCGCTACCATGATCCCTGCGAGACGCTCGAAACTCCCGATGGCTACATGTGGACATCGGCGCAGTGGCACATCCGCAAAAAGCGCATGGAGCCGCTGCTCCATCATCGTCGGAAGGAAGTGCCAGTGATGGCTCACGACTTGGCATGTTGTCAACCTCTGGACGGCGCTCTTAAGGTGACTTTGCCAAGCGCTGAAGAAGTCAAGCAGAAGAACCGCGACGCATCGAAAGCTGAGCAGCAGGAACTGCTCATTCACGCCGATGGCAATGTCCAGGGTTACCGAGTCACCATTCCTTTCGAGTTGAAGAGCGTCTACAACGGTTTACATTTTGTCGGCATTGACGAAGGCGACACGCGCTACCCTCACGTATACACCCGACACTCTGTGGAGCCAGGAACCGCATGCTCCATCTTCCCGTGCATCGACGATCCAGGATGCCGCAACCCATGGAAGATCTCCATCACTTGCCCCCGAACACTCGGAGACGCATTTGATCAACCACGTGGCTCGAAGAAGCATTCTAAGAATCCGCTTGGTTTGAAGGACAAGGACAAGGGAAAGGGCAAGGCGAAACATGGAAAGGAAGAGCCCGTGTTGCGGGACTACCGCCTGAGCGAAGAAGACAAACAGCTTGAGATGACGGTTGTTTGTTCTGGATTTCTGACCGGGGAAGTCATTAATCGAAAGGACCAAACCAGCAAAACCATGACATTTGAAGTCGACAATAATAAAGCGGCAAAACACATTGGTTTCGCTGTAGGTCCTTTCGAACATGTCGATCTCTGGTCAGAATTCCGCAGCGAGGAGGACGACACGAAGCTTGGAGTCAGCGCCGCCAAAGTCCACGGATACTGTCTCCCTGGTCGAGCCGAGGAAGTGAAGAACACATGTGCAGCCTTGGTCACGGCCGTGGATCACTTTGTTCTCCACTTTGGCCGTTATCCATTCGAGAATTACAAAGTCTGCTTCGTGGATGACATGCTTGAAGACGCAACCCCCCTATGTGCATTCTCACTATGCAGCAGCCGGCTGCTTTATCCCTCGGATATTATCGATACCGAGGTCGAGACAACAAGAACCCTAGTATATTCTCTTGCTAGTCAGTGGTTCGGTGTTAACATTGTTCCCAACACAAAGGCCGATATCTGGCTTGTCGTGGGCATTGCCTGGTTCATGACCGATTACTTCATGAAGGCACTATGTGGAAACAACGCCTTCCGATTCCGAATGAAGACCATGGCAGATCGTATCGTGCAGCTAGATATAAAACGGCCTTCACTGCAGGACTTGGGCGAATATCTATACCTTGGTGACTATGAGGTCGAGTTCATGAACCTCAAAGCACCATTGGTGCTGTTCATTCTCGATCGTCGGCTCTCCAAGTCCTCGGGATCTGCAGGCATTTCTCGCATTATATCCCGCATGGTCAGCAAGGCCAATACCTCAACGCAGGCGAACGATGACGTTCTACCGTCTGATTCTTTCCGCAAAGCTTGTGAAAAAGTCGGCAGTACTCGACTAGAAAGCTTCTGGAATCAGTGGGTTGTGGGTTCTGGCTGCCCAAGATTCAATGTTTCCCAGCGTTTCAACAAGAAGAAGCTCTGCGTCGAAATGCTTGTATACCAGGTACAGGATGAGGCGGCAGTAGTGCCTAGGGCCATTGCGAAGAACGATTTCTGGCGACAAGTTAGAGAAAACGCTCATGCCGTTAATGCGGGCGAGTTGCAATCTTTCACAGGTCCCATGACGATCAGAATTCATGAGGCTGATGGCACACCTTACGAACACATAGTAGAGATTCGCGACGCCAGTGCGAAAGTTGCCAAGTTCGAGATTCCCTACAATACCAAGTATAAACGGCTCAAGAGGAACCGTCGGCAACGTGAAAGGGCCATGGCCAACAACAACGCCAAGGAAGAAGGTCAAAAGGAGTTATACTACCTTGGCGACGTTTTCCAGCACCCCGATGAGATGGAAGAGTGGGCATTCCGAGATTGGGACGAAGATACCGAGGGGCGAATGGACCAGGAGTCCTATGAATGGATTCGAATGGATGCTGACTTCGAGTGGATTTGCGAGATGTCCACCAACATGCCACCGTACATGTACGCCTCTCAATTGCAACAGGATAGAGACGTTGCTGCTCAGGAAGATACGATGCTGTTCCTGAAAAACTCGTTCGACAAATCAGGAGCACATCCCCTTGTCTCGACTATTCTCACTCGTACCCTCCTAGATCCACGCTACTTCTACGGAATTCGTCTAATGGCTGCTGAGCAGTTGCCGCGCCATGGAGTTCCTGGACAGGTTGACTGGATTGGATTCAAACACCTCCAGAAGACATTCCAGCACTTCTTTTGCACGGAAGGAACGTTGAAAGTCCGGCCAAATAACTTCGCGGACAAACGTCAGTACATGATTCAATGCGCCATTCCTGAAGCCATAGCTCGTGTCCGAGGTGAGGATGGTAAATGCCCCAGGGAAGCCCGTAGATTTCTACTGGGGCTTCTGCAAGAGAACAACAATTCGGAGAATGCCTATTCGGATCAATTCTATATCTGCAAGCTGATCCACGCCATTGCCCTTTGTCAAGTCCCCAGTGGTGGGAAGAAAGATCAGCCACCGATGCAGATGTCACTCTCATTTGGGGATGGAGACGATGAAGATGAGCTCATGGTGGATGAGGCAGATGTGGAATCGGAGGAGTTTCGAGAACTGGCTCTTGAGGAGATCGAGCGATATCGCCGACGAGACGAATACGCTTCATCCTATCAGAATTGTTTCACTGTCGCAGCGCTAGACGCTTTGTGCCTGCTAATGAAAGCAGAGGTCATGCCGCCCGATCCACTTAGGTTCGTCCAGTATATTCACGACAGGACCGCCGACGTTGTCCGCATCAAAGCATGCGAAGCTATGATAGAGCTCGGGTTCCTAAGCCATCCACGATTTACGCGACTCTTTTTCACCATCCTGAGTACCGATCCTTCCCCGTACGTCCGAGACCAGTACTTCAAACTGCTGTGTCGCGGAGTAGCGAGTATCGCGATCGGTGAGAAAGCTGAAGAGCCTAAGGAAACCACCGACCCCATCCAGGATGGGGATTTGGTGGTTGAACAGGACGGATCGCTCCTCCAGGACCGACAGTGGGCAAAGACACGCAAGGAAGAACTCCCAGCAGCCCTCGTAGCTCTTAAGAAGGAACTCTTGGGCAACAAGGCGTTACAGCAGGCCCTGTGGGAGTCATTGGACTCACCCGTCCTAAGTGTGGCGGAGCGTATCAACCTATTGGAATTATGCTCTCTACTTGTTGACGAGGATACCTCTCTACCTATTAAGATGAGGTTGCCAGAGGAATGGTCCGTCTCATGCAAGGAGAAGGTCCAAGACGTGAAGTACGTTCTTAGTTTCCGCAAGGTCTTTAGGACAAAGTCGAGGGCCCTTTATGTCACCAGGGCGCCATCACCACCGCCTCCTCGACCTGAACCTAAGCGAACAATCCTTTTGAATTTGCACAAGACTCCCAATATCAGCAAGGCTCCCAGTGCTAGCAAGGCACCCAGTGCCACCAAGGCTCCCAGTGCCACCAAGGCTCCCAGTGCCACCAAGGCTCCCAGTGCTAGCAAGGCTCCCAGTGCCACCAAGGCTCCCAGTGCCGGCAAGACTCCCAGTATCAGCACTAAGTCGGTTGTCCCAGCAACCAGCCGGGCTCCCGGTGTCACCAGCAAGCCGGTTGTCCCGGCAGTAAGCCGGGCTCCTAGTATCAGCAGCAAGCCGGTTCTCACGGCTGCAAACCGGGCTCCCAGTACAAGCAGCAAGCCGGTTCTCTCAGCAGCAAGCCAGCCACAAGCATCACCTGCTGTGAGCCCAACCCCTCCGCATTCGACTGCTTCTCACACTCAGTCGAAGAAGTCCATAAGCCTGACTTCCTCAAAATCCTCTGCCGGCTCACCGACACCTGGAGTATCGACTCCAAAACACTCTTCCTCTACCGTTACTGTCGCTGTCCACAAGACAGCCACTTCCCATCATGAGGATAAAGTCCTCAAGAATGGTGAACCACGGCATGACACTAGTTCTGTGCAATCGCCAGTCCGGCCAACCCCTGAAGCCCGGCAGCCGGAACAGAAGCCGGCAGCTCCGAAGTTAAACGGAGGCGGTAACCTCATTGTGAAATCGCAAAAACATACACTGAAGCGCCCGAGCGCCGATGGCGACACTGTCAGTGATAGGCCATCTAAGCTTATCAAGTTGGATACTAAGAATATCCGTGACGCCATGAAGAGGCTCAAGCCGTCCAGTGGTTCGGTTACTGTCAAGTTTACGGCCTGGGATCGACTGAAATTGCCTAAGAAGGCTCTACATTCGGGCTCGATGCGACCAGCGAGTAAAAATCCGCTGTCATCGCACAAGAAGTCTACCAGTAGCTCTAATCACACAACGCTGCCTGGTAATTCTCGTCCTGTCTTTGGCGCCTCAAGCCGTATTCACAAGGCGACGCCTCCACCCCAACCACGACCCAGATTGTCTACTCCGACATCTTCCTCTCACCACCCTGCAAGCTCGCAGCCAGGTGGCAGCGGCGGTAAACCGAGAAAACCTTTGCCAGATATGATGAGAAGACCACTCCCGTCTGCGGCTCCCAACGCACACCCCACGACTTCTAAGCCGCCCACCTCGGCCCCTTCTCTTTCTAAGCATCTATCTTCTGGATCGAATCACTCCAAGCCAGGGCATCTATCCTCCGGATCGTCACACTCTAAATCTCTTACCCCTGGCCCTATGTCCTCTAAAACATCCTCGCCTGCTCCGCCGCCCTCCAAACCTCCACCGCCGGCCTCTAAGCCAGCCACGAAGTTCAAGATCAAGGTCAAAACCTCCTCATAGTTTTGACCACCGAATCTTGGTACGGCAGAATATATGACTTCTGCAGTATAAGCGAGATATGGCGATTGCTGGCAGGGTGTTTTCAATTGGGGATCTTCCCATTCTATAAAGGCACATGCTCTCTTTACTACAGGGTCATGGCGGCAGTTTGTTCTGGAGCTGCCTTTCCCAATGTCGATTCTTTTTTTTTCTTCTTTCGGATTATTTTCTTTCAATCAGCATAGCAGTGGCGTTCAGGGCTTCGGCAAAGGGAGGGGGAAAAAGTCCACACTAGCACGTACAGAGAGACGCACAAGTTTACATACATGATGCCACTACTACTATTTTCTAAGGCATCATGGGAGATTGCAGCATGCCCACGGCACGCAAAACACATACACACACAGATGAATCAGTGTAGGGGGCCGATGAGAGGAGACATAGGCGTGAGGTTAAGGGAGGGAATGACCCCCCTCTAGAATGGTGAAATACGAGACAGAGCGAATAGGGCGCGATGAAGATTCATGAAGTAAAAGGGGGAAAGGAAAATGGAACGTTGTTTTTCTAGCCCATGAATTGTTCTTTAGGCCCTCAATTGAGAAATTCGACGAGCTTTCGTCTCTTGGTTTTCGAGATCTCGGTGACTTGTCGTGTCTTGGTTTCTCCTGTCTACGTGATGCGTACTTACTTGTGCTTGTAGTTCGATATATCCAGATTGGCGTGTAGTCAAGTCAGTCAGTTTACTTCTCACTTCGACGAATGTGACTTAAAAAGATGCATGCGTTGCAAAATTTCTTCATTAATGGACGAGATCGGGCGCCTTGTGTTGTAGCCCACGTCGTTTGTTCTACATAGTGTAGATGAGGTACATTCATCTACATACCGATCCCCCATATTCTTCGTACCCCTGGCGTGTCACTGCCTGCCCTAACTGATATGATGATGATGATTCCATGCCAAGTTCCTTCTCCCCAGTACCTAGATTGTCAAGTCTAGATGTGGACAAGATTGATGCTTGAAGAAGGGTTAGGAGATAGGTAATCGTGTCGTAGGTTTCTCCCAACATTTCCCATTCCTGCGCATGATAAGGGGCGGAAGAAACAGCCAGGCTCCATCGTCATGATACAGCGAGAGGAGTCGTGAAGCGACAAATCGTTCTCGGACGTCCGTTCCCAGAAAGGAAAACCTGGGTTGCCGGCCGTAGAGACAAAGATGCCAGGAAACGAAAGAAACCATCGCCCCTATCCCATCGGACGAAGGTTTTCCTCGTTTCCGGAGAAAATGAAAGCCACTTCCTCTTCATCGAAGGGCGCGTCAACCGGCGAAGTCATTCTCTCCTGCGCATCGCCACCATCATCCCCTTCAGGACGCCGGCCCGCCGCCAAAGGACTCAACGGTTCCAACGGGCTCCGCGCCTCCGTCGGACGACGCAGCAACGGGACGAATCCCAATCCAAACGGAGTAACTCTGACAGGACGGGACGCACGTCTTTCTTCCGCCTCATCATCATCAAGACTCACATCACTATCAACACGGATCCGCACCTCCAAATTCCGCATCCGCGCCCGCAGATTCCGATAGCGCGTCGGCACCGGCGTCACATCCACCGCGCGCTGTCGGAGCGCGCGCTCAGCGATTAGATCCTCCGCATTCTCCGTGAACCCATACCGTCTTTGTTGACCCGAGTCCTGGCGCTCCTATCGCCGTCGCGCGGATGTAGCCGTTCCCGCTGCCATGATGTTATCTACAGTACGGGTGCCGGCGATCCGCTCGTCCCGGCTGCGTGTCGTGCGAGTGGGTGCGGGTGGCGGTTCGCTAATCTGCCGCGAGCCCCGTGCACGTGTCGACATGCCCATACCTGTTGCTGGTGTTGTCTGTACGGGAGTCTGGAGGTAAGCTGACGGTTGCGGCGTTGTGGTGGGCGGAAGCGTCGTCGCTGGTGTTGGTGCGGCTGTAGTTCCCATAATCCGCTGGCTGCGTGTTGTTGTGCCTGTTGGGGCGGCAGCCGGAGTTGCACTGGGTCCTCCTGATGTCACGTGGTGCGACTGTGAGCGAGCGTGTCCGCCTCGGGCTCGTAATTCGCGGGAGAAGGCCGTGTGTCGAGGAGTTGGCGATACGTCGCGGCCAAGGGCAGCACGGCGGAGATGGCGTTGGGTAAAGGGGTCATCATCATCCTCGTCGTCTTCACTACTCTCTACATGATCGTCATCATCGTCGTCGTCATTGTCAGCGCCAGGGTCAGGGTTGGGACCGGCGTCTTCCATGGCTTCATCAGACGTCGAGGTGTCCGCTGTCGAAGGTTGTGCTTGTGACCGCGTGCTTCGCCGCAGAGGCCTTCCTGCTTGTTGGGCTCTGGCTAGGATCTGCGCCTGTACGCGAGCTTGGGTTTGCAAGTGAACGGCTACTTGCGCCCGGGCTTGTTGCTGGGCATATCGGCGGTCTTCGTATGCGGCGACGTCCTCAGCTGTTAGCGCCAGGGTCGTTGGCGGACGACGCAGCATGGTTGGAGGAGCCAATACGGAGATTGGCCGAAGATATTGAGGAACTCCAGCAGGCGAGAGACCAAGATGACGTGATACGAGGTTTAGGGAACTAAGAGCAACCGACGTATCGTTCTTGTCATCGGCAAGCTCTTTGGTTCCCTTTTTGCGAAGGGTATGATGGGAGTACCGTAGCTCGACGATGACGAAATCGCCCAGGATTTAGTGCAGGGTCATTAGTAGTAGGTTAGGTAGGCAGTACCTATGTATTGTGTACCTACTCGTAGGTGCGAAGATCGCCCCTATCGACTGCCGACTTCACGTGGAGTGCTTGTTCCAGATGCCCGGGTGTCAACAGATGAAGCCTCGTTACAGCGAATTTACTAGTTCTGATATGCATGGATCGGGGCAAATCCTTCCGTTGAACTCCACTAAAATTTCAATTGAAGATTGAAGCTATCGAGAAGTGTTTCCGTATGTATGGCATTACCTACCATTCTGTGTCGCAGATCTTGCTACAAGACGAAGTCCAAACTTTTTAAAAAACAACCACGTTCTCTACTCGAAGTCACACCGCTTAATACATCCCTCACACGATCCGAGTAACAACCACAACCTGCGCGCCCCATGGACGCTCGCGCCCTTCTAACCGCCCAAGGATGGCGGGGGGCAGGCCACTCCTTGCACCCGACCGACGACAGCACCGGCCTAACACACCACATCCTCATAAAGCGCAACAAAGACGGCGCAGGTCTCGGCAGCAACAAGGACCTGAAGCAGGAGGCATGGTGGCTGAACGCCTTCGACCAGGCCCTCAAGGGCATCGACATGAAGAGCGGCACCATGAAGCAGACGCTCAAGGGCGGCGCGCTCGAGAAGATCACGGCGCGCAACCCCGCGACCAAGTACACGGGGGCCAGGGGCCTGTATACGTCCTTTGTGCGCGGCGGCGTCCTGGAGGGATCGCTGAAGGATCTGGCGAACGCGTTGCCGACACCGCCGGATAGTGGTGCGGGTACGCCGAGCGATACCGAGGCTGAACCGAGTCGTAAAAAAGAGAAAAATAAGGACGGGGAGACGAAGGAGGAGAGACGGGCCAGGAAAGCCGCGAAGAAGCTGAAGAAGGCGGAGAAGGAGGCGCGAAAGGATGCCAAGAAGCGCGCGGATGAGAAGGTTGATAAGAAGAAGGCGAAGAAGGCAGAGCGGAAAGCGGCGAAGGAGAAGCTGAAGGCGGGCGAGACGAAGGAAGAAAGGAGAGCGAGACGGGATGCGAGACGGAAGCGAAAGGAGGAGAAGAGACGGAAGCAAGAGAAGAAACGACTGAAAGCGACGAAGGAATAGGGGGAGCGCATGATAAAATTTTTCTAATCACCGTCATGAGACTATCTTTCTGTCAGGACTACAGGGAGCGAGAGATGCATCGCGCGTATAGAGGCATTAGAACGGCGTTTGGGAGGGTATCTTCAACTTGTATTATACTAGTGGTTTATTTTTTCGAAGGGATTTTGCCTGGCTTGTTGGATAGGATCCACGGCCTCGCATTCCAGAAATCATCTTTGATGATGTCTACATGTTCGATCACGACGGAAGCCTTGTTCCGCCGCTTCTTGTCTTTCTCATCCTGTGTCTTGGACTGCGTAATGGGCCTTGCTACGTTGTCCACGGATTCTGCGACATTTTGGCTGTTTGGCTCTACCATTTCGTACTGCGACTCGTTAGCAAACTGGATGCTGTCTAAGCACTCGTTCAGGGGCTGACCTACCTCGCGGAAAATCACACTACCCTTCTTGAAGATCTCGGGTTCGTTGTTATAGTTGATCCCAAACTTCTTGAATAGGATCTCATGTTTGTCTCCCGAAACAGTGCCCTGAGATCTGGTTAGCTCGGCAGATTTCTGGAGAACGGCTTTATGGTCTACTCACAGCAAGATATTTCTCGGCTTCCGTGGTTCCATACCCGCCTGACATTACCAATGTCCAGAAAGTCGTGTTGTAGAGATTGTTGATGTGGCCTAATTGCTCGTCAGAAAAGGGGCTAAAGGATGCGGACGGCCTCAAACATACAGTCAGCCTGTCGCCAACTCATGTAATCCCTGAGGTTTTCCACAACGGGATAACAAACAGCTCGGCCATCAAATGAAGGCAGTGGTGGTGTCAATGGAGTTTCTGGGAAGTAAGTCGACCAGAGATGGACATAATAAGCCGTGAAGGTTGAGACGATAGTCGAGACCAGTTTGCTGTTCGTGTGTCAAATTCTGTGTCCTTTCCCCTTTTCATATCGGCGTAAGCTCTCACCTTGATCTCCTTTCAAACAGAGAACAAGTCTTCTGCAGGACGAAACTAGATAGCCAAATTAGAGAGAGTCTTAGTTGAAATTGTTGGAAATAATGATACACACCTGAACTCGTCGCTGACACCATATGCAATGCAGATATCAGGTAGTTCTGTCACGACGGCTTTGGCAGCTGCGTTCATGAGATCGAGCGCGGCTTTGTCGTTAGGCTTCTTAAAGTCGTACTTCTTACACATCCTGAGCAAACAGTAAGATCCAACGGTCCTCGTGGGCCCAAAATATGGAGGATCAACTCACTGGGTGAAGCCCCGGCCGTCGATTCTGATGACTATCCATGTGTTTGGGAGCAGAGTATCGTTCTGCTCGAACTGCTTCACATACTCGAAGCTGGTGAGTTACTCATTGTGAGATTAGCATGAAGATCATGTCGTCGATGAGTTTTGGCAGAACGCCTCTCACCGTGAGTTCGCCATTTTCAACTTGAGCCGGTTATCAGAACTCGACTTTCGATAATCAGAGGAAAAGAAATGACGATACTTTGTTGGATCAGCGTAGATTGGGGATAAGATCTTCTTATATTGATCTTTGATCGCCCCTTGGGTGGAAATCCGACTGAAGATACGGCGATGAGTGGCACATGCATACATTGCCTACCCGGTAGGAGCTCGGAGACGGCGACACCCGGTCGGTTGAAATCCGCACCTGACCTAATCCGTAGTGGGGTTTACTATTTAGCGGGGTCCCTTAAAAGTGAAACCCCACTGACACGAGCTTGACGCGGTGCCAGGGTTCGCATGCCGGCCGCTCTTTTAGCTACAAACACGCCCTACGTGATGACGCCACACCCTCAACTATTTAAGCCGAGTCAAGTCCGTCCAACCTCAACCTCAACTTTCAGGTATCTGTTGAAATAGTTTTGTTGAGTATTGCATTGACTCACAAAGCATCAACACCTCTTGATACTGTTGACAAACAATATGAGGCCGCCAGTATGAATTTACTACTCTCCGACGACTACCTCCTGCAGGACTACCCCGAGAACATCACCAATACCATCCGCTCAGGCCATACGACATGTCTGCGCTTCAATCGCAAAGGCGACTACCTCGCCTCGGGTCGTGTCGATGGCACAGTTGTGGTTTGGGACTTGGATACCATGGGCGTTGCTCAGAAGTTGCGAGGCCATAGGTCGGCCATCACATCACTAAGCTGGTCAAGTTGTGGTCGGTATCTGCTCTCAGCGTGTCAGGGCTGGAGGGCTGTTCTCTGGGACCTGCAGGATGGTCGGAGGTTTAGGGAGGTTCGGTTTCGGGCGCCGATCTATACAGCTGAATTGCATCCGTGGAATCAGTATGGAATCCGAATGCGACAGATTGTGTTCTCCTCATTCTCCTCGAGCCGTAGCGCTGACGGTGGATTACTCTAGTAAACTCTTTGTCGCTTCAATATTCGATGAAGCTCCGTCATTGGTCGACTTGAGCGATTCAAACGATGTCAAGCATACCCTGCCTTCGGCGCCTAAACGCACGAATATCGATGCCGATGCGGCAACGAAGGAGAAACAGGCGAAAGAGGATGCGAAGCAGATGACTACAGCAACCGTCTGGACCGTCACTGGCGATCACATTCTCGCCGGCACGAATAAGGGGCGACTCAATATCATCGATCCCAACACACATGAGATCATATGGTCCGAGAAGATCTGCAGTTCGGTTGTAACCACTTTAAGACTTACTGGGTCTGGCAAGGAGTTACTAGTCAACTCGCAGGACAGGATCATCCGAACCTTTCATGTGCCCAATCTCTCGGCCGAAGACCTCGATCCGGACACAATACAGATGCCTCTGGAGCATAAGTTCCAGGACGTTGTCAACAGGCTCTCCTGGAATCATGTCACATTTAGCGCGACGGGAGAATACGTCGCAGCATCTACCTACAACAATCATGAGTTGTACATTTGGGAGCGGAACCATGGTAGTTTGGTGAGGATGCTCGAGGGACCAAAAGAGGAGCAGGGTGTCATCGAGTGGCACCCGCACAGGGCCATGCTTGCCGCTTGTGGCCTGGAAACCGGCCGCATTTACATATGGTCGGTAACCAGTCCGCAGCGGTGGTCGGCACTTGCTCCTGACTTTGTAGAAGTGGAGGAGAACGTGGAGTACATTGAGCGGGAAGACGAATTTGATATCCACCCGCAAGAAGAGATCAACAAGCGCAGGTTAGATCTGGAGGACGAAGATATCGATGTGTTGACGATGGACACGAGAAAAGGATATGAGGAAGATTTAGGGGCAACGGATTTCCGCATGCCGGTCCTATTCAACTTGGGGGCGAGTGATAGCGAGGAGGAGTTTGTGGCCGTATCAACGGGTACGGTACGGAGGAGAAGCTTGGGCGAGGGCCAAGATGGCGAGGGTGCCGAGGAAGACAAAGCCCCAACGGCAAAGAAAGCGCCTGCTAAGACGAGAACGAAAAAGAAGTAGGCCAGCAAGTGCTGGAAGCTGTATTAGTGCTATCAGGGGACGGAGGACGAAGCTTGCCCTCATGCTACTCAGAGTCTACGAGTCTATGATACCCCATTGAATTATACTGATTTGCTATGAATTAATTCTATGAAAATTACTGAATGGCAAGAGTAAACTAAACGTTTGTTATAATCTCGACTTGGCACCTAACCTGTGATGTTCCGTGTACGGGTGAGAGATCCTTTGTCTGCAATGTCTTAGGAACCTGTTCACGTGCCAAGCAATGATACAAAGAACAATAGCATCTGGTCTGCTTTTCACACATCAAAATACATATTCAACTCCTGAGAATGACTTAAAGGTCCATGATTGTAGACCGACCTCTTATGGACTTCGTCTGTGATTCCGAATGAGACGAAGCGATGTACGCATTAGTGGGGTCAACTCTCCCAGTGATTCACTCGCGACTTCCATGCCAGAATGGCCACATTATACATAAACTCATAAACTTTATTAAAAAGTCACGAGTAACTGATAAGAAGTTTCAAATTCAATATTCCGTTTCGACTTGTTTGTTTTGGAGTTGTTTCAAGCTGTTGTTGGATGCATTACGGATTGATAAGTATGCCAGGTTGGCAAGTACGGTCGCCACCTCACCAGGGCACGAGTAGGAGGCAGGAACGCAGCAGGGAATAGCTACTTTACCTAATCCCGTCTACCGTGGACCCTTCGTGCCTTCTTCTACGTGTACATCATTAAGGTTTGGCTGCCTCGGGCTCTGCGAATTCGGCAGGTGCAGATCCCCTTATTGATTTCGAACGTGCAAGTCAGGGAGGTACGACCAGCAATTGCACCCGACCTCAATCCGAACGGTTCAGAAGGTACGTACCTACGTACCTAGTGCCCTGTAATGGTCGGTATCATGAATGCTCTGTAGGCTCATTTAGGTACCATAGTTTGCCCTTTATAGGTACCTCAGGTAGGGGTAGGTGCTGCATCAGGTAGACACGGAATACTGTACAATGCATTCTGTCATTGTGCTGGGACGAGGTAGTTTTATGTATTTTCCCTTGCTTTATATGCGAGTTCGTGGTTAGAGGTACCCAAAGCTACTTTTTCGGCAATACTATTTTCCGGTGGCACGGTGCTGGCATTCCGAGCTAGGCTTAGTGCAAAGCCTCGGCGGCTGTCCACCTCTCAGATCCCTCGTCCGTTCGGTCTGCTAAATCTATCATCGCCTCACCAATACAACAGTATTCATCACATCGACAAACCACCAACAACAACGCGTCGGGCATCGCGCAACTGTCTTCACCGTTGATTCCCGACATCTACGATCGCGCACGACATTCAGCATCGAGTCTCGCTGTCCGCCGCCGCACCTGTGCACACCCGGGAGCGATACTCTACCTCGCGGCCTTAAGGCCTGCCTGGTCGGCAGCCTCTAGCGCTATTGTACAATCGGCCAGCTCTATTCCCCGAACCTTACGCCCGCTCCGCAGTCTATCCTCGGAGCTTGAAATCTTGTAATCACTTCTGTATCTTTAGTTTCCTCCCACGCTATCAACTTCACGCTTGGTTGGCGCCCAGAGCACCACCCCATCCATCGATATCCTTCCCTTGCCACCCGTTTGTTTGTCTTGTCCCTCCGCTGCTCCTCAAACATGGCAAACCTACATTTCGCGCACTCCGATGCGCCTCTCAAGACGGTGGAGGAGATCCAATTCGGTCTCCTCTCGCCCGAAGAGATCAAGAACCTGAGTGTCGCCCATATCATGTATCCCGAGACGATGGATGAGACGCGCACCAAGCCGCGTCAGAACGGATTGAACGATCCCCGCCTCGGTTCCGTTGATCGCCAGTTTAAGTGCGCCACTTGCCTTGAAAACATGTCCGAATGCCCTGGCCACTTTGGTCACATTGAGCTAGCCAAACCTGTCTATCATCCTGGCTTTATCAAGAAGGTCAAGAAGATCTTGGAGATCGTCTGCACCAATTGCAGCAAAGTCAAGGCAGATAGAGTCAGTCATTGCTCTAATGTTTGAATCCTAATGGACGTGGTTGATGCTAATGCGCCTGCTACAGGATGACCCAGAGTTCGCAGCCGCCGTTGCGACTCGTGACCCTAAGGCACGCTTCCAGCGTGTGTGGGGTATCTGCAAGGGCAAGAACATCTGCAGTAATGAGGCGCCCAAAGAGGAAGACAAAGAATATGAACCACACAACAAGCCGAAGCGTGTTGGCCATGGTGGTTGCGGCAATCTGCAGCCCAAGATGCGCTTGAATGCGCTCAAACTCACCGCTGTCTCGGAAGAGCGTGATGAAGAGAACAACAAATCCAAAAACACCATCATCGTTACGCCAGAGATGGCCCTCAATATTCTCAAGAACATTTCTGACGACGACTTGAGAGACATGGGCTTGAACAAGGATTATGCACGACCCGAATGGATGATCATCACGGTTTTGCCCGTGCCCCCTCCGCCCGTTCGGCCTAGTATCTCCATGGATGGCACTGGCCAGGGTCTACGAAACGAGGATGATCTGACGTACAAACTTGGTGACGTTATTCGAGCTAATATCAACGTGCGACAGGCCCTTCAGCAGGGCTCGGCAGGGCACGTCGCTCATGAATTCGACACGCTCTTGCAATACCACGTGGCCACGCTTATGGACAATGATATTGCTGGTCAACCACAGGCGCTGCAGAAGAGCGGACGTCCCGTCAAATCCATTCGAGCTCGCTTGAAGGGCAAGGAGGGCCGACTGCGAGGTAACTTGATGGGAAAGCGAGTTGATTTCTCAGCTCGTACCGTCATCACGGGTGATGCCAACATTTCGCTGGATGAGGTGGGCGTGCCTAGAAGTATCGCTCGGACATTGACTTATCCGGAAACCGTCACGCCCTACAACATTTCCCGTTTGCATAAGCTGGTGCAGAACGGTCCAAATGAGCACCCGGGTGCAAAATACGTCATTCGCTCAGATGGAACACGTATTGATCTTCGCCACCACAAGCGTGCCGGCCAAATCACCTTGGAGTACGGCTGGAAGGTCGAACGTCATCTTCAAGACGGTGACTATATCATATTCAATCGTCAGCCGTCTTTGCACAAAGAGTCTATGATGGGTCACCGCGTCAGGGTCATGCCTTACTCTACTTTCCGACTGAATTTGTCTGTTACGTCGCCTTACAACGCCGATTTCGATGGTGACGAGATGAACTTGCACGTCCCACAGACGGAGGAGACCCGTGCTGAGATCAGAGAGCTTTGTATGGTCCCGCTGAACATCGTCTCCCCTCAGCGAAACGGCCCACTGATGGGTATTGTACAAGATACCCTAGCGGGTGTTTACAAGATGTGCCGTCGTGATGTCTTCATGAATCGAGAACAAGTCATGAACATCATGTTGTGGGTGCCCAACTGGGATGGTATCATTCCTCAGCCTGCAATCCTCAAACCCAGACCTCGCTGGACGGGAAAACAAATCGTCAGCATGATCATCCCTAAGGAGATCAGTTTCTACAGCGCGCCCAAGAAGGATAAGTTCTTCCCGGGCCCGGATGACGGTGCGCTCATCCAGTCTGGTGAATTGCTATTCGGATTGCTCACGAAGAAGATTGTCGGTGCTGCTAGTGGTGGTATTGTGCATCTGTGTTACAATGAGCTTGGTTCTGATGGTGCTATGGCTTTTCTTAATGGGTGCCAACGTGTCATCAACTACTGGCTTCTACACAATGGTCACAGTATTGGTATCGGTGACACTATTCCCGACAAGGGCACGATCGAGAAGATTCAGGCCCATATTGACAACCAGAAGGCAATTGTCGCAGGATACACTGCCGAGGCCACTGCGAACACGCTTGAGGCGCTTCCCGGTATGAATATCAGAGAAACTTTCGAGAGCAAGGTCTCCAAGGCTCTCAACGATGCTCGTGATAAGGCCGGTACCACGACAGAAGACAGTCTTAAGGACGGAAACAATGCCGTCGTCATGGCACGTTCCGGTTCCAAGGGTTCTTCTATCAACATCTCCCAGATGACAGCTCTGGTAGGACAGCAAATTGTCGAAGGCAAGCGTATTCCTTTCGGTTTCAAATACCGAACGCTGCCTCACTTCACAAAGGACGATTACTCTCCAGAAGCTCGTGGTTTCGTTGAGAATTCATACCTTCGAGGCTTGACCCCTTCGGAGTTCTTCTTCCACGCCATGGCTGGTCGTGAGGGTCTCATTGATACGGCTGTCAAGACCGCAGAAACGGGTTACATTCAGCGTCGTCTAGTGAAAGCTCTTGAAGACGTTAGTGCCCGATACGATGGTACTGTTCGCAATTCTCTCGGCGATATCATCCAATTCATTTATGGTGAGGACGGTCTTGATGCGATGCACATCGAAAAGCAAGGCATGGATCACTGGATCATTCGAGATGCCGATTTCGCGAAACGATATCGTCTCGACGTCATGGATACGCTTCCACCAAGTGTAGCGGACTCTCTCGAGTACATTCAGGATATTGCCCAGGATCCTCAGGCTCAGGAGTTACTCGACTATGAGTATGACACCCTTTTGAAAGATCGTGAATTCCTGCGACAAGCCAAGATGAACAGTGAGAAGCTGGACTCGTCCTTCCAGCTGCCTCTCAATGTGGGCCGATTGATTGAAAGCTCCAAGAAGCTGCTGAAGGTCGACGAGACCAAGTCGAGTAACCTCACTCCGCAGGATGTCATTCCTGTTGTTAAGCATCTACTAGAAGGCATGGTCGTTGTTCCTGGAGCCGATGTCGTATCGAAAGAAGCAGACCACAATTCCACATTGCTTTTCAAGGCCCTTTTGCGATCCAAGTTGGCCTTCAAGCATCTAGCTTGCTTCCATCGACTAGATAAGATGGCGTTCCGCCACGTTATCGGCGAGCTTGACCGCAAGTTCCGCAGAGCAATGGTTAACCCAGGTGAAATGGTTGGTGTTTTGGCTGCCCAGTCGATTGGTGAACCGGCCACCCAGATGACCCTGAACACCTTCCACTTCACTGGTATCTCGTCTAAGAACGTTACTCTGGGTGTGCCGCGTCTGAAGGAGATTTTGAACGTGGCTAGTAACATCAAGACACCTTCAATGCAAGTTTTCCAGGCTGGTGCCCCAAGCCAGGAACGTGCAAAGAAACTCCGCAGTATGGTGGAACATACAAACTTGCGCTCCGTTACTGCTGTCACTGAGATCTACTACGATCCGGTGATTGACGCCACGACGATCCCCGAAGATAACGATATGGTTGAGTCGTACTTCTTGATTCCTGACGAATCCGGCCCCTCCATGGAGCGACAGTCTAGATGGATGCTACGTATCGTTCTCGACAGACAAAAGATGCTGGATAAAGGTCTATCAATCGATGATGTAGTGCTGCGACTCAAGCAAGATTACGGTGCCGATTTGGCCGTCATCCCTAGTGATGACAACAGTCCGAACCAAGTCATCCGTATCCGCTCGATGCTGGACGCAGAGAAGGAGGGCGATAAGGCCATCGAGGACGACATCATGCTGAAACGTTTGTCGGATCATCTGCTGGAGAACTTGACGCTTCGTGGTGTCAAGGGTATTGAGCGAGCTTTCCTCAATACCGGTGCCAAGATCCTTGTGGACGATGACGGTTCGTTGATACAGGAGAAGAAGGAGCAAGGCAAGTGCGAAGAATGGTACCTGGACACTTCAGGTACCGCTTTGCGCGAAGTCTTAGCTGTTGAGGGCGTAGACACCAAGCGCACAATCACGAACGACCTGTGGCAAATTGTCGATCTGCTCGGCATTGAAGCAGCCCGTGGAGCTCTACTGAACGAGTTACGACGTGTGCTGGCGTTCGACGGTTCGTATGTCAACGAACGACATCTCGCTCTTCTCGTTGATGTCATGACATACCGCGGTAGTATTGCTGCCGTGACAAGACATGGTATCAACAGAGCCGACACAGGTGCGTTGATGAGATGTTCTTTCGAAGAGACGGTTGAAATCCTCTTGGAGGCTGCCTCCATCGGTGAACTTGACGACTGTAGAGGTATCTCCGAGAACGTTATGCTTGGTCAACTTGCTCCTATGGGTACTGGACACTTCCAAGTATTCCTGGATCCGAAGATGCTAGAGACAGTGATTTCGGACAATTCTCGGATGGGTCTTATGCCAGGCATGACGGTGAAGGGCAACCAGATGGATGGTGCCGCGACTCCTTACGACACGGGATCGCCTATGGCAGACAGTGGGTACGGCATGAGCCTTGCTTCCCCTTCCATGGGAATGGGCAATTTCTCGCCCATTGTTGGCGCTGGTTCAGACAACACCCCAGGCTTCCTGTCAGAATATGGACCTTCAGCTGGTGGTACCAGTCCATACAGGCCAACCAGTCCCGGCGGCACGAGCCCTTTCTCTCCCTCATCGCCTCTTGGCGGGTACGGAAATTACTCGCCCACCTCCCCGGGCACTGGATATTCGCCAACTTCACCCATGCAGGGCGGCCGTTATCCCACATCGCCCTCTTTCAGCCCAGCTTCGCCCTCGTTCTCCCCTGCCTCTCCTGGCTTCCGGGCTACCAGTCCCAACTACAGCCCGACTTCGCCAAGCTACTCTCCTACCTCGCCGGCCGCGGGACATTACTCGCCAACCTCACCGGCCGGGCACTCTCCTGTGTCACCTAACTATTCACCCACAAGCCCGTCTTATTCCCCGGCTTCTCCCAACTACGGCCGAGCTTCCCCAAGTTACTCGCCCGTATCACCCAACTATTCTCCTACTTCACCGAACTCGTATTCGCCCACGAGTCCGAACTATCGCCCAGGAGGTCAAAACTCGCCCACGAGTCCACACTACTCCCCCACGGTTAGTACTGTTCTATCCTACACAGAGTCCAGTCGCTAACAAACACTTGCAGTCCCCCACGTTCAGTCCTAATCCAAGTCGCTCCCCGGCGCCTGGCGGCAGTACCAGTCCCAAGTAGTAAGTTGTCTCTCAGTGACGTGCTGTTCTGATGCCAGTTGACTAACTCGGTCGATCACAGTTCCCCAAGTTCGCCCAAGCAAAACTAAGCTGACTGGCTGCCTCTGGTGGCACGTACGCATAACACCTATTGTTTAAATAAATTACGAAAGGCGTATCGAGGGAGTTTAGTGTTGCATCTCGGCGTTATTGATTTTCTCCTTTCATTCGTGGTGCAGTCCCTAACGAAACTCTCAAACCGAATTCCAGTATCATAATAGAAGAGGGATTTGTCTAACGCCACTGCCATTTGCATTGAAGGAGAGGTTAGAGAGACTGGCAAAGGCACAAAAAAGTACCATCGTCCCAAGATGAGCAAGATTTCCTAATGCACCACAACCACCGAAAAAAAAATTCGTTTTCCGGATGTAGTTGTTCATTGCCGGTTCATGATTGTACAAGATTTACAGCGAGGAGAGAGAGAGAGAGGGGGGGGGGCACAATGGGTCTTCGTTTTTTTCTTCGTAGAATCCTGTTTATGGATGAGAATGAGTGACCGAACATTGATTGTTTTATGCCTAAATTGAACAGATTGGAAAGGATCGATGTGGTTGTGGTGGTTTAAGGACTGGTCTTGAGAGAGATGAAGGCTCAAGGTCATCGTACTGAGACACGACGTTGTCGGTGATGGGTTTGCGTTATTGTGGATCAGTAGACCGCTTCTCTACTCTCTAATACTATGGCTGTTAAACGTATCCATTGATCTTCCTGGTTTCTGTGGACTGTGATTTGAATAGACTGTTGATGAATTTACCACGTTGAGTGGTTTTACATAGATGCCTCATGATGATCTACTCTATTACACGTCTTCCCCGTCTCAAATCCACACCTACCACAACAACATTCGTCTTCTCGCCTCCCACCCAGTCCTTCATCCTCATCCTCAGTTTCAACACCAGATTCAACCGTCCTAGCCTACCTGCCTACACACCTCCCCGCCACAATTCCCAAACACCATCTGCTTCACCATTAATTACTCAGTCCTTCATCCCCAACCTCAGTTTCAACACTTGAATCAATCTACCTACACGCCTCCTCCGCATCTCAATCCCACAACACTACTCCGTCTCACCATCCAGTCCGTCTCATCCTCATACTCATTAAACTCCAGTCCCAGTCATCCGACCTCCTACACACCTCATCATCTCAGATCCCATTCCCTCCACCTCGCTACCATCCCGCCGGTATCCTCACCCTCAACACCCTTCCGCTCCCCTTCAAACAGGGGTTCAAATATCTAACAAGGGTTCGATTAACTCCTCTAAACGCGGTTACCCCTAACACCAAATTCTTTCGGCGAGGTCGAGAATACGACCGTACCTGACATGTAAAAGTCCCTTACATCACTAACTAACAGACACACGAACGAACCCCTTCGTTTCAAGGGACATAGATATCAGGGGCTCGGTATATCTCCTGACGAGCTTCCATACATAGAAAGAAGCTTAGCAAGATACTACCTACCTACGCATCTCTTGACATACACCCCATCCATACATAGAACGAACATCACGAGCGACGGAATCCCGCAGACCCCAACCCAACCCAACCCAACCTCCCTCCCCGCACTCACTCCCTCTATATTATCTGCATACACACAATACAGTAAGTGCGTAAGCAGGGACGTACGTACGTAGGTTAGGTGAGTCCCTACTTCATCACCAACAGCCTCCGAGTTTCGCGTACCCCCTTCGGCACGGGGACGGGGCCGAAAGGATCCGGATAGATAGTTTCCGAAGAGGATGCCAGTGGATCTTATGTAAGGGGGGAGGAAGCGAAGATGTTCGCGGGTTAGGGTTACTACTTTGAATGTATTTCCGGACACGAGACAACAACAGGACCGTTGACTTGTGGGGGTTCTATCTGATGGAAACCCACACGTAGGTACGGATTGCGGCGGGGAGTCTGCCAATGCAATGCAAGTAATACGGGTGACGCGGGTAACGCGCATCGTTCTCAAACCGTGTCTACTTCGTACCTTGGTGACAGCAGAATCAGCGAAGAAAATGGGGGTTACATTGTCCACGAAAAAAGAGCGGAATTGTTGGTTTTCGCCCTCTTGAATTTATAGAGGGGCCTAGAAAAACGATCACGCGCGCTCTCTATCGTCCCTATTTCTATCCGTTATCTTTATCTCTCGGAACGGGGGAAAAGGGTGGGATGGGTAGTGGTGTAAGTGGAGGACATGGAAACGGACGCGAACGCGACGCCGCACAATGTAACGGCAGCGCCGCACGTCACGTCAGCGGCCCCCGTGTTTGAGGTAGGGCTAGCCGAGACGGTTAATTTTTTGAGATCTCTTACATGGCATACATGCGCATGCTACATATAACACATGGCACGTGTCGCGGTAGGATCCATATTTTTGAACGCGGCGGGATGGATGAAGGGGGCCGAAACAGGGCTCTTCGTAACCGTACCCACGATTGGCCTTTTCTGTTGTTGTAAAACCGTTGTAATCCGTAGATCCTTGCATTAGTCGATGTGATGTCGCGCATACGGTTCATTCTTAGTCCACGATGCATTCGCCGATGCGACGGAGAGGTTATAGACGAGAATCGCGTTCTGAGGTATGAACACCCCCAACCCCTATTTACTATGTCCGGATATCCGAAATAGGAACCGAAGCTGTTGTTACTATTGTTCATACGCCGGGTCTCGGAGGGATACCGTGTGACCTTGTGAGGCTCCGATTTTTCTCCCCTCGATCAATGTGGTAAGTGAGCTGCTGTGCGCGCTGTGGCACCAAGCAAGTCACATTACGAGTACGCGTCGGCCGTTGCAGTACGACCTTGACACAAGCACAAGCCCATGTGTGTGATGGGACACAAGCGAGGATACGAGGGCAGAAAATGCCCGAACGTTTCTGATTCTGTCTCAAGGCTTGTTTCGTACCTTGACAACCACCTGACAAACACCTAGGTGAGAATATCAGTTGCGTGCCACAGGCGTAGAATCCAAAACAGGTGCGAACCCCGGAACCTGGTGATCCTGCTCGCAGAGTTAGGCAATGAGACGAGTCGTATAAGTTAAAATAGGCAACACACAGTGATATCGCCCGGACGGGCGGGATGCGTCTCGACCTTAAGAGTTTGTACGCGCGAACTGTGTGTTGCCTTCCTTTTCTATCCCGCGGTGAAACATCCGGTCTGATGGATTAGGATAGAGAGGGCGAAGGGTTTCCACTTTCGCTCATGAGTTTGTCAAACGTTGCTCTCCCGAGGAGCTTTGCGTAACTCCCGTTCGGATCTAGCCGCAAAGACTCACATGACCAAACGAACGGAGCGAGGTCGGCATCCCACAAAGGTGTAGCGTTGCCTCCTGGGAGATATCCCGTAAGCGGACCGTCTCAATCACAGTAATGACTCGGCAAGGAGTTGCCATTTTGAATGAGTTTAGAGACCATTTCTCTAGATAGAGAGCGCATAGAGTAGAATTTGGCAGGATGATACGAATCGAAGCTCAAAAGGTGACACGGGATATTCAGTACTTGGTAGGACATAAGTTGGACATGTATAATCGAGTTCGGTAGGCCTTTCATGGCGTCTATGATCATGTCCGACCATTGATAACCCAGAATGAGTTGTATGAATAGCCGATATGTTCGGGGCGAGGCACCACGGAGACTCGACGTAAATGATCATTTTTGTGATCCTGCAACGCTGAAATCGAACAGAAGTGACTTCGCAGTACCACTTCCTGCTGGATGCTCTGCCTTAGGTCAACTGGCTGCCAACAGGAGTCGTCAAGGCTGACCAGAAGGACTTCAGTCTCACACCAATAGCTAGTAGACGCAATCAGCAATGCTCGTATGTTGAAACAACCGCGCCATCCAACACGAACTAGATCACGGTCGCTTCCAAACCGTCGGAATCGACAAGCGCAAACTTCCACTTTTTCAGGACCAACTTTGATGTCGGCTACATCTGCTGCTAACAGTTGCATTGGAACTGTCTAGTGCTGATAATAGGACTTATCACCGCCGCAATCGCGTTCTGGAAGGCTACTTACTTATGATTAACCCACTTTATTCTGCACGACGTCTTACAGCTGTTAGGCGCGAGCATGCTTCTCGCAACACAGCATGATCCTCATGAGCAGCAGCAGCAGCAGGCGGCACGTTAGAATGCAAGAGAACAATCACAGGGGTATGATGGGCGTTGGGCCAACCGACAGCAGGAATACTCCTGATTGCATGTTGGCAGGTATACGAGCGCCATCTTGCTGCTATCGCTGCGAGGTGCCGCGAGGTGCCGCGAGGTGATGCCGGCGGGCTGTGCCTTGAAGTGGCCAGGCAGAAAAGTAGGAGGCAGGTTGCTCAACAAAAACGTTGCGAGCCGATGAAAGAGTGTACGCAATTTGTTAGGCGGTCCGAACTAGCCGGAGATGGTGTACGGTTAGAAAGCGTTCGATACTGGAGCAGCACTTGTCTGTGGTCCTGTCACGCGCCGATTTGCAATCCCTTCCGATGCAGGTGTCCGTCTGTCGTCCATCAGGCCGGCTGCCTTGCATGGGTATTACTATTTCCCGCCGTGCCAGGTTGCACTACTGCGAACCATCAACATGCAGAAAACAAGGCAAGGAAAAGCGTCTTGCTGGACGTTCAATAGAGTAAAATGCGAGTTGCGAGTTGTGAGTGCATCGCCTCATTCGATCGCATGTTGTTGCTTGCGAGGTGCAGCGACAAGACAAGTAGATATAAACTACTGCGACAAAAGGAGACACGGCCGGTGTGTTTGGCTGCCGCAGCAGCATCGGCTGCCTCACCTTTTTCAGCTCCAAGCTCGTAAAGCAGCAAATTGCGCGTTTGCGCTGGGAGGACGTTGAAGAAGATGCATCGACATTCACGGCCGGTCCGAAGTGGCTGAGTTGCACGCGGGCCGCTTCAGCGGGCCAACATTCGACGTACCGGCTTCATGTGGGCCGCTAGCACTGAACGGTCTTGGTAGGGAGCAGTTCTCGCTCCGTAGACAACTCAGCAATGAGGCCTCGTAAAGTAAAGGTGGAAAAAAATGGACGGCCCGTGATGTACGACGGGAGCACGGAATGCTGTGCGAGGGTGAGAATGTGTGCGAGGAGGAGCGAGAGTTGAGGTGGTACGCCTGTGAGCAGTCAGTGAGTGAGGGGACACTGTTCCGTACTCGGAGGCACCAGGTAGTCCGTAGTAACCACTGAATGCAGCAAGGAGCGAGGGGTGTGTGGTTCTTGCCAGGATGTTTTACATATGCACGTATCAAAACATCCGATTAATCGGGGTAACGTGCATAATGTGCCTATCAGGGTTCAGGATTGCATTTCTTGGAAAAGGACGGAATCGGAATGCGGAAACATGACGACAACAAGGTTACATCCAAGGCGATAACGATGGCGATAGGGTATACAAGTCCATACCTACCTCCATGGGCCAGGGAGATACTATAAAAAAAGAATCCGGTCAGACATAAGCAGGCCCGGGGGAATCGATCAAACAAACCTCCCTCTTGTTTTAAAATACAATTCCTGCATTGATTGTTTCTGTAAATAAATTTAAAGATCTCAGCTACGGTCGAGCTGCTATGCGACCCAAACGTAAAATCTATTTATGTCTGTTTTTTTGAAAGGTTTGAGGAGCCGCCCGCGCGCAGGCCGTCCCTAGCGTCCCCTATTTCTCACTGAAAACACGCCCAAGAATAAAAGAAAATCCCCCCTGGCCGCCCTTTCAGGTTGCATACTGCCAGCTAAAGTACCTACAAGTGGTACCAGCTCCGGCTGCTCCATCATGCACCTCCCTTTCAAATATCACATGATGAATTGCATATGCGAGGGATCCTGTCCTCACTCACCCATAATCCTCCATTTATCCGTAGCATTTAATATATTTTCATACCTATCTGGAACGCCTAGTATTTATTTATTTTTAATCATGACAGCCTCAGGTCCGACCCGGCCACTCGACCTACCTACGTGTCTGTAGTTGGCCTTGCTAGGTCTTTAGGATTGTAGCTATTCTTGAGTACGCCGATTTGTTTGGTGATGATGTCTTCTCATGATTAGGTCGGTCTGAGGCGCATGCTAACAACTCAGACGGAACGCAGAGAGAGTCGAAAGGGGGGTGTGAACGATGTATTGCTGTTTTTGGTCCCAATCTCGGCCGTGTCTCTTCGGGACGTAGAGTCGGCCAGTGATTTCTATTTGGGGCATTTCTGACAGGTGGGAAAATTGCGCGCCGCCGTGCTGCAGGAAGAGAGAACCGTGTTCCCGTTTTTCTGAGGTAAAAAAAAAACAAGTAATTCCCGCGTGGTTGGACTTGTGTTTCGGTTGTCTGTCCTACGGTTCACTGCAGGGTTTTGGCATATTTGACAGGCAACTGACATCCCTTCCGGTTAGGTCGCTACCCGATAATGGCGGGCTTGTCAGACACGCTACATGGAAGTTCATTTCATTTTTTTTATTTTATCGTTAGGTCACAGTAAGCACGAGTTGATATGGGAAATGAAAAGATAGATATGAATGCGAATTTGTATTGGAGACGAGACGAGGAAACTAGATACTCAATTGAGAGATAGTGAGAGGAAAAATGTGAAAAGGGGGGGAAAGGAAAAAAACAGGAGGTGATCAGATTTGGGGGTTTCTTTTCGAAAAAATCCAGCAGCCCAAAACAAACCAGCGAGAAACGAAGAAAAGAAAAACAACAACATCCAATCCTTTCATCCATCCATCCCGTCCCGGACACCGCTGAATTTTGAGTCGTCTTAAACGAACAGAAATCTCCCTGCAGCGCCCACGCCAGTGTAAATGAATGACACACCCTGCGAAGAAGAAGAAGGAAAACGGAAAGAAAACGGAAAGAAACTTGAGAAGTAAGAAACGAAAGGGAAAAACAGAAAAAAGAAACCGAAATGAGAAGTGAAAACAACAGAAGCCGCATGTCCGAATCTCAGAGCCGCTAAAGAGCAGAGATGTCAAAGCAGACTTAAAAAACAGACAAACTTGCGCGATTGCTCGCCCGGCCTCTTTCCCTATAACCGAACCCGTGTTCCATGATGTCTCCCTTTTCTTCATTGGCTGTGACCCGCGTACAGTGAGTGCCGTAGGCTGCTTGGGATCGGGTTATAATAGCGTCTTTTTTTCTATTGTGGGCGAGGTTAGGGATCGCTGCGGCTAGGTCAATGGGGCAGATCGTCTTACCTATTATTGTGCTCCCGCGTCTCTAGTGCCTAGTGGTTCTCTAGTGGTTCTCGCAGGGTCCGGCGTACTTGGTCTCCTTGATTCGTGTTCCGCCGCAAGTGGAAGGGCTGGAGCAGGTCACAGGGCCCATGTCCCGGACGTGGCCGCAGTTGTAGGTGATGATCTGGTGGGTGCACATTTTGAAGATGGGAGAGACTTGTCGTCGACGAGTGTCTGAAGCGTCAATTAGCGAGGGGGCTCAGACGAATCTTTGGTGAAGACTCACTCACTTGTTGAGTTTGTGAGAGTGAGGCGGTTTGACCCGGTGGTTGCCGTGTAGTAGATGGGGCTAGTAGCGAGTGCTGAAGCTCAGATGAGAAGTGATTGTTCTCGAGGATGGTCGAAGTGATGATTGCGAGTTGCTGTTTGTTGTCGTGGCTGTTGCTGTTGCTGTTGCTGTAGTAGTGATTGTGGTGATGGTGATGAGGACTGAGATCGGTTTGTTGACGGGAGGGAGGACGAGACTTTATAATGATGGTGACACGAGGTCAGGACCACTTTGGCTCTTAGGGATTCTACTCTTGTTTGCTCCCGGGTCCAGGTTTGCGATGCCAGCAGCGAGGTCCGTCCGCACGATTGCGTGTGAAGTGGCATAGAATCTGCTGCGATGCCTTCAACGTCACCGTTACATGTTGGATGCTGATGCCCTTTTTTTTTCCATCGGTGACCCAACAGCGGTAGTGCCATGCGGAAGGACCCATCCCATGTACTCGAACAAACACATACACGGAACTACTTGGGAATAGTCTTAATACACCTCACTCCTCGTTGGGGCTTGAAGAATGCAGTCAGCTGCTGTGTTAATGAGGGTTGCAATAGCAATCAGTGCCCCGTGTGGAGATAGAGGCTTAGGGGGGGTCGAGCTAGCCCGGCAGGAGTAGTGGTCCCGGATGAGTTAGCTTTCCAACAGCAAGGGATGGATTCGGGAAACTGCGCGTGATGCGTCTGAACTGGGTTCTCCCCGAGAAAGAACGACAGCAAGAGTCGACATTCTCGCTCAACAGCGCAGGAGACAGGGAGAGCAGGCGAGCAGGAGAGCGTGCATAGCGGGATAAGATCACGTCATACGGCATGAGGGCCCATGGCACAATATCCACTTGCGATGTAGCATCAGGAATTACCTACTGGCAAAACGGTAGTTAGGGTCGAGATTAATGTTGGGCCGCGGCCTCTCAGGTTACCCCATTGGCGGTAGATACCAGGGACGTTACAATAAGAGACGCCGTGCAGCCACAGACGCCCCAAGCGAGCGGCAGTCACGGCTTAGCCATATCGGGGCTCCTCAGGACGGAATACTGTCCGTTGGGAGTAAGAGTAGCGTTGTTATATGTAGGAGTCTCCGATCCCGAAGGCAGACTTGGAGGATGTTAGTGACGGATCACCCAGATTCGTCTAGTAGCTGAACGGCTAGCTCGACGAAGTGGACGAAGTGGACAATGCCAGATGGGCCCGACGAGAGGGTAATTCCGGTCATCCATGATTCCGGGACATGTATGCACGTCGCCTGTGCGGAATTGTGCCTGCTTTTCGCTGACGGCATTTTGGGTCTTGACTCTCCTGCATGCGCACTCTCTTTCGCTGTATTCTCTATTTTTTTTTCCCTGTACTCCGAATGCTCTTCGGTGATAAAAGTAGTCGTGATTGTGTGTTCCGTAGAGACTCATCTGACCAGAAGAGAGAGTCGAACCGGAGTTTGGGGATTGGCTTGCTGGGAAGAGGATCTGAGACCGGGGTGCCTCAGGGTGTAGGGTAGGGCAGGTAGGGTACCTGAGGTACCTAGGGTAGGGTAGGGTACATAAGGGTAGGAACACCACTCGATTCAGTGCAATACCTCGCAGTGGTGTACCCTACCCTCACTGACTGCTACTGGTGCTACGCTAATTAATACCTGTGCTATAGGTACTGTGGTGCAGCCTGAAAGGTAGTACCCAGATGGGCTAGACTGCGTCGGTATCTGGCGTGCCTAGAACGGTAACTGTGCCAGAGATGCATCTGCAGATGCAGATGCTCCCCCCAACCTATAGCGCAACTGTGTTATTGGGCTTATGTAGGAATTCGACCTTCTTACCAGGACGAGTAGGTACAACACCGGGGCAGAGGATGAGCCAACAGAGCACTTTAGAACGTCTTCCGTCAAATCCAGCCAAATTAATTCGAAATTATTCAACGGACTCGAATCTCGGGACTGCTAATTACGTACAAACCTCTATAACAGGTACCCGTATAGGGGCACATGATATTCCGTAGATTACTGCAGTGTACGGAATAGCCAAGTGCGAAGAGCGTTGAGACTTGCGCGGAGTCCCGGTCTGCTCACCGTCCAGCTGCCTAAGGCGTTGTCGGTCCGTGAATTGCACATAATTTGGCAGTTTGATGTCCGTTGGATCTTCAGTCTACGGAACAACAACAACTGAACAGGTGTAGATTCAATGCAAGTCTAAGATTTCAAACTGGCACAGCCATAATCTGACTTCTTCAGCAACTTGGTGCATCGCCTTTCATTCCTCAGTTCCCATTGATCGCTTGCCAATTGCCATTCCGCTGCACAAGGAGGATCAGGAAGCGTCGCGACTGCCGATGTCAGATGGCGGGCCGACAGCGTTGCGGCAGCTGGACTGGACCGGCCCGGACCCCTGCGTGACAACCATCAGCGCTCCTCTCCGTACTCCGTATTCCGAAAACCACCTGCAGTAATCCGTAATCCTCTACCTGTTCCGCATCCCGTATCTTAACTAAGTAGGTAACTAAGTAGGTAGGTAATATATCGGTGGAACGGGCTAGGTGAACTGACATGTTGGTAAGCGGTTGGTGAACCGTGCCGTGAGCCATCGCGTTAGTATTCTCTGGTGTCTGGTTGTATGGTGTATGGATTACTATTTGGGGTGGTATTATACCGATACCTATCTAACTAATTAGGAAGTGTTCAAGTACGTACAGCAACGGCCCCCAGGACATACTACCACCATGGCAGCCAGGCCAAGCGTTGATCTGCATACAGACCGAACCAACAACAGCCGCCACCCGCGCAAGCACCCACTCTTTCTCACCTTTTCGATGCGCCTTTAGCGCACCGTCACAGTTTACACACGCACTCAACTCGCGCACACACGAGCGACTTGCGTCTGTCCGTGCCTATCGTGTGTAGTATGTACGTATCATGGAGTTTCTTGTCTACGCGGCGTTGTACACGAGTCGGTAGATTGCAGGGCCAACCCGATTTCTGCACCTCGAGTTAAGCCATGTGCCAACACAAGGACCCGTACAACTTTCCACCCCCTGTATTACTGCTCCGGCTGCATGTTGTACGACATCGCATGGCCGTGGATGATGGAAAGGAGAAGAGAAACCGAGAGTGAGCGAGAAGAAACACCAAGCAACCAGCTTCCCGGTCCGGCAAGACTGTTCGATGCGGGTTTTCAGAATTTTTCTTTGACTCCTCTGTGATTCATGCCGTGGAACACTCAACCAACTCCTGGTAACTAGCTTGCATGCAGGTCTTGGGAGTTGCCCGCTCCGTCCTCGGCACCTATCTCATATACTTGACGTCGATACCATGGTCTTAGCTCAGCTGTGCTCTTCCAGGTATCGTAGTCCTTTTCGAGGGAATAAGCCGGTCGCGTTCCTTGCAAGGACGGCCGCGACCTCTTTGCTACTATGGTACTGTAGTACCACTAATATCAGAGCCGCATGAGGTTCAGCTTCTAACTAGTGCGTGACAGTCTTGTCTTAAACCACTCATCCAACAATGCCATAATTCAACTCGATCCTCCTAAGCACTGTAAAGGGGTGCTTGCGTTGTCATCAACAACCAACTGGGATCGGATTCCAACTTCCATGACAACCCGTCCTTCAGATATCGAACATTTCATGTAACATGTAACAACTCATAACCAGACTGACTGACTCCATCCATGCGTAGGTGGCCCGCATGCAGGTCAGAAGGAGCCTTGCATACCACGCCTACCTACCACGTGCGAAATCATCTGCCAGTTCCGCCCTGGCTCTTCCCCTCCAACCTCTCCCTTCAGACCTACCACTCAGGGAGATCACGGAAGTCTTGTTAGTAGCAAGAAGCACCTGACCGAATGCCCTGATGGGGACCTCTTTGGCTCCGGCCATAGGATCAGTTGGAAGACCGGGTCATCGGGAGCCATGAATGCGGTCAGCTTTTTAGACTATCCGTCAACGCCGCCTGCACCTGCGGCCAGGAGGATCTGGGGCCACCCTCTTGCTGAATCCTCTATGCAAGCATTCAGAAAAGCCGTAGTCGGCATGTTCTTCACGGCTGTCAACTCCCCGGCTACTGCAAGGAGGTCGGTACGACAAGAGACTTTTCCGACGTTCATGCTTCTGGGCCGGAACGCAGTGAACCAACAAGGGTGGAAGTGTTGCGATGGCTCCACTACCACTAGCCAGAACGGTACGAATGAAATAACGACTCCTCGTATCCAGAAACCCGGGTCTTTTTTCTGGAGAAAGAAGCGTGATGAAGACGACCTGCGCCATATCTCTGGTCCAAACCACCGTTGCCAAGAGGCAGCTGCAACAACCCATCACATCCTGTATGTCAGCACTGCTGTACTCTTTTGATAATTAGTCTCTCTTGCTATCACAATGGACGGGACTATCTTCGCCGTTGACCTAGAATGGTTAGAGGCTGCCGCGTGAGTTGCGTTGTTGTGTAGAAGTCGGTTTTCTCGCAAGTCCAAAGCGACCTTAAACCCCTCAGAGCTCGTCATGCGACTGCTGCTGGATGTCTAACTGCGTCTTTATTGTAACCCAATTAAGGGGCGCAGATTATCCTAGCCGATCTTGGTTGATATTGCGGAAGGTGTCCACGCTATCAGAAAGCATTGCCAGTCGCGAGAGTGATGATGCGAACTCGTAAGCGTCGACTATCGAATTAATCGCGGCTTCATGATATACTGTACTGTTCTCGCGCTACGCGGATTGCCCAGCTTCCTAATTAGTTAATGAGCTAGAAAAGGCCCCGCACTCCCGAGGCCAATAGTGACGCGGAAATGAAGAATTGCGCTGTGTGTGCCGAATAGTCGAATGGAGAGCCGCGCGTAAATTAAGCGCCCTGGGGTTCAGGGGTACCATAGCGCCGGATCGAAATGGTCACTACCGAACTACCCAAAAGGGGTTCGACCGTCACATTCAATCATGGAGCGCGTTTGGAGGTATACTATGGTATACCTGCATTTCAAACTCGGTCAACCCTAGGAAACATCAGCAGCCAAGTCGAAATCGAGTCCATTCCGAGTCGGAAGAGCGTCGTAGTGCTATCGCAGAAGGAGAAAGGAATCCCTGCTTTAATGAGTTGATTCCAAGGATCTTTGTCAACCCCCACGCAGCCAACCTAGTGACAGGAGCCGAGCTCTCCGTTGTCCGTCTGCATCTGAGCTGTCGATCCAACAACGACCGAAATTTTTCGTAGAGACCGATGAGAGGGGTTTTCTTGCTCGGCCCGGTCCATCCTAGAAGAATCAATATCCTCTAGCGTCCTCGATCATATGAATGGTCAAGTCGCGCAACCCCTTGCTTCGGTCCTAGACGCATCTCGGGATGAAGTAGCAGCGAATGACTCGGCTAATTTTTCTAGTTCTGTGCATCTGTCGAGGGGACGAGAAGCAGCAGACTTTTTCTTGATCCACACCGGCAAGATTTGCAGTCTGTGATCCAACACCGCAGACACACATCATCCACCGAGTTCTTGGCACGAGGTTATTACCCAGTTTCGACTATGACCTCACTCGCCGCTTATCATGACACCGATGGACCAGACCAAAGGATTCCGATCTAGGTGGGCCTTGTGATACTGGACGAGCGGAGAGGGGAAAGGGGAGGAGAGAAGAGGGGGAGGCATGAAGGGAGTGCAGATGATAATTTGCACGCCGTCAGCTGGAACAACCCAGTCGAGTAGCAGTACTCCAAGCAACATAGAAGAACTTCTGTGTCTTGAGAAGCCGACTTATCCGCTCATTCGATCGCGGTCCTGTTGATCCAGATTGCTTCCCCTCGTTCTGATTCGGGTTGATGTTGCCCGACTTGACTGCCAGGGTATTCAGGGGGCTGTCGAGACTTCGCTCTTCGACAGACTGAACCCCCCAAGAGCGTTAGCTGGCATGCTCTAAAACCGGGCCTTCTCCCACAGTTGTTATTACCTAGGTAGGCTGAATGATTGGGTAGCTCTCGCAAACTCATTCCATTCCGAAGTAGGAGCACCTGGACAGATGACCCGACCTCTTTCCATCGGGATCATGGTCCGAGTTTCAGGTTGAGCTTGGTCTCTCGCACGCGTCACCAGCCTACACTTGAGGCAGGTAGAGTCCGCATCCCCTATGCCCTATGTCCCGCCTATTAGCAGTGGCCTTGACCTCAGGTTGGCCAAACGGGTAGGGGCCACTTTGAGGTCGAGAAGGTCCACCCCTCGATGAAAGCCCAATTCCATGTAGCACAAGCAAGCAGCGTATCCCTGGAAAGAGCCATCACTCAATCGGATCTGTGAAAGGAGCCAACAGCTTTGATTCTGCACTGTCAAAGACATGGACATTGTTCACCTAGTCCTCGATTGGGACTGACCGAAGCTGCTCAGTCAAGTCAAAAGCTAACTTTTCATGCGGCTCGCATGCGACCAGCGGCCGCGTGTTCAGCGGCCTTCGTTAGAAGACGCCGAGGGGTGAATCCACACTTTCACGTCTCTTCGTCTCCTCATAAGATCCTAGCCTTGCAGAGGATAGTTCTCGGCCCTATTATGTTTACTAGTTATCGTGTCAGTGAAAAATTGGCATGTTGCGATAAAGAGCGCAAAGAGAGGCAAACTATGAGTGAGCCAGGAAGGAAGGGGCACTAGGAATGCTACGATACACTGGCACCTTATCTCCGAACAGCGGAACAAGGAAAATCCGACAGCTGTCAAAGTTAGGTAGATTAGGTAATTAATAACGGTGTTAAGTATTGCATTCTACTCGTACAGCTAACAACAACTCATTTACCTTGATTTACCTATTTGAGATGTAGGACCTTCGTACGGAAGTGCGATTTAATAATTCTGCGTGCCAAGGTTTATAGCGTGGATGCCAAGAATATAGTGTACCAGCTAAATGTGCCTCATTTAATGCATAGAATTAATTTAGTGAAGCTTTTTCTCATAGTGGCCTATCGCACGCTGTATGAGGCGTGCGATCGCATGCCTCATACGGACTACAGCGTGCGATAGGCCAAGCAATTCTACTATGTGTTGAACCCTCCAGCGCCCTATCGCTTCCACCGATCGCTCGCCTCATGCCACTTAGGTGACCTATCGCTTCCAACAGTCGCTCTCCTCCTGTGATTTAGATGCCCTATCGCTCTCCTCGGGCCTCTGAACCGTTCTATCGCTTCCACCGATCGCTTGCCTCATGCCACTTCGGCGCCCTATCGCTTCCACCGATCGCTCTCCTCCGTTCTCTAAGTCGCCCTATCGCTCTCCTCGGGCTCCTGAGTCGCTCTATCGCTTCCACCGATCGCTTGCCTCATGCCACTTCGGCGCCCTATCGCTTCCACCGATCGCTCTCCTCCGTTCTCTAAGTCGCCCTATCGCTCTCCTCGGGCTCCTGAGTCGCTCTATCGCTTCCACCGATCGCTCTCTTCTTATCACTTAGGCGCCCTATCGCTTGCCTCTATCGCTCTCCTCTCGTTGCTTGAGCATCCTATCGCTCCCCCCTATCGCTCTCCTCCGATCTTTAAAGGCGATCTATCGCTCTCGTATAGGCAAAGTAAACTGCTTGACGGGTCGCCCACGCGGTCTTTTGGGCCCGAATGCGTTGCGACCTTCGATATATTCGTTGCCGCCCCCTAATTCTATAACTCGCTTGACGTGCTCAGGGATTCGTTCAATCCACGCCTGTATCTGCGATTGCTGAAGGTCATCCCACGCTCGGTCCACTTCGCAACAGCTTCAGCCCGATTCTTAGGTGGACCGTAGCGGGTGGTCTGACGCTTCATCCAAAACCAGCAAGGTTCAATAGCGTTGAGGTCAGGAGAGTTGCCGCACCAGACCATGCGTTGGACGTTGGCCATATTGTAGAAGTGCTCTTGAACACGATGGCTGTGGCTAGGAGCTTTATCTTCCTGCACGAGGGTGCCTGGGCGAGTCGCTGCCACCTCGTGGGCGAAGGGGAATAGCTTTGGATGCAGTATCTCCTTCCCGTAACGCCACCAATCTATCCCGCCGCGTTTGCTTCGTTCCAGCTTGCCTTGCTTTTGAGTAAAGCGCCAAGTTGGCTTGCGGCCAGGCTTCGGTTGCTCCTCTCTCTCCTCGGCGACCTTCGCCTCCCAGGCTTGTCGATGTATCGGCTCAAACTCGTCATTGAGCTGTTGGATTGCCTTCAGCGATTCGGCCTTCTCTCGTGGAGATTCTTTATTCCAACAGTGGCAGGGGCCTTTGAAGTCATAGGAAAAACAGCCCCAAAACATGAATTCGGAGTACCCCCTCCAACGCTCGCGTACGCAGGTCTTCACCGCCGCTTCGTCGGACTTCCGCCATATACGATATCCTCCTCGGCGAATGTTGAGGCAAACTGCCGTCTCGTCAGTCCAAATGACTGCTTTCCAGTCCTCTAGAGTCCAATCCTTATGCTTCAGACACCACTCTAATCGCTGGGCCCTCATCTTTTGTGACAGACCTGGTTTGCGAGTTGGCTTTGTTTTCGAATAGCCTGCGTTCTTGAGGATGCGGCGAACCGTTGACGGGGACACATCGATACCCTGCTGTTGCAGGTCGCCGGCTAGGGTAACACAGGACTTCTCCCGGCCAGCCCTTGTATGCTCGACCTGTTCAATGATGGCTCGACGAGTGGTTGGCGTATCCTTGCTTGGGCGACCAGGCTTAATCTCCTGGAACCACTCATCTTTGACCACAATCTGCAAGCAGTTTGGATCAAAGCCGTGTTTCACAGCCTTTGCGTATATACGGTTGACTTGGGAATCCGATAGGCCGCATAAGGTGGATATCTCACGGCCTGTCAAGCCTCCGCCAAGCGGGCGACTTCAGGAAGGTGATAATCGCCTGCGTCGCAACGTTTGCGTGGTGCTTCATGTTGAGGGAGTTGTGTAACGTCAGATAACGGATATCCCGCCCTCAACCCACGGAATACGGAGACTTATCAACGATGCCTTCATTTCAACCGTATCCACTCCTCCGGCGTGGCGTCTGCTAATTCCCCTGAAGCCGCACATGCTGCGTCAACGTAGCGGTAAAGACGCGTCAATATTAAACGCGAACCACCAAAATACGCGATTTGGCGGCCAAAGAGGGACGCGTTGAAGTCGAGACCCCCGATTCTGCAGGAATTCGACAACACAATGCAAAAGTTCCTATGACTAGTCATTTTGAACCACGGAATAGTGATGACGATTTGTCAAGAAAGCGCCCAGGAGTTGCTGAGGTCCCCGAGCAAATGTTGAGGTCCCCGAATGGCAATAAGTCTGGAGTGGCCTTTTGCAGTCTGTCTGTATTAATGTTTGTCATTTATAGCCGCCACAGAGTACGGAACAATCTTCTACGCGTCCGATAAAGCACGCGCACACACGTACGATAAAGCACGCACATACGTTCGATAGCACGCACACATGGCCTATCGCACGCACACACGACCGATCGTAGGCACCGATCGCACGCACAAACGACCGATCGCACGCACACATTCCATAGCCCATACACGTATAGAATGCGATAGCACGCACACGGCCGATAGCACGGACGAGAATGGAATGCGATAAAGACGCGTACATTCGATGGACAGACGTGCTTAATGCGATAGGCCGCTTCTGCCCCTGATGTGGTCAATCCGATCGGCCGCTGCCCTGATGTGGTCAATCCGATAGGGCCGCCTTCCCTCTCGATGAGATCGTCCGATCGGTCGTTGCCCTGATGTGGGCAATCCGATGAGCCGCCTTCACCTCTGATGAGATCGTCCGATCGGTCGCTGCCCTGATGTGGGACTCAATGCTATAGACCACTATAATAGAGGCTTCTCCGTCGATGGACTGGCATCAAAGATTCCCTCTATCGTCTCGTCAAAGTCTTGTCTCGTCAAAGTCTCGTCTCGCCTCGTCTCGTCAAAGTCCCGTGTTGTCAAACAACCCAGCTCTAAAACCACACACACGTTCGTCCGTCTTCAAAATGAAGCCTAATTTCACCCCCGATCAATATTTTTTCTGCGATGGTTACGCGCGATACGCACATCCGTATGGTGGCGTATTTTGACCTTGATTTTGCGGAGAGCATTTTCGGAGAGGAGCAACTGCAACCTCTTCGGGATATGATCCGCTCCCCTAACACGTCGGTGGTCGACGTCTTCGCGGCCGCCGCGCTGGAACGAGACGCACGGCGGCGTCAAGACCATTTACGCCGTGCGCTCGCCACGCAGGCTGAAGACGTCTCCGCCTCCTTCGCCTCCGTCGCCTCCGTCGCCTCCGTCCTCCCCGACGCCCCCGTCGACCCCTGTCGACCCTGTCGACCCCAAGGCCGACGGTGATCAACAAAAACGCTGCTTCCGGTGTGATGAGCTCGGCCATCGGGCAGCTAAATGCCCTCAGAAAAATACAGAGGGGCATGAATCAACGTCGGGGCAACCGGACGTTCCCACCAACACCCAGCCCGCCTCCTCGCTGGGTCAGGCAGATCCCGAATCTGCCTCCACCGAAAACCAGGCGCCAACCACCACGGCGCCTTCTCGATGATCCCTGCGCCGGCTACCGCGCCGGTTGCAAATGCAATCGCCCCTCCCTCCTCCGCCCCCTCCGCCCCCTCCTTTGGCGCCCCCATGTCCATCAACTTCGCATCCCTCGGCCTCGGACGCCTCGCCTTGCCCGCCACGCCTGTTCACGGCCCAACAAGCACGCCAATCATGCCGGCGGTATCGCGTAGGCAGGCAACACACCTGGGCAAGCGTGTATGTTGAGCAGCCGCAGTTGTTCAAGCGATGCTCGAGTATTCCAAGGCCGGCCGGGGCTCCAATTGGCGCGGATCCCATAGAGATGAGGGGAAAGAAGAGGGCCAGTGGCAGCAACTAGAGACTCCTGCAACGCGGTAAAAGCGTCATGGGAGCTTCAACGCGGTAAAAGCGTTGAAACTTGAGGCACGCCACAGGCATCAGGGGAGTTGGGGGGATTTAGATCATCATCCCGCCACGTAAGTGTTGCAATTCTTCATCTGTGCGCAATATTCACTAACTCTTGTTCCCTCTTACAGTAGAACGTTGACGTGGTAAAAGCGTTTACGGTCAATTCGGTATCGAGCTCACGGTTGGTTTCGGTTTTGGCATTGGAGTTCAGGTTGTGGATTTGGTATCATCGCGTTCAATTGACTCTTGAATCCTCTCTATACTTTTACCTATCGACACGGACGCGTGCGATAGAAGGACTGAGGATTCGTCGCCCTATATAGTAGAGGCGGGTGGGGGTGCCCAAATCTGCTATATAGAAGGACTAGATAGTCATCCAAGATCCGTTTTGACGTAGAGGATCGGCGGGTCTTGGATGGCTGGACGGTCGTTGATACTTTCGTTGAGAGGATAGAGAGTCTTGTTTGTAACGCGATGGTATAGTTACCTCAAAAGTCGTGATTTTAAGTAGGGCAATATTGAATATGAGTTGTAAAGTTGACTCCCTGATTGCTATTTTGAATGTGATGAATACCTAATTGAGGCGAGCGATCGGTGGTATTAGGCTAACAGGAAGCGGCCTATCGCTTGGCAATTTCAGGCGCCGTGCGATCGGTTGAAAGTCGAAGCGGCCTATCGCTTGATGGTTTGAAGAGCCGTGCGATCGGTTGAAAGTCGAAGCGGCCTATCGCTTGATGGATTGTAGAGCCGTGCGATCGGTTGAAAGTCGAAGTGGCCTATCGCTTGGCAATTTCAGGAGCCGTGCGATCGGTTGAAAGTCGAAGTGGCCTATCGCTTGATGGATTGTAGAGCCGTGCGATCGGTTGAAAGTCGAAGTGGCCTATCGCTTGATGGTTTGAAGAGCCGTCGCGATCGGTTGAAAGTCGAAGCGGCCTATCGCTTGATGGTTTGAAGAGCCGTGCGATCGGTTGAAAGTCGAAGCGGCCTATCGCTTGATGGTTTGAAGAGCCGTGCGATCGGTTGAAAGTCGAAGCGGCCTATCGCTTGATGGTTTGAAGAGCCGTGCGATCGGTTGAAAGTCGAAGCGGCCTATCGCTTGGCAATTTCAGGAGCCGTGCGATCGGTTGAAAGTCGAAGTGGCCTATCGCTCGGCCTCATAACGAGGCGTCCGATAGGTGGCATTGGAAGCGGTCTATCGCGTGACGGAGTTGCAGTTAGGAGTGAAACATTGATACTTTTCAGTTAAGCTACGAGATACTCGTATTTACAGTAATTCCAATACCAATCGCGGCCATACAAGTCCTTGTTTCATGCAATCTGTAGGACGAACAAACTTACAAACTTATCGCGTATCATTGTATTGCTGACAGCACCATTATTGACAGCCTCAGTCCCCTACTCGTCGAACAGGTGGTCCAGAATGCGACCGTGACTCGAGGGTTGGTGTTGAAACTCCTCATCAACGGACGAGAGCGGCGAATCTGACGTGCTTCGGGCCTCTTGCGTGCCTAGGGCCTCTTGCGTGCCCTGGGGCCTCTTGCGTGCCCGGGGGCCTCTTGCGTGCCCGGGGCCCTCTTGCGTGCCCGGGGCCTCTTGCGTGCCCGGGGCCCTCTTGCGTGCCCGGGGCCTCTTGCGTGCCCGGGGCCCTCTTGCGTGCCAGTGCTCTGCCATTGGCGACACAGTCGGGGTACGCACTCGTCCTCTGAATGTTGGTTGTTGCTTAGGGCTAAGGCTTCGTCCCCTCTCATCGTGTGACATGTCTGGCCGAATGCCACGAATCCCTACCGGAACGCCTGGTGGGCGCCGGCGTCAGAGTTGGCAAGGGCTTTCTGCGACCTTTGGACGGGGTGGTGGGTGGCTTCGGGGTCGTGGCACTGGATGACGCTGCTGTCTGCACTTCCGCAATGATACCCGCAACGTTGGCAGCAGCGCCAGCCGTCATGATATTGTCTGACTGGTTTGCCATTGCAGCGTCAGCCATTACGACGTCAGGAGTATCAACTGGAGCCTGAACGACGGGAGCGATCGCATCACTCTTTGCCGCAGCAGCATCGCCCATCACGACATCAACTGTCTCGACTGCAGCCTCGGCCGTGGGAGCGGTCGCAGTGGCAAGGATGGAGGGGAGAGTGACAGCTTGGCTGCCATTTGCGGGGGAGGGAGCGATAGGTTGACTGCCATTCGCATCATGGCGTGCGATCGCATTACCAATCGCAAGAGCGATCGCATTGTTATCGATGGAAGAGAGAGCGATCGGATTATTTGTGAGCACGCTTGCGATCGCATTGTACACATCAGCGATCGGATTAGTATTTTGGGTGGTGGAGCGTGCGATCGCGCTATTGCCCGTTTGGGTTGACGGGGCAACCAACACTGGCTCCTGTGCGATCGGATTGTTAAGTTCCTCAAACGGTCCGGGATCGACAATATCGTCGTTTGCGGCCTCCTGGAGATCAGAAAAGCGAGCGATAGCGTGACTATCTGGCTGGCCAATTGAATCTGACGAGGTGCGCACGACAGCAGCGTCGCCAGCCATCTCAGGAGGAACAGGATCTTCGTGCTGTTCAGCAAAAACGGGAGCTTCTTCGCCCTCGTGCTTTTCAGCAAAAATGGGAGCTTCTTCGCCCTCGGGCTGTTCAGCAAGAACGGGAGCTTCTTCTTCTTTCTCGTCTTCGTGCGTTTTAGCAATAACGGGCTTTTTTGTCCGTCCAGCGATACCGCGCGGTGGGACCGTGGGAAAGATATCTTCGCCATCACTTGAGAGAGGACCAATCTCGAGGTCCTCCAAGATTGTAATGTAGCTTTGTAGCGCCTGTTGCAGGAATGCACGGTCTTCCTTTTGAAGAGTGAAGAAATGGTTCATTGGCGAATCGTTGGTAGCAGGCAGAAGTTCTCTAACACGAACCACGATGCTCACGACTACACAGACACAGCAGTTAGTTCCCGTATGAGTATTTGCACATGAGTATCCCTTACGGCTGCAGTCCCCCTTTCGACCGTTAGTACGCACATCCGGCACGATAGAGCATTGCCGAGGGGCGACGATGCAGGAATCCCATAAGTTCTGATTCCTGCTGCAGCGAGTGCAAGGAGTATCGGCTTCCAATCCAGAGACTTGCTGCAAAGCAGCCTTGACGTTCCGATTGGCGGCCGAAGCCCCAATAGGCATACCAAAGTCGAGCACGGCGTGTGCTTCTTGGATTGTACACCAGTGAACGAAGGGCAGGAAGATCCAGCAAATGCTGAAGCGACGAGGCAGTGGGTCGACTTGAGAATCGTGTTTTAACGATCTCGTAGGTGTTGACAACACACTCCCATGCTGTCGGGGTCTTGGCTTCACGTTTTCTGGGCATGGCGATAGCTTCAGGGCGGCCACCAAGAAGAGTTGTAGGTGGTTGAGTTGTGGTTGCCAGTGCAGCCTCAGTAGAAGTGCTAATAACCTGACCCCTCCCTAATCCGCCTTCAAATGCCCAAGAATGTGACAGCGATAGAACGTCACATCACCCATATCGGTACACGTGAACGGCAGAGAAGTACCTTTTACTTCCATGCTCAACCCTATAGAGCGCTAAAAGCGTATATAAGTACTTCACCAGGGGCTCACTGATACTCGTGCGACAACGGGAATGGAGATCTTGAGTCGGGGAAGGGACGCGGCCGGTCGCTCGCTCTAAAAAAAAGCTAGTGCGATAGGTTGACGTCGGTCAACCTATCGCTCTACCTGTCAACCTATCGCTTTACCAGTCGACCTATCGCTTCGCCAGACATCGACCTATCGCTTTACCAGTCAACCTATCGCTCTACCAGACGTCAACCTATCGCTCTATTACCAGTCAACCTATCGCTCTACCTGTCAACCTATCGCTTTACCAGTCGACCTATCGCTCTGCCAGACGTCGACCTATCGCTTTACCAGTCAACCTATCGCTCTACCAGACGTCAACCTATCGCTTTCTACCAGACGTCAACCTATCGCTCTACCAGACGTCAACCTATCGCTCTACCAGTCAACCTATCGCTTTACCAGTCGACCTATCGCTCTATCAGTCAACCTATCGGTTTACCAGTCGACCTATCGCTCTGCCAAACGTCCACCTATCGCACTCTATTATAATAGAGTGCGATAGGTTGACTGATTGACCTATCGCTCTCCCAATCGTAGAGACCCATATATGAAGGATATGCTTATACCGGGCATCTTGGCATACACACTAATGCATGCAGTTGGCGTGCTAGCGCACGCAGAATTATTAAATCGCACTTCCGTATACGGATTCTTGTCATTCAAGAAAGGATCTTACGATCCCCCGTTGACTTGAAGAGGTAATCCGTAATATCTGGCCATTGGAATAATTCTTAGTCCGGCTTGCTGGCTGGGCCTTACGGAATACAGATCTCTAGTTGCATAAGTGGAGTCGCCCGCGGCTATTTCGTAAGCACAACTTGATATGCACTTATGCAGAAAATCGTGGGGTAACGACTGTGGGGCAACTACGCGTACGAATTCTCTGGAAGTAAGAATCAGCATTCCAGCCAAAATTCTGGTGCTCTCTTCTACGGTACTCCGTACAGTTGTTGGGCTTGACTTCAACAAACTCGGCCGATGGTCAGCACAGCGGTATCCAAGATGGGTGACAAGATACGGATCTCGTCTCTTTGGGTTGAAATATTATTCATCCTGTCCCGTGCATCGTACGATGTAAGAACCGAACTTTATTGCGCATGAATTTCCATCCACACTACTTCTCCCACTTACCCTTCTCAACAATGGGCAAGACAGCAATGCCAGCCCATCCATCGCTTTTTCTGATGGAGAAGGACTTTCTTTACAAGTACGGATTACAAACAGACCACCGTCTCCCCCACAACGATGCCGTCCATCCGAACTTGGTCGGTATAATACCTGTGATAAGTTGATAGGGAGTGACGCGATCGTTGAGTCGCTGACGCCAGAAGCGACGGACCGTCTGAGGTGCAACAGACCGCATCAGACCGTTAGTGCCGTGGTCAATTCAGCTCGAGCCGGGATTGTCGTTACATAATCCTTGCTCGGGCGGACCTCCGAGGAATTCTCGTTAGGGGCTTAGCTTCGACCAATAGTAACCAGGACGGTCCGTCCAAGGGCACCTGTCAACGGCATACGGAGACGTCGGCATGGCAGATTGAGACGTCTTTTGGTGCCGGGACTTCGCGAAGTTTCATAGAAGTCTAAACAGAGCCGCATTTTGCTTCTCCACATCTGATATAAACTTGACGACGTCGGTTCATGGCAAAACACGGTCGGAATTGGCGTTTTCTGGCGGTTTCTTTCAGGTTCGGCTTGGGGCTGTCGTAGCGGAACCCCTCTCCTTCACGACCGAGGTACCTCTGGTACATTCGCATTCACGGATACAATCACCACAGGTACATGTACCCAGCCAGCATCTCCGAGGTACCTGGAGGGCACCGATGGCCCGATGCTGCCCTTTTCGAACCTTACAATATACGCCAATGCAAAAGCCAAGGTTTATGATGATGGCTGCTGGCTTTGAAGCGGTCACTGGGTCGTCCATTGGCCAGCTGTCGGCCAGTTACCATTCAACCCCCCACGTGCGAAATCGAACTTGCGATTAGGGTCTGCCTAAGTTACGCTCTGCATTTATTACACTACCTCCTCCGTATGCATCTCTTTACAAATTGCTTTCCAGTCGGCAGCCCTTGCAACCCCGAACTTTCCAGAGATGCTGCTGCTGGCTTATGCTGTGGATACGGCCGCTACCACTAGGCACATGAGATGTGTACCGTACGGATTACCCACTTGAACTGACATACCGGGACGAAGTACAGTGACTTCGCTCCTACGGTCTAAAAGCGCGAGGTGGGAAGTACTTACACGAGCCGACACGACGTAGCGCGCACTCGTCTACGTCGCCTACACTGTTCTTGGTTAGAGAAGAATGCCTATCTAGGCAATGTACGTATAGGCGCACGACGAAGTGCAGTCAAGCGGGCTTGTTGATCGTCTGATGGGCTGCTTAGCTGCTGGTTGGTTCTGAAGTCATTGAGACCTGAAGACCCGCGGTACTCCCACACGCCTTGGCATCCATAATACCTAATCCCAGGCCCATGCTAGATAGTAGAATTGGCAAGTCTTGGCGACTCGACTCAGAATGGCCAAAATATGCAGTCAGTCACAATGGCCACCGCGATGCTCTTTCGAAGGAGATGTCACAGGGCGTGTTGTGGGCAGGAGCGGGAGCAGGAGCAAAAGCAGAGGCAGGAGCAAGAAACCGCTACTTCTCCTCCTTCGCATGCATCGTCAGGTGCGAAGCGTTGCGACTGCAGAAAATCACCAGAATTTACGGATTAAGGTAGTAAATAGGGTTTGTTCAGGAACTCTAATTCGTCCAACGTCTGGGGCCGAAAAACAAAACCGCCCAGATGGGTTGAGGAGGGGAATTCCTCTTCTTCTCCTCTTTTCATCAATCCGTGCTGTGCTTTACGAGTAGTAAGTCGGCCAGCAGTACGAAGTATATACATCCGCGTTTACTCACATCAAGGCCTTTCTTGGCGTTCGCCTATTTTCCCGTCTTGTACGGATGACCGTCTTGTTTGTGCACCTAATAATGCCGTGAGTAAGAAAAGAGGTGTGTGGGGAACTTATAAGTGGCCCCCCGTTGTCTTGGGTGCTCTCAAAGGCGATTCTGCGACTTGGGCCGAGTATAAAGCCCCCCCTCCGCTCGCCCTTCTGGTCATTTGGCCCTTTCCACACCATTGTCCATCTCTCAACTCACATCGACAAACGAAGAAAACACATTCTTGACCAGTTTTGTCTTGTTGTTTCCCACATCTCGACTACATAATCATCTGTTCATCTACTTGGCGCCACCACTTGACCGTACGTACCAAGCGGTCACAGAAGACAACGACCAGGACTTTACGAACCAAAAAAAAACAAGACACACAAACCTCCCAGACACGATGTCTTCCAGCGGATCTAGCCAGACGGTGAACAAGCTGCTGCCTAAGCCTACGACGTTCCTGTCGCTGGCCCCCGAGACATCCTCCTCATACCCCTCGGCACAAGACATCAAGCCCGCCACCACCGCTCGTCGCAGCTCTAGCGTGAGCAGCTCTGGTAGTATCCGCGTCCTCAAACTAGGGCCGGTCCACTACGGGGAGCACCCGGATGAGCACAAGGAAGATTTCCACGAGGTCGCTGTCGAGTAAAGCGGCGCTCAAAGAAAATCAAGTTTCCTTTTCTCTTATGGTCTCTTAAGCGGCGTTTTTCTTCCTCGGTGTCATTGCGTTATCGGTTTCATTACACCCGACGTTTCCACGACGGCTAAATGCATCACATCCCCGGAGAATCGTGACGACAGCATCACGACGACAATCGGGCGAGACATAGGTGCATGAAGTCGGGAGTTTCTTTCATGATGAGAGTCTGCTAGGCTTTGCATGTTTCTGTTGGGTTTCATGTTTATGGGAATGATGGGAACCGCGTCGAGCTGGGCTTCTCGCCACGAGCTTTCCACGATAGAGTTCTAAAACGAACAGAAGCAAATATACCCCCCAAAAAAGGCGTTTTCATTTCACAAAAAGATTCCTCAGCTTGCCTACCTCTCTGTGAAGCCGACGTGTTCACGATGGTTTGTTTGATTCCTCATGAATCAAAAATGGACTCGATGGCGACTCTTAATCCTTGTCATGTGTAATGTGTGCTCTGTAGCCGACCAGGTAGAAATGTTACGGTACTCCTCCGTACTCCGTGGGCGGCGTAGGCCTGACATAAAAGCAAAATAAGCTTGCTTGCTTGCTTGGCTACCCTACCGACCCTAGATGCCGGAATTCTCTGGGCAAACTTGCAAGGGTACCCAGCTAGGTCTCTGATGGAGGCGTATCACATGATGAGCCGTACTACTACTAGCAACCTAACTATTTACTTATTACTCGCCAAGCCTGAAAAGCGGCGTCGTCGGGTTCGAAGAACTGGTAATTTCCTGTCCTACGTTTCCGTTTGGTGTAAGGATTCCGGACGTCCATCTTTTGTTCGAGTATCGTACTCGTACGTACCGAGGTAAGAAAACAGACGCCCCCTCATGATGAAATTTAAACTTGTAAAGGGCGATGGGGCCGATGCACCTCGCGACGACCGACGAGAAAGCGAGGAAGCGATGGCAGGGAAAAAAGGGAAAGGGAAGGGGAAAAAAAAAATCGAATCACAGAAACGGCATACCGAGCGCCGTAATCCGTAACTTTTGGTTGTTACTAAGGGAAGCAGGGTGGTTACGGCCCAAGGCATGTCACGTACCTACGCTAGCGCAACAGTAGCGTTGCCCTTTGGGCGCAAGGTTGAATATGGGGACGGGGGGATTACGTCGGATTGGGGGATGTACCGGTACAATGCAGACGAGGGGCGAAGTGGACGGACGCAGGACGGCAAAAGATTATTTGAGGAGGAAGAAAGAAGGGGAATTGATGTGATTGGTAATGCGATGAGATGAACGAAAGTGTTTATTTTTTTTTGTTCATTTCCTTATCTTGTCAGACGGGAATCCCTGTCGTGCTTTACTTGCGGAGTTGGAACTTGGGAGGGAGCTCTGCCTGCCAAGCTTGGTGGTCCGTGCCGACGTACCGTACCGTACCGTACCGCGCTCGAGAAAATCTTGTCGCGACGGCGCCCATGGCTTGGCTTTAGCTTTACTGTACGGTAATGTGATCCATCTGGAGCCGAGGTCTGGTTAGCCGTGGTACGGACGGATAGAGAAAAACGGATGCCAGGGAACGGATGGCCGGATCGTCGATTTGGCGGGCTTATAAAGCTTGTCGTAAGGGTTTCTATTCATATCGTCGCCGATTTACAAATACATCAGGAGAATGAGGAATGAAAGGGAGAAAGAGGCTGATTAATTTACACAAACGCCACCGCCGAGGTTTGTCTGCGTTCTTCGATGAACGGCGAAGTGAAGACATCATCGGCGTTAAGATGGCGTTTAGTCCGTATTATTGTCACAAGCTTCACGTCCCACTTTCACCTCATAATCCGTCCGGTGTTAGGTCGCATCGACTCCCTCCACATCGCACGATTATTTTCTTCATGATCATCGCACTTCCACTTACACGTGCATATATACTACACACTCACAAGTCCACGTAAGTAGTAATTAATACAAGCACGCGTCAAAGGGCAATACCAAGAAAATACCAAGACACGCATCTTACCGCCTCCAGGCTTAGAGGTGCAGATCTAAGATGTGTTGTTATTTGCCAGCAGATCCTGAATCCGGGGTGATATCAGCCAAGGTATTTGCTGGACAGTTGATGTAATGGTACTTCCATTTGCCCTGTAAGTATGCCTTGCTAAGCTACTATGACCATCTTACACTTAGGAACGGCCGTTGAGTTGATTCGGATCTTGAAGAGCGAGATGCGTACGATAATCCCCAGGCTTGGCATCATCGCTGCTTTTGCGTAGGTAGGCTCGTGCGAAAAGAAAAGGCAACGATTGAGTAATCAATCTGAGGTGTTCGTCTAAGTCATCAAGTCCCATCGACCAGATCAGCACATGGGTGAGCTCTGCATTCCTGACGGACCGGGAATTGGAAGAGACTGCATTACTTCCGGTTTGGCGTTCCTAGCCACCGACAGGTCGATGCAGTCATCATGCTGGAGAGGATATGAGATATACAGCTGTATCAAGGCTTTCGGGGTGAGTAGGAGGTAGGTAAGAATTCCAAGGACAGCAAAGGAGCCGTATAGTATTGGTGATGGCGATAGAACTTCTCAAGCTGAAGTCTCGACCTAGAGGTGTAGACTGCGTTTTATAGCTGGAAACGCTCCTTCCTAGTCCCTGCCAACGGTAACCTCACACAGAGAAATCACAAACCGGCTACAAACACCATCGGTGGCAGGAACTGCGGAATAACGGGTGACTCACAACCTAATTCAGAACAATTGTGAATACTCGTTGTGGGATGACTCTTGGAAGACAGCTTGAAATACACCGGTTGGTGAAGCCTTTGCGGTCAGTGAACTCGGAAGACAGTTCGCCATAGGACTCCGAATGAGTTGATCCTCTAATTACTTTCCGTTTATTACGGTGCTCTGGCCGACACGTTTAGTACGTACTACCATTCCGAGTCTCGCGCTAGACTCCGCCGGCTAAAGGCGGCGTGGCAACCGAGGAAAAAGTCGTCGTCCCAAATCAGGATGTACAACATACCACGGACGAAGTACTCCATACCCTGGGTGCAGTCAACGTTCCATCACGGACGGGGCCAGAGATCGGTAGGTTACATGCGAGTCTAATGGCATCTAAGTACCAGTACTTGTTCGTCAGACTCCGGGTACGTTCACCACATCTTAGAGAGACTCCAAAAAAAGAGAATATAAATAACGGCAGACGTCATCGTCGTCATGTTTCGAAACAGACAAACAGACAAACAACATCATCGTTCTCGAACGTCGTTTCAAGGGTTTCAGAAGTGGCCCGGTTTTTATCTTCCGTCAGAGATAACAAATATCCCGAGGTGAACTCCCGTATCAGGCGGTTCGTCTAGGTAGTCGTCGCGACTCGCGCCCCGACCCGTTGCAGAGGCACCTAGGTGTCTAGATTTCGTTGATCTTCTGGCTTTATGCCGGGAATCCACGCTCTCTCCTGGCCACCTGCCACTTTTCCGCTTCTTTGATGATATGGGTGTCGGTGGTGTGTGCCCCTCTCCTTGTCTATGGTCTGGGCATATGATTCGGAATAAGGGTCGTGAACCAACACTCTCTGGCTTCGGAGTACCGGTACCTACGGCAGTGCACACGTGTGACAAGGTGCGACAACGCGAGATCAGATAAATGAGAATAAAGCAACTCAGGAGTGATATGGATCTTTATTGCCATGATGTTGTCCACCTACGGAGTATCCTTACTCGCACAATGAATGTCGGAGTCACTGCCGTACTGCGTATGGTAATCCGACAGCATGGGATCCCCATAATCATCAACACGCGCTAAGCTTCTTTGTCTCTTCGCACGTGCGTTAGTGCTGGCATGTCCGTTTTTTTTTCATATGTTACCAGCCCGTGATGTTCACGACTTCGGTAGGTAACGTACCGGTACGCTATCTCTCGCCTTTCCTCATTGTGGGATAAAGCGTGGGCTCGTTACATGTATCGGTACTTTGAAGCAGTAATCCGAACCGGATACCTACTCTCCAGACCCGAATGTTCGTTTTGAGGGTCCTGTATTTCCCTGGTGATGATTGCCATTGCTTTGGAATGATGCGCCTGCATGGCTACCAATCGACGGACAGGTATTTGATAAGGTAGGGAAACGGCATGTCCAAGGAATGGAATGGCTACCCTGTCGAAGTACTGAAAGGGTATCCTGATATCGTCGGCGGCCCTGCATTTCACCTGCTTCGAATTCAAGATATCGCTAATGAGACAGAGTTGCAACCCTTGGCGCGTCTCGCTTCGATGCCTCATGCAGTATTAGTCCCAGCCGGCAGGCAAGCAAGGTGCACAATGCCGTGCATGTTTGCATATGCCTATACCTATCATCATCCAGTCGCAATCAACCCTCTATCTCTTCAATCCAGTCGCAAGCAGCCCAGCCTATATGAGTAGAGCATGCGTCGCCAAAGAAGCGTGGGGGAACAAGTCCATGGGAGTAGGTATGTATGTAAGTTGATTAGGTAGGTAAAGACGCGACATCCCAGCCAATACCTCGGAACGTCGTGCGTGCGTTGCTTCGATCGTGTGGTTGGTCGGAGGAGAGCATCGTGTTGTAATACAGGAACATGTGCAAAAGAAATCCCTCAAATAGGGATGGGTGTTTTTTCTCTCTGACGGATCGTGCATCTTCTGTGCGACCTCCTGTACTATGGTGTGATGCATGCCTCTGCTGCCGTGTCCGGGGGCAGTCGCTTCTTGGTTCTGAATTGTCTCGAAGCTGTATGTACGGAATACATGATGCCTGTTTCTGGGCGGGAAAAAGCTTGATTTAGTTGCTGACCTGCGTCTGAGTTGATTCCTAGGTAGGGCATGTTGTTGTTGTCGTTGACAGTATTATATCTTGGCGGGTAGGCAGTTGATTGTTGGCGCTTTACACGATTGCGCCTCCGTTTGAGAACCACATAGCGATGAGACATGGCCTGAGGTCTTGAGTAACAAGGGACTCGAAGATAAGCTGAAAAAAAAACATGAATAGCATGGGGGATGCAAGGATAACACACCTTGTAAGTTGTCATCACGGATGGTGTATTTACAGGACCGGGGAAGGTCCCTTTCGGAGTCCGTTCCGGAGTGAGATGTTACACTGCCGGATGACCGACGTCGAGGGTCTTCTAACTAGTATTATTGTTATTATACCTTAGTAATATGCTCTCGTCTCCGCAAAGTAAGCATTCAAATCGTTGATGATACTCTTACTATGTGGGAGTTAGAGGACGGTTTCAACACAGGATAAGCAAAGGATTGAGCGGATAGTCATTCACCCGCACGGAACGGGTAGTAATGTGCAGTCAGGACGCAACCTCAACTCGAGTTTCTAGGACTAGGAGGGTACGAATCACGATGATGTGGTGTATAAGTCGTCCTCCGTACACTACGGAGGACCACGACAGTTAAGCCAAGACGTCGAACGGATCTGGTACACAGAGTTGGCAGTAAACCGATATGTCTCGATGGTTATCCGCGGCCTGCATGGCTCGGCGTCCTACACCTCACGTAGTATTCTTGTTCCTCACTCTGTACAGGCAGTATCGAATCGGGGCGGTGTTGGTCGAAACGGCACTCAACAAGCCGAACAGCAACGGCAGGATTTCAATGATACTACCAGGCATCAGCAAGCGAACAGTAACTCGACATTCTTGGCAGAGTTGCGTGCTGCCAATGTAGCATGCCAACCCACCTGTCCACCTACTACCTCTGCTCCCCGTACTCCATGTTACCGAATAATGACACGTCTAACCCCCGGATAGTGGTATGTGGGCATAGCACATGGAAGTCTGGGAATGAGTACCGATACACAACCAGGTTGGCCGCAGCCCAGCAAAGATCAAAAGGGGCCGATATCAAGCGGATGGATGATCGACAAGTGCAAAGCCGGGCCCGGCTCCGCAAATGCAGTCATCCCTTACGACGTAGCAGCGCATCGACCTATGCCATGTTCAACCGCAGACACATATGTAGATATCTTGGCGGCAGTTTCTTGGCCGTCGGGATTGGCGAAGATGCGACTTGGCAGGACCCCAAAACATCGCACAACCGTACGATTGTATAGTGTTGATGATAACGAGTGCAACACAAGACGATAGCAGTGATTATACTCCTTGGCCTTTTTGGTATACGGAGTAGATGGTCGATAGGCAAACTCATTGCGTTTCTGAATAATCAACTATACTCTTTCAGTTGACACGAAGGGTTAGATTTCGGTCACGTCGAAATGCCTTTCTCGGACTCTTAGATGCGGCTGCCGCTTTCAATGGTTCTGACACGCGCTCCTCGCAATCGATCAATGCAATGCAATCCAACTTAGGATGTCGGATATCCGGGTGTTCCGTTTCCCAGTGAAGACATCAAGCCTGAACAGTCAAAGCCGTAGCTTGTGATGGAAACTGCACACCACTGGAAAACAATTGAGATGCTTCAGTGTAAGACAGTTTGGCTAGAAGATCATTAAGTCAGAGCAAACTTGATCGCATATCACGCTGGATGATCTGACCCTGTTTCCTGCTTGAATTGAACTGGTTTTCTCAGCAAGACTTCGGTACCCTGAAGCAGTCTTTCTTTTGACTGGTATCAATGCATTTTCATCATAGAATCGGCAAACCGCGATTTCGTGGACTTCCAGCCTGATAGATCGTACGATTCAGGTCGACTGGGAGATCCACGAGGGATTGAGATGGTGGGCTCGTCATATCGCGACAGCGCCGGTGTATAACCTGGTGTGAAGTCGGTCGGCTCGACACACCATCTTGATATTTCAAAGGCTACAATGCTACCAGTATGAAAAAGAACCGATAAAGCCGGTAAGGCGTTCAGTTTTCCGTAAAGGTAAACTGGTACACTCGAAGTAGAAACGGTTCTGGGTTCTCTCCATTAGAATTCTTGACTGTCGGAGATAACAGAAGAGGTGAAACAAACTCCTCGGTAAATGGATGTTAGCTAGCGTTATCGTCGCTACATTTACAAAACGGGGTTTATGTTTTATCGGTATTTCGTAGCTACCTCTGCCGACGGGACTTCCCTGCCAGCGATTGTACACTGTCACAAGCCCACTGCTGCAAACTGGACGATCCATTGCGCCGTCAACAACAGTCTGGCACACACTTCCACAGTCACAGCAATCGTCGCAGCATAACTTCGTGAACTCCAGCTTGAAGTATAAGACTGACTCTGGTTGCCCTAACATAGTGAAATGCAGCAGGAAACACACTCAACATGCAGTGCTACGCGGAGTTGACGCCTCCTACGGCTGTCTCATACTCTATCAGTCTCCCGTTCCTTTCAGCGCAGAGTAACAACCTCATTGTTGCAAAGGCTTCCCTTCTCCAAGTCTTCACGACCAAGGCGGTGTCTGCCGAACTCGATAATGCGCGCACCCAACTCCAATCCTCGACTGCCGACCAACCCTACGACGCGCCTACCAACGACGATGACGGCCTCGAGACCTCATTCCTGGGCACCGATTCCGGCCTTGTTCGGTTCGATCGCTCTCACCACACAAAGCTGGTGCTGATTGCAGAGTTTCCGCTTGCTGGAACGGTGACTGGGCTTGCGGCGATCAAGTCTCCGTCGTCGACGTCGGGGGGTTCTGCTCTTCTGATCGCCTTCAAGGATGCGAAAATGAGCATGGTCGAATGGGACCCTGTGAAGTACTCAATTCAGACAACTTCGATTCATTACTATGAACAAGAAGATCTGCAGGGAAGCCCATGGGCTACGCCGCTGAGCTACTTCGCCAACTTTCTGACGGCGGATCCTGGAAGCCGGTGTGCGGCCCTGAAGTTTGGGGCGCGCAACCTGGCCATCATTCAGTTCAAGACAGTCGAGGAGGACGTAGATATGCAGGACTGGGATGAGGGTCTGGATGGACCTCGCCCGGTAAAAGAGTCGTCCACCACGCTCGCAAATGGAACTAGCAGCAATCAAGAAACTCCATTTTCAACTTCATTTGTCCTGCGCCTGCCCAATCTTGATCCTAGTCTCATCTGTCCCGTGCATATTTCGTTCTTGCATGAGTATAGGGAGCCCACGTTTGGTATCCTCTCTTCGACTTCAGCTCTGTCTCCGGTCCTCGGGCGGAAAGACCAACTATCGTACATGGTCTTCACTCTCGACCTCGAGCAAAAGGCATCTACAACCATCCTGTCGGTAAATGATCTCCCACAGGATCTTTTCCGCGTGCTTGCGCTCCCTGCGCCGGTGGGCGGTGCTCTGCTAATCGGAACGAATGAGTTGATTCATATTGACCAATCCGGCAAGACTCATGGTGTTGGCGTGAATTCGTTTGCGAAGCAGGCCACGTCATTTGCCCTGATTGACCAGTCTGAGCTCGAAATGAGACTAGAAGGTTGTCAGATCGAGATCTTGTCGGCCGAAAATGGAGAGCTCTTGATGGTGCTTAACGATGGACGTTTAGCACTCGTTACATTCCGGCTTGACGGCCGTACCGTGTCGGGATTGAGCGTGCAGTTGGTTGCTCCGGAATTGGGCGGTAATATCGTTCTAACTGGCGCATCGACTCTTACCAAGCTTGGCCGAACATCGATGTTTGTGGGAAGTGAGGATTCTGATTCCTTGGTCATCGGATGGACGCGGAAACAGGGCCAGTTAGGCAAGCTGAAACATCGCGTGCATGATGCGGCCCTGGATCTCGACATCGATGATGAGGATCTAGAAGACCTAGAGGACGATGACGATCTTTACGGAGAGGAGTCTGTACCCGCAAAACAGACATCGAATGCCGTCAATGGCTCTGGGGCACGTTCTGGTGAACTTGTTTTCCGTGTGAACGATTCGCTAGTCAGTATTGCGCCGATACATGACTTCGCTCTCGGTTCCATCCTGGATCACAAGAAGGAAACACGAACAAATCAAGAGGGCGTGACGAGTGATCTCAGCCTCATCTGTGCAGTTGGAAGTGGCCCTGCCGGCTCACTTGCATTGATGAACAGAGCTATCCAGCCCAGTGTCATCGGACGGTTCGATTTCCCAGAAGCTAGGGGGTTTTGGACAGTGGCTGCCCAAAAACCTATCCCTAAATCCTTACAGGGAGACCGTGGAGCTAACGCTTTGGGTGCTGATTACGACGCTTCGGCCCAGTATGACCGATTCATGATCGTATCCAAAGTCGACTTAGATGGTTATGAGACATCGGATGTCTATGCTCTAACGGGTGCAGGGTTTGAAGCACTAACCGGAACCGAGTTCGACCCAGCTGCCGGCTTCACGATTGAGGCTGGGACGATGGGACAGCATACGAGAGTAATTCAAGTCTTGAAAACTGCTGTCCATTGCTACGACGGAGGTAAGAAGGCAGTTCATGATCGCATCAACTATAAGATGCTAACAGAACTCGTTAGATTTTGGTCTTAGCCAAATTGTACCTATGCTGGACGAAGAAACGGGAGCAGAACCCCGAATCGAATATGCCAGCATAGTCGACCCTTACATATTACTTGTCAGGGACGACGGAAGCGTGTTCATCGCGAAGATGGACAACAACCTGGAGCTAGAGGAGCTCGAAAAAGACGACACCTCGTTGTCCTCTAAGAAATGGACAACCGGCTGCCTATATGAGGACAAGTCTGGAGTCTTCTTACCACCCTCCAGCGATAAGGGGGCCAAACCTGGAGAAAACATAATCATGTTCTTACTGAGCAAGGGCGGTTCTCTTCACGTATGTCATACTATTCTCAGGAGATATTATAGTCTGCTAACGTTTTACCAAGGTCTACGCTCTCACTGATCTGAAGACCCCTATATTCGTCACCGAGGGATTGTCTTATTTACCACCCATTCTTTCTTCGGATTATGCGGCGAGACGGGGAACATCCAAAGACAGTCCCAAGGAGATCTTGGTTGCCGACCTTGGGGATAACATCTCTAACCATCCATATCTCATTGTAAGTCTTCCAAAGTCAGCTACAAGACAATACCACTGCTAACCTAACCGTTATAGATTCGGAATAGCCAAAACGATATCACGATATATGAGCCATTCCGAAATGCGCTGGAACCCGCTGCCGAGCTTTCGCGATCTCTTCACTTCCTTAAGCTACCAAATCCTACGATAGCCAAGGATGCTGAAGCGCCTGCCGAGGACGATGTCGAAGGACAGAGAACTTACCCGATGCGACCGTGCGATAACATTGCCGGCTACAAGGCTGTTTTCTTACCCGGCGATTCGCCTCACTTCATTCTGAAGTCTTCCAAGACTCTGCCCAGAGTCATGGAGCTCCAAGGCAATGGCGTGCGAGGTATGAGCACGTTCCACACGGAAGGATGCGAACGTGGGTTCATCTATGCCGATTCGCGCGGCGTTGCACGGGTTTGCCAACTCCCGTCTAACAATACGACATATGCCGAACTCGGTATGCCGTTACGAAAATTGCCCCTGGGATTGGATACAACGTGCATCGCTTTCCATTTACCTTCGGGATGTGTCGTTGTTGGATGTAGTACCTGGGACTCTTTCGAGTTGCCCAAGGACGATGACTATCATAAAGAGTGGCAGTCTGAAAAGGAACTGCCAGTCAAACCCGCCGTTGAGCACGGCATCATCAAGCTCATCAATCCCATGACCTGGACCGTGGTCGACAACATTGAGCTGGAACCCTTTGAAACCATTATGAATGTTGAAACACTACACTTGGAAATTTCAGAGGCGACGAATGAGCGCAAACATCTCATTGCAATCGGAACAGCCATAGCTCGTGGCGAGGACCTACCTGTTAAGGGCAGGGTTCTCGTCTACGACGTTGTGACAGTTATCCCTGAGCCAGGCCGGCCGGAGACGGATAAGAAGCTCAAGCTGATCGCAAAGGAGGATATTCCACGCGGTGCCGTGACAGCGCTCTCGGAGATCGGTACGCAAGGACTGATGTTAGTTGCCCAAGGCCAGAAGTGCATGGTCCGAGGCCTCAAAGAGGACGGCTCGTTGCTGCCAGTGGCATTCATGGATATGAGCAGTTATGTCACCGCGGTTCGCGAACTGAGGGGAACAGGCCTTTGCCTTATGGCCGATGCGGTCAAGGGCGTTTGGTTCACGGGCTACACTGAGGAACCATACAGAATGATCCTCTTCGGAAAGAGTTCAACCAAGCTGGAGATCATCACCATCGAGTTCTTGCCCGACGGTAATGAACTGATCATTGTGGCTGGCGACTCGGATGGAGTCCTTCACATTCTTCAATTTGACCCCGAACGTAAGTTATATCCTTTTTCATTATGATATCTTGTATAGCGAAGTATTAACAATTAGCAGATCCCAAGTCCCTCCAAGGCCACCTACTGCTCCATCGCACCTCTTTCTCAACCGGTGCCCACATCCCAACTCGCAGCATGCTCGTCCCACGCACGATCCCCGCGACATCAGAGTACCTGTCTCAATACCAAACGAACGGAGACTCGTCAGCCCAGCGAAGCGCATCGTCCATCCTCTTCGGCTCGCTAACTGGTGTTATCTCAACCCTGTCACCACTATCCGAGTCACAGTACGGTCGCTTGTCGTTCCTGTCCGGGCAGTTGATATCATCACTCCCGCAATATGCAGCGCTCAATCCCAAGGCCTACCGGGCGCCCGTGTCAACCGGGGCCGTGGGCCGATTCCCGCCGGGCGTCGACGCCGGCATGGGTCGCAACGTTATTGACGGTGCGCTGTTGGCTCGATGGAACGAACTCGGCGCGGGCCGAAAAGCTGAGATTGCGGGACGTGTTGGGTTCGCGGGTGTCGATGAGGTGCGCGAGGTGTTGAGGGAGGTATTGGGGACCAGTGGGTTGGGATACTTGTGATCTACCCATACTTCATAAGATTATACAAGGCTGGCGAGCTTTTGCTGAAGAGAGCTGGATAGAGAGAGGTTGATAATGAACCAACGAACCAGCTAGAAGAGGGAGATTTCTAGGTAGGAGTTAGGGAGCCAAAGGGGGGAATTAATGCCAGTATTTTTTACCAGCTTTTCGTCGTGATCAATACCTAACGATTGATACTAAAAAATCCGGGGAGCGGTAAATGAAAACGGAAAATGTTTCATTAAGCTAGTATGCCCCTATGCTTCCGAGGATAGCCTTGAAGAATCTGAGTGAAGAAAAGCGTGTAAGTCCCCCTGAACCAAGAAACGTGAAAACGTGACAATCTCAAGCCAATGTGTTTGTCCTTACCTCGCCTTTTTCCCATGCACCCTCTTACCACTCTCCCGCGTCTGCTTCCCCTTCTTCAGATCCCGCTCAATCGTATACGACGGCTCTCCTTTACCCTTCAGGTCATCGGGTAGATAGTCCTTCGCACTGTCAGTATCCACATCACTCATCATATCTTCCATCACATAAAGAGAGAAAAAAAGAACTCACCACATGCTCATACCGCCGATACGGTCCACCCCCCGCATCCGCCTCCCGCATAACATCCGCCCCTTCCTCATAACACATCACATTCCCACTATAATCCCGCTCCCCACTCGGCACCGTCGCCGTGCCCTGCAGGGGCACATGCATCGTGAGCGAATCGATAATGTTCACGGCGGGCGTCGCGCGCAGCGCGGCTTTGTTACCTTCTTTGACGGCGGCCAGGGGCGCGTAGCGCGCGTCCCGGTTCCGCGAGGCTAGGGCTGCGTCGTAGGGCCCTTCGTGGTGGTAGATCCCGCCTGGGATGATGTTGTCGAGGCTGTCGATTTGGTCGGGGAGGGCCCGGTTGCCTTTGCGGAGGTGCGGGGAGCGGTGGGCGGCTTTGGTTTCGGCTTTGATTTGTTCGAGGGGGGGGGGGAGGGGTTTGGAGGGGATCGGGGGGTGGTTTGAAGGGGGGCGGTTCTGGGGGGGTGGGGGGGATTTTGTGGAGGGGGGGGGGTTTGGAGAAGGATGGTTTCGGGGGTTGGTCTGGAGGAGGAGCGGCTCGAGGAGAGGGGGGATTTGCGGCTGGGGAGGGGAGGTGGCTTTGAGGAAGATGGTCTCGAGGGGAGAGGGGATTTACGGCTGGGAAGAGGAGGTGTCTTTGATGAGGAGGGTTTGGGAGTGGGAAATCTTGAGGAGGAGGGTTTGGATGAGAGTGATTTTGAGGAGGAGGGTTTCGAAGAGAGCGACTTTGAGGAGGAGGAGGGTTTGGAGGAGACTTGTTTGGAGGAGGAAGACGGTTTAGAGGAGTGCGATTTTGAAGATGGCTTGGAGGAGGATGGCTTGGAGGAGGATGGCTTGGAGGAGGATGGCTTAGAGGAGGGCGCTCTTGAGGAGGATGTTCTTGAGGAACGCATTTTGGTAGATTGTATATTGATGTTTGATATTTCTCTGTAAATGTGTATCCCGAGAATATTCTGTATATTAAAGAAGCGGTGTTGATTCTGCTTCAATGAGTTCTGTTGAGTCAAGATAGATAGATAGTAGTAGCAAAGATTAAGAATTAAGAATGTCTCAGTCACAGAACATGGAGAGGGGAGAGTCAGAGAGTACGACAATCAAGCCCTATCGAAAAGCGCATCGAGTGTCACTTATAAACCCGACTGGACAGACCGTCTCAGAGAAAGGTGGTTGGTACGAAACCCGAGAGGCCCGAGATACAGATAGGGCAGCCATATCGCGCTGGCTCGGGATCCGATTCGTCGATTGCGTTTGCAACTAAGGGCATGCCTTAGATCTAGACGGTCTCTCTCTCTCTCTCTCAGAGACCTTCTCAGTCCACATCGAGGAAAGGCGATGATTCACAGCCTGTGCGAAATATAAAAATGGAGTAGGTAATAGATTGCGCCTGCATTTTGCGGTTAATGCGACGACAACGTGTAATCGCCCAGCGGCCAATGATGTCACAGGTCCCTGGCTTATGACGCCACGCACGCAACGGCCGGACCCGCCCTGCTACGCGACTATTCCCCCCTACAGACATATTTCAGCACTATCATATGCAACCACGAAGGCTTTCCAGCTCTCGAGAAGACTCGATCTAAACTTAATACCTGATCGTGTCCGCGTCAACGAAAAATCTACCGCGCAATCGGGACTTCTCCTCGTTCCAAGAGATTAAGTCGAGGCGGGCGTCCCGGGCCGGTGCCGCACGTGCGCGGGGTTCACGTTAGCTCGACGGGAAGGGTGTAGGGGGGTGGGATCGAGGAAGACAGGGAAGAAGAAGGGAAATGGCTCTGGTGGATTACTCGTCGGACTCGTCATCTGCATCCGAGCCCGAAGAAATCAAGTCGAAGCGCCAGAAGACGTACCATGGAGGAGGTGGTGAGGCGCTGCCGCCTCTGCCGTCCGCGTTCCACGACTTATACGCTTCGACCGTGCGTGTGAGCGCCAGCGATGATCCCGCGCTGCATCAGGGGAGGAAGCGCGTGAATCCGCATAAGGTCGGGAATTGGCCGAGCCATGTGTATATCGAGTGTGAGTTTTTCACTCCTTTAACGCGTTTCTCTCATCACTCCCTTCCACATGCTTTTCACTTACTGTCACATGTCAATCTCATTCTCATTCTTACATATCTATCTCATACAAACATGACCTTATGAACAGAACAGGACTAACTAACCACCAGGGCATCCTTCCGCCACAGAGCGGGCAACCCTCACAATCCTCCTAACCACTCTCCAGCATTCCCTCCCAACCCCCATCACCTCCTTCCTAACCTCCGATCTAGGCGCCCCGCAACCCCTGCACATCAGCCTCTCGCGCCCCATCGTGTTCAGCACGGCGCAGAAAGAGGCCTTCCTCTCCCAACTCTCCACGAGTATCCAAGAAAGCGGCATTGCGCCATTCGCGCTGGGTGTGACGGGCGTGGAATGGCATCGGACGGAGGAGTCTGCGCGGTCGTTCCTGGTTTTGCGCGTCTCTTTTCCCTCTTCTTCTTCTCCTGTGAAAGGTGAAGATGCAAAGAAAGGAAAGGAGGCCGAAAACACAAACCCGCAACTCATGACCCTCCTAGACCGCACAAACACCATTGTGACGCAGTTCGAGCAACCCGCTCTCTACGCTACTGCTGCCAACATAGAAAGACCCGATCGCGCCTTTCATGTCTCAATTGCGTGGTCGTTTGCTGAGCCGACGGCCGAGATGAGGAGGGTTACGGAGGATGCTTTTGGTTCTCTTGGGACCGGGGACGGGGTTAAGGGGGAGAAAGGAAAGGAGGAGAAGGACGAGGAGGAGAAAGAGACAGTGCAAAACATACAAGTCCCCGTCGATGGCGTCAAGGTCAAGATTGGGAATGTCGTCACGCATGTCCCGTTGTCTGATACGAAGGGGCGGAGGAAGGTCGGGAAGCAGGAGGCTGGACGGGGGTTGTTCGGTATTTGAACTATGTGTTAATGGGAGGGAGGGAGGGAAGGTAACAGTTTGATGGACACACGTATGTGCAAGTTGATATATATTGTCTAAATTATAGACGGTTTTCTACGTACTGTAGGAGATATAAACAGCCCTAACGAATATTATGCAAACTAGCCTGACATAATGATGTTGTCCCCCTTTTTACATCCGTCTAGGAATAAGAAATTCAGGAAATGCCAATGAAACTCCGCTGCTATGCAATATAGCCAGCTCTCTTCCATGTTGCGCAAGCTCGGTACTAATAATCGATCCTCCCTTCTTTCTCTTATGCAGTTTTGACACGAGAGCTTCTGGCTTTATGCATGCACGTCTTTCTGGTATAAAACACTGCAAACAGACTGTATCTAACCACGCAATTTTCAAGCACAACAAAACAACAAGGCAGATGAGGAGAAAAAAAGAATGTTGCTTCATTAATAGGTCTATAGCTCATCGAAATTGGGACGTTCTAAGTGCCAAGTTCGAGGGGTGACGGGGAGTCCGATATAAAACTCCCAGAAACGGTTGATTTCAACAAGCGCAATGGAGAATCTGTGATACGGACACGTCAATCAGCTGAGTGAACATGTAATAGTAGGTATGAAATGCAGATAAAACTCACAATGTCCCGGGTAGCTGGATCCAACCCTTCAGAACTAGTCTCATGGCTCTCATCACCCGGTCGTATTCTTCCCAGAAAAGGTCTTCTGTGGAAGGGATCTTAGGCTCCTCGGACGTAAACTCTTCGCCATATTCATTGGCACCGCTATCGTTGTGGGACTCAGGCTCCGGTTCGGTAGATTTAGTCTCTTTCGGCGCCTCTGAGGATGTTCTCTTTGGCTCCTCTGTGACAACCTCGACCACCTGCGCTGTGACAGTCTCTACCGGCTCCTTTATAACAGTTTCCACCGGCTCCTCTGAGACAATTTCTTCTGGCTCTTCTGGAGTGGTTTCTTCTGGCACTTCTGAGGGAGCCTCTTGCGATGGTTCTGAGGAGACCTCAACAATTTCTGGTTCCTCCTGAGCTGGAACCGATGCGATAACTTCCGCCTCGGCTTCGGCCTTAGCCTTAATAAGATCCCGGAACCGTTGCTGAGCTTCCAGCGAACTGCTGAGTCGCGCATATGTATTAAATAGCGCGACTATCTCCGTTCGCTTGAGCTCGGGAACTTCGCCACCATTGTTGTCTGTTTCGAATAGAACCTTCAGCGCGGTGCCGTAGCCTGCTGTCTGCACTTTGCCCCAGAGTCGGCACTTGTCGCAGCCCACGCAGTCCATGATCCGGCTGACGTTTCGGAAACGGTTTCGGAAGTCCTCCTTCAAAGATGGCCCCTCGCCGTTCTTGAACATCAAACCCTCATCGAAGATCTGGGGAATAGAGGAGGATGCTTCTGTCACAGCAAGAACCTTGGCCTTTGTGGCGACATCCTGTTCAGGTTCACCGGTGCAGAAAGTATATGTCTGGAGGTACGGGCCGAGCTTTGCGATGGCACGTGTGACCAAGGCATAGTTGAAGTAGAGGTTCGAGATACGTTCGGGGTGGCTGTACAACCGGTCCATGTAGCACTTCAGATTAGGTTGCCACTGGCCCGTCGTTTGGTTGAGGAAATCCCAGCAGAGATGAGTGCTGATGCTCGAATGCATGCCCGAGATGACGCGATAGAAGACACGCTTTTCGAGACACTCATCCTCGTTCTCCAGGGATGTCTGCGCGAATGTCATGCTCGGATCCTCGTGGTGCTGCTTGTAAAACTGTTGACGTTCGGCGAATTGAATGACATTTCGGAAATCCTGGGCTGCTGGTCCCTGTAACAACGAAGACGTGCCCAAGGCAGCGGATTGAGGGAACGACGACTTTTGGAAGCAGTTCTCGCGATATATAGCATCCCACACCATCTTGGCGCCTTCGCCAGCAAATCCAGTGAAACGTTCGGGGTTGTGGACCAAGCTCACGTAGTCGCCCTTAGAACTCGCGGTCTCGTCCTCCGGTACGCAGTAGTCTCGCTCGTCGCATTCGTCGTCATATTCGACCACACAGCTTTCGCCCACGTTCTCTCCCAATAAACCTTGCAGTGGCCGTTGCGGCTTTTCTTTCTGCACCTTCTTCCCCGGGTGCTTGGCCGAGGGACCCTCTAGCTTTCCCAGCTCGCTCGACCGCCATATCTTCGGTATGTCTTCTTCATTGTCTATGGTGTTGACGGCGCATGCGATGTTGCCACATATGCCACTTTCATCGTCCCAAAAGGGGCATTTCTTGTTGTAGAGATTTAATCGGTAGTAGGAAAAGAAGTCGGACTCCTGGGTGAGCTGGTCCACGACGGGTTTTACCCTGTCATTGAGGGTCTGGAGAGTCTGGTAGGAAACACAGGCGTCGCTCACGATGGACTCGGGCGAGAACTGGACACTGTTAGAGAAGCGCACATCGAAATGCGACAACGCGGGAGGAGCCGTTGCCAAGACCGGTGGGGCAACGGCAAGAAGAAGAAGAGAAGCAGAAGAGAACATCGGGAATAGTGAGGGCGACATACTGCACAAGAATCATTCTGCTCTGCTCTTGTGCTCTTACACTGCGCGGGTGATCCCCAGAGCGCAAACAGAGTCAGAAAGAACAGCTTGCCGGCGGACGGCATGTTGGCTTTAAGGCTTAGAGCCGGGAGTTGATGGCGTGTTGCTCCAAATTAAGGATCCGGAAGAGGAGCGAGTCAATGACGACCTGCTTCATCCAGTCAGGCCCGAGAGGCCTGGAGAGAGCTAGTTTAGAGAAGGTGTAGTTTGAGCAAGATTAGTAGGGATTAGTAGGATGAAGAGGGACGTGTTCGACGATCCTAAAATACCTATCTAGTGCATAGCTAGGATCTAGAAATTGAATGTACAAGTAAACATAGCGAACGGGAGGTCCTGGTCAAGCCTGGATGGAGTGGTATGTACGGAATACGGAATTCAGGTCTCAGAGAAAGTGGCCAACGCAAGAAATATTGTCATGGAATGAATAACAAAAGCAAGGAAAAGACCGCGACGGCGACTGAGACAGAATAAAACAATTATGTACAACGTGTTCTTCTGCTGATTAATCAGGGCGAGCTGCCTCCTTGGGACGGGCTAGGTCGTCTAGCTGGCACTATCTCGCGGGAATCGAGCGACTCGACGTCATACCGGATGATCAGGTTCAGAAGGTTCGCTGACATGAAGCCACTTGTTACCAACGTGTAACGACCGGGCCGGCGAGTTACGGATCCGTGCCATTCCGTGGACCGTACCCCAACGAGGGGCTCACGGATTACGGATTACATGATCACTTCATCCGTATCAGCCCACATGCAAGTAAGACGGAATACCTATCTACGAAATAATATGGACTTACGGATTACGGATTACATACACATTTGAACAAAGAAAGCCGAGCGAAAACTTGATTCTATTCTTTCACATGTACGGAATACGGATCGCCAATATCAAAGTCACGGTCTGTTTCAGGCGAGCATTGACCACCGTTGTCATGTGAGGATGTATATGGACTCGCATAGACCGTCAAGCGGGCACCGTTGTCGAGGACGAAGTGATGCGTTCCTTCACCGAGGAATGTGGTGCCGGATGTCTAATCGATGAGCTGTCGCGCCTCTCCATACTCCCCGCATTTCCTCTTCACGAGATCCTGATCCAGAGCAGGGTGTTCTTTAGCAATAGCCGCTTTGTTTAGCAATAGCCGCTTTGAATGCCTCTGCGGCGAGGGCGAAGTTGTGGTTTCCGGCAATCACCAACTCCAGGGGCGCATTAGCCTCTTGAAGCATCAGCAGAGTCTTCCGATACTCTGCAAGTCTGGACTCTCGGGTCAAATTACCGCAGTGGATGACCACGTCTGCGCGGATGCTCTTGTTTATGTGGAAGTCATCTGCCTGGGTGTCTGAGATAATGAAGAATGTAGTACGGCTGTGTCTCGTTGATATTGTGGATGTACGAGATACTGGACTTTGTTGGTCAAGAGATTGGGTATATGTATGGCACCGGTGCTGAAATGCTATAAACACAGAAAATCGACGACATGCCGACATTATTGTGCCTGCTTATAGATTTGCAAACTACCAGTATTCTGTACTTACCTGAGAACCAGAGAGGGCACGAGTCGTGAATAATAAGGTGCAAGCCGATGCGGAAAGAGCTCGAGGATCTAATACGAAAGGTGTACCTCGCGTTGAAGTAGTCGCTAATCCGCATTATACCACGGCGCGGGAAATCTTCTCGAATCTACAATAGGTCTCCCAAATTCATCATTTATGGCCGTTCTGACAAAAGAGTTATCGACTGGGGCCTGTCAAGAATGTATGAGAATCACACAGGGGTCTGACATGGAGAGGATTGGTCAATTACTCGGTCTTGGCGAGCCCCTGATTGGTGTTGTTGATCATGGGCAATACGGAAATGCCTTGGAGTAGAATTGAACACAAGTCTTCTTCTTAGAGAGCTTTCATTGACATTAGGTACTTGTAGTCACATGAGGGTAGCATAGCAACTTCAAGACAACTTCAACACCACAAGCTAATCATCACCATGAATAAACCTGATATTTGATCATGCATCATTCATTTCCATTCGTCTTCCCATGGTCTCAAAGGCATCGTATGTACTACCATATGCCAGAGGCTGTCGCCCTAGTTCGGCAGGCAATGCGGAGTTTCTGCTCGATTTCTGTCCCGGCCAGTTTTTCCCTTCGCCTTAACAAGCAATCTGGTTCCGAAACAAGATCAAGCGAGCTTCGCCACACTCGCGCACTGTTCCCAGATCTTCGTACGATGTCGAAAGCCATAGGTCCTGCAACTATGAACCGCCGACGACTGTTTAGGCTGATTGACGACATAAACCCAGCAACAAACAACGCCCCCCGCTCGGGCCGAAGTCGATCGAAGCTTTCAGGTCGATCGAGGCCCCGCCGGACTGACTGGGGGATCAATCAGTCGAAAAGGTATCATTAGTCGTCGAACAAGTGAATCCCATATCCGTATAAAATGCGACAGCGCTATGCAGTAAAGAGTAGGTGAAATTAGTTGAGGACGGGGGCGTGGCCATCAGCTGGCAGATAAGTGTTGCCTCGCGGGGCTGTTTACGAGGGCTGGTAGTTGAGCGGGCGCCTACGGGGGTTGCCCATTAGTGACCGCCATTACCAGACATTGTTTCGCTGTGTGCGCTTACTTGAAGAGTAGAATATGGGGCTCGGGCTCGTGGACTTCATAGTGCTCCCATCCCAAACTCTGAAAGTGAAATCTTGTCAGTCCCAGTTCATATCCATAGCCCTAGCCAGGCTCCATCAAGATAAGCATGCATACCTGGGTAATACCCATCGAGCGCCACTCGTCCTCCCACAACAGCTTCAGAGTGCCCTTGGAGTCGTCATGGTATTCCTTCGGGATCGCCTTGAGCATAGCCTTGGGGAGCTGAACGTGTCGATACTCGAATTCGTCGTCGGAATAGCTGCCATGCCACGTTAGTTAGCAGTGCAAGAGCTGGGATCGAGGGGCCACTGCGCGTGAGCGAGTGAGTGAGTGCCCGACTGAACATACCGGGCGGAGTAGTGAATCAGCTCGATGAACTCCTTAAGTCGCGCGCGTTCACTCTCCTTCAGGAGTCGAGGCTCCTGGTTGCGACGACTCATATCGACATCGACTTGCATGGTTGCAGGATTGTTGGGTGTGTGTTGGTAGGACCAGACTTGGACGAGGAACGGAATACTACGGGGTATCGATCTACGGGAATAAAGGAACACTTAGATGAGGAGACGCGAGGGTTCTGAAGAGATTGGCAGGTGGAGAAGTCTGGAAATATATAAGGAATCGCCGGTGAACGCGTTTTGTTTGTGTTGGTTTCAAGAAGTTTGGCTTCGCGTTGTTTGGGTGAGGAAGCGCGAGTGAAGACGGATGTGGATGTGGTGGATGTGTGGATGTGGATGTAGGTACATTCACCAAGTTGAAGAGAAGGAGGAACCGTGGATTAATTACTCGCTCGCGAACCAACCACTTTAGGTACGTGTAAATAAAACACTCGAGTCGACGTGACGGGCTAAACCCTTTCTGTACGACCTAGGCTGCGAACGTACTAGCGCAGTATGCTCTATTAGAGAAGGAAACCATTCTAACTTGACGGATTACCATACAATCGCCAACTGTCGAAGCATGTACGGATCCGTATAGAGAATACTTGCAAACAGATATTCCGTGAGCGCCTGATTTCTTTTAACATGCCAAATGTCGCTGTTTATTGATGCAGATCATCCACCCGGCACGTTGAAGAAGGGAGTTGAATTCCATACCTATGTTCTTCTTACATAACAGCACCGCCACGGTTTGACGGCCCATTCCCCGCTACGCCCCATTGTGGCTTGCACTGCAATCATCCGGCCGCCAACAGACGGCTGCCAGCAGCCAGCAATGCGAGGTGGGTGGTTGCTACAAGTACAAGTTTGCTTGGCGTGTCGGTTTGACTGTTCGGACCCGTGCTCATACCACATCTTGATCAAGCACGCTAGGCTTATTGTGTTGACTGATAGTGATTCAATCGCAACTCCTTCGTTTATCGACCTATAAGGCAGTATTTCTGTATCATAGACGAAATCCGCACGATTTCGGATTGCCCACTCCACGGCGTAGGTATCCTTTGCCTCAACCGACTACTGAACTCGCCGGCGCTTGATCCCCCCCTTTCGCATCCACGAGAAACCGCGTCAAGCTCCCGCGCTATGTGCGCCTCGCTCACCTCCAAGCTGCAGCACTAACTAGTAGCAATGGAGAGCAAGCGCAAGGCGAGTGGCGCCAACGGGCTGGAGACAGCTAACGACGTCGATCGCGCCGCTAAACGTCGCAAATTGATTGAGGTGAGTGAATGAAGCAAAAGACGGGAAAACCAAGTGATCTGTGCTTTCGGTGGGCGGATGCGACGCGCCGGCGGGCAGTGCGCCGTGGTTTGCGACAGCAAGGTTGTTGTACGGGGGAGAGATGATGTCGGACGGCGGTGGGCTCGCAATGGCGTTGCAGTAGGTCAGCAGCAGCGAGGCTAGCTAGGATTAAGCTGTCTGGATCTTGATCGTGCGCAATCTAATAATGCCTTGTCCTTCCTCAACCAATCCATCGCCGAAAAGAGGAGCCGAGCCCGTCATTCCACACCCACATCGTTGCATCTCTCCCACCGAGAGCCCCTCGTCCCCCTCGTCCCCTCGTCCTCCCGTCTTCTTGGCCCCTGAATAGCACTGATATGATATTTGCTCTTCGTCCATCACAATATCCATCCCACAATGGCTGACTCGACTGGCACTAGGAGTATGGAGACTTGGCAGACGGTGAGAGCAGCGGATCAACAACCGCTTTTGGCTTGAGCATTCTCGAGTCTCTCAGAGCCACCACCGACAAAAAGTACGTATGACCCTCGTTCATTCACGTTGCCATCCACGCCGCCCCTCCGCACTTGCACCCCCAGCGCATTGACTCCCAATCCACAACACCCGCCATGCCCCTTGCATAATGGAAATAGATGTTTGTTAACCACCACTTGCTCCCCACAGTGGCCGCCTGGTGTCACCGTATTTCGAAACTCTTCTGCCACGAGCCGAACATGCAGATTATTACCAGAAGATCCGACTGCCTTTATCACTCCAGGTGATCGAGCGCAAACTCAAGGACCAACAATACCCTACGCTGTCTACGCTCGAGAGCGATTTAAAGCGAATGGTTCTCAACGCAAAAGACACGCACGACCGAAGCTCCACCATTTACAACGACGCAGAGCGTTTGCGCAAGGCCGTGAGCAATCTGATGGTCAAGCACAACCCTGCTTATAAGTCAGGTACCTACCAGGCTGTCCCGACACCACTCCCTCCTTCGCCCGACCATGCAGGCGACAACGATAATGACCAACCTCACGATACGATGGATACTAGTCCGCAGGCTAATGGCAAAGAAGAGTCGGGGTTGATATCTCGAGGTGATGACGATGGTGATGTAGTCGAAACTCAACAAGAAGAAGGTGAGGGGGAAGATGACGAAGACATGGAAGAGAAGCAAGACAATGAGGACGAAGCCGATGAAGCCGATGAAGTCAACGAAGCCGATGATGCGGATGAGGCAGAAGAGGAAGGGCTTGAGGCCGAGGAGGCTGAAGAGGCGGATGCTGAAGCCGAGGCAGACGAGGCGGGTGATGCAGACGAGGGCGACAATGAGAACGAGAACGAGAACGATGAGGATGAGGATGAAGACGAGGAAGATGGAAAGGGTAACGACGAGAATGAAGAAGTGGATTATGACGATAAGGTCCCTCAATCACGACGCCGTCGCCGCCGAGGATCGTCGCGGAGAAAACGTGGCCCCAAACCCTCCCGAGATTCCGCAACGGCGAGTCAAAAGTTGATTTCGCGTCCTGCCAAGGCAGATCACTATTATGATGATGTCCCGTTCAAAGGACTCAGCTTCCAGCAAGCCCAAGAGAAAATTGTTGAGGAGTTGATTCGACGGAAAGAGGATTCGTAAGTTCTCTTTGTGCGCAGAAAATGACTCTTGCGACTACTAATCATACCTCCCTACATAGTGACGATTATCCGTACTTTGAGCCGTTTATTTTCCTTCCACCTCGAACCCTGAAGGACTATTACGAAATCATCCAAGAGCCGCTCTCACTTAAGCAATTACAGAAGCAGGTTCGTGGTCAGCATGGTCGTTCAGAAGCGACACGTGTCAGCGACTTCAAGGGTTGGGCTGCATTTGAAGATCAAGCCAGTCTCATATGGAGGAACGCCTATCACTACAACGAGGATGGCAGTGATATTTTTGTGATGGCGCAGGAGCTCGAGGTTAGTTTGCAAACCCCTGTTCTACTTCCAGATCTGTATACTGACAACTAGTATAGGAAGCGTTTCAGGAACTATTGAAGGAGGCCAAGGAGAGTGTTCAAGAGCCACTCCAGCCCAAGATAAAACTGAAGTTGCCTCCTTCCGCTGACTCTGCCGGTCATCCCAAGAAAATCACTATTCACGTTGGTGGTAAATCTAGTGGATCAGGATCACCAGCGCCGGCAACGGGACAGTCTGGCGATAGCGAGGTACCGCGGAATGAGGGCACAAGGACAGAGGTGCTCATGGGCCGAGGCCATCCTGGCACTGCCGGTTCAGCTGGGACATCGGCCAACCTAGGTCACGCAGAGCAGGCTCGTAGCATGTCCGCCTCTGCGGGTCCCGCCAGCCCGAGCGTAATAGGCGCAGCGAAGACTGAGGATTCTGGACAAACAGCGTCTGTCTCGCGACCGCAGCCTATGCTACCGGGAGGCCAGCCATTTGTCCCTGGGGCGGCACATCCAGGCCAGATGCCCAACGGCACCACAGCACAATATCAACCTCCGCCCCAAGCCACGCCACCGCCGCCACCTCCGCCGCCAAGAAGGAGCCCCATGGATATCTTGGAGGCCCAGAAGTTCAGACCAACGCCGATACGTAAGTCGTCACGTCCCGCCTTCAGGGGTGATAATGAACTGTTTATTAACCAAGTCTCAGGGGAAGGGGAAGCTCTCATGCCAAAAGTAGTAATCACGACTCACCCAACACTCCAAGTCGAGCAGCAACTTTTGACTACGGTCCTAGCTAGCGCAACCGAGTACCAGCAGGATATTGTCATCAACGCACCATCAAGTCATTTCCGCCTACAGCTGAAGCCGTCAATCGCACCCTTCTTGGAAAGAGAGCAGCGGGAGTGGAAGCTCAATGTAATGCACGATGCAATACGTTTATACCCGTCAGCGGTGTCACCCTTTGACAGGCGGGGAGAGCCGATTTTCGATGTCACGCTTCGGTACGGAGTCAATCGGCTTGAGGTGACCCTTGTTGCAGCACTTCCGAAGGGCGAGAAAGCGCCGAATGGCTTGAATGCGGAGATGGAGAGAGTAGTCGTGCATTTCAATCTGCTGAGACACTAATTGTTTCCGTGCTGAGCAATTGCCAAATCTTGCCTCCTGAAGTCACTGTCTGCGAAAGACTGGCATGCACTGATGCAGCTTATAAAAGCTCCACCGCCTGACGACGGCGTTTCTACCCCCTACTTATACACTCAAGGCACGTGATATCTCACGCTTGGCTACGGATTACGGAACACCTTCCGACTGATTTGAGCGTCCATCAATTACCGATTGCCCATGCGGCAACTTCTTCAGCTGGCATGGTTGATGATTAAGCGACACAGTTCTCGTTTCTCACCAGGCCGGACTATCCATGCATGGGCCATGGCAGTAGGCTCTTAGCTGGGGCACCATCGCTCGGGGCCTGACTCGAGTCGGTCATTGACTTTACACTGTTTAGGCGACTTGTTTTGCTTGCTTCGGATCGGCGTCTGGGACGGCAACATGCGGGTTACAGTGAGCTCCCAGGTAGGTATGTACTGGGTAAAACTATTTCGGCTGGCTATCAATCACCCTTTGCTTCTCGGTGCCTAGGTAGTTTCCTGATCATGTCTGAGGTCCCTCCATGGACAGCACTGACTGGATTGCTCGGGATGTCTCGCTTTGTATGATAAAATTGTAGTAGTATCCACGGGTCCCGTTAGGAATAGAACACACGCTAGGTGCTTATGTGTTATCGTTACTGGAATGATTGATCTGATTCACCGTACCTACCTCTCTGCAAACGAGCACCGTAATCGTGCTGGTTCTCTGTTGAATCCGAGACGCCAGTTGCACCGACGCCGGCACCGACATTCAGCAATGCTGCCCATAGCTCCTTCCGGACCCCCAGGTCAGAGAGAGGTGCCGAACAGGTACTCATACAGCAAGGTATATTCCGTCTGGTAGGTACCTGCACCTCAGCAAATCTGGGGGACCTACCACGCTATATTTAGGCAGGTACCTACCTAAGTGCGACAACGCTAGGCCCGGGTCAGGCAACGATGCAGGTGCAAACCCCGCCTGTACATGTAGGTCCCGTGGGCATTCATGCGGGCCCACAAATGCGTACCTTGATTGCGGAAGTTACTTGCGCACCAAGTACCAATAATAGTGGCGCTTAGACCTAACGGTCGAGTCGTACTGTACAGGCTCACTGTGCCGGAGAGGAAGGGACCGTCTGACAGTGGGCCCACAAATCGTTATCGCAGCCTATCGACTCGGCAGTGCGCAGCCTTAAGGTGGGGGTGAAATTCACACTGGAGCTCACCGCTCGGGAGGGGCAGAATTTTTTTTTCTGACCAAAAGTCCCTCCACAAAGTGGGCGAGATTTGCACAAATAAGTTCTTGTCGTAGAGTTTCCTGTGCCTCGAACATTTCTCCGTTCTCTCTTCGGCAATCTCTCTCCCATTCCAGATTCTCCGAAGACATCACCGCAAAAATGGCTGAAGAAGTTTACGACGGTGCCTGCGGCATTGACTTGGGTAAGTTGCGCTCGTCGCGCTTGCGATGATTTTGCGTGGTTCTTCGTCGTCGCTCCATATCGGACGCAAGCTGATCTCGTCGCCTCTGCCTCGCAGGTACCACCTACTCTTGCGTCGCCATCTACGAGGGAAACAATGTTGAAATCATCGCCAACGAGCAGGGTAGCTTCACCACCCCTTCGTTCGTCTCCTTCAACGAGAAGGAGCGTCTGATTGGTGAGGCCGCCAAGAACCAGGCTGCCATGAACCCTCGCAACACCGTCTTCGATGTCAAGTAGGTCACCAATCGCTGAGGCGTGAATCCGAAGCTTCATTGGAATCATTGCGTGCTAACATGCCATCTTCACAGGCGTCTGATTGGTCGTCCCTTCAGCGACCCCATCGTCAAGAAGGATATCGAGTCCTGGCCCTTCAAGGTCGTTGAGCAGGGCAGCTCCGGCAACCCCGTTGTTGAGGTCGAGTACCTCGGCGAGACCAAGACTTTCTCCCCCCAGGAGATCTCCGCCATGGTCCTCACCAAGGTACGCCACACTGGGCATTCACGCTTTGCTGCTATGGCCGCATGCACAGTTGCTAACACCCTTTGCAGATGAAGGAGATTGCCGAGGTCAAGCTTGGCAAGAAGGTCGAGAAGGCCGTCATCACCGTGCCCGCTTACTTCAACGACAACCAGCGTCAGGCCACCAAGGATGCTGGTGCCATCGCCGGTCTTAACGTTCTCCGTATCATCAACGAGCCCACTGCCGCTGCTATTGCCTACGGTCTGGGTTCCAACAAGTCCAACAAGGAGCGCAACGTCCTTATCTACGATCTTGGTGGTGGTACTTTCGATGTTTCCCTCCTCAACATCCAGGGTGGTGTCTTCACTGTTAAGGCCACTGCTGGTGACACCCACTTGGGTGGTCAGGATTTCGACACCAACCTCCTCGACCACTGCAAGAAGGAGTTCCAGCGCAAGCACAAGAAGGGTTCGTGATCTGAAGCATTGTCCCCAAAGAGACTACATGACCAACTAACAATCGGACAGATATCTCCAACGATCCCCGTGCTCTTCGCAGACTCCGAACTGCTTGCGAGCGTGCCAAGAGAACTCTCTCCAACGGTGCCCAGACCACCATTGAGATCGACTCTCTCTTTGACGGCGAGGACTTCTTCCTCCAGATCACCCGTGCTCGTTTCGAGGACCTCAACGCTAAGGCTTTCAACGGTACTCTCGAGCCCGTTGCCCAGGTCCTCAAGGATGCTGGTGTTGAGAAGAAGGATGTTGACGAGATTGTCCTCGTTGGTGGTTCCACCCGTATTCCCCGCATTCAGAAGCTCCTGAGCGACTTCTTCGACGGCAAGAAGCTCGAGAAGTCCATCAACCCCGATGAGGCCGTTGCCTACGGTGCCGCCGTCCAGGCTGGTATCCTCTCCGGCAAGGCCACCTCCGCTGATGCCTCTGACCTCCTCTTGTTGGATGTCGTTCCTCTTTCCCTTGGTGTTGCCATGGAGGGTAACATCTTCGCCCCTGTCGTCACCCGTGGCCAGACCGTCCCCACCATCAAGAAGCGGACATTCACCACTGTCGCCGACAACCAGCAGACCGTTCAGTTCCCCGTTTACCAGGGTGAGCGTGTCAACTGCGAGGACAACACCTCTCTTGGTGAATTCACCCTTGCCCCCATCCCCCCCCATGCGCGCTGGTGAGGCCGTCCTCGAGGTCGTCTTCGAAGTTGACGTCAACGGTATCCTCAAGGTCACTGCTACCGAGAAGACCTCTGGCCGCAGTGCCAACATCACCATTGCCAACTCTGTCGGCAAGCTCTCTTCCTCCGAGATTGAGAATATGATCAACGGTAAGTTATCCTGATATACCTGATGTACACGCCTGCGAGCGACAGATTGCTAATGAATGAATGACAGACGCCGAGAAGTTCAAGAACAGCGACGAGGCGTTTAGCAAGCGCTTCGAGGCTAAGCAGCAGCTCGAGTCCTACATCAGCCGTGTCGAGGAGATCGTCTCTGACCCCACGCTCTCTCTCAAGTTCAAGCGTGGCCAGAAGGAGAAGCTCGAGGAGCTCCTCAGCGAGGCTATGGCTCAGCTCGAGCTTGAGGAGTCCACCGCTGACGACCTCAAGAAGAAGGAGCTTGCTCTTAAGAGACAGGTCACCAAGGCCATGTCTTCACGATAAGCGCGTTAATGATTTTTACTGTTTTCACCATCCCGACATAACTACATGGGCGCTGCTTAGATTGCGTGAGAGCGGCGCCTCCACACACGAAGTGATGAAATGTGCGGATAGACACATCTCGAGGGCAGAAGAATGGACTTCAGCATGCCTCGCGATGTGTATGGGGTAAAGATAAAAGCCTTCTGGGATGATTGATATTGCCTTCCGAATTCTCTTTTACGCCCTGACACGTTCTCACACCCCCCCCCGGTCATCTCGTTCTAGCTAGGCTGGTAGACTAGGAAGACTGAAGGTGCTGAGGGAAATACCCTCTACGAAAAGAAATGAAACTTGATGTAAAACACATTTGCTCAAACGTTCCCTTCATTCATTGTGATTTGTCCATTGTAGAATCGATATGTGATGTCTCTGTGTTGACTTACCACTTGTAAGTTCTGATGCAGTTATGTTCCGGTGTGTCTTCATCATCGTAAACCGAAAAAATGCCGGTGAAAATGATGGATAATAAGTCTAACGGTTTGAGTACGGGCAGTGAAATCTAAGGTTGACCCGGACACAGAATCATCTTGAAAGGAGTCAGTTTACCTCAATTACTTTTGTTTCTCGTCCTATCTGCTTTTTTCTGGGGTTAGATATCAAGCTTCCGATCTCATGATATGTCGAATGGAACTGCGGCGAACGCATGTACGGATCCGATATGCAGGTGAGATCACGCGCGTTGGAGAATCGGTCGCGATTCGTGGGGAAGTCCCGGAACGAGATGAGTTTGTCGTGTGGATGGGTTTGTATACACGGAGGACGGATGGAACTCAGTCGAACAGCAGATTCTTGTACCGGTTACCGAGGTCTTATTGGATCGGTTGACCAACGCTGATGCGTGTAAAGGGAGTTCTGCGTTTAGGTTGTGGTTAGGTTGTGAGGAGGGAGATTTCATGGATTATGGAGTCGTAGCCGTAAAGTCGTGTGTGTATTCGTAAAGGACTGAGCAGTCTCCTTACTCTTGTCTGTAAGTAATTGAGAAGAGGATATGTCGACTAATCCGTAGTAGTTGGTAATTGTCCATACACGAATACACGAATAACCTTATGGTGAGTTCCGTTTCGTATAGACGTGGATGGGGTTGTTGAACGGGTATATATTGCCTGATACGATCTGTTTCTACGGGAAATCTATCCTCTCCGATGAGCTTAATCCCGAGCTTGAGGGGACTCGGGGATCGTGCGGGTGGCTTTGTGTTGTTGAGGTAGGGTCCGGTTTGGGAGATGGGAGATGGAAAAGTTAAGGGATGAGGGTGCATGTCGGCGCATCGTGTCTACTAATAACTGAATCTAGAAATCTGTGGTCTTCTCAAGTAAAGTAACGGTCAGACATCAAGATACCTAACAGATGGCATCACTTGCATGAATGTACAAAGGAACGGCAAAGGATTCATAGGGACTTGAAGCGGATATATTAATACATAAAATATTCGTCTCTCCGTTAGGTAGACATATGAGCCGTCCCTAGCACCATCGTCTAATAATGCTTTTTCAGTGCTACTCATACTCGTGCAAGCAAGCCCGTCGCAAAAGCCGCGAAATCTCTAATCCCCCTTCTTTTCCAGGCGAACGGGCTGCGTATTCTATCGGAATGTCGTGTGGCTCATGTACGGGTTGGCTCAAGGTTCAAAAATTGGCCTCTAATGAGACGCCGTCGCTCTTTTTTATCTAAAGAGCCTCGTGAGATAAGTAGTGTCTGGATGTGTATACCAGTGAGGAACAAGACATCGTAATAATGCCAACATAATCATAACAGCGTAAGCTCACTTCACTTCCTGGACTTGTCGCCAGCAGGAGTCATAGAGAGACCGGACGGAGGAGCGGGGGTGCCGGTTCGAGTTGGGGGTTGAGATCGGTTGTGAGCCATGTGTGCCTGGACGAGGTGACCGGCAGCAAGAGCACTGCAAAGAGACAATTCACCAGCGAGAACCGCACCACCAATGATCCGGGCAAGACGACGAGCATTGTCACCTGGGTTGGTGGGGTGAGATCCTCGGACGCCCAGCATATCAAGCATGGCACTCTGAGGCTCCAAAATCGTACCACCACCCAGCGTACCAACCTCGATAGATGGCATAGAGACGGAGATCTGGAGAGAACCGTTGAGACTACAGAAAGTTAGCATCCATGTAAAAGAGGTCCAAGATGATTACAACTTACTTCTTCATGGTGGTAATGCAGTTGGCACTTTCGACGACTTGTGCAGGGTCCTGTCCCGTTGCAAGGAATACAGCCGCGACAATGTTAGCAGCATGTGCGTTGAAACCACCAACTGACGCCGCCATAGCAGAACCGATAAGATTCTTAGCGATGTTGAGTTCGACGAGAGCATCGACATCACTCTTGAGAATAGCCTTAACAGCCTCGGGAGGGATGATAGCCTCTGCGACGATCGACTTGCCACGACCGTCGATCCAGTTCAGTGCAGCCGGCTTCTTGTCAATGCAGAAGTTGCCCGAGACTGAAATGATGACCATGTCGTCGAAACCAGCCTCAGTGGCCATGACTTTCAGAGCATACTCCACACCTTTCGAAATCATGTTCATACCCATGGCGTCACCAGTCGTCGTCTTGAAGCGAATGTAGAGGTTGGTTCCAGCCATGGCGGTCTTCATGCTTTGGAGACGAGCAAACCGTGACGTCGAGTTGAATGCCTTCTTCATCGTGGCTTGGCCGTCTTCCGAGTCAAGCCAGAGCTTGGCAGCACCAGCGCGTTCCAAAGTCTCGAAGCTGACACAAGGTCCACGGGTCATACCATCACCAGTCAACACAGTTACAGCACCACCTCCGGCGTTGATGGCCTTTGCACCACGACTTGTACTTGCAACGAGCACGCCCTCGGTGGTAGCCATAGGGATAAAGTAACTCTGGCCATCAATCACAAGGGGCCCAGCGACACCGACAGGTAGAGGCATGTAGCCGATAACATTCTCGCAGCAGGCACCAAGAACCTGTTCCCAGTTGTAGTTCTGGTAAGGCAGTTTGGATCGCTCTAACAGGCCGGTTGTGTTGCTGGTGGCTTTTGTCCGTGAGATAATCGACCGGCGAATCTTGACAGCCCGGGTGCAATCCTTGAGACTCTTCTCCAAAGCATAGCCCGGAATTTTGTTGATCAAAGCTAACTCAATAACCTCGCTGTCGCTCATTTCGTGAATACGTTTCTCCTTGAGCAGAACTTCTAGTTCTTCTCGACTGCGCATTAGATCAGGTGATGGCGGCGACGTGGGAGGCTCAGAAACAGCCGTCGATTGAGCTGCGGCTCTTGACTGAACGCTCTCGTCGTCAGTTTCAGCCGGTGTAGCAGGCAATTGGGGCTTTCGTTTCTGTTGAATACCGCCGAGCGGGAGCATCGACTGTTCACGAGGATCGTTGAATCTTTCAGCCGCCGCAAGTTCTCTGCGGTCGATAGGATGATCTGCTGCGGTTGGATCTCTAATTCCCCAGCGTGCCACATTGAACAGATATCCGTTGAGCGCTACACTCATGGCAAGAGCAATGACAATCCACTTAGACAGAATAGGATCCTCCAAACTTTCAAAGATGCTGCCCACCATGCGTCCGCCGACACCATATCGACCCAGTTGAGTGAAACCATGGTCGCCGTCGAGGGCTTCAGTTGCACCCGGGGAGGGAATGGCGTAATGTACCGAGGGAAATTCGAGTTCGTACTTAATTGGCGTAAGCACCGTAACGACCGCAGGTCTCGAGTGGCTTCTAGCATTAAACAGAATCTCATCCAAACCATTGGAAGCGACCTTGAAAGGGTCCAAGGGAGGCATGCTAACGACGCCTCCCAAACCACCGGACCAGGAGGTAACGCCAGACAAGCCAGTAGTCCTAAAAGGAATAGTAAAGACGTTTGCGAGGTTAAGGGCAATGAATCCCACAACCATCCAAAACTTGAACTTAGGAACGCTGTTGCTCTTGGCATCGTTGCCGAAAAGAGCTTCGCTGGCACGATCTCCAGTGGCTTGTCGAGGCCAGGCATTGCTGGAGGCAACCTTCTCAGCAACTCGTCGGCTAACACCGTCATCTTCTAGAGCCCGGCGCATCTCAAGACGGCGGCGCATACGATTGACTTCTAGCTTGATACTAAGAACGGCGGTATAAAACGTGAAGAGAAGGATGCAGTCGAAGAACAGGATCCAAGCAGCAAGGAAACAAAATTGCTGTAGACCTCCTTGCACTCCAGATGCAGCACCAGCAACCAAGATCACGATCTCGATGAGGTAATCTCGAACAATGTCATAACCAGTGTCTTTGATGGCTCGTGAAAGCGCAAACAGAATGACACCATCGTGAGTGCTCGAGGTAGCAGCAGCATTACCCGCGCCACCATTCTGCTCAGGCTTCCGGTATTCGAGAGCATGGGAAAGCACGGACCTAGTCAGAACAATGTTCTTCTCAAATCCAATTGTAACCACCAGGAAGGGTAGACCTTCTGACAGCAAGACAAAACTGACGGGGACGCCAAGCTTGGTTGTCACGTTGAGGCCGAAGAGGAAAGCAAAGGTAGAAGAAAAGAGAACACTAATGGCCAACCATGCGTTTGAACCGAGCTTCCTCATAGATAGGAAAAGCGAGACAAAAGTAAGGTGCATGGAAAGATAGCCGAGAATCATGATGACAATATCAAGAGTGTCGGCATTCTTTAGAAGGTCAAGGAACTCGGAGTAGGCATTCTGAACCCAGCGCACAAGGCTGTTTCCGGAATTGCCACGAGCGACCTTCATAATCCACATCTTCTGCTCATCTTGACCCAGCTCGTTCTGGCGCGATTCCTGATTTGGGCTATCATTGGGGATTTCTTGGACAGCGGCAACGAACTCGGGGGCCTGGCTGTAGTCGACGGCGAAGGCTAAAGCGCTATCCTGCGCGTAGGCGGTAATGGAGTTCGATGTAGAGGGAAGGTGGGTAACAGTGAGGTTGTCGGGAAGAGGCACGACGTGTGCCTGAGGAGCCGTCTGTGCCGCATTGTCACTTGAGCCGGGGAAGACGAGTGTAATCAGAGCCTGGTGATCAGCATCGGTGGGGATCTCGTCGTTGGAATCAAAAGCCTGCCATCTCCAGGCGTACTCGGGACCGGTGATCAGACCGCGGCTCCCTTCGACCAGAGAGGACCACTCGGTTTTTCTCACACTACGTGTTGCATCCAGCAGACTTTCTCTCATAACACCGACATAGGTAGTGCTAGCCAACAAGGCGGTAAGGACGATAGTATGGACAGGGTGAGAACAGGCAAGCCTGGCAAAGAACTGTAGAATCGGAGTGACCTTCTTGTTCAGCCTAGAGGGAGGGGCCTGAACGTCCGTCGGCTGCTCGCCGCGAAAGCGGGAGGGAAGAAACGTAGAGGCAGCAATCATGTTTGCGACTACCGCGACAGCATTAGAGGTGGTTCGCTATAATGCGACTAAAACTGGGTAAGACATGTTCGTCAGCCTCATTCCATGGTGTTTCGTAAGGGCGCCGGTTCGGACACGCAGCTTCTCTCATGGAGAGACTTGCACGGTTGGGTGTACAACGTAAAGTATAACAATCACGAGAGAGAGAGCGAGAGGCGTTTGACCAGAACAAGGAGAGACTAACAAAAGAGCACTGCTTATACGTACATCCAGGATATCTTATTAGACAGAGACAGCAGGCCCAGCGCGTTGGACGTGTTGAAGCCGTGCCAACTGGAGGGTAACGAAAGAAACCACTGCTTGCTGATGGTTTCTTGCTCAAACACAACTCATCGGCGTGTTGGTGGTCGAGGTCTGGATGTGGTTATCCGCAGGACACTCTCGCTCTGGAGCGGGAGTGGGGGAGTGCCGAAGCTGATCGATGATTGAGAGGACGGGATCGATCAATCAGCACATAGAGGCTCCCGTGAGACCACGGTTGAAACGGATGGTGACGTGGAGGACTGGGCGAAGGGGAGCGAGGGAAGAGCAAGAAGAAGAAGAAGTCCGTAGGAGAGAATATGAAGGCGAAGGAGAGGGGATCGACACTATCAGTCACTGGGAGCGCGCACTAGTCAAGAAAATATAGTGGGCCCATCTTCAAGTCGCATTGAGATGTGGCTAAAATAACAAGCGCTAACAGGTTTAGTCGGACCCGCTTTGACCGCTGTTAAGATGCAGTGTGCACCAACTGACTTCTGGTCGTACAGGCGACCAGGCGCCATAACTGCGATTCTACGATAATGCCACCCTCCGCTCTCAACAAAAACCGTTTCTCGAACTGCTGAACTGCCTGCGCTAACCTCTTATGGACTGGATTAGATAAGGTAGCCGGTACTCGCTACGCAATGGGTATCCATGGGCCACCGCTGATCTCACACAACAGACAACCACTCTGGAGACTGTGAACATGGAATGTTTTCAAGATGAAGTACGACGCGTGTTTCTCGGTTGCCCGCCTTCCTGACATGAAGCTGATTTGAGGCACATGTCAAGATCCCGTCACGGTTTAATTACACACGTACGGAATACTACCCTGTGTGTAATTACGTATGTAAGTGCACTAAGATCTCAGCTCTCCAGTGGTGTTGTTAGCAACCGACCTGCTCGCCTGCAAAAGGGCAACCGTTAGCATTGGGTAGCACGGGTAAGGGACTTGATATACCGCGCTAGCCGAATACGCACTAGCAGCCATGATGTAGAAGACGTGTATGTAAACCATGAGGGGTGTCCATATCACCCCAGATAGATGGTAGTGGACTTTAGTGAGCCTTCCAGGTGTCTTTAGTTCGCTAGGTGGAAGGTTTTAACGGTCGCCTAAGGGCGCTTTGCGGAGAACTTACCTCCTAAAAGCACCGGAATCTCAAAAGGGCAGTTTCCTCGGGTCTCGTACAAGTAGATAGCCCTCCACAGAGCCGGGTACGATCTGGATGGCTATACGGATACGGATGCGGGAGGGTGAGGGCTACTACTGGCATCGGTTAGTCCGGGACAGCCTGACCTCGAAGTCAAATCTCAGAAGTAACGCATCAAGATTCAATCGAAGGCTGTTTTTTTTACAACCATTCAGAATCAGGACCGACCTACACGTTTTAAATATGAGAACACCTGCGGAGGATGCAATGCACTACGCTATGAGCTTTTACAAAATGATTACTACCTATTCATTATTCGTGTCGAGGTTCTGTTGCGTGTTAGGGATCTACTTCGTATGATACCTACCTAGGCATCTTGCAACGACCCTAGCAGCTAACAGCCCACGGGTTTTCTAGAACTTTCAAAGTGCATATCGCCGATGAGGCCATATCTGTTCCTACTGGGCCCCCGGGGCATATCGGCATTGCCCACAATGAGATGACCGATGAGCTGGCAAAGGAACCCATGTTGCCGATCCACCCAGGTAGGTATTCCGTGCTTCATGTCTTATGCCAGTTGGTGCCAACTGGAGCCCGCGCATCTAACATTCGACGCCGATTACGGAATATTCTCTGTTCTTCACGGAATACGGCACTCTACGGATTACTACTCCGTATTCCGTATCTCGTACCGTAACGGCAATCCGTATTTCATTCCTGCTTCATCCAGAGGAGTTCCTTCAGGCTGAGTCACTTTATCACCATCTTTGTCTGACTACCCTCCAACACAACCTTTCATGCCCAGTCTTCACGGCGAAAGCCCTAGTAGTCTCTCCGATCGCTGAATCTTTGATGTATGTCAAAGGCCTCGTTATATGTATGTTCCTACAACGTACACTAGTGTGAGTGCTACTCGGTGGGTATCCCGAACATCGTCAACGGCCTCAACGCCCCAAGTAGGCTAGATGCTCGTCGGGGGACGTGGCATCAGATAAGCGAAGAACTTCATGGCTTTTCATGCTCACAACCCTAACGCCCGATCGCTCCATGCTCTTTTTGCACCAAGGCCAATTTTCTATCTCCACCGCCCTCGTGCCCTCCTCAACGAGGTAAGTCCGGAAGCCCTCCTTGGCCGCATCCTCGGCGCAGTGCTTGACACAGTAATCGCCGGCGAGGCCCACCACGTACACATCGGTCACGCCATGGTCGCGCAACAGCCTGCCCAGTCCGCTGTCACAGACCCGGGGAGATTTGAACGGGTCGTAGAACGGGCTGTACATTTCGATGCGGCGGTCCGTGCCCTTGACGACAATGCTATCCAGTTTTTCGGCGTCCAGCTCTGGCACTAGCTCCGCGCCCGCCGTGCCCTGCACGCAGTGCACCGGCCAAAGTCGCGATAAGTAGCTCTCGGCCGGGTTGTGCGGATTTGCTATCGCCACCGAGTCAACAAACGGCCGCTTGCCGGCATGATTCACTGCGAACGAGATGTGATCATGCGGATGCCAGTCTTTCGTCGCTACCTTGAGCACGAATGGCAGCGCTAGCAGCTGGTTGATCGGGCCTACGGTGTGTCGCCCTTCAGGAATTGCAAGCGCTCCATTCTTATAGACCACTTTGTTAGCTGGGTTGTCTCCAAGCCGGGGGATCACGGGGCAGTCAGATGAAATTCGCACCGGTGGGCAGAAGTCCTCCTGTACATCGACCACGATCAAAGCGGGCCTGAACTTGGTTGCCATCTTGATGCTAATGATGTCTAGACAAGCTTTATCGCATCTCATCCGATGGGCTTGACTATTATCGAGTCACATCGACAACGGTGATGGTATCCAGACAGCTATCCGGACGCTGTACGGATTGGAATCCGGAGATTAGGTATGTACGAAGTAATATACCTAGTATAGGTATGTGGGAGACGTCGGTCCGTCACTTGGCCACCCCGGTTCTAGAGTTGACGGCTGCTATGTGTTAGACTGCAACTAGCGTAGAAAGCCGTAGATAACGGCGCCCGAAGGAGCAATGCAAAGCAGTCGATGACGGAATGTGTTTAGATAGGCAAACAGTTGGTAAGTAATAATACCTACCTGCCTTGTCAGCTCATGCTTCGAACTGCCTCCCTGTTGCTAAATACTACTTCGTACCTAACCGTGTCCCAAGACGACGGGTCCTCATACGAGTCAGGGCGACTCCATTTCTGGTCGCGGCGAGACACCACGGATTGCCGACCTTATCAACTTGACATGCTTGGTCTACGGATTACCGACCAAATGAATTTAATGCAAAGGCCGCCCCGCGACTATTTCGTTTTCGAATTACCAAGCCCTCTCTATCGGACTGTCTCACATTGTTGAAACCAAGTGCTAATTTGCAAACAGAAATGTTCCGAATTGTGGATGTCTTGCTTTGAATTCTTTTATTTCTTTCCGAAATTCCCGTAGAATGTGGCTTTTCGCGCGTTTTATTTATCTACTTGTCTCACGGATTTCATGACGTATCATATCATCCCTTCTCGTCACTCATTACAATGTCCTGTCGCGCGATGGTAAACATCAGACATACATGCCAGGCTTGCCCGTCTCTCTCTTGCATCGACAGAGGCACGTGGATTATCACCACATTGCAGAGATCACGTGCCCCGATGACTCGCCTCCTTACGAGTGTTCCCTGATGAATTCACCGATTCTCTCCGCCACGCCCTCCGCGCTCTTGTTGAAGCCGAGAGCACCACCGATGAGCAGGGTGTCGTGAGGGGCGTCCTTTTCGCAGTAGCTCTCGACGACGTTTCCTTCGACGCGGCGCATCTCGCCAACCCACTCAGCGATATCAACAGCGAGAATCTCGGCCTCACCCATCGTGACGAGCATGGGGACGGAAGTCTTGAAGGGGCAGCCGAGAGGCATAATGTAAGGGTGCTCACCCATGCCCTCAGGGATGTAAGTCTTGGCGCCCCAGCGGCAGAGCTCAGTGCCGAGGTAGTCGGTCTGGAAGTTGGGGTTGCTGGTGATGGCGATCTCGGGCCACAGGTGCTTGGTGGGGGCGACCCAGGGGGGCGACGACGACGGCGTTCTTGGGCTGCGGGATACCGAGCTCCTCGCCATATTCAGCGATGTATCGCAGAAGCGCGATAGCAAGGTTACCACCCGCGCTGTCACCGGACAGCGTGATCTTCTCCGCGGGGATGCCCAGAGTCCGGACCAGGTACAGGTAGCTGGTCAGCGAGTCCTGAAGCGCGGCAGGGAACTGCGCCGCTGTCGGCCGGCAGGAAAGTCGGTACTGGGGCGCGAAGACGGCGTTGACCTTAGCGTGTTCAAGGAGGGTGTTGAACATGTAGCCGGAGTCGCCGGTACGAGCATCGCCCAGGACGAAAGCACCACCGTGGATGTGCATGACCATCGGGGGCGCGTTAGCGGGATCGATGGGCTTGTTGGGATACCAGGTTCCACCGATGACAGCGGGCTCGATGGTGTCGTGGTGCAGAGGTCCGAGGTACACCTCTTTGGAGAAGGGCTGGAGGACCTCCCATCTTTCCTTCTCGTTGCCGGGCTTCAGAGACAGCGGCAAGGGTGTCTCTGTGCGACTGGACATGTGCAGGGCCTCAGACAGGATCTTGAACATGATGGCTTGTTTGAAGGTCCACTATAACGTTGATTGTTAGCAATTGGCGCCGTTTCTCTTGCAAATTGTCACATTTTCGCTCTGAATGGATTCCACGTACCGTGGGAAGCGGCCTCGCGCGCCGGAACAGAGAATAGCTAATGATCCATACTGGTAGCCGGACGACGATGGTTCCGGTGTAGTAGATCTTGTAAAACAGGCTCAGGACCGGATACGAAGCCAGGGACCGGCCTGGGTAGGTCACTTCAGGCATCTTCGCGAGAAGGCAAAATACCGCCTAAGAGTCTTTCCCCAAAAGAAAACCTTTGAAAAAAAAAAATAAAGAAAAAACACAGTTGATTCAGAGCCCGTTGTCGGTTCAACTCAAGCAGCCTGTACTCAAACTGGCTGGGTGGTTGGACCAGGGACTCGGGGTTCAACGGACGGACGATAACGACGAAGAAATCGTGACCGAAATCGTTTTTTTCCACCGGAGAGGTTTGCGGGGGGAAGAAGACGCCTACTTATACCTTTCACTTGCCCTACCTAGCTGTCGTGTACGTACACTACGTGTATGGTACGTGTACAGCCCGGGTCAAGCACGCATAGCACTACCGTACGCTATGTCTACCGAGCTGAAGGGCGCTTAAAGCGGTAGCTTGTGCACCATGATTCAAGCCTGTACCCGGTCGATCTACATACTATCGGTTTATAATGCTCATCGGTGAGTGGTATTCAATGGCTTAGAGCGAGGGAAAAAGAGACGTCGGGGAACTTCTCAACTGACTGACACATAGGGAGCTTGGAGAAGTTGAACTGCTGAAGAATCGGGCCAGGCAATGCAGGCAGCCAGCAGAGGACCTCAGAGACCTGTTCCTTTTCTCCGATGGCATGCCAATTCACCTTGACAAGGGCCCAAAGTAAATGCGAGGTGGATCAGCTAGCTACCTATCCCAGCTCTCGACGAATTACAGACGGAAACACGTCCCAGGACCAAGATCACGGTGTGTTGATCTGCATCGTCGTCACGCGCCACGGAGACCGATATCGTCCAGTTCACATCGCCTTCTTGCTTCCTACCTACCTTTTCCGTGCCTAGAGAAAATTGTCATTGTTCCAATCGAGCCTGGTCAACGGCCCGAACCTAAGCCTTCTTGGAATTCGACAGCGCGAAACTAGGAAGTTAGTCGCATCCATAGGGCGGATTTCGGATGCACAGATTCAACCTCGGTACGGATCAGTCTTCCGATAGGGATTCCAACAGCGCTTCTTTTTTCTCTCATGCAATGCGATCATGGCGCGACCGGTCAATCTTGATCGGTACGACGTACATATCTGTCACACGAACGGCGACAAGGGTCGAGATTCGAAAATGCAACGGGAACACAGAAGGATAACCGACATCGAATTATTACTACAGGTGGTATTATCGATTTACGAGTACGAGTATAAAAAAGCCGGCACAGTTGCAGTGACACCGGGGGGGATGCAAGTTCAACCGGTGCCTGAAGACGTACAGGTACTTATGTACGTCTGGGCGATCATTTGGTGATTTGCAGGGTCTGCTTCCACTGTGTCGTCGACTTTTGTTTACTCGACTACCGAGATACGGAATATTGTGACCGACATACCTATTTACCTGTTAAGTTAGGCCGGTCTTCTCGCCAGTTGCACCTTTCGCTCCATTCGGCATCTGTCACATGTCGTTGAATGAGATACTCGAAACCTCCACCGTTCATCACTCCGGCAGCGACATGGCATACCCTAGGTAGGCAAACAATTATTCCCGTGCTCATGAAGCCAGCGATACAAATCAAGTTTATTTTGCAAGATTGATCCCTTACAGCAGTATGGGCCTCAAGTAGTAAGTCGGTATACACTATTACACAGTCCCCAGCGACCAAACCAGGTCTCAACATCTTCCACGATGTGTCCGGTCCTCCGGTGTCGCCATCCTACCTGCTACATACTGCGTTACCAGTTTCTGAGGATCAACACAGTCAGGCCTCTGAACTAGTGATTCCGAGCTCGTCATCATCGGATCCGCATCCGTCTCAAGTTGCTGCCATCCATGCATGAACAACTGGAGAGCAAAGTAGGACCGATCATCGTCATAAATCTGGCTCCTGTACGAAGCAAAAAGTTCGTCCTGATTTTCTACATGAACAAACAGTTTTCGTCAGCCAAAAAAATGGTGCTCATCAAGAGAGAGACATATGGGAAAGAGTTGAGGACGCTTGCTAACCTGACTTCTTCATGAACTTGACAGCCTCCATCACATAGGACGCTTGCGGCGGCGTCAAGGAACTAGTACCAGATGACGCCCATTTGTTCAGATACGCCCAGTCAGGGCACAGGGGAGCGTGCTCGGAACATCCGTTATGGTAGCATTCCAGAAGGTTATTGGCGGAGCATTCCAGTTCGCCTCGATGTTCGTGCTATAATACGCATGGTAAGTCAGGAAAGGGGGGACCAAGGGGTGGGACGATCAAACAATGGGCAAGAAACGTACCATGCCATTCTCGATGTAAAAACGAATGCACAGATCGATACTGTGCAAGAGGACGAATAAGTTCAGGAAGAAGTAGAATTGCACCGTTATGCTGGGGTTGACCTGCACTAGGACGCTGGATTTCGTCACGAAGTCGTGACTTTGTCCTATGACCATGGTCTTTGCCACGCCGTTGAGTTGCTGCGTGAGGATCGGGGGCAGTGGTACTCTGCTGCCTTGGAATACCCATGGATGCCGCGTAAGCTCGCAGGCCTCGAGGAGCTTCAAGTTCCTTCGCAACAGGAGGGCTTCGTATTCAATTTCACCACGAGCCTATGATAAGTGGCGACTTAGCATACGAAAGAAAACAAACAAGGAAGCGGCTAAATATATTAAAGAAAAAAGGGGAAGGGGGGGGGGTGGCCTACCATGCGAGCTTCGGCAGACTGCATCGCCACATCCAAGGTGTCGGCGATGATATTGCTGGGGTGGGATCGTGAGCGTTGCCAGATTCCTTCCTCCCAGGACTCCCCGTTCAGAAGCAAGAACCGCTTCATCAAGCGCATCAAGTGCTGAGGCTCGAGTGCTAGAAAACGATACCCCCAGCTCGCATCCATGACCTTCGAGTACTTCATCGCCCATCTGTGGGCCTGCAGGCCCTCCTCCACCGTCGGAGCGACTCGTCGTCCGGGGAACGTGAGCGGGCCTATGCCGCCTCCGACGTATGGGTTGACGGCGACGATATCTCGCCTAACCACCGTGCGCGACCATATGAAATGCAGTGGATTGATGTGCACTAATTTTCGTGCGAGACGGGTAGGGTTAGCGGGACTTGGATGGTGTTTTGCCTCGCCTCGCCTCGCCTCTCTGTGAATGAAGAAGGGGGGGGGGGTCTTGATCAGGATCACCGCAACTTACCCATTTGGTTGCTAAAGATCGAGAGGAGATAGTCGAACACGCAGTTGGAAGGGCTGTTGTCGTTGTCGTCGTCGTCGTAGTCGTCGTGGGAGCGTTTGTTGGTTGTGGCAGAAACCTCCATCGGAGTCCGAAAAGCCATGATCTATTATCGGACACAGATTGGATGGTCAGACGTTGCTATGACTTGCGTCGATGGAGTGGGAATACTCAACATACGATGCGATGACGATGATGGTATGAAGATGCTATGGCAAAACGTGTCTGTGAGATACTTCCGTGCGATATTGGTTAGAGAGCTGTTCGAGACGGCGCTTTCGAAGGTATCGACGAGGTCTGATATAGCCGAAAGCACGTCGTCAGATAAGTTAACTCTGGTACGATCGTATCGAATATCGTCAGAATAAGTCTGCTACGATGATAACCCCCGAAGCAAAAAAAACTGCATTATTCATGAACAGGAGAGAAGTAATGAAAACAAGGCAAAGATCCAAAACAAGGCCTCGAAATAACCGAGGCCAAGATCCCTCGCAGTTGCCTTCTTGGAGCTGGGACAAACATGGGATTGGGCATCGCACATTCCCCTTCTGTTCGAGGGAAGGGACGATATGGAAGCAACCCATGAGGTCGGTACGCTCGGGGCGCACGCGTCGCGCCTGGTTCTAAGAGAGCGTTGACCAGACGGGAAGTCTTGAGTTTCAGGAGCGAGTTGGAGATTTTGGAGGTCTTTCCTTGATGATGAGTATTGTAGGACTGTTCCAGGAACCCCTGATCGCGACTGCGATTTGAGGTCCAACAGCGACTTCAACCTACCATATTCTATTCAACATAACTCAACAACCTTAACCATCTCTCTTTCATACTATCAACGCTAATTGTCTTCCGTTCCTCACAAAGCTAGAGTAAAGTATCCCGTAACTCAACAACCGTCGCGCATAGCCCGGAGGCTAGTGTCGAGGTATATAGGTTTACTTGAGCAACCGGATTAACAACCAACCGGGTCCCATAGCTCAGTTGGTTAGAGCGTCGTACTAATATTATGCCTCCAACATAACATTGGTAATGCGAAGGCCGTGAGTTCAAGCCTCACTGGGACCATCCTTTTTTCTCTTTTTTTTCAATTCTTTTTTACTTTTTGTTTTGAATAATCGTTTATTCTTTTTTTTTCTGCTTGCTTTTTTGAAGTTTCTTTTTTTCTTTTGCTGAAATGTTAGTGCTCAGTTCGTTGGGTTCATTGTTTTTGTTTGTTATCGCCGTGTAACTCCGATAGAAAAGACAAGGGGAATGACAATACTGGTCCGAATTGCTATCGAGGCCAGCAGAGGAAGGAAACAGAATCACACTCACACAACCCAAACATCACAAAGCGCATACGAAATATTCAAGTTGAGATTATCATCATCGTATTGGTAAAGCCCGACTAGCTAACCTATTCCGAGTCTTCTCCTCAAGTATGCGGCTGTATGCTATCTACTACTCTGTGTACGACTTCTTCTTTTCTGTATGAAAGAATTTCATCGAAAACTCGCTTGCTGAGATGTTTTTTTGTCGTATCGAAAAAAAACAACAAATTAACAATGTTGTAAATGGGCGGGAGAAAGACAGCTGAGATTCCAGCCCCGTCTCTCGAGTTCTGGGCGTGTGTCGCTGAAATATTTCCCTAGCCGGTGAGGCTACATCTCCCGAACGCCTCTCTTCGTGTGATATCCCCGACAAATTTCAATGCTACCCGCTCTATCCTCTTTTTATCCCCAAGCCAGAAAATAGGCCTGCCTACCTCAGCGGCGCCTGGTTTTTAGGACGGATCATCCGTACTTTCATGTTCATTGTTCGTTGGTCAAACGACTCCGTCTGAGGATCCCACCATGCGCCGCAGTCTACGGTGATGAAGGCACGCGGCGTAATCACCTCGACGGTGCCGCTCACCAGGAACGAGCCCCGGGGCGGATAGGCGGGCGGCCTTTGCCATTTCTGAGCCAAGCTCTTCTTGAATTTATCCCATGGTCCGCTCGTGTGTTCCTGCGCCGTGCGGATGACGTACATATCTTTCGTGCTCGGTATATTGGGTATAACATTGTTGTCGACGCTGCCTCCCGAGCCCATAGTTTCGGGTGTTGTTGTCGACCCAGTTCTCTTTTCTATAGAGGGGAGTGAACCGCTGGCAGAGTCATCGCTTGCCCCTTTCTCAGGTGATAGGGGTGACGAGACTGAACCGGGTGTATCCGTCGGCTTTTTGAGTTGTTGTTGGATCCTTTCCAGGGTTTGTTGCATACTGTTCATCTGATCTGTTGGGTGTTCGTACCCAAAGAACCTGGCGATGGTCATGAAGTTCTGTGTCATAAGAGCACTGGTGAAACTCCATAATGAAAACGTGAGCGCCGAAGGCCAGAGAGCTTGTCTCGTCCAAAAGACGGCGAGAGGTTCAACGTTACGTTCCGCCCACGCAAGACCATATTCGCCACCAATTAATAAGCTAAGAAAAGGAGTTAGTTTACGAGATGACCCATTGGGAGGCAGTAGGAAAACATCATACCCTTGCCGAGCAAACGTTGGTGGCGGTTTGAGAGGATACGCAATATCGAGCCAGTATTTTGAGGCATACCCCCCTGTCCCACATTTCTTAACGATGATGGGATGATTGACAACAGCTTGGCGCACACTTTCAGCAAGACTCGCTGTTTCCCTAGTTAGCGGGCGAAAGAACCATATCATTGTTGTCCATGCTTACACCGTATTGACTGGAGAAGCGCATGATCCTTGTTAATTTTGACATACGCCTTCCATTCAGGGTCTGTCCCCCGATATGGCAACGGCTCGACCGTCCGAGTGAAACCGGGGAAGGGTATGAAGAGAGGCGCTGAATCTGACTCTTCCAGCTCTTTGCGCTCCTGCTCGTCCATATCGACCACCTCATCGCCTATCAATAAGTCTAAGGTTCTAGTGAAGACCTCGTAGCAGACATAGGTTATACTGGCTCCAATGAGGAAGTTGCTGCAAACAGAGTGTCAATATAATGAGACAGAGAACCCAGGCGACCGGCAATAATGGAGTGCGTACCTAAACTTGAACCTCCTCTTCATAAACTTCACCCGTTGAACTCGGATAACTTGTGGATGTGGGGTCCGTGTCGAGTTGACCCGAGCGCCGAGGGTGAAGATGTTCTTCTGCGGGCGGAAGAGTCGCAGCATGGTGGGCAAACAACGAGGCGCGCCGACGAACCGGCGGCCGAGGGAGGGCAAATAACAACTTCGGGATGCAAGTCGGAGACGGGAGACGAGGAGGCAAGTGGGAGGATCGGATTGGGGCCAGGGCAAATATGTTAGTCGATGTTGTTTGTAAGGATTAAAACCTATTAGGTATCGCAATATGAAAAGTGAAAGAGAAGAAAGAAAGAAGATTAGAAAGTCGGGGTGTGGTGGTGTCGAAGAGCGACGTAATAAGAGATGAGAGGATGTTGCTGTCGCGTGTGAATCGCATGAAGCAGGGAAAGTTGATAGCGGACCCTGGATTCATTGGAGGGACCTCCCGTATCCCATGTTACCTAATCGACATGTACCTAAGTACCTGCCCGCCATAATTACGGGCGGGCTAGCAAGGAAGGCATGGATGGGCCTCTTTGGAGGAGGGATGGAAGGTGCCTCTCTGAAAAGCGGCGGATGGACGTGTACGGATTACCTATATACTTGTAGGTACCATGCAGGTGCGACTATTAAGTGCTGACACAGTATTTGCGCTGATGCGTGTAGTAAGCGGAGCATGTCTAAGGACAAGCCGGGTACAGATCTAGCCCTACGGACAGTAGAAATAAAAGGCAAAGACTGTGTCTGTACTTGCATGTGGCTCTCCATACCACATAAGCGCTCATCCAATACAGATTACATACCAGGCAGACAAACCCCACAATGCGTTGTTAGTTCCTGTAAGCTGTCGTGGGTGAGTGACGAAGTACATATCTCCTACAGTTCAAGTGTGAACATCGACGGCAATGATTCTGGCGATCAACTATCAAATCTCCAATGAACAATGCAAAGACGGCTATATCCTACAAATTCTCATTGCTTTAAGTTAAATCGTACTTGCATAACAGACGGGCAATGCCTCCTCGCGATGATACTCGCAGGAAGTATCGAATCACCTACGTAATGAATCACGTGGCGATAGGTACTAGATATGCCACAATTCTGGGACACTTCTGATTAGGTAACTCCATCCCCGAGCGTCACTTACAGAGGCACCTCCATCTTGACTCTATCCAGCCCACGCTGGAACACCTCGGGTCTCCTCTATCTTGTCGACGAACACGGAATACACCACCGAAGTAACCCCAGGTCACCCAGATTCCGCCCATAATGAAGCTTAACAGCTTCCTGCTGCCGGCCCTCGCCGGTGTCGCCGCCGCCGACTCGACATCTGGCCATGCCGAAGCTTACATGCTCAGACACAGCAAACAGAGCGCGTCCGACGCTCCATCGATACCGAGCTCTCTTGCCGAGGCCATCCTCATCCAACGCCTCAGCTCGCCCGAGAAGTCATCCCCCCTAGGCGACATCTCTCAGGCGCTCGACCAGGATGAGGCTATTTCATATATCAACGAGTTCGGTGTCGCCCCGCGACCCCTGTTCGACAGCTCCGACGCCGACGAACCGAAGCAGCTCGTCATCGCGTTTTCGGGTGTTAATTCCGATCAGTACAAGAAGCTGAAGGACGCGATTCCTCGTGTACCTCTTACCTTCACAGCGCCTGAGCTTAGACGGTTACCCGTCAAGGCCACCTCGAAGTGTGCCTTCGAGGCTGCCACCAACCCCAAGGGCAGCGAGTCCAGCAAGTGCTGGAGCGGAAAGACGCAGTATCTTCAATATGATGCTACAAAGGTATATCCGGATACTCAACATTTACGACTACACCGGAGATACTAATGAATATGTTATATAGAACCAAAACGTGATTAAACAGCTCAGCGTCAACCTCGCTGCGCTCAAGTCCTTCGCCAACGAGGGCGTAATGGAAACAACCATCGTATTCCTCGACTCGACTCCTTCATCCACCAACAACGAAGACGAAAAGCTGCAGCGCCGCCAATTAGAGTTCCAGAAGGACAAGTTGGCCACGCCCTCGAGCTCGACCGCCTTCGCCAGCATGCACCACAGCGCCAGCATCAAGGGCTTCGACGCCCTCGCCGGCCGTCCCGCACCCGTCCCCGCGTGCTTCGCATCTCAGTCCGCCTGCGAGAACTCCACGAACTCGTGCTCCGGCCACGGCACCTGTGTCGACCGCTGGGGCAAGGACAACACGGACAACACGTGCTTCTTCTGCCACTGCGGCAAGACGGTCGAGGAGGACGCCAACGGCAACAAGCAGGTCTTCCACTGGGGCGGCGGCATGTGCCAGAAGCAGGACGTCAGCACGCCCTTCTGGCTCTTTGCCGGCGTCAGCATCACGCTCGTGGCTACGATTGCCTTCTCGATTGGTCTGCTGTTCAGTGTCGGCGAGGAGAAACTACCCGGTGTTATTGGAGCCGGTGTTTCGCGGTCGAAGTAAGGTACTGATGTAGATGGTGATGACTAGTGGTAAGGATTGTGAACAACTTTCGGTGCTATGAGGTACGAGTGCTGGCACACAAGGGACTCAAGGCATACATATAAGTGCAAACTCGTAGGAGTCCAAAGCAAGGCAAAGAAATTCTGGTAGGGAGGGAGGTGGGGTTGGAGATTCCGGTTGTATCAATACGTGTCGATACAGGGTCGGGATTTCATGGCATGATTAGTTCTTCATTAAACGCGTTCTCTCCTGATTTGTCTCCCCTGAATTGAAAGGGATTTACAGCATCATAGCAAGTGTTACACGTGAAAACGTGCGTTCTTGAATTTAAGCCAAGTCTGTCTGTCGTACTACAAAAGGGGTATCATAATTCCATCCATCAGTTGTCGTCGTAAAAAAGCCCACTCGTCCGTCTATAGACTCTCCAATCCTCTCTCACCCGGCCCATCTTTAAACTGATCTAACAAGGTCTCCGCCGCCGCGACACTCGTGTCGTTACTTTCGACGGCGCCGTTGGTCCCGGTACTCATGAGGGCGCGATACCGCTCGCCGGCCTCATTCAGCAAAGTCTGTAACTCGGGCTTTCTGGCAAGAATATTCTGGCGCTCCGCCTCCAGCTGAGCAAGATATGCGCGCTTCTGCTCTATCACCGCCGCTTTCTCAGCCACTTGCGCCTTGAAGTTCGCCGCACACACGCTCAGATCCGGCAAGGGCGTCATCCGCGGCAAGCCCCCGGGCCCGCGGGGCTTGCCGGAACGTGAGGACAAAGCGTCCCCTTCTTTACGGACAATAGTGGCGGCGCGGGCCTGCGCCGCTTCGAACGCGGCCTCGCGCTCGGCTTCGGAGTCGTCGGCTGCTGCTTCGCCGTCCGAGCCCTGCGCGCCGGATATCAACGATGCGATCTCCGCCCGCTGACGCTTGCGCGCCTCGCGCTCGGCTTTGCGACCGAGCGCTAGCCCGCCGTCCTCGACGAACTCGTCGAAGCCCTCGCCTAGATCCTCGTCCTCGGCTACGAGGCGCGTGTCGGACTTCTTCTTGGTCGTTTTGCGCGAGAGTACGGTGAGATAGGAGTCGCCGGCGCGCCGCTCATCGTCGTCGTCGTCGGACAGGGCAATGAAATCGTCGGTGCCCTTCTGCTTCGCAATGCGCGCTCTTCGCTCCTTTTTCTCGCGGATCTCGGCTTCTGTGGGGATGGCTGTGGGCGCTGTCCTTGACTGGGCAGTGGTCAGAGCTGTGCTGTCTGAATCGACGATCATGGCGCCTTCGAGCTCGGAGGGATCAAGAGACATCTCGTCCTCGTCTACGATCTGCAGGGTGGAGAGATCTTGCGGCGCGTTCGGGGTCGCGGACTGGAGCTCGGCGAGGTCTTCTTTACTATATCTCGGCCGGTCATCGTTGCTGTATCCCATCAATTGCTCGGTGCGCTTCTCCTTGGCCTGTACGGCCGCCAGCTGTCTTTTAAGATCTCTGTACTGATTTGGCGCCTTGCGAGAAGAGGTCAACGGAGGTTCTCCATCACCATCATCTGCATCTGACTCGTTCGGTTTGAAGGTTAATTTTGAGCTGGATTGTCGCGAACTGGTTTGGAACTTCTTCTTTCCTGGCTTAATCACGGTCGGTCGAGTCGCGCCGTCATCTTCTTCGTCCTCGGGTGCATCTGTGCTCTTTGGTGTCTCCTTTTCCTCTGTCCGATTTTCATCGTCGAAATTTATCGTTTTGCGCAGCGACGATTGTTTGAACGGCTTCCGACTCTTGAATGTGGCTTGAAGCGCCGGTTCCTGGGGTTCCGGCGAGGGGTTCAGAGATTCGACCGAAGGCGATTCATCGTCGTCGTCTACGACTGTGATCTTGCGCGCCTTTCTCTTGGCCGCGAATGAACTCATTTTCACTGCTGCAGAAGAAGAAGGGTGAAAAGGAAGTTGATGAATTGCTGGACAGGTTTCGGAGATAACGTGCTGGCTTGAAATGTAGCAGTACTTGCTACCTCCTCGTAGAGTCGTAGCTGTCGCGTCGAGCTGGGCGACCAACGTAATTCTTATCGATAATGATGGACAGCTCGGTATCAATCTTATCAGCCTTATCGGTCTTATCGGCAGCTGAGATGGCAGGGATAGGTCCCGTAGCTGCACGATCGGTACGTACCGCCGTCCTACGGTTCACTGCAACATGCCCGCCGACTTGCTCAGCGACTTCGTCACAGAAAGCTTCCGCCATAATTCAACCTGCCAGACGCGTCTTTCCTGTTGATCCTTTCGCGAATCCATCTACATACCACCATTTTTAACCCTCGTTCTTAATCGCAAAGATGGCTCCTGCTCAGCCCGAACTCAAGAAGGTGAGTCGCACCATTGACACAGATAAAAGTTGTACCGAAACACTCACTGACGTTCACGCAGTATCTCGACAAGAGATTGTTCGTCCAGTTGAACGGCAGTCGCAAGGTCATTGGCGTTCTCCGTGGATACGATGTGCGATGATCCCACCTTGAGAACCGAGTCAAGCGGCTCAATGCGCTGACTATTGCATTAGGTCTTCCTGAACATTGTTCTGGACGACGCGGTCGAGGAGAAGGACGGTGGTGAGAAGGTCCGGTTGGGCATGGTCGTACGTATCCGAAATCGTTGAAGATATCTTCGATTCAAGGGACATTATGTTCTGACAGTCTGCTGGTATAGGTCATCCGAGGTAACTCGGTCGTAATGCTCGAAGCGCTCGAGAGAATCGGCGGCGATCGCGACAAATAAACCAGTTCACCACCACGACGGACCGAGAGAACCGCTTTGACGAAATGGAGCAGATGTTGATTTCTACGCAAAAGAAATATGAGAAAAAGAGAGAAGATGAATTAGCAGGGAAACAAAAGTCGGCCGCCCTGCTATTTAGATTTGGCTGGTTAATTGGCGTTTGAGGCGAAGGAAATCAATCAAGACATGCGGGAAGAAGGGGGTCCCCTTTTCACCTTACCCTCTCCCTTGCAGACATATGTCGTCGTAGCTATGAAAAAATGAGCTACAGAAGTTACGTTCGGAGGAGGATATGAGGGTTTGTATTCATTGAGAACTCCAGACAGATATACCCCCAAACGAAACTCGAGAGTTATGTATGGAACGAATCTCCCATCTCCCCTGGATGAAGTCCTCGGAATCAACAGACTCATATCACGAGGCTACCCGGTTCTCGGCCAGTCAGGGTAGTTGATGGACGAGTACGCGCACTCCGAGGGCAATGAACCCGTGTATCGAGCCCCCAAGAACTGAAAGTGGCATGCAATTCATCCATCCAGTCCTTCTTCCGTGCTGTGCCGATCAATTTCTCGTGATTATCTGATCCTCGTCCCTTGATAATGTTCATATTGAAGAGAATGATGGCAATGACTGCGTGTTACCCCTATCTCCTTGGCTGTGCTACGGCATGACTCCTGGACTCACCCGACATCAATCATACCATCTTCTTGACTGTTCGAAGACGACAAATGGGTTCTTGGCTGAGAATAACAAGACTGAACTGCACGTCTATCATCAGCCTAATCTTTAAGAATGAGCTGTACCTATAAGTTGATTGCTATTCGATTGGTCCTAACCCCTGATAGTAACCGAATTGTTGTCTTCGGAGATAGTTGAGGAGGAGATGACAGGGGAGATTCGTATGACCAGCCAATAGCTCATAACATTGATGTGCTGGCTTCAAGGCTGTTTTTCATATTCACCCCCCTATTACTGACCGAATTGTAGCCTTCAGGAGTCAAGGAGACAGTCCTCTCCCCATTCCCATTTCCTCCATGAGCAACCCAGTACCAGCACTGAGTACCAACATCAACTCTCGGTACATATTCCGACGGGCCAATCACCACTGCACCAGGAACAACAATACCCCATCGCACCCATCATCCTCCTCAAAGAACCGACTCAAGCCACAAGCTAACCACGGGGCTTTAACCTTAACTCAGGGGTCCAAACTTCCAAGAGATCCCCCGTCCCGCACCATCTGATAAACCACCTGCTAAATGATCCGATTCAAACAACCTCACGAGTCATACCAAGTCCCGCGACCAAGTACATACATGTCATCATTCGACGCCTCGTTCATCAGCGGCCTGCTCTCGACCGCTACGTCATGCCCCTTTCTCCCAGGGACGGGCTAGTACTAGATACCGTCGAAGTCGGCAGTTGCACGAATGCGGCAACGTGCATAGTTGCGTGAACGAGGGTAGGTAGCCGCCTGCCGCCGATGGCCACGCGTCTTCCGTGGAGATCAAGGCCCGGGGTCCCGAGACGACGGTGTTACGGAAGGGCAGGCATGCTAATCTCATATTCCTATTTAAGCTAGATTTTCTCAGGAACGCGTCGTGTTTGGTTTTGAGGGAGTGAGTGAGTGGCTAGGTAGGTAGTCGCAACTCTGGAACGGCAGGATATGTCCCGCGTATGTATCTGTTCATGGTGTCTGGGAGCTATACGGCGGTATACGCTCATTCTCATTCTTGTTGAAATCCTCGTTTTCAAGGACATAATAACGTCACGATGATGATCTACCCGAGACCTATATATAGCATCACATAATCCATACCTAGTCCGAAAGCTCTAAATATATCCCAGGGGGGCAGATTCAACCGTTTAATACATCATCAAAGCGTACAATAGTTCGGGAAGGGGGTTACGCTACCGACTTTGTTTTCACGGATGAAACAGCCGATAACGATCTAAGAAAGAAAGAGAAAAAGAATACGAGGGGGGATTCTCGTCGAGAAGTGTCAAGCATAGACATGATCACCATAAGGTAAATGGCATGTAGAACAGCCAAGCTCAGACCCCCCTTTATTCATTTAGGGCTTAAGGGCTTGTACACAGTCATAGCATATCGATCATCCGTTAGCTTAGCCTTACAAAAGGACGCGAATAGATCGAGGATCGCAGCGCGTTTTACCAGTGGTCAAGGTCGTGGGAGGTTAGTCTCGCAAAAGGACACGATAGATCGAGGATCTGGCAGGGAATAAGGTCGAGCTTTGCAACCTGACGACGATCAGATCATATCTAGCCTAATCGCCAGACGTCATGGTCGTCACGGACCCCCCTTTCATACAATCACGATCAAGAATCCCATAGCGCACTCCATTCAGAAAGCACATTCATCATTCAAAACAGGTCTCGTTCATTCTCCTATTCTGGTTCCCGTCCCCCTAGCTCAATTCGACAGGGTAAGGTACCTAAGACTCAAGCCATGTATGTCTGTGTGTATTGCGCCCGCGCCAGTATGCTATCTTTTCTCTCTCCGAGAAAGAGAGAGAGAAACACAGAGAAAGAAACAAGGGGCTACGGAACTCTTTCTTTCGAGAGAGAATAGTCTTACTTCCCTTCCTTCCACTTTTGCCTTGAAAAGAAAAAACACAAACCTCGAGACCAAACAAGACGCACGAAAAGGAAATTTTGCTGCTCCCCACACTCATCTTAATCGAGACTCATCCAAGCAAAGGCGGAGAGAGCGCCCGTGATGATTATAATCGTGATGATACTCGCGCCCGCCTTGTCACCAGTGGTAATAGGCGCGAAAGTGGGCAATCCCGTCTTGTCCTGACCCGCATTGACATTTCCCTTAGAAGTGCCACCTGTCGAGTTGGTCAAGGGGGGAGCCACGGTGGGCATAAGTATCGATGTCAGTGCTCCAAGAACATCCATCTGCAAACTGGCACTCGTCAAACCATCGTATTGACCAGTCGTCCAGTGGAAACCGCAGATACGTCCATTGATACCACCCGTGCACTGCTTGACAGCGGCCGCGGTTGAAGTCTTGAGAGTAGGCATGATCTCATCGTGGAGGTACGGCGCCAATTGGACAGCGTTAGCCATCCAGCGGTGCATGTAACCCTTGTACGACTGCATGTCGGAGTTGCAAGAACCCGGCGGCGGCTCGCAAGAGGGTTCAAATGCAACTCCGTTCTGAGCGAAGAAGATTTCCTTCATACGCTTGGTCAGACCATCTAGATGGGTCTTCCACTTGGCATCGCCGTTGGTCTATGAGTATATAGGATTAGCATGTAGATCTACACCAGGAATATACCAAGTAGGGTTCTTAAAGATAATACTTGATATACCAGGAATCGGGGACGAAGATCGATATGTATATAAACACAGCGGCATGGGTGAATAAGCACGGGAGAGTTGCGGGACTTACCGAGTTGTACATGAATGCGCAACCCTGCAACAACATGGCAGCGTTGTAAGAGAACTGGGCTCGGTTGATCTCCGAGCAGTTGGGCGTATGAGCACCATCGTAAACATCGTAAACGTCGTTAATGTAGCCATGGTCCTTGATGAAATCGAACGATCTCTCGGCGAGTTCACCATAGGTCGTGTTACCGGTGTAATGGGCCAGGCGGGAACCCATGTTAAAGTAGCACGCATTGGCAACAGCTAATTTGTCTTGTTAGTTGCCCTCACTCATAGCCCCACGGGTAAGGATGTGAATTGGGACAGGATAATACGAACTGTTGACGTAATCCCAACCGTTGTTGGTCGAGAAGGCCTGCCAGCGTAGACCCCAGTCACATTTTCCACCAGAGACACGACGATCTATGTTGGTCTGCTCGTTGAATACGGCCTGGGCCAGGGCTAGCCATTGCGGCTGATCGGGCGCGGGATCGGTGAAGCCGGTCTCGGCAGCGAGAAGGGCGGCGTAGGCCCAGAAAGCCTGGTCGTCGTTACCCATCGACGCCGTCCAGTTGGACGGCATGTAGTCGCGGTCGGAACCGACCTGGAACTGGAGGGCCTTGAAGATCGTGTCGTCGTACTTCTTGTCGCCCATCACATGTCGATAATCCAGCAACGCACCCCACATAGCACCACCCTGCCACCAGTAGTAATCGCCATCCGGGGGAGGGCCGGGCAGGATACCGGGGACCCAACCCGGGTCGTCGCCGTGGTAGAAGGTCAGGAGGTCTTCAGCGACAAGAGCGGCGGCAGCCTTGATCGAATCTACGGAAAGGGGCGGTTAGGAGAGACTTCGTGTTGGAGGACGTGATCAGCCATGCACAAACCTGGATCGTCAAGGTTGACCTCGAGAGCACCAAGGGCTCTGCCGGCAAGGAGACCGCACGCGGCCAGCAGCGTGGCTGGTCTCACCATAATGTCGGTGCGATCGTCTCTCCTATCTGAGTGTACAACGACGCAATTTCGGGGTCTGAAAGGGAGTGCAGACTCTCGGTCGGGGTCGGGGGAACGCACGAAGAACGAATGGGAGGCCCTTTATGCGGAGGCTATTGTCAACATGAGGGGACGCGAGGGGAGTCGAGAACCCAGGGAGAGAGCGGAGCGGTCAAATTAGTTAGTTCGGGTCAAGCGAGCGAGCGAGTCCCAAGCGAGTCCCCAAGACGCCAGGGCGGAATAGACGATACGACGGACGAAGAATAGAAGGAAAAGAAATACAAGGGCGGTCGGGGATGGGAGTGGGCCCTATCACGTCTGTCCTCGTCGATGTCGATGATGTTGTCGATGGACAAGTGATGGACAATGCAGAAATCAATCAATCAATGAATGAACGACTGAGAGTGGGAGTGAGAGTGAGGGACGGGCGAATAGGCGGACGAGTACGAGGTACGCGAGAGAAGAACGGACGAATGAGTGAAGATGTTGGCGTGCAAACATGAAACCAATCTGAGATAGGGCGGTAAAAGGGGTTTCCCCTACCCAGGCGGGTTTACTGGCTGCTAACTGCTGCTAACTGGCACGCTCCAGCTATTTCTGAGACGGGCTGAGGATTCGCCTGCGATTTGATTAATTGCCTGCACAGCCACATCGGCTAGCACAACGCCGGTACTTGAGTTAGCTGGTGGATACTTTGGACAGGTACCTAGCAAATACCGAACATCCCACATATTTTAAGTGTAGCAGAACAATTCGTAGAAGTATCTTCTCCAGGCCGTTTCTTCGGTCAAGTGTATCTGTCTCGTACCGAAGACCCGCAGTACGTACCGGTACGAACTCGACCTCACAATTACCGGTCTTCCGTAGAGCCAGACAGGCGCTTCTTCATCACGAACGTATTCGTCTTCAACGGCGTGCACTTCCCGCACAGCGCTGCCAATTTCATACAAGTAGATGGAGCAACACAAAGGGTACTTCGTATTGCCGGTACGAAAACTAATTCGATGCTACCATTGATGTCTGGAGTGCATCGATATGTGCGTACCCAGGTACAGACAGAGAACACACCTGATCCCCAAGGTGGTACTGTACCAACTTTCTGGTAGGATGAACGCAGTAATGTGCCTGTTGCATCTGCACTCCATAGCAGGCGTACCTACGCTACCTGCAGGCCTAGTACAAGCGACGTAGCGATACCTCGGCATTTCACACAGCAGACACCGACAGGAAAGTACCATGCACATGCCTAGTACCAGGCGCCAAGAAAGAACCCGGTCTATAAACGGCTAGCTTCCGCAACTTAATTACGCCAGGCGCCCAAGCACCGGAATCGAGTTCAGGTCGGGTGGTACGTACCTGCTTACCTGCCCTTAACGACGTAAAGTACGAAATACCTACAGCTCGTTCCGAAGGCACCCACCAACTCAGGTGGCTGCCCTCTCTTCTCCACTACGACGTCCCTTCTCTCTTCTCCACAGAGCAATTTGGTTGAATTTGGCTCGTGAAAGAGGTTCATTTTTCCTCTGAAGCGTGATATGACCCCATTGGTAATTTTTAGAAGATGGAAATGGCGCCAGTGACATGCGCGATGGGCGGGATGCACACAAAGCTCCCCTTCCGGTGTTTCGCATCGTCTCCCCTCTCCCCTCACAGAACCGCCAAGCAAGATGAGCAGGTCGGTACATACATACTACATATTTGGCACATGGTTCACGCATGGATCGTCACAATTAATATTGGGTACAATTGGCATTTTATTTAGTGCTGATCGCCGTTCAAGATTTTTTTTTCCTTTGCTGCATATCCCCCCCCATGGAGGGGATAGCTCAGAAAAAAAAAACTTGAAGCAACGTTCCCTAAGGACCTAATGCTGCTGAACGAACAGAATGGTCATTGCGGGTCAATAATGCAATGCGAACCACCGGTAGTTCCTCTTCAGCCGTTGTTCCCTCTCTTCCTACTTTCTGGGTGCATGATTCGATGGTACTGTGAACCCTTTCTTAGCCCGAGGATCTTTAGATAGATACCTATCATCGGCCAAGTTGCGCGTACGTGTGGTAGTGTGGTGTGTGTGTGTGTTCCCAGATGCAACCAGATATCCCCCCTTCCCTTTGAAATCCGAAGCACGCCTTGCTTGCTCTAGTGTGAAACTCGATGAAAATGCTACGACACCGGACGCCAAGCTGTCAAAGATTCAATGGCACCCTCTTCCGTACCTGAACGCCCCATTCCGTTGTTGATTCCGTGATTGTGAAAAATGACCAGTGTAAAAGTACGCACTAATGCGCAGTAGTATGTCGGTAGTGTGTTATCCGTTCCATCGTGGGAGGAAGTCGGAAAGCACAGGATGTGTGATGTGGATAAGATAACCTTCGGCACTCTTGTCGGAGGCCAATAGGGCAGAATCATCGTCGGCCCAATCGGAAAAGCTTGGTTCTAAGCCACAGGATGAACGAGGTCCAGGCGCTGCGGGTTTTCTTCTTGGCAGTGTTTCTGCGCTTGGGCGACGTGATGGGGATAGAATGAGAAGTCGTGATCGCCTCTCGATCGATGGCAGGCGGGCTGTGAGGATTCGTGCTGTCGTAGTTATTCGTCACGAGCTTCTCGGTTTCCAAGATGGGCCCGGACGTATTCTTGCGGGACATGCTGGGTCGGCCGAGCGTCAGGCTAGGTCGGGCGATGGACAAGCTCGGACGGCCACTGTTCGTAACGTTGCTGACCTTTCTGTTGTGCTTTCCTCGTTGAATGGCCTGCTCCAGCTCAGCAGCGTCCTCTCGTGCCCTCGCCGCCATCTGCTCCTTGTGATGCGCGGCTAATTGCTTCTCAAGTTCATGCGCGCGCTTGTTATCAGCACGCTCACGTCGCTTGATCTCCTCGCGCGCATACTTCTCCTCCTTGGCACGTTCCTTCATCTCGTACTTGCGACGGGCAGCGCGGACATGCTCGGCACGTGTAACAGTGTCGAGGTCCGACTTGGCCCGCAGCCGCGAAACTCCACCGTCCAGGGAACTGCGGAAGGGACCCATGGGTGTGATGGCACTGGTTGGCGAAGTGAGACCGGCGATTGGTAGCTTTGGCGATGTAGGCGAGTCCACTATGCAGTCGAGGTACAGATCGGCTCCACTGGTGTCATTGGCTAATCGGGACGAATGTACCGAGATAGTTGGAGTAGTGCGCGAAGTCTTGATCCGAAGTGGTTGCGGCGGTGGATTTGGCGGGTTTGGATGGACATTGGGGATGTAGTTCGAGGAGGAGGTCCGCTGGCTGGTTAACTGCGGGCGTTGCTGTAGATTCAATGCGGGCTGCGAGAGGTTTTGGGTTTGAATAAGGTTGACTTGGTGAGTGTAAACGGCGCTGTTAATGGTTTGGCTGTTGTGACTTTTGTGACTATTGTTGTCGTTGTCGCCCTCGTTGTTGTTGTTGTTGTTATTGCTGCTGCTGGTACAGGGCTTGTTTGCAGTGGGGCTCGCCCTGTTGTTAGCTGCGTCGTCGTCCTCGCCGTCATTCTCGTCCTCGGTAATAGTGGTTGGCGAGTGGTCGCGCACGTTCCCCATAGAGGCCATCGAATTCGCGTACGACAGCATTGGCGGGGTTGAGGTGCGCGGCATCTGCTGGAAAGGGTGTACAAAGCTGCCTCCGGCCTGGCGGGGGGCAGGCATCCCGTTGCTGCTGTTGGATGTCGCAACTGAGACGTGACTTGTCCCACTGATTGATCTCGCGTGACTGTGCGGCTGCACACTCGCGGTACTTCCATGGCCCAGTCCCAACTCTCCTACCGTTCCCTGCATCCTGCTTCCCGCAACAGCAGCCGCAGCCTCAGCGCCGGTCACCGTCCCCGGGGTAAAGGTGGAAGGCGACAGGGGTCCCCCCAAAGCCTGCGAACTCCGATTCTGCTCTTCCTGCTCTTCCCATGCCCGGTCGAGGTCTACACTCCGCCGTTTATCCTTTTCGGACCGCGACCACTTCTTAAATATGGCCGGCTTGCATTTTGACTTGTGTTCTCTGAACTTTGCGCCAAGCGCTCCAAATGATAAGGAAGCCATCCCAGCGAAAGCCGTTTTCTTTCTTTCTTTTTCGCTTCTTCTCCTTCTCTCTTCCTCCCTCTCTCTCTTCTCGGAAATAGTGATTCCTAAGCGCTCTCGTTTCGGGTTGGTGTGAATGTAGGTTGGTGTTAGTTTCTCTCAGTGACGACGAGTGAGCGACCAGTTGCTTTGCTTCTCTGTGGCTCAGCGACAACTCGTGCAGGGCAGATTCACCAGGCTGAATTATACATGGAGCAGGATGTAAGTGTGTATAAGTAGTAAGTAAAGGTGGGCGCGTGAGAATTGGTAGCGACTAAATAGATCGACAGCAGCCCCGGCGGGTGGACCTGGGGATTTGTATTCCGTAGACGGTAATTGTTAATTTGAAGGTCAACAAGGTAGGGATCTACCGATAGCTAGGCTGGTATGGGTTCCGAAGTGGTAGTAGCGGTATTGCTTGTAATGGGCAAGACTCGAGGCGGAGGAGACGCAGACGCAGACGCAGACAGGAGCAAGCACAGGACAAGGGCTAGATCATGCAGAAATGACTAGGTGACTAGGCAAGATATTCATGACGAATATAACAAATCAAGAAGCGCCCGGCTTGGCCAATTGATTGCGTTCCAAATGGGGCTGACGCGATGATCACGCAGACACTCTCATTCAAGATTTTAAGACTGGCGACCTAACGTAATAATTCCAGCGGGCAAAAAAGTAGTAGTAGTAGTAGTAGTAGGTAGAGGTAAGTAATAGTAGCAGTAGCAGTAGCAGTAGCAGCAGGAATGGGTGGCTTCGAGAGATGACTAAGGAACGTGTCGTATTGGGGGAGACGAGACGAGACGAGACACGAGTGGACCGGGATGGGCCATGGGCTTCGAGCTATGGGCTTAAAAAGGAGACGGTACCTCGTGAACGGGAAGTCTGGGTGAATTGATAGGAAGGTCAGGTCAGGTCAGGTCAGGTCTGGTCTGCTGGTCTGGTCTGGGATAGGATGGGATGGGATGGTCCGGTCTGGTATGGATGATGAGGAATGACGGAAGACGGGATGGTCCAGGTAGCAGGCTAAGGTAGTTAATAGGTACTTAATAGTGTAAAAATAAAAAGGGGCGGTCACCGGCTTGGTAGAGGCAGACGGCACCATGGAGTGTAGCGCAGGGCCGCAGACACACTAGAAGGCGGAGAGAAAGAGGGGAAGGCAAGTCGACCGACGTTTCTTTTTGGGGTTGACGGGTTATGGGCTATGGATTCTGGGTTATAGCTGGAGCGTGCACGGCAGGGTTGACAAAGGCAAAAGGCAGGGCAGCAAAGGCAAGGTTAGTGCTTTACGGAACATCGTCCATACTTTACGGATTAGCTGGGTTATGGTTATGGTTCTGTTATGTAAAGCAGAGCAAAAACAGAAACAGAAACAGAAACGGAGACAGAAACGACCAGGAGGGTCCGACACGGTCCCGGTTCCCTCCCAGGTCCGACAAGGTTGGTTGCCAGGCTTGTACTGCGTATGCGTCGATGTAGTGTAATAAGGGAAGTATGTATATATCAGGTGGTTATTAATTTTGATTCCGACCGGCCGACCGACGACACTGCTTCGCGGTGCTAAGGTGCTAAAAAGTAAGGTGCAAGTGCAGGTCCAGCGAGGGAAATGGCACGGGAAATGTACTGTGTGCGATGCGCTTAATGAGGCTGATGACAATAACAAGAACAATCTGAACGGAATAACGAAATAACAGTTCAATTAGAGGCATCCGCAGCAGTCACCGAAGACCAACGATCCGGAATTACGGAGTACCAACAGAAATACCGTATGTGAAGTACTCCCAACAGCAAAAAAGGACCGTCGCGACAAACGAAGCGTCTTCTACTAAAGGTACCAACAACGTCACCAATTTCATCAGCAATAACAATTGCGACAAAAACAAAACAACAACGACTAATCCACATATCCGAAACTAATCAGCCAAGACTCATGAGCGATCAAAACGACGGAATAAGCAAAAAAGGCGCGCGATCGGGTCAGAGAGAGAGACAAGATAAGGAAGATGATGTTTATTCAGCCTCATTCCATCTTCGACGTCCCATTCGTTCGATTGGTCATGTACGTAGTACGACGTGCAGAGAACCCATCTTGAATCAAACCCCCCAAGATGGGGGAATAGATGGAGATGTATGGAGGGATGGAGGGGGATGGGATGAGTTACCGTACCTACAACGCACATTACCTACGTTACGGCTCACGCATACCCGATCAAAAACTACGGAGCATTCGGCTCTTCAGCTGGCGAGCTGGACTGGGACTGGAGCAGATTCTTCTGCGTACCTACCTACTCGTACGTACATTAGCAGCGCGCACGTGGAATCAGTACGTACATTACGCAGTGAGCACCTAACGCAGTACGCAGAACGCAGCACGCAGCACGCTGTGCAGTGCGCTGGGGCTGCTGGGCTGCTGCGAAGTCGAGCAGTTGGCCCGGAAAAAAGAGGGGAGCAGCTTACCTGCCTGTACTTTACCTAGATCTGACAGCTCAGCTCACCTAGATACGCCAGACCCCTCCGCGTCCAGCGCAGGAATCACCTGGAGACCGCCATGGTGGCGCCCAGTAAGCGGCGCTGCTAGTTCTAGGTGCATAAGCAATCCAGCCTCGGTACCTGTCGAGCAGGTCTAGGTGATGGGCAGCTCTGGTTATCATTGGTGGGGTACATGCCTAGTGTAGACCGCCTTCTGCTGCTGCTGCTGCCTCTGCTGAAGTGCTGAGCCCGAAGCGGTTTAGCTCGGTGAAGCTAGCCTTAGCGGATAGTGGCTGGACCGAACTCTGGCTCCGTTCTGGTACGCTACGCAGTACTTACATGCTCACTGTGCAGCAACCACCGGCCCAAGACTTTTAGTTCCAACGTTCTTGATATTTTAGTGTATTCTAGAAGGCCGCGCTGTCACAGAAAAGAATACGAGGCTTGTTCGGATGCAGGAATAGCTCACGTAGGTCAGGTATGTACGAGTAAACCTATCCCAGGAATACCAGGTATACCGGGTGCTTATACCAGGTACATACGACGCTAGGTCTACCTATGTCCTCCTCGGTGAGTGAGTGTGTGTGGAGCAGGAGCGACCGTGAACGGGCAGTGTCTCCCGTTGAAGCTCACTAAAATGAGGGCAGTCGCGACTTGCCCGTCCCAGCGCTCCCAGCACCCAGCACGCCCAGCACTCCGAGTCCCAAAATGAGCGGGCAGACCGGATCTACACGCGCTAACCTGCCCGTGCTATCTAACTACCTACCTACCCCGGTTAGTGCGCGCTAGCGTATTGTGCACTATGCCACATAGCGTACCTGTCTATATAGCGTAGTCCAGGGACGAAAACACTGCCGTGGCTACCATGTTCACACAACTATCGTTCTTAAAATCTAATAAATCCAACCTGAGCCACCCGAGAAATGGCACTCATTGGCAGTGTCGAAGGCAATTCATAGCGTACCAGAGACGCCGGTGAAGCGTCGTCGCGCTATGTTCGCTTCGGCCTAGCCTGGCTGCGCTAATTAATTATTGAATTAACTGTATGGTTTAATTGGATCCTGACCTAGCAGAAATAGCGCATAACTACATAATCAGATGGTAATCACGCTACCCGGTAGTCTACGAGTACGTACCTACGGATTAGAGTACCTCCGTCCTTCCAGGTGACCGGCCGCTAGCTGGAGGTGACACTCGACCAAGACCTGGTAACCTCTCATTGCTCACCAGACGCGCAGACCCGTCACACCGTGCTGGAGCCGTGCTTGATCACCATCCACCGCACTTGTTGACTGGTCGAATATCACTCACCTCGAAAAGTAGGTACGCGGCTTATGCATTGTTACATGACTGGTCGCCGGCGTGCGTAACGCTTGCTCCGGACCAACGACCAACGCACGCGATGGCCGCGAAAAGTGACCGTCGCGCGTGGTTTGTTTGCACATTCCACCGTCAGTTTCTTCCGACCGAACTGGCCCAAGCTGGCCATCGCGGAATCAATGGCTCATCGAGCTGGGCGATTGCGCGTGCATGCGTTCCATACGAGATGCGCTCTATCTTGCTGTCTACGACTACGACTACGAAGTACGGATTACGGATTACGGATAATGGATAACGGGATGGATGATATCTGTGATCAATTTCAAATCGAGATCAATTGGCCGGTTAGACGGAACGCGCACGCTCCCAGTCATCAGCCAGCAAATTGGCGATCCAACACGGTGTGTGTGTGGCGATTTTCTTTGGCGCGTCTGGTATCGGGTGAGAGTCGAGAGTGAACCGTGAGCGTGATGAGTGATGAGTGAGCAAGTGGCCAACATGAGCCAACATGAGCGGCACACCATAGCGGATCCTGTCCCAAAGCGCGCTCGCACATCCTAATGTCGCCGGACATTGCAGATATTCCGTACCGACTCCGCAAAATTTTTGTGCCGCTAGAGCTGAAAAAACATTCTAGAAGGCTTCATATTGACGAAGCTGCATTGCGCGATCCTACGATGGCAGGGTGTCGGTACACTAACGTAGGGCCGCCCCTATCATCTTAAAAGGCAAATGCCGTTCGTTCACCTGTCAGGTGAACACCTGCCCTCGTCAATTGCGATATTTTAACGAGACCTATCGTACACACGCACACACGCAATTGCCTGGCATCTTCTAGGTTAGGTAAACGGCCTCAATGGAGTCCAAGCGACCCGAGGGGATATCTTGGGAAAACGGCACATGCCAGAAACCCCATCCACCCTGAATCCCAGGAATCAGGATACATTCTAGTAGCAGTCGGGGACCCACGCTATCCACTCGCCGGTCTAGCATAAGCTTCAGGCACCTAAACGTACATATCTGGAGGTGCAATCCATACGGAAATAGGTTTAGGTATTCACAGACCTACCACCGGCTCCAGCTAAGCGTAGCTACCAGTGGCAACCGCCTTCATCCATGATCCTACCCTACGGGTTTTGGCGGTGGGGTTTCATTCCCCTTCTGAACAACACGATGGGATTATAAAGTACGGTGACCAAGGGGAAAACTGGGCGTGTTCTATGTGCCAATAGCGACGAATATCCTCGTACTAGCCATCCAAGTTCGATCCGAACATCGGACTGCTATCGCCCCCCTCCTAATGGTCGACTCTATACGAGTATACTCTGATCGACCATCCCACCGAGGTATCGATAGGGGCTCGCAAGAGCGTCGACCCCTTTCGATGTCGCTGAATCTGTGTCCTGGCCGAACAGCGCGTGTGGCCGACCCAGCGTATGTGGCCGGACATCGTAAGAGACCGAGCTGTCGGGAAAACACGTTAACCTGGTGACTGAGCGTAGTGTAGTGTGATGACCTACATATTTTCTAGTGTACAAGCGACGTACGCTACGGTAGCTGACCCTCATCGTCTCGAACCAGAGACAAGGATTAGGCGCTCGTTGATGTCCGTCAATGCCCCTTTCCCTCAAACGGACATCGGATCATCCCCGGTGCGGAGCATCCTGTGGGCTGTACAGCACCACTCGGCCGGATTGCCGATCCCAGTCGAGGAAACTGCCTCCATACCTATTTTTGCAGGCTAACAAGGAGCTATGTGTCCGGCGATGATCACAGTGCAAGTCTGTTCCCAATCGTTTGGTAATGAGGTGGCCTTGAAAGCCGGGGTCGACATGGATTAGCAGACGCCGAACGCACCCAGAACTCTGCAAGAGTGGGTTAGAAAAACGCAAATCGTCCCAACGGAGTAAGTGGTTGCAGCAGCGTCTTCTTACGGCGGGGCTTCAGCTTCTCTGGGCTCTCCGAGGCTGTCCGGGCAACCGAGGGGTGGCGTCTGATGGAGGGGGAGCTTCGACGGCCGCAGCTGGCCGGTTGGCAGGTGAGAGTATGCGCCGAACCATGTCTGGGCAGCGACGTTGCGGCCCGGCCCGGCATTGGAGGGTAGTTAACCTGGAATACCCGAGACAGTCAGGCAGAGCCGTTCAGGCTGTCCAATAGGCGGCCTCGCGCATATTCTTGGCCTTTCGGTGAGATGGACGCATGGCGACGAGACGGATCGGTATGGGATTCACGCCACGTCGAACCGCGAAAGAAGCGCTTCGCGGAAGTAGGGCGAGTTGTCTTCCGTCCGCCTCGTACCACGGAAGTTGGCAATATCAGAATGCACGGCCTTCTAGAATCAGTATCATGCGAAGTCTGGGCAATGAAGTTGACATCCGTACCGCTCCCGGAACGGAATCCAACGTATAAGGTCTGTCCGCGTCATGAGTAGTCATGTGCCACCGTTGTAGATGGGCTTCTAGAATTCGGATTTACAAATTATCACATCTGTTGGCCCTGATAAGTTTGGTTGATACTCGTCGGCCGGTCGACCGACCGTTTGCCACTGCTCATCCGATTGACCGCTCTTTGGCGGTCAAGACGTGTAGCGCGATAGACCCAACGTCTGTGCGAGACAACCGTCGATTTGGAATCTCGAGAAACCTTCCCGTTATCGAAGTTGTTACAGGTTATCATACTGATAGTCTAGGAACACGTCGTCTCAGAGAGTTTTCAGGATAACGGCAACATGTGACAGGCTACGTACATACAGGAAGATGCCCGGTAACAATCCCATTCGGTAACCAAGAAACGTGTCTTCTAACTCGTCTTGATAGGTTGGCTATCGAGTTGCAGAGACTCCTGACGTTATGTCCGCGTCAGCTTATCTCGAGCAGTTATCAGAGACGTCGACAGGAGAAGCAGCTTGAGACATGCGCGTCGGCATCATTGAAGCCGGTGTGAAGCGAAGGCTGTATGAGATTACAGATGCGGAAGCCTCATTTGGAATCAGCAGAATCAAGGCGTAAACAAGCAACCGAGGAGAAACCGGTCTGCATCTCTATCGAGGACTCGTCGGGCAAAGCCCCTTTTCCGGAGACGACGGCAGATGTTCGTACATCCGTCGAAGTTTGGTGGTCTCCATTCGATTTCTCGATCCGATGGCTAGGCGGAAGAGAAACCACCGCGATCAAACGACTATCTGCCACAGACGAAAGACGTTGGTCGGTCAGGTCATCAGGATGGTTGGCCGCTGTATCAGTACTTCCAGTACTGTTGAAACAGGGCTGAGCTCTCTTGGGTTCGAACGCTGCAGGAATTGTCACGTCCATACGCTACGCCATGTCATGGCGATGCTGATGATGGCAGTTCTCTCTGAGCCCCGGGAACTCGATTATCATCCTCACGAAGAAGGCAAACGAGCCGCATTAGTATGCGCTTTACAACAGCTACGGGCTCCCTTTTCACTGGATATTCTAACTATCACAAGCTACTAGTGGTATCCTTCGTTTAGGCAGACTTCTGTTTTGAAGTACGCCTGCTTCAGCAAGTTTGCTGAGATATCTCGCCTTCGCTGTCTGGAAATGCAGCCGTCCGTTTGCGGCTTACTGCTGGGCCTTGACGATAACTATATCACGTGGCAATAATGATTACATCCACACAGGCTCCGCCATGAGATTCACGTGAGCACCACGTATGTGTCCGATAAGCCTCAACTGTCGATCATGTCATCAAGAGCTTCAGCATCGGCATGACCATCTCATCTCATCGCATCATTTGTGGCAGTGCACGCTGTAGATCATCGGTTTATGGGCAAATCGGCGAAATGCCCCAGATTCTCTCTAGGCGGCAGTCGTGCTGCCTGTTCAGGCTGGGTGCTCATGCTGGGGGAGGAGGTGAGGGGAGGCGAAAACAGGGCATGCCGTTGCTTTCCATGGCCAGATCGAGATCATCAAGTTTGGCGAGCGAGACTTGAGTTATCATACTCGTCCTCCAGCTGTTACTCATCACTCTCATATCATTCGATTCCCGCGTTTACGTCGTATCACATGCTATGTAGTGGATGTTGACTGCTCTCATCTTTGCGAGACTCTCCTCATGGTTGCTGCCCAGGCCCTAGCTAAGACACTGCATCCCCGCGGTCCTATCTGCAAAACTTGGATGTCGAGCTTTGACTTGACGCCATGACTTTTTCCCCATCTTACTCCGTGCTGCTGTCTGCACTAAGGAGTCAGACGATCCAGACTCGCATGGGCGGTTAGGCTCTCACACGCTCTCGGCCCCTCTCCTCACGAAGGTGGTGTCGTTTTCTGTCCCCTCCCCCCGCGATCCGAACGAAAACGAAAAGATAGGCATGAATTCGGCGCTGCATCTCCTTGACCGCCATTAAGCGAGCTGCTCTGAGGACCCGAAAGGGATTTGGCGACATGGGGGAAAGTGAGTCACCTGCTGGACTATTCGTTCCGTTTCGATGTGCCGAGTTTTGCCACTTAGGTCTAGCAGGTGGTCGGTCGATGATGATCCATCGATGGGACCAATTCTAGCCATTGGTTGAAGGGGGTAGACCCTTCATACCAGACTAGAAACCCGTCGCAACGGTCGGCCCTGCTCTGACCACTGCAGTTCCCGCCTGAACCCGCTCGAAGGCGAATTTTTCTGTATTCTTTTCATCATCATGCTTTCCTCCGCCCAGCCCAAGACTTGGTCATCTGCCCACTTTCCCGTTTTTCATGACCCCTCCAAGGTGCACCTAACTTGGTGAAGATCTCTGGTTCTCCATCGTGGGGGGCGTCCTGGGGTCAGCGAATGACACGAGTTCACATGGGTTAATGGAAGTAGCAGAGTAAGCGGTGCCCCCCAGTCCGAAACACACGATCCACGACACGGGGCTTTTCACAACCGCCAAGCAATACTACGACATCGCTGGTTCTACAGACAAAAACAACAAGTAAACGATAACACAAAAAAATCAAAAAAATCACCTCACTATCTTCTTGTCGTGACGATCCGGAAGGGAGAAAGAAGAGGCGGAGATCGCTGGGCTTTGTTGTTTCGTGGGGCGTGAATTCCGTTCCCTCTTCTCTGAATGCCATAGTAAAATGCCACCCCGGTCCCCCATCATCGCCGGCATTGCAGGTAGTCCCGGTTCGCTGTCCAGAAATTCCGAAGGGTCGGTATCCAGGCAATCGGAACAAAAGTAGTGGCCTAAGCCAGTTATGTACCAGCGGTCCTATAGGTCGGGAGATATTTTTTTTCTTCGAAAAATGGGTTAATCAAACTCGTTGCCACCTAATCGGTCAAGCCATCCCATCCCCGAGATCTTCTTGATTGGTAACTAAGACAGAGAATGTAAAACCGGAACAAAAGAGAGATAGGGAAAAAAAAGAACCAATATGTCGGCTGACAATTTCGGCCTATTGGCAAAGAGGGAAAACAACGAAAGTAATTGGTATTCCGAGTTTTGGTCCTCATCATGGTCCCCCCTCGTCCTTCTTGGTCTTGTCCCCGTTTTCTACTTTGGTTGCTCACAAGAAAGAAAGGTCATGTGCGCCACTCACACAATACATATCTCGGTAGCAAATATTCTAATGATAGAAAGGAGGAGGATCTGTGAATGCATTTTCAACGATGAGGGGTGTAAAATCGCATCGCGGCCTGAGATGGAGAGAAGGGAAGAAAACGGTTGGGGCGAAAAAACAAATCCCATGCACAAACACCATATTTTCGTGAACACCAAATCACAAAAACGCCGAATTCTTGTTCGTTCCCACACTTTCAGCTGTCGTCTGTCTCTCTTGGGTCTTGGTATGAAGGCGTGAACTCGGATTCGGCGAGTGTAGTCCCGAGAGAAGAGCTGAGAAATGACCCGTCTGACTCTCTATTCGGCCCATCTCGTTTCCCTTCCACTGGATCGGTGAGATGGTTCAATGCGTTGCGTAAGAACAGTCATAGCGCACGCTCATTTTCTGACAGGCCGACCGAGTGGGAGGATAGACAGACGACAAGAGAGGACGGAGTTGACAATCTGAGTCTTGTCGGGCGGTTGTGCAGGTCTCGCCCCGTCCCGTCCCGTCCCCCCATCCCAAGCACCATCCCATGTGTCTCAGGTATTTTCGGGCATAATGGCGAAAAAAACGGTCTCGTGAATCTCGTGAGCGAACAGAAAGCGAATAAAGAAAGGAAAGGGAAGAAAAAATGATTGGCTTCTGGCTTTCATTCGTTACGACTTCTACTCTACCCTTCTCTCTTCTTCTTCCCTCCCCCCGGTCCCCTCTTTCCCCTCTTTCTCCCATCCCGCGCGCCGTTTTTCGTGTGTCAAGATCTTCATTAAACGCCCCCTCAAAACCGTTGTCTCGTAGTGTTTAAAACAGATCCGAAAATAGAAAAAAAAAGAAAGGAAGTGTCACATCCACCAACACCCCCGTCGAACCCAAGTCCTCGTCCTCGGGCAGACAGTACATACTAAGTAACGCCCAAGTATCGTATACTCCCCATAAAACAAATAAAAAAAATAAAAAGAAGGGCTTGTATTTAACTGAACACCCCCTTGCCCTGTCCGCATCATGCATATGCAATCCATAATGGCAAAATCATCTTGCATCCCATCCCATCCCCTACCATCCCATCTTTCAGCTACCTATATTTGCCCTCTTCTCAATACCGCGATGTACCTACCCTCGCCGCAGTTACCGCCCAAGACGACTCTTCCTCACAGAAACAGGAAACTCCGAATCTGGCGCCAGCAACGAGCTGAAAAACGCAATCCATAAACGTCTGTAATGTAACTCGTTCGTAACGAGCTGTATGTATGTATGTGTTTTTGTTTCGGCAGGGTATGGGAACAAATGCACATCATCTGCGTAGCGTCGTTGTTGTGTGTGTGTGTGTGCGTACCCTTTTACCCGCGCCGGATGTACGGTCTTTGCTTCCGCGGCTCCATCCATCTGTCCTTCCTGTACTCCGTAGTATATGTATGTATGTATGTGAATGCGTTATCGTCGGCGATAAGTAACGGTCAAGACGAAACGAAAACGAAGACGAAACGACACGAACAACTCAGACCGGCCGTTTTGGGAAATAAGGCGGAAACAGGCAGGGTGTTGTGTTGTCTTGTAAGTAAGTACTCGTAGTATGTGTGTGTTGAAACGAGAACATGAGAGAGAGAGGGGAGTTTTTCAGCTAGCTACGTGACGAATGAGAGCCCGGTGGGTTTTCTGCGTTCTTCTTGAGAAGGCGTTGTCAAAACGGGATAATTTACTAAAGCCCCGAATAACGCAGTTAACGCCAGCAGAAACGAGACGGCAATGGCGTGGCCTTTGAGTTGGCCGAATCTGTTAAACAAGAGAGATCGTAAACCAATGAGCTGTTACCCAGTTAACCGACTGGTACGATACCCTACATACATACATCCACTACCTAATCAACACAAGCTGTGGACGGCAGAGTCCATCCAGTCTACCTACCTATGGAACAAACCCGTCCGGCAACTCTATATCACATCCTCTCTCCATCTATGTTCTTACCCCTGGGGTGAGATACACCACACTCTCCGTGGGTTTCCGGACTTAGATCTAGATAGTCTACGAGTAGCTGGTGAAAAGCCAACAAGACCTCAAAGCAGCCCATGTCCCTGTCGTCCAATATGTGTCTGAACGTTTTGGTCCAGCCCGGCGTCTCATTGAGAAAGGCATACAAGTAAAGCAGACTTTCCCTATTCCGAATCAAGCTTCCTTGACGGCAACTCGGCAGATCTAAGCTGAGAGGGATTCCGGGTACGGTACGGTAGATACGCTGCCACTAGGACCGGGGATCTTTGACCAGGACTGCTAATTTTACCAGATTGGGCAAGATATGCCGTGATTTTTCTTATGCGGTTTGTACGGATTAGTAGTGGGTTAACCTGAGCCGGAAGAGGGCCGTACCTTGGTTGTAGGATCTGATATTCGTTAGTAAACCGCGGGTAGGTATTTCATAGGGAGTTCGTCCTCAAACACACAGATCCAAGTTTCATTCCCACGTCCGTTGTTTCGCGCGAAACCCATTTAGGGCATATCTTTTCTTTTCTTTTTATCAGAGCCCCAGAGAGGAAAAGAAAAAAAAACCGGTGAGGAGAATACTTACCCAAAAGATCAGAAAATTCCCCGAGTCATTAGCAACGATTAGCACCGCGGACACTGATTTGTTTCTTGAACCTGGGATCGAACCATCATTGGTCGTTGGTCAGTTATTTTCCGTCCTTAGCTTGGGTTGGTAATGGGTATGGGTATCGCAAGACCAGGAATTGCCAACATTTGGCTCAACTTACAAGTTACAACTCGTTGTTAACCACACACCTTCCGGACTAAACTAGGATGAGATGGGTTAATCGGATCTCAACTACGGCTTAGGTGACAAACGGGGAATTAGCCAACCTACCTATACCCAGATAAAAGCCCTCGGACTAAATCTGAAGAAGACGGAACCTCTTCACAACCCCGTTCCGCATTGAAATTCTCTCTCGTTCTGCTCTCTTGCGATAGGACCGGCTATGAGTTCTCAAAGAGGCAAACCACCCCCACGTTAGGTCATTAGCAAGTGAACTAGTGAAGGTGAAGGAAGTGATGTGGTTATTGGTACCTACATAATGTAATGTAGGTACAACACATGTCGTGCTAGCTAGCCATGTACTCGTATGTAGGTCCATGTGTGTTTCGAGTAAGCCCACACAGATCTGCCCAAACGAACGATCCCTTACACCACTTCCCTAGCAACCTACCTGCCGAACCTCACAGCCGTACGCTACTTTCCATGCGGAATAGTAGCAGTAGATCCACTGCTAACTACCTACTAATCGTGGATACATAAGTGTATCCTGTAACATACCTACCTAAAGTACCAGGTCAGTATTGGTGAAAATTTTGAGACAGAGGGCAGCTGGTAGGTATTCCGTACCGGCATAGCTCTAAGCTGCCGGTATACGTACTGGGTAAGGAGCCATATTAACACGCAAGCAGATATTAGCTGGAGAATACCTATTATTGCGTTCATGCTATAGGTAGCCCGGCACATTCGCATTTGTCAAGGAATCCGAATCCGTAACCAGTTCTCGAATCTGTGCCGTCGAAATACGAGATCGATGAATCTATGTTGCTTATAATAGCAGTGGTGAATGGACTCGTATGTGTTGTGTGCATGCAAGCTGACAACCCTTGAAGTTCGAACTTCATAGCCGTCGGTACTAACAGTTCTTTATTAGTGGACTGCGTACGCGTACGCGTAGAGGAACAACACCGACAACAAACAGGAGATAAAAACACATCAATATCGGCCATGTATGTCTTACCTGGTCTCACACACATTTCGAGTCCTATCTCGATCCAGTTAACACCTCTGAAGAAAGTGGTTAGTGTACGTGCAAATTATGGTGGAATTCAGTCCCCGTCTACCCACCCACCTACCTACATGGTACGCTGCCGGTATTCCGTACCTACCTAAGGCTCTAAAATGCCTCGAACTACCTGCCCACCTACATACTCCCTATGTATGTATGTAGGCAGGGTAGGTAGTGTAAGGGGGAGGAGGGGAGGAGGGTAGGTGTAGGTACGGCAAGTGTCCTCGTACACTACATTAGTTTCCATGCTGTGCGTCGAGAGACGAACACTACGACTGCAAAATTGCTCGCAGGTAAGCACAGCGAGCTTCGTTTCACATATTGCTTACCTATACGAACACAATCCCGGTGGCAGTAGTGTCGTGTCTTGTGATTCACCAGGGCCCTCCGTCCGGACCGGTAAACACTAGTGTGAATTGACATGTGTTGCTGGTCTGACACCTTTCGCTAGTGTACCGCCGTGGGGACGAATCGTCTGCCGTAGCCGTGCCCGCAAATCCACGGCAACCCCCGGCTGGTATGAGTGGCAAAACGACCACCGTGGGATGGTATTCGTCGGCTCTGTTGTGACTTGTAAGTGGATGCTTAGCTACTAAGTACTTTGATAGGGTGGTTGGGAGAAGATGCCAACCTTTCCCGAGTGGATGTGATCATGTGGTTGAGCTTCCGGGAGACGGCTTCTCGGCCTCAGTTGAACGACAAAACATGATATGTATGCTACTGTAATACGCCGAAGAGCTCACGATCTGTCAGGTCGCGCCGCCAGTCGATCCCTAAGATGACCCGCAGGTAAATCTTCTGAAAGAGTAGTACGAGTACAAGGGCGGAGCGCAAAAGAGGGCACGGCGCATTTAGGACAAGGTTAGGCATTGTGTCCGTCTTTCGGTCAGGAACTTCGGAGAGCAAGGCCGAAATGCACCGGGCACGGCAGGGCTAGCCATTGGTCAATGGGGGAACCTCTAGGAAAACGGCCCTACCCCATCCTTGCACGGAATGCCTACCTGGTTCAATCGGACCGGCCATTCCCATTTCAGTGCGTGATTGCCGGTCATAATGAAACCCCATCTCTTCTCTTTCTACAAGTAAGAACGAAAGAAAGGAAAAGAAAAAGGTGAAGAAGAAAAAGGTTCTCTTCTAGAAGTCATCCATGCGACCGTTTCATTCCAGGAAGAACTTCCGTACCGCGGTCTATACCCTTCGTATGTATAATTCCCCTCTCAGCGGCCTTATTGGGACCGCATGTATTGCCGTAGTGTAGCATTCGTGCGTTCTGCCTCGAATGTATAAGAATGCTGCTATCCGCAGGGGTACTTTCCAGTGCTGCGCTAGTCTGTAGGCATGTCCCATGCCACATCGGCCGTTGACATGCTATCGTAAGTACCTACTCGTACGAATGTTTCCCCTTGCACAGATCTCTCACGAGAGCTTTCACACTATCTTCATATGGATAGTCTCTGAACTTTCGTTTCACGCGCGACCAACATATGGAACCAAAAAGAAAGCATGGAAACCAACATACCAGAACTTTGGCTGTGGACAGAAAAGGTCCCAACGGTCGCCAGGGGCTGAGAAAGAGAGGGCCGGTTGCTTTTCTCCTTATCATCGAGGACGCTCATCATCATTAACAACTTGCAGCTCAGAGCTAAGCTTTTCCAAGGGTCCACGAGTTGTCTCGGTTTCTTGGCCACGAAGTGGCGTGGTATCAGAGGCATGGAACACGGGCATATCTCCGTGTTCATGTATAAACCTGCATGAGAGTTATTATTAATATTAATTCCTTATAGCAACAAGGTACGGATTAGTGTACTCGTAGTGTACTCCGTAGTGGTGGTATCGTAGTCTTGGTAGGCAGTATGTATGCAAGGCATGTGCTTCCACCACGACGTTGCAACGGGGGCCGTGACAAAAAGGATTTCTTCCTCTGTTCTTTCTTCTTTCGTCCAGACAGGGCGCGTTGCACTCACGCACGCGAGATTGTTGATTACCTTTCGGAGAAAGGGTTAATGCACGCGCTTATGCGTAGGAACATCCATCCTGCTCTCGCTCGGTGTATGGGACGCAGACGGGTTGATATCCGATATCACCGACTTCGCACACCTGGGGCCTGGATGGAGCACCTTCACGGTTCACCGGCCGGGAGACTTACACGTTAATCTGAGCCCCGCAATGGCGACTATTATCCCCCATGCTATTTGCGTACGTTCATAGGGCCGGGCCGCGTCGGTCTGAAAATCCCCTTTGACATCTCGTAATCAGCAGTGATCGTCGCTGTCAGGACCGTTGCCTCTCATTCTCATTCGTATTGCTGACTCATACGGAATATGGGATGCCTTCTTGGGTATTCCGTTCACTGCCGTATCAAACCGGTTCTTCGTGTTCTCGAGCTCTTATTTGCTCAACCCTCTTGCTTTGATACCTGGTAGGTAGGTACCTAATTCTCCGTATTCACAATACGTAAAAGGAGTGAGTATGTTATCTAAACCGCGTAAGACGGGAGAGACTTCACCAACTCAACTCAACAAGGTACTCACTATGAGCCTGCTGAAATCGAGTTCACATCGTATGTGCCGTTAAAAGTTGCCAGACCGAACAAAACGCTGTTACATTGCTGTAGGGTACGTAGGTACACGACACGTGTAGGTACTTCGTACAGTAGCGCGGATTAAGTAGCGCGGCGTTCGAGGGCTGGACGTCGGAGACAGGAAAATCCAACCGCGCTAGGATCCACTGCAAAGTCCCGAGACAGTGTCAAAATCGACGTCGTCTCCCATATCGTGCCCTGTGAGCATCAGCTTCCACACTGTGGCAGTACTTCTTAGTCACCTACAGCGTGTCCGGTTGTTATTCTCACCAGCCTTCTCGGCGTGTACCTCGTACAGTAGTTGGTGTCGTGTCCATCGTCGCGAAACGGAAAACATACTGGAAGAAGATTCAAGACACACAACGAGGTTACGCACCCTACACTAGCTGGACACTAGCATGGGTCGAACCAGCGATTGGTGCTTCCTCAGAGATGCCCCTGTTCTGTGGAGTAGCAGGGGGGCCATAGTGTGGGGTGTGAGCTGTAGAGCAGGGCCCGGGGTGCGAGCAATCTCTACGTTGCACCTTGGTTCCGTACAAGTAATCCGTAGGTGGAGCGACTTGTTATAGCCTCACCACAAATACCGTAGGTACTCGTACGTCGAGGAGGTAGGTAGGAGTCGGTAGGTACTTTGAGCGAGGTTCGGAACATGTACTCGCAGTGCTCCCTGGTCCATGGGAGCTCTGTGCCGAGCCGTTCTCGGCTCCAGACTTGGTGTTTCTCTGAGCCTGTACTTCGTATGTAATCCGTAATCCATACGAGGAATCCGTACATGGGCATTCCGCGTTCATCGACGGCAGCAGCGTTGACCTCGAAGGCCAAACTGGCACTTCCGCTCACACCACGGAACATCTCCACGCAGAGCAGCAAGTAGTATGATGCAGCCCGTAATGACCGGAGGAATCAGGCAAGATCTTGACGAGGACAAGGGTATGGAGAGGAGCGAATTGCATGTAGATTCGAGATGCTTGGCTGCTTGGCATTCTGGATGTTGTGGCGTTCTGGATGTGTGGCGTGGAAGAAGATAGCGCACCAGGTCCCTTGTAGCGCAGTCTTATTAATGGGTTGGCACGGATTCGGTATGATCTTCAGATCTTCCCGTCTTACCTAGACCGTAAATTAGGTAACTGGGCAAAACTACGGAATATCAGCTATCAGATAACTGGTAGCAACTTCCTCGTTAACCTCGTCAACCTACGATACTTTCGTTAGGTACTCGCAGGAGGACATCACGACCGACGATGCTTTTGTTACCGCTTGAATACTATGTGTGGGGGTTTTGTATTAAAATGAGAATATGTACGTATACCTAGATTATAGTTGATAGTGCATGGCAGGGAACGCAGTCTTGGGTTGCAGACTCGAGTGCGACCTTACCGAGGGAGTTAGTTAGCCAATCTCTCTCAAGACAACCAAAGAAAAAAAAATGAATTAAAAAATTTCCATCCCATTCCGCTACCAGGTGTATTCCGCACGCAGTGCCGTGATCTACCTAACTTCTCTCTTATTGACCCGTAGCCTGTAGGTAACACCATCAACTACGGATTAATGAGCCTCTCTCGGCTCGGACGGACGGTATTAATGACGGAGCCTTCATTCGATGAATCGATGCCGCTCGATTAACATGCCCCGCCCGCACCAAAGCACACCTAGCGTGCGAGTAGGTAGGTACATACCTACGTTGCGCCATCCACAACGTCCTGGCTGCTCGCTCTTCGGCGCATGGCCCTCGTCGGCGCTCCACTTCTCCTCCGAAGCGCGTATCTGCTGCCCACCTATTATGTAGCGTTAAGCCGTGTGTAGTGTATACACTATACTATTCCGGCACTAAACAGGTGGTGTAGTGTCGACCGTCTGCCACATATGTAGGCCCTACTACTTTATGTACCTACTAATCAGCTCGTCGCTCGTCCCCATCACCGGTACAGGCAAGTATCTCGTTGGTCTAGAGCTTTCTCTCGCTTTCTCGAGGTGATTCCCACCCTCCCACTGGCCGTGCCATAGTGCTCACCATCCCTATGCTGACGGGCAACCTCCACGGACGGGCTGCCAAGGGCCACTACATGCCTACCGCGTCCGTATTAGAGCCCTCACATATTAATAGCAGGGAGGGACTTTTGCCCTCTGCTGCCCTCTGCCCTCTGCTGCCCTCCGTCTGTACCTGACCTAAGGTAAGGTACTTACTGACTTACCTTATTTAGTACCAACGCTAGCAGCCAAGGTAATGGACCTGCCTTCAAGTCTGAAGTAAGGGAATAAGTGGGCATGTCGCTGCTACGACCAAGCTAGCGCAGTCCACTCTGTCCGAATCACAAGCTCCCGTTGATATGGACCTCTACAGGCTCTACTACCGTAATACCACCGCAAGCTACGCGTGTAGTGCGATGTACCTAGAGAGTTAGTGCGGTGTACTAAGCGGGTATCTCACATAGGTACGTGTACACTATTTTGCGTTGTGGCTAACCCAGTCGGGCAATCTAGTCACTAGTGCCAGTACCCGCATTTGGGAGATTTTAGGCGACATCTGCCATGGCAGGAACCCCCACTCTCGAAAAGTCATTCCACCACAATTGCCTGACATGGACATGGACCTTGCTGCTTCCTTCTCTCTCAGCGACCTCTCCTGTGACTGCTTGCCATGTTCCGTACCTACTGTGTTTCCGTACGCGTACCGGTATTTTCGCATGGGACTCCGTCCTGCGAGCTAAGATCCAATACTATTCCGTAAAAAAACGGTTGCGTCTCCAAAAAAAGAGAGAAGGAGCCCACTTTTCTTACCTTCACATTACCTTTACTTTGACTTTCACCAGCGATTCGACGACTCCACTGGCAACCGCTATCTCTCGTCTCGTCCGAGATAGTAATCCGTAATCTACCTATGCCTATTGCTCCGTGCTCCGTCCATTCCACATCCCACTACCACCAGCCCATTACCTATCATAGTCCTCCTGCTACTGTACATCCCGTCTACCCACGACACTACCTCTTTTCTGCTCGCCATTAGCTGGTCTTTGCCTCTCTTATTGCCTCGCCTTTACACATGACACATACGAGCGAGTGTACATTTGTACATACATGCATAGCGTGTACTCATACATGCCGGCATGCCTCTAGTCTACACGCACGTTCGCTCTCGCACACGGACGCGGACACACACAGCGAGAGACAGACACACACTCACAACTCACACAGCTCACGCACACATGGACCTACATATGATAGCACACTTATACGGTAGGTTGTCGTTGTTAAATATATGCGTCCGACGACAAATGTAGTCAGATGGGCCCGCTTGCTTTTTGATAGGTCAATCTAAGCGTCTGGAAGGCATTTTGCCTACTTCGGGGGAGGCAGCCTAGCCGCCTCACGGCTCTCCCACTTGGTACGTTCCAGTGCAGCATATCCACCGTCGCGACCAACCCGGGATTCGAGGTAGTGTGCATTTGTGCAGCACTTGTACAGACGAAGCGGCCTTTTTACGTGATATGGAGACTGGACTGTTGACTAATGCGTGGTTGTATGGATCTGCCTACTGCCGATGGGCCCTACTACCTATGCTGTCTGTCTATTCCGGCGATGAGATCCTTGCCGACCTCCTCTACTACCCATTCGTACCTGTCCATCCCTCGTCCTCTCCCTCCACGCCCTCGCCCATACACATATAACTATCTGCCCTTGATCAACCTCCTTCGTTGTCTTCGATGTTTATCTCTGCGCCTCCTCCCTCCCCTTCTTTTCCTCCCCCCTCCTCCCCTTTTCTTCCTCTCCAAGATCATCATATCATCTTCTTCTTCTCCATCATCATCAACCTCATCCTCATCTTCATCTTGTCTCACTGTCTATTCACTGTCAAGTGGTATGACTCCATTCGTTTGAACCAGCTGGGCCGGTGGCATCATCATCCTCAATTATCAATCATCTCACCTCTCATCGTGTATTATACCCACTTCGTAGTTGGCGGCTTCTCTCGCGCTCCGGCTCTCTGTCTTCAGCCTTCCTCGCTCGCTTGCTCGCTTGTGGCCTCTGTTTTTCTCTCTGTCGGGTAAATGAATGGCAGCCAGTTTTGGGTCACGCTATCTTGATCTTGTCTGTGCTTATACGGTTATCAACATCCTGTTAATCGCGTCTTCTCCCTATTCCCATTGAGGGTTCCATTAATGTGAGCATCCACCTTAGCCATTGCCCATATAACATCCATGACCAGCCGCCGTCGTCTTCCTCGCTGAAGATAACCTGCCCCCCTCCCTCCATTCACCTGCTTGGCCGCCCCCCCTCCCAACATTGACCGTTGCGGAGTCGGTAATACAAGAAAAAGGCTCGGTGTCTGCTACAACCCCGTGACTCTCACACCTCTCTCTCTCTCTCTCTATCTATCTCACTCTCGCTCTCGCTCTCTTACTACCTATTCATTAATACCTGCTCGAGTCCCCCCCTGGTCTTCCCTCTCATCACCAGATAATACGGCCATAATACATCAGCCCACATATTAATCTGATAGGCAGAATTGCTCCATCCCGCGGTACCATCAACGCCGGGCAGCTTCAATTCGGCATATCCCTAGTTCTCTCTTTTCGCTATTCCCAGAACCGACCAGACCGGCACGCTAAAAAGGACTACGGATTCTACTATAATCCCACCCCAATCCCGCGTATGTCTTGGACACGGTTGTGCGCATAGGCCAGTCCAGCATAGATAGACTACCGCCAGCTCAACTCCCCCCGGGGGCCACCTGCGCCACGCCTTTGCGACAGCTCTCGCGCCGCCGAGCAAAATCAGCAAGATGTTGCTCGGTTATCTCGAGGGGGTCGTCTTCTCGGATCTCGAGTTTCTGTCCTCGGCCAAGTTCTGGTGGTTCATCTTCTGGATCCTATGGTAAGTGGTGCTAGGTGCTATTCTAGTTGTGCCTCAAATTGGCGCATCCCATTGGTGACACACCCCAGCAGCAGCGCAGGAGCCAAGTCTGACTAAGTCAATCAACCAGGGTCCATCGCTATCTGCGTCTTGTGGTGCACACCATCAGCCACTGGACCTACAAGTCCAAGCCCATCCCTGACAAGCCAAAATTTACTGCCGACGATGTTACAGTGATAATTCCCACCATCCACAATGTCTTCGAGGAGCTCCGCCCGTCGCTTGAGAGCATCCTTGCATGTGGGCCCGCTGAGCTGATCCTGGTCACCACTGCGGACAAGTATGCGGGGCTCCAACTGCTCGCCAAGAGCCTTTCGAAGCCGGACAGCGTGCGGGTGCTCTACACGGCGATTGCCAACAAGCGACTCCAAGTATGTGAGGCCCTGCCCAAGGTCACGACGGACATCACCATCATGGCCGACGACGATGTCACCTGGCCCTCCACACTCATCCCTTGGATCCTAGCTCCTTTCGAGGACCCAGAAATGGGCGGGGTTGGGACTTGCCAACGGGTGCGTCGAGAGCGAGGGGCGCCCTGGTCCACGCAGATCTGGAACTGGCTAGGCGCCGCTTACATCGAACGGCGCAATTTTGAGATTTCAGCAACCCACAATATCGACGGTGGCACGTCCTGCATGTCTGGCCGAACCGGCGCTTACCGCTCCGAGATCCTGTCAAGCCATGATTTCCTCGAGGGTTTCCAGACGGAGCGCTGGCGACACTATATTCTCAACGCCGATGATGACAATTTTGTGACTCGCTGGCTGGTCAATCACCAGTGGAAGACCTGGATCCAGTATGAGCCCGAGTGCGAGATTGAGACGACTCTGGAGAATGGGCTCAAGTTCCTCTACCAATGCACTCGCTGGTCTCGTAGCAATTGGCGCAGCAACTGGACGAGCCTGGTTCGTGAGCGATATGTCTTGACGTATGCTTTATTTTTCCTCTTTCTCTCATGTCAAAAAAGATAAGCAAATAACTGATTTTTTTTTTCAATAGTCAACAGCCATGGTGCACTTATGCGCTGCATCTGGCGACCTTTACATCGCTTGCCTTTGTCGTTGACCCTCTTTTGCTGTTTTCGCTCTGGTGGGGCACCGAAGGATGGGACGATGTGACGCGGCGCCGACTGTTCTGGTCCCAATTTATCTGGATGTTTGCATACTCGAAAGTCGTCAAGCTGATTGGCCTATTCCGACGACAACCGAAAGACCTCATCTTCTTACCCGTGACCATCCTCTTTGGATATTTCCACGGTCTCATCAAACTCTACGCACTCTTTACACTGAATATGGTGAGCTGCTCTCCTCTTGTACTATTTTTGAGATGGTAACTAATACGGGATATCAGACTTCCTGGGGCAGTCGACCAGACGGTGACGCAAATGACTCCCTCCGTATGGCACCACGTCCACGCCGGAGCGACAGTATCGCGACTCCCGCACCACGATCTGACGACCTGGCCCTCCTGTTCAATCCTAAGATGCGCAACTGCCCAGGCCGGTTCTCTGAGAAGAAGCCAGCCCCTGCGAGTACGAAGGCAGCAGAAATGCCACCATCGATTGCAGTGGTCGCCGGATATGCGTGTTAGACAAAGATGCAAGGGGGACCCCTTACGAAACTTCGGGTACCCCTTCATTTGTTATCCCTCTCGAACCACATTTCAAAATCAAAAAAAGAAAGGGAGAGGGGGAGGGGATAAAAGATTCATTTGAAAGCAAAACCAAACGAACGGAACGAAAAGGAAAAAATTGGGAAATCAGCGCGGGGTGTTTATGAGTGCATGAAATGAGCGAAATGGATGAGACCGAGAGAGTGAGAACGAGAATGAGAATGAGAATGAGACGCGAGAGCGAGTTAAGTAAGTAAGTGTTTTACTGTCCTTCTTACCAGGAAGTGAGAGTGAAAGGGACTTATTGGAACGGATGACTTTTGGAACAAGCTGTTGAGAAAGAGAGTGAGAGAGAGAAGAGGAAGAAGAAAGAGGATGATTGAAACGACGAAATCAGTTAACTGAATGAATAGATTGAGAAATATCTGTGACATAGGGTCCTCCATTTTTAACTCGTTATAGGGGTTATTATTTGTTTTCCTTTTTTTTTATCTTTTCTTTTATTTATTAGACAGAAGAAAGACAGAAGACAGAGAGACACGCAACGATACAGAGGGAAGCCGGCTTATCATGAGAGAGCTGAGCCCGAGTAATGCAAACCACCATACTATTAACCTACCTACTTATCATTTCCGTCTTATCTTTTCCCCTTGATCGCATTCAGTGTCTCTTCTCGTTACCAAAATGAGCAGAGAAATGTATGTAAGTAGATAAATGAGATGCAGAAGAAAAGTACATAATTGAAAGACGACATTGAACCCGACCGATACAATCTTCCGGCGCACAAAATCTCGCTTCTCGATGTTGCAACTGCAAGATTTCATCAAAAACGGTAGGTCCGTCCCGTCCGCCGAAACGGCACCGCCCGCCCCGCAGGCGCGCGCGGCGTCGTCGGTGACCCATTCAAAACTTCTCTTACCGACCCGATAAGGGTAGTACATATGGTATGTATCACCCACTCTTAGGTATTACATACGGTAATTTATCAAGACCAGACAGAAGAAGAAGAAGAAGCTTTGACTGCACGCACGCACCTTTGGCGTCCTGGTTACACAACGCCCGGGGCGCTGGGTTATGGGGCTCCGGGGGGCCGGGGGGTTACGAAAAGTTCCGACCCAGTCGGATGAGTTGGCGGGGGGCGTGAATCTATGGACGAGTACATACAAAACCAAAGGTACGGTAAACTGATATGTATAAGATGTCTGTATATGAAGCAGCCACGCCGTTACAGATATGCTGTGGCTCAGGGTTGAATATGTCGGGTAGGTATATGATAATGATGGCGATTTTTGCTATTATAACGGAGATGCGGATAAGGAGGGTATACTCGTAGGACTCAAGAGGCAGGTACGGATTACGGATTACTCGTAAGCCCCCGTCCGGAATGTACTAAGTCCGCGGAATGAGATACCGGGGAGGTTAAAGCACGGGTCTACCGGCACGGAAAAGATAGCGGAGATCTCTCTTTCGTCTCTTCCTTGTCCAAAGTCCAGACTCTCTCACTCTCTCTTCCTTCCAGGTCTAGTGCGACTTTTTGCATAAACGGTCGATGTGTATCACGGAAACTGACCAATGGTTGTCTTGGGATTTTAATGCGTCGTTACGCCGACGGTAGGTTGGTTAGGTACAGGTACGATGAAGGGGGCAGGGAGGGAAATAAGGAAAACCAACCCTGACGCGCCAACGCAAGATCACCTGCATGACTAGACCCAAATGCCGATCCTGCAGTCGGAGACCTGTCGAGGTTGTACAGGTGCTGGCTTGCTGGGAGTTGTATATCCGTATGTACTTGCTAGGGAGGTGATATCCGGTATCTTGATGAGATAAACAGAAGCAAAGGCGTGTTGAGTATTTAGACCTCGGTATGAATATGTAATCATGGTGTAAGTCAAGATGCCGATATTGCGAATCAACAACCAGACACAATTCGATACATCCTCTCTATAAATACTCCAACGCAAACCACACATCACAACCGCCACAAGTTCCACCCGTTACTTGTACCAAAAGCCACCGCTGGAAAGCTGTAAGTCCACTGCTGTAGGCATCGTGTAGGTCTCTGACTAGCGCCAACATATCGGATTTCACACACACACACACAGAGCAGGTAAAGACACGCCCATTAATGCGGGGTAATTATGTCTGAAAAAGAAGAAAAAGAAAAAGAGAGAGAGAGAGTGAGTGGACGGTACCTCACAGCGGGTACCTACATCTGCGTGTACGGTACTTTTCATGCTGTGCTGCGATACGTGGGACGCCATGTATACCGCCCGAGCAGGGAGGTACAAAGTATACGGGCACGGTTTCTTTACTTTTTACACGTATTCAGGACGGATTTATCTAAGTCTCTTCACTTACACGTCTTCTCGTAGAAAGTCACGAGCTGAACAGACTGACGCGTCAGAAAGGATCTTGAATAATGACACGGGTTAGGGAGGATCAGAATGGGTACTATCGGTCGTGTACGTCGAGAACCCCAGAATCCCAACGGACGGGAAGACGACCGGCGGGATGACACGACTCTGTCTGGAGGCTTTCGTTTCAGGGCAGGATGTACGATGGCGACATGTGCTGTGAGTGTACGAAAGCGGTCGTTGCCGGCTAGAGAAGGCATTGTTCTCATTCGAATACATATCAGCTTAAGTATTCTGATGGAAACCGAATCAACGAGCCGCATTTGCTTTAAATAGTATGTACGCGTGCGACGGGAGACTTGGTCATGGGCCTCGAGGTTAGGTCTGGGCCGGCCAATGTCTTCGCTTCGAGTTGAACGGGGTGTGATTTGATGATTAGAGACTGATATATCTACCTATCTTACTTGAACGATCGATTCGTTCGATTTGTTCGGGACGAAAAGGAGAGACAGGATTGGCCAATTATTTCCATATCCCTTTGTTTATTTACTTTACATTGTCAAGATATCATTTATTATCTACCCCGGTGTCTCATCTCCTCTCCTCTTCTCCAATCGTCCTCTCCGAGACACCGATGTTCGAACAAATCGAACCAGTCGCCACGCCTCCTGCCTCACCCACCGGACCTTCACATGCTCGTGAAAGACCTCAACCTGAATCAGGTTTTAAAATGATATATCACGAATCCTGACTCAAAAACAACTCATTCTAGACCTTTCGGGGTGCACGCTCTTTCTCTTCCCTCTCATACATACCTTGTATACGTAACCCCCATCTCCGTTCCGAATCATGTGCATCGTAGCCCGTAGCCGCTCATTAAGTAACGAAATCTCATCAAGACACGCTTACGGGCACTATATTAGCGAGGTAAGTACGTACGTGTTGTCGTTGAAGAACCAGGATGTCCTCCGCGCGATGGATCGAGAAGGAAGGGGTAGGTCGGACAAGCATCGATCGGGATCACGTCTCGGCTACGGAATGCCTAGCGTATCTACTCGTAGTCGTGAGTGAAGCTATTCACTAGCTAACAACAGCCAAGACGACGAAACGCTGGTTGGCTCATATCGGCCCGTGCGATTAGCGCGCAACTACCCATTTCTTCATTAAAGAACGGTCGTAATTCCGTGGTATAAATCCGTGTCGTAAACTCACTGTGACGAGGGCGTTTAATCCGTACTTCGCAGTTGAGAAGAAGAGTCGATAGATTCACCCTCTCTCCCCTCCCACGCTGCGGGAATAATAGTGGAGGAGGGAACTGACCACCCCGATCGATCTCCGAATCCTGCTTCCTGATCCATCGAGCAAAACTCTAAAATGCCCTGATCGCTTATACGACGACGGCCCCCGTGTCGTCAGTCGTATTTATAGAATAGAATCGTACGTAAAAGAGTCGATCCCGAAGGAAGGAACTACGCTTGCCTCTTTTTCTCTCGTGAATCCCTTATTTCGTACTTCTCTGGCTCAGGCATTGTACGGATTATACGCCCGGACCTGCGTCGACAGACATACACTGACGACAGAAACCCTCACGGTGGTTTTTTCCTCTTTCGTATTTCGTGTGTTGATGTCCCTCGAAAAAGCCGGACTAAAGGACCAGTGGGTCCCTTAGCGAGGACACTACGTCGGTAATACAGAGCGGAATTCAGCGTCTCCTCACTCCCACTCGTCCAGAGAAAGGTGATCCGTAGTAGGTAGTTAACTACTGTAGATAAAAGTGGAAGAGGGCTACACTAGCCATGCATTCCCACCCAGGCCACGTAAGTTTCCCTCCCTATGTAGGTAGGTAGGTAGGGAAGCGTATGTGTGTTGCGTTGCGTGGTTGGAGGAGAAACTTTCGATTCTTTTCGTTTCCGCGCCTGACTTCAGCTCCGAGCTCTTATCCCGGAACGGGGTAGGAAAGCGAAGCGAACAGCACATTTTTAATCCGTTAGTATGTACCTCCTCTTAGGTCGGTCAGTCGGTCGGTACGTATGAGAAAATATTAGGTAGAAAGGGAAACCTTGCGGGCGTTGTTTCGTTGTCAGGACGGATTAGAGATCTGAGGAGTAGATGTACGCCCTCTCCACCCACTTGGACGGGAGAGGAAAGAAGAGGGACTACGATGGTCCCGAGCCATTGGCGTGACATCGATGGTTGGGGATCGACTTCATCATTCATTTCATGTAAGTCGATCAAAACGGCTGCGACTGTGGGGTTGTTTGGTGGTTGCGAGAGGCGAAACAAAGCGAACAACATTGCTGGCGTGTTTGCACTTTTCCGTAAACTCGCACAAACACACACACGCGACATTTTGCTATATCCGTACACGGACAGACACCACTTACATAGAATAGATCGTAAATTAAGTCGCAAGTCCCTACTTACACGTACGATGCAGTCAAGCACATATTACATACCAAAAAAACAGAATATCGACTCCCAAGGTAGGCAAATTCCCGATTTAGCCCAGATCCATGATCCTCTCTGCCCCCCTGCCTGATACATACGATACATAACATGTCTCTCTCCCCGTAGAAACTCGAGAGAGACTTGCCCTGATATATATTAGCACCCCTATCATCGGGACTTGGGTCTCTCAACTTTAAAACTGACAGGGCGAGCGGCGCGGTCGTCCGCCCCGTCTGTCTGTCCCCTCCCCCATGATGATCCGTGATCGATCGTGACACATGTCAAAGATATCTACACACCCGTTGTACCCACGGATAGGTAGGTAGTTAGCAGTATGCGTAATCCGTACGGCACAGAGAAAGGCACTTACAGACCCCTGACCTGAACCCCCGGTCGCTGAAGAAAAGATCCTGGTTATCGCATGCATGAGGATTGATGCAAGACTACCGTAGCCAGCCAGCCCACGCCGTCCTGTCTGTCTGGCTGAATGGGGGTCAAGTCCGGAACCCACCTGATGGGTAGGTAGGCAGATCGCAGCTAGGTAGGTAGGTACCTACAGCTTCAGCGCACTAGGGTGGTATGTAGAATCAGCCTTGAAAAAAAAAAAGAAGGTGTCAATCCGCGATGAATCCTGTGATCCCTCTGCCCACTTCAGATCGTTTAGCAGATCTGGATTCTGGGGTAGGTATTCTTGTCGAAGCCCCACGCCGAATGAATAAAGGTAGGTAATCCGTAGGATCATAATTGATTTGTAGGAATAGAGGAGAGGAGGGGAGAGAGAAATGTGAACTCACAATGGTTATCGAAGTCCGTGCCGAGACCGGGTAACAATGTACCTGTCTGTGACCCGATCCAGTCCCGACCTGTCGTCCACACCGACAATGTGCGCCCGCATGTATAACATGTGCAGCCACCTCACCTAGCCACGCCACGCCCTGCCTCCATAAACAACCCCCCTCCCCTTCCGAAAAACCCCCGAACCAAACTACCCGTCCAACGCCGCAGGTTCCGTGCTTGCCACTTAAGCCGCAGCATGCTTTTGAAACGTTAGTGGGCTAGCTGACTACATACATGCGTACATGCGTACAGTAGTTAGCTATTCCGTACCTGACTGTCGTCTTGTCTGTGCTGGAACAAAACCAAAACAATACCCAGCCTGTGTGGCAACACGCATTGTTCGTGGAGACAAACCGGCGGCCTCCGGATGCCGGCATCCACCCTTCTGAAACACTACGTGTCCATGCCAACACGGTGCCGAGGACCATGGCCGGAATTTTTTTAAAAATAAACAAAATGCAACTCTCCTGGGAACCTATACTTACTGGCGACCCGCCGACTCGGTAAAAACCATCGGCAAGAGAATTCCTCGATTCATAGCTCGCGGGGCGCAAAATGTACGAGTACTTGTTCGTACACGACGCCCTGTGTTATCCTACGGCCTATTCATAGTGGTTCGTGACTCTAAATGGTGGCATACGACCTCGAGGGTTCCTCGCTCGGACGTTCACGTGGCTTCATGACCCGTTTTTTCTGGCCCAGCCGATGATTCTGAAACATCTTGGACTTTTGGGTATACGCGGCGGCAGAACGAGTCGTGGCCCGGATCTGACAAAGCAATCCGAACGGGCGGAGTTCCGCACGGGGCGGCCCCTTGTATTACTCGGCGCGACCCGGCCGCGGCCGCACCCACGTTTTCATAAAAACGCCGCCCACTGACGGCATAATGTTCACAACTTGGCCGTGTTTTTGGGACCGGATCCGCGAGCTTATACGTCGGATTTCATATGCCCATTCGATTTTGGGTCAGAAGAACCGCCTGTGCGCTCGGGCACTTATTTCATATTCTGAAGTGTGTCGACTCTGTATGGCCTGTTTCGCTGAGTCAGGCATGTGACAGAGATGTCTGCGACAAGGAACTTCGCATCACATACATATGTATGCATGTAACAGCTCTTTAGCCCGTTGCAGGCTTGCCATTGGACGGCTAAGAGGAGATTGCCAGAGTAGTAAGGTCGCCCGAATCAAGCAACGCGACGTCGCTCATGAGTAGTAAGCACAGAAGACATGGTGACAATATGACTTACGATGAAATGCTTGTAGTAGTATACGTATGATGGTGGGAATATGCTGATTCATGATTAGATGCTGGCTGGGACAACCATTTGAAGTAGTCATCGTCGAATTGGAATGGGACTCAAAACGAAGAGTCGACGGCCGATGGAGGGTCTTCCTCACATGGACGAACGAGGTGTCGCTTTCATGTTGGGGCAGAAGCTTGACCTGGCAGACAATCTCGAGACCTGAGTTGGGTCAAATCCGGTCTTCTGGCAGTCTTGAAATCGGATCTTACCAGAGAAATCTTCAATCCGAGATCAACTACTTTCAGTGCGTCAGTTCTAGCCACCGTGGCCGGCACGGATTACTGGTGTTCATAAAGCTGTGGCACCGTACAAGCATCCAATCCGAACCGGAGTTCAAGGAAGCGAGCAAAGGATGACTGCGACTGACTGGCTTGAGTCTCGAATGTTGATGGCTCTCGTTGAGTCGTTTGGGATTTGGGTCGTTTCTCGGAAAGCGCCCTTGGATGCTATCACGAGCTGCTAGTGGACTGGGGTCGAATACGAGAGGTAGGTCTACGTATAAACTGGGCATGTCTGCAACACAAACACTAACACTGTCAGACGGGTGTGCCATCACCGTATCATTCATCCTATTTCGAGGTGAATGAGAAGCCAGTCTGACAACACGGGGAGCTGCTAAAGACGAAGAAAACTTGCTGACTCAATAGGGGGGCTTCTCCGCCTTCATGAGCTTCTACTACTCGACGGCGTGGCGCGAAACGTACGGTTTTTGCATCATCTTGAGCAATTAATTTGGATAGCGGCTTGCGAGTGCATTCAATGGTAAGGCAACCCGGGACGGGGTATACAAGGTCTGGTCACTGACCTGATTGCTGACCACCCTCGGACTCAGTATAGCATTAACAGCGAAAGTCTTTATCCAGACTAGGCCTCGAATTATTTTTTTGCCTTGGCGTCACTGCTCAGGATTCAAGATAACCCCCCAGCAGAGTGATAGCCAAGGTAGGTAGCCATGGTGATCGATCTCACTGGCATGTGCGTCGCATGAAGCGCGTGATTGGTCGATGTTCTGATCACGGAGGCAGGTATTAAACAGGTAGTGCACACCTGGCTCGGTGTATCGGCAGACATAGCCAGGATAATTTAACCATGAAGTCGTCTTTGGCAAAGAGCCAGGATTATAGGTAGGTAGGCATATTCCGTAGGGATCTCACGATGGTAGAATGAATGAGGACGACAGTGAACAGTCAGCACGACTATGAATGTATTGCATTGCAAGTGACAGAAGATGAAAAGCTCAAATTGTAAGAACCACAAGCAAAGCTGATAATCAAGCTAGTAGTCTCATAGGCAGTTGTCTTGGGATTCCTGAGATCTGAGGCTCGAGATGTGCTGGGAAAGTTCACGGATATCACGGCCGCCTCCTCACCGCGTACGAGGAGCGATCAGGCCTCTACAGTATGGTGTAACGTTTAGCAACATGCTTTACACAGTACGGGGCAGCTTATGTAATTAGAATGGGGCGCCTTCCGTAGGCTGAGCAAAGTTATTCCGTTCCGTATAGCCCTCAGGTCATCACAGCTGCTCACAATGGATGCAACTTTCCACTACGAGTAGGTAAACGCAACGATACGTCCGATAGCAGAATCCCATTGATTTATGGAGACAGCGGTTCCTGTACCAAATCCTTGCCAGGGAAAAGCAACACCTGCAAGTAATCAGATCGTCGTGCTTACGGAAAGCTACCGTTTCCAACGACGACAACGGACCGGGGCTTACGGAATAGACGGTCCGCGAGTCTCTCATGATTCAATCATTTATCCATCATCAGAAGTTGTTCTGTTCTTTCAGGGGCCGGCTTTCGCTCGTTCAAGATCGTACGCAAGATCGCAGAGCGGGTCGATTCGGAAAGGGCTATACTTGAGGTAGGAAAATGTCTCACCAAGCCGTATTAAGGAGGCCCGAGGACATTACCCTCCGCGGCGTTCCTTAATTGATATCAATGACATGTCGAAATGTCACTACACTTCGTTATGGACGATAAGAGCAGTGTGCTTTGTTGAAGAAGGACCCGTTGCGTGTCCTACGACCGCCAGTCTCGGGCATTATTTCGACGCAATTACAACGCATGGCAGTCTGATCCAACAGAAGTTGCGGCGGCCACGCTACCAACGCGAATCCAATGATATGCTATCATTATACAGGGGCTTCTGAACGTGAAAGCATGGACATAGCAGCATACTACGAGCTGTCTGATGTATTAGACCCAACAGGCATCTGTTGCCGAGATGCGGCAACAACTCCGCCTCGCGGCCAACGTGCCGCCTTCGTCACACAATATACGCATGGGAGGGATGTCGGCTTCCCATTAAAGCCCAAGCTCCCGCAGCTATGAAACTGCCCCGTACGTTATGGTCTGGGCAAACTACCTGTATTGGATACGACTTTGCGAGATGCAGCAGGGGGCGGGGTGCGGTTGTCGTTGCTACCATACCTCAAATTGGCACAACCAATTACCACCCGGATTCACGTTGGTACGTGTGTCATACAAGACAGCTGAGCCTAGCAGCCTGGTACAACTGCCTAGCTCCTCACGTTGCTTCGTTGTCAGCCGGTAGTAAGTAGTCGAACACCTTCGAATGCAACGGCGGCGACGTGTTCTGGTAGTATAGACGATGCGGCTCTGTCGAGATTCTGGAAAGTGACGGCGTAGTACAAGGCGTACTCGTACAAGATAAAGTTGATCGTCAGGGGCTTCCCGCCTGGGCTGGCTTTGCCGCGAGAGCGCATTGACGACGCCAACAAGTACGACAACACGGTACGCTACATATACCCCGTTCAACGACTGAAAGCTACCTTCATCGTAGGTAGTATAGGAGTGCAAGTCCATCAGCGGCGGGATGGCAAATGCAGAACTGGCTCGCTAAACGTCTATGCTGCATGGTCTCTGCGTTCGGGTTACCTACTCGGAGAAATGTTTTCTCATCGTCAGTATGCAAAATGTTTGGAAAATGGGGAAAAAATGAACTGCAAGAGAAAGAAAGAAACAAGCGAAAAAAAGAAACCAAAATCAGACACCCGGTCAACGATCGGTGTACTAGAATGGCTTGTCGACAATGTAACGCACGGTCGTATTGGTGGCTGTGTCTGTACGAATCAATACTTCAAGGTAATGCGCATCTGCGGGAGAGTACCTACATCTGCACCCATTTCCATAGTCACTACTTTGTAGCTATATGAGCTTGGGGCTAACTCTGTGTTCTCATAGGTGTTGCTCGATACCGGTGTCTTGATTGTCTACTCGCACTCGAGAGGTTCCGGGATCTCGCGACGCATTTTACGATTCACCGGTAACCAGCGTTTACATGACGCCGCGGTCATTCTCCGGCCGGTCTGTATGTTTGCTATCCTTCCCTGCCTATACACCGCGACGAACAGTTCTCCCCGATTGGCCTGTTGAGATTCGGAATGCCTTAATCCGTCATATCGTCCCATACCTACATGTCCAGACAGCAGAACACTCGGACAATCTAGGCATCGCAATGCAACACCTATTTATTATTATTAATTGCCCTCCTCCCCGGCTTCGTCCTCCTCTTGGAAGTCCCACTATCGGCGATACTACGAAACAGAGTAGTCTAGGACGGTCTTAGTATGCATTGTCATCCTCAGAAACGAGGTTCCGGATCGTGGGGGGCCGAAGATCCCCCCTATCTATTTCCTGGGCCGACTTCTTAAACGAGTACCTCGTTTATACTTACGGTTTTCCGAGAAACGGCCGCTCAGCATGGTTGGTCCCCTCTATTTAGGATGGCGTTACATTACCGGCTGCCCGTGAACAAAACGTAACGTCTGGTTCACGGAGCGAAGTTACAGTCGCTCAGAACTGAAAGCGCGCCTCCATACCGGCGGGTCTGAGCAAAGACTAGACGTGACTTATTTGGAGCCACTATACCTCAACGACTACCACGCAGCAACAAGTCTGGATCGCGATGGGTTACATGGATGGGTATACGGGCCGATCACAAATAGTGCTTGGTGTTCTCACTTGAACCTGCGGCATCTTACCGGATGTGCGTACCTCGCACCCCCTGATTCTGAAGTCACAACACCGTTCCAGCGACCACATTTCCAAACGCCGACATCCAAATTATCGGTGTTAAGAGCTACACGATCTGTACGACATATATACTTCTCTTTGGATGCCAGGTGTCCTCGTGAGAATTCTTTTTTTCCCCATCAGGAGATCCGGGGATCCAAATTACGGCACCATTCTAGGGGAAGCCTCCTCTCTTTGGGCAACGCATGCGACTTACGTTACAGACAAGTTGTATAAATGCCCGGGCACGAGGGACTGTTGGATGGCACAGTTGCACTCGTTTGGAAAATAATCTCAGGAGTCTCTGTTAGAGGTTGGTATCAAACAGGCGCATGTGTGCCATGCTGATATAGACAGGTATTAACTGTCTCCTCACCACCTGTTGGGAAAAGGGAGAGGGATACAAGGAGGGTTGATATATTCAACAAGCACACCTCCCCGCCAGAACGACCTTCTGGATTCGTACAAAGAGTAGGATGCGCCTTGCACCTGGTGCCGAGCCAAGGGGCTCCAAAACAACCCTCGTGGCCTAGCCAGATCGTTCTATATACAGCAGCATACTCCGTCACGCGGTGCCGTGACACTGGAAACATCCGAAATTGGCATCATACGACGCATAGAGTGAAGACACCATCTTCTTGTAGGGACCTTACAGACGGACCTACATAAATTCCGTACGACAGCAGCCGAAGGACATCGCATGGACCTGCTCCCTTGGGTTCCAATGATATACCCTCTACCTATACACATATTTCCCGCGCAATATAAATTGCACGAGTCGGGCATCGCCTACTGAACGTGCTCTAAATGAAGACCCCAGCACAGGGTAGGGTGACCGTTTTAACGGACTTTTACCGTAACCGAGAATGTGGACGCCTCGTCCAACTGACTTCGGCCAAGTTCACCGGCATGACTGGCTCCATGTTTCCCCATACAGGGTATTGTAACGTATCACATTTTTCATGTTTTCTTCCGTATCTACGTCGAACTCACGCCGTGCCACTTACTTGCAGACGGGCGAGAAAGCACATGAGGAGTCTCATATGGTGTCTCGAATTAAGCCCGTACGTGGCTCTCTCAGTCTCATGATGGGATATGGGCTTTGAGAGAGGGACTCACGGACTTACCTCGCAGATGATATTCCACGTCGACCGGTCTTGATTCAGATTAGGCTTCTTCCTTGCTATAATAAGCAGGCTGCCCAAGTGAGTTAGGTGCGTTGTTGCAAGAGGGTGTTTTCGCATCAGATTAGATCAGATGCATTGGCGGTGCATGAGACCTGTCACTCATGATTCTCTCCGGTCTCAGTGAGTGATACGGCCTCAGTTGAGAAAAAAAACAAACCTGAGCTGAGCTGAATATTTCCGAGCCTCCACTCGACGTCCTTCATGGCCCATATATGAGGGTCCCTGCTGTGCATGGTAATATATGCCGAGTTGGAGTGCATGAAGGGGGGAAATTTTCCTGACGCGGCCTTACATTGTGGACCACGCTCTCGGGATCTCGATTCCCCCTCCCCTTGAGAGTTGGGAGATATAATATATGCGCAGTACTTTTTCTGTAGGGACGCTGTTGCTTGTCTGCCTGGCTGGACTGGACTTGCTGGCCACATGTTGAGAACGTGGAGGCAGGCTGGGATTTGGATGTGCGACGATGACCTAGGAGAAAGTCGTAGTGCAACGTGATGAGGAGGGTTGATACGAGCGTGGGGATCTTTTGGAGCCTGATGGACGGAATCAATACGGCGGGATGGGATTTAGGAAAGAAGGGATAGAATACGGGGGATGGGGCTTTGTGATGACTTTAGGGGAACATTTGGCTTTGATGCTGTGATGTAGCCTTGTCCGTTGGTCAGCTTCACGGAGAAAGTCCTTTACAGCGACGACGATGCCGTGACCTCGTAGGAAGTAGAGTTACAAGGGGCATCTCGATCAGAGCCGACATGCTTCGGCTGGATCAACACGCCGTATTACACACAGCAGATCGCCATTGCCCCTAAACAATCCAATAACGTCTTCTACCTATACCCCCTAACGAGGAAACCAGGTCTCAGTCCCATAGCCTCGTAATCAATATGTTTCTCCCCAACGAGGCTTCATCCCCAACAGATCACAAGCAGCATCCAATATACGTTACGACCTCGCCTCACTCAACCGTTAACCCAAGCCGCGGGCACGGTTTACTTAATATATCTTCCCGGCTTAAGTACCCTTCATAGGGAAGGTAGCATTGACCGGGGTAGTACTTACGACCGTTATATGGTACACCCTTTCTCGGCGGAGAACGGTCTAGACGAAACGAACGGGGTTCGCCGTGTCCGGGCCGACTGCGTGGACCCCTGGACCGGCGCTGAGAGCCGAGATACATTTGAGAGAGTATGGGAATTATGGTTGTAGGGAACGGTGTGGTTTTATCGCGCTGGGGGGATTGTTCATGTGATTTCGTTGTCACTCGAGACCGAGATGTCTATGCTGAAGCTTGTCTCGTGAGGATGATGGACGGCCGGTGAAGGAGTATCACGTTCATCTCTTTGATGAAAGAAGTTGCTCTTATACTGAAGATTGCGGATACTTCGTCAGTGCGCAATCCATGTTGACGACAGTTGAATAAGGGATGCACTTCGAGACAAGGGAGCAGTAGAAACAGATACTGTGAAGGAGATCGCAGGTGCATAGGAGGCTCGTCATAAGCCTCAGGAGTATGTACTGCTAATTCCTGACCCTCCCGCGTAGATCTACATACCTATCAGCGCCCTAAGGGGTGACCGCCACATACTCACTGCAGATGCCATGACCGCATGGTGAGTGCCGTAGATCTGATGCGCCCTATCTTACGATCTTGCACGTAGTCCCAGATCCATCATGCGAGATGTGTAGGTGACAAGTCAGGCAGATCGGCCTCGTCTCCGTCGTAGATCTCCGATTGATGACAAGGCCATACACCGTCGATCATGCTCAAGATACGCCCCTGGCCCTGCCGAGGCATTACCTGACTGACTGACCGACTGCAGACTGACCGACTGCAGACTAACCTCCGGCCCATCGTACAGTTAATCTCACGACAACGTACTAGCCCCTGGGCAGCAATCTGGGAGCTACCGGGTAGGTTGGCATGGGGTGCCTACCGGTAGACCTAGTTAAACACCGCCGCCATGGTCCATCCAGGTACACCGGAGTTCTGACCGGACCGAGACTTATGGCCTCGAATGATTGAATTTCAATCGTTCAAATCTTCAATATCGTCATCGTGCTGCACTCAGCTTTCATCTCCCCGGCGCCTCGTCAAATCAGGGATGCGCCGCACGCACGACCGCAAACACTATCCGTCATCGAGACCTGCCCACAAAACAGCGACGGCAAGGACAAAAAAGAAAACCCGAGCAAGGCAAAGCCGAATTCCCAAGAGCATAAATTTCAATTAAGATAACTATCGAAAAAAAAGAAATAAAAAAACGTACAACACCAGGGATTCGCTGGTCGTCACCGACCCAACTACTAATCTGGCCCTCACCGGCTTATCTATGGGAGAGCGGACGGGATCCCGAGTTCTCCAGTGGGTATGGTCGTACGTGGCAGCTTCTACACCTACAACAAACTATATAGATTTCTCTAGATGCCTGAGGTTTGAGGTCTTGACAGGTGTGGGTGGTGAGGTCTATGGAGGTGACAATCACCGCTGCAATGCTAACGACAACTCAAAATTGGTGTGACTTAATTGTTTTTAGATAGACCGACTCACTGGAGGTAATTACATTTGAATATCTGTGAGAGACGTATGCGCTCCCAACCTACCTAGAGGTCCGGAGCTGGGTTCCGGGCCTTGAAATCCAAGATCCAGCTCGGGGCGAGATCACGATCATCGGGCTAGATCATTAACATACACAACGATCATGTATGTCTCACGATTTCTCTCTCCTATCTCGACTCTGATCTGACGGTCTACATATATGTCGTGCCATTCTCCACGTGCTATCAACTCCTGCGAGATGTGACCTCCTTCATGCGCCGCGGACCGTATAAGCCAGCCCAAAGTGTACCTGCGATGCGCGGGATCGAGATTATAGCCATTCTCTCATCTATCATAGATGACGTGAGCAGGGACTTATTGAGCTCTACTCAGCTTGCCGGCGTTGAGGCATCTCAAATTCCGTTTTAGAAGGATCTTGGACATTTATCTTCCCGTCGTGGTAAATTCATTACTGTTCACTATACGGAGAATGCTGTAATCATGTTAAAATCCATATCATTCCCGAGAAAAACTCCGCTAATAAGAACACAGAACTGCAGATGAGAACTTCACATAAGGCGAAACAGAGAAGAACCTCCTGATGTCTGGCCCGCAGATGTCATCTTGTAAGTAGAAGAATTGCCATCTGCGGCACACGCTCATGCATTCGTTTTGACTACAATCCCAGATGATTGCGAATGACGCGTGGCTCACGGTCCATAACCTGCTACCGAGACTTGATATAGAGCCGGTGCCTCATATATCTCGTGTCCCTGAACTCCATTGAGAATGATTGCAGTCTTCTGACGCATCTATTCAGATGACGCTATCATAATGAGCTCAAGACGCGCAAGCTATCTATCCTATGACCGATAACGCCAGAAAGGAGGGGCCATCACTCATCGGCACGAATCGTAGGTGTTTCAGATCAATATGCCCCGTGATGGACTCGGGAAGCCTCGTGGTTATTTTTAGTACTCGCGGATAAAAAATCAGGGTATATACCTGCCATGACTATTGATAACTCCATACAATCGGAATAAGGTAGAGATGCCATCCTCTCCCACCTTCAGACAGAGATAGATCTGCTACGCATCCCATGTCCTCTAGGCCAAAGCATCGTCACTTCGGCAAGGGGCCAGCACCGAGATACTTGTGACTCATGAGGCTCTGTGTGCGATGTTATATCGGATGTGACGACCGAAAAAGGCGCTGTGTATTTCCTTTCCCTCCCACCGTTCGTCAGCACCCAATTGAGACAACAGGCCGGACGGGAGCGTCAGTGTCACAGCATTCGCATTCGCATCGCGTCAACAAATGCATTTGCGGACCGAGGCAGGTTCCCTTTCCCTGAGACAACGTACCTGGTTTTGTTATTGATTCCCCCTCTCTTCGAGGAGAGCGTCTGCCGTTCGCATATGCAGCTGACCGCGGGCGAGTGCTGTGCAACGGTGGCTTTTTCTTTTGGATGGCGTCTCGCCTGCGCGATGTCTGGACGGCTCAGAGGCGCCGTGTGACGCGCCTGTAATGACAGGACCGAGGGGCTAATTTCGCCTCGTCTTCAATAGATGGGGAGGGCCCAATGCGGATGTCACTGTGGACGTATGTACTTTGGTCTTTGCGTCAGGAGAATTCTGCGTGACGAGTCACGAGTGAGGCATAGACTGGCGGTGATGAGATGAACTCTTCGTATTCAGTCTGTTTGCATGCGTTGGCGGTTGGTGCAGTGATGCGAGAAGTCACATTTGATACACAGGAGTCACATTATTCCAATCTGTTCGGCTGGGGCTTCGTGACAGTCGGGTTCATCTGATTCCTGAAAAGGGGCAAGGCAGATCTGGTGCCTGACTGGATGGAGATATCCGGGTAACTTGTATAAGCGTCTGTTAACAGACCTGGATATGAGGGATCTTGTTCGAGACATCTATTGAAGAGATGGTTCGATAGGGACATATAGACCAAGACAAGTCCTACCTTTTCTGACCACATCGCGTCTTATTCTGTGCGACTGCAACGGTTCATTTTGTATTGAAGTTGCACATATAACTTGCGCAGTTGAGCAACTTGATGGGAAATTTGGCGATGCGTCAACTCGACAAGGCGCAGTTCAGCAGCTTGACTTGTTCGAAAAGATGCTTTGATAGCACGTCCTACCGGGACTGCCAGAAGTACCACGCATTGTGATACTATCTCTCCTTTTGTTTGTCGTTCATCAGACTCAGGGGAGGTGACTAGACATTCTAGATTACGGGACACGGAGTACAGAACGGTGCATGCCTGTAAGCATACGATCCTGATAGCCCCAGAGCAGTCAGAAGAGCTGGTGTGAGGTGATTGTTTGTTGCAGAGTTGTAGCCAGCACAATCTTCGACATCGGCACTGAGATGGTGAGAGGTCTTAGGCAATGAAGGATGGCAGCGAAGTGCCTTCTCAGCTCAATCCAGTCAGGGTCGCTGCTGCCTCCGTGAATACCATATCGTCGTTGCCCCTCTCCTCCTGCTTGGCTCTTAAGCTTTAAGGTACAAACTCTATTACGAGTACAAAATGAAAATGGGAAGCTTGATCCGAGGAAAACAGAAGGAGCCATGCTTCGAGTTAGAGTCATCAGATTCTGCTTTGAGTGGGCACTCGAAGAGGCGAGCACAAACCATGCCGGCCTATCCCGTATAGATCATGACAAGACCCTTTCTCTCCATTCAGATCGGCATGGCCTTCTTTCTCGGTCCAAATTCGGGCAACGGTATCTCGGTTATTTGGGCCGGGGATTGACTAGCCTTATCAACCGGCTCGCTACGCCGTTGTGATGATGCAAACTGGCTCCCCCAAGTCTCTTTTGCTTTACCTACTTGGGCTCTGGAGCCAATGTTGTCACGCCAACGCTGTCGAAGCGACAGCCAACCGTACTTCCAGCTCTAGGCATGACACAGATATGCCCCAACAGACTTGGGCTAGCATGTGGGAAATGGACCATGGCCAAAGCATAAAGTTAAGCCCTTGTCAGCAGCGCAGCTTCAAAACGGTGGCGGCTTACGCTCCCGACATGCCCAGCTGGATGCTAGGGCAACGGGTGGTTCAACGGTGGCATTCCAGGATGTCCCGAGTCCTGACAGGTAGGTATCCAGGATCCTCGACGTTTGTCAACCGGCCATGCTTGTGGGCCAAGGAGGTGCTCTACTCCATGTCACGAGCCGAAAGAGACTCCCGTCCATACTCGAGCAGCATGCCGTATCTAGGTACGAGTATGTGTGCATGGCATGCGGGACGGGGCGCGCTATGTCCATCTCTGTAGAGGTGGGAATTGCTTACCCGACTCCTCGGATCCTAGTCCCGTCTGCTTCGACCGACTCGTTCCTGATGATCTCGTCACATTCTCGAGAGCCAGCTTTAGCGCCATCGGACTTTGTTTGCCATGGAGCCGATGGAACGGAAAGTGATTTCTTAACGCCGGGGTCAGAGTTGAGGTTACGATGGCTGGGAGATCATTGGCGGCAAGGAAACGCACCTGTAACGTAGGGCTTGGGGCTGGCGTTACGCGCTCGGCATTACCGCTTAGTGGCTCGTAACGGGATGCCTGCAGGTTACATCCACTAGTGCCATGCACTAAACCAGCACATGATGGTATCGGGGGCTTGACCGGCGCCACCGAGTACGTGCGTAGACGAACGGACCAATTGGGAAAACATCGGCCGGATCATCCCTTATTGAAAGCGTGCACGTTCCTATATGAACGAAATTATTCGAGGCTCAATTTGCCTTCGGGCATTTGGTCAATTTGAAACGATACAGAGAAGATGTAAGTAAATCACAATCGACCTGTTCGAGTACCCATGGGTTCATCTTGACAACATCCACTAACACCTCTATAGTAGCATGGCCCCTGCACTAAGGATGACACGCTCAATCAAAGAGAAGCTACCAATTTTTTTTGGAGATTTTTTTTCTCGCTAGGTCCGTACCATCGTGGACTGTTCCATTGGTTACATTCTGCTCCGCATTTACACCTAGTTGCGCCGTAGCCTGTATTCCTTGGCTGAGGTAGGTATCACCGCCTAACCGGGCCTACAGGCTATGTACCATGTCGGCGGGCGATTGTCGTCAAGATCTGGTGACTGAAGTGACATCCCAACGATCTTTTATTTACCTACATGTCAATGTACGGTTCTTTTTGGACTGTTTTTGGACATCAGATCAGATCTGACTACCGGCAGTCTTTACGGAATTCCCCTGTGGTGTTGACTCGCATTGCATGTTGCGAGCCCGCCTTCGGTTTCTGCGCATGCTGTCTGAAGTTAACAAGTCCGAACCACGTTCGTACATATGGTACATCGCCAACTTACGAGTACGTCGATGCAGGAACATGGCGTTTTCTGTGCGTCAAGAGTTTAAAACATCCAAGTACTTATCGTACTTCTAAAACTCTCCCTGCCGTACATGCGCCGCCAGTATCTCTTCCTACTTGAGGATCTCCCAATTGAGACAAGTGCTCGGATTCATCAGAAAGCTGTTCGAGGACTATTCCTGGACTAATGCATGTAAGTACCCGGAGGCCGTGAGACCAGAAGAGGGATCAATTGGGGTTTTGGAAAATGCTTTGCTTGTTTCACGGGATATTTCGCGGATCAAAGGGCTGGCAGAAGGGGAAATTGCTTCGGGAGGCGATGGGAAACAATGGCGTTGCAAGTGATTGTCCCTCTTACAAGGGAAGACCCGGCCTGCCCTACGCAATAATCATGCCTTGAGGGAGACAGGTTGACAACCCGGGTTTCGTGGTTTGATACTCGTAGGGAATACATACATGGGTCGACACAAGCAGGTTGGCGGTGGGCGGTAGGCACGTAATATTTAAGTCTATCCATCGTCCCTACACTACGCGAGTAGGGTCCGATCATGTATGTAAGTAGGTACTTTCGTACATTAGCCATTCCGTACATAACGTAGGTAATTAGGCACGATGATGTAGGGGAACAGACAGACAAAGCAGTCTTGAAACCGAGTTGCGGGTTACCGATGATGCATTACTATCTATAGATCGAGATGGCTGCTCGTTTGTACGATATCCGCCTAGCTCTAGTAGTTCAACGATGATGCTGTCATCCGCCATATCCTGCCACCTTCGCCCGTCTGTTATCCACTTGGGCGTCTGCGTCTCCATCAGGTATCTGCACTGCGTATCGTGTACGGATCACCGTGACCTACGAAGTACTACCGGCATGAACGAGTTGAGACTCGCCATCTAACATAAGAAACACGGAGTTACGAGACTGGGTGAATGGCGCGCTATATTAATATAAGGACTGTACCCGAGTAAGACAAGGGGGGCGATTCGAACCTCGTTGGGCGCTTAGACAAAGGCCACGCTTGTCGCAGAAGACACGGGAAAGAATGAGCTGAGGAAGTTGAGTTGTGAAGTGAGTGCGTTAGCCTTGCATGCTCATCTCTGCCCTGGGTAAAAAGACGGTGGTACTACCTTGCTATGTAACTGTGCATAGCTCGAAGTGTTAACGGGCTGAACGTGAACACATCGTCGTCAATCATTCGTCTAGGGTCCAGGACGAAGAAGAGAGGCCTCGGGACCCTGGAGGCGAACTTGCATTGGTCCCTTGGAGACCTCCACACTTCGTACATGCACGCACTAATCCGTAGGCAGCTCACTATTTAGTGCAGGCCAACGGGATTCCTACCTAGCTAAGTATAGAGAGATGGTTCTCGTGAGAGATCTCGAACACGTAAGAGAACCGTACCTCGTGACGAGCTGTATGCACTCCGTTTTCGAAGCATTCCGTAGATCTTCTTTTTTACCTGTCTAGTGCTTGGGAAATCTACACTAATCCGTAGAACGACATGCGTCTATCTAGTGTGCGTGTGTAAACAGCTGAACCACTTACGAGTGAAGTAAACAAAACTGCACTACGACGAGATCGAAATAAGCGAACCACGATCGTGTTTCCTGGTTTAAAGAACTTCTCGAGATGTGTGTGATGCGATGTATGTATGTAAGGCATTTGTGTAAAGTAGCAGCGGTAGGAGTTCATGTTCGGTTCCGGATGCACTTGGATCTGACGACAGAGCAAGGTTGGACGGCCAACAGGACGCTGCCAATAGCGTCTTACCTCTGTAATTACTGTCTCGAGTCTCTCTTGCTTCGGTGTAAGTGAGGGCTCTGGATTGACTTTGCCTGGCTGCAGCGAGAGTGAGGTACCTGCATTATGACGCGGGATTTAACGGGTCTGATTGGGCATGGACGGCGGAACGCCCCCACTTTAACCGCATTCTTTCGACCCTGAAGAATGCGCGATGCATGAATGGATAATAAAAAAATAAAGGAAAAAAAATAGATAAATAAAAAAGACGGAAATCTAATTAAGAGATTTTATGGCAGGTTTTTCATTCTCTGGGGTTTCGCGACGGGAGCTGAGATTTGTTAGGATTGTTAGGAACATATCGTACGGCGTAGATAAAAGGCCAGGTCAGGTACCCGACCGATATGTATCGTACTCCGTACCGTACTGTACGGACATAACCCACACATGTAATCAATTCCTGTTAGTCTTCCTAGTATGGGTGGGGCGGTTGACACCCCACGAGTCGCTAACTTCGTGGTGCTACCTCTTCTGTCTTGGCCTGAGAAAACTAATAAGTCCTGGGGGCCCTGGCTCGTGTCTCCGTCTTGCAATTTCCCATGTGCTAGGGAAACCAATACCAGCCAAGCATCCGTACTCAGGCTCTGCTGCTACTTGCACAGATCGTACAGAATAAGTACTCCGGTCGGGTCAGGTCAGGTATGCAGTCCTACCTCCTCAACTCGTAGGGTCGGTCATCTGTATGGTATTTATGTCCCGTAGGCTTGCTTGGGATGGATTCTTCTCATCGACTGTTTGTCCGCCTATTCCGTATCCCGTATCCCGTATCTTGCGGATTACCGAATGGCTGGCTGCACTGAGGCCGAAGGAATTTGTCAGCATAATAGGTCATATCCGTAACGCCAGGGCTTAGTGTCAGCAAGAGGCCGGGCATCGTTGGAAAAGAGAGAGAAAACTGGAAGCGAGCAAGAGATACAGATAGAGCTGGAGAGCTTCCAGCAGCTGCTAGCCCGCTACGTTGTACAGCGTCTCATTCAGCGACGCCTGGAAAACCTTACTACCGTCCAGTTTGTTCTTGGTTTTAGTGCACCAACTAAACCGCCCCGAGGTCCTACGCTACAGCAGGAACATTATTACCGGACTCAGGACTGGGTGGAGTAACTGCGCATGTTCTCCGTAGGGTAAGGTCGTAGATAGTCTGGAGAATCTTTTGAAACACAGATCAGTAGTGTGCACTCACGTCCGCTCTGCTGTCGCTTGTGAGTTTGTGACAAGTTGGGACTTATCTCAGAAATCCCGTGTTTCCTCATTTATCTGATATGGGATGTTGATATCAACGCTCCCATGCTTACGGAATGCATGCTATGGATCTCATTTGGAGGCATCATGCTCGTAAGCAGAGGGCATAGCCGTCAGCTGCGGTCGGGTGTAGGCAGGCACGAAGCAGCAGCAGCGTCAGAAGAGGAAGAATGCGTCGGCCGGTACCTCGATCGCTCCTACCTGCCCGGTACCTCTAGATTTCCGCGTGTCAGGTACCCAATACCTAGTGGAAGGTGCTATTAAGAGGCTAAACTAGGTAGGCAGGTACGTAGCTGCCTAGGTTGTCATAGTGTCGCCTGCGAAGGGTTCTACTCGCGGGCCATGACCCCGGGCTCTCCCTGCCCCCCTGGAACTAACCACCGACACGGCAAGGTGAGTTAGGCCTTAGCAGGCGCGCTAGGTGCGTTAGGCAGGTACTATACCAGCCTGTGGACGTCGTACATGCACTATGGAATGTACCTAGAAACCACCACGGGTGCCTAAGGAGTCGCAGTGTAGCGCCGTGTACACCAGGGCAGGCGTGTACCTCGGGCTGCGCAGCAGGTACGTACCCAGTCCGTACCCCCGACCAGGCACGTCTGACCAGGCCCATTGGGTACTTGCGGCCATGTACCTGCCGTACCTCCACGCATCCTGTTGGTCCCGTCCGTGGCTCCAAGCCCTGAGATCCCCTCTTCCTCCTTTTACTTTTCCTCCAGATTGTGTATTCCGCACGCTTCCCTCTCTGCTGGTATACACCTGTTAGCTATACCACGGCCACGGAAAGAGAGAGTGCCCGGCTTGTTTGTTGCTGTCACACACCTCTCTTCTCCATTTTCTCCATTTCCTCAGGTCCCGTCGTTTTTCTCCATTTGGCGTTTCTGTTGTTGAATGGTTGCTATCATTGCGCAGCTGCGTCTGCATTCTCTTTTCCCTTTGCATACTATTTGCATTCGACCGTCTGCATGCATCGTCCCCATCGTCCCACCCCTATTTACCAACGAGCAGTAAGTCTGAGCAGAAACACCTACGCCGTTACCTACCTAGTCTAGCACTGCACTGCCTGGCGACACACCTCCACTGCCACCATCACCACCTTCACCACCACCAACCACTACCAGCCACCAACCACCTCATCAACATCTCACCATCATCAACCAAACCACACGAGTCCCTCCTGGCGTTCAGAAGCAACTCCCGCCCACGAAAGAAAAAGAGCTTGGCCTAACTCGACGCGATCCGTGAACCAGAACGCCGACGCTATCCTGTCCTGAAGTAGAGTCCGTCGGAGTCGTCGAATCTCCGAGGAACAAACGCAGAGCGATCACATCGCTCAACTAGCTTTACCTTGCAGCGTTCATCACGCACGAGTAGTTATTACCTAGGATCGGTAGTGCCCTTCTGTCGGGGGTCTCTGGATCAAGCTGTGTAGTGTCAAGGCGACTCGAAGGTACGCGACGACTGACTGCATGACACTGGTCGCGTCACCTGCGAACGTTCTCGTGCTGATCTGGTTCGATCGAAACGGGAGAGCAAGCGGTCAAGCGACTGGTAGCAATACAACACCAATAAGCTGACTGATTGGAGATACAGGTCTCAAGCTGTCAGACCGCTGCCGGCAGTCGCTGCATCGGACCGGCGCGTTGCCCAGCTGTGTATGCTATTTTACCGATCTAACCACCCGATTATTCCCCGACTTGGTCATTCGTTCCCTTTTTAGTCTGTATGTATGATTGACTGCATCACATATCAGCTGATTGATGGTTCCTAGTCAGCTTGATCGATTTATCCAAGTATCGCGCAATACGCTGCCCGGTACTCTGAGAATCGATACCTAATCCGGACTCCGCATCTATCGCGCCTTGTCAGCATCGATTTCTCGTGCCTGTTCTACGCGTTGGGCGTAGAAGATGTCCTCTGCTGCACTGCAGTCCGCGCCCCATCAGTTGGCATCATTCGCTGCATTGAACGACCAGTCGCCGCCTGCTTCGCCAGTCCAGTCACCGAGCGAAGAACCGCACACTAACGGGGATCAACCATCCCACTTACCTGAAGCTTCATCAAAACGTGCCTCCAGACGACCTAGTGAAACTGGCGCCAACGCTACGGGCTCCATTCCGTCTCAGACGGACCCATCGAAGTCATCGCACATGGCCTCGTGCGCTGCGACTGCGCTCCCATCACCAGCTCCGGTGATGGCTTCTACAGCCGAACCCGAGAGAGCGACGGCGAGTCGGCGGCGGCACGAACCCCCCGTCGCGCCGCCTCGTACCTCTTCCACTAATGCGAACGCCTCGGCACCAACCTCCCGCCGAGCTGGTCGTTCCGACGAATCTTCTAACAGAACTGCCAGAGAAAACGGCAAAGCCGCTGCTAATGGCTATTCAGACGAGACAAGCTCGCGCGCAAGAAGAGTGACTTCTCAGTATGCTACCCAGGAGGCGCCGTATTCGCCAAACCGATCCAGAGATAATCGCCAGTCTATGACAGCAACGATTCCCATCCACACTCGAGATCAACAGACCAGCTCGACATCATCAAAGCAGCCGTCACGCGAAGCTAGTGAGGTGCTCAATCGCGTTTTAGTCTCACAACCCGAAGTCGATGCAGAGAGAGAAAGGGAACGTTCTGGAGCAGCATACCCTCATGCCACGTCGGCTCAGCAACAGGAAAATGGCGACGACGAAGATGCCGCTGCACCGCCTCCAGTAATCCACGTCCATGAAGCTCAGGAGGAAGTTCGCCGAGGTGGGCGCAGTCGACATGACCACTCGAAACGGGAGAAGTCATCTCGGTTCGGTGAATACTATCTAGGCCACACGATTGGTGAAGGCGAGTTTGGAAAGGTCAAGCTAGGTTGGAAGCAAGATGGCGTACAGGTGAGAAACCTGATCCTGAGAAAACATAAATTGGTGACTAACTGCTCCCTCAGGTTGCCGTCAAACTCATCCGTCGCGATAGTGTAGGCACCAACCCGTCGCGACTGGCCAAGATTTATCGTGAGATATCCATTTTGCGAGGATTGTCTCATCCCAACATCGTCAGATTACATGAAATGTCGGAAACAGACCGTCACATTGGTATCGTTCTCGAATACGCGTCGGGTGGCGAGCTCTTTGATTACATCCTGAACCATCGATATCTCAAAGACCACGCGGCCAGGCGGCTTTTTGCGCAACTTATATCCGGCGTGGGCTACTTGCATAAGAAGGGCATTGTCCATCGAGACCTCAAGCTCGAGAATTTGCTTCTTGACTCCAACCGCAATATCATTATTACCGATTTCGGATTTGCTAACAAGTTCGATCCAACCGACGAGTTAACGGAAGAAGAGGAGCTGAACCTATCAGACCGTGAATTTGTCAAGAGGACAGGTCTCGACAAAACCAAGGCTGACGGCATTGGTAGAGGTGACCTGATGAAGACAAGTTGCGGAAGCCCGTGCTATGCTGCGCCTGAGTTGGTTGTCAGCGATTCACTCTACACTGGCCGTAAGGTCGATGTCTGGAGTTGCGGCGTCATTCTGGTACGTGTGGTATTCTGTTTGAATTGTTTAGTGGCTCACACGAATTTTAGTACGCTATGCTTGCGGGATACCTGCCATTCGATGACGATCCCGACAACCCCGAAGGCGATAACATCAATTTATTGTATAGGTATATTGTTAATACTCCTCTGACGTTCCCTGAGTACGTGACTCCCCACGCCCGAGATCTCCTCCGTCGCATTCTAGTACCGAGCCCACGGAAACGAGCAGACCTGTTCGAAGTTGCTAGGCATAGCTGGCTTAGCGAGTACGCACACGTTGTCGAGCTTATTACCAGTACTACGACGACACCTAGTGAAATTCAGAACACAACAGTACCTTCCGAGGATATGGAGGCAGGAATCATTGCAAGAAGCGCCTCTGTTCGAGAACCAAGTAAGGCCAAGGCTGCCGTCACAATGGCAGTGGGCGACTTGGCAAGAAAGCAAGGTAGAGCCGACGCCGGCGAGGCGTCCTACGCCAAACAGCACAAGGATAGCAAACGACGGACTGTACAAGTGGAATACGTTGCACCCACGACACAAACCCAGAGAGGTGCTGAACCGGCCGACGCTCACGCTTCTTCCCGCGGAAAGACGAAAGGTCGATCATCCAGCCAAGGCCCTGCCGAGCCTCACTCTACGCAGCAAGAAAAGCCGCTACCGAAGGACCCGCCGCACAAGAAGGACCAATACAATGGGTCGGCCAGAGATCCGAGAAGACAACCGAGCACGAACCGACGCGAGGTACCCCCTTCGAGAGGAAACCAGGCACCGAGAGCGAACCAAGGCCGCTTCACATCCGATCACTTGCATACGTCTACCACTACTGTTCCATCCGCATCACGACCTGCCACTGGTGGGTCAGTACATTCTTCTGGTTCTAGAGGATTAGTATCATCATCACGAGCGTCGTACGGCCAACCCGTACCCCCCACCGTTGCCGGTACTAACGCGCAAGGAAGCATTCAACAACCGAAGAGTTCTAAAACCTATCCCATTCCGAATACGATCCCGCAAGAGAACATCGATCCAGGAGTTACACGGCCCAGTGGTAACATGCCACCCAAATTTGCTGCCGTTTCAGGATTCAATAGCGAAACACAACAATCACCGGTCGATCCCAAAGGCCATAGGAGGTCGAATACCATTGGCGACATCGGTGACAAATTGTTTGGTCGCAGCGGATCAATCTTTGGTCCTCGCAAGAAACGGGCAGACCAAGGCGAGAAGCCATCGAAGAAGTATCCCCCCGTCAGCATGTCCAACACCATGCCAGGTGAGCGTAGGACGTCGATGGATTCGCACACATCGCGCAGATCATTCTCTCTGGGTATTGGCAAGAAACGTAGTGGTAGCATAACGGGATCTCAGCAATCAACTGCCGAGAAACCATTCAACACCAGACGGTTCTCGTTGATGAAAGCCATGGGATTAAGCAAGGACCCGGCGCCACCGCCAGCCGATACATCGCAGTCCGATTTACCGATCCAGGAACCGCCGGAAGTAGACAGTCAGGGTCGATACCCCAGCGCAATTCGCGAGCACGACGACACAAGACAGCCGCATCAAGAAGTGATTTACGAGCAGTCTCGCGAAGAGCAACTGGAACCTGCGCCCCAAGTCGGATCCGGTTCGAGTTACGGTCGTCGCCAAAATTCTCCGGAGCAGGCCTCTGCCATTCCGTCCTATCTACAGCAGGGGGCGGTCTTGAACTCGGATTCAGACTCCTCTATTGATCAGTCACGCCAGAGGGCACTCAATTCGGGTCCTCCTCAGTCTGGTCCCGACGTATCGGAGCAGAAGGAAACCCATCAGACTAACAGTCGACAAGGTGGGCGTATTCTGAATAAGAACAAGCGATTCGTGGACGCCTATGAAGAAGAGGAGTACGGTAGATCACGTGATCATGCCGGAAGCACCGGCGCGGCAAAGAGGGTCATGGACTTCTTTAGACGCAGGGGACGAGCACGAGGTGGCGAAGTCTAGGCAGGTGAGCCGACGACGAACTTTTCCCATTCCATGCGCTGCATCTAGTTGGCCCTGTCCAGACGGCAAAACGCCGATCTGCGAGCTGGCGCCTTGTTTGGCAGAGTATCCTGATCCAAGCTACGATGTCACTACCACACTGTCTATTGATCGGCAAAGGCCAGTTTCGGAGCACGAGAAGTCGTACAGCATGAGAAGAATGACGAGTCGGTTCTCTTACATATGCGTACTGAAAGCCTTGGGTCTACGGATGACATGACGTGACCATAGTGAACGATTCAGAGTTATATCACACTCGATTTCGACAATGGGCATTCGGTTGGGAGTTTGACTGGCGGGTTAGATTAGTTTCGGTGTTTTTTTTCTTCTCTCCTAGTGTTCCATCTCATAGCATCTCAAAATCATCCCAACAAAATTGCTCTTCATCTGAAGGTGTCTCAGAAGGTTACTGTGACTAGTGTGATGGATTTCTGAAAGCTCTGGTGAGGAGGTGCTTCAGAGATGACGGTGGACACGGTTGGCACAACAGGACCTGTGTTATAGTGCGGTCGGCCGTCTTTTGTAGAAGAGGCATACACACTGGCAGGGAAACAATAGGAGAGGGGGGCGAGTGAGCTTTTTTCGATGCGAAGCATACATATATTTAATAGAAATTCCGTCAACGACGGTCGCAGGTTCTACGTACATGGGAGGGCGGACGGGACAGTATTGTATGTACTTCGTAGCTCTGATATTCAAGCTCGGCATTTGCTTCCGATTGCTATTTGATTTTCCCTTTTACTATTCGCTCGAGGCTAGAGAGCGTCCACGTGAGATGTACGTGTTGGTGATATCGTGAGATGTGTTTGTGAAAGGGGATTGGAGGGAGGACTGCGTTGTGTTCTCGTCATTATTCGTCACTTGGAGGTAGGTCCTATGATAGCCCCTTTATGGCGGCCCAATGTTCGTAGCTTCTCTTGGTTTTGTTTGGTGCTCTTGAGGTGGTCGTGAACAATCTTTATTCTAATTACAACTATATGCAACATCTCTGATTCTTCATCATTCGTCTCTAAATGGGGGGGAGTAGATGGTGTTAATATGAACCCTATGTATATACGCGATGCGAACTCCTCTATGCCTCAATCTACAGTTCTCTCTCTTTCCGATAGTTATCGGCGATGAGGAACGCCAATTCAAGCGCCTGCCGCTCATTCAAGCGCGGATCGCAGAAACTCGTGTAATTCGTCGATAAGTCGTCCTCGTTCAGTCCCTCGCTACCACCCAGACACTCCGTGACGGCATCGCCCGTGAGCTCGAGATGCACGCCGCCGAGATAACTGCCTTCTTCCTTGTGGATGGATAGCGTCTGCTGCAGTTCGGAAAACACGTCGTCGAATCGCCGCGTCTTGATCCCGGACCCCGTGGACCGCGTGTTTCCGTGCATCGGGTCGCATTGCCAGATCACGGTCTGCTTGTACTCGGATCCTTCGACGGCGCGGATGTGCGCGGGCAATAGCTCGCGCACTTTCGAGGCGCCGTACCGCGTGATCAGCGTGATCTTACCGACCTCGCACTCCGGATTCAGCGTGCGCAGTAAGGCGAGTAGATCGTTGGTTGGTGTGGTCGGACCGACTTTGATACCGATGGGGTTCGCGATGCCGCGGAAGAACTCGACGTGCGCGCCGTCGATCTGGCGCGTGCGGTCGCCGATCCAGAGGAAATGCGCCGAGGTGTCGTAGTATTTCTTCTCTGGCGCCGCGAAGGGGTCGGCGTTTGTAGGGGGCAGCAGCGGCGCGTCCATGAGGCGCGTGAGGGACTCCTCGTATTCGAGGAGGAGACCCTCGTGGCTGGTGTAGAGGTCGATGGTGTCGAGTTTGGAACTCCGGTCGGCGCCGATCGTGTGCATGAAGCGCAGCATGTCCTGTAGGAAGCGCACGGCGCTTGTGTATTTGGCCTTCAGTACGGGGTCTTTGACGTGGCCCAGACTCCAGTTCAATGGTCGGTGAAGGTCTGCGATTCCGGCGGAGATGGCGGCGCGGATGTAGTTGAGGGTTGCGGCGGAGTGGTTGTATGCCCTGCATATACCGTTAGTATCGCATCACATGCTGGAAAAGGGGAAGTACTCACTTAACCAACCGCTGCGGATCCAACTCGCGCTCGGCAAGATCATATCCATTCAGGATATCGCCCCGGAACGAAGGGACCTCCTTGCCGTCAACAATCTCCGTCGGACTCGACCGCGGCTTCGCATACTGCCCGGCCATGCGCCCGATGCGCACGACGCGCTTGTCGGCGCCCCAGACCAAGACGAGACTCATCTGCAAGAGCAGCTTGATTTTGGACTCGATGGCATCCTGGCGGCAGTAGTCGAAGAGCTCGGCGCAGTCGCCGCCTTGCAGGAGGAAGGCCTCGCCGCGCGCGACGTCGCGCAGGCTTTGTTTGAGTCTTTCGATCTCGTGCGGGTGGACGAGGGGCGGGAGGTGGTTGAGCTCTGTGGTGGCTTTGCGCAGGGAGGTGAGGTCGGGGTATTCGGGGCATTGCTTGATGGGTTTTTGGCGCCAGGTCGAGGGGGTCCAGGTGTGGCCGTTTGTTGTGCTTTCTGAGGATGCCATTTTGGCTGATTGTGTTGGCTTTTGTCTTGAATTGGATTGTTGGTTGTTGGTTGTCTTGAATTGACTTGAATTTTTGGTTGTCTTGGTTGTCGTCGACTTACTTATTATGATGAGAAAAGGAGCGATTATGTTAGGTGGCTTGAGTCAACTTTGACGGACTTGACTCGAGTGGATTGAATGTGCGAATGGTAAGTCCGAATTGTCAATGCTTCTTGGTTTATGTGAATTGAGAGAAACTATCAGAATGAAGCGAGTGCGGATCAAGATTTAATATTTATACAATAAATAAAATCCTATGTTTTTGCCTATTGGTGAATTGGATTTTTCAAGGTGACTCAAAGTCTGCTGCTGCTCCGAAATGCTTTCCGTAAAGATGTTGATCACAGCGGAATTGCCGATCGAATGTGGCCGCAAAGGTTGAGTCGGCGTAGCGGGTAGTCGTGGTTAGTGACGGGACAGAGACTTGTGCGCTTTCTGAGCTACATACGTAATCCGATCCGACCCCGGTAAAGACTGCATACGCTAATTGTAACATAACAAGTGCAATTCACAAACACAACAACAACAACAACAACAACAACACCTTTCCAATCGCATTCTATTCCGAACTCAATCACACACACACAATGGCCGACCAACAACCCGAAGTCGAAGACGCGTCCAAGGCCAAGTCCGCCGAGGACCGCAAGGCCGCCGCTGCGCTCGCGAGCCTCGACGCCAGTGCCGATAATGCCGAGGGCGCGGAGGTCGATGCTGCCGCTGTGAGCAAGGCGATGAAGAACTTGGGCTCTGCTGCGGCCGTGACGAAGGAAGTGAAGAAGGTTAAGGTCGATCCCGCCGATGTCACGCTGCTTGTGAGTTGTGCCCTTCTCTTTTTCTTAGGTCAATTGGCGGTTGTTGAGTGACGACAAGGCACTAACGTGTGACTGTCCCATAGATCGAGCAGCTCGATTTGACCAAGGCCAAGGCTACCGAACTTCTTAAGGCGAACGACGGTGATGCTGTTGCCGCTATGCGCGCTTTCGTCCGCGCTTGAAGGAACGATCGACTTTTTCCCGGCGCAAAACATATGCATTGAAGGCGTTTCGAGGTTGCTTTATGGTTAAAAGACGATTGCTACGAGAGTCCGACTATTCCGACGACATATTGCCAGAAATGTAACGAAGATACCACCGAGCACACACTGAGGCCATCTCTCTTCCATCTGAGTTCTTGCGACTGCGGCGATTGCGTTCTGTGATACATCGACGGACTATCTCGGGGTTCTCAACATTCTGCTAGAAATTCCGTTTGACTGAGGAGGCTCTCGGATGCTAGCCTTTGATTGCCAATCTTCCCGGTTACACGCCTAGCAGTGCTTTTGATCCAAGCATACTCGAGGGCATCCTGCGTCCATCGACTCAATTCAAGAGACCACAACAAATCGATAAGACTCCAGATGCCCTACAAGTTCGCTCTGTTCTGGACGGTTGACTTTACCCTGTGTCGGCATTGTGTAAGTAGACGCTTTGCCAATGTGTCCTGTTGTTGTGATTGTTCACTTCTACCACTCATCCTTTGTGACGTCGAGAGGAACTGCAACCAGCCACCATCAATCATCAAACAATGCTCTGAGTGTACACAACGCAGGGGAAAAGTAGTAACAATAAAGATACAGCCACTTGAACCTCAAAACGATACCTCGGCATTTAAAGCTGCGCCACTCAAGGATGGCCACTCTGTAGATATCGCGCCTATCTTTGAAACTGTGCTACGCACTCAAGCCACGCCGTCCATAAATTTAGACGAACGTATTCTTCTAATATGTAATCCGTACAGTGTGCTTCAAAAAGGAGATAGATATCAGGCCTACAGATCGGTATGATATGTCCCGACTCCTTGAAAAAGCAAACGGCTCTTTACGAGTAGACCTGCGATGACACTAGCTAGTCCTGGCTGGTAATTACGTCTGTTAGACCGTCACAGTGTCCGCCCATACGTCATTTGAAGCCGTGTTATCGGCAGTAAGGGACAGTGTTTACGCCGGCGCTCGGACTGTATAGGTACCTAGTCATGCTTCGTCGCATATGATACGGAATACAACCATCTGATTTCATAGTAGTCATCAGTGTTGGACGCATTTCGTGTATTGTACGTAAATGTGGGATCACGTCTCACATCCTGTGACGATAAGCTCTTCTACGAGTAAATAAAATGAGCCTATCAAGGAGATATTCTGCTGATCATTGTGTACCTACATGAACATGATATGCACGAAATGCAGAATGGATCATGTATAATGTAGGCACCTTTTCTGGGTGACCTAACACAACACGTGTCTGGACGTGCTAGAATGATTAGGTAGTGCTCGTCGCGACACGATTTTCATGAAGAGTTTCCATGGATTTCACGTGAAAATCCGCTCATCATCGCTTTGTTGTAGTTGCGGTTCTTGCCTCGTTACGGAACGGATTTGTCGAGGGGAAACCGTAAACCGTACAAAATACGGATGGTTGCCGGTTGTACCTGTCGCCAAGTGAACGGCGCTAAACCTTACGGGAACCTTACTTGTACCGGCCCCCTTAGTAAGCACCGTTCAGGTCTCTTGCCGAGGTGGAAATTGGAGATGCACGGCAGCCCATTTTCCAACGGTTTTTTTCTCACATTCACAATCCTGCATCGTCCGTGAAGTGCCTGGCAATTTGCCTATCAAACACCACAAATTACTCGTACAAAAAATGAAAAGCCCAGCTGAAGGGTTCGGAACGCGGAATTCATTCAACAAACTCCACTTCGGCCGCTATTCTCATTCTACAAAAGAGGTAAGCGACGGAGGGAAGAGCCATAATGAGGCGCGCCCGCCCGAACCAACCTATCAGAGGTCGCCCGTTCTCTCGGGACTAGAGTGATCCGAGAATGCCTAGTCGCTGGTATGTAGCTAGCAATACGGAGCGACTGCTAACGCTCTCTTTATGCCACAAACCTCTCAGGACACATGCGCTAAGTGGGAAGACCATGACAGGCATGCCCGGGTATTCGTAGCAGAGATGACATGTTCTAGCCAAACGCCTTTCGTCTTCAGCTCCGGCTCCTGACTTCTAACCCTTCCATTCCTTCTTCTGCTATCCTCCTTTCGTATCTCCTCCTCCCCCCCCCCCCCTCGCTTGCCTCGGTTCACTTCTACACACTAGGGGAGTCTCTGCTCCAACCGGTCCACCCAGGATTTTTTTGGATAAGGTAGGTATTGTCAGGTTATGAGACTAGTCTTTTCCTTATAAGTAGGTCAGCAACCCGTGCTTTGTCTTGAGTCGTGAGACTGACTCCTCTCTTAAAAAAAAGACTCGTTTTCTTACGCGGTGGTGTGCGAGCGAGGTTGACGGCTCTCGCGATAAACAAGCCTCGTCAACTCCCTTGCCAGTGAAAGCAACAGGAGCACTTGCTGGCAAACATGGCGTCGTCTATTCTCCTGCTCACCGGCGCATTCTTTGCCTGGGTCGTATTCAAATATGTTACCGGCCTGCGTCGCAATATCGCCCACGCGAAGGCTATTGGCCTACCCTACTATGTCATCCGTGAGTTACGCGTGCCGGTCCGTTCTACGCCTTGCCTCATAACTCACCGTTGCACCAGCTATCAACCCGGTCAGCAATCTTTCGAGGGCTACGGCCCGTATCTGGCAACCGTTATGGAAAATGATCATGCCCAAGAGCCAATGGGAGGATGCCTATGAGTATGCGAAGCTTCGTTTTACTTTTTGTCTCTCTTCTCTCTCAACTCGCGTCGAAATTTCGTAAACCAGTAACTAACATGGACGGTGTACAAGAATCTGCCAAGACACTTGGCAATACAAGAAGCAGTTCACGCCGTGGGCGAAGACGAATGAGAACTTCGTCGTCGTCTCGCCGACTGCTCTCATGCTGCACACGGCCCACCCTGAGCTCATCCACGAGGTCACGTCGAGACGCGAGGACTTCCCCAAGCCCACCGAGATGTACCATATCCTCGCCATGTTCGGTCGCAACATCGTGACGACCGAGGGAGCGGAATGGCGCATGCACAGAAAAGTCACGTCTGCTTCGTTCAACGAGAAGAACTCGGCCCTCGTTTTCAGGGCCGCCAGTGATCTCTCGATTGGAATGACGGACTACTGGCTGCAGATCCAAAAGAACGGCTCTATCAGATCTATTGAGCAGGACACCATGTCCCTGGCCCTCAAGATCATTAGCTACGTGGGCTTTGGACTGAGACTTGTCTGGCCCGGTCAGCCCCTTCCGGCCGATGCTGACCCTAGAATGGCCCGATATGCCAGCTTCGATCCTCCAGCGGGACACACTTTGACCTTCAGTGAGGCTATTGGCGGTATCTTGGAGCACCTGCTGCCTCTCTTGGTAACGCCATCCGTGATTCTAAGTACGTATATGGAACTACACTTGGCGGTCGTCTGGCTAGTCAAACTAATTCGGTTGCAGACAACGCTCCCTTGAAGATATTCAAGGAGGCCAGGGATGCCCGGGACAACTACAACATGTACATGCGCGAATTCCTCGACGAGAAGGTCCAGGAGGTTCGCCGCGGTGACAAGGAAATCGGCATGGACATCATGGGCTCACTAGTCGCAACCTCGTACCAGGAGGAGCAGGACAAAAAGAAGGGCAAGGCAGCTGGCATCCACCTCAAGGACTCCGAGATCATCGGTAACGCCTTCATCATGTTCCTCGCGGGCCATGAGACGACCGGAAACGTGCTTCACTTCACCATCCTCCACCTTGCGAACAACCCCGCGACGCAGCGCCAGCTCCAGCAGGACATCGACACGATTCTGGGACGGGACTCCGACCCCGCGACATGGGACTACGAAGAGAAGGTCAACGCTATGCAGGCTTCCATGATCGGCGCCATCATGAACGAGACGCTCCGCCTCATGCCCCCCGTTGTCGACGTACCCAAGAAGGTTCAGCCCACGAAAGCGCAATCCGTCACCGTAAACGGCAAGAGACATGTTCTTCCCCCGGACACTTACATCGGCCTCTGCGTCTCGGCAGCGGCTCGCAACCCGCGCGTCTGGCCCACGAAACCCAGCAAGATCACTGATTCTCCCACAGATCTCGACGACTGGGTGCCGGAACGCTGGTTCCGCTCCAGCGTGGCGACGGAGAAGCAGCGCTCGGACCTGCCGGCGGACGAGGACTGGGGCGGCTACACGGGCTCGGACACGAGTGCGTCGCTGTTCCGGCCCGTGCGGGGCTCGTACATCCCGTTCTCGGACGGTGCGCGCTCATGTCTGGGTCGGCGCATTGCTATCGTCGAATTGCTAGCCGCGTTCGCTGTCATCTTCCAGAAGTACAGTATTGAGAACGCGGTGGACGACTGGGCGACGGACGAGGAGGTGGCGCGCATGAGTCGCGAGGAGAAGACGGCGTTGTACACGAAGTCGGTGAAGAGATCGCGGGATATCATGGCGGGTTGCGAGACGAGGATTACGTTGAAGATTCAGAATGGACAGCATGTGCCGTTGAGGCTGGTGAAGAGGGGCGAGGAGAGGTTTGTTGATTGGTATGATTTATGAGCATCTTAGACCCTATGAGATGGTTTGAGATGGTGGATGATAGACCTCGTTCCGGATACAACTGCTAACTAGACTATATACACTTCCATCTGTGTTAGACAGTATATATCGTCGTTGGTATATAGTTGGGCTTCACGTACATAGTCACTTATTACATACCTCTCTCACGCATTACGTACTTCCCTTCTTTGACGCTTGGCTCCCATCTTTCATACCACAAACGGAATCAACATATGCAGTGCGTGTCTTTCACGTATTACCATCTACGTCAAGAAACTCGGCACTTCGGCTCCAGATATGAGGATATTCTGCTGTTGTTGTCGGTGTTTCGCCACAGATGGACGTGCATGCGTTTGATAGACATCATACATGATGTACGGCATCATGTGCTTCTGTTCTTCCCCTCATCAAGCTTTCTCGGCTTTCTGGTAGGTAACGAGGGTAGTATGTAGGTAGGTAAGTGGTCAATCACATTCACAACACGGTCTGAAATCCCGTCGCCGGTGAGATCATCGCGCAGCGGCCGTAACGTAATGAAGGTCCGGACATGTTCAAGTACTCGTCGCACATTCGACTCTGTGAATCATCGGGTGGACAGACGGAGAAAAGGGAACATTTCGTGAATCTGTACTCTCACACATACGAGTACATACAGAACCGTGTCGCGAAATGGACCCGATTTTCGTGCAAACCCTTGCAGAGAGTCGTATCGAAGTGGGAAAGTCCCAACCGCATTGGTCTGGATTGCATATTCTATGTATGTATGCAGGCGGTACCTACATTTATGGATTCTTGACTGCGTGTCTTGTTCGTTCGTTCACGCAGTTGGTGGCTAGTGTTCTTATCTGGGTAGGTGGTCGCGTGAGCAGATATATGGTGGAAAAGGACGGCGAGGATAGGGGAATTGCCGTCCTATGCGTGAAGCGAATGCCGGAAGATAGGATGTATCAGATAAGTCGGTTATGAATCCCGATCAGAATGTCTCTGTATGACTTGAGATCCCAGTTGTCGGATGTGCACTCGCATTGTAGGGATGCCCAAGCGACGTGAAGTGGGCCCCTGGCACCCGAGGACACGGAGTGGGAACGGATAGAATGGGGTTGTTACGATTCATGAATTAGAACTGTTCTCGACTTGTAAAGACAACTTCTGTGAAGTAAGAATCGGCGTTGTTGTCCCCGCGAATGTCACGAGAGCAGAGCGAACAGATCACGAGAGACCCCGTGCTGAAGCTCCCTTGTCGATCTGGCTATATCGTCGTCACGTATACTTTTCAAGCTGTGAATTGACCAACGACGGGCCAGTCTCAGCCCTAAACTCAGATCGGCCTATGATCGATGATGAGATAATCAGAAAGAGACGGACCGTGATTGGTGTATCATCGGCATTTCTAGCAGCATCCCGAACACTCTTTTCGTTCCGCATCGAATACCTAAGGATATATTCAAGATGTGATAACTACGTAGACAGACAGATGCCATTCCTGTTATGTAGATATTCGAACGACACTCACATAAGTCGATGATAGACATGATGGTCTCGTATCAGCTGACATGTGTGATGGCATCCGTTCCCGGCGATGTGCTCCACTGCGCGATCACGGCATACGGTGTACGCCAGAGGTACCGTGGAGATGCACTGTACCTACCAGTACCGATTCGGTACCTTTTACGTGTGCCAAGCTGCCGTCGCGCTGTGAAAAGCAATGTTCAGATGAGTCTTGCCACATCATTCAGGGCATCTATTGCACGCTAGCAGGGTAGTTCCCGGCCGGATGCCCACCGGCGGCTCCACTTCCACGTCCGCTAAGGCTCGCTACGATCCACTAAGCTTCACTGTGACCCACTGCCACCCACTAAAGCCCACAGCCCGCATCCACTCTCGAGAGGCTGATGAGATGCCCTCGTGAAGCTCGCAAGGGCGGGCACTGACGGCCTCTGACGGGTACTGGCTACAGACCGGCTACCTGCTTAGCGTCTGCCTATACCTACACCAACACTGCCCCCTTCTCCGGACCGCCTGTCTGTCTAGTCTTTTAGTATTTAGTATTTAGTCCTCTCATCGTCATTGTTTGAAATTCTTTCTTCCATTCCTCTCTCTCTCTTTCTCTCTCCCTCTTCTCTCCTCCTACTCTCTCGCTCTCCCGCTCTCTCTACTCACATAAAACCTCTGAGACACCCACCGAGGACTGTTGCGTCTGTACTGCCCAAGTAACCCACACATCGATGAAGGAAAGCTCCTCTTCTCAGCCGCCTACCTTAGATCGCATACGCTCTTGGGCACAAACTCACGCGTATGGAGGCTCGAAACGGTCCACAGATGCCAGTGATACTCCTACGCTTCCCCTGAGCAACCTGCCAGTAAACGCCTCCCAGCCCGGATCCTCGCAGTTGTCAGATACCACGCAGCAACACCGCTCCTCCACCGGCAGCCATGGCCGCCCCGGTCCCGCCACGAAGAATGGCACTAAGAACGCCGCGTCCGTCGGTGAGCACGCCGATCCCTCAGTCGCGGGATCGGCATCTAAAGAGGAAGAACCGCGGACTGTCGTAGAGTCCGCCGCGGAGAAGAAGAAGCCCAATGTCCTCGTCCGCTCCTATCAGACGACCAAGAAGATCCTCTTCCACAGCTGGATCAATGTCGGTCTCGTCTTCGTCCCCATCGGTATCGCGATCGCCAATATCCCGAACGCGAACCCGGGCCTCATTTTCGGACTCAACGCCGTGGCCATCATCCCGCTTGCGGCTCTACTCAGCTATGCCACCGAATCCGTGGCTCGCAAGCTGGGTGATACCGTCGGTGCCTTGCTCAACGTCACTTTTGGTAATGCGGTAGAATTGATCATTTTGTATGTCGCCTTGTCATTCTCAACTCGGACATCTTTCGATAATACTAACCATGATATTCACTAGTATGTATGTTTGAAAAAATAACCAGTTATTTCTCTTAGGAGATATACAGAATATGTCGTTCTTGAACAAGGTCGGCAGGATAGTATACAACTATTCCAGTCTTGACATTTGGCTAACATTGTATCCTTCAATGTAGCATTGCATTGGTCAAGGTATGAGCTTCCCTTTTTTATGGATATGAAAATGAAATAAATCTAACAAGATATCAGGGTGAAATCCGTGTCGTTCAGGCATCACTTCTTGGATCCATCCTCGCGAACCTGCTGCTCATCTTGGGTGGAGCTTTCTTCCTTGGTGGTCTACGATTCCGCGAACAGGTTCGTAACACATAGATTCTCGGAATAATTGGTGTTGGATATCGCTAACATGGTATAGGTCTACAATAGTACAGTGACGCAGATGAGCGCTTGTTTACTCAGTTTGAGTGTTATCAGTCTTGTACTACCGGTAAGTTGTCCATATTATTATTTACACGATTGATTAGTCTCGCTGACACCCCTTTTCAGACTGCATTCCATGCTTCGTTTAAGAACACGGTAGTAGCTGATCAACAATCTCTAAAGATCAGTCGTGGCACTAGTGTCGTATGTTGTCTATGATTCACCATCTTGTGTGTCGTCTCCTGAATACTAACAAAAAATTAGATTCTTTTGATTATCTACGTGGTATACCTCCTTTTCCAGCTGAAGTCACATGCATACATGTATGAGTCTACGCCTCAGCACATTATCGATGAGGAGTCAACGCCCGGTCCTGCTGCCGCATGGCTGGAGACATCCAGTTCCGACAGTTCTTCGTCTGATTCAGACTCGGATTCTTCGACTCACTCCAGGAACACCATGACACGTCGAGTCAAGCGAGCCATTCGCGCACACCGCCGCAGAAAGTCCAGCGTTACATCCATGGACACCGATGAGGAAGCACCGCGCACTCGCACCTCTTCTACTAATGTCAGCCCAGTTCCCGATGGATCGAAGTCTGGAGAGTCCTCGAACGGTCTTGGATTCCCTCGCATGAACTCGACGGAAAACGAAGAAGCTGTGATCGATGATGAGAAGTCCACCAAGCATCGCAAGCATCGTCACAAGCATGCTAAACGGAAACATCGCCATCGTCGTAAGAGTGCTGCTGCCAATGATGCTGAGGAATCGCCCCGCCCTGACGAGGAGAACATCGTCGGTCTCGTTCCCAACGCTCTGCAGACCCATTTGGCTGACGGCGAGCCCCGTCGTGTTGATTTCGCCGAGAACGTCATCGTAAACACTATTGCCGAATCTTCGCAAGGCGGAATCCGACGACCTTTCAACAATCTGCGTGGCTTATCTTTCCGACCCGTCGCCAAGAGTCTTGCCCCGCCTGTGTTCACCCAGGCATCACAGCCTGGTGCTGCCGCTGCCGTTGTCGTTCCTCTTGGTCCAGTTCCCCGTGTCAAGTACGGCATTCGGCGAACAAACTCGCTGCCGGACAAGCTTAACCACAACCAGCAATTCCGACCTCCCGGTGCATTGTTCCCTGCTCAGCTGCCTCCATCAGTCATGGCCAACAATCCCAGTGAAGTTGCCGAGGAGGAAGAGGAAGAGGAGCTCTCACGCCCGGCAGCCATTGTTATGCTTCTGATTACGACGGCTCTCGTTGCCACCTGCGCTGAGTTTTTGGTTGACTCCATTCAGGACGTTGTCGAAGGTGGTTCGATCAAGGAGATTTTCATCGGTTTGATCATCCTCCCGATCGTTGGTAATGCGGCCGAGCACGTGACGGCTGTAACGGTAGCAATGAAGAACAAGATGGATCTTGCCATCGGTGTCGCTATTGGCAGTTCGATTCAGATCGCGCTATTCATCACTCCATTGGTGGTCATTATCGGATGGATCATTGACCAGCCCATGACGCTCTACTTCACTCTCTTCGAGACGGTCTCCCTGTTCGTTTCGGCCTTCATTATCAACTTCCTGATCCTCGACGGACGAAGCAATTATCTCGAAGGAGCTCTACTAGTAGCTACCTATGTGATTATCGCCATTATTGCCTTCTTTTATCCCGAGGGTACCGAGGCGAATGACTTGAGTTCATAGGATGCCCATCATTAGCCTCGGTACACCTTTTACACGTCGGCTTTCCCTGCTGTTTTGGTGATGAAGATTGCAGGGGAAGCAGTGATTATGAGGGCTAAATTGTCGGAATTGGCCATTGGATACTTTCCCTAAAGGTGTGAGAAACGCGGATGGGAAAGCAATATGGTGACGACGATTATGAGAAACTCTCTCTTTTTAATGATTAGAAACGCTGTGGATGACACGCCTGGGCGGTTTATGAAAGACCCGAAAAGGGATTTTGGGAGCTCAGCTAGTTTGAGTCTCGACACGTTAATAGAAGCTACGGAAACGTGCTATGAATACAATTATAACTTATGCACGCAATTTCATGAATGAGTTGGTATTTGTCTCGTGATGTTTACGTTTGATGTTTATTGTCAGTGATTCTCATACGTAAGGGTGAGGTATCGTGACCACATCCTCGGGATTGGCACTGTACAGTAAGTACACAGTGATAGTCCTACGTTATAGTGGTTGCAGGCATAAGCCCTAATAACGGAGGCTGAGCAGTGAGCCATCCTGGATGACGACTTCCCTTTCACAACACCGGACAGTTGCGACCGATTACGAATACTTACCTCGGTTTCACGACAGCATCACCGGTCGCCCCTTTCCTCCTTGTCTGTCTATCGAATACGTTCAATTAATGTAATCCGTACAGAACTGTTGCACAGCAACCAGACTGACACATCGAATAAATCACGTTGTCCCTTCCATTCACAGGGTCGCATTCTATCTCCAACTCGAGGACCTCCATTAAAAATCTCACTCGTGCCCGTTTCACTGCCACAATCTGCTTACATCCAATCCATCGTGAACGCCGCGTGTCAATGTCTTACTGCTAATCGAGTCTTACCTGCATACGCGTCATCTCTACGGTCGACTGAATCGTATACGTAAGACTGAATCGTATAAAAGACGAGCCGAGAACTGACGCACCGAAAACAATATGTGCTTCACGACCTCCGATCTCTCTGACGATCCGCCTCCCCGGCCCGCGCAGAATACCCTGAAACACCAGCAACAACCGAGCCGAGCCAGTATGCCGCAGAATTTCACACCCCCGCCGCAGCGTCGTTCGGATGAGATGTATGCGCCCCCGCCGGGACCACCTCCCCGTCGATCCGGAGAGGAGTATGCACCCCCGTCTGGTCCGCCTCCCTCGCATCAGTATGGTGCGCCGGCGGGACCACCGCCGCGTCGGTTTGAGGAAGAGTATGCGCCTCCGTCTGGTCCGCCCCCCTCTCACCAGTACGGCGCACCACCAGGACCACCGACTCCGCGTCGATCCGGCGAAGACTATGCGCCTCCGTCTGGTCCTCCTCCCTCCCACACCTACGCGCCTCCGCTCCCAAAGACCAACCCCTTTTCCGAAGACTACCAGCCCCCATCCGGTCCTCCCCCCCTCTCACAGTAATCAGACTTCCTCCGACTACGCACCACCCCCCGGCCCACCACCATCACAATCCTACGCGCCCCCCTCCCGGTCCACCCCCCAAACACGACTGGGAGTCCGCCGTCCCAGACACCGCCCTCCTCCCGCCCCCACCCTCCTTCTTCAGCGGCTTCGACCGCTCCCCAACAAACAACGCAACCGAAGAAGACGCCGAAGCCGGCGAAACCTGGTGTGCCGAATTCCCCCTAACCGCGCCCCCTGCACCTGCCGCCCGCCGACCTACACGCCTCCAACACAGGCGACATAACGATCTTCGCGCCACCGTTCTTCCAGGGCTCCCTCACGCGCTCAAACCACGGTCTCTGGCGCGTGCAAACGACGTCGAAAACGACAGATACGCACCTCGTGACATACCCACCCCTCTACAGCGCAACCGCACATAACCCCCTTGCCACAGGACGGCGGAAATGTATTTACTACGAAGTCCGCATCCTCCCGGAAGGTTCGCGCAAGGAAGTCTCGCTCGCGCTCGGCTTTGCGGCGCCCCCGTATCCGCCGTTCCGGTTACCCGGGTGGCATCGCGCGAGTCTGGGCGTGCATGGCGATGATGGACATCGCTACGTCAACGACCGGTGGGGCGGGAAGCCGTTTACGCGGCCGTTTCGGCGCGGGGAGGTCCTGGGTCTCGGGATGGAGTTCGTGCCGACGGGCACTGCGACGCTGCGCGTCGAGGTGTTTTTTACGCGTGATGGGGTTGAGGTTGGACGTTGGGATTTGAGGGAGGAGACGGATCGGGAGATGGATTTGCCTGTTATGGGATTGGAGGGGGGGAATGATGTTTGTGCGGCTGTGGGGTGCTTTGAGAAGGTTGGGTTTGAGGTTGTTTTTGTCCCGGGGATGTGGGTTTGGAAGGGGTGGAGTGCGGAATAGGGGGATGGGGAGAGTGGAAGATATAGGGGTGGGATTTTAATGAGTAGGCTTTACGATGCAGACGATGCATGCATGAAAGATAAGTTGCGCTTGAATGCTATGGGCGCTTTCGCTTTGTATACGGGCGCCATTCGGCTGGAGATATTCTAATACGATTATGCTATACTTGAGATCCTCTACTCGATGTGAACATGTCTTACATAACCTGTACCAGATCCAAATTACCCATAACTAGGAACATATCTACCTAGTCTTGATTCCAATCCTCAGTCTCCCCTAACAGACCCGTGTGAGAGAGAGACCGAACGAAAACGGCGCGGAATGCAGCATTCGCAATACCACGCCAAGAAACCATCATGGAAGCACTTCTCACCATCTAGACCGGATTGGTGCATTAACAAAACCTTGGAGTGCCTATCTTGGCGCGAACTTGGCGACCGCGATGGATGATCATCGTCCGTAGATATGTCGACTCCTTATAATAGGGGGTGATACGGGAGACAGGGTCACTCACCCCCATTATTCCCCGTAGACTTTGTAAGATACGAACAACATGCCGCACCTCCTTCCCCTCCTAACAGCTCTTTTAGCCAGCTTCCGACTGACTACGGCCGCCTGCGGCGATGGCACGCCCGATGCGACCGTGACGGGCTCCGGCTCCTCGTTCACAGCCTCCCGCGGCGGGAGCACCGTGTACTCTGGCTCCGACTACGGCGCCGCGATCCAGGCGGCACTGGACTCGGTGTCCAGTGGGCAGCGCGTCGCCGTCATGGCGTCGGGATCGATCGGCACGACGACGATTTCCATTGATAGTGGGAAGATATTTGAAGGGTGTGGGACGATTGATGTTGGGAATCGGGCGGGACATGGTGCGATTGAGAGTCTCGGGACGAGCGGGGTGCAAATTCCTTATTTGCGGATGAGTGTGTTTCCCCCTTTCTTTCCTCTTCGTCCTGTTAGTCTCTTGACAAACCCCCCTTTTCGAAGATAAGTGCTGACGGGACGGCAGCGGGAAACCCGTACTTCGGCCTCCGCTTCTACGGCACGCGAGACCTCGTGCTCGGCGAGATCAACATGGACCTCAGCGGGGGGCTAGGAATCCGCTTTGAGCGGGACTATGCGGCAAACTCGAACGTGAAGATGGGCACCATCACTGTCACAGGAGCAAGCAGCCATGCCGTTGAGACCTGGAATATCGACGGCCTGTCAATCGATGCCGTGGTTGCGCGCGACGTTGGTGAGTGCGGCTTACTCCTTCAGACGACGACGAATGCCCATGTCGGTCTCGTTGATGGTGATAATGTCGCTGCCGGCACGGGCTACGCAACGTTCCGTATGGCAAACAATAACGGACAGCTTTCGAACGGCGCATACGACGCAAACGTGTTCATTGACAGAGTCGTGTCGCGGGGAGGTGGACGTGGCGTCTTCTGCGTATCGCAAAGTGGTGGCGCTGCCATCTCGAGCGTCGACCTCTCTGATAACGGGAACAATGCCATACTGCTCGAGAACTGCTACAATGTGGTTATTGAGAGCGGGACGGTCCGGGGTGGCGGTGAGGTCCGCGTCTCCTCCCGTGATGAGTTCCCCGTCTCCAGGGATCTCGACATCACCCTTACTGTCGATGATACGACTGTCCGAGAATCGCCTTGTGCGACGAATATGAACTGGTCTATTTCGGGCAACGCCGCCTTGGATATCTGTTAGATGGACTGACAAACTGAACGACTGCGGGCATTCCGGAGTTGGAGAGAACGGCTGTTTTGATTCCAGAGCATTTCGCTACCGTTCTCTCAAAGGAGCCGTGGAACAGAATGTAATGAAGACCGTATCAATACGAAGATAAACCCGCAAAATGGAGATCGCATATTTGCAGCGCATGCATATACGAGTGATAGGGAAATCGTTAGCATCGGTTCCATAACTACTTTGCGTATTCGATCAACGGTCATATTAAGTGATATGCGCATCTTGTTTGCGGTGGTCCAACCATTGTCTCCATTTTCACTTACCTAGGAACGTACTCACTTACTCCTTATATCATTCCAGTCGACTCAATTCTCAACAGATTCGCTCTTGTCGTAAGCATTGGGGGCCGACTTGAGGTTTCCGTTCCGTTAAGAGAAGAACACGTATCCGGCGCTACCAAGCACAGCACTGCCAGGCACCTTCAGACACCCGCCAGTTTGCCCAAACTGGGAGTCCTTGGTCTCCCCGACACCTTCACACGACCCCCATCTGGGTTGCGATGCGCCACAGTCCAAGGTGCAACACGGTGAACGGGATCACAATGCCTTAAGTCTCGCGAGGGGGGAATGGAGCTCCAATATTGTAACCATGTAGGCCAATTGATTCTTGTTTTGGTACTCCAAGGCGTCCTTCTTCGTTCCTTTCTTGTTTCCTCCCCCGATTTGCTGTTCTTCCTGTTGTTTCCCGTTGACCTAACATCTGGGGAGAAATGCTTCCTCGCAAAGGGAACGATCAAAATTTCGTGTTCGGCTCGAAGGAATTTCGACCCCTTTCAAACAACGGGTACCGCTCTTATCTCAGGGACGATATAAGCGTTCATCATGAACAAGCCGATTTGTGAGTAGATTCTCGAGTAGATTGCTGTCGTGGTCAAGCAGAACAGGTGGGCAAGTCCCCATGGTCCTCGACAAGGGCGATACCCCCTGTTCATGTATGTACAGGTACAAGTGCGAGTGCCTGCGATGCTAGCGTGATGCGCTTATAAGCGAATGCTCGATAGCGCGACATCGAACCAGCCGAGAGATTGACCGAGAGCCGCGGCTGCAGACTTACTCGCCTGGCATTGACAATTGGTGCGGTAAACGTCTAGGCCCGGGTAAGAAGACTAGCGGTTCGTGAACAAAACATCGTCGGGCCTAAAGCAGCCGAATGCGCTTATCGCGAGTTCTAGTCTTCCGGCAACGACAGCGTCCCCGCATTTGCCCCAAACTGTTGCTCCAACCGCGGGGGGCATTCCGGGCATCTTAACGGTCGACGATTGGTGCGGGATAGCACCGGCGAACGTATCTCCGTCGGGATTGCGTATTACGTACGGGATACTCGGCACGAGTAGGATGATGGAGTCGTTCGTATCAGCGTCCAGGACTCCAGACATGCGGCATGCCTGGTCACTTCGTCGGGAATATGCGACAGTTTCGAGTGGATGCGCGAAACAGCGGATGCAATTGGCTGTTGCAACAAGTCATCCCCCACAATGTGTCTGGACTCTGGACTCTGAAGCGCATCCATCGTACCCAAAAAAGACAAGTGATCAAGTAAAGCAAGCGGCGGGTATACCTACTGATGGTGTAGGTAGAAAGGAAGAAACAGCTAACAACATTACCCGTCTCTAACGTCACGTACAGCCAGTTCCGAAGACACTAGTAGTGGTACACCGTCCATATCTCGCTCCTTCGCACGTATCCAGGTACCCCTCTCTCTCCCTGCCACTCCAGCAATCGTGATCAAGTCGTGCAGACAGATGCGCGAGGTTACTCACCTTATGTATAAAGGAGCATGCCCCTCACTTTCAGCCCGTCTTTGTCTGGAGAAAGCTTCCTTTGCACACTCTTCTGGTCCACCGTTGTCTTTGCATCATTCTAGTCTCTGCTATACCGTCAGTCCGCTGCACTTGAAGAGAAAATGAGTCAAACCGCTACTATCGTTCAGCCCACGAAGGCGAACATCGGCATTTACACAAATCCGAAGCACGACCTATGGATCAGTGAAGCGGAGCCAACAGTTGAGAGTGTGCAGAAGGGCGATGACCTCAAACCCGGTGAAGTTACGGTTGCTATCAAGAGCACGGGCATCTGCGGGTACGTCTTTCGTGCGCACGTCATTGTTTGGACCTGAGGATTAACAAAGTTATAGATCCGATGTTCACTTCTGGCATGCTGGCTGCATCGGACCTATGATTGTCGAGGGAGATCACATTCTGGGCCACGAATCAGCTGGACAGATCATTGCTGTGCATCCATCCGTAACACATCTCAAGGTCGGCGACCGGGTGGCTATCGAGCCAAATGTCATTTGCAATGCGTGCGAGCCATGCCTGACCGGCCGGTATAATGGCTGCGAGAAGGTCGAGTTCTTGTCTACACCACCGGTCGCCGGCTTGTTGCGGAGGTATGTAAACCACCCAGCTATCTGGTGTCATAAGATCGGCAACATGTCGTACGAGAATGGAGCTATGCTAGAGCCATTGAGCGTCGCGTTGGCGGGTATGCAGAGATCTGGAATCAAGCTGGGTGATCCCGTCCTGGTGTGCGGTGCTGGTCCAATTGGATTGATCACGTTGCTCTGCTGCAAAGCTGCCGGCGCCTGCCCGCTCGTTATTACAGATATTGACGAGGGCCGACTGAAGTTCGCCAAGGAGTTATGTCCATCTGCCATAACCCACAAGGTTGAGCGGATGTCCGCAGAGGACTCGGCCAAGGCCATCGTTGCCTCGTTCGGCGGCATCGAGCCAGCTGTAACAATGGAGTGCACGGGTGTAGAGAGCAGTATATCCTCGGCGATCTGGGCCACCAAGTTCGGTGGCAAGGTGTTTGTGATCGGTGTCGGCAAGAATGAGATGAACTTCCCATTCATGCGATGCAGCGTTCGCGAGATCGACTTGGTGTTTCAATACAGATACTGCAACACCTGGCCGCGCGCTATCCGGCTGATCGAGAACGGCGTCATCGACCTCTCAAAGCTCGTCACCCACCGCTTCCAACTCGAAGATGCCATCGAGGCCTTCAAGACGGCGGCTGATCCCAAGACCGGGGCAATCAAGGTCCAGATTCAAAGCGATATGTAATGGGTATGAGTATGAGGGTATCTTTGGAATTGGAGCATGTGGATGGGCTAAGTGCCTGTAGCAGCAAACGCACAGAAGCATCGCAAAGCTGCAATGCAGGCGTTTCCACGACGACCGCGCATGACGGGATGATCATCCACGTGAAGGCTTGTCGATTTTCTCCCAAGATGGATTAGAGCAGCATGAGCTCACCTTATCGGGTTGACCACGATACCGTGCCTGGATCATTTTATGAAATAATAATTGAACGAAATATCATGATCGTATCCTGATCATTGTGAAGAATGTGCTTCGTATGAAATTCACCAGTATCAACGATCATGATGAGTGGGAAGGGAGCAAGTGAGAGTGAATGCGAGTGAAGAAGAAAGCCTGAGAATTCAGGTGAGAACCTGGTAGGCCAGCGAGGTGAATATACCAGTTAATACCTGTATAGGGATAGTGTCTCTACTATCTACCAAATACGGTTAGTAACAACTAAACAACCGGATCAATAATGCGAATTGTCGCAAGCATGTCCCGGCCCGGGTTTTTCCGCTAAAATGGCCTTGAAGGGTCCACACGGGTCCAGGAATTTTTTGGAGCGGCTTACCTAAACCGCCTGCACCCAATTAGCCAAACGTCTGAGGAGTTCGTCGACCAAATAAAGACACTCGAATGATTTGAGTGTTTTTTTCTCTTCCAGTCCCGAGACGACCAAGCTAATTAGCCATCCGACGACCCAACGTCTCCGACCCTTTCTCTCCCTCCTCTCCAGTCCATCAATCGCTCGCCGGACCGATCGGTTCCTGGATATCTCAGTCATTATGTCGTCGATCTCTCTTGCGCGCCCCGTGCTTCGGCATTCCGGAGCCTGGAGCCGGATGGCCGCCCGCCGATTCGAATCCACCGCCTCGAAGGCCACCGAGACCGCGAAGGACAGTGCTCTGTCCAAGGCCCAGGAGGGTCTCTCCAAGGTCACCTCTACCGCCGGCCCGGCCATTGCTGGTGCTGCCCAGGGTGTTGCTAAGTCGCTGAGCAAGGTCGGTGGCCGGACAGCGACCATTGTTTCCTTCGTTGAGAGTACGTCGAGCATATCGAGCCCTCTGAGTTCCCTGAGACCTTTATCGCCGTGTCGGGGAGCTCTAGGGGGCTAATTACTGACTGGGGAACCACCAATAACTGACATGGAGACCATAGAGCAAGTCCCTAAGGTCGTCTACTACGCCAAGGTCGGCGCTGAGGTCGGCAAGATCGTCTTCCGCGGCCAGAAGATGACTCCTCCGTAAGTAGCTGGATGGCGAGCCAATGCGCCTCGGCGCATGCAAGTTTGGTTATATTGACATATCTTCTGTTAGCTCGATTGAGACCTTCCAGACCTACTTCCAGAACGCCTGGAAGAACCCCAGCTCTCTCCTCCAAAGCGCCAACACCCAGAACCCCGGCTCCCTCTCCTCACGGTTTCGGAACGTGACCCGCGCGCAGCTTGTTGCTGGCGGTGTCATTTTTGCAGAGTGCTTGGGTTTCTTCACAGTTGGCGAGATGATTGGTCGCTTCAAGGTTGTTGGCTACCACGGTGAGGTCGCCGCCGCTCACCACTAAGCGAATGAAAAATGAAAAGAGGGAAAAAAGGCGTGTCTGACGGACTTAAAGGCCTGGGCCTTGCTTGACTGTACGTGAATGGGAAGTTCATAGACAGCAAAAAGAATTGCCTCCCTTCGCTGTGGATCCAGACATGGCCACTACGCACCGCAAGGGCTTTAAAGATGCGACGCATCGCCAGACCGCGACTGCGACTGCGACCGCGAAGACGACTCCTATTCTGCCCTACTACACAGGCGCGTGGTCAGCGCTTGTCGCTTATCGGTTGATGAAGGGAAGGAGGAAATAGCTTACAAGGGCTTGCTGGGACTGAAAATCGACCATCTGCCTTGTATGTACGGTTCGTCCATCTTCCGAGCGCGCTCTCATAGACCGAGTTGTTTACCTATTTCCTTTGTCGGCATGTACACATACATCATTGAATTGCATAGGGTGGATCTGTCAGTGAATAAAATAATTCTTGACCCCGTCGGCCTTTGGAGATGCAGCTGTGCCACATTGGGCTCCGAACCTGGCCTGTCTTCCGGGCCGTCTGAGCCTCTTGAACCCCCCTCTTCCATGTCGTTGCCCATGACTGCCTAACAGTACCAATATAACAGTACCCATACACGCATGTTACCTCTCCGCTGTTACCAACTTCATTCTCAATCAGGTGCCCCTGTCATTCCTAGATAGGTGCCCAGGGGACGCAAAGGGTAGCCAGCAGATAACCAGCCCTGGCTCTGCTTGGAGCCCTCCTGGACACGGATCGGTCCGAGTGGGAATGGGATTGTCTGAATTGATTCGATAAAGGGGTTCTGGTATATGTTCCCTTCGGGCCTCCGGAAAGACAGTATATCCAACCTAGGCTGAGGTCGATTCCGTCTCAACAGCCGATAAACGCTCAGAATTGCCGAGCGTCTGCGGTCTTTGGTTCATATTATGCTGTTAGTTCCAGAGTCCATATTACTCGTACCTCTCGGCAAACCGTCTTACCATCCCATGGAAGGACAGTTGGGCCCAAGCATGGAAAAGCAGCAAGGCTCCGCCATCAAATCCCCCTTTCAAACACCGGGACTTAAATCCTCCCCCTTCTCCTCCCCTCCCCTTTTCCCTATGTCCAAAGAAAGGCTTACACTTGCATGCAAATATCCGCTTGACAGCTTTAGGAGGCCCCCTTGTTTGCTCACTTTGACAGGGGTTTTTCTGCGAAAAAAAATCGGCAGCGTATGACCGAGCATGGAGCGCAGGGAAGGGGGAAAAAAACTTCGTAGCGTGACCTCCCTGAAATGGAATGTGACATTCTGCAATGCATCTGCGCGTATAATGTACAAATTCCCTGGAAATATTAGTGTATGTACGTCAACTCATCCGCCGGGTCGGAAAAGAAGGGAAAAAAAGAAGAGGCAACCCTCGCACAAAAACTCATACCCATGTGTAATACGTTGGCCTGGCCCCCATTCAGGAGTCATACTTCATAGCCACGGTTCCATCCGCGTAAGTCATCGGGCGTCTACCTACTCAGCAGTCAGTCAACTCGTGTCAATACGCGACCATGACACACCTAGGTAAGGGCCTCCCGCCGTCGCCTTGACACACGTACACGTACGTACACGGCACGAAATAACACTTCCCAGGTTGGTTGTGGTAGCATCGCACGATACGACCCGTCCCGTCCCTCCAAACTAAACCACTCACTTGGACCAATCTCATGCTCTGTCATCCCGTTTATTTACCGCCTCAAACGCCTAAACCCAACAACACGGCCCGGTCGCTTACCTCTCCACTCACTCACTCATCCCGTCGTGGCACCTATCTCGACATCCCATCCGCGGCCGTGTCCCAGCCGAGACCCTATCGTGACAAGTTCCCATGTCCTTGTGAATCATGATACGTATCTTATCAATCAACAGAGTCTATCATTCAGTCTGCCTGGCCGCATACTTACTTACCTCTGGTCATCCAGTGTATCACCACACCAAAGCCCTCCTCCTCACCACCCACCGCCGTCACATATCCGAATACGCACACCAAGACCGAGATCTTCCACGATCCCTTTCCCACTACAACCAACCTCTCACCACCCAACCCACCCTCAACCAATCTGCCGAGCACCTCCTCCATATATACCTCACCACCACCACCACCACGACCCAACCCAACACGTCCTCCGGGCGCCCTCCCCCCTTTCCTAATCCGTCCCCAGCATCGCGGGCCATGACGATCCGAACAACCTCAAAGCCGTCCTCCTCACCTTTGCTTTTTCCCCTACCCAACCCAACCCAACCCAACCTCCCATACCACCATCGCGCAACCACCCCCTCACCGCCCTCAAAAAAAACTTTTACCAACAAACGAGTCTATTGAAATAAGACACTCCGGCACCGCGCGTAGTTGGGTCACCAGGACACATACTCGTACACAACAGTAGCAACAACAACACATCATATACGCCCGTGAGGCCCAAATCCGCGGCCTAGCTTCGCAGCTGACTCTTCTACTAGCACCAAAACGCATAAACCCCGGCCCCCAGGTTTCCCAGGCCGCGGCCAAGTTTCACGTTTCGCGTGTAGTCCGTCTCCTCATGGAGTGATAGTGTCGTAGTACTATGGATGTATGTTATGACGAGATGTTGTGTCGTATGTACTCGTAGTGTCGTCGTAATAGTGTAAGTAAGTGCCTTTGTCGATCCCTAGGGCATCAATTTGTCCGCGCTTACTACGTAGTAGTAGTAGGGTGGTGTAGTTGACAAAAACAACATTGAAAACAACAGGCATAAAGAAAGAAATGGAATTTCTATTTCCAGTTACCTATCTAACTGTTGTCGTCGGCTTGACTATCCCGTTTTCGGGGCGTTATGCGTGAATAGGTAGTCCGTAGGTATTCTGTAAGTAAGTCATTGCAATAACCCATGCGTCTTTAAACCTGCACTGGCCAAAAAAGCTACTGCCCGTTACAGCCTTGCCCATTCAAATTTTTTTCAGCTATTCCATACATGCGACTCTGTCCTCCAGAACTTCCAATTTGAGCCCTGGGCTCAAGCTTGATGACGATACCGCGGATCTCGTTACCACACTCAATTCGATCTGGGGCTAATAAGCGCCGTTTTCAGGGCCGAGAGGAGATACCTAGTACACACGGATGATTATTCCGTAGCTACCTAGATTCGTGAAAGGACTGACGAGTCTTCGCTAACACAGGCTGGCATCGGCGAGAGGTGCTAATTACTCCTCACACCATCTCGACAGGTCGAACTGCCTTGTAAGTATGAGATTCATCTTTTCACCCGTCACATCGCTTTAGGTAGCAGTTGTGCCTCTGTCGATTCGGCATCGAGCTTACCGGACGATGATCTTAAAAGCCTCTCTTCCCCCTCCGAACGAAGCTAGGCCATGGTCAACTCGGCCCGGTCTCTTCGTATAGTACCTACTACGGGCGCGACTGGTGAGAAAGCAGTTGCAACGTTGAACCAACTGCATATTCTAAGAAACCTGATCTTGGGATAACAGAATGGGAAAGGGGGGGGGGGTTCTGAATTGCTGAGTGCACGCATAGATAGCCGTTACATGCCGATCAAATGCCACAGTGGGAATGAGCTTGGTGAGCGAGTTTGATTGTCTTCGTTTCGAACCAGTACAGACTGAACATAGCTTGTGCCCGACTCGCGGTCTGGTCCATGTAGGCGATGGAGATATAACCGAAAAATCAGGGCAGGCCTCAAATTCCTTCATTGTACAAATTATTGGACAATTCATCACTGGCCTCGAAGGATGGCCTGATGGATCATGGAAATTGAGAAGGCAACCAACGATTTTTCGATTGAAGTGCACCAATCGGTCGTCAGATAGCAAGACCACCTGCATGCTAACCAGGCGGTAACACGCCGAGCGACCTAATTTATTTATCTCTGATGGAGGACAATGTGAGAGTATAACATATGAGTAGATAATAGAGGCCAAGGCAAGTACTGTAGGCCCAGAAGAATTGTATTGCTACCTAATGACTATAAAGAGCCATGGTATCGGCGGACAGGGGAAAATGGCAAGATAGTCTCTTCGTCGGGCGAAGGCTGACAGCCGGTCGACAGCGAAATCCGTAGAAATGCGACTAGGAGACGCGGTAAAGCGTCTTGTGGCGCAACTGAGTGAGACGTTACAGGTATTAACTGGCAAGCCAGTTTCCCAATTTTCCACGGCTTTTTCTTCAACAAGTCATCCTAAGGGGAACCCTGCTCAAGAGCAGGAGAGAAAGTTTCGAGTCCCAAAGTGGTGATGAAGGTCGCAATACATCAAATTGGCAGAGGGGGGGGGGCGGAATGAGGTGTGATCCCGGGGACGGGGGAAGACAGTGCGAATAGGCCTGTCTCTATATGTGTTGAACTTGCACCATGATGATAGGGTCTGTCTTGTTCCGCGGAGAGGCCGTATACCTAATGGGTAGAACCTGGCGATACAATTGCAGGTCGCTAGACGGCTGACAAGCAAGTGAAGATTCGGATGCCAGGTGTCTTGTTCCACACGTGTTCGAGATCGTGCTTGCAGAAACATAAAGGCACTCACTTGTCCCGATAAACGGCCGAGCTGGGCAAACTACCCGACGAGGACTTCGCATGCACCGAGACATAGTAATCTTGGAGCGCCTGACATGGCAGATTCGTAGTCCGTCTCCAAGCCGCGCGTCAGAAGCAGTTGAGTTCGACGGTGCATAAGCAGTACACTATGCCGGGTTTCGCCAGACAATGCTAGCTGCGAAGAAACGGACGTGAGACCTATGTATCTCTCTCCAACAATGGTCCTCTGCCACCCGCCTAAAGGCACCGGGCATGACGAAATTTGTCCATGGATGCTGGTGAGGGGCAGTGCACCCCTGAGAAACAACTTGATTCGTCCAAGAGAACGTTTTTCCACCTCGTGCAGCCATGTAACATCTTATACTTTTTTGTTTCATCTGTTGACCCGTAGAGCTGACGGCAGAAAATATTGATAATGATCGCGACGCGACATGCTGTGCGCGTCTATGTTTGTGAAGAAACACCGTACGTCAAAAGGTGCGGAGTAACATAGATAAGAGATCCTTGCGAATCTGCAGCATACGCTGCCTCGAAGTGAGCTCGACATTGTTTTGCCCAGCAGTACACACTTGTCAAAAAGTTCAAGCGGATCGGTCTTTTCCTTGTGACACAACAGACGACGGACAGCTTTATTGGGTGGTCCGTCGATTCCGTGGGATGAATCTCTTGTGTCAACTCGGCGAGGTCGAGACTAGAGTCGAGAGGCAGAGTAGCGGGTCACCTCTGCATCTGCGTTCATGGCATCTGTAGCTCCAAGGCGTACTGGCTGTGGACAATACCAAGCTGGTGAACATACCCGCATGGTCTTCAAGCTCGTCGACCAGAAACAGCTGGCCGCCGTGCGACAAATACATGCCTAGCTTTGTGTTAGCATGAGTGTATACTTGGTAGGTTGACTGACACAACTCACAAGGTACAGTACGTCCGCCATTCGCGTTTGCAGATATCTTCCTTCACCTTCTCAATGAGGTCACGCGCCTCTTTTTCCGAATAATTCAGATAATGTATGAGGGACTCGAATGTCAACGCATCCAGACCCTGTGTTAACCCGAGGAAAAACCATCTCGCCACTTCCTTCTTGGACTCCTGATCGGGCCACGGGTTGAAGGCAATCGGTATCGTCTTATGCTGGACGTCAACGAAGCCAATGGTTTCGAGGATTGTCTTCGTATTAGAATCCATTTCTAATTTTTTGCCTGCACGTGCAAAGCCTTCGTGAACCTTTTGAGACCACAGCGCAAGCTTTGAATTGGCCAGCGGTCTTGGGTCTCCGTCACTTTGAGGGCGCCAATCGATCTCTACTTGTTCTAAGAGTCCAGTCCCGGGCTTTAAGTGCCTAGTAACGATCATGAGCTAGTCAATCCCAAAATAAGCGATATGTGAATCGACCTACTTGAAAGCTCGGTCATAGAGTCGTGGCCAATTCTCTATGCTACCGTTGAGGGTACGCATGTGGATCAGATCATATGAGTTCGGCTCCGCATCCCACGGGTCTTCCATATCACGGCGACGGAAAGAGACACCGGGCGGGATTCTGTAATGCTGTCAGCATCCATTGAAACAGCACGGCGTTTTATTCCTTACGCTTCGGGCTGCGTCATGTTTAGATCCCAACCTTCGATATGGTAGTTTCCATTGCTGCCAAAACGACTAACTGCTGTCAGATATGATCAACATGTGGCGCGTGTTTCACTGACTCAGCTATATCGATGGCCCAGATCCCAGTACCACAACCCAGATCCAGAATCTTGGGTCGATCTGGTAATCGATGGGTATAAAGAGTCCCAAAGGTTGGGTCGTCAAGCTGCCTGATGACCGTGAAAAACTTATGCATGATATCTAATCGATCACACTCTAGCTGTGGAAGATGTCAACGGGCGACCAGAAGCTGTATGGGTAGCGGGAGTCCAATGCTTACATCATCGCAAGGCAGAAGGTATTTACCCTGCCTGAAGGTACCATAATGTCTACCCCATTGAAGGGTGTACCATTTGTGCCACCAATTGGGGTAATTCCTATCGTCGGCATGGTCAACAGTTGTTGTGCTTAAGCAGCTGTAAGTATATGTGTATCATCAGTAGGTGAGGTGGAGTGAAGACGGGCGAGGTGAAGTGAAAACGACGGAGGCGCATCCAACTTAGCGTACCCATTGCTACTGCGGTTGAGAGCCATGCTCATGTTGGAGATGGCACCCGGAGCGCCAGACGTCGTAGCGCGCCTAATTCGAACAGAGACAAAAGCGAGCCGGCGGATATTGAAAGCGTATGTGGACAATTATAGCAGTTTGCTTGAGAGCCCGCGGGGGCTCAAATCAGAGCTGGATAAGCATATACCAGTAAGAGAACCTCGATATCGTTTATTCACGAGCACAAGGAAACGATGCATGAGGCAGAAGCCGGCGGGAGCCGTGAGACGGGATCAATGGTATGGCCGAGCGGGAGTAGAACAAGTCAGGATGGAGGATCTGAAAGAGCAGACAAGGCGGCTTGGATGACGGGGATACGCCGTCAGGAAAGGACAACGTGCTTGGGACTGAAGGTGAAGGGGGCCGAGGGGGGGGGGAGAGCGTGCAATTATTTATGAAGGAGAGCTTGATACGGCGTGAGATTGTTGTGTAGGGGTCGCGGAAAGGTTGACCAAGTCGACCAAGGACTGTTGGAACTTGAAAGACTGGGTTTGGTCGTGACGGTGGGGGACTGATAGGTAGTCAGTCAAAAGAGGTCCGTACAGGAAATTCAGGGTGCAAAGTATACCGTAATGTAGAGAGACCTCAGAGTGCAGGCACGTTAACTCGATAGGGCTTAGCAGGAGACTCTAGTACGAAGTAATACACTACCCAAGTAAGCATAGCGCAGATACTTTCTGTAGGGTTGGGTCGTGTACGATAGTGGAAGGTAGCGTAGCGCAAGCAGGTACATACCCGTAACGTGTGTATGGAAGGTACGGAATAGTAGCGTGGTGCAATAAGCGCACTTGAGGTGTTCCGTATGATGCGCCTGAGATAAACCTTCTCTCCAGCTGCTTAAGGTACGGGTGACAGTAAGTACAGAGCATCGCAGGACAAACATGATAACCTTGGGTGGGCGATACGCTACACTGGCTCGACTGGCACGCTAGGTAGGCGTAGGGTTCACATGGCCGTCTAACAACTCACCATGAATGAATGAGCGGAATGTGAGGCGCGACCTGCCCGGTGGGACTCCCTAACGCAGTCGCGATGTATTCCGTATGCGTGAATCCCATCTCCATACACCCACCTTCATCATCATCATCATCATCATCATCAAGCGGGCAGTGCCAGGCACATCTGCCCTAAGAAGGCACCTACGCCCTGAAGCCAAGTCTCTCCTACCTTAGCGTGCCACCGGGTATTGGCATCGAGCAGAGGTACCTACGGCGTACGGAGCAGGTACTGCCTCCGGTTGACTTGCCTCGAGTTCTCCAGTTACTCGTAGGTACGGTAGAGTCTCTTGTTCGGTGAACCAAGGTCCACCGGTAATGACCTGCAGTAGCGTATCTTCAGATACTACACTAGGTACCTTGTAGGTATGCACCTGTGTATTCTGTGTAATTAGGTACGGAAGTGTACATGGCTGTAGTGTGCATTGTGTTTCTGTGCATTCGTACTTCGTACTTCGTAGACACGATACTGGATGCTACCTATCCACCACGTTATGTAGCGTTTTGCAAATTTGAGCCATCGCGTCTTCATTTTGTTTCCTGCTTGGTTGCGGCCGACAGAGCTGGAAAGTCCACATTCAAGGATTTACGATGGAGACCATGCAATATGGCCAGGGTTCGCGATGGCGATAGCAATCAATCTTACCCCAGTGATGACGTAGCATATACCTACATATGTACTTCACAGACACTACTTCGCACCTTCTCCGTAAATGCCAACAGTCGCTACTAGTCAGGACTTCGTAGTGTCCTGCCGCTGCGCATCTTCTTGGCTGTGCAAAGGCGACAATGCAGTCAACCTGTGTGCTTATGACAGGAGTCAAGCAGGAGGTACCGCTGTCATCTTGGATGAAACCGAGCTTAAGGTTTCCTGGCGACTTCCTCGTCGCCTTCGTACGGCCAAGGAGTAGTAAGTGCAACAGACTTTACCCCGTTCGTGACTCCCTGCTATTACATATTTCGTCGTAGCCGCACAGAGTGCCCATTGTTCATTCCCCCTACCTGCCTGTGAAGGTACACACTTCGTACCTTCCTTTACACGAAGTTCGATAGCCGCAGGCAGAGGCGGGTAAAGTAAGGTTCAGGTAACATGTAGGTGCCTCTTACCATGCATCTGTCTCTTTGTGGTTAGACGTGTCGTTGATGACGACGATGAAGACCTGGCCTCCGTCTCCGTGATCAGGTCACTGTCTGATTAGACCTGCTGCGTGACTGCCTACCTAACATGCTCACACCAACGTGCCATGTACTTGCCAAGTACCTCCCATGTACGGAATATAAGGCAGTTACACAGACCAGCTGGTCGGAAGGAGAGGAAGGTACTTCTTACTCACGATGTACAGCTACCTGCCCAAGTGTAGAAACCAGGAGTAGACCAAGCTAACCTCATGGGGTAGCAGATGCAAACTGATTGTAACGTATACCAGCACTCTGAGAGATTTCAGCGCCGGCCTGCTCGCCATCGACGCGTGTGCAGAGTAGACAGTACCTTCCCGTCAGTCCATATTTTTGCCTTAGTGCCTCCACATAGCCTGCCTAGACATCATGTAGCTACCTTGAATGGAGCTCCTTTAATATCAGGTACCTAGTCCGTCTCTAACGCCCACATGCACACCAATGTACTCCCGCGCTGGTAGGTTAGGAGCCCCCAAGCTTTCTCCGGTTAACTTCAACCCTGCCCTACCTGTCTGGCAACCATCCGGTGCTTTCTTTTTTAAGCCGCACAACAAGGGATGTCGACCGTTCTCCCATGCGTTCAACGGACATGGACGGACACGGACGGACCCCTATCTAGTAATTATTAGTAAGTAGCTTGACTCTGCGTCGCTGGAGGTGTCTGTCCCCGCCCTGATTTGCGACCGACCTGCCGACCTACATGTCCAGTTTTCACTGTCTTCGCAGTCTCGTGGTCCAACAACTCCGTGATTGTTGCGGCCTCGGCGCTGTCCGGCTGCCGCTAACACCACAGAATACGGCCGCTGCTTATTGCTAGATACTACTAACAATCTTTGGTCGGACCTCGCATTCCTCTGGCCTGCTCTTACATGTGGAGCAGGCCTAGTAGAGCTCAATGGCAACGAGAGCACTGTCCACGACTCCATTCGACAAAGCAGTAAAACACTGCTCTTACTGCACAGTACGGAATATGCCTGCTATGATCCTGGACTTTTATCCGTACCTGGTGTAGAAGCGACACTAGAGACACTAGAATGCAGCCTTAGAGTGGATCCATTTCCCTGAGTCTTGGGCGTTGAGGGCTTCTCTTCATAGTTGCGCGAAAACATGGAGCAGAAGTACCTCCTGCCTACCTACTCGTACTCGAATGAACAAGATTCACTACTATGGGCGTGTCGAAAGCTTGCAACAACGCGTTATCCGCCAAAATATTGGAGACAATGCGGACAACGCGCCCTAACGAGTGGCGGATTGCACAGCTCGTAATCCAAATTAGAAATTACTACTCGGACAGCTCATCGTCGGTTCACCGAGGCTCGACCCAACATTCGTTATGTACACTTCATCGACCCGAGGCTGAGTCTCCGGGAATTGATTTCAAGGTCGTCAAAATGCGCCAATCAAATTTCGTCTGTTGCCCTTGCACTCAGAGACAAAGGCGGAACTGTCAATGTACAAATCAGACGGGGATATCCACCCCACCGGGACGTCCCGCCAATAAACCATTTCTTGGGTCTCAATACTATTAGGGGGTCATCCTAGCTTGTGGTTGGCACAACTGTTTCGACTAGTTGCCACCGATGGCCATGCAATGCGACCTTCCATCTACCTATCCCACAACACATCCCGAGTTGCTCGGCCTACCGAATGCCAACATCAATGCCCCGGGGGAGCGGACAAGCAGTGCCCTTCTCGGATCACAATTTTCCCTGTATCGACCAATAATGACAGATTGAAGGCCCAAGGTCACCTATCAGGGGCAGTATTTCAGGAAGCTAACACTGGGTAGGTCCATTCCTCGAGTCTGGGCCCTTGAGTACCGCGTGATAAGGGCAAAAGAAAGCACGATTCAACTGACGGAAAAGAAGCCAATTCATTGACAGCGACCTAACGCGCTCGATCTTGTTTACCTCGGCCTCATCAGTTATAGACCTGATAGCCATCGCTTATTGGTTCTTGACAGCAGCCGGGGACCTTATCTCCTTGCCCCATGCATGGACAATGACAGGTAACTCCCGGCCACATGGTAAGAAATCCCACAGCTCCGCTTCTATTCTGTAGTGACTGACTGGCGACCATCGAAGTGGGTGTGGAGACACGAATTCGGGACGCATTCCCCGATCTACGAAGTCCGTACGCCGGACGGTAGTGTACGAGTAGTGTCCATGAATCATGGTTTTACAATCACGCCAATCAGATTCTCGACGATACCGAGAGAGACACTGTCTCTCGTAGTCCGTGAGCATTGTCATGGCGCGGTGTTCTACTTTACTGCCGGGATTCGGGCTAGGATGCCTCTTGTGAGACACTGGAGTCTGGACAGACAAGCCATCTCGACTTGCAAGTCCGAAAATATGAAAATTTACGGGATCTCAGTGCTCTGACTCTTCATAATCCAAGAGTACATCATGCTTGGAGGCTAGATACCATGAAGACAGTAAGTTTTCTCTCTCTCTTGCTCTCAAACCGAAGTCATTATGGTTTTCATCACTAGACGATGCGGTTGGCCTCAGTTGGGGGTAGGATGAGCGCATAGCGTGGTCTATGTAAAATGCCAGATTCAACGCGCTGGTTAAGTGACTTCTACCAGGGTTTCGGGAGTTGTTTCTGGCATGCTTCATCAAGACCGGTACGTTGTGGTCTCGCGTCACTCGACGTATCACCCCAGCAGGCGGTCAAAATGCAGACAGCGCCATCGGATCCCTTACTGTATTCTTCTAGCACCATGTCACCTTCCTCAACATACACCTTCATCGTCCTCCCCTTGCTTCCCCACCCCCAGACGCAATACATCGGCACATAACACCGGTCCCGCTGACCAACGACGGCTGACTGCAGGACTGAACGCTCTTGAACGATGAATCTCACATCGAATTCGCTTCAACTGCCTGTATTCGGTATTGGTGCGGTCGCAGACAGGTCTTACGGCAAATAAGTTTCTTCGCCGCGAGGGTCCATCTGCCTACCCAGCTATCATCCTAAGGGCGCAAACCAAATCTTGGGCCCAACAGCCCTGACGTCACGGCGGCGCATTGAATGCAACGCTGTGGTGTCTACGGAGAAAGATTACAGGACTAGCAGCATATGATGGAACTAGCAATTCGCAACTCCTAACAAGTCGAATCGACGCATCGCACTAAGCCCGCTTCCCTTGACGGATTAGACTTCTCCGCCATACGAGAGGTAGGCAGCTTGGTGTACAGCATGATACCTACCCGTGGGGTGTTTCGAATCTGCTACGGCATCTGGACATTGTTGTACGAGTACAAGTTCCCTTTGTACCGGCATACTACCTAGATGCATACCTACGAAGTAGGTAGGTACGTAGGTAGGTATTTCCCATCTGCCACTGACTCCGTCGGCGTTTGGAGGTCATCTACCCTACCTTGGCTCATACACGTTAGCTACTATCTACTAATATAATCCGCGCCAGGTGGTGCCGATGTATCAGGTTGGTGTCACAGATTCGTTCAAGTGGCCCGCATGGTCAACGGCCAACGCACGCGACCTATTCGTACACCACATTACACACAACAGCTAACGAGAAGTGTCGTGGGCCGGTCGCGTATGAGGGGATTTCTGAATGCGCTTCAGGATATGAGAAGTGGTGGGGAATACCGGAGCGTAGTACAGGGTGCTAACATTCTCCTGTAGATGTTGTAAGAGGGGGAAAAGGAGGTAATTCCGCATTCCTCTATACAATCAATATGTCCAAGCGTACTGATGATCCGGACTTGTAGTTACCTATCTACACATTGCGTTCTCCTACACACAGTCCCTGTGTAAAGTAGGAGTGTAGACCAGGTACTGTATAGGTGAGCAGTGATAGGTGAGGGCGATATAGGTTGTAGCAGGTACGTACTTACAGTAAGGCACCGGTTGGAGCGCGACGCGGATCCAGAAAACGACAGAAATGGCACGCTAACTGCACCTGCGGCGCTGAACTCCCGATTCGGAAAAGAGGCCGATGAACCTTTCGATCTGATTCGTGGGCGATTTAGCCTCCCCATATTGTCGGGTCGTCTCCATTGCACGGGAGTTCTTCAAAGCCAACAGGCCTATGATGATCGTCATCATCATCAGGCCCGTAGGTAGCAGCACTACCTACTCGTAGGCAGACCGCGCGGTTTTCTTTCGCCCGCTAACTCAGCAAACATCATCGTCAACAATTATTATGCCGCAGGAAATATACCTCAACCTGTCTATTTACTCTACATACGGTACTCGTACCGTAGCGCATTCCGCTGATCTCCTTCATGCATCCGGTGTGGAAAGCAGACGCCCTGATCGCCCTCGAAGCAACGCCCCTCGCATTGACGATGTAGGTATATCACTTGTTTGACATCTTCAATCTAGGTACGAGTATGTGTCAGGACGAAGCTACTGCACCGATATATGTACGTGGCCAATACAGGCAAATCGCGATCTACGTACTACGACGACTGCAGTTAAGACTCATGGGCTTGGGGCTGCGCAGGGCCGGCTATCTCGGTGTCTGAGATGTACCGTAGTGTGTACATGGATAGGTACGCCGTAAAAAGCCATGTGCTGGACTGGGCTATCAGATGTTTTACGTGTACGAACCCTGCGGTATGTTCTGGTTTATTCCCATGTGTGATTTTTCTCGTGTATCTTTGGAGCGAGACACCGTGAGAACGAGCACGTCTGATGACATGATGGATGAACTGACATTGCGCCGTTAGGTTAGGCAGTCGACGGGCTGTGTATCATACGGTACAGAAGTACGTATCGACAGTGACAACTCGGCACTCGTCAGCAGCGAAGGATGAGCGGGCGCGTCCAGATCCTCGCTCCTGGCGAGACTTGCCAGTTCCGTAAGCCTGCCGTACGTCCCGGCCCCGTCCCGAGGCTTCGGGTCATTCCCCAACGTTGTGGGCTCTGGGCTCGTCGTAAGGAGTATAGCGTCAGGTGGTTCGTGGTTGTGTCACTCTTTCAGCTTACAACCCTACTTTGCCGAAGTGTGTCACGCCCCCTCCTTTGCTCTTCACGGTGCTGTTGGACGCCAAGAGGAGCCTAGGCTAGGCCAATGGTATAGTGTAGGGTCGGCAGGCAGAGTGTGTATCGAGTATGGCGTCGCCTATACCTTTCCCTTCTCATCGCAGCCATGCCCTGACGTGGCACACTGGGTACTTACGTGTAAGAACGATAATAGCCCGTGCTAGGCCACATTCAGAACATTCAACGTAGGGCAGCCCCAGAAGCTGAAGGAGGTAGCTGCCGGTAGTGCTATGTACGAGTATGTGGCTCCCGACGATGATGAATGGAGTGGTAGGGTCGTATATCGTACAATGAGAACGGGCTCTCTGGCAGAAAGTGGACTTTGGATGGGCTGACTGGGGATTGTCACGTCGTCCCTTTTTTTTTCTCCTCATCTTCAATATGGGTCACTTAGCGTCGGTGATACCTACCTACATACCTAGTATGGGACGGCGGTGGTCCACATACGTACATACGAGTACATATTTCCTGTCTAGCCCACAGTAGGACGGGACGGATGATGAGAAAAGCGAGAGGCCGGCAAGACTGACAAGTTACTACTTAGGTACGTGCATCTACATATGTACGAGTAGCCCATGGGCTTCTGCATTTTCCCACGGGTACATCTGCGGTACTTGAAGACTACCTACATTGACATATAGGTGTGGACATGATAGAGAGCGGAACGAGTTGAACCCCTTCCTCCATCCACTCCATCCACCCCATCCCCCCCCTTGTTTAGGATCCAACATTAAAAAACAAGTTTACCCATAGCTTACATTAACGAACAGAGGCGAGCCAGTCTGTCGGGACGCTCTAATTCCCATTCACGAATGGGAACGGGACAAGCATCCCTGCAATCTCCTCCTTCCCTGGGCCTTGCGAATCCGCAACACACGCGATATTAAAGATGATAATGCCTAAACTGGGGCGGTCCAATGCTAAGGACCAGTGGTTCAATCGGTCGACCGCACACGCGACACACCCCTCCCCCTCCCCCTCCCATCCACCAAACGCCGCGCAGCCGGCCACGAGAGCATGGGCGCAATCCATGGCTCTGGGTCGGGTCCGGAAATTAAAGGCGGTTGAAGCGGTGTAGTATATCTTATAAGGTCAGGACTTATCTCCTTAAGGGCGGCTTTTCAGCCCAGGTCCGTGCACTCAAAACAGTCGAATCAGAATGCTTAAAAAACGCCACTCAAAGTAGAATACTTCAGTCCTTTGGGCATCTCAGGTTCGACGACACCAGATTTCCCAGCATTTTGGTACCGGTACAGCCAAGCAAAAAGCTCGGACCTGGGCTGAAATCCCGCCCTTAAGGAGATAAATAAAACAATGGCAAAGCAGGTAATGTTGTCAAAGCACACGGTTTTCTCTCATTACGGATTACTGTTAAGCATGAAAGAGACCCAGTTTCCCCTTACCTTCAACCTAACTTCGCAACCCTTCGGAATTCGTTATTATGAAGGGGAAACATCGTCCTCAATCTCCTGGGGTTGTTGTGTGTGAGAGTTAGGGGAGGGGACGACAAGGGGAGGGGATAGGGTGAAGGAGATGGAGGGAAGTGGGAAGAACGCCACGAAAACCAGATCACACTGGCCAATCCATGGTAGTCTTACGATTGGACAGCACGAGTGGCTTTCCCCCCTTCATCATCTCAATCTCTCTCCTGACCACGCCATTTTCTGAGACTCGCTCGCTCTCTGTCTCTCATTCTCTCTACCATATGATGAAGAAGCCGGGTTCGACCGCCCCAGGTTTCGTTGCACGACGTTGCGCCTCGTTGTAACCTCGTGAACACCACACTGAGTCAACGGAGTGGGTATGTTGCAGTCGTTATTATCTCAACCAAAGAGTGTGCAGGGATGGATCCGGAGATGGGAAGGGGGGTTATAGCGACGGGGTATTATACGTTGTGTCAGAATACTTTACAGAATCTTGCCATGTTACGGTACCAGTTGCCCAGTTTAATCCAACCTGTAACAATGCGTATTATGTATCTCTCTCGCCCTCTCTCGAATTCCGGCTTCAACAACATCGTTTCTTTTTCTTTTGCCCCCCTTTCATTTGTTTTCTCGTTTGCGACTATGTGGCATTTATCAAGAAGGGGAAGACAAGACATTAACCCGTACATTAGTAGGAGGCAGTATAATACAAGTAGTGGTTAATTGTCATGTATGTATGCAACCTACATTATACATATCGATCATCTGTCCATCTACTGCGTGCCCTGCGTAGCTAAGTGAAATTCCACTTTTTGCGCGCAGCACTTACTTGCTGCAGCATGTATGTACATATTCGTACATGAATGGCGTTGCATCGCGAAGGTGGGAAGGGGAAAAAAAAAAAGTTGCCAAGGCAACAATGGTTGAATTTTTTTTTCTTTTTAAGCCTCAAATTCCTTCCTAACTCTTGTCGGTTCTCTTTACTACCTCACCTAACCGAATTCTTCATGGGAATGGGAATATCAATTACGTGAACGTTTGCGGAATGCGGAATTAACCTACCGTTACATACATACATACATGTCCTCGACTCCTCCCAACAACAACAGGAGCTGAGCTCCGCAACGACTTAGTATTCCGTAGTAATAAGGTAGGTATGTTAAGAGCGTATGTATGTATTTCCACATTGCAAAAAAGAAACGCGAAGGATGATACGAAAGGCGCGCTTGGACTTAGGTACGTCCAGATCGACACGGAATACGACGGCCGCGCAGCGCTGAACCCCTGGCAGGAAGAGAGAGAGGATGGGAATTTCTAGAAGAATCCTGTTTGTTTGGATCGTAGGTTCTGTCGCATACGGCTGGATCATCCTACATACAGAAGGATCGCATGTGCGGAATCTGTAGGGTGGTGGTAAGTCGCGCAGCTGCTACTCCAGCCCGTCCGAGGAACGAACGAGACTCATCAAGACTCCTCCTACCACACCACCCACACATACGTACGAAATCCCGCCAGCCAACCTACCTAACGCACGATCAGTAATCGTGCTGATAACCCTATTAATAGAGACAGGTAGGGTATTTACACTACGATCAATATTCACAATCACATGCGAAAGATGGATGGATATTCTTCTGAATGCGGTTGTCCACGGAATATCCATCTGGATCCGGAGATCCAAACCCCAACCACACTCACGTGTCCGATACAGAATAATAGCTTCATCAATAGAATCAGCTCACGTCAGCCGAACCAATACTCGCGTCCGTCCGTCCGTTCATTCATCCATTCATTCATCCCCATCCCCATCCCCATCCCCATCCTCATCCCCATCCTCATCCTCATCCCCATCCTCATCTCCATCCCGTATCCAAAGTACGTAGGCAGACTTCACCATTGCACTATGTATCTACCACAGCTCACGGTGCGTCCCGGATCCGCTCCGCTCCGCTCCGCACGCACATCCAAAATGCAAAGTCTGAGATGATTCCCCAGTGGTGACCATCCACACGAGAAAACCAGGCTGCCGACTTCGTTACCCTCGGTGGTATTTCACTGTAGGTAGATAAACATCAAACCCGGCGCATCAGCACAGAAAAGGGGAAGGAAGGAGCATCGGGATGCGGGACTAGTATACCACAATATCCGGGAAGAAAGTAGGTATCTTGGGAAGTATCATCATGATTTAACGCCGGCGTCATGTATCACGGCTTATCTCTACGTAGCCGCCTTGTTGCAGCTGATCGGCGGATGTTTCGTATGAAGTATGAATGGGAGACCCGAAAGTTGGTTGTTTACGATAGTCTCTTCGAAACATACACAATTTGGAACACAGGGCATAATATGAGCACTATTATTGTCATTTCGGCCATCGTACGCCTCATTCTAGTTCCTTTGCTAAGCTACCAGCAACCCGCACATGGTTCTGTGGGTTTATCTAAGCAAAGGTCCATTTCCCTTTCACCCCGGATCAAAAGTAAATACACGAACGAGAGTGTGGGGGATGGAAAGGAGGAACAATTGGGCCGACGTCATTGACCATACATGCAAAGGCCATAGGAAAACATAGTGCAAACTCAACAAACCGTAACCACACCGTCTATCCGCATTATTCGCGTAGGGGGGCCAATGAGGAGGGGGGGAAAGATGTGGAAACTGTCATGAGACCCCTCCTTGGATTGTAGCCCGTGGCGGTTGAGTTTACCACTCGTATTCACCGGTGGCCTTGTGGAAGACGTAGTCCCTGCCATTGACGGTAAGAATGCCGTCCTTCAGAACACACTTCCTAGAAAGACGTCAGCATGAGAATACCACGTGATACACGCGGAGTTGACAACGTACCACTTGTTTTTGACGCGCTGGACCTTGTCATACATGCAAAGCATGATATGGCCCGACTCATCGTCTTCCTCGTTCTCCTCGACATTATCGTCGGTATCATCAAGGTCGGAGTTGATGGCGTCTGCGTCACTGACGGCATCGTCTTCCTCTTTGAAGACCCCCCCGTCTCCACCACCTGGAACAAGTTCGCCACCCTCTCCATCAAACTGAGGGAGTCCACTATCTGAAGCTTCTCTACTAACCCGAACAAGTGCCCAATTCTCTCCATCGACCTGAGGACGCTCCCTCTTCTTTGAAGTGCTTTCCTTGCTAACGGGGCCACGCTTTCGCTTGAAGGGCGACATGCGGCCACCTCCCTCCACAGAGCTAGCTCTCGCGGCGAGCTGAGCATGAAACAATTCGTCAATCTCAGCGCGACCCATCTCAGTGATGTCACCATTGGGGGACTGTCGCACAAGAATGCCGACTTGGTCTTCATCATCGTCAGCTCCGTCCACCTGAGAAGGACCGGGTCGCTGGCCATTAGCCAGAGGAACACGCTGCGGTGGAGCGGTTGGGTTTGGTGAAGCACTGGGTCGATACTGCTGCTGACCATTGTTCTGGTACTGAGCAGGGTAACCCTGTTGCATGGACGGACTTGCGATGCGCTGTTGAGTCTGGGGCTGGCTAACGCCGACGCCAGGTTGCTCTCTGAGTTTATTGATAGATGCAGCCGCGCGATCGCCGTACTGATTCTGCAGCTGGGCAATGACACGTTGCTGAGCAATGTTGTTCAGATCTCCGGACGCATTCATCTGGGGCATCTGACTACCCTCAAGGCCTGGCTCAATCTTCACGGTGGGCTCGGTCTTCACACGAGGATCTCCGGTGGAATGACCAGCTGGCATGGGCACGGGCACAGACTGACTCGCAGCCTGCTGAGCCTGCGGAAAACCATTGCCATTCGAGGTAGAAAGAGGCGTGGATGAGCCGGGAGCAGGTTGAGGTGTGGCGCTGGCAGTGGCAGGAGCTGGAGGGGGATCAGGCCTGGGATCCCAGGGGAAAGTAGCCAGCTGCAGCTGGGTCAACTTCTTCTGCCAACCCTGTGATGCATCTTGTTAGCAGCTATACCAGACACCTAAATAGAGCAAATCGCCAGTAGAAGCACGGAAGAAAATAACATATTCAGAGCAGTCACATCCAACAGCCTTATCATATGACAAGGGGTAAGACACGACCGGAGAGGAGAGGTGACATAAGCAAGTGAAGGATGAAAGAGCAGTGGGGCGGCGGATACAGAGTGAATAGGCCGGGTGCACGCGAGGAGTGGAGAATTGAGAGACCGGGCCAATGAACGATGTCTGAACCATCGGGTCGCTGAGGGGGCCGGTGGTACTAGGCGATGGAAGGCATAAAAGCCCCAAATAGTACCGCTCGCCCCCCTCATCCAACCCGCCTCTGCTCACCACCCTCGGCTGACTGACGCTCCACGACGGCCTGGGGACAAAGGAAACCCCAACACCAACGCCAGCTACTGCCCTCTGGCAATCGACCAAGCCATACAAATGAAAAGCATGAATGGTTGTCATTAGGGCCAAAGGTTTGCGGGAAAAGTGGCATGTCTTGCCTCAATGAGGCCGGGGGAGGCCGGGGAGAGATGCGAGAAATGTGTGCGTGGGAGAGAAGGCATAGAACATATATACGAGAGATACGAGGCTTGTGCATGGATTGGCTCTTCTTACGTTTCTTAGTTTGTCCACGACTCCTTCCTCCACACCGCCTTCTTCGAAATCGAGCCGGGAAGCGTCGATAACATCGTTAATGATGTGTGCGTAAACAGCGCCAACCTGGGAGTTGGACATCTTGACCGAACAGCAGCGATAGCGCCACGGCGTATATCGATGGATGGTATTCGAGCGATCAAGGCGATGGGTGCCGCTGCCAGATGAACTACTAAATCTACTATGGTCGGTTGATCGATCTAGTCAACCGAGCAGGTAGACGTCGGCCAACGCGAGCCGGAGTCGCGTGCGGGTAGGAAGATGGGGAAAACCGCGTGGCAGAAGAGACTCGAGAGGAACGAGGTTCAGAGCAGGTTGAGATGGATGGGATGGCGTGAGGCTGTGACGGTCGAGATGCAACGTCACAGACCATGCAATCGGCGGCACTTGGGCTGCGGCCTAAACCACTACTCTCGCGGCTTCTAGGTCAGCCACAAGACACCTACTGACTTCTTAGTTCGTCGCTGTTCAGCTGCGTTCCGTGTCCTGCGCTGATGGTGCTGGGGGAGAGTGTCGCGATGTGCTTTGTGGGTGTTGTTCAGCGACAACAATGATGGTTGGTGGTGTTGGGGGCAAGTTACCTTGGGTCCCGTCAATTCCTGGGGGATATGCTCAGTCGCCCCACTTGCCCGCTTAGCTAAGCCAAGCTACGTACTCATTTGGTGCGATCTCGGGTCGGTACGTCCCAACCAAGCGCGAAGCACCTGCCGACCTGTAGCTGACGGGAGACCTTTAGGTCGGTAGAAAGTGAGGTACGAAATAGTGTGAGGTAAGGAACGAAGGAGATTGTTGTTTTGGATAAGTCCAGTCGGGAAGAGTAGCTTCAAGAGATTCCCAGTCCCTTTTATACTCGTAGACCCGTTATTACTTCTAGGTAGTCATCTCCACAGTAGTTGCCTAATCCGCAGTCACTGACTGCGGATTACGAAGGACACTGTACGAAATATTCAATGTACAGTATTTGTACTCAACAACACACAGTGTTTTGTAACGTAGTGCGTCACTGGAATCCAGTGTACCTACCGTAAGGTTGTCTTCATAGAGTCGGTCATACCGTACGAGCTAGGTAGACACGACACTGTAGAGTAAGTGCATCTACATTCAAGCCCAGGAGGCACCTTCCATGCGATCTTGTTGCCTGGCCTTCACTGAGAATGTTGACTCCAAGCACACACTTGTCAGCAGCTGTCCAGCGCATACTTCTACAGTATCTTACCAGACAGCAATCGGTAAAGGAAGAAGTGCTAGGAAAACGTCTCGAATCAATCCTGCATGCGCTGTCCCGTATACTATTTCGTACAACTGTCTTCTTGATATGTTTTCGGTAGTGATTCCATAAGAACAGACCTGTGGCATCGTCGAATTGCGCATCAATGTCTATAACGGGACCTCGTTTTGTGTCGTTCAGTTGGCAATCAGTTGGCGCTCCTTGCTGAGATGGCTTGAGGCTACGGAACACATGGGTTCCAAGATATAAGCCATAGCACAGCTGCATCTCTTTCTCTACAACCCGTATTTCGTAAATCGTAATTCGTAAAAGGGTTTCATTACTTATTATTCTGTACTATCTGCGTAATTCAGGGAAGGAAGGAATTGGAAGGCTACCATGCTGATCCACGCCTATTCGAAGGCCGCCCTACCCGTACATAACTGACACAGAAAAAAACCCCAGTTTACCTGCCCTCACCCTTTACCGGATGCCAGCACCGAGCTTCATTCCTCCTCTGTTCGCGCCAGCGCTAGCAGGGGGAGGGCCAGGCTTCTTCTCGAAAATTTTCCAGAACTTCAAACTCTCGTCGGCCGCTATTGTCCATGTTAGATAGTTGTCCAAGTTTTATATTATCAGGTGGGATACGTGTTTATCTTACCTGCGGTGGCGAGCATTTGTCCATCTGGGCTCAAGCAGCTGTGTAGAACACGACTCTCGTGGGCCGGGATCTCGACAGTGCGGACGAGCGAAGGATAGCTCCAGATGTTGAGAGAGTTAACTGGGTATCCGTTGGTGCTAACAATCTCTCGGTACGTTGTACTCCACCGAAGACTGGTAACCTGGGATCCGGTGTCAATGCTATTAACACGGGCACCCGAAGTGGTATTCCAGAAGTGGATGTGGCGATCGTGAGAGCCGCCGCCGGTGGCTAGGAGGCTGGCGCTCCAGGGGCACCAGGCGAGGGCCTTGACAGCGGCCTTGTGGGCTGTCTTCGTGAACTTAGGCACTGCCAGCGAACGCGCATCCCAGATCGAGACCAAGTTGTCGTTGCCACCGGTGGCTAATTGAGTACCATCCGATCGCCACTCGAGTCCACAGACCTCGGAAGTGTGAGATACAAGCTCGGCAACTTTGTGCTCAGCAATGCGGACATCGTGGTTGAAAACAAGACCACTGCGAGCGCCAGTGGAAAGAATGTGCTTGTTCCAACCCATGACACCAACACGGGTATCATGACCGAACATGCTGCGGATTTTGGAACCTTCTGCGACGTCCCAGATTTGAACCTCGCCTGTGCCGAGACCAACACCGACGTAAGCTCCATCGTCAGACCACTTAACGCTGCTGACATAGGTGTCTGGGCTAGTTTCCAGAAGGCAGCTGACAGAGCCCTCATCGGCCGACCAGACATACACGTTGCGCTCCAAGCCGATGGCGACCTGGTTGCCCGTACTCCAGTCGAGCAGGTTCAAATAGTAGTCATCAATCAGACCAGGGGCGTCAAGGACACGTTCCGGTGCCGTAGCAATCCGGCGTCTGAACTGAGCTGCTGACTTCAGAGGTCGGTTGTACTGATGGCGAAGATCGATGGGCTTGGATGCCTCGGGTGGGGCAGGCTTGTACTCGAGAATCCTGGTCTTCAACTTGACACCACAAACCGAAGCCAATGAGTTCTGGAACGCGACGCTAGACGGCGATGGACGCAGGTATGGAGCGGGCATGTTGTCTTCATCATTGATATTGAGTTCTTCAAGCGAAGCGATAGCTGCATCCGCCGCGGAGGTCAGGATCGAAGACGACTCGCTGACGGTGTTGGTCTTCTTCTTGGACTTGTCTTGAACGTCTAACTTGCCGGAGCCGACATTGCTAATGGCAGAGCTGTTACCCCGGTTGGGGATGAATCGATCAGCGGCATAGGTCAAAGACGTCTTGGTCGACTTCTGGCGGTGCAGGGTCTGGGTCTTAGTGGTCTTGGGAGAAGATTTGGTGTTGCCTGTGCCAACGAGCGTGAAGTCCGACACACCAAGCTCGAGTGCCTTGCGTGGAGATGGGGCACGCGCGATGTTGGACTTGGGGGATTCGCGGTGTGATGTTCTTGTCGTGGTTTTGGCGAAGTGCGAAGACAAGTTTCCTCCGTACACTGACTTGCTAGACCGAGACACTTCGCGGAATGTCTCTGGCGTGTAGGGAGAAGAGTCCGCGACGGAACTCGGGGCAATGATATTGCGCTGACGGGGTGATGGGGTCAGAGGCATACGGCCGCCAGCGACCCGAGTAGAGAAGATGCCCTTGTGGGACTTGATGGGCGTCGATACGGCAGCTGTTGCCATTGTGACTGTGTGTGTATCGAACGATTGAGTAAACAAGTAAGGGCAGGAATTACTCCTACGAAGAGCAGAAGAATGCTTCGCAGGAGTGGTGATGCGGGCAAAGAGCTCCGAAGAACCGAACGAGCTCCAAGAAACTCAAGTGAATGGTTCCTGGATGCAGCTTTGTTAGTATCTCTTGTCGTTGAAGTGTTCGATAGATCGAAGCGCGTCTTTCCAAAGGAATGACTTTCAGTCGAAGACGATCAAATGGCTGAGAGCAGCGATAAGATCTAGTAGACCGGAAGGCAGTGCTTTGGGAAAGTATTTGTAGGAAGCGTAAGCTAAGAAAAGCTTTGCGAGGTGGTAGGGTGAAGGGTGGAGAGAAGAGGGTGAAGGTTGCGAGTTGTGGGTGGAGAGATAGAGGTATAGACTTGATGGGAGAAGAGAAAGAGAGAAAGGTTTCGAGTAAAGTTCATGACGCTGGGAAGGACTTTATTTACTTTGAATAGTGGGGCGTTGACAGGACAACGGGCCATACGTAATGGATGGTGCCATTTAGCGCAGTACGTACATGTACGAAGTACCTGGGTACTACGGTACGTAGGTACTTCGCACGGGCCGCCCGCGTAGTACGGATTACCTAATGCACTTTCATGGATGGATGTTTTCGTCGTCCGAGCTTTTTTTGGCCTCCTTCATCCGCGCGCAGATGAGGGTGCGCCACGAGTGGGTCCGCTGGGCTATGAACTGCCCTGTGGTAATGGCGATTAATGGGAATGGTACGTACCCATCGTACCTAGCCTACCGAGCCTACGACTCGAAGGGCACCTAACCTGCACGCCACGTCCCCATTGAGCGGCTGTCCGCTGAGTGTGCCGGCAGTCATTCGCAATTTTCCAGCTGGTACCTTTCCGTAGCCTGGTACGGATTAGGCGAATACATAATACGTAATACAGTATCCCTGACGCCCGTCGGTACGTCAGGCACCTTGCAAAGTACAACTCATGACTCCGTGCCTGCCTCTTGATGTTCGTAAGAGTCGTAGTTTCCCCAAGTACCCTTCGGGTCTTCGTATACAGTGCGTGCGTTATACTAACTGTGGGCTGCACTAAGTGCCCATCCCAGCGTGCCTCATCCTCCCCCTGTCGCAACCGACATCTTCAACTCTCGGCGATTCATGTCGATCACTTCAATGTGCATCAACCGTCACCGGCTTTGTCCGTCTTGCGTACTTTCTTCTCCTTTTCCTCTCCGATCAACACATTGTCGACACCGTAAAGCCGACCACACAGTTCCTGACGTCTTCTCTGCGGCTTCGTCGTCGCTGCACTCGCTCGTCCTCTAGTATGCAGATGATGGTCCAGCTGCGACAACATCACTGCTGATAGTCCTTCGTTTATCCAGCGTGACCTCAATAACGGCATACGATCATGACTCACCCCTCCGCTCCATTCGCCGCCACGCAGTCTTTATTCGGTGGCCCGGTTGGCTCGACCAGTTATTCACACTCTCCTGCTGTAGCGGCTGCTCCCGCACCCTCGATGTCTACGTCTGCCGCGCCGATCCCCATGCCCACTGCCGCTTCGGGCGATACGTTTGTCATGCCAAATACGCCAATGAAGCATAGAAATATGGATGGCTACCGACCGAAGATCACACGGACCCTCGGTCAGCGGCCGGCATGCCTTGTGAATGCCTCGGTCACCTATTGCGGCAACAATCAGATATATGCCTTTGGCGGGTTCGACCAGTATACCGACGAAGTCTATAATCACGTCCTGAAGCTGGACCTTGTCAGTCACCAATGGAGCCTGGTCGATAATTACGGTGACATCCCGGGTGTCAGGATGGGTACGTGCTGTTTTAGATGCCGCCTTTCGGTCTAGTATGCTCATTTGAATGGCAGGACACACGGCGACGCTCTATCAGGGCGACAAACTTCTTGTGTTTGGAGGCGAAAATGAACACCGGTCATATCTGTCCGATCTCATCATCTTCGACCTCAAGACAGCATACTGGACACAGCCGCAGGTCAGCGGCCCCATTCCCAAAGGGCGAGCAAGACACGCAGCCGTCCTGCACGAGGACAAGCTTTTTATCATTGGTGGCATAACGGGCCACGATAACTACGTGTTAGATGATATATGCTACCTGGATCTGAAAACCTTCACCTGGTCCAAGTCCTGGCGGTTTGTAGGACGGTTTGATCACTCGGCGTACATATGGTGCGTATTGCTCCATTTAGCTTCCCCCCTGAGTGCATACTGATTGTTGTAGGGCCGACCGAGTTTGGGTCTTCGGGGGCCTGAGCGAAGAAATGGACAAGGTCGGTGAGTTATGGTGGCTTGACCTCAAGGGTAATCCTGCTTTTGATTCCCCATCTCATATCGGCTCGGCCTCGGACCGACATGCTGCCATGAGCCGCACGACCGACCCAACACGTCCCGTTTACTCGATGGGTTCCACTCCAGTTGTAGGCGCTTCCGGGTACGCTGCCAACTCCCGAACTGCTCAGGTCAACACACCTTCGTTCCAGTTGAAGTCATATGCTTCTCAGGCACCAGGTGCAGTTGCATCCCTGCGGTTCCTCCCCAGTGCCAACGTACCCTCCCAAGTGCCCGGAACGCACTTTCACATTTACTCCTCGGGTACATTGCTTGATTTCGTAACGCCAGCGACCACGCTACCTTCGAAGGAGTGTTCTTTGTCAGCTTTAGACTTGACATCTCTGCGATGGCAGAAGTTGGCGGAAGGCCGCGAGATCTTCAAACAAAGCTTCCGCTGGCATTATTGCACCATGAGCGAGGATGGTACTAAAGCCTGGTTGCTAGGATGCCCAACAGACCATACTAATGATATGGGTGCAAATGCCTTTGAAGAGTACTTGAGCGACATTATGGAGGTGGATCTACGACGATATGGCTTCCTGGGAAACAACCTAGTCTCGGAACCTCGATCAGAGCTGTCTCGGCCCACGCCTCATTCTCGGGTGCAAGAGCAACCTTCAAAAGGATTAGGGCTTGATCTTGCCAAATTCTTCAATCAACCCCCGGAGACTGGCAGTGGAACTGACTTCGTCATCACTGCCCTCGCTAGTGACTACGAGGATGATGACATGATGTGTTCGGCCCTTCTTCGTGCAGGGGAGGCACCCGTCGAACAGAACTGGCTTGCGCCAGATGCGCCGACATCTCCACCTATTTACGTGCACAAGCTTATTCTTCAGGCTCGTTGGCCGCATTTCGCGCGCCTTTACAACGCTCAGATGGCAGAGTTTCACACGAGAAAGATGCACATTCCTGAGCCTTACTCAGTTGTCAAGGCGTTCCTTTACTACCTCTACACGGATAGCATTCACTCGGACGAGGGAGTTACTGACCTATCAATCGTGGCTGGTCTCCTCGTGATGTCAAACATTTATAATATCCCACACCTGCGCCTCCTTTGCGTAAATCGACTATCCAAAGAGCTCGACGTCGATCATTCCTGCATCATTTGGTACTGTGCTAACCAGGCGAACGAAGAATGGCTGCGTAGAAGAGCCGCGAACTTTTGTCTGACACATTGGGGTCGGATCGTCCGCACCCAAGGATTCCTACGACTGCCCCGTTCTGCCCTCGTCGAGTTATCGCAGGAAATCGATATGGAGGGCAGAGTCATTGGCGGCGAGGAGGTCGACTATGTCGACAGTTACAGTAACCGACACGATTCGTGGATTTCTCGGAAAAACAGTTCGAGTAGCGATCGAACGCAAGCACTCCCTTCCGACATGGAGAACGATTCCGAAGGAATGGACCTTGCCTGAAAAGTTTACATCATTATAATGGGCACAAATCCGTCGTGGGGACAACAACTGATTTGAAGTTATTGGTACCATGTTGAGATTTGTATAAACTTCTTTTTTAAACTTATCTCTGTTCTCTTTTCTCCTTGTTTCTTTTTCCTGCCCGGGGATAATCTTACGACGGCCAATGATGGGTGGGATTCTGGTGTTCTGGATCTTTGGGTTGGGCGGCGTTTATTGAGGTCGAGGTGGGCTGGCTGGTCTGGTCTGGCCTGGCCTGGCCGGATGGAAAAGATTCAACCATTCACACGCGCACACACACACACACACACACATCGGTTCGCATCCCGTTTGTCAGTTCGGGGATTCCTCGTCTATCTATCTGTCTATCTGCTGGCTATGGAAGGTGTTTGGCAGATTCTCTACTTGTTTACAAAACCAGTGCTGGCGTTGGGCGTTCTCTACTAAAACTCACATTACAAAATCTCGTATTTTCTCTCCTCTCAGGGGGGTTATTTTTATCAGATGGCCCCTCCCCTCCCTTATCAGATGGTGGGTTAGGTTTCCCCCCCTATTTTCTTCTGCCCTTCCTGTGGGGGAGAAGCTAAAGAAAGAGAGATAAAGTATGTTCGGGATTAAAGCTTAAAGTGAGTTTTGCCTTTTTGCCTGCCAGATTACGTTTAGGTATGTATGTATGTAGAAGTGAAAAGATGTGTATATTTTGATTGTTTATCTTTGTGCATGTTTTTTGTTTATATGCTGGATGCCAGGACGACGGGAGATTCGTAAAGACTGAATTGCAGATTCTTGATTCACACTTCGTAATTCAATGTGCAGTTTCACGGCGTTTCGATACCTATTGTTTACTTATATCCATCCTTCCAGCCCATCTCACACGTAACCTCGGTAACCCATTCACCCCCTAGCCCAGCCCATAAGTGGCGAGAACCCCTTTGTCAGCTCACTCCCTCACTCACTCCCAATCCAGCCAGGCCCTAGATACTATTTGTACCTCCACGGATTCTACATACCCATACTCGTACATACTAGAGATATAAATAGCCGCCTACCTGGTAGATTTCAGGAACCGCACTTTTCGTTTCCCCGAGCTGGCACGCACGCACTATGATATTACCTACGCCCTACTACCTACCTACCTAGTAGTACTACCTAAACAATACTGTACGAACGGAGAACGGAGAACGGAGCGGGAAATCGAGAAGAGGAGAGCCCCGCCGCCCTGCCTGAATGAATGACTCATACTCGTTCTAGGCTAGACTGCACGAATCGAGTCGTTTTGCGGAGGTCCTGGTCTAGGCAGACAGACGGGCGGCACCTCGGGAGTCGGAGAAGAGAGGAGTCGGAGAAGAGAAGCAGGAGATACGTGGCTTGATTTGATGAGTGATCTTTTAATCTATCGTATCGTATCGTACCGTATCGCGGGTTACGGGTCGAAGGAACGAACATATGACGGACGGACAAGGCACAACAAGATGCGGGACGAAAATAGGAACCGGGAAATAAAAAATCAATGTGACGCAACGAGGTTTAATTATTCGTCAAGACAACACATACACACACACAATAGAGAGTGAGATGGAAGTCTCGAAACTATGAACTTGGAAGGAGGTGAAGAAGTAGAGAAGAAAGAGGGAGAAAGAGAGAAGGGGCAAACGCTAGGTAGAAATAATCCCCTTCTCTCTCTTCCCCAATTCCCTATTCCCATCCCATCCATGCAAACAAAGAGCAAAGTCGCTACTAAGGAAAAAACGACGGCTGGGCTTCAATCATTTGGCAAGCAAGCGCAAGACAGAAAAATCCCATCCCCATCCCTGGCCAGGCCAAACTAGTTAGTTAGCCCTGGCGCGGATAACCTTTCCTTTCCTCCCCTCCCATTCCTTTCCCGCTCGTATTTTCCCTTTTCGCTTTATGTATGTACCCGTAGCCTTGCGCTTGCGGGAAACCGAGGTTTTTTTTTTTTATCCGGGGGAAATTGGGCACGCGATTCCCGAGTATCGGAATCGGAACAATCCGAGAGATGTCTGCACGGCAAACCCCCTTCTCTTCTCCTTTTTCGCCACCCATCAGCCGTGGGGCATCCGAGAACAATCTCTGGCCACGAGATGTTTCACGATCTATCGTAAAAGGGAACGTTCGAAAGGGGCTTTTTTCGTCATAGTGCGGTCGCAAAGGAAACCGCCTCGCTATAATTCCATCGTCGCGTCAACTCGTTGGTTGTGTTTCATATCAAAGAATTGCCCCCCTTAACTTTTTTTTTGTATATGCCATTCTTCGTTTGCTTCCGCCCTGGTGAAATTGGTACAGGTGGTGGTATTTTTTTGGTGATGATTGCAACCCATCCTGCTTGTATCGTGAATCATAGTCCTACCCGTCGAAATATGTAGCGCTGCGGAACCGGTAGAAGTTGAATCGGCCAAAGCGGAGAGCGAATTTGAGTGAACCATAATGCTGAGAAAAGAACAACACGAACGCCAGCCGATAAACGAGAAATGCTAACTTTTCCGAGCCGAGAACTGAGAGTATAAAAGGGAAAGAGACGAAGGAAGGGGTATCCAGTCTATACATAAAAGTCTATGGTGTACAGTTGAAATGGGCAAGTTGTCGAACTGTGGGTATATCACAGTTCCGGCTTGCCGAGTGCGAATCGAATCTCGTTTCGTCGGGAATATCGGGCGATATGTATATCGGGTGGCGAAATCGGTTTTCGACTATGCCATCGTTGATTCGCATTGTACATTTGACACAAGCGCTATTGCTTGAGCATGTAGCGTGTGTCTGTCTGATCTGAGGGAGAAGATCTTCCTCACATCTGCATATCCTCGCCGATACCGGGCAGGCCGTGAGCAACGGTGCTCATATTGAAGGCCATCTGGTTATTCGATAGATTCGCTCGGATACTTGCTGCTTGAGCCTGAATTTCACAAGCTGACGAATGCTGTTTGTGCTAATGGGATGGTGTTAGCATGATGTAACAAGATGCGGGCAGTATTCGAAGTAGTCTTACGTATTTGAGCCCGTTCAGGTTCTTGTACCGCTTATGGCAGTACTCGCACTTGTGAGGCTTCTCCTTCTCCATACCAGTTTCGCCGGGATAGGGTGTAGAGGTCTCCGGATTAACAATGGAAAAGGTACCGTCTCCGTTCTCGTGCAGCTGCTGGTTTTGGTGACCGTGCTGCTTGTGGTACCTGCAAGTGCGGTTAGCAACGCATGTCGGGGGCAAGGCTGAGAATGTCTTAGAATGGAAAACCTACTTCAAACCGTTTTGATTCTTGTAGGCCTTCTCGCATCCAATAACTGGACACTTGAAAGGCTTGTCTTCCTCCGGAGGCATAGTGAAGGTCTCGGGGTTGGCAATTGCTCGCTGTAACGCGGCAAGGTGAGTCGGGTCAGTAATGTTCGGGAACTGACTCTGGTCCAGACCGAATTGCGCCATCTGCTGCTGAAGAGCCCGCTGCTGGTTCGCCGAGGTGCCGTTCGGGCTGTAGAGTCTCTTCGCGGGATCCTGTATAAAGTACTCTGACAAAGCCGAGGTGTTCAGATTTCCTACGGCGCTGTTTAGATCCATAAAGTCGAGAGACGAAGTGTCGACAACAACTTCTGGACCCATATTGGACTGGTTGGTCGTGAGCGTGGGAGTGTTGACGGACGAGACAGTCGGGTTGTTCTGGAAGCCGTAGCCTGTACCGGGCGTGGAAGGCTGCGAAGTTCGCAAGGCTTGTGGCAGACCGGCGCTGTTCAGATGCAATTGCGGCCTCTGTTGACCAAACATCTGCCGCGTCTGTTGAATGGTCCTCTGGCTGCTGTCATCCAGTTCCATCATTCCCACAGCATCATCCATTTCCATGTCACCTACGGTATCCATGTCGTCGTTGGACTGCATGCTAGCCAAATGGGAATGCTTGTTGGAGTCCATGCCCATAGATTGCCTGCCGTGCATGCCACCAAAGCCCATACCGGAAACGCCGTTCATTCCGCCCATCCGGTTCTGCTGGGCAAAGGCCATGTGGCCTTGGCTCTGGAAACCTTGACTGTCCGGACGGCCGGAGCCGACGGCCAGGGAAGGCCTGCTACCAGGGGCGACCCTGTGAGGCATACGAATGCCGTTACCAGGTCGACTGCCATGGGCATTCGCACCAGTATGGACGGTCTCGTAGTGGCGAAGTAAGTCGTGCATCGTGTCCAACTTGAGGTCACAGCATACAAAATCGCGCAGGTATTCAGCCTCCATCTTCGGAATGTACGAATTAGAGTGAAATGACGGAGATTGAGCTGCGCCGGTGAACGGCGAAGTGCCGGCCATGGCAAGGCTGTCACGAAACACGTGGTTAGAGATCCGATATAGTAGGACGAGTGTACGTGCTTGACCCCAGACGAGACCCCAGACCCCAGACCCCAGACCAGGCGAGGGAGGTGTCTGAGACCTCGATACATGTCTTGGTTGATCTCCCTTGGGAGGGTCGGAGATAGCATCATCATGCAAGGATCACTAGTCGGACGGGGGAAAAAATAAGCAACTTACTCATCTCTAATGAAACTGCCGACAGAGAGGCCACCCCAGCTCATTCCATTCATCAGACTACCAGCCAGACTCTCGCGCCGTGCGCGATGCGCGTGTTCGCGGTTTGGATTGATCATTGAGATTGGCTTGGGGCCAGCACTCACGAAGGAGTCCTGGCGGGTGTGGCTGCCGCCCGCATCCAGCGTGGGACCGGTAGTCATTTCGATGTCGATACTGTTAGGATAGATGTCGTCGTCACAGGTAGCGAGAAACTCGAATTCCAATCCGTTGTTGGCGGCGAAGGAGGCGGAATTTAGATTTGTGGACGTTGCTGTTGAATTGGGAATCCGAATGAACTTGGAGGAAGTGCACGAGGAGTCGATGCGATGGGTCAGACTCAGCTGATCGACAGGCGTCGCGGGCTGTGGCGAAGGGGAAGGGGAAGAAAGGGAGTGTGAAGAAGCGGGCGTGGGAGCAGCAGTTGCGACAGCGACGGCACCGGGTGGGAAGGAGGAAGAAGAGGAAGAAGAGGAGGCGGAGGAAATATTATTATGGGTAGTGTGGTGGTTAGGTGTATTATTATTGATCGTCTTTTTGTCCTGGGTCTCGTCGGTCCCACGACGGCTGGGCTGGGAGCTAGCGCCAGGACTGGCAGGGCCGGAGTGTCCAGCAAACCACTGGCCTAAGAGGCCCTGGCTCATGATTGGCAAGGATCAGAGAGATGCTGGGCCTGTGAGAAGTCTTGGAGTCGTGAGTCGTGGGACTGGTGGAGCCCTTGGATAAGTACCTAAGGTAGCGAGTTGGCGTAGTGTAGGGACACTACTGTACGCTACGATAACACTGCTGCTAGTGGTCGATTCGTGAGGGGTTTCTGTCTTGGAGCAGCAGAGTGCCAGAGCCAGAACCGAGCCCGAGCCCGAGCCAGAGCCAGAACCAGACCAGACCACCTCTGTATGTGTCTGTGTGTTCCCTGGACAGTGCGTCTCAGGTAAGGTAACCTGTACAGTACCCCGTTCAGTACCCAGTTCTGTACCCAGTTAGGACGGCGATGGCTCGCAAGGGGTTCAGCGGCAAATTTCGAGTAATATGGAGCACTTGGGTACGTATTTGCAGTAGCAGGCAGCGCACGCAGCACGGAATACAGCCGGCGGATCAATTGGATTGATTGACGTACGGTACGGGCTGTGTTGCTATGATACTGTGCTGTGTGTCTGGCTTGGGACTGACGACGATGTGGTGTGATAGGCAGCGACGACGATAATACTTTAAGTAAACAAATAAACCGAGGGAACCGACTTACACGTTATTTTCCGGGATGGCGACGGCGATGGCGCTTTATAAGTCCACAGGGACAAGACCGGATCGTACGGGGGATGCTTAGTTCAGACAACTGAACAAGTCAGTCCCTTTCCGTCTGGCAGGTTAAACAAACACCTAGGGACGATAGTGTCAGCGCTGATGATGATAAGATGGCGACGGCGTGCGCAGATGAGGGCCACGGATCCAGTATCGTGAGCCCCTCGGCAAAGGTACCCCGGTCGAATGGATCCGTACTAACAGATGCAGCAAGGTAGCAGCAGGTACTGCACGGTAGCAGCACGTAGCAGCACGTACGAGTAGCAGCAGCACAGCAGCGCAGTGCAGCACAGCAGCAAGCAGCAAGCAGGCAGGCAGCTTGAGTCACAGCCGCAGGCGCCTTAAAGTTCGACGTCAATAGCTGCAGCAGCGGACTGACAAGCGTGTCAGTTAAGGTACGGTCCTCTATAGTAAATGCGCCTTCGAGATTGCACTGGAGCAGCAAGCTGAATAAGTACCTGCATACAACTGCGGTGCTCTCTTAGACTCGTGTAAGAGAAGGTAGGTAGTAGTAAAGTAGGTAGTAGTAGTAGATGAGTATCTAAAGTAGCTCGTCTCAATGGGAGATTTGCCTTGGCGGGATGGTTGACGGTAAAGTAGGTAGATGTGGTTACCGTGGAACGGATGAAGCCGTTTTTGTCTCCGTATGTATAGTAGCAGCAGGAATATATCCAGATGTCGAGCGAGTACGGAATATTGACGTCGTGAAGGCGGAATGAAATGCAGAAATGACCAATAATTCAAGTAGTAAAGAGGGAATCAATCCTACCTGCAGGAAGAGTCAAGGCGGGAGGTGCCTTGGTCCGTGGGTTGGCTCGTGATTATAATCACGTAAAATCGAGACAAGAAGAATCCGAGTAGATGGTCGAAATCGTGACGCGGGATTATTATCCGCGCTGACTTGATAATGATGATGGCCAGTGATGATGATAATGATGGGGATGTGTTGATTGAAATTGAAGATGGGGGTAGGCAGAGTAGAAGAAGACGAAGAGACGTCGAAGCTGCACGATGCAAGATGCAGTCGAGAGAGGGTCTACGTGCTTGCTGTACGTTACCGACGTCGTGGTGACTTTGATGGGAAGCAAGCACGGGATGAAGTTATCCTGCGGCAATCAAAAGAAAGGACCTCGAGGATGGATTATTACTCTGGAGTCGCCCGCAGGTCAAACGAGTCGCCTCCTGTACGAGGGTGCGTTTGCTCGAGCTGGGGATGACTGATGATTATGATGATTGTTATTTGTCGTCGTTCACATAGACATGGACGATTGATGCAAGTATGCCGAGGGCCTGCAGCTGCACCATGTCCTGATGGAGGATGGGGATATGGGGCGAATGCGCGATGTGTTGCTGCAGGTGTAAGTAATAAGTAATAAGATAGGTAGAGGAAAGGAATAGGGAGCAATATAATGGTTGCATATAGTCACTGCGTACGAGGAGAGACATGGATGGAGAGAGGCGAGTTGCTTGCTTCTCGTCGCTTGCTTGCCTTGGGGACGGAAGAGCGTACGCGACGAGCCACTTCCTTGCTGCTTTGCTTGCCTGGGGTTTGGGGGTTGCCCGCGGGCTGCTTGCTCGAGGTTGCTAGCTGGAGGCAGGCACTGGCAGTCGGTATAGGCTGGAATACCCCACAAGAGACTAATCTAGTGTATGTACATAATTACTTCTCATTTTGTACATGAACCTGCTAACAGCGTGATGTATCGCTACTTGCTGCCGTGCTTCGTACATTTGGCAGCAAGGAAGGTACCGCAGGCTACCGCTCAGATGAGGTAGGTACACTAGTCATGACATAATGGGGGTTGAATGGGAAGGGATGCCCGTGAATACTGGGATGAACAGGCATGAGTTAGCGGACTTCGTACTTCGTGCACGCCTAGGCCTAGCGGGCAGGTCAGTACGAGAAGAGCCCTATCGTACGGTAGTGTCGAATACGGTCCGGTGGGAATACTTTACACAACACCCACGGAATCGCTCGTACCCGTATTCAATGGTCACAGTTTAATCCGTACATTACGATACATGATCTGGGTTGTGTGTGTTTACGGATTACTTGTACGTACAGGCACACATCATGATGATTCGCCCGTCAGTGCCAAGCATGTGCATTCATTCACTTCACGAGTCGCGAGAGACACCCAGTCACGGGCCAATGACATAATGAGCAACGAGAGTGAATCGCCAATACGGGCCAGGCCAGCATCAGTCGAGGTGAATCGTTGCGATGAACCTGCTCTAAGCAGCACTACCGCCCAGCTCGGTTCGGCCGAAGCAGCAGTCTGTCTATAATAATACGAAATAGACTTGTCTGTGCTGCTCTGGGTCTCATGGTGAGGCTTGATTCACTGACACCAACAACTGCCGACACCCTCTGACGACCAACATGCCATCATCGGGCTTCAGTACAGTGATTATCATCATCTACGAGTAGATACCGACTGCTGGCCATTTGCTCTAAGCTAGCTCGCTCGGTCGCTGGCCTCGGTAAGTGAAGCAGGCAGTTCCTTTTTCTCCCCTCGCAGGATGCGCCTTGTCTCGGGTGCTGCCTGTACTTGGATGAGGGCCCTCTCCTGTCTGTTTGATGGTTGGGGTGGGCAGGCAAACAAACAAACGGTTTGCTGTCTGAGCCCGTGTGTCAGTTCGGGTAGTTTTTCCATGCGACAAGTCCGTTCGTCTCTGCTTGTATGTACCGAGGAGGATCAGCTAGCTACCGTCGGTAGTAAGATGAATCAATATAAAGCAGGTAGTCGAACACGATGCAAACAAACACACACGTGTGGTGGAGAGCGGTGAATCCATGCTGAATGACTTCATTTACATGAAGGAAACGAGGCGCGAGTAGTATGCCGTAGAGAGCATGGACTCGGCCACTTATGGGAGATAGCAGGAAGCACGATTACATCAAGTGCACGCGGGTATATTATGGAGCCCGTAGTCTCGTCTCGTTCTCGTCTCTCTCTCTCATCCTCGTTCGTTCTCTTGTACTTGTACAGTACATGACAAGGAGCAGCAGCATGGGAGCCATGAGCGTTTTCCTTACTCCGCAAAACGACACAACCGCAATCTTAGTGAATTGCTATTCCGTAATTAGTAGCGGTTACTCTTCCGCATGCGATTCGACCGTGGCATAGGTATCTTGGCCTGTTCACTCATTGGATCTGCGCTCGTGAACCAATTTCTAGTACCGGTATCACTACGCTCCTAGCTCTACGTAGTAGGTCCCCGGTAGTCGACGAACGAGTTGTTAGTCGAGGTACAGATACGGATTATGTACCACTGTGGTTTATGTAGATACGAGTAGGTAGGCAGCTCTGGTCTTCATCGGAGGCACAAGAGTGTGTACTCGGCCGGTAAACGTGCTACTGGATGCTATTCCGTATTCCGCGTCCATGCTAGGTAGCCAAGTGCATCGTGCGGTAACGTAGGTACCAGTAACCGGCCAGAGACTAGGAATAGGCAACGTGCCGAACAAGAAACCAAACGTCCGTTTGAGGGCCATTGGTCGGACGACTACAGCCAGAAACGTGCTGAGGGGGCCGAGTCTAGGTACGGGTAGCGTTATGTCGACGGACACATTGGGCAAGCAGGTACTTCTCCCGGTGCATTGTTGAAGCTGAGCCCAGCTTTTGTTTCAAGGGCATCTTCTTTGTTTCAACCTGCTGAAATTGAAGGCGACATGGCGGCACGTGCATTTGCCCAGATCCCTCAGGCTAAACCAGTATCTCCCTAGTATCGTAACTGAAGACAGATTTAGAAATAGAAACTTCTCCCAACGGCATGTCTCTTGTGGTAATTGGCCTGTTTATGTTCCTGGATCCTGATCTTGGCAACGAGATCATTGTCAGTTTTCAGTTCTTTTCTGGCACAACGCAGAAGAAGAGAAGAGAGAGAGAGAAAGCGTCCATCGTCTGAAACGCTGGTTTATGCGTGCTACAGTGCGCTAGTTCGCGCGCACTTACACGCTCTCAGCGTAGTGCGAGTTAGCGATATGTACTCGTACCTACCTACGGATTACGCTGATGGCATTTCTGTCCTGAAATGGATCATACACAGTACCGCCGTTGCCTCTCACAGACAAGACGAACGTGAACTTGACTTAGACCCAGCTTAGCCCATGTTGGATCAGAGTTGAATCGAGGATCCGTACCGGTACTTGGGACGTTGATGAGGAGGGAATCCTCAGGATCGATTCACTTCTCACCAAAGTACAGTACAGAATTGTACCTAATATGTACTTGGTAATTGTTGCGACAGGCCTAACGTCTTTAGTGTGCGTGGTAGCGCATCGACGTGGTACATCGTGGTGTCGTCGCTTCGTAGCGCAGCAAAGGTATGTATCCTTTTTAGTGTAGGCAGCGAATCGGGCCATGTACGAGTAGGCGCCATGTGTGCACTTCAGGCAGGTGGTTCGAGTCGACTTATTATTGCTCTGTTCCGATTGGTATCAGACAGCATCATGCCGACTGCATATGAATGCTTACAGACGTCTCTGATTGCTCACAGATGGTAACTCACACCTGCATATCCCAATGAGATCGTGTCGTGTATAAGTGAAGAAGAAGGACACATTCTAGCGTCTCGATACCGACCTGTATCGGATCGGCGATCTCGACCCAACAATACGGGTCCCCTACACTACACTAGCACCCCCCATGCTACTCCGTAGTGCACGCTGCTAGGTGCTTGTATTCCGGCGTTGTAGCATTCCGTAACGGATAGGCACTGGTAGGCCGTTGCAACAAGCACGCTATGTCTTAAGGCCAACAGCGGAAATGCTTCGCGGCACCTGCAATATTATCGGAATGAACCGAAGGGGATAATTTTGCCATTTTTTCTGTCATGTCAGTTTCCTGTACCTGCTTGACGTTGCAAAGGCTTACAGGACTGACCAACTCCGTTCCGCCTCCGCAGAGCCCCGATTGGCTGTATGCGGTCTCTGTCTGCCCATCATCATGGGACCTGCGCAACAACTTGCGAACTTGGAACTGCGAGAGTACCGTAGGTAACTCCAGTGCGAGTCGCCTTGTGCCGAGAGTGGTCCGGCACCCACTATTTTAGTTACCGCCGTAACAGAAGACGAGAGAACCCTCAACACTCACGATCCTTTCATCAATAATGGGCAGGATTACAAAGCCCATTTCCGAATAAACCCCGGCCGAACTCCTCCAACTGCCTATACAGACCAAGCCTGATAGGTATTTGTGTTCTAAATCGGTCTTCGGGATTGTACTGTGGTCTGGATCCAGGACCTTTTATACGGTATCTAATCAGATGGCTTCAAAAGTCATCCATTCCGGAATGGGAATTGCTCAGTTGTCTAAACTGGACACCGCCATAACTAATAGAGATGGGATCTTCCGACGATCCCAATGCCGTGGCTTCGTTCGTTCACTTCGCAAGTTTCGACTTGAAGTTGTTCTGTTCGTTTCCAAAATGCAACGTCGGCATTGCGAATCGGAAACTTGTTCAGCCTCTTCCTTCTCAATAGTGGGCCACCTTTCTTATCACACGTGGTCGATAGGTAGTTCCACACTACAACCGATTAGTGTAGCGAGAAGACTCACTGGCATCAAAGGAAGTGAGGCATCCCATCGGAAATACGACCGAGAGGCAAGAGGCAAAGAGGCCAGTCTTTCACCTTTCATTTCTCGACTCACCGCTTCTTAGTAATTCCGTCGTAAGATCGATCTCAGCAAAGATTCGCCCGTCTGCCTACAAGGTTGCCAAGTTAGTGAATCCCCTAGTGTCGTTGCAAGTGGCGACTCACGATGCGATCTCTCTCGTGGGATTTCCTAACCGTCCACTTTTTTGCCAGCGCAGCAGTTTGTTCGATTCCGGTAGGATCGGAGCTGTGCGTACTTTACATGTACCTTACGGATCGCAAGATCCGTACACTGTATTGCATACTGAAGTAAATATAAACATTAGCCTCTAGGCATCCATCTTGTGAGAATCACTCGACAAGAAGGTAGATACTGTACGAAATAGGTGAAGAGAGTTAATTCAGCACTGCCGCGATGTGGCTGGTTCGCGCGCGCTTGTGAAATTGACACCGAGATTGCGACGAGACGCGAACGCCTTCCTTCCTCGTTCCCGCTTAGCGCGAACCCTCGGGCATTCTTAATATTATGTAATCGGGAAATCCATCATAAACTCTGTCCGGCTTCTGGTCTCGGTAACGGAAGTCACGACCCCCATTTCCTAAACGTACGATAACGAGAAGCGAAAAAAGCTAAAAGTCATGAGAAATTCTCCGGCGTGAAAGCGGATCGGCGACCCCGCCCCGCCGCCTCGAAGAAAGTCGTGTGTGGGTGTGAAAGAAAGTTCAGGGAGAATATTCTAGATTGTTGGAGGTTCTCAGATTTACTTTTGGTTGTTCAGTCAACTCACTGAGGGTCTTGTTTTCAAGGATGGTGACCGGGTTCGTTACCCCTGCAACGGCTGCCTTGTCAAGTTGAGAAAAGTGGACGAACGACAGGCCTCTCAAGTTCTTAACAAGCACTCTTTCTCTCTCAGCAAGAATTAAAAATTTGCCGTCTTGTCCGGAACTCCGTACCGTTACCAGCAACCTACCTCGGTATGTACCTCAACTAAACTAGCGCGGCTGCGAGCCCATGTATCGTACAATGTCTCTACCGTACCGGTACAAGCCTGCCTCAGTCAGTCAGTTCAAAGTTCACCAACACACAAAAACCAGGGACGCAACTCGACCCTAACTTGTATCTCCGTTAACTAAATCTAGAAACGTACATTAGGCTGGGTTCGCTGCATTACGTAGTGTCTGCACTAGTGCGTAAACCTGCCGGGTCATGTTAAAAAAAAAGAAAACCTGTGAAATGGCATCATTCGTGCCAGATTCCGAATTTTATACAGACGTAATCGTATGCAAGGGGGAAAGGGACGGAATTGATAACAACGGCACATGGCCCGGGGACGAGAGGGAAAATCTGATAAGATCCAGGGCGCAACTTGTTGTTGATTTGGTAGTCACGTGACTGTAACTAAGTAAATAGACCTTTAAACGAATCCCGTAACGCATGCTGTTTAGCAGCATCCTGAACTTTTGTTAACCCTCAACGGTGACAACTTGGATCAACCTCGTAAGACCGGTACCACGGCCTTTTGAAAGCCTCTTGGCACTCCGTAGTCGGATCGTAATCGCCGTCGCTACCCATGATACCTGGATAACGCGGCAAGCAGAAGGCGGTGGTGTAGGTACTCGTATCCTCAAGCCACCTCCATGCCACTTTCAGCTCGAGGCCTTTTGATTCGAACACGCTGTTCTTGACTAGAGCGACCTTACCTGCTGATACCACGAGGTTACTGTACACTACCTACAGTAGTTAAACACTAACCTAGCTCCCAAACCTCCTAGCATGGGTGATACGGTAGGTACTACCATAGGGTAGGCAAGGCATGTAGGTATGTATGTCCTAAGCGCTGACCTATCGAGTAGCATCCCGTACGTAGTGGCCACGTGCTGTGTGCGCTCGCTCAGCTTTCAAGAACCTCATTCTAGAAGACTTCTAGGCACGAGTCCGGTTTCGAAACTTGTATACGTACGTACCAGGTGTATGTAGGTGTTCCGGATACGGATTACATATCCCCGAGGTACCACACTATTACCGATATGTACCCAGACTGGTTGATTCTGTACTTTTCGTGTTCCCGACGGAAGGAATTAGGTAGGTAAGTTAGTATTGTTTACCTATGTACTCATAGGTAGTTCCCAGCTCGACCGGTGACCTCTCGGGCTATGTATGGGAATGACACGTATGCGATGGTGAGTAATCGGAAATCCTACCTTTGTCATGAGGGTATATACTACCGACCCGACGACTCGGTCAGCTGTGCTCGACGAGAGTCGTGTCTTCGTCGCGGGGAACTCGAGTTGTGGCCTAATGTAATCTGTATTACCTATTTACACGCATACATATGCCGAATGTCCCTATGCATGAGGATGGACGGACAAGGACCCTTACGTCAAGCCCAATGACGCAAGATCGAGACGCGCATAGGGATGTGCCAAGTGTCTAGCATTTAGTCCAGGACGACAACTTCTACTAATGCTTCCCTTTTCGGCGGCGGCTTTCACATGCAAGCGTCGTCTGGAGATTATAGGCCGATCGGATTGATCCTCAGCCTAACCCCCTTCTTCGAACTGCACTAGAACGTGTCTCGGGCTCAGGAGCCCGTGTCTCTGGCTCTGTTCCTTGGTCTTACATAGTCTGTAGACCAGAACTAGGCCGTGGTTCAGACTGTCACATGGCCATGCCGGACTCTCCAAGCACTTGCACGCGTCAAGAAGGTTATGTTTAGGCCGACCTGTCACCCCTGAAGCCACGTGGTAGCTCGGCCAAGTTCTCCGAAAGGATGGAAAACCACCGGCCCGTCATCTATACCCATCGTTCCGGCGGTTTTATCGGTGTTTGATTCGAATATTCCATATGAGTAGTAGCACCATCAAGCTAGGCATACTTCAATACCTCTTGAAAGTCGAAAATGAAATCTCAGAAGAAAAAAGTATTATAGCAGCTCCCACCTTCCGAACCTCCTCTCTCGGACCCTTACGCAGTGGAACCTTAAGCAGGGCCCCTTTTCCACTGAGCTAAAGTGGCGATTTATCCAAGTGAGGACTGCTATGCCTGCTGAACCAGTAATCAAACCGATGTTCGCCTACAGGGCCTTTCTCCTTGGGCCTGATTGGCTCCATGGTGTGACCTCGCTGTTGCTTTGTAGGCAGGTGCCTTCCTGTTGTTTGCTTCTCATTACCTAAAGCAGATCGGACGGTCGTGTCTTCCAGTCCAGTGGCTGTGGTCGTTGCCAAATTCTGTGGTGACAGGCAGCTGTAACGGAGCGTAAATATCGACGTAGCCCGCATCGAGACGTTTGGCAACGAGTCCGAACGATAATTCAACCCGACACGGTGTGTAGCCAAAAACTCCCCAATCAACCCCCCTATTTTTGTCAATGAGGTCTACTTGGACCTGCAACCCAATGAATCAACGTAGCGTATCTTCGGATTAATGCTCTCATCGAAGATCTGACCGTATGTAGTGATTTGCGCAACGACCCCTATTCTGTCAGCAAGAAGTCGAATTATACCATTCTCAGTAGATCATAAAGGCGCTTCGAAATAGGAGGTCTGTTTCGATTCGACAGTGTCGGAAATCGACGTTAAATAAAGGTCGTGGTAAACAGCCAGAGGAGGATATCCACGGTGGATGACGCTCTCAGACGACAAAGTCTGCCGTTGCTCGTGGGAATCGTTTCGGAATGCTTGCAGATATTCACTTCCAAAATAGCCTGAGATTGTCGACTCCCCTTGAAGTGACCATCAGAGGACCACTGTCGGGCTTCGGCCGGCTATATCAGGTCAAGTTTTCGAAAAAGGGGGTTTGCGATTACCAACCGATCGCGTCGTCCGAGTTGCAATACAGGACCCCGGATGGAAAACGTCGTAAAACCTCGTCGCTCTCCTTTCTGCCAACCGCGAGGGGATTGTGGACGTGGGTCCCCTGATTCGACTGTATTGTAAGGCCTGTATGCCTGAAAGCCGTCTAAAGTTGCCTGCGTGAGCCCGACCCAACGGCTGTGATCAGATGACCTTTGTTCAGTGAATACATATTCTTCTCCGCTCTCAATCTCGCTGGGTCTGACAACACCGCGCATTTGTGGATAGTGGACCTTAAACGTGATGTTTATTGACGAACTGGATCTGGTGAAAGGCAAGAGTTCGGCCCTATCGATCGATTTAAGTGTCTGATCTTCGGTGCCAACGCGCATGGGGATCGATTGGCTTTGAGCGGTTAATTAGATCCCTGTCCTCATCGGTCAACCACCGCAAGTGGGAAACCGAGTCTCCGGATCGTTCGATTTTCCTTGGCGTTCGAAATTTGACGAATTTGAAGGATAGCTGACGGATGCTGTGTTGTCTAGAGTGCCCGATTCAGGGGTTAGTCACTGGCAGAGGTATCAGTCAATTGAAAACCAGTCAGCTTTAACTGTCTCCATCACGAAGTAGCCACGTAGGAGGTCAGATTCGGATGAGTGGTCTTTCTGGCATGGAGCTAATGACCGACTTGTAGTTTTGGAGCACTCAAGAAAATGGCTTTATACGAGCGATAGCACACCAGGACAACTTCAATGCAGTAAACAAGACCAAGAAGGGTCGTGAAATTCAGATCTGTGTCGCAAACAAATCATGTGATAGTATATAGGTAGGTCGTGATCGATCCGTAAAGATCGAGACCTATCATTTCGTCGGCGTGGTTCTGGAAGATGGGAGAAGGGACACCGCTTGCCCGCTGGATCCGGCAAACGCCTAGAGAAAACTTCATCCCGACAACCCTCGTTTACTGCATGGTGAGGGTCAACTTACCCTCTTCAAATTGAAGGCTCACAGTTGGATCGGTTAATGCATATCGTCGTCTAATACAAAGGCGCAAGGCGTCGATCCGAATTGAGTCGGCTCTGTGTGACTCCTCGCCACTAGACCTCACACATGTTGCTGTAGGGGTAGACAAACCCAGAAAGGCCTTGTCAGCTAACCAATGGTATACCCGGCTGGACAACCCCTTTATGGCTAACAGTCGGTCGATTGGTAGATACCCCTTGACCTCTGAATAGGGGTAAATCTGATGGCTGGATTTCAATGGTCGACTGGTAAAGAGGGCTGAACGTCCGAACCAATCAATTCGCCCTTCCATGAATAAGCGTCACGATCACCATTCACCGCGCAAAGTCTTTATGATGTTAAAAGGTCGGCCAGGAGTTCTGTCACTAGTGCCAGGCAACAAGGTATTGGTTTCGTTCCATTCAAAGGCCATGGTTACCGCAAAATCTTGACGGAAGTTTCCCAACTACACGAGCACGGCCGAACAACACTCTTGCATTCACATGTAAAATTTCCGAGGTTGTAAGATCCAGGTGAAGTCGTCGTGCCCCTTCAGGGCTTTAGACAGCTCCTCTGCCCACTTCTCCACAATATCTCCAAGTCTCCAAGTTTAGCCGATGTAGTTGCCACTTGCCATCTTCACGGGGTTTCGGTGAAGTTCGTCGGAACATCCGGAGTTAGGTAGAATCGCACCTGCATTGCATGCCGGTCATAGTAGCATTGGCATCTGGATCCAGGATACCGGGAGTCCATGTTTGCCGTCGTCCACGGGCGGCTCCGATGCCTGTTCTAATGCCCCTTATTGGCCTATCTCCTTGAGTGCCCGACGACTACGTGCAAACGCGTCACTGGCTCCACCGTACCGAATAGAGTACTGAATTGAACTCTTACTACCAGTCAATTGCCCGTCAAGGCGTGGTATTCGTAAGGTCCAAACCCCTGCAAATTACCGATCTGTATTCTTCGGGCACTCAAGGAAATAATGTCCATGTATGAACACCGCATTGACCATGCGTCATGCTGGATCGCGAAAGCGCCGGAATGACCACGATATTGCCAGGGACAATACCCTATACGAGTACGTCTCATAACCGAGGTCCTCCTGATATCCCTTACAGGGGATCGTCGGTCAAAGAAAGACGGCCAAGGGTGCTCGATGCATTTGCTTTTGATAGAATCCTTCCCGGCAATTCCGCATGAGACCCATCTCGATATACCCCATCTTGTTGATCAAGGTTGTCGAATTGCCTCAGATGATAGGCGAATGGCTTCGCCACTCACATTACCAAACTGAAGGCCAACAATAAGCTGCCAGGGGTCCCGGTCTTGATAACCACGTTGAAGCTTTGCGGGGTGAGGATCGTGGAATGAGCAGCATCTCAGGAGAATAACAAGGGTGCCACCCCGGTAGATATGCCGAATTAAGGCAATACGAAGTGCGTAAAGATAGCATAAGAAACATCACAACATTGCATCATAAGTAAGTAGTTTCAGTACGAAGCTCCCAGGCACAAGTTCAGCCTGACTCTTGCTCAGGAACCCGGCGATGATGAAGTACCTAATCGTCGAGATGATGCCTGAAGTTGCAAGAGCTAAGATCCGGCATTCGATGCTTGAGCCAGCGGGCGATCGGCACTCATTGGCGGAATCGAGATACACTAAGATTCTAGTGGGGCGCGTAAATCCACCAACCTGTATGCAGTATAGCGCAACCACCTAAGCCATGCTGAGACTAGCGTCACGATATATCGGGATCAGATGCAATCGGAGTGCCGACTCTTTGCGCTTTTTGCCCATCGACAAAGCAATTCTCGATTTCACGGTCGCTTCGTCTCCAAGGAACAGTAAGCTGTCAATTACTTACTACGGGCATATCCCCGCGGTCAGTCCTAGACTTACCCAGCATACTATATAAGTCGCGTCTTATGGCAGCACAATGCTGTGAGTTAAAAGCACGACCTACCTGCCCGATGTTGTCAGGCAAACCGAATGTGCTTTGGTTTGCATGCGAGATCGATGAAAAGTCGATGTGATGTCAAACTAATTGAAAAAGGAGGGCAAAACGTTTGAATAATGCGCAACGCCGACTTTGGGCCGGGCGAGTCAATATCTCACACGTAACCACGGAAAACCATTTTCTGCGCCATTGAACGTTCAAATGTTCAAAGACCTAGCAGATGCGTTGTTGCTCCATATTCAAAGACCTGTAACCGCTGTTCTGCGCCGGTTCAAATACCTAGAGCACCTGTGAATGCTGTTCAAAGACCTGTAAGGTTGCCCTATGAGAGCAAATACCGAAACGGCGAAAGCCGGGGATAGAAACACAAACGCAACATCCCACTGCTGGCACGTTTCGGGCTTAGTGGGATGATCTATCTTATCGGAAGGGGAGATCCACGTGAATGTTGGATGACAGAAAACCCCGACTGCACCTGGCCAGCGGGGAAGTCTCGGCACAGTACAAAGAGCGATCTACTGTGACAAATACAACCAAAGTCGTCCACGTGCAGACTGTGCAGCTACTTCTTTTCTTGCAGCGAGCTCGGTTACTATTGTCCCAGCGGTCGTGTGAGCACTTCAAACACCAGAACTGCACTAGTAGCGCTACCAGAAACCGTAGTAAGGCGGCTCTGAGATTCACGGGCCGTAGCCTAGCACCGCAACATCCCTTTGTCGGAGAATGCGCCAACGGTTCTAACGCCGAGAAAACAGCTTCAAGAATTCGTCAAAAAGGGAACAAAAATGAAGGTAAGGACGGAGAAGGGCAATTGCCTTTAAAGAAAGCGGGATTCATGAGATTGGCAGGTACAGCATTGCAGGTACGTAATATTACTAAGCCGGTCGCGAGGTACGGGCGCCGGCGTAAGCCTTACCAGCCTCACCCCTCGCCCACTGTTCGGGGTTTGAAACTGGGGCGAGGGGATGGACTTCCGGACGTGGACCGAAAATCATGCCACCCCTCAGAAACTGTTTTATTCTCCGGCCCAGATGAGTAATTACATCATGTACTTGCACGAATTCTCCTGCACGCTCCCTTCCGCTCACATATAACAACCTCCAGTATATTATTCCACCACCTAACCTCTTTTATTCACGCATCATCATCACCATCTCCATCATTCAACAACACATCAAGTCCTTAAAAGACCTTGACAACTTCGACTTTCCTATCACAGCCGTTCTTCACGAACTCCCAGCTGATCACACACACACTCGCACTCACATCAACAACCAGTTTTTAGACTGTCGCATTGATCACCAGTCAAACAACAACGAGATTGAACAACATCCGCTACAACAACTAGCACCACCAACCAACCCCACAACCACCGAACTGACCCCCGTCATCAACCCACCACCAAAATGAAGGTCGTCAGTCCCGAAGAAGAGAAGGCGCACTACAGCGCCGTCCTAAAGGGCGGTATCATCGGCGGCTCCCTGGGCATCGGTCTCGGATTCGTCGCCGTCGCCGCCGCCAGCCGTCGCTACACCAACTTCCGCGCCCTGACCCTCCCCTTCCGCGCCTTCCTCGTGTCCTCCGTCGGCACCTTCGGCGCCATCGTCAACGCCGAGCGCTACTCCAACGAGTTCCACTTCGCCAACAACCCCATGCACTTCTACAAGGACCAGGCGCAGCGCGACGCCGAGCTCCTGCGCGCCCAGGAGACCTCCTGGCAGCGCTTCCGCCAGTGGGGCGAGACCAACCGCTACTCCATCGTCTTCGGCTCCTGGGTCGCCGCCATGGGCATCGCCATGGGCATCGTCAGCCGCAACCGCCATCTCTCCGGCGCCCAGAAGCTGGTGCAGGCGCGTATGTATGCGCAGGGTCTGACGCTCGCCGTCCTGGTTGCCTCGGCGGCCTTTGAGACGGCCGATGCGCGCAGCGGCAAGGGTCGCTGGGAGACTGTTATGGTCCTCGACCCCAACGACCCCGAGCATAAGAAGATGATTGAGAAGAAGATCCATAAGGAGGAGTACCAGGGCCAGGACCTCTGGCGCGACATGGTTGAGGCTGAGGAGCGCCGGTTGGCGTTGCAGAAGGGCGGCGCTGCTGAGCATAAATAAGTGCCATGTCTGCGATTATCACCAATTACCAACCACCATCAACATCATCAACTCCGAAAATCACATCCGCTTTTTCCATTAGAGTGGACACTCTTCCAACACGTTTAGACGACAAACCGTTTCTCAGTGATACACCACCAGAACTGGTCGCGCATGAAACACGGTTGGGTTTCAGACCGGTTCACATTTCCTATGTTCAGGGTCAAAGAGAGAGAATAGAATTCGATCAAATGGCTCAGTTGGGCGCCGGTTTTCTCAAAAAAAGGGGGGGTTGGGGCCATCTGAGTCTTCATGATGTGATGATTCCAAAAAAGTTATCACACGGCGTTCCGGTATCCTTTTCGCGGCGTTTTTTTTCCTCTTGCTTTTTTTGGTCAACATCCAACAACTCCGACTTTGTATATAGTGCTACACTACCTACATACCAAATATCGCGTTAATTCACCTTTCCACCCCTTTGATGAGGTGGCAGGACCGGGTTGTGGAATCACAATAGAATTCAACTTTTTTCAAAACCAAGAATGAATGTGTATTAATGCGTGTGTGTTCAAGTTGTTTCATTTGCGAAAAATGTCCGTATATCCTCGCCCCGTATCCTTTCATCACCTGCATATTCCTTGAAAAATAGGGGGGGAGAGTGGAGAGAGAAGGAGAGAGTGAGAAGAAAATAGAAAGCCGCCCTTCATGCTATGTATATCGTGTATGCATGCAAACTTTCCTCCGCTGTCCCATACAAGAACAAAAATGGACTCCGTCGCTTGAATGAAGAAGAAAAAAAACTCCAACGGGAATGAATTGAGTTAATCGAAGTAAACAACCGAAAATTCTCTATACGCGCTCATCGTTGAAAAATGAAGAAATGAAATGAAAATAATAAAAGAGGAGAAAGCCGGAATATCGTGATCTTCGTAGTATGTAAGAATCCTGGCTTTCCCGCCTTTCTCTGTTCCCTCTCCTTTCGCTCGTACACATCTAAAATCTGCATTATATCCATACACACACTTTCGTACGGAACCACATTCAATTAGATATCCGGCCCGCGACGAAGTTAAAGAGAGTAGTTGTAGTTGTAGTAGTCTACACGACGATATTGAAGTGGCTGATCTGCGAATAGTAGGCATGTACGGCGAGTTCGAGTATCCAGACCTCGTCGAAGAAGGTCTCGCCGTCAAAGCCGCCGATCACGAGTAACCGACTGTCGTGCAGCACAGTGCCGTGGTAACCCCTTCCACTGGGCGGCAGGCCGTACACGTGGCGTTTATCCCAGGACATGGTAACGAGATTGAATAGAAGCACCTCATCGGAGTATTCTCGGCCGTCGTGACCACCAATGATGAACAAGTATGAGCCTACGAGCGTCGAGGTATGCGTGACTCGTCGGAATGGGACCGGGATCTTTACGTTCTTCCAGACTTGCGTATCCACATCGTAAACCCAGACATCGTTGAATCGTTCAGTGGCGGTCGAACCGCCATATATTATCAGCTTGTTACCGATCATATTGGCGGTATGGTAGCCACGGGCCTTGGGCTTGGTCATACCAGCTCCCGCGACCTCGCCATCACCGCTTCCACCGCTCAACCCTGTGTCCGGACCACAGATTAGTCGCCAGCTCATCTTGCCCATATCGGAGACATCGAGACGCCATATGTCGTTCAGGGGGCGGTTGCCGTCACCACCGCCGAAGATGTAGATGCCGTTCTTATATAAACAGGCTGTATGAGCGCCGCGTACACTGGGTGCCTGGTCGCCGACAATTCGGGGCTTATGCCATCTGAAGTTGACCGTATCGAGGACGTAAACATCGTTGTAATAGCCGGGGCCATCGCCACCTCCGAATAGCACCAGTTTCTTGCCTACCGCCGTACATGTCATTCCGCGTAAGGGTTTCGGAACATCGCCCCTGACTTGCGGCCGACTCCAATGAAATGCGTCCGCATCTAACACATATAGATCGCTGAAGCAGGCTCGGTTGTCGCAGCCTCCAAATACGTAAATGTTGTTCCCTAGTAGAGTCGTCGTATGCGCTTGTAAGGGTCTCTGTCCAGACACGGGTGCGCGCATCCAGTACATGCCCGATGAGGGTGCTGGGGGCACATCGGCTGCCGTCGAGGCATCTTGGAGAGGTGGGAAGGTCGAGTAAACGGAGTGTGGGTTGTGGGCGAGCGCCGCTGGTAATAGAGATCCAGTTAAACTTGGGCTGATTGAGGGAGCTACAGAAGATGACCCTGACGGACGCTGAGATGCGGAATCCTTGCCGCTAGTAGAGGATCCAGTCGGTGATTCATCGCGGTGCTCACCTTTACGTCGCATGGGTAAGGAAGGCATGGGACTCGGTGTTGACTGGGGCAGGACAGAACCGTAAGAAGCTTTGGAAATGGAGTGCGAGTGAGGGCGCATAGTAAACTCGGAAGTTCTGTGTCGGTCGCTCGAAGAGGGGACGCTTCCACCGTGGCTCCTGGAACTAGCACGACTGCGAGAGGATTGGCTGCCCTCTTCCTTAGATATTCTCTGCGAGCGCATTGCTCGTGACAGACTACTGCTAGATGACGTGTTCGATCGTGACAACTCAGCCATGGGTTAGGTATCCGGTTGGATTGGCAGGGCAGGATTGGTAAGATAGTCCCGAGCTCAGGCACTCGACGGCTCGACGATTGGGAGCTGCCTTGGCGATATCGGAAAGACGATAAGACACTTGATCTTGATGGGCTTATGAGCTCATGGGCTTGCCGTTCAGTCTCGCTACCAACGGGAGAGGGCCAAGGAATGGGAATCCACTGAGACACAGAGTTGCATATGGACACAGGCGAATTCTTGCAGGCTTAAGGGACACTATAAAGGCACCAATGCGAGCAAAGATAGTCGAGGACGAAGCAGCTTTCTGTCTGTGTGGTGCCCAGCTAAGTCCCGAAGGGGCAACAGAGCGATCTGTAGGGCTTTTATAAGTACGGGACACTGAAGGAACTGAGGGCGACTATTAGGGAGACGACCAGGGGGGGGTGGCCGGGGGGCAGGCAGATCATGGATAGTATGGATAGCAGATTTGTCGGTGTGCACTGCTGGGAACTAATACGTGAAACATCGAGAGCGAGGGGAGACGGCCGAATACTTTACTTGTACGAGTACACAGCATGCCTTGGATCCCTTTGGCTTCAGCTTGATGTCAGTCCGCCCTGGAGAATCCCTGCAGGAGAGGTGGAATTAGTTAAGGTAGAATCTGAGAAATCAGCCGGCATGTGGGGGAGCCCGGAGGGGGGCGTGACAGTGTTGTTAACCTGTGCGTAGCGCCAGACGACAGCTGCTTAGCGGATTAGGTAAGTGTCTAGTATAGGTATATATTTCGCGAGTTATATGTATCTAATGCACATTATGTACGAAATGCACATTGTGCAAGTAGCGTGCCGCCCCCTACGGAGACGCATTCACAGAGACTCACGAGTTTGCCATTGAGCAACTGCCAACCTGCTCTGTGATATACCCGGGAATCTCTGCTATGAATCCGAGTGAATATTCGACGGTACTCCGAACAATCCTGTATTGTACTTCGTACTCGCTAATAAACCACTATGTCGACACCGGCATTTTAATAGGTGCTTGTCTGGCCTTAGCATCAAGTAGGCAGCCAAGCAATGTAACATCCCCTGGTCACGACAAGCAAAGAATGTACAGAAGAATGGTGAGTTCCGGGAGATCTGCAGGCATTGTTTCTTTCCAAGAGAGCGTAATAGGACCTGTCACAAATCCAGTGACCAATCCGTGCAAGAAGAATGGAAGGCACCCGGAACGCCGTCGATCATACGTCAATTCTCAGCTGCAGAGAACGTGTTTGAAGGAGTCTGGAAACAGCGTATGTAATCGCCAAGCCGAGGGTCTTCAGAACCCATGAGAGAGCTAACCAAGGGTCTCTTTAGCGGCATCCACAGCGTATCGCTGTGCCCGGGAAAAAGTGGAAACTCCATGAATTGTCTGCCATATTCCGTAAACATTTTAGGACTTTTGTGAGATCTTCCACTGGGAGGAGGGTCATTTACCCGTTTAATATTAGCCACCTACTCATTTAGGAAAGGTGGAGTTGTTTAAATAATCCGTAGGTGGTGAAGATGGTGGCAGGAGGTATCGAGTACATCCAGCAGGCACTGACCGGCAACAGGTACTTCGTACTTGCCAAAGTTTTAGCATTCTGCCGATGAAAAAAAACAATCAACAAAAAATCTGAAACCAAAAGTCGCGGACAAATAACTGAGAGGAAAACACAAGAAGGAACAAGAAAGGAAACGCGGACCTTGATCTGACAATTGCCGGAACAACACGCAAAGCATTGCAAGTTAACTACCCTATTCGTTGCCATGGCGGACATGGAAAAACCTCAGTCTACGGCTGAGGTTCGCAAAGCCAGTGACAGCGATGCCCTCGAGACCCACGAGCCTTCGATTAAGCGTCAGAAGACGAGTCATAACGAGGGCATTGACCAGCGTGACCGCAAGCATGGCATCGCGCCCATCAAGCCAGAGTAAGTTAGCCTCTTCGGGCTCATGCTTCGGCCGATTATCTAACAACCCACCCATAAAGGTATCTCATTTCATTGGAGGTTGACGATGTCGTTGATGACGATGCCGCCGAAGGTGCCGGTGCCGCTGCCAACGATACCGGAAACCGTGACCGAGAGGACAATGGCGGCAAGAAGGGCAAGAAGAAGCAGAAGGGCCAGAACCACAACCGTTCATTCGGTCACTTCGAGGACTCCCTACGCCTGTGCAACAGTCGCGTTCTGAGCAATGAGTTCTCTCCCAAGACTTGCAAGTTTGCTGAGCGCTGCAATATGTGCCACGATCTTCGCCTTTATCTTTCAGAAGGTCGACGCGCAGATGTCGAGACTCTTGATGGAAAGTGCCCCGTTTTCGAGACTCATGGCCGGTGTCCATCAGGTTGGAAGTGTCGCTTTGTCAAGAGCCATTCCAAGGAGATCGAACATGAAGACGGCAAGAAGGAGCTTGTGCTTATTCATAAAGGAGACGCCCCAGAAGTTGATGAGAACCAGGATGCTCGGCCCGGTGTAGTCAACGTCACCTCGACCGATGTCAAGTGGGATCTTGCACGTAAGAAGATCGTTCTCGAGAAGGCCGAATCTTACATCAAGTGGCTCGATCGGGACTCGGAGATTACCCACAAGATCTGCAACATGAAGCAGGACGCTGAGGGTACGCCCGAAAACCCTAACGAGCTCGAGGAACTCAGAGCTCGGTTTGTCGAACCGCCGTTCAAACCATCAGAGAAGCGGAAGATCTACTTTGGACGTGAGACGCCCGTTCTTGCACCGCTCACAACCCAAGGTAACCTTCCTTTCCGAAGACTTTGCAGCGAGCTCGGTGCTCAGATCACGTACTCTGAGATGGCCATGGGTCTACCATTGATTCAGGGGCAGAAGGGCGAGTGGGCTCTTATGAAGGCTCACGAAAGCGAACTTGCTGCGCCTCGTTTCACTCCCGGAGCTAGCGAAGTCGTCAAGGGCTACGATAACTCCAAGGATCTCAAGTGGGGTGCACAGATCTCTGGTAACCAGGCTTGGGTGGCGATGAAGACCGCAGAGGCTTTGACCAAGTTCCTTCCTCACCTTCGAGTCATCGATCTCAACTGTGGTTGCCCTATTGATCTAGTCTTCCAGACCGGTGCTGGATCCGGCCTCCTCGATACCCCCAACAAACTAGAGAAGATGGTTAGAGGCATGAACGCCGTGTCCGGCGAGGTGCCCATCACGGTGAAACTGCGCACAGGTGTTCGGGACAACAGACCTACCGCGCAACGAATCATCGAGCGTCTGGCCTTCGGCAGCTCCGAAGTCCGGGACCGACTCGGTGCCCCCGGTACCGCCGCCATCACCCTCCACGGACGCAGTCGCCAGCAACGCTATACTAAGAAAGCGAACTGGGAATACGTTGCGGAGTGCGCGGCGCTCGTCAAGTCGTACAAGGACAAGAAGGGCGATCTCACGGACACAATCCGCGAAGCCGATGAGAGCACGCAGGCGAACACGGTCGATGGCAAGATCTACTTCATTGGAAACGGCGATTGCTACTCCCACGTGGATTACTTCAACCACATCGATACTGCCAAGGTCGACTCTGTCATGATTGCTCGAGGCGCTATGATAAAACCGTGGATCTTTGAGGAGATTGAGAAGGGTCAATACCTTGACAAGTCGGCTTCTGAGCGTCTCACCTACGTCGAAAAGTTCGTCCGGTACGGACTTGAGGCTTGGGGTACGGATGAGATTGGTCTGGGCCATACACGACGATTCTTGCTGGAGTGGTTGAGTTTCACGTGCCGATACATCCCTATTGGTCTCCTTGACCATCTCCCTCCTAACATCAATGACCGGCCTCCCAAGTATAAGTGCCGTGATGACTTGGAGACGCTGCTTGCTAGTACTAACTACAAAGATTGGATTAAGATCAGGTATGTCTCCTCACGAGATGATAGTGAGTTCGAGGTTGACTAACGCGTTCACAGTGAGATGTTCTTGGGCCCTGTACATCCCAACTTCACTTTCCAGCCCAAGCACAAATCCAACAGCTACGAGATCGATGCTGAGGGTTAAGGAACTAGTTTAAAGGGAGTTACGGTTAATTTGGTTAACGGGGCTGGAAAAATGGTGCTGGATGCAGAAAAGTGTAAGACTAAAAAAATTTGTAAAAGTCTCTGGAACAGGGCCCAGATAAATAGCAACTCTATGCACTACATTTGTAGTAGTAGTATATGTCAAACTACAGGCTCTGCGGATTACATGCGTTCCATCCTAACGTGTCAGGGGCTGAAAGCGCGTTTTGGTTTTCCCGATTACGTCGTGAGCCGCAAGAACACAGACATGTCAAAATCTCATCACACGAACCGCTAACAAAACCAGCAGGATGAAAGAACGAAATACGTATTAGACGTTGAAAATTCAACACCAAGGAGTTTAAGCAACTCCACCCCCCAGACAAGAACAATTTCATGAGCCAGCCGCCTTTTTATGGACCCCTAAACACCAGACTTATGCAGTTTATGTACACACACACATTTTTTCATTCACGCCCACTACGCAAAGCGTGCAGCGTTTATCTAATTGCCCTTCTTGGCCTTCTTCGCCTTCTTATGCGGCTTCTCGCCAAAGGCTTCCTCGTAGACCTCGGCGGCCGTGGCGCCGCCGGCCTTCCGCTTCGTCTTGCTGGACTTGACGCTCACGACGGGGTTGGACTGGCCGCGCGAGGTCGCGCTGCGCACTTGCTTCTCGGCTTCGTCCCAGGCGGGGTTGTCGCCTTCGACCTCGTATCTGTGAGGGGTTAATATTCTAGTCGCAGTAGAAGTCTATAAGGGGAAGGGTAGAGGTAGGGACTTACTGGTCGAGGGGTAGGGAGTCAATCAACTCCCGCTGCTTCTGCCGGATCTCCCGCAAAGCCTCATCACCACCTTCTTCCAACTCTTCCTCCAGAGACTTCTCCAGAGGGTTGAAACGGGTGTCCACGATCTCGTCATCGTGTACGCCGCTGGCGTTAGCCACGCTGACACCGATAGTGTCCTTGGGCATGGAGGCTTCGATGGCGCCCGAGACGAGGCCTTCGAAGTGAGAGACGAACTTCTTCACGATCTTGATGAACATGGCCAAGGTCTGAGAAGTGGGGATCGCAAGGTCGGTGGCGACGGTGTCGAGGTCCTTGCGTTGGAGGGCCACGGCGAGGAGCATAGCGCGCTGAAGACCGGTCAACTGGACCTCGTTGAGGCGGCCCTTGAAGTAAGGCTCTGAGATGCGGGGCATCAAGTCCACTGTGACAAAGTCAGTGATATGTCATGGCTAGAAGTTGAAACTAAGTCTGCGCTTACAGATGACGTGGTAATCCAGCAGGTTGTTAGCATAAGCTGCCAATCGCTTCAGATCAAAGGGCGAGATGAGCTGATCCAGAGACTCCTTCGTGAAAGGAGCAGGGCTGTTGGCAGGATCAAGTCGGGCTCCCGTGCTGGCGCTTTCATTGATACCAATAGCCGTTTTGGAGTCGAAAAGGCGGAATCGGTAAGACAAGAGTGACAGGAATCGGCTGTGGAAGTCGTTGGCGTATGAGCCCAACCAGGTCTTGTCGCTTGATTCGAGGGGTCGCAACATGACGCATGTGTGTTCACCAGTGACTATAACAGAATTAGGATTTTGCAGATTTTGGTTAATAGGCAATGTTGGGAGCACTCACGATCATTGGCTGTCTGTCTCAAATAAACGGGCGCAAATCCATCTAAGTGAAGAGAGAGTTAGTAAGGCCAGTCCAACGTGTTTTCATGATTTCGAGACCTCTCGACTGCGAAGGGATAAACTTACTCTTGCGCCAGAACTTATGTAGAGGCTGTGTAAGACCGTAACTGACACCAACGTACTCAATAGAGCTAGGTCGGCACTCCGAGAGCTTGGAGAAAAGGGGCGGCAGAGTGGCAATGTCACGGACTTTGATCTCATCCTTCAAGGTGCCGTTCTCTAGCTCCTCATCGGTCACGCGGACAATGTTCGCTTCATTCTCGAGTTCGCCCTCAGACAAGTTGGCGAACTTGCCTTCGTAGAATGAGATGAGATCGGAGAGGGCCTTGGCACCGTATCCCATTGAGGTGAATTCGGGAGCAGTAGCAATTCGTACAACACGAGCTCCGCTCAACGAGGCGAATTCATCGTCCTGGAACTGCTGGCTTACCAGCCAGGGGATTAGATCACCAGCAGGCCGAGAACCACGGCTGAGACTGTTGAGAACACTCTGACGGGAGATCTGACCTTCAAGGGCCACCTGGATCGCGCACAGGGGCTCGGGTAGGCGGTTCGAGTTAGGATCGAGCGGGGCGCACAGAACATAAAGCTCGTGTGAAGGCGCGTCACTCAGCAACTGCAGGTCGTCAGGAGTGTTCTTGTAGTGACTGGCAACAAAGAGCTGCACAAGCTGTTGAAGGAACTTCTCGGCCACCGGGTGGAAGCTGAAAAGCGTATCTCGATTGATCTTGAGCAGGTGGCAGCTTGATGGATCCGGGCAACCCTTTGAGAGCTTCGAACCCTGGGGTGCGTCCAATACAAGGAGGTTGTTGAGCCACTTCTCAACGGCGTCTCCTTGGGAATATCTGATTGGCTCACTTAGCGTGATCTCCCGCAGAGAACGAGTACCAGGCAAATGATCATCGCCGGAGTTCTTGGATGCCTTGCCAGTGGACCGGTCAACTGTTTCGGTATCCGCCGCAGCTGTGCTTGCTCTAGACTGTTCTCTCAACTGTTTAATGAGCTTCAAGGAGAGAGATCTGCCGGTACCCTCATAACCGTTCACTGTGGAGGCCATGAAGACAAGATAGCTGCCAATGAGCTTCTTCACAACGGGGAGCGGAATGGCCGCGGCTTCATCAATTACCAGCAGTTCACACTGTCCCAATACGTGCGCATCCTCGGGCCGAATGTACTGGATGGTCTGACGGTGGGTTCTGGTAATGTTGACTCTGACGATAGCTTTCTGGAAATCGGGGTTGGTGGACTGAACAATTTGGTAGTCGGCATGGTCTTTGTAGTCAAGCGCATCGAATCCCTTGAAGATAAACTGGAACAGTGTTTTCAAGTTTTCACTGAGTATTCAACGTTAGTAATTGATTTCTCAAAATTGATGTACATCGCGAGCAAATAGGCCGTTTAAGATCGGATACTAGCCAACAGACGTGACCCCTATCCCCGTGGACTTGAAAACAAAAAGCACTTCGGGTATTACTTACGGAGAAGGAGATGTAACGAAAATGTTGGAGTATCCGAGTGCGACAGCAGCTGCGATAGCCAAACCGAGACAGGCCGACTTTCCGCGACCACGGGCAGCCATCAAGGTAGCTGTACCACGCAGTTGCTTCTCCGTAATGGAATCGATGAATGTCAAGATAGCCTTGGCCTGGTCGACAGTACGCGCAAGCTTCACGAGCGTTCCAACGACTTCGGTTTCGTGCAGGGAATCCTTAATCGAATCAAGCTCCTTCTCGGCTTCGGTCTTGGGCTCATCCAAATCCGGAGGAGGCAGAGGCGTAACACCTTTACCGCCGCTAATAGGGAGCACGTTAAGCTCATCGTCGATCACGAGACAGTTCTGGCAGCTTCCGAGAGAAAGAAGGAAACGTTCGTTGAAACGGGCGACAACATCTTGATGCGCCTCGGTACGGAAACGGGAGTGAACGCTCATGGACAGCGTGTAGAGTTGCTTCAGACTCTTGATTCCCCTGAGGAGAAGGATGCATAGACCGCCACCTTGGACGGTCTCGATCGTCCGGGCCAACACATTGGGTGTGATTCCTTCGAAGTCCTGCAGAACTGCTAAGCCATAAGTGTTACCCAGAATCTTGTCGGTCTCCTTGTAGTAAGTGTAGCGGATGTCCGTGAGAGAAACAAATGTCTCGAAGGCGTCCTCGGTATTCGCTTCGCGGATGCCCCTCTTGATTTCTTTCTGGATCTTCTTCTCTCTCTTGGCGCGGTGACTCGTGAATCCTGCGATCGACGTCAGCGTCCAGGACCCGGCAGAAATCCATATGGGGAGAAAAATGCATACCGAGGAGCTTCTTTGAGTAGGCCCATAGCACGCTCTTGTTGCCTTTCAGGTTGAGATTGATCAAGATGTGATAGAGCTTGGCGATGACATCCTTGCTCTCGTCACCGACAACAAGGAAAAGTCCACGCTGGTTCGATTGGATGCAGTTCCTTATCAGGGTCGGAATGCGCGAGTCCCTGCGACGAGATCAAGAGATCAGCATTGTGACTGGAATAGACAATGGAGAACACATAATTGGTCGGAATAATAGTGTGTGACTTACACCTCTTTTCGGGGCATTTTGTGCAGCTGTATTTCCTGCGAAAGCGTCGCAGAATGACGTTGGGCTAGAAAGACACGCGCAGCGCAATTCACCTACAGCTTGAAGCTTGCGCAGGACCAAAATTTTGGTGGTGAGCAGTTTCTGCCGGGCGGTGGGAGCTGGCCGTATTCTAGAACCCGTTAGGCCATCTCAACCGTGGTGGGGCCTTAGTGGGGTCGACCCCATGCGATCCACCCAGATCCCCTGCAGCTCCACATCCGCTCAGGGTCCTCGCAAGAAATGATGTAATGAGGTGCTTATTCTAAGTGCTCTGATTGGTTTTTAATTCCTTACGATGCTCTGATTGGTCCGTAAAAAACGTAGGTGCGCGCAATTCGCACGGCAGCCCGACCTCGCCTGTCTCCATTAACGGCCCGTACAAACCCGGACCGACAAACTCACCTCACAGGCGACACGAGTTTTTGGTACTAAGAGAACATTTCAACACGCTTCACTTCACATCTAGATGCTACGATATACTACAGTATGAGAGTAGAGCTATACTTGTCAACATCTTGCCGAATGTCACGTGACGATTCCCTATCCATAGGCTTGACTTCGAGCTCTGAGCCATACATGACCACACAGGCTATGCTGAGCCGTGAGCATCATCGATATCGTGGCAGTCATAACACGAACTCGCTCGACGTGGGGACCATGCTGGTCCCAATGTCTATCTTGCAACCTTGGGGGCTGCGATCAATCAAGCGGGCGATGCCCAGAAGAGACATGATAGGCGCTCACGGGTCACGGCGAACCACGTGATCCTGTGGACATGATCCGGCAATGAAAGGGGCATCAAAGCAGGTTCTTGACAAGAAACAAGAAATACTCAGTTTCAGCTGCAGTAGTCGGTCGATTGCAACCTGAGAATATAACTCAAATTCCAGACCTGACCGATTGCCACTATGTCCACGTCCGGATCAACCAAGAACCAGCTGGACCGGCACGGCATGCTCTTGATGTAGCCAATACTAGGGACAAGAACACGATACATGAACGCCTCTTCATTCCATGCGCCCTTTTCTTCACATTGGCATGGTCCTCGGGCCAGAATTATCCGAATGAAGAACTCATCCCGCAACACAATGAACATCTCTCAGTCGGCTTCACTCCCGGTCGTCCAGCATGCAATGAACACCCCAACGATAGTCTAAGTGCTGCATCTCGGGGTCCATACTGCTGAAAGTGCTACGCAGAAACACCAATTAAGATTCAAGAACTCCAACCACGTACATACCAACTAGGCCTCATGATCTCATTTACATGAGCTTGCCCCGCGATGTCGATCCATGCATGATCCGGTATATGAACTCCATGAACTCAAATCGGTAGCATCCAAGAAAAAGCTGTCCGTCAGACTCAGAGTGAATAGGAAGCTCTGCAAGGAAAGTAGGTCGATGACAAAGGGAAACGCAAGCTAAGGAATTACTCACGGCTAGAGTGGCAAAAAATTGAGCCCGTCTTAAGTCAACAATAAGATCGACTATAATACGTTATGGCTGTGTCGACACTTCTTCCTCAGCTCATCTATGCTGTGTTATACTGAAACTGATCACTCATAGATCCAATCATTGCGGCGGTTTAACGGTCTCATTGTGACTCCCCGCAAGAGATGCCATCCTGGGTGTTGAAATACTGATTCACGAATGGCACCCAAGGATCATTCGAGGGAGCATAGTCGTATGCATCAGACTGGTGAAAGCCCGTTGGTCGTCGTGTTGTCGTATCGAAGCAACCGTTGTTTATTGATATGGATTGGCGCTATCCAATCTGGTGTATCTCGATCGATGCATTCGAAGCTTGGAGCATAGTGACGGTTGGCATTGGTTTGAGATACACTGGAGGGTTGTATCAACAACTCATTATTGCCGCATGAAACTTGCCACATCAACGTTTGAAAAACCATGGGCGTCGCATTGATCTGTGGGAGGTTACCATCCTCTACCAAATCTTCATTTGGATGCAGCAATACTGGCTCGGCACCGATGCCCCAATGAATCTACCTTTGGAATCGCCAAATTTGGAGCCCTATCCGCCGCGCGATCTGTTTACTTGCTTCAGATGGCTATGGTGATCTGATCTATGATCAAAGGAGGGTTGGGTATTACAGAGCTGAGAATTCAACTTCACAGTCTACGGGACATAACGCCGGCATCAACAGATACTACGATGCATTATATTAAGATATCCTCGCAGCGTCCAGATTCTGGATTGATCTTCATCCCGATGCGCAGTATCCTTGCTGAGCCTGCACCTCACCTATTCTATCCATCTTCCAGGTCGACCGCTTCTATATAGCGGTTATTCGCGCACCTATACTCAACCAATCATCACATCGGGCGTTGGCGATGGTGTGAACTCCAACAGTTCCACTCACAGGTTCTGGTCACATTAAAGTGACATCAAACTCGCAGATCTATATGAAGTGAAAGATTTATTGCCTTCTCCAAGTATTAGTCTACCCAATATGCCATTTTGGCATTGGCTAGCCCCCTCATTGACATCTGGACCCCAGAAACATCGATATGATAGATGATATCATTGAACGAGTCGGATACGATGATTCTATCCTACTTGTTCTTCAGCTGGTATGGTGTTCGCGAATGGATAGGCTCGCCGAACGTAGGACCGACCTCCGCAATGCGATCAGTCTATTACGACGTTGCTCTGGAAGACCGGGAGACTTTCAGGTTTCTTTCAAATAGGCAATTCTCATGAAGGCATGAACCAACTTATCTGATCATGCCGTGATGCCTGACGTTGCATGTTCATTGAACAAACCGACAATTCACGAAACCACATGTAAATGAATCGGTTAGTCAAGCATACCACCTTCCCAACTATGCCGAAGTCTTTCATCGACGATGGTTATCCAACCAATATCACTATTCTCAGTTCGTTGGTCAGGAGTGGTTTGCTACCAGTGAGCCTTCAACCCTCCAGATTCATCTCTCTTGTAGGCGGATCTTCTTTGTCTCCTGTGTTGAGATATTTGAACCCTCGGACCTCACAGACTTTCCAGAGCTGCTGGTATATTCATTCTTCGTCTTCGTCTATACTTCTTGTTTGCCTACTGCCCTTCAATCTCTTCATTCTGGTCCCAAACATATCCACGCTATTACACACAATTCAATTGCCTCACTCTAGGTGTGATAGTATCTATCAGCGCCATGTCCAGTCAGCTCCAAGAGGCGTGGGAGGAGCTGGTGGCTGGCGTTGCGGCCGTCAATCCGTTCCCCTATAGCAACTTCGTCAACCGTCTGCACAACAAGACGAGAAACTGGTTCGCAGCTACCTCTGGCGCGGGAGACATTCTGCGGCCATACATAGGAACTGCGCCAAACTACCCGGTTGATGATAACAATCCTGGGAGTCAATACGTGGACATATTCGACATCGTCGACCTCTTTGATAAGCTGTCGATTTCTGCAGCTAGTGACGGCGTCGCTTCCAATGATGCGTCGGACCCCGAGAATCTCAGGTCTTGTGTGAGCCAGGTAAGCGAAGCAGTATCTCCCCTCGCGAGAACTCTAGGCCATAGATCTAACATAGTGCCACAGGACAACTCAAAGCTCCGCTATCTTGAGTCCCTGACCAACCTGTTTGGGTTCTTCTTCTTGGAGCACATCAATATGGAACTCAGATCTCAGGGGCGACGCGACCTGAACACGCTTTACCAGATCGATGACTTCAAAGGATTCTGTATCGACCAAATCAACAGTGATTCCTTCATCCGCACCCAGATTCGGCACGATCTATCGGCGGGAGATCATCGCTTCAGTATCTCGTTCCTCATCATTGCGGACTACATGGACAACCGGACGTATGTCTTTCGCAGCACCCCTTCTCTGGGATCTGACTTCACATCCAAGGCGAGTTATAAGTCCTTGAATCAATGGTCCTATTCTCTGTGGGCCGACGGAGCCCAGGGAGACCCGAGCCAGATGGATCAAATCGTGTCGTTCTGTGGAAGAGCCGCCACGATTGGGCTATGCCCCCCAAATCCCACCACGGGCTTGCAGCAGCCGGCTGCAACTTTCACGGTGATGAAGTCCTTCTACAACCTGGCTTCTTCTTCCGTCAGAGACAGCGCTTACCTCACGGACGTGCAAGGCTCCCTGAGTCGACTGCAGGACCAGGAAGAAATCATCGACGAATGGAAGTCTTATTGCCAGACTTTCTGCAACAACTGGATAGCCCAGTGCCGAACCTATTGGAGCCAAGGATTCTACCGCATCTTCCAAGAAGGGCAATCAAGGATGGCTAAGCTCTACTTGAGCGGCGGTAAGTTATTCATGCGACACCGTTTCCAGGCTTTTCCTCTAACTATGTCACAGCCAAACAAGACCAGGACATGGTATATTCCTGGGAAACCTATCTTCCCATCACGAAAGATCCGTATGATCAGTTTCGTCTCAGCCAGTCCTCAACAGCCGTCATCCCCGCCGGAACTCCAGTAACCCTCGCAGACGGGACTGAACGAATGATAGAATCCATTGCTGTTGGAGACCGAATCTTGACGCACGCTGGTGCTTCTAAGATAGCTTTCCGTGTCCCCCTGAAGCCAACCTACAACTCTGGGAAGGCCAAGCTGGTGGGGTTCAGTGAGTACATCTCTCAAACCCATCAAAACAGTATAATAACCTGATCATCCACAGATGGAGAAAAGCCTTGCATTCCAAGCTCGCAGGTTTTCCATACTCCAACTGGGTTGAGAGCCGTTGACCCAGAAGAGGCACGACGCGTGAACCCTTACCAGCAGATTGGCCAGCTGGCTGTTGGCCACGTTGTGTTCCGTCTGAAGGGGAGCGAATACCAATCCGTAGCCATCCAGTCGATTTCCACGACCGATGGTCTCACTATCCTTGACCGTGTCTACAATCTGACTCTCCCTGGGGAGAACCAGACCTACCACATCCATGGCTATCTCGTTGACATGAACACTCCTAGTCAAACCCTGGCCGAAATCATCAAATTACTGCGCAGAGTTCCCGGCCACAAACGTCTTCTCGCCTTGTCTCATTGTCAGGAGATGTGGCCGATGTTCCGCAAGTTTGACGCTCAATGCCTCAACAAACGGCTGAACTATGAGCTGTTCGGCAGGTATCAGTCACCAGATGGCAAAGCCCCTAAGTTGAAGCCGACTGTCTCGTTTGTAGAGCATATCAAGGTGGGCAGAGAACTTGCAAGGCCAGTTGGTGTTCCACTCAACCGTATTGCGAGAGGCTTCTCCCTCAGCACCAAGTACACAAGCCGACTTCCTGCTGGATACCAACTCCCAGTTCTGGGCGTGGTTGACGGCTACCTCCTCGTGAATAACCAACCACAGCTCCGCAGCGTATATGAACCGCGCACCAGGTGCTTCCGATGGACGCGGGAGATACAGGAGCTCGGCCTCTTTGAGCACGGAATGATCGAGTTCCATCCAGAAGCTGTATCGGGTACTGGTGTGATCTACCTCTCCACTGTATCGGATGTCAGTACGACTCCTCAACGAGATCAGGTGATTCCGTTCGACGCTCGCGCGCGAAATCTGGGGAAAGCCCGAACAGAAATGCCTCGGGACAGTGACTCTTGGCTGCCAATTGGTGAGTATGACGTGACAGTCGATCAGAGTGTCTGGCCTCCAGACACCGATCGAACTGAGCCGGTGTCGCCAGTGAGCGGTGGAGTCATGGAGGACGGATCCATGAAAAGTCCAGCTGGCGTGACAACCTACTTGGTACAGTTCCCCTTATTCGACCAGCTTCGGGACCAGATCAACACGAAGTTCGGTGAGAGCCTCGAGAACTTGTACAGGGTCAGCAGCACCTACAATGACGGGCTGCAGACATTTTCCGTGGCATTTGACAAAGCGCCCCTGGTTCCTTTTGTGTCTGACGCTGGACTCGACATCGAGAAGAGATTCCAGGTGAACTTTGGATCCAAGTTGGGCATTGACTTGACTCTCCCTGTGCTCTACCAACAGATGACAATCACTTTCGACGTGATGTACGAAACCTTTACGGGGTACTTGTTCGAGTATGACCCGACAAAGCGAGGTTACAAGGGTGACCGGTAAGCTTAAGAGAATGAGCCCCACGGGCGCAGAGTACTGATCACTGACGTCTGTCGTATAGTCACTTGGTAGTAGGAAAGCTCAGAGACTACAGATCAGTCGAGCAACTTCGGTACAACGTCTCCAAGGCGTATGCCGTAGTTTCCAACCCCAACATCGCCGTTGTGAATGAGGCGAATCTTCAGCCAGCTCCAGTCACCAAGCTCTTGCTCCCGTATGCTGAGCTGAGCATCAAAGACTTGATGAGGTTGTCGGGCTATGACGAACGCGATGTAGGTAGCGATTTCTTGCTTACTTGCAACAGTCAGCTAACCAGGCCAACAGTTGCACAACACCTCGCAGCTATTGATCAAGAACATGATGTACTACCACATGGATGCCACGCAGCGAAGTGACATCTTGCGGGAGCCCAAACCAGTAGTCGGACAAGACCTCCCCAGCTCACTGGCGGATCAGCTACCCTCGAATCTGAAGACGTTCTTCAAGGAGAAATACGGACCTGCCTTCATCTGTCGCTATGTTGGCAAGACGCAGAAGTACGCCACCAAGTTCACAGACCAAGAGATCAAGAACCTCTGGTACTGGTGGGAAGGCAACGGAGACAACTGTCTCTCGCACAGCGTTGAGTACAACGATATCAACCGTCTGAGCTCGCGGGCGGCGATGCAAACCCTGTACACGGAACGACTCGATCCGTATATGAACGACAACCCGGACAAGTGGGCAGACGACCTGTGCACGGAACTCATCGGGAACAAGCATCTGATGATGGTCTATGTCAACAACCCCATACCAGACGTAAGTAGAGAGAATACCTAGATCCTTTGATGTGAGGTATAGGGACTAACATGATCATTCTACTTGCTAGGGAAACAATGTCGTCAACAAGCAATGCAACATCCTAGATGTGCTGAGCCCATCAGTGGATAGGGCGCAGAAGTACTTTGATGCCTTCATGGACTTTGCCTGGGAGCAAGGTGCGTCGACGGCTGATATCGAAGGCGGCGACCAGGACCAGCAGTATCTATGGATCCACGACTCCATGCAGAAGCTCATCGTGGCCATCTTGGAGGGCTCTGGTGAGATTTCCGACGCAGTGCGCGCAGCGCTGCTGCAGGACATCAACGACTTCGAAGTCCAGAACGGACTCAATCAGAAGTTGGATGCAGAGCAGCGAGCCGCGGCTATCATGGAGAAGACGGCCATCTTCACGCGAGAGCTAGCTGGTTGGATGACGGCCATTGGTAAAGGTCTCCAGGCGGCCTTCGGCGGCACTGCGTTGTTCAAATGGGCTGGACAAGCATTCGACTCCGTTTCGGAGAAATTCGCTGGCAAGCTGCCAGGAGTCGACAAGCTGAAGGGTATTTCCAGCTTATGCATGGTAAGTTCGCGTCTTATACTCCTACCTATTGTTGACATTGTGCTAAGACATGAACAGGTCGGTGTCAGTCTGGCAAGTGCTGCTGTAACCATTTGGGGCCTTGTAGAAAACTGGGACGCAATGTCTGATGCCGGCAAAGCGGTGGTGATCATCCAGGTCGTCGGTATGGCGGTGGACGCAGCAGGTCAGGCAATCGACGCCTTCAATTCCTTCAAAGGCAAACCCGCCAGCACCGCCGCAGACGAAATCAATATGGAGGTGCTCAATGACAGGCTTTCCGAAAGAATCACACGAAACTCGAACGCTAGTGATCTCGCGCAGCAGATTGCAGGCGACGAGGACTACCGCACAGCCATGGGTAATGGCCTGTCCAGTGATGGTGTGACAACAGAGACCAGACCCGGGGAGACGTGGAATGAAGATCTCTCGAAGACTCCCACGGATGTCCCGCCGGGATACGAAGACGCGGCCAAGAAGTACAACATGTCTGAAAAGCTGTTCAAGGTGTTCAACGTCATTCTTGGTATCGGTCTCGTCATAGCCATGTCTTTCTCGCTGGCCAACGACTGGGCTTCCATGACGGACACAGGAAAAGCCCTCGGCGTGCTGAACATCGTCGTCCAGGCTTTGACTGTGCTCTTGGATATCATCGAACTCGGCGAAGTGATCGGACTTTATGCCATCACCGGCACGATGAGTGTGGCTTTACCCATTCTCGGTGCCGTGTTAGCTGTCGTCGGCATCGTCTTGATGATCGTGCAATTCTTCATCAGTCTCTTCGTCGCAAGACAAGAACCGCCGGACCCGATCCAGGACTTCATCGACGACGTCGGACACAAGCTCATCGCCAGCTTTGACAGTGCCCCCACGCCCCAACTTGTCTACAATATATCCCAAACCCAAGTCCCCTCAGGATACCCGATAACCCTGCAAATCGAAGGTGTCAATCGAACCTCGGCTGAGGTCACTCTGTCCCATGTGACCATCACCCTCTACTCAGGTGACGACGATGTCTGTCTCTTCGCCGAGACAGAAGCCGTCATTCAGCTCGTGCCCGAAGATGACGCACACCATTCCTCCGTGGGCTACACGTACGTGACACCCAGCGCGCTCTCGGGTGGTCAGCTTCCATACCCAGCCAAACTGGGCAACACGTCGAACTACTACCAGTACGACCTCCAAGTGGCGGGTCCGCCCAAGGAGTTCTCGGACGGACTCAAACTCCTCGTGCTCAAGCCGAATGAGAAGTTCACGTCGGTCTGGACGGCTACGGTCAATGTCCGCGGCGAGGACGCTGAGAAGTCGACGAGTTGGGTTGAGGTTGTTGAGGTGAGCTTGAAGGATAAGTGTCACCAGCAGTTCATGATGAAGCGGACTTAATTCATTCCATTCCTTCTGTCTAGTTTGACTGGACACGCGACTTTTCTTTTGTTCAGGAAAAAACAAATCCATCCCTTTTGAAGTAACGAGGAAAAGCTGGCGCATGATGCTGTTTGATGATCGATGATGAGTTGGTTGATGTTCTTCATGTTGGGTCCAAGGAAATAACTCGTGACGATTTACGCGGATGACGGATATCGAACTTTTTATGATCACTCCCTTCGCAATCAAATTAGCAAAAATATATCACGCTCCTTACCTTGACTTCAGTTCCAATTGAACATCTCGTGACATGTCTCTGTAAACGTACATATTCTCTCATATGGGTGATCTCACTCCGCAGCTGTCCCACAGCTGCAAGCATTTAATCCCAGTCCGGTTAGCACATGCCTGCTAGCGCCTCGGCAACCGGCAACGCCCGTGCATGCCGAAACGGCCCGCGGGCTGCATGGCTGATCGGACCCGCTGCTGCACGTCCTTTTACCTGCACATGATGCGAATTCCGTGCATATCGATCACGAACTTCAATCTGGTTCAAAAAAGGAAAATCCAAGATCGTGAATGTAGTTCAGGTGATAGTATTCAGGTAGGACCGACCGGATTCAAACATCTCTGGAATCCTCAGCAGACCGGCGTTGGAATTTCTCTTTGTTCACATCTTGGAAACGTGATAGGAAGGAATGAGAGTTATCACGAATCTAACATCACATTCTATCTCATTAACTTCATGCATAGCACCCTGTTCAAGACCTTATGACCCTCTTCACTCTATTTCGTGAGTCCCAACCCCCCGTACAACACCCCCATCCCCATCTATAAAAGGCCCCTCAACCGCCCTCCTCTAACCATTTCCCTCCTCCTCATCATCATCCACCAGCAACACCACCAGACCCCCTCAACACCCGCCATGTAAGGTACTATACACCTCACCAGTCGAATTCGCGACTCATAGTCCCTTCATCCCGGGTCATCCGGTCAACAACATGCTTTGTTGTTGACCGGTAAACGAAAGGGGGCACCAGTGACCACGTTCCCGACTTCCCATCAACGGCCCCCAACAGCGCCCATCGAAGCTAGCCATGTAAGGTACTATGAACTTCGCCAGTCAAAATAGAGGCTTATAGTCCCTTCATCCCGGGTCGTCGGTCAACACCATGCTTTGTTGTTGACCGGTAAATGAAAAAGGGGGCGCCACGTTCCCGACCTCCCCATCAACGGCCCCCAACAGCGCCCATCGAAGCCAGCCATGTAAGGTACTATGAACTTCGCCAGTCAAAATAGAGGCTCATAGTCCCTTCGTCCCGGGCCGTCGGTCAACAGCACGCTTTGTTGTTGGCCGGTAAACGAAAAAGGGCGCGCCACGTTCCCGATCTCCCCATCACAGGGGACTCGTGGTCCGCTTCATCCTGGGTCTGTTGTCGTCTGTCGTCCCGAAACATCAACATGCTTTGTTGTCGGCATCAGCGGATTCCGTCCTCGACGCCCGACCGGCATGGTGTCCTGTCCTTGTCCGTCGTCTCTGGACTCTTCGCTTCTGCAAGCAAAAGCAGACGACCTTCCCAGAAGAGACGACATCCACCCGCGCCGCAAGGTCGATATAATATCGGTCCGCTGTCCGTCTGGCTCCGCGCACGGACTCGCCCGAAGAAAATCAACGGTACGGGGCCCTGCAAGCAGGACGTCGCATAGTCGGGCTTGCGCTTCTTCTGGGGTCACTCTTGACCGTAAGAACGATGCGGACGAAGCCGGTGCACACAACGACGGGTACGATGGGATAGTCGCGAAGCCACCAAGAGTGTGTGGTTTTGTTGCTCGGTTTTTGGGGTTGGGGACCGGAGACGACGCAACGGACAACGATGTGTCGCCAACGCTTTAGGTAACCACGGTGCTGTTTTTCTTGGCCGCGGGAGGTGACATCTGGTCAGTGTGGCATTTACGGGAGAGCATTCCACGGCTCATCGTTCCGGGACCGATCGTGGAACAACCCTGATGTTTTCGCGGTTGTTGATACCCGGAACAGATTGAGCGTACCACGCCACTTGCAAATATCATGGTGATGGCGCTGCCTTCCGAATCCAGACATCACCGCCGGACCCGGCATCAGCGTCGTCATCGGATGCTTTCCGATGGCGAACAAAATTCCCGCGGCAGACGAGGCCAGAAAAGTGCCATTCGGCTCGCGACAGAGAAAGTCATCAAACCGTCTGCGTGGTCGGGCCCGGGAAAAAAATCGGCCCCCCTTTTCGGCCTGTCTGGCAAGGATATCAAGTTCCCCATAATGCTGGTCTCGGCTTGGACGCAATCCGGAGAATCGGGAAAGTGAACTCGGTTCTTTTTCCCCGTCGGCGAACAGACAACCGAACGAGGGAAGAAGACAAGCTAGCCAATATGGGACGTTCAAGAGTCCAGTCATCGTCCTCTGCGTGCGTGGTCCGTGAGATTTTATCCGCGTCCGTCTTCAACACGGTCATACAATCAGCGTATCCCCGTCCTGTCTATCTGCTTACTGGGACAGGACATGTTGCTTCGGCTATGATCCCGACCATTGGCCCAGGACCCCCACCGTCCCATCGATCGGGGATCTTTCGGCCTACATATGTCCCTGCTCGACGATCCCGCAGCACATGTTCGCGTGGCTCCTTTCCTGTTTGGTGGGGATGCAGCTCCACGGGGTGCGTGTGTGGCCATGATGGTCGGAGTTTTCATGACCTTCACCGTAACACTGCTTATGTTACAGTGGGATCTTCGCCCGACATGAATCCCCCATGCGGCCGCCGTTGACCAAAGCCAGCCTCCTCGTTCGGCTTTGTAAATTGAGTAGGGTGCATTCCGCGCGTCAGAACAGGGTGGACAGCCGTTTCGCTCGCTCTCATTCGGTCTACGAGTTGGGGTCTGAGGTGAAGAAACATGATCCCGGTGGGCGAACGAAATCGACGGGGCTCTTTTCGTCGCTGGGACGAAGGGTTCGACGATTATCTGTCTGGTCTGTGCAGGACGACGAAGACGAGAACTACTGAAGAGATTACTATCAATCATACTTACCTGGGAGAATAAAACGAATGAAAAATGAACTATGATGGATTGTAATGCAGTGTGATTTGCCCGCGTGACCCCGATATTGAGTTAACTTGGGGGTGCCAGCTCCTGAGTAGCCTACCCGGTAGCTACCGGGTAAGTCGCTACATCCTGACCCACAAACTCGGTCCCCTGGGTACAACTCATCACCTCAAGTAGACTTCTATTTTCCCATAGAATAATATAATCCAGTGAAATTAAGTCGATTATCGTGACAACCAAGTGTTGCCCCTTACAACCCCCCTATCTGCATCAAAACAGCACATAAATATCGAGTCCGACCTTGTGAAACTCGGCCAAGATACGATATAGGCACGAGGTCCCCGATGTATGTATCTCGACCCCCTAACCGCGCGATAAGGCTGAGTGAGACCCTGTCTCGGAGCGGGCGCTTCGACTCTCCCGTCGTCTCGGAACGGGACAGATCTGAAACCTACCAAGAGAGTGGTACGCGTTGCCCTGACAACGAATCATATGTTGACTCTCGTCCTCCCAACAAAAACGAAGCGGCCAAGACTACAGATCACGGAGCAGACAACACAGAGTAAAGGAGACGGGACCGGGTAATGTAACTTGCTGGACTGTACACATTATATAGAGTTAAACACTAGATAATTACTTTCATAATACAACCCATGCTCCTCAGGAAGGGAGCTCGAAACTAATAAGTGATTTTTTTGTTGGTTGTTATCAGTTCAAGAGACAACCCCCCTTCTCCTTCACAAAACACACCCAGAACTTTCGTCTCACGTCAACGTACAAGCGTAAAACAAACTGGTGAACAACCCCTCCCCAACGTTTTCTTTCATTGCTAGTAATATAAAACAGTCGCTTAACCCTGTCAGGTCTCGTTTAAAACGCATCTATATAGACTGCGAATTGTGATCCAGGATTGGCCGGCGGAGAGAGTGCAGTTCGCCCGAATGATCCCTGTTACATACAGGTTCGAGGGTTCAGAATCAAGTGCTCATCTCCGCGTCGATTGTTTTGGAATGGGCAATGCACGGGGAAGTCCAGACCGTCAAAAACACTGCTGGCCATCAAGAAGCCGCATTACCGCTGCTCCGCTTGAGACTTTTCGCTGACGGAGACAGCAAGAAGAGAAATGCTCGAATAAACATAGCATATGCCACTCAAGGCAGACATACCATAAGGGTAACAAATCGTTGATCGTAGTGTCGTATCAGAAGCGACCAGGGCCCTGAAAAATGGAAGGCCCGTATATGAATCGAGCCCGAAAAGAAAAAGCACAGCTGATGGGAATGTCACCGGGTTCTAAGGAACTTTTTGAACCCTCGAGACCTAAGGTCACGAAAATACAAGGAAGGCGCCAGCCCAGATCGCTTGAAGCCCTTCTAGGAAAAATCCTCAGCGCTAGCCGGAGATATCATGTGATCAATGTGCTGAACCAGCTCCTTTGTTTCGTGAACGAGTTCGAACGCAATTGGCGGGATGGTCTGTGTCCACATGCGCCATTCTCGCTCGCTGTCATCATCTTCGTTGTCTAGGCCACGTGCTGCAATGGTCTTGCCATGCTCGCCGGCCTCAACCAGCCGCTGTCGACAAGACGACAAGCGCTCAACTTCGCCGGAAACCCCGCTATTTCTAGTCCGAACAACGACCTTGTCCACAACCTCGGCAATCGATCCGATCTCTGCGTTGATTTGTTCAATGGTGGCATTGCCGCGGATGGACTCGACCAGACCTTGAATATTGTTAACCAGCATGTCGGTCTGATCCCCTAGATATACTTTCAGATCCTCTAGGTGAGTATCCTCCGGTTCTTGTACTTCGGGAATCGTTGCAGGACGCTGGTTGTGTGGGTTGTACGCCATGAACCCATTTCCATTGGCCAGGCCATTAGAAACTGCCGGGGCCTGTTCAAAGGACATAGATCCTCTAGGAGAGGTGCACGGACTATACGCGGAAGAGTTCGTGCTGTCTCGTTTCCCGGCCTTTCTGCCATCATCAGAACTCTGCGGAGACGATGGTGAGCCAATTGGCTTTGGGTAATCATCAGGCTGTGTTGTGGTTGTGCGGTTAGAAAAGAAACCCGTAGACTCGATAGGTGTAATGGAGCCATCATCGTCATCGTCGAGTTCTATCGGTGACGAGGAGCGGATCTTGACAACACGCAGCAGTTCTACAAGAGCAGCAACAAGGTGGGAGGCAGCCGCATCGAGCAGGGAAACAGGAGAGAGACCCGCCGCCGATGCGAAATTCTTAGACGCCGTGATGAGGTTGTTGGCGGTAGCAGTGACTCGGGTTCTGAGCTTCTGCTGTTGGCGCACCACTTCTTCATCTCCAGTCTGAGAATCGTCGATGTCCTTGATGATAAAACGAATATTGGCAACAACCGATTTCATAGCGTCAATGACTTTTTCGGGCTCTTCTGTGCGAGCGCGACGCAATAGCTCGTCGATGGAGATCTGGAACCTCGTCACGTTTACATCCTTGACCAGACCACTGGCTTCCGCAAAGCCCTGGTCCCGTATGTACTTCCCTGCCTCTTGTTCCAGAGAGAGGCCAACCGAAGACGTGCGCATGCTCCGGAGCTGTGTCTTTGCACGGGCATAACGGTTTCTCCAATCGCGGACTTGTTGCTCGAGCTGTTCCACTTGTTTTTCCAATTCAGTTTGTCTCTCCCAGGATGGCATATGTTGCTGAGAAAGCGCCTTCATTTCTTCGAGGAATTGTCGCGCCTCGCGTCGGGTTTCTTCGGTGACTTGTTGTTGCTCATGCAGAGCCGACCGAAGCTCTTCGTTTTCTTTCGCAAGTGCTGAGTCGTCAGCGCCAGGACTGCTTTCCTTAGCCGCTTTGATCTCGTCTCGTAGAGCGTTGCATTCAGTAGCGTGCTCCTCTTTCAGTCGATCCAATTCTTCTCGCATTGAGGTATTCAAGTTTTCGGCTTCCGAGAGTCTGCTCAAGAGACTCGCCCGCAAGTCCTCCCATTCCTCCTTCTCAAGATTCGACGCCATAAGACGCGAATTTTCACCCTCCTTTGCTGCTGTGAGTTCTTCATCGGTTTTCTTCTTCTCAAGTTCCATTCCTTCTATCTTCTGACTCAATTCTTGGACTTGTTTCTGATAGTCACTGACGGATTTCTATTTCGAATAAGACAATTAGCACTGTATCTTCTTCAGCATGTTGGAAACGCGTGAGTATTACCTTAGAAGCAGAGCTCATTCTATCCTGATTCGGTGAGCCAAAAGAAGTATCACCTTCATTGGAGAAGATGTCATCATCTTCTTCAACCATAGTACTCTTGTTCGGAACAATAGTATTACTCTGGAACTGTTTCGGAAGCGGCCGGTCGAAGTTGTTCTGCATTGCAGGTGAGGGCGGTGGGTGATAGTCATTGAAAGCTCTAGGGGGGCCGCCTGATCGAACAGAGCTTGCATCAGATGGGCGTCGCATACCGGGGCCTCGGGGGAATCCCATACCATTCACAGGAGTACCAGTTCTGCTCGGAGGTCCGCCAGGAGTGTTTCTCGCAACGGTCTCGACAAATGCTGGGATACGTCTCTCCAATTCACAAAATACATCGGTGGCTAGGTCTCTAAATCTCGGGGAACCGAGTGTCGACAGTTTTTGACGCGCCTGGTTTCGTTTGGGATGGAAGTTCGGCTCGGGAAGCAAGCTCGTAGGATGACCAGGGTTAGGAGCGCCGGGCGGTGGTGGCCTGATTTGTCGTCGCATCAACTCATCGAAAACATCGGTGGATAGTTCAAAGAACTGGACAGATGACAGCCGCAGAAGCTTGTCTCGGGCCTTAACTGGAGGCTTGATCGGGGCCTTGTTCCTGCCGTCATTGGAAGTAAATGAAAGATATCTCCTGAATGCAAGATAATGCTCTCCCAGTATAGCATCCACGTTGTCTTCACGTACGCTTCGTCCGCTCTCACTACGCGCGTATGTACTCGATCGACCAACGGAGGGAGGGGGGGAAGGGCCGCCGACACTCCTGGGTCCGCCGGGAGGGAACCCATTCATCATTGGGCCCGGATTTTCAGAATCTGGAGGCGAGACGACACCACGAGTGTTCGGGTAGAGAGGGTCTGACTGATATCTTGACATGATCGACCAATCGCTACTACCAGCTACAGATGACACAGGCGACAGCGGCGCATTGCGAGTGTTCATGTTCGAGACGAGGACGAGGAAGTTTTACTAGAATCTCAAGCGAGGCGGTGTCCGGCCAGAACGAGGTCGGAATTATGCCTGACAGGGAAAGGGGAGGTTCGAGTGTCCAGGCTAAGGGCGTTCGGAATAGAAACAGCGCTCAATTAGTACCGAGAGCTTGTGTTGTTGTTGGTTGGCAGTCGTCCGAGTCTGAGCGGAACAAACAGATCACCTTATTGGGTCAAAATGCAAATTACAACAAGAAGAAGAAATAGAAGGTGATTTCGGGAGGCGATGCTTGTTCCGGCCTGTTATCGCGGTTGGCGGACGGGAAGCTTGCTAAATTAGTATTGAGCTGATGGCGACCATGAATCGTGCGAGTGGCAGTACCTATTCCCTGTTCATGAACTGAACCAGTGAGTGGCCGGGCAACGTCGCGAAAAACGGGACACGAATGGCTGTCGAAGGGGCGATTCGTGTGTCGAGAGAGCGACCTTGGACAAATAGAGAGAGCGTTCGCAGTTGGTGACCGACACGAAAGTCTCCGGTATCGAGCAAAGAAAGATGGCTCGAAATACGGCGGGAATCAGAAGGACAACAACTACAAGTACTGGTAGAAAGGATGGACTGGCGAGTAAAGGAGGTAGTTTGTAGATTGGTCTACAAGTTCAACAGGTCTACTCGTGATTCTCGCTGGTCGACGGCAGATGCGTATGACCATGGCAGACCAAAAGGCAAGGACGGAAACGAAAGTGAAAAAAAGGATTGGCAGGCGTCAGAATCAACAGCACGTCAGTGGAAAAAGAAGATCACCAAATGATGGAAGCGCGAGAACGCAGCTGTGGAAAAAAGGCTGGTGGTCGAGGAAAGAGGCAGGAAGAAGGGATGGATCTAGATCCGGGTTGGTCCTTGGTAGTCCTTGGGACCTTGACCTGGGCTGCTGCTGCCGTACGCTGAAGACAATCTTCAGCACCGAACCTTCCCTGTAGCCCCGTAATCTGTAGCTGCCGCATGCCCGCAATGGGGAAAGGGGGCTTGTAGCGTCCCCAGTAACTTACCGAGCTACGCGTTACCTATGTGACCCACGTTACTAGCTCGATGGGGCACTTCGGGTATAGTCAACCCTCGTTATGGGCATTTGGTTTATATGAGTTAAGGGTGATTCAAGGATAAACCTCGGTCTTTCCGACTGAATATAATGGGATACAAGGTTATTAGTTTGGATCTTGAATTTAAACAGTGTTCGGTTTGCTGCATATTACGGGGGCTGTGCTTACCTAACCCGGGGAAGACAACGGCTGAAAAAAGGTAGCCAAGCCGAGTCATAATGAGTCTCTCAACGTCAGGATTCTCTCAAGTGAAGAATGATACGAGCCATTCATCAAGCATTCTCTCACAGAAATGAAACCGTACACTACAGACACATGGCCGTTGACAGAGTCTGAGTTACAATCGTTGTAAAGTAATCCGTAGGTGTATAAAGTGACTTCGAGGAGATCGACCGGCGCTTATGTGAAAGATCTGACGCTACGGATCTATAATAATAGCGGACCAAGATCACCAGAGCGTTTTGTTATTAATATTCCCTTTCCTATCCACCGGGAAAGCAAGCATGAATTCATGCGACTCGTATGATGAACATATGTCTGTGCTACACATATCTCCGTAGGTCAGCCATACTACGCATGACTTCGCACGTCATGTAGGTCCTTATTCTCTCCCCCCAACCTCCCCAGGCGCCAGAGTCACCTTGAATCGGTCAAGTCCTCTTGGAGTCCTCCCGTCTTGCACGTTTTGCGCGCGCTATAGCGTTGGGGAGTTACATACATTTGTAATGTAACTACGGAATACCTCCATCTAGGCAACGAGTGTGCTGCCTATCGTACAGATTAAAGTATGGAGTAAGATTTGCCAGGGCATCATCATCTAAACATCTTGATTCTCGGGGAAGATTGTCTCGAGGTACTATGGGGTATGGGGTAGGTAGCAGGCTGGCTCACCGGCATTCTCCCGCGTATGATACGTACTCGTAGCGTACGTAAGTGACAGGAGCTGACCGGAGTTTTAAACAGGATCGCCAGTTCTACTTTCCCTACCGAGCCACCTTAGCATAGCATCTTAAAAGGCATTCCTGGTATGTAATCTTATGGAGTGCTTAGGGGCTGAACCTGTTGACTAACAAGGACGCGTTTCGGCAGCATTTTTTCCCCAAGGAAAAAAGGGTGCTCGCATGGGTTTCGAGTTGTTGTTGTCTCACTTTATTACTTGGTGGTATTGTTTTGATACAAGTCCCGACAACGCTGAGAAGGATTCCAACTGCATTACCCGTAAATGAGTGAGCCCTCTAAAATCCGGAGTATTACTTGCTATCCTTGCAACCTGCAACGGCTCACAGACTTATCGGGAAGATTGGTCCGTTAGTAGGTCAGGCAAGTAGGTATGTACCAACCGTTGTAGTAGTACCTAGGTCTTGGCTATAATGATGGCTATACGAAATATCTATGGCAACGACTACTCGTACTTTGTTTGGCATAACGAATCGTCTGCACGGGTGAGATGTCTGGGTATTCACCAACTTAACAATCTCGTGGTCATTTGTGGATATCAAATGCATGTTTCTCATTCCATGATACTACGACCCTTCGTAGTCTCGTTTTCTCCCTCATTTAGGAAGACTGAAGCTTGGCTGAATTGGCCCCTGATGAGAATGCCTGCCAACTCTCAATTGCCGAGCCAAAAGGCTTGTTCGAGTCTCCTCAAACTCCTGTAGCATGAGGCCAGAGCAAACTAATGAATAAATCCCAGGGCTAAGGTCTTGCCCACACGTCCAGACAGACTAAAAGGTGGTCCCTTTGATCGTCATCCTCACGACTTCATTTCCGTGAAGTGCTTTTCTCGTCATGGCCGATTATCATTAACATGGAACATCTCTGTGAGGTTCCTGGTATCATCGAAAAAGCAAAGTCATTTCCCCAAACTAAAACCAAGCCAATGTCCATGTCGCCGGCAGGTTGGGCCACCGTTCCTGCCACTCGCCGATGATCTCAGGGACACGCTCATCGAATGAAGCTCTGCTGGCAGCAGTGGCCATATCAAAGGCAACGGCGCCGGTGATGTCCCGTTCCTCTTTGGCCGCTTTGTTGAGCGAGTCTGCGAGATCTAGAATGCCTCGTCCACCGATGGACGCTTCCTCATGATTATCCTTGATGTCAACGTTAATGACATGGACAGGACGATTCAAGGGCGATCCACGGTTGAGCAAATCATCTACAACGGCATCCCAGCAGCGTTCTTCACAGGTGAATACGACATCAATCACTCCACCTTCGGTGCCCGCGTAACCGGAGTCCTTAACTTGCTCGGTTCTAGGGACACCAATCTGCCAGTCTTGCCAGCGCTCAGGACCCCACTTGACTTGCCTGTTGCGTCCCAGCATGTTGAGCAGACCATTCGCAGTGTAGAGGCGATGGTCTTTGGCGTCAAGCTCCTTGAACATGGTATCGTAGGAGACCTTATTGAACGGATATACATTAGGCTGATGAATAGTAGGTCCAGGCAGACGGACAAGTGATCCGGTTCCAAAGGAGATGACCGGGTAGTTGGCCTGCGAGAGTCGTAGATGGGCTTCCATAGATCTACGGGATATTAGCTCGCTCGCTTTACGACGCACGCAGCAGCTGGTCCGCAAATCGTGCTTCTATTCTAAATCTTACCTGTTCTGATTACTAGCGCAAACAGTGCAGAACTTCAACTTGAAGCCAGAGTCTTCTCGTTCGCCATTTGTAGCCGGCGCAGGGGCCGCAGCCGTTCCATTCGGACCCTCCATTGCGGGAATTTCAAGTTCACGTTACTTGGGGATCTCTACTCTATCTTCGATCGGAGTCGTTCTTGTCCGCTTCGAACAGCAGACTTATTCAAAAGAGGGGTTAAGGAACCTGGACGACCTTCGCGCAGTGATTGAATTAGCAGATGCTCTTCAGTAGAAATGGCCTTAGAGAGAATGAAGAGCGGGCGCGTGTAGATAGTATTCAGAATTGTTGCGTATAGGTAATATAGGGTGTCAACATATGGAATCAGACAGCTCCAATAAAAATTTCATCATAGAAGCGGACAGAGAGAGCAAACTGAGGGGTGAAAGATGCCTGGTTGGCCACATACCTGATCGTTTCTGGTGAGGAATCAAGGAGTGTAGAAGGCGAAGAGACCGATAAAGCTACGCGGTTGGCGTACAGAAGAAGCTTGGGCAAACCAAGGCGTGGCCGATGCGCATCATACCAAGTCCTGGCAACTAGATACGTAGAAGCGACAGTTGGGACAATGATGGCTCAGAATCAATAGCGACCTTCACATGACGTTGAAATACCTATGTACGTGGTAGGTAGGCTTGTAACTACGGAAATACCATAGACGCGTGTGTAGGCAAGTGGGAAGAAGTTGAGATGAATGTGAGAACGTGCTTTGTGTTGTCAACCTCCGCTCCAGCTATTATCGACCTTACCTGTTTAGGCTAGTGCATCAAATTTTGCTCCCGTGATTGTAGCCGATAGGCAATTAATCTCGATACAGAGATGGACATGCGTATAACAAGCGATATGCTAATATAAGGGCGGACGAACATTACGTCAGGCGGGACCAGTCATGCAAAGGACCCGGTTTGCAGTTGTGCCTGGTACAAGTACGAGTAACCACCGGCGTGTCGAATTTGTGCTCAGACCAAACTGGTGGCTGCCGCGAAATCGAGAATTATGGCTCTGTGAAAGCCTCAGAGCTAATCCCATAACCGATTAGCGGCGAGTGGCTACACCTAGAGAAGCGTACCTAGTGTGCTCCACCAATGCATCAGCCTCCAGTTTGCCAATGAGTGGCGATTATTGGGTGGATCTCAGTTCTAATCTAGCATCGGCCTGAACTTTTACCTGACACGATGGCGGTAGCTGTGCGGTAGCATCAGGGCCGACGGCGTACCTAGCGAAGTACTGTACCGACGACGACACGGGTACCTACTTCAGGAATAAGTAATCAAAGGGATTTCAAGTTAGGTTGGCAGTTTAATAGCAAAATGTACCTACACAATTATATCGGACATTGTGTATTCCGCAAGTTGAAGTTGGGCCATTCACGGGAACGGAATGAGGTAAAGTAATGAGAACGGTAATCTGTATTATTCCGTAATTCAGGCCAAGCTCGAGTCGAATCCCACCATCTTCGCTTCAGCATGCACGCAGTTAGGTACCGATTTAGATAACCTGACGGCGTACGAGGCGTACCAGGTAGACAACGGCAACTCGACAGAGTTATTTTAAGAACCGGTTAACCACGCAGTGCTAGCACGGATTACCGACTCCAATTTCTCCTGTTTTATACTTGTGCAGCACAGGCCCATTATCAGTTGTCGATTCTGGCATACCAATCAACACCTTTCTATTTGTCACGACGTTGAAAAAGACTCCCGAGGTCCCTTTTCCGTCAAACCAACTGGCACCAACGCGAAAAGGAAGGTACGAGGTAGCCGAGCAGATGTCAAGTTTTCCGTACCTACGAAGAATATTCCGTAAAAGGTTCAGTACGGATTACGGATTAGCGCATCACGTGGATATCTTGTGGCAGCTGTTTCAAATTTGCTGACATGCATGAATGGTTGGTTCGTGCGTCGCAGCTCGCTGGGCTCAGCGTGGAAAATATCTACGGGCTGCGGTTACCAGGCACGTCGGTGTTATCTGCAGGTCATCTCATTCCCCCGGGGTAATTAGGGTCCCAGACAACCAGTCAAGCCAACCAGTCAACCAGTCAACTCCGTACCTACCTGCCTATAAAAGATCCCTAACCAGTCATGACAAAGAGCTAAACGCCTGATATGACAAGTTGACAACCGGTAGATAACAAGTGAGTGCAATAATAACGACGAGAGATAATGTAAGATGATATCTGTGGCTTGAAAGCCTTGTCGATAATTGTTTGGAAAGACAATACGCGCGAAATGCCGTCAAGTCAACAAATGAGCTAGCTCATCACTCATTCAGACATGAAGCCGAGTACTTTTGGTCGGTACAAGTTCCCTTCGCTCAGGTGCAAGTTCAAGACTCGCAATCCGGGGAGGCAACCTTCCTTCGATGTACTCGTACTTGCGCTAGCCTGCGAAGTCCCTGATCGGTAGGTAGGCTGTGGTAGCTCGGTAGGATGAGGTTCAGCGCTCTTGCTGCCTGCTGTAGGTACGTCTCCTAGGTACCGGCAAGGTAGATGAAACTTGACGAGCGCTATTCCGTCCAACGCTACTGGTGGAATAGCCCACAGGCGGCCCATCTGGCATCGCCAAGCCTTGCTTCTTGCATACGAACCTGCACTACGGAACTGGTACCTCGGTAACTAAATAATTCCCTGTGCACTAAAATGACTAAGTATGCAACTAGTGTAGTGAAGTTACCTAGCGAGCCTGCCCGACTGCTAGGCCGCTCAGCCGCTGTGCCGACCGTTTCCAGGGCGTGATCGTAGCGAAGGATGGCCGAGCAGCGCGGGGATGAGCGAACGGTGGATACCCAGTCACTGCCCTAAAGTTAGGTACGGCCGACGCTGTAGCAGGCACTAACCTCCGAATGCCCGCGGAGCAGGCACTACTCGTACCTGACGGCCTGCCTTTGCCTTCCCTTCCCCAGCAGTAGCGGCCCCGCGTGCTGCGTACAATTTTCGAGTTGTCTCAAGTTTGTTATTCTCTCTCCCCTTTGTTCCTCCTCCCACAGCGACCTCTCAGACAAACTGCAGCGCCACAACTCAACATCCGAGGGCATTGCCTGCCCAGGACGCCGCCGCGCTCCAGATAGTAACTACTACCTGCCTAGGTACTCTTGCAGACTAGTCCAGTCCAGTACGGCACGAGCAAGGCCCATAGTGACCTGCCTAGAGCCATCTTCGTTCTCCACCTCGTCGACTTCGCCCTCTCGTGCCCTCTTCTCTTTTCACGGCGTTTTCTCTCCTGCAGAAACATGTTGATGCTGCATGTCCGCTCTCAGACTCCAACCTCCCTTGCGATAGTACTGAATACCTCCTCGTACACTGAACCTCCAACCCGGCCAACGTACATGGTCCGCCTAGCATAATTCCCGCGTAAATACATACATATCTACTACTGTTCATCCATCCATCCATCTCTCTCCAGGTCAGTCCCGTCATGCTACCTATGCTCTAATACTTAGAAGCACCCTGCCATCTCGGTCCCTGTTGATCCCTGTCTCTCGCTGTCCATCCATTCCCTGCTTGCCTACCGTGTTTGTTATGCCTTATGCCTACCCGGTAACTATACCTCTGCCTACCTATATGCCTATACCTTCTATGCCTTGGCCTTCGCTTCGTCGTCTTCCCTTCATCTCCCTCCATTTAACGTTCTGCTCGTTGCCTGTCTCCACACCGATGCTGATTGAAAAGCGTCAGCCAAGTCAGCTGTCTATCACCGCTTGACCACCCATCAGTCGTCCTGTCCTGTCACATGGTCGCAACCCGCCGCGAATCATTCACAGGGATTTGCATGCACCGCCGCCATATATCCACGCACTCTTCTCGGCGATCTCAGCTCTGCGATTCTTGACTACCGATCACTGTGTTTTCGTGATTGTCGGCGGCTCGCAGCTTTGCCGAGAGAGGCTGCTAGCCACAGACGACTTCGCTGCCGCGACGTCATTGATTTCTCCTTCTCCTTCTCTCTTACTCCCTCTCTTGCGCATACGCACGCAATATTGAGGCACGAAAAATATCCTCTGTTTGGATATCGATTCCAGGGTACGCACACCACAAAAAAAGCTTTTCCAGAGAGTGCCTCAAGGCCTTCCCGCCTCACAATGGCCACATTCGTTTCGTCTAGCTCATCTCCGGCGACATCGCCTCCAGCAGGACCATTGTCGCATTCTCAATCGGACAATACGACCCCTCCTTCGCTTCCCCCAATAGTCACATCACCATCCTCACGCCGATCCGCAATCCCTCGCCCGATGTCGCACGTTACCAAGAATCGTCTGTCCCAGTACTCGACGGGCTCCATCCCGTCGCGGTCACGACCCGCCTCTCACCTCTTCCCCATCTTCCATTCTAGCCTTTCCTATACCATCGTTCGTGACTTCGCCTATCCGCCCTCGAATCCTATGCACTATGGCCCGCCACCGGAATCCTCCCGACCTCCGTCCGGCATGATGACACCGTCCAATGATTCTCGGCGACTATCCGACCCACCCATGTCATGGGAGAGCAAGACATCCTGGGAATGGAGGGCTGACGGAGGGTACGGAAAGAGTGGAGACCTGGCTCCAATTCATTTCGGAGACGGACCCCCATGGAGTGAGGATGAGGATCTTCACAGCCCTGTTGTCAGCTCGCGACACAGAAAGCACAAGTCCACTTCTGCAACCATTGGACACGGCAAGTCTAGGGGCTCGAGGGAGGGTGATGGATCCTCCATGATGACCGGTAACCACTATGACACAGAGACGAGGTACTATGTTGGCACGAGCGGCGATGGTAGCGAGCGATACTACGTAAGCCAAGGTGGTGAGGCCAACGGTCCCGGCGGAGAGTTTGTCACGTATCCCCCAGATCAAGCTCAGCACTCGGCAGCTGCATACCAGGCAGTGGATCAACAAGCGCAACACTACACCGAGAACAATGTGGGTTATAATTCGGATTCCGATGCGTCTAGTGTGGCATCGTCACCCGGCTTTAATACCTATGACGAGTCTCGTTACTCTCGCGACTACCAGTTCACTATTACCTCGCCAGACGAGGAGATGCACGGCAAAGCTGTTGCGCTGTTTGATTTTGAAAGAGAGAACGAAAACGAACTTCCCCTTGTTGAGGGACAGATTATTTGGGTATCATACAGACACGGGCAGGGTTGGCTTGTGGCAGAGGATCCCAAGACCCAAGAGAGTGGCCTCGTGCCTGAAGAATATGTCCGCCTTCTTCGTGATATCGAAGGTGGTATGACAAGTCTCGTAGGCCAGGGCAATGTGGGCGACGACTCGGCAGTATCTACTGATGATGGTACCCCGACACAAGCAGAGAGTACAACTCAATCTAGCCCTACGTCTCAACCTGGACACGCGGCATCTTCGAGCCTGTCAAATGGATATCACCAACCCATAGTCTCGACGTTCTCAACCTCAAGCAAAGACCTAGATCCTTACCCACAACATCTGCTGGGTCAACACGGGCAAGCACCACAGGTCGTGCATTATCATGGTCAGCGGGGAGGGAGCCAGTCCCAGTCAAACACACCAACTGGACAGAATTCATTCGATTCTACGCTTGGCCGACGAGGCAGCTCGGACACCAGGCGCAGTGATTCCATCTCCTCTAAATTTCAATCATTAGAGATGTTGCCAGATGCAAGACTTTCTCTCACAGCAGGCTCTGACATACCAAGGGTCAAGGAACAAGAGGCAAAGGAACAGGGTGAACCGCTACGGTGACAGCTAAAGGCGGCCCTAGCAACATACCTAAGTTTTATATGAGTCTGAAGACAGACATGGCTCAAACTCGCAGGCCGTACAGATTCACGCCTTCACGATATGACATCTCATGGCGACCAGTAGCTGGGCTTAGCCGGTAAAGATTATTTGCCGATGGTTGTACTGTACCTACAGCTTCCTAAGCTGCTCAATCATGTTTACGCCAGATGCACCGTACGAGGACTTTGGTATTGCTAGAGCCTCCCATTCGCGATTTTGTCTATCTTGAACCTGAATGCTGGGTCATATCAAAAAGAAGGGGAAGCCATTCTCAGCATTTGATTTCGATCAAGACGAAGAGTGACTGGATAGATAGTGGTGTATAATTCCCGACAACCAGAACGGACAGACGAGAGGGGGTTCGGATTGTCGGAACGAAAGAGATGAGACGTTTCCTTAAAAAAGGGAAACGATCTAATTATATGTTTGACATGAACGAATTGACACAAATGATTTAGCAATTACTCGTACTGCACTGCACTGCCTTTTCGTTCTTCGGTGTGACTGACTTGTTGATTCTTGTTCTCGATTTGCCCCTTATGTTAGCTCATATGTAGCTATAAATACCCGTTCTCTTTTTCCATCGCCATGAATATAGCACTGCTTTGGGAAACTCGTGATTCACTCGAGGACTCGGTCAATCAGATTCTCTGTCTGTACCTCTTTTATTCCTGTAGATATTCCTCCCGTAGTTGCTGACTACGATAACTGTCCCTCCCCCGAGTAATATCATACGCCCGTTGCGTCTATGATAACCCATCCATCATTGTCGTATCCGACGACACCCATAAAGGGACTCATTAGAAGTACCCTTGGTCTCATCTCCTCTTCAGGTAGATTCATGCACGAGGCGCGTGAATGTCTTCCTTCTTCCTTCTTCCCAAACCAAACAAATCCGAGTCGAGTTGAGTGCCTCGATGGTGTAGATTCCGTTCGTCAAAGCGTATTGCGCACCGTATGTCTTGTTGTGCGTAGTGTTCTGAGTGTCCGGACGAAGATATGCAGTATCCAGCGACAGGAAAGGGCGATCAATTATCTTGGTAGGGGGGCGCGAAGACGATCAATTATCTTGGTAGGGGGCGCGAAGACATATATATCCTGGTATGCGCACGAAGCCGCCAGGCCACCATGTTGGCCGTCTCTCAACCTGGCCTGCAGGAAACCCATTGTAGTAACGGGAAACACATGCTCGGTCCACTGGGCATCGATCTTGGCCTCGTTGTTCCAGGCTGGAAACACCATGCCGAGCCGAGATGCCGAACTCTCGGCAACGGAATCGCGTTGTCGCCAAATCATGACGACAGGTCGCCTACCAGCCTCGTTGGACCCCAGAAAAGTGCCCCACAGAAGCTTCGTCAAGGTAGTAGGGGACGCATGTTGCGTTCCTTGAGTAGTAGGGAGAGCGAAGCGGCGGGAAGGGGGCAATGCGGAATCGGGACCAGAACACCCCAGACGAACGTGAGGCACAAAGGATGCGCGTGAAGTAGGGTGTTAACACCGGCTGAAGTCGAGCCGAGATGGCAAATCTCGGCAAGAGAATCGCATTGTCGCCATGATTTGGCGACAACGCGACAATTTTGAAAATCGATATATATAAGAGAAAACAAGACAAGGGGGGAGGCCCTGCCAGGGCAAAAGGATTGCTTCGATCTCCTGTTTGTGGGCCCCCCCGATCGTATTGTCGCCATGGCGACAATACGATCAGTGAATATATATATATATATATACATACATATATATAGAGAAAGAAAAGGGAATAAAAGAGGAACCATACCAGGGCGAAAAGGTTGGTTTATCTGTCGCTGACAGGTTCGCGTTGCAGTTGTTCATCATGCTCGTTCCAGTTCTGGTTCTTGGTAAAGGTCGCTCGCAAAAGGAGAGAGCGGGATGTCGATCATGATTTGGCGGCATCTTGTGTGAATGTGTAATATATAGAGACAAGGGAAAAGGAAAAACCCCCCGGTCCCATATTGGCGAGGTAGGATGGTTGCCTCGATCTCCTGTTTGTGGGCCCCCAAACTCATCACATTTAGCCATAGCATGGCAACAAGTTTTGTGAGTTCATATATAAAGGGGATCGCATCGGCTCCCTGGCATAGGAGGATCTGTTTGGCGACGGTCAGCTTGTGTACTAGCGTGGAGAGGGTTCTACTTGATGGGGAGGACTTACGCCATCAAGTTCGCGCTTGTTGGCCTCTGGCTTGGAGAGAGCCGAGACGGAGACCGAAAAAGGGGAAGCCAACAAGCCAAGCAGGCTTGTTGGCCAAGGTTTCAGGGGAGGAGAGAATGTGCTGTCGTCCTCGATGGCGACATCTTTTATGAGTATTTGATATATATAGAAAACAAGAGAAAACAAAGCCTCGTTGACAAGGTACGAGACTCCATCTCTTGAGGCGCCGCCAGAAGCGGAGAATCTTGGTCGCGGGCCCGGGACCAGGACCCCGGAGGCAGCGATGTGGAGGACGTGACGGTCGCGGATTTTGATCACCTCTTCTAGCAGAGAGAAGGGTAACGAGGAGTCAAGACAGCCGATTTGTCTCCATTCCGAGGGTTCGAATGGAAAATCATCTTGAGCTTCACGATCTGTGCCGGTTGGTAGAGCATGTTTGCCAGGTAGACGTCGGCGATCATGACCAAACGCACAATGGCGATGTCACGGAACTAAGACTCGGCAGCGCGGCCCACATGGCGCCGGCCTGCTATCTATACCAAAGGCTAGCATGCCTCACGGAAACTTCTTCTTCCTCCTCATGCGATAACAATAGTCCATAAACCTGTTCGGAATCACCGTAGGTGCGTGTCGTGACAGGCGACGGTGCAATCCGGAATGTAGATGTGTAGAATCTGTTAGAAATCTTGAGTTAAAAGAATTGCGATTGAGCGTCGGACCAGATGTTTTAGGAAAAGCTGTCGTAGTGACAGGGGTCGACCGAGGGTTCGCCGACGGGGCGAAGGCCGAGAAGTGATGGTGGTGTATGTATATGTGTATAATATCAATACCGGAGCATGTTGAAGGATGTTCGGCGACGGACGCATTGAGTTGTGGTTCGTCGGCAGGCTTGCGTCTCTTCGGGTCACTTGTGTGTATGTAGATATGTATAATATCAATGCCGGAGCATGTTGAAAGATGGACGACAGACGCATTGAGTTGTGGTTCGTCGGCAGGCTTGCGTCTCTTCGGGTCACTTGTGTGTATGTAGATATGTATAATATCAATGCCGGAGCATGTTGAAAGATGGACGACAGACGCATTGAGTTGTGGTTCGTCGGCAGGCTTGCGTCTCCTCGGGTCACTTGTGTGTATATGTAGATATGTATATATCAATGCCGGAGCATGTTGAAGAATGTTCGGCGACGGACGCATTGAGTTGTGGTTCGTCGGCAGGCTTGCGTCTCCTCGGGTCACTTGTCTTCGAGGAGTATCGCAAGGAGGCCGGCACATCTCCCAATCAAGGGGAACCGCAATGGACCAAAAGGCAACTGACCCCGAGGAGGCCGGCACAGCTGCCAATCAAGTGGAACCGCAATGGACCAAAAGGCAACTGACCCCGAGGCCGGCACATCTCCCAATCAAGTGGAACCGCAATGGACCAAAAGGCAACTGACCCCGAGGCCGGCACATCTCCCAATCAAGGGGAACTGCAATGGACCAAAAGGCAACTGACCCCGAAGAGGCCGGCGGCACATCTCCCAATCAAGTGGAACCGCAATGGACCAAAAGGCAACTGACCCCGAGGCCGGCACATCTCCCAATCAAGTGGAACCGCAATGGATCAAAAGGCAACTGACCCCGAGGAGGCCGGCACAGCTGCCAATCAAGTGGAACCGCAATGGACCAAAAGGCAACTGACCCCGAAGAGGCCGGCGGCACATCTCCCAATCAAGTGGAACCGCAATGGACCAAAAGGCAACTGACCCCGAAGAGGCCGGCGGCACATCTCCCAATCAAGGGGAACCGCAATGGACCAAAAGGCAACTGACCCCGAGGCCGGCACAGCTGCCAATCAAGTGGAACCGCAACCCAATGCGCTAGGGTGTCAGATCGGGACCTGGGACGGCGGCTCCTCCTGACGGCAGGAAGCATCTCCGTCGATAGCTGCACCGCGCCAGGACACAACCCATCTCGGGGCTATCTTGCTCGACTGCCGCTTTCCACAAAGCTAAGTACCGTCAGTGATGATCATCTTACACAACAATGAGCTCGAATTCCAGATTAACTGACCATGTGGAAAGCGGTTAGGTCGAGCTACGACAAAATGAGTCGGGTAGGGCATTCATGTGAGGCCCAAGGGAGGGGCCCTGGGCCTTGGCCTCGGCGTGTGTGACCTCCATCTGGCGGGTACGCGAGTCACGCAGGGTGATGAAGGGGACCCGGCCGACGACGAGGACGAGGCGGGGATTTGTTTGGGAGACCACGATGGTGTGATTGGAAGAAGGCGAAGCAGACCGAACTGCGACTGTCTCTTATGGTGAAGAGTGGGAATAGTATTGATAAATATATATAGGACCGGACGCGTCTCGAGAGACGCGCCGCGCCGTGCCGCGCCGCGCCGGCTAGGTTCACGTTAGCAAGAATCGAAACCCGAAGGGAGAAAGAGAAGCTTACCGTTGTTCTGCGCCGGCATTAGAAGCCGACGCATTGAACTCCCATGGACCGCTGGTCCATTGGGGACTCTGTAGGTGTGGTCAAAGGCATGGTGGAAACCCGACGTAGACTGGGGGATCCGTGAGTGATGATTGTGTTGGTTGTGTTGTGGGTGAAGTTGTGTCTGGCCAAATGCACCGAGGGAAGAATTCCCTAATACCCACCTGGCACCTCCGGTTGGGTACCCACTCGTCCCCTACCTCACCACCGGAGCACCGTGCCGAGTGTGGAGTCTTCCGGCGAAGCAAACAAGCAAGTAATATGGGTCCCGGTGCAGAAAGGGGCCCGTGCTCACAGTGCGTGATGGCCGAGTGAATAAACAATGCATTACATACCATCCGGCCGGGACAGAAAGGGGACCGTGCCCACAGTGCGTGATGATCAAAGCATAACCTCAATAACAGTTACGTACCTAGGCCGGGCACGACTCACAGTGCTTGAGGACTTGCCCTGGGGTGGGGAGTAGGTATGTAGATAGGTGCCTGCTGGGGGGCGTTGGTGGAGGGAAGTCACTGCCTGTGTTATTGTAGCCTGTGCGCAGAGTGACAAGCAGAAGAGTGGGTGGGGGAGAAGCGAGGAAGAACTGAAGATGCCGGGGGACGTCGGCTTGCGGGGGACCGTTTTGAAGATTGAAGGCTAAGATGAGAAATGCTGAGATCGCGGCGGATGTAGAAGTAACTCGGTAGAGCGGTCGGCTCGAAGTGTCGCGACGCGTGATGCGTGCGCACCGCCTGCGTTATCGTAGCCCGTAGAGGGCGGTAAACAAAAGGGTAGGTGGTAAACAATCGCGGCAGGACTGAAGACGTCTGGAGACGTCAGCGTGCAGGCGCCCAGTCTATAGATAATAGCTGGGACGATGTTGCTGAGAGCCTCATCGTGGTGAATATAGAAGTGTCTTGGTCGAACGGTGGGCTGGAAGTTGTCGTGATGCGCGTGAACGCGGTTGCGGATGCTTGTCCCTACTGCGCGCAGACACAGCGTACAGAAGAGAGAATGGACGGGCGGCGTCGAAGGAATCTATCGCACGCGACGTGAGTAAGAAGAAGACAGGACATGGTTCCAGGACGGCGTCGTGACGGGTGTGGATTTGGAAGTATGGTCGACGAAGGGGACAGGTGGCGGCGAGAAAATGTTAGGATGCTGCGGGGAAGTTCTGTCTTGGGTTCTGTTCGTGGGAGATGTATGTAAGGTGGAAGAATTGTTTTGGCACTGCCGAGCACGGAAGATGTTCCTATAGTATTTGCAAGGTGGATCTGGCACAGAACGCGACTTCCCCCTGAGTGTGATTACGAACGTCGGTTGATCTATTGGCTGATTTGCTAACGACTCACGTGAGGGATTCAACGAACAATGTATTTGAGCACGTGAAGACCTGAGAATTGGGTGATCAGCATAGGTTTAGAGGCTATTGGCCTCAAAGGGAAGGCACTCAATCGCAAACAGAATGGTAGTAGTTCACCTCCTAGACGTGGCATCAGGTAAGCCACACCAAACAAGTGCCATAGAAGATGCGAATAACAATTCTGAAAATGCTACTCATAAAGGGTATCAATTCTGCATGCGTTCATTCTTCTATTCAGGAGAGTGTGAGTCAAGACTGCGAGGGACCACCAGCCCCCTCTCGTCGCAATTCATCATCCGTTTTCATGCTTTCTTCCAACGCCCTTCTCAACTCATCATCTTCATCAATATCCTTAGCATTCGCGTCATGGAACGCCGCCTCTGCAAGACTCTGCTGCTTGACATACTCCATCACCATGTCCTCTTCCGATCTCAACGAATTGAGACGCGCTAACTCTTGCTGGTGAGCCTTCTCGGACTCCGCAAGCGCGCGTTGTAGCTCCTCTTCCTCGTCGGGCTGCTGCTGAGCTTGTTCGGCTTGTGAGGCTTCGATGGCTCGACGAATTGCATCTTCGTCGAATTCAGCATATTCGTACTGGCCTTGCTCCAGTATACCATGCTCTTCCTGCGACACCTCAAGAGCCCTCTGGTATTCCTCATCATCGTTACGATGAGAAGGGTTTTCGGGTTGCGATCGCGCATGGATTCCGGTAGCAGTTTCGTCAACATTGCCCTCGTACTCGCCATCGTACATGTTGATAGCCTGCCGTTGATTCTCCGCGATACTGAGTTTGATAGCCTCCTCAATCAGAGCTTGATACTCCTCGTCGGTGATATCTTCCAAGTCGTCAGGTGATAAGGGGGAAGCCGATTTTTCGCCTAGAATCGAGCGGCTGACAGGAGAAACATGATCAGATACGTTTCTGTCCTCAGGAGACAAAGAGGGATCCATTGTTGTTGATTGCGTCCTGATAATGCCTACGCTGGATCGTATGGCTTGCTCGATGCGGGAATCTTCCGTTGCGTCGCCTCTAGAGGTTTCCCGAACAGCATTTTGAATCGCGTTTTCGAATTCGTCGTCCAACTTACGGGGCTTGTCGGTTGTGGAATCGCTTCGAGAATCGTCCGAAACAAGTGGGCTTTCCGATCGTCTTCCCTTCCAATCCTGTAGCTTTTGCCTCTCATTTGTGCTGCTACTTGGAGACTGACTTGTCCCATATACCTCGCTCAGATTGTTTGCACCGACGGTAGTTTGCTCAGGGGCCGAGGGCACTGGGTCTCGAGATTTACCCTTCTCTCTTTGCTTCAACAGGTAGAATGCCTTCATCTGGTCCCTAAGACTTAGCCAACGTGCCTCGATATCTTCTTGCTCTGCAGCTGTAGACTGATTGAAATCGTTGTTGCCCTGAGCAATCCGCGATGCAACAATGTACTTGTAAGCACTTTGTGCACTAGAATATACAGAATCAATAAATGTTATCCCGTACTTCTGATATCTCCGGAACAAGAGGGGTATGACTTCGAACTCACAATCTATTGCGAATCTCCGCATGAACACCAGCCATAGTATAGGCGGGTATGGACCAGAACGCTGTAGAGGAATGAGTATAAGCACTTGACGGATGAAGGGACCACATTACCAGCAGAAGGCTTTAATATCAATCCACCAATACCTTTACCGAAGCCCTTGAGAAGGCCCGCGCCACCTTCTTTCTCGGCACCCTTGAGCGGCTGGGTCACCAATCCCGTGATACCGTCATACAGGCCGAACCCAAACTCTTTGCTCGCCACTTTGATGCCACTACTGAAGCTGGTAACCTTCTCTGTAGGGCGGACTGTATCGTCATTGTATAAGTTAGGAGCATTTCTGAAGCCTCTTGCGAGGCCCATGCAGAAGTTCATGGGACTTTTCATTCCGGTGACAATAATGTCATTGATACTCTTGCCAGTGTCCAGAACTCGTTCCAGTTTCACATTTGTGCTTTCAGGGAGTGGTATTCCGGTCATTTTTGCAAAGTCCTGGGTACCACTGGCCGAACCCGTCGAGGGTTGAGTGGGTTTACCTTCAGTGGCATTTTCTGCCGTCTTGGGATTGAGCGGATCTACTGTAGCCTTGAACAGATCTCTGGGTATATCAGCTGCAGACATGAATACGCTGGTGATATCGCCGACTAATGCTGACGTGCATGCCGAGATTGGGTCAGTGGGGTAATCCTCTGTGTGATACTCCTTTGCTCGGAACCTGTCAAGAGTTAACCATGGTGCCCACGGTAAACTGAATGCCCTACTTCATACTTACAGCTTCAGATCCGAATATTGAATGAAACCACTATTCACGAGTGACGTGGCTGCAAGTGCGCTCAGGTGTGTGTTGCTCCGTCTGACACGCCATACGGCCACGCGACTAGGGGCAACAGCGCATCGAAGAGTGTCGACATTGAGGTGATTGTGAAAACTTTGACACCCAACATCGGTGCCCTTCTCTTCGCGGATTTTCTCGCCAAGCTGTTTTGCCTTCTCTTGTGTCTCTGGTTTCAGCGCGATCCTGATGGCTTCAGCAAGAGCCTGCGCCGTCAACTTCTTGAATGGTATGGGCTCTGGCCCCGCACCGGCTCTTGCTACCATGGCGCCCCAGAAAGGCTGATCTCCGAAGAAAGGCACGACAATGGTAGGTTTGCCTGCTTGGATACCGGCAGCTGTAGTTCCAGCACCACCGTGATGACATACTGCCGACACGTGATGGAATAGCCAATCGTGTGGCACATTACCAAGCATGAAGACACCATCAGGGACGCCCATAGAATCAGCGCCGAGGCCACCCCAGCCTTTTGATACCAGAGCACGAACACCGGTTTCGGCCACAGCGTTGAAGATTGTTCTGGTGAGCTCATTGGGATCATCGACAACGATGGACCCAAATCCAATGTATACTGGAGGAGGTCCGGCAGCAAGAAATGCAGCAAGTTCTGGATCAGGGGTGTATGATGAGGCCAAGTTTAGGAAGTAAAAGCCAGCAATATCGATATGACTACCCCAGTCATTCGGCTTCGGAATGAGCGCCGGGGACCTGTATCTTTCGGTTAGGCTTCATGCGCATTGTAAGCCATTTGTCTTACTTACCAGCAGTATGTATAGGGTATCCGCAAGCGCGTCAAGATACCTGGGCCCCAGATCATAGCAAGTGGTTCAAGGTCAAGGACCTTGGTTCGAAAGCGGTTGATGACGTCGCCGAGTCCCTGCCATGTCATCATCTCGACCATGGCATATGACAGGTAGTTGGTCGTTACCGGGTCAGTATTGGATGACTGGATGTTTGCAAGGGGTTGTGGAAATGCCCTGGTTGGGGACCAGGGCATACTGCCGGGTAGCATGATTAGCCTCAGGGGCTCACACGTATAAAGGGGTTTGCTCACGTAAACATCAAGTGTAGAGGCACTCCAAGTTTCTCGGCAACATGAACGTGAGCAAAGCTTGGAGGATTAGCAATAATAGCATCCGCGACGAATGGTTCATGTTGCGAATCACTCGCTGCTGAGGTCGCATAGGATGCGCGATCCTCGTCGCCACTGCTGAAGCGCGGCGCGGGTCCCAGACCGTTGCCCGTCTCTATACAAGATCTCCAGCAACCCATGACAATCTGACCAATACCTTTTCTCCGTTTCGCAATCTCGCCATTCTTGAGCGCATCCAACCCTGGCATGAGGCCGGGATTCTTGACCATGAAAGCCATGAGTTCGGCAGGGTCACCCCCTATGGAGAAGAACTCTAAGCCATTTTCCTCAACGAACTTCTGAAATGTAGCATGCGTAGCAACGCGAACACGGTGGCCGTACGTATCTTTCAGCACACGTCCGAGCGCAACAAAAGGCTGAACATCGCCTCGGGAGCCCACGATCTGTATGACCACATTGAGTCGCGGCGGCGGTGGTTGACCGGGCCGACCACCTAGACTTGGGGGTATATAGGGGGGGTGGAAGATCTGCGGCGGAGAGCCGGGCTTCGTGGCTTAACTGGCTGCGTAGAGTAGGTGCAATGAAATCGGCAAGCTGCCTGCTCGTCTGCCTGATGTTGATATTGACGCGACCGTCATCTGCACAGGGCATCCCGCATCAGTAGGAAGTACGAGGGGGAACACGGCGGCTCCACAAGACATACCCGTCACGACAGCGCCGGCATCGAAACCTGACTGGTGGATGTCTAGCTGGTCATGAAATTCGCTGTAGGCGGGAGGCACTTCATTTTCGGCAACCAGCTCCGGAGACTCGGGGAGAAAGCCATTCTGGGAGTTTCTGCTGTCTCCCGAGGATCTTCGTGGTGGAAGTTGAGGCAGACTAGTCGGAGCTGCAGACCGAGCGGCGACGGCTCTCCTCTTGTCGTCTAGGATAGACATGGTCACAGGGTTTTGTTTTTGCCTATTTAGTAAATGTCTAGGAAAGGGTCGGCAATACCCAAATAAAGATGCTGATGGGCAATAAAGGAAGAAGCAGTCAAGCAACAGCTCAAGACGCTAGGTTAGGTCCTTTAGGTCGACGTCACTCATATTAGCCAGGATGTACGGGATATCACTCGATGATGAACATGTTCAGTGCTGGATAGTATCACGAAGACAAGATCGATGATTCGTAGTGAAGGTAAAGAACGCGAGAGTGAGTTGGAGTGAAAGATGATATTACTTGCATAGTACGGAATGTTGGCTGCCTAGAAATGGTTTATCGGTTGCGTGCGAGTGAGTTTGGGATTCTCATCTCGACAAGAGCTGAGGACGTCATGAGTGCGGCGCAGCTGAGCGCCCGAGGTACCTAAAGGTCCGCTTCTCTTGATGTTACTATACCGGGGGTATCAGACTATCAGATATACCTCGCATGTTTAACCTTCTAACGGGGCTGCAAGCCTCATAAATCAGCCCCATTCAGCCACAAAAAAACCATTTGGGGGGCATAACCCCCACTCTAGCTACCCCGCACCAACCGGTCGGCCGTGCCATCACCGTATCGACAGCTGGAAACAGTTGTGAAGATCGGACTCGGAGCGGGAGTCGAGGTCACCTTCTGTGAACACCGCGCAGCAAATCGCATTCTTCCAATTGTCAAACATGAAAATGAAAGCCGGCCTCAACAACAGAGTATCTCTCCCTTCATAGTAGTATATTTTTTTTGGTAGTTGTTCTCGACCATCAGATGAATGGTACACCTTGAAGACAATTTTTAAGCAACGAGTCTCCCGTCTGATCTGTGTCACCAGCCGGTGCGACTCGTCTCGCTGAACTTCATGTGCCAATAAACCACTTACACCATTCATACCATATTATCACTCATTGGATTCAATATTGCGTATTCATCAACCTAACCTTAGGATTTATAACCTATCGTTTTTGAAGACTCACCTTTTTACCTCACGAATGCCATAACACATTTTGTGAGAATCGCCTGCTCTCCCGCTCGGCCGCGGCCAGAAGAAGAGAGACCTGCAGTGCGACGGATCTCCGTTCATCGGGCCGAAGGAGCTGATGGGACGGCAACGGATCGCAAGTGCGACCCTCGCGACGATGGAGGTACCGATACCTTCGCGTCCCCCATCTTCCCCCTCCTTTGCCCCCAAATACCGTTAAGGCAAGGGACCCTGGAGCTAAAGCCGACGTCTTCCGCCCTCCGGATTGCTATCATTCTCGATTCTTACTCAGCATTTAGAGAACCATTGGTGGGGTGTGACCCCCATGGATATCTCTCGTCGCCTCTCTCGAAGTACAGATACGCACTCATTCTCGAGCGATCACTCCGATTCTCGTCATATCATTGTAATCCCAGCAGCTACATACTCGTACGTGTAGATAGATAGCGCATGGCGCGTGATACTACTTACTATATATAAGAAGTCAAGACACTTTCGCGTCTTATCATTGCTTTCTCTTGCTTCGCTTTTGACTTCATACTCACATCGCCTCCTCAATCGCGACAATTACCCGCCTAGAAGATCCCCTTCTCCTTCAGCTTCTCCTCCTCCCCCTCTCACCCAACAGTAAATAGAATCGCGACAATGGCGGCAACACCGCTGTCCAAAGACCAGCTGCGAGCCCAGTTCGTGGGAAAGACCCTTCACGATGTCCCTACTCCTTCCATAGTGCTCGATCTGGCAAAGGTCGAGACGAATTGCAATCTCATGCTTGAAGCCGCCGAGAGACTGCAACTCAACTGGAGAGCGCACATCAAGACTCACAAGGTCAGTCTAGCCATATGATCTGATTTACAGCCATTAAACATTCATTAACTGATATTGAGCATAGACAGCCGAGTTAACAAAGCTACAAGTTGGCGACAATGCCTCTACGCCAGTGAACATCGTGGTATCAACTCTCACAGAGGGTGAGAACGTGTTGCCTTTACTCAAGGAATATCAGGCCAAAGGCCGGAAAGTCAACGTACGTCTCATCCCCTCCAAACCATGAACCCCTTTACTAACACGCGCAAAAAGATGCTCTACTCCTTCCCGCTCTTCCCCTCAAGCATAAACCGCCTAGCAGCGATGTCATCAGAATTGGGCCCCGACGGTCTAACAGTAATGATCGACCACATCGACCAAGTCAAGCACCTCACCTCCCTCGCCTCAAAATCCGGCAACCCCCCTCTCGTCTTCCTCAAGGTAAACGTAGGCGGCAACCGCGCCGGCGTGCCCCCCCAACACCCCGGCCTGCGCCTCCCTCATCCGCGAACTCCTCCTCTCCCAAACCGTCGGCTCCTCCATCCTCTGGGGCGTCTACTCCCACGCCGGCCACTCCTACGGCTCCCGCAAGGACTGGGAAGCCATGAACGTCCTCGGCGACGAATTCGCCGGCGTCTACGAAGTCGCCCGCGCCATCACCAAGGAACGCCCCGACCAGCCCCTCGTCCTCTCCGTCGGCGCCACCCCGACCGTAACCACGCTCCAGCACCCCGACTTCCAGGGCGATGGTGCCAGTGAAGGCGCCGCGACGGGTCTCATCAAGGACCTGATCGCGCGCATGCGCGCCGACGGTCTTACCCTCGAGGTCCACGCTGGCGTGTACCCGACCCTCGACGTGCAACAACTCGCCGCGCGCTCGCGGGACTCGTCCTCCCTGAACCCGTCCGCCATCGCCGTGACCGTCGTCGCAGAGGTCGCCTCCATCTACCCAGAGCGTGGTCCCGACGGGTCCACCGAAGCGCTCATCAACGCCGGCTGTATCGCATTGGGCCGTGAACCCTGCGAAGACAAGGGCGAGGTGAAGGGGCAGCACTACAACTCTATGGGTATACTGATGCCGTGGAACGGGGTCAAGAACGTTGTTCCGGGCCCGGAATTCCCTGCTGTGCACGGGGGCTGGCAGGTTGCGCGGTTGAGTCAGGAGCACGGCGTGTTATCGTGGAAGGGGGATAAGAGCGGCGAGACGCCGTTGGCTGCTGGACAGCGCGTGCGGATCTGGCCGAATCACTCTTGCATCACGGGTGCGGCGTACGCGTATTATCTCGTTGTTGATTCGCGACGGAGTGGGAGGGAGGATGAGGTTGTGGATGTTTGGACGAGGTGGAATATGTGGTGATTCCCCTTTTCTGGTCATCTCTAGTTGGTTAGCATACACACACATATATATAGAAAGACAGCAATTGATACCTCCACATATATTCAAATCACGAAACAAAGCCTCAAGAGTAAACGGGTATCGAATCACATTTGAAATAACTAAATCGCCAGTGACGAGATACCAGTAAGTAGACAACATCAACGCCCCTCAAGTAAGGATCTCCGTCCCTTACTTATAAAGTCTACCCTCATTACACACCCTTGATGTCCGCCCCTCCGCATTGATTTTTTCTCTTCTCGACGAGGGGAATCCTTAATCTACATTTTTCACTAGAACTCCATACGCCACCCTCAGTAGAAGACAATCGAGAAAAGCAAAAGAAAAGCAATAAGCCTATAATCGTCATGCTCGTGAAACTCGGATTCCGTTTTAATAGGAGACCTCCCTGTTCCAAAGATACAGAGAGGGCCAGGAGGTAAAACGTCCTCTATTTGCATCGCTTCTCGACGATGTTGGCACCGTTCTCCTCGTACTCCTTGCGTGAGATCCACATCTGGTGGAAGGTTCCCAAACTGGCGAGAATGCTTCCACCGATCCAGGCGCCGAAGCGACGCTCCGTCGTCAAGCCGGCGGCGTGGAGCTTGATCTTCATGCCCGGGTGCATGGCCAAGAGCTCGTTGTTCAGGCGGTCGTTGAAGCCGTTCAGCAGACTGGTACCACCGGTGACCACGACGTTGCCGAGCAAGTTAGGACGCAAGTCAACGTCGACGGCGCTGAGGCATGCCTTGATGAGCTCGGGGATGGTCTGCACCTTGCCGCTCTCAGGGGTCCAAAGCGCTGCGGTCTCGTCCCACATACCCTCTGAGGCGTGATGCCGCTGTTCCCGCCACATCTGGTTCGAGCCGTTGGGCATCTCGAATACACGGCCAGGCTGCATCTTCATGAGGTCTTCGTTTCCGGGGTTTAGGAACCGGCCAGGACCCTTCCAAACCTCAACCACAGACTGCTTGAATTCGGTCAAGAGTCGCTCCTCTTCGTAGGCGCGGTACGACTGTGAGATATCGAATGGGAACGTGCGAATTCTAGCTTGTGCAGGAGCCCCAGCATCGACCGGATTCTTAGATTCGATCATGTAGTAGGGGATGATGTCGATTTTAGGATCGTTGCGTTCCCACATCGTCCGTACCTGCTGAGACAGCCACAGACCACCGACGGGCGACTTCTGGATTGAGCGCTTGAGAATCATGCCATCGTGAATAGCAGTGACACTGGTGTTGGCGCCGCCGACGTCAACCACAAGAGCTGATGCCTTACCGGCGGCGAAGGCAGCGCACACTGGTGTACGCGACATCCAGAAGGCAGGGCAGCCCCAGTTCTCCATGGCAATTTCGATGGCCTTCTCGCGGGCCTTGCCCGTATTCCAGGGCGCCTCGGTCATGAGAAGGGGGTTCTCGACTAACGGCTTCTCCTGGTTTTCGATATCCTCCATAGCAACGTCGCCCTCGCCGTCGGTCATCGATTCGTTCTGACGTCTGCGGTTCGCCGCAGCCTCGCTGTCGGGTTGCAATCTCTTGATCAGCATATATTCCCACAGCTTAGTCGCGGTATCCCAATCCTCAACAACACTCTCGGTGCGTGACATGTAGTTTTTCACTTCAAGGTCGGCGCGGGGGAACAGGCATTCATCGCCGTAGAGGTCTCTGTATGTGACGGTTGTAGAGTCGGCATTGCTGTTCTTTATGCTAGCATAGGAGGACGGCAGCACGGATTTAGGGACATCTTCGCCAGCAAAGCCAGCGCGTGTGTGGCAGTAACCGGGATCGAGAACGAGGGCGGAGACTTCGTCTGGACAGTTTCGCGATCAGCCAACCATCCACTGCCAACCATCTGCAGTAGAGCATCACTTACCACCGCCATAGACATCGAGGGGCGCCTGGGTATTCGGAAGAGGCTGTTGAGCCGCCATGATGGAAATTTGCAGGGAGACAAGTGAAGGAAAGAAATGCGACGATGACTGAAGGGTCGTTGTCGAATTGAATTGGAAAAATGGTTGGAAAGGTTCAGGCGCGTCTTCGTTCACTGCAAGAATGGAGGTACAGTTAGCTGTAGCTTCTCACGTTGGTTGTGGCTGGTGGCTTAGAGCACTGGGGCAACTTTATCATTACGTAATGCAATGTCTTTAAAGCAAAGCCCCGACAAGACAGCTACTACGTGTAACTAAATATCCGCACAGTATATAAATAGATCGCATAAGTTGCAGGTGACGAAACAGCTGGAGCTTCTTCAACATTGGTATCAACGACGCGCCAGTCACTGCACCCATCGGTGTGGTCAAGGAGAAGCACATTGCGACAGGTCAACTTACTTTGCAGTCGCCTTTTAGAAATGGAAACTTGTCAGGTGTTGTGGACGATATAGAGTGACCAGCATGTCGCTGCTTTCCGACGACGAAGAGGATGCATTCCTCTTCGACAACCAATCCAGCGCCTCGTCCTCCGGCGATGACGACGACGACGAGCCATTTCCTCCCTCAATACTCAGTCAAAACCAAAACTACTTTGCGCCTCCATTCTATGGACGACCGCCCACACCTCTGCCTCCATCGCCATCACTCACGTCGCTGCTCCGACCCTCGCGACCTACTACTCCAGATCCCTCTGACGATGACATCGAGCCCGTACCGCGCGCATCACCCAAGGTGCCCACGTACGAGTACTACGGCTTCGTCGTGTATCTTTTCTCATCATTCACGTTTCTAATCTATCTCCTATGGGCCTATCTGCCATCGCCCTTCCTCCACGCCCTGGGCATATACTACTATCCGAACCGATGGTGGGCTCTCGCGATCCCGTCCTTCATCAGCATGTTGCTCGTCTATATCTACGTAGCGCTAGCGCTGTACAACACGGAGGTTCTGACGCTGCCTCTGACGTCGATTGAGACCATCGTGGACGAGGCGGCGAAGATGGCCACGATCGATAATAAGGGGCGCATCAGGCTCGGGGACCCTGGTGATCGGAAGCATCAGATGACCCCTGAGATGGCGCGCCAGCTGGACTGGAAGAGTATCTGGAACAAGGGCACTGATGCCGTCATGGATGTTCCTCTTGCTGGTGTTTGCGAGGTTCTCTATGGAGATCTCACTAATGAGGACGATGGAGACGATGAAGTGGTAGGATGATATGCATATGATACCCCTATTTTGACTTTTTGGAAGGCCTGAACATATCTTTGTTATATTGCTGGTGAACTCGCGGCGAATGCTGATATCTAAAAGCCCGGCATATAGAAACGCTTTGCTTTGAAAAGGGGGCAGTCTTCTTGATACTCCTCTCCCCTGACTGAAGACATGATTGTCCGGGTAATAGGATAGAGTCGAGATCCTTACTACAGCTATGTCTCTGACATAGGGCTACGTAGTCTACTTGAGCAAATTATCATCAATTCCGTCGATAATGTTGCACGCGATCACGAAGTATTCCGTGGGTCTGATATTTGCGACCTTACCCTCTCGCGAAATGGCCAAGGTCATCTTCTGGATATCTATCACGTAGGCCATAGAATCAACGCTCATTATCCAGCCTAATTCTCTTCTCTTCATGCTATATTGATATGCCAAATAATAATCAATTCTTGGTCTCGTAAAACGCACCCTGGTTGTTCATGTTCGCTGAGATTCCGGACTGCGACAAAGATCACTGTGTACATAAATAGCAAATTGACACTGTGTAGCGCTAAGCTCACTCTCATAATCCGTACGATCGCTCATTCATTCTCTCATTCACTCAAAATCTCAACCTCACAAAACGAAATCATACGACCGCGCGGAAAGAAAATTCTCATCAGTCATCCAGTATACGAAACACCACAACCAACACAACACCAAACCAAACTCACAACTCAAACCTCCCAAAACAAATGCCCACAAAATGGAAGAACTCAGCCACCCGGCCGGCCTCCTCCTGCAAAAAGACTTCATAACCCCCTCGCACGAAAGCCACCTCCTCACCATCTTCCAAAACGAACTAACCTGGCCCGAGGCCAAGACCCCAGGGGCCCGACTCTCCCTACACTACGGCTACACCTTCGACTACAAGACCTTCGGCATCGACCCAGCCATCCCCTTCAAGCCGTTCCCGGCCTGGCTGGAGCCCTTGATCCCCACGGGCGAGTCCCGTCCGCCCGATCAGGTCTGTTTGCAGTATTATCCGCCCGGCGCGGGCATCCCGCCGCATGCGGATACGCATTCGGCGTATGATCAATTGTATGGGCTTTCGTTGGGGGGGGGGGTCGTTATGCAGTTTCGACGGCGACGGGTTGTGGGGGAGGAGGTTGAGACGGAGTTGGTTGATGTCGATTTACCGCCTCGCAGTATGATGCAGATGGCGGGGGATTCGCGATTGCATTGGGAGCATGGGATTAAGAAGCGGAAGAAGGATGTTCTTGGTGATGGCACGGTTCGCATGCGCGAGGATCGATGGAGTATTACGTATCGGTGGTTGCGCGAGAGTGGGAAGTGTGAGTGTGGGGATGAGAGGCTTTGTGATACGGCGCAGAAACGGAAGGGTGTTGAGAGGGAGTATCGGTGGAAGGCGACGGGACAGAAACAGGAGGGTGAGAAGGAGGTGGAGGGAAGTCAGGAGGTTGGTGATGCAAGCGCGGAGTTAGGTCTAGATCGTGGTGGTGAGAATAGCAATATACCCTCGTCTGCACTTTGAGTTACTCGTCAAGTTTGGCATTTTCGTCTCAGCATTTGTGTCATGATTCTGATAGTGTACATGCGCTTGCTACAGAGTGGTGAATTCTTCCAATGGGTCGTAAATTTCGACCGCAAACAACAGCGTAGGTGGCAGGGTATCTCCAACAGCGAACGTGAGACAGTCCCAGATGGACTTCTTCACACCAGTCCACCCAAGACCGGGCGGAATCCCGATGACATGAGTCCTCACATCTCGCCACACTGCGCAATGACGACATCCAAGTCCGGAACGTCGCGACCACGACGTCCCGTCTTGGTCCTCTCCATCTTCTCGACGACATCCATGCCCTCGACAACCTTGCCGAAGACGACGTGCTTGCCATCGAGATGGGGAGTAGCTACGGTAGTGATGAAGAACTGGCAACCATTTGTGTTCGGACCAGAGTTCTATCAAGCACAAACACACCAGGAGGGAGATGATCAGCAAACGACTCTAGGGTAGCTACAAAGGAGGGAGAGGAGGGTTGCTTACCGCCATGGAGAGCAAACCGCCCTGGGTGTGTTTTGTGTCGAAGTTCTCATCGGCGAATGATTTGGTGCCGTAGATGCACTAGAAACAGTTAGGTATCTCAGAATTCTCTCACGCCAACACCAGTGTCCCTATGGTGTATGGCAGGAGAGGTCTGGCATTAAGACTTACAGTACTGCCAGTACCATCACCATTCAAGAAGTCTCCGCCCTGACACATGAACTGACCGATCTGTCATCACGAGTAAAACCATTAGCAACTTATACGATAGACTCTCGGGATCAGACGCCATGTGCACATCCCAATGCGCGCATTCCATAATGGAAAAGCAGGAGATGAAGACTCACAATCCGGTGGAACTTGCTTCCCTTATAGCCCTGCGGTAGACCACGGCTGTTCTTCGACTCGCCGGTGCAGAACTGGCGGAAGTTCTCCGCTGTCCGGGGCACGCTGTCCTTGAAGAGCTCGAACTTGATGCGGCCTAGGGGCTCGCCTTGTTTTTGGTTGAGTGTTAGCGCATGGTGATGAAGGTAAATGAGATGGGATGAATAAAGAAAGGATAGAGAAAGGAATATGTATATCAATGTTGCGCGCGTGTGAGTGCATATGTCGTGAACGCACTTGCGTCTTGAATGTGCGAACACATCAACAGCTCATGAACTCTCAAAACCAATCCATCTCACATCGCAAGATTCAAGCTTCCTCCCTCCCTCTCTTTCTCCCTCGTCAAGTCAAACTCAAGCTCAGAATAAGAATAAACATACCTCCAATAGTAATATCGAAGAACACCCTCCCCTTCCAATCAGTATCAATCCACCCAATCCCGCGACTCAACGGTTTTCAAGAACGGGACTCACAAAGGATTTCCCGAGGCCGGGAGTTGCGTGGGCGCCATCTCGTCTATCAAACTCGATAATTCGTGTATAAATAATAAGCCCGTCTTGTGATTTGTCTGATCTGTTTGTTTCGCCGTTGGGTTCAAGATACTGGAAGAGCGATGCTCATGAAAGTGAGTGTTGTTGAAGTCATGGAAGTTGGAATAAGTTAGGGAACTGTTAACGAGTGATTGTCACTGGTGTGGCGAAGGGTGACAGCTGTCGACTCTCAAAACCAGCTGGCAGTAGTAACGACGTACAGGTTTGGCTTCTTGATACTCGTACAACACCCCTTATTGAAGCATCAGTCAGAGCAAACAGCGTGAATGGATTCACAAAGCAAAGGGATTCATCACACAATTCGATAGTGACAGACCTACAGGTTTCCACAGTCACAATTGGTAGGTATTCCATACACGACCTACGAGACCTTTCCTCAACGTGAGTTCATCATGTGTATTTATCAACTGCATGCCGGATTGAATGGCACACGTATTCCGTACAAGTTTATATACAAGTACACTTTTCTTCATCTAATCATCAATGGGACACCTATATTCCCTCTCACGGCCGAACTCATCCACTGTCCGATGCCGTTCCCCGTTACCCCGGCCTCGTTGCTCATTTTCTTGCAATGCATCTAGACACTTTTGATGATAGATGTGTCGGCAAGCAAGCACTACGAGCGGACCAAGTGGTGGTTGATTAGCCCGGACCCCCATGCCGTTCTCGTATACCTCAGAGACACCATCCTGGGAATATATACCCCCTGAAGAGCTCGGCTCCGATGCTAGTACCGGACTCTTGCCTTTCCCCTTTGCCGAAGACGAAGCTCCAGCTTTACCTTTGCCGCGTATTGGTAGAACGGTAACCGTAGCGCCAGCCGCTGCAGCCTTCTTCTCTTCCCGTCTTGCATTGTCGAAAGCTTGCTTCTCCTCCCAGGCCTCAAAGACATTGCCCGAGACACCAGGACCCCATACTCGACGTCCACAAGCTTCGCAAACAGACCCCTTCGGTCTCCATCCCCTCTGTCGCAATTCTACCGCTTGCTTCACATTGACAAAGAGCTGCTGTTCCAGCAATCGATTAGAGAGTTGTAAGATCGACTGCTCGTAGGCGTAGGCGGAGAAGATAGACGTAAGGACGCCGCGTAGATCAGCGAGACTTGGCGATGTGGTAGCTGCTCGTGCCAGAAAGGCGCGAAGGATACGCAAGAAGGTCAAGCTGTTGCCAGAAGAGGTGACTAATATGCTATTCGACTCGAGGGGCTCTTGTGCCGATGTTGCCGTGAGGAGAGCCGTAAACGTGTGCTGGACAAGAGACCGTAGCAAGGCAACAAGTTTATCGGTATCAAGTAGATCCGTAGAGTCTGCTTCACTCACAGTTGCCTTGGGGTCTGGTGAACCTACCAATGCAGACAACCTGCGCGTGATTTGAACTGTGCAGTCTATCAGTTCTAGCCATAGATTCTCGTTTACCGTAAGATTCTCAGGGGTAGGCGAGTTCTGTCTCCGCTGTATGCTATTCAGCTGCTTGGACGTTTTCATCTGGCCCTGGCATAGCCAAATACCAACGTGCGTATACTTCTGCAGTGCTTTCAGAATCTCCTCGGCCACCTCTTGAGTGTCGAGTTCTTCTGCGTTCGGTCTCGTACCGGAGAGTAAACCCTGCAGAGTTGATTCGAGAGTGTGTAAGTGCTTCGTCAGCCGGCTCATAGCATCTTGTACCTGGCCTTCTCTCGCCATCAAAATGACCGCGGCGTCTATAACACCGGTGTCTTCCATGGTTGGCAGAAGCTTCTCAAGTCTCAAGTTTGTCGCCTGAACTAAGCCCACGTATTCGGATACATGCGTGGGAGCATATCGGCACATGAGCTGTACGTAAAGCTCAATGAAGTCTCTGTCTAGATCGTTTGCTGGCTGCCCTGATGTTTCGGATTCGGCTTCCAAAAGCGCCTTGAGGTATGTGTATTGCAGCTCTGACCCATGCTCCAAGGAGTCCAGGACAAAGCCGTGTAGCTGAGGCGCATACAAGTCCAGCGTTTGAGCAGCCTTTACTGGGTCCAGCTCGACTAAGTCGACCGAATGTTGTTTAATAACCTCATGAACGTCTTGAATTTGTCTCTTCGATAGATCTGCCTGCGCTTTGAGACAATTCGAAAGGCAGTCAAAGACCGCTTCTTGGTCTTCTGGATCTTCGAAGAAGGTCTGGATCAGCAGGCCATATCTCTTATCGTTTCTATATATGCGTTTCAGGATACGATAAAATCCGGCCTTTCGAAATAAGGGTATCATGGGCTCCAGGTCCGGCGGCTGGTATACAGAAAGTAGATACTCAGCACTAAGCTGAGAATCGTCTGCCAGATCGTCACCTGGATAGTTGCAGAGTCCACTTATGACCCTATCAAGAGTCGACCCTGGAATGATGAGATATTGCTGAAACTTGGGCAGATTTCGTGCAATGAACATGTCGAGGTAGATGGTATCTCCAGAGGTGAAGTCGCTCGGGTTCATGATCTCTAGTAAGATTGACACGATGTACTGACGGTCCACCGTCATGCCAAAGACTTGCTCTTCAGGAAGATCCTTGCCAGGACCGCTATGGAGTTGCTTCTCTTGGGTATCGTTCAGGAACGGGTCTTCGAACGCCTCATTCAACGCACTCAAGAAACTCGGGGCATCATACTTCAAGATCATCCGCAAATAAGGAAACGGCGGCTCTCGTGCTCCAGCCGGGCAAGTAAGGAACCTTTCCTTGCTGCCTCTTGGCCATTCAACGATATTCCCAGAGAAGAGAAACCAATAAAGCTCTGCTTTTGCTTTCATTCCCTGTTCCTCTTCAATTGGTTCGCCCGTTGGGTACACTCGACCAGTCAAGGTATATGAGAGGTAAGGAAATATCTTGAGGGCGTTAACCCCAATAACCTCATCTTCCATCAAGTTTCCAGACGCAGAATCGCCATTCTGGACTAATGGTTTGAGAAGCGTCAGGAGATCGATTAATGGCGTGATGTAGTCACATAACGCTTGATTCCACACGTAGATCAGGGCATCATACAGACCGTGTTGTTTGCATAGTACCGTAACTTGGTCGATATCGAGAGTAGCAGTCTCCATATGACATATCATCTCTTCGAGACGGCTCTCCCAGCCTTTGCTCACGTAGTGCGACACCATCGCCTTGACAACGGCCGGAGGTACAGTCCTGACTGTTTTCTCCAGTATGTACGACTCAAGGACCTCGATGAATATACCCGTCACGTCGCCCTCTTCATACCACGCATAGACTTCCTCAAGAAGGAAATCCATGTCACCGACGCTCTGACAAGCCACGAAGCATGCTTCTGCTAGATCTCGCAGATGCCGGTCGTCAGCTAAGGACGGACTCTTCTGACGTTGACCGAAGGCATATTTCAAGGATGCCGTCAAAATTTCCATCAGCTTGTCCTGCACCATCTGATGTCGAGAAACAGCATCTTCGGGTAAGCCAATCGTCAGTTTGTTTGCGTCGCCTGTATAGTAAGAGGTCGCTAGTTGGATAGCACCGATATAGTCACCATTCTCCATCAATGCGATTAGTCGATCGGCCCAGTTGGACAGCGTACCAATCGAGACATCGTTGAAACCGAGTAGGAAAAGCCGACCTTTGTATGTCTTGAGGCTCATATAGAAAGCATCGGCCACAACACCATGCATGGAGGTGTCTTCCTCGTCGAGCTGTTCAACCAATGCGTGAAGTTGCGTCGAGAAAAGGTCGGCATGATAGATATACTTATGAATAAGGTCAAAGGCCTCCGTCATCCTCATCGAACGATCTTCAAGGATAATCAATCGTTGACTGATGGTCAAAACAGCCAATACCGACCGGCTCAACCATTGTACTGCAACAATAGCCTCCTCACATTTCCAACGGCTCCTGGCCTTGAACTTAAGTGTCGGGGGTTTATCCTTGTTGTCGGAACTTGTTTCCTCCACATCTAATACTGTTAAAACATTCGACCAGCAGTATACCAGTTTGACCTTGGACATGGTACTCTCCGAAGTTGGATCAGGGATTTTTAACTTGACCGCGGGAAACCAAGCCAAACAGCCGCTCATAGCGCTGTGTGGCGCAACATCTTTTGGTCTTGCCGATTTATGCTGAGTCTGCGCAACCGGCGTGGTTGATACGATAACTAGAAGATATGGCGTAAGCATCGCCGTAAGACCCATTGTGTCTGTCTGGCGTTCTACGTTCCCAAGGGGAAGCGGCGCAAATGCTAGTACTGTGCTTGGCTTCAAGGGTTTGTCTGCCGGCGCGGGCGTTTCTGGGTAACGGCCAAGAATCCTCTTCGTCTTGACTGTTCTTCCAAGTGAACCAGTTCCCCGAGTGGCTAAATGGGAAAAGGCCATCCCACGATCATCTGCCGATACTAAGGCCGTATGTCTCGTTCCCAGAAATCCAAGATGGGTGACAGCCACATTAGGCATATGGCCATCAGTCGTTCGGTGTTGTGCTTGAGACGTTTCTAAATGAGGAATCTGTAAAAAGGGGCGCGCAGGTCGACTTGTGTCCCAAGTGAAGATGTTTCCATTTGCGTGACCTGCCCCTATTGTGGTATGGTCTGCGGATATGGCAACAGCAGTGATCGGGCCAGACTCCACGGCTATATAGTATTAGGCGCAATCTTAGGATGTGGCGGCTCAACGAGAGGAATAGCTCACCTTTAGTACCGGGCCCGATGATCATTTTCAGATTCTGGTGAAAATCAAACACTAGAAGTATACCCTTGGTGGTGCCCAAGACAATCGAAGCGGACACAGCTATACAAGTAGGAGAGCCGAAACTGCGCTTTCCGGCTTCCGAGAAGGCCTGTCCATTCAACTTCTTGAGTTTCGTCCATTGTACAACTTCCCAAGGCGGCGAGGGTGTTTCGGAATCGTTAGAGTCTAGTAAGAGCTGGCTGTTTAATGAGACGTTTCTGCTATGAGTTGTCCAGAAGGCGGGAGACGAAGGTCGAGGGGATAAAGAGGCCGGCGAGGATATGCGCGACTGGAATCGGCGATCGAAGGGTTGGAAGGAAGGACTGGGACTGCTCAAGCCGACTCGAGATGATATAGAGGGTGGAAGACTGCTCCCGGGGGACGACAATATGGACCCCTGCAAACAAGTCAGAATAATGGTAGACAAACGATAGAGCTGGTGGTTCTCACTTGGATTGAAGGCAGATCATCAGGAACACCTAATAGAGAGTTAATTGGACTGTTAGCTCGCCGAGGCAGGCCGTCCATGGACGAACCCTCGTCGGATGCGTCTGCTTGGTCTTGAAGCAGTTGACGGTACCGGTTGGCAGCGACAGAGCCCCGGCCTGCCGGAACAAGTGGCGCTTCGGATGCATTGTCAGGAACTCCTCCGTCCAGATCATCACCAACATGATCCGTATCGAGTTCACCTCGGATTGTCTCCTCATCACTTGACGCTGCATCCCCGTCCAGAGGCAGATCTAGCTGGTCTTGGCCCATGTCCACTGGAGGATCATCTTCTCTGTCCGGCGGCTGTGTGTTCATCGAGGCGGCTATATCTGGTACATGGCTTCATAGGAGCGACTTCACAAGGGACCAGAAATCCAAACCGCAATCTGCGGTACAATTTTCGCGATCCGTGGGTAATTCAAGAGCATTCAAGCTCTCTCAAAGCCGAGGCAAATACGTGTATGGAGAGGTACTCTCTTCGCAGTTCGGGGTCACAGCTCGATGGGTAAGAATCTCGTGGGTACCTATTGTATCGTAGACTGGACGGTAATGTAACGCTAGAGAGAATGGTGATGGTGAAGGAATAAGCACTAGATTGCGACCCGCGTCGGCGAGAGAGATACCTGTGCGAGTTGCTCCTTTCCTAAGCAATTGTGGTTGTCGCAACGTCAGTCACCGTTGATGTAACCCGTACGGATTACTGCTGGGTAGTACCGTTATGTACGGATTAACTCGTCGAACCGCTGTTACGTTATGTGATTAGGCGTCTGGACTCTGGAGGCACAGGCAGTTTAGCGTCAAGCGAAGACGGGACAGCTATGGCCCCGCTTATACCCACCTAACGTGAGGGGCGTGCCTGCTACGGATTGGTGCAGTCAACCGTCGATCAGCAGCCAAGCCCAGTGGCAGCCCGCAGGCTCTCCAGCCACACTTTAGCACCCACTAACGCATGCGCCTGGGCACTTCTGGAACGCCCAACGTCACCGCACAGTTATCGCCATCCCTGAACCACGCTCTTCTTTTTCTAACCGGCCACTATAAACACACCGACTCTCCTTGACTCAGAATTGCGTCTGTACTTGTTCGACGACGTGTAATCATTACTCTGCTCTGACAATGGCCTCAATAGGGCCAACTTTACCACCACATCTGACCAAGCGAAAGCGCACGCCCGACGATGATGCATCACCAGCTCCACCGCCCGCGAAAATCCACGCTTCGAACGCTTTAGACAGTGACAGTGACGACGATGACAGCTACGGTCCTGCCGCTCCAAAGCCCACTGCGCGACCATCGATAGGGCCTTCTCTCCCATCGTCAATAGGACCAACGCCGCCAGTTCCATCTGTCTCGAGAGTTTCAGCAGGACCAACACTACCACCAAAGAACGATGATGAAGTCGCCTTAGACAGTGATGACGACGAAGACATCGGACCCGCCGCACCCCCGGTAACGAGCACCTCGAAGCCCTCGATTGGACCTACGTTACCATCTACCAACACAGATGAGATTGCGCTCGACAGTGAAGACGAAGATGATGTCGGCCCGGCACCCCCAGGACCATCGGCACCACCAGCACCAAAGCGCATTCACGGCCCAGCCCTACCCCCAGCGCCTCTCTCAGAAAGACCTTCAGAACCTGCAGACTCAGATGATGATTCAGATGATGACTACGGACCAGCCCTTCCTACATCCACATCCCACCAAGAAAGACAAGCCCGCGCCCTGAAACTCGCCGAAGCCGAAGCCGCCGCCGCCGCAGCCAGTGCCCCCAAGCGCGACGACTGGATGCTTGCGCCACCGAGCGCAGGAGGTTACCGCGCCGCCGACCCCACAAAATTGAAAGCGCGACGCTTCAACTCCGGCCCGCGCGCAAACACCAGCGGTTCAAACGAAATCAGCAGTATCTGGACCGAGACCCCCGAGGAAAAGCGCAAGCGCCTCGAAAACGCCGTGCTCGGCCGCGACACCGGATCCGGGTCCAGCACGACATCCAAAGCACCGCAAACAAAGGCAAACACGGAAGCCGACGCCGAGCAAGCATCGCGGATCCGCGACTTCACCGAGGCGACGCGTGGTCGCAGTCTCTACGAAGAACACCAGGCGGCCCGCGCACGCGGTGGTGATCAATCGAATAGTAATTCCGGCACAAAGAAGAGCTGGGTCGATGAGGAAGAAGACGACCCGAGCAAGCGCGCATTTGATAAAGAGAAGGACATGAAGATCGGGGGCCGGATCGGCACGGCGCAGCGGCGTGAACTCCTGAACAAGGCCGCCGACTTCGGCGGAAGGTTCGCTAAAGGGAAGTATTTGTAAACATTGCGTCTTCTACAGGATATCCGATATGCTACGATAATTTGTCATGAGCGAAACTCGTAAGACAGACAGGACGTCCGGGATCCTAGCTATGAACGATACGAGACCCTCGCTATGAGCTGAACGAAAGCCAGCCAGCCAGCCACGAAGTCCCGATCTCTTCTTACTTACTCGCATACATACCGTACTTACTTATTCCCTACCTACCTGCATGGCCATCCGCCCGGATCATGGAGGAACGACTCCAACTCCCTACATCCATCCATCCATCCCGCGCTCCTCATCCATCCATCGTATCATTGGCGCGGGGTCAATGTCGTCCATCCGGCCAATCCAATCAATAATACGAGCTTCGGGGCTTTAGGCTATTACCGTTTCGCCAGTTTTTCGTGTACAGATCGCCCATCTTCCGTGTATACCATCTTCTACTCGAATGTGTACAGATCGCCACGATGTATAACAGAACCAGTCTTATTGGTACGGCATTATTGACGACGGGATCCAGTAATGGAGGTAAAGAAACGAACGATCACCACCACCATATCAATCCCATCAGATCGTTGTTCGTCGCACAGACACATGCAGTTCATATAATACCAGTTCTACGCATTCCCCAACGACCACAAGCTCCTTCGGTACCAAGTTCTTCTACGTAGCATCGAGCGGACTTACCATCGGAAGTAACCTTCAAGCGGGACAGCCCAATATCCGCCTGCAAGTCTCACCGAAAAGAAAAGGGGGGGTTGACCTGCCGTATTGGATGAGAGAAAAATGGTATATTGATCATGAGTTTTTATCTCATAGCATGATCGGACTACCTTGCCTAAACGTATATATATCATATGAACAGCTCGGAGATAGATAGCTACCGATGTAGAGCGAGGCCACGATGGATGGAGGATGTGTGTGTGTGCGTATGCGTGTGAAAAACAAGAAACCTATCATCAATCCCCGTCATTATTCGGCTTTCCGAATCAGCACACACGCCTGATGATAATGTTGATGCTAAAGTGGAGAGAGAGAAATGGGGGATCGGAGGAGTGAGGAGGAGGGGTGGGATGATTAAAACATGCATGCCAGACTCCGTATTTCAGTTCATTTCATTTAGGGGTCCGTTTGAGATTCGCACCCCGGCGAAAACAGCTCCATCAGAAAAGTTCCATGCACACAAAGTTCCCATTTCGAACATGCCATTCCCTCCTCCTGTGATGTGGCTTGCCGTCAATGCATATCTTCCTTCGAATATATGCTGTAGAGTAAAGATGGCTGCTCTCGCACTTCTCAGTGCTAGCTTGCATGCCATCAATTTCCCATGGGCAGTGAATACGCACCCAGAGAACATTGGTTTTCTCTGGTCTGTGGTTAACGTAGGTACTCTGAGCGAACAGGTTAACGCGGCGATGCGGCGCAAGTTCCGATAGTGCGTTTGCTAAAAACGAACTTCATGGGTATGTTTGTGGATGCGTGGCTCAATAGATGTGTGTGTTCGTACAAAGCCGCCTTAATCAGTGTCGGCATTTCATTCATGGTTTGCTTAAATAAAACAATGCTATCAATTAGGCTGAGAATTCGACGGTTGGAGACCCGCTTCCAATTGAGACGGCGTCGTCGCAGATGGAGCAGCTCCCCGTGCTCCTGTGCCCTGTGGTTCCTGATTTCTCCGCGTGGCCCGACTTGACGTGAACGGCGGGATCCGATTCCGCATTCTTGTCATGAAATCACCGCCCGACGCCGCCGCTGGTGAGTTTCTGGCTGCGTTCGTTGTGGTCCGACGGGCTGGTTGCACTTGGTTTCGGCGAGGCCGGCGTCGTTGTCCCTGTTGGGCAGCGTCGTTCTGCACCTCGTTGAATCGGCCAGGGAACCATGAACGAGGAGCGTTGCGCAAATGGCTCCAAACAAACGATCGCGCAGGCTGTCGTGGATAATTCATGCGACCATTATTCCGGGACGGATCTGAGTTTGCGGCCGCATTTGGGTCTCTGTTCTCACCCTCGGCGGGCGGAGCGCGAGCCTTGGGTGTGTAATAGTCGGCTTTACAAAGAGGGCAGCAAGCTCTCCTGTTTGTCAACCAGGGATCCAAGCAAACGGCATGGAAGGCGTGACCGCATGTCAAACCACGGATATCATCATTATCTTCGAGTGTGTCGATACAGATAGCGCAAGTGTCACCTGACGAATTCATCATATCCGCATCGAGAGCAGAATCCACGTGATCCTCTTCCTCCTCTTCCTCTTCCTCCTCATCCTCACTCCCTCGATGGAGGGGGTCTTTGCCTTGAGGAGCTTCCGTCGATGGCGCAGTGACCTCGGGTGTTTCATCCGTAACCGTTGCGGGCTTGTCAGTTTCTACGGTGGAAATGACGTTGGGCGTTTCATCATCCGGCTTCTGTTCCAGTTTTGGTTCCGGTTTTTGTTCCGACTTCTGCTGGTCATCATCTGTAGGCCTTGTTTCGTTGTGCGCGATGGGCTCGGGCTCACGAGCATTATTGGTAGTAGAATCGGAAGATGTCCGGGTTTGTTCTGGAACAACGCCTTGAACGCTTCGTACACTATTTGCTCGACTAGGCGGCGCAGAGATACCGCCTGCTGTGGGCAATCCTTCCTTCTTGCGATCCAAGACCCAAGTCTTATACTTCACCATCGGGAACTTCTCGTTGACTTCGTCCATGGTCATTAGCTTCTTTTCGCGACGTCGTCGATGCGGCCTCGCGGGCATATTCTGCAAATCAATGGGCTCGCCATTTTCATCAAGTCGTGCCATCACACGATTGCGGGCGTTGTATCGGAAGCAGTACTTTACACCAACAATAATCCTGAGCGCCCCAAATTAGAGATATACAGCACTTCGACCGTAATGATTTCACTAGCACATACCATAAATTGGTAAAGACAACGCCGAAGCCGAGGGCAACGAAGAATAGAAGAGGCGAACTCGAGTTGTTCGAATTGTCTTTCTTGGGATCGTTCGATGGAGTAGGAGTAATCGAGGGCTCCGCAGTAGCACTCATGGCAGATGCCATAGTCGTCGACGCAACCTCTCGGATATGATGCTCCACTGCCTTCGCAACGACGTGAGCGCCGTCAACGAATGCCTGGTTGAGAATCGCCATGTTGCCGGTGTTCAGGGCCTAATGTGGCTAACAGAGTGGACCAAGTCGATGTAGCATTCAATGGCGAGGATAACTTGCAGTGAAGTACTTTCACCGGGTAGGCGAGACAACAATGGAGGTTTTGAAGATGAAAGAGGTGCCGGAACCGCTTTGTGAAGAAATTCGTCAGTGCTGAAGGTGTTGATTTGTCTTGATTTGTCTTGCTCGAGAAGACAAAGCGAAGATCGCACGGGAGGTTAGCTAATCAACAACTGGACTCAGAGCCCGTCATTCGATCATTTCGCGTAATCAGAAAATCAGAGAAGACGACGTGCGATGCTGATGGTGGGCTTGCTGTAGTGAGCGTATTGATCGACCGGTGGTCCTCTCTTCTGTAATCTGTAATCTGTAATCCGTACGCTGGACGGATGGATGGATGATGGATTGAGAGATCACCGCGAAGCTTAGCCCAGCTAAGGACACTCGCCGAGTGTTCAGACGTTCTCAGTCTTCTCGGTGGGAACGTGCCTTCTATGACGCTGGCTTGACCTGCGATGAGTTGATGACTCGGCTCAACTTTGGCAGCGTATGCGGCGTACGCAATAGAGAGAGGGCGGGTGGAGAAGAAAGTGCCAAACAAGCACAAGCACGTTGAAAGTAAAATGCAAGAAGAGGGAGTGGAAATCGGTAAAAGAGGGAAGGGGGGATTTTGGGGATGGAGAGGAGATATGGACGATGGTTGGCCAGGAGGGATGTGCTACCTAACCTAGACCAACACTACTGCAGTGCCTAGGCCCCTTGTGGCGGATTATAGGTGCACTGGAGGGCTGGGTAGGTGCTGGGCAAGTGCAGTGTAGCGCCTCTTTAGTGGCTCTACAGTACGACCTTGGCCGACCCATCGGGTTAGAGCGCATGGATATTTACAGCAGCGTCAATGATGTGCGGATTACCTGCCGACATAAATGTACGAGACGGCTAACCATAAACAGCTAAGTCGACCTTCATCTGGGGAGATAGGATGGGCTAGTACTGATCAGGCTGATGACGCAGCCACCCGCCCCCGGGGTAGGCACAATGCCACTAAGGATTGCCATGGCATTGGCAGTCCCATTGGACCATGCTCGCATCGCTAAGTACCAACATTGAACCTTGCCGCCCAAGCTGAGGCCGTCTGCTCGTTTAAATGTCTAAGTATAACTTTCAGAAGTTATCGTCTTACATGTACTACTGGGTAGCGACCCATTCCGTATGATCCAAGTCCTGATTTGTATATCCGGAGCCCTGTAATGTCATACGCGCATAAGTCGCTTTCTTAGTTCAAACATCAGATCTAGGGATGGGAGGTGCGATCGATGTATTCCGTATGTTGTACGTAAGTCTTCCGTACTTGGAGTGAGTTTGAAGCAATATCGACCGGATGTGAAACTGGGTGTACCTACACTCCGGATTACGAGTACGCTGTCTTTACAATCTACTCGTACGAGAACATTAGCGATATAACTCTTATAGGCTTAGCGTAGAAGGTATTTTTAAACTACTCGTAGTAGAGGTAGTCACCACCTGCTCCGCCCCTACCTTTGGCCATATCGAAACTCTCTTCCATCAGGTAGGAACGTTGGGTCAGATAGGAAAACCTCGATGTGAGATCGACAGCGCATACTGTACAAGTACAAGCGACTCGTTGTTGTCCAGCTGTCATTCGCTCAGCATCGCAGACTCATCACCACAATTAAGAAACTTATCTTATACTGAACGATCTTGCCTCCTTCCATCCAAGTCTCGAAGAACGTGCCGCTCTCACCTATTCATGAAGATGATCTAGAAGTCGGCTAGAAAATACTTCACACTAAGTCCACTGCATCATGTTCCTCGTCTAGACATGTGTCGTGTCGTCGCCCATCAGCCGGCGAAACCGATGAGAACACTACGAGGTACTACAGACTCGCCATGGCGACGGCAACAGGTGCTAACGAACCTTAGTGTACATTACATGTGTGCGTACCTGATTCCAGTCCTAGACACACGAGTTGTCAGGGACCTTACGCTACCTATCGTCTAGGTAGATTCCTGAGTCCTGAGTCCTGAGGAGTTCAGAGAGGCTCAGGCTCTCAGCTACCTACGCAAGTGGGCTGGTGAGATTCCCTCAGCTTTCATATCCGGACACGTGGGCTGACGATTGTCATGAGCGATCGAAGCGTTGTTTTCTCTGGTAAATCCTGTGAGTGATATGTATATACTGCATTAGCTTCGCACGTCAGTCTGCATTTCGAGTCGGTTGCGAGGATGTAAGTAAGCCAATGCGTCTTTTTTGCATGATTCCACCGGATTTGATTCTGGCTAATTACTAATAGTCATCCGAACCAGTTGCTTGGATCTCTTGTCGCGATCTTGGACGCTGTGAAATGGTTGAGACTCGGAAGCACCCTGGTAGGCAATCCGTAGGTTTTGACAACTAACTCCCTTCCCGCCTACGCATCGCATCATGCATGCTAATTGTATTTTGGTAGGTAAACAAACTCTTGGGCTCACAATGTTGAGATGGTGCCATACGAGCACACAAGTATCACCGAGGTATCATACCTATTCCGTACCTCCGGATTACCAGCCTCCAGCGAGTCCAGCCTCAAGATACACTAATCAGTTGACTGCTTCGTGCCTACGGATTACAAGTACATACATATGGACGTTAGACAACAGAGGCAGGAAGTCGTACCTACGCTAAGAATACCAAGCTTCGCCATGGTCGATCCCCCAGGTGAACTATCGAGATGGTTCGTCGGTACGAAACAGGTACCGTAGGTAGTGTAATCCGGAGGTTGGGCCTCGGAAGGTGAGTTTTCCGTACTTTTGAAGGATTCAGGCGATGCGAGAGAAGGTTGTTAATTCCGCAGTACGGAGGAAGAACCTCTCACTACGGAATGCCACGAAATCTCTGCCATATTCGGCCCGGCTCGGCCTGTCAAATTTTTGTCGGCCCGCATGACTGCAATAGCCACACGGGAAAGCAGAGCATGTTTGATCGCACATGAAGCTATAAGTGAGAGATTCTATCCCGTCCAAGATCAAGTGAGGACTTGCTGAATCAATCTGTGCAACACTGCGGAAAATAGGAACGTGCAGAATGCTTCACCAAATCATTCTTCATCGAAACCATGTCTACCATCGTATGCCGAGCGTGGATTGGACTGAGGTGAGAAACCATTTGAGCCTTGACAGAGGTTCTGCGTCCTAGCCCAGACCAGGCAGGGGCTAGTGCAAGTGTTGGTCGCTTTTGCGGGCCGACAGGAACCTGGCAGGCTAACCAGGGCGCATCATGCAAAAAATTCGCTAGCTAAGGGTTCAGACACGGCATGATGAGATTACCTATTGACGTGTCTCTGCTGGAAATTCTGCTCTGGTATTTCGTCGATACCTATCTACGGATTACGGACTACCTACTCGTACATGGATTTTCACGATATCAACGGAAGTCATAGGAAAGAATGATTTCATAATGGGTGAGTTGGCCAATCGGCCATGATGCTGACGCCAGGAAGGGGTGCACTACATACACCACATACGTACGGAATACGCAGACTTGCGATCTGTATTTCCGTGGGAAAGCACATGATTACTACGCTATGAGTCTGTGTAGCATACAATGCACCGGAAGGTGGTATCGAGCGTGCGAAGAGGACACCCGGATCGGCGAATCCCGAATCGCAACTCCGTTTGGAGTATCTCGTTCGCCTACGACCCCGGAATCCATCACCATCTTCGGATCTCCACATACCTATCAGACAGTCATCGTATATGGGCTTGGTGAAATACGAGAATGGACACATTGTTGCTATCAGTGACAGCTCCCATCAACCATACCTATTCTCGTCGCATCAAACATTCTCTTCGTTCAGAATCCGACTCTGCGGGTCCGGGTACCTCAAAGAAGAAGACACACTAAAGATTTGTTTATATATCGGCAGATACTAGAGGTCATCCTCATGTCCGGACGCGCATACAATGTTTCAAGCGCTAATCATGGCTGTCCAGTGAAGGCAATAGGAGTCGTGGCTTGTGTCGTCATCATACGCAACTCATAACGAGGCAAGATGCTTATACGTCGCCTCCTCTTGTTAGCCTGGTTGGAACTTGAGGCGGTGTCTAGTTCATTTTCCGTATTCCGTAAGTTCCTACGGATTATGTGTTTTCTTGCTCACGATAACAGCAGCAGCAAATACTCTCTGGGTATGCCGTTCGGGTGTGGGTGGTGCAAAGCGCCGCGGCACACGGTTTCACCTACTAGCACGACTGTCCAGTTAGCTACCAGTGAGAAACGCTCCGAAACATGCTGTCCAGGCCTAGCTCCGTCTAGATCTAGGGAGTATACAAATACCTGCATGCTTCTCTTTGTCATGCGGTGGCGGTGCCGTGCCACCCTCCCACACACACAAAAGCCGCCCGCGATAGGTATTTGTCAGATCCGGCAGGGTACGAGTTGAGCAAACTCGGGAGAGAATGAGAGAGGAGAGAGAGGAGAGTTGAGAACATGCCATCGCCAAAGATAGGTAACGGCATAGTGAACCGGAAACTAGGATATTCAACCGAAAGTTGAAACGCCCGCTCTCTTTCCGTTGGGACTTGGACTTGGGAGATAGATTAGGTAGGTATACCGCATGACTACGGAGCATACGAGTATATACAGAGGGCTCACACATGATACCTACCTGCCGGTAACCTACCCCAACGGTTAAGTCCATGCGATTCATCTGGACGCGTAAGATGTGGGGCTTGTCCGGATCCTCCGGGCTGGGAATCGGTAGCGCGCCGGGATCGGAATCAGCCCGAATTCAGGGACGACTCGTGACCGGCGCTTCAGATATGTACATGGATAGCTGAGTGAAGCCGAGGGTTTGAGCGTTGGACTGACAAGGGGCTTAATGGAGACGATTGCCGTTAGTCAATGGATCAATTGATAGACATATGTGACGGAGCATTAATAAATAATATGGAAGAAGAATCGTAACGATGCCTACGTCATTCGCAACCCGTTCCTAGATCAGATCAAGATCTTAACACTTTCACTTACACAGAACTTACCAACGGCTCACCTCACTGCACCTGACCGTAACCTCACCTCATCACCAACTACCTGCGTACTCATCTCAGCTCATCCACTACTCACTCACTAACTCACTCACTTAACTCATTCCTGCATTCACTCACTCACTCACTCACAAACACAGCAGCATCGTACATTTATACTTCTTTCTCATTATCATTATATTGATCACGCCCCGACCTTCTCCTCCACCAACGCCGTCCTACTCTGCGAAAACACCTTCGAGAACGCGCCGAGCAACGAACTCCGTCCAATGACCTTATGCACATAATGGCCCGCCACCTCTCTAAACGGCGCGGCATCCTTATGATACCGCATACTCTCCAGCTGCAAATACATCAGCGTATGGAACAGCACCCAGCAGACATCCTCCAGCCGGCCCTCAGCGAGCGCATCCCGCAACCACATCAGCATCCACGGGATGCCCACGCCCTGCCGTAACCGCGCAACCACCACCAGCACGAACCGCGCATAGTACCACTCCGCACCCGCCCCGCCCACCGGCACAGACCAGGCATTACTCACCCAGTCCTTGTCATTGCTGTACCGGCGCACGAGCACCATCGTGGGCTCCCACTTCGCGACAGGCAGGTTCCAGCGGCCGCGCGCATAGGCGAGCGTGAACTCGCCGTAGGCGCTCTTGACCTCGCGGCTCGCGAAGACGGCCTGCGTGCGGATGCGCGCGATGACGTTGCGCGCGGCGTCCGGGCCGAAGCCGAAGAGCGGCGCGAGCTCGGTGACGGGGCGGCTGAGCTGGAGCGGGCGCTGCTTGAAGAGGCGGCGCACGAAGAGGGCGGCGGCGGCGGGGTTGTCGCGCTGCGGGTCGAAGGGGCAGGTGGTGACGCGCTGCTGCTGGGGGGCTTGCGGGTGCTGTGAGTAGGGCCTCAGGAGGGGCGCTGATTGTTGTCTGGCGGGTTGTTTGCCTTGGGCTTTTTTGGATAAGGGCGTTGATCGGCTTTTGCTGGTGCTGCTGTTGGTGCGGGTGCTGGTGCTGGTGCTGCCTCCTGCTGCTGCTGCTGTTGGTCTTTGTGGTGTTGTTGTGGTCATGGCGGATTTTAATGTGGGTATGGAATCCGTAGACGGTAGGTATGAGTGAGTGAAGGTAGGTGAGTTAAGGGAAAAATGGGCGGTGAGTAGTCCCTGTAGTGGTTCGTTTCGGGAAGGTGGACAGTTTCGGGATGGATGGGATTTCAGATTGAAATTCAGGTCCTTCGAGATAGGGATTTTGGTTGTTCCGGCTTTCTTGAAAAAATTCGAATTTCGTTGTTCTGGGGAAAATTATCGAATGATTTTTTTGTTGGGGGGCGCGTTCGGTCGATTATGTATGAGGATATTCCGTATGTACGATGAGTTTTTCCTGTTCTTCTTCTGTCTCTCTGTCTGTCTGCGTTTCCCCCCGAGAGCAGGTATCGTTCGTTCTATGAGTTTCGCTAGCTAGCTCGAGCTCATGCGTGCGTCTTTTTAGCCAGCTTTTTTATTATGCCACTATCGCCAAAACGAACAAACAATTGTCTTGTCGTGTTTGTTTTGTTCTCGAAAAAGAACTATTTGGTAAATTCGTAAATGGTAGTTTCGTCGTATTAAATATCGAGAGTAGAATAAAGAGTGTCGAATTGTGTGATTGGAAGAAAGAGAAGTGTTTGTAAGTTCTTTGTTTAGTTTACTGTGAAGAGAGCCGGGCTGGCAACAGACCCTTTTATATATCCCCTATTCTCGAAGACGTTCACGCAACTCACCGATCCCATCACCGTCGTCGTCATACGAGCAAGGAGACAATTCCGCAACGGGTCTGGTCAGTCAGCTCGTGACTGACACACGTCGACGACGTGTCCATCCGTCTCTCACTTACTACGAAACCACCAAACAAAGGAAACAGGGTCACGACGAAACAGCATCTTGCATGAAGTAAAAGGCCAACAGCGAAACATCTGAGCCGGGCCACGTCGCTGCGATTACTCTAACCACCTAAATAAAGCAGAGGGCCATGGAAAAGAAAAGAGAAGGCCTCTGGCTAAAGATGCTCGTACCTAACCCATGCTTGTCCCCGGACTGGATGCTAAAATGCGCGGCGTAACCTATCCGGGTCGATAGTTCCAGCGCAGGTCGTAAAGCTGGCCCAAGAGAGCGCAGAACGTGTCAATACTACAAGTAGGTAATTCGAAAGAGAGACGGTGAGTTGAGAGACGTCTGGTAGTCTGAACTACTCGTACCTACGTGTGCTTGGGCCGATTTTCCATCACAAAAACAAGTCAATTAAATACAGAAAAGAGAGGAAGCGGTAAATCGGATGGCTGGGGATCTGAAAGGGTGACGACCCAAATTTTCTATTTAAAGGGCCATTTGGACGGCCCGTTTCGGCTCGACAATCTGCAAATCATTGAGTTGAGCTCGTCTTCAATTGAAGAGTTGAACCACGTTAACTGTCTCGAAACAACAACAGTTAAGGATCGTGGTGTAACGGTGTTTTCCAGAATTCTGTCTGTTAACGTCTGGGTTACCAGCTGAGATAAGAACCGTAAGGGGTGGTTAAGTGATCGCCACAGGGCCCTTGTTTTGGGGAACAACGGACGAACATAGCGTAGTGTCGCGTGCACCAACCGATAACAGTAAAACCCTTTTCCATTCCCCCCTGAATTCGTAACTGGTTCTTTTGCTTCACAGAACCCTTTTCATATCTCAAGCTAAGCTGCTGGGTAATGCTTGTCGTCATTGCCATGTGGTCACAGCGTGTCCATCCTCATGTCTTGACCTGCATTCGCTGGCACCCTTTTCTTTCCTTTCCAGCGTCGCATTGCCCCCCTTTTTTTATTTATTTGGAACGGAACATTGTTCTTCTTCTGTTCCGCTTTGAGTTTTGACGTGGTCACCTAGAATTGATGTATGTACTCATAAAGCCTCTGCTTCTTCGATAGATGCTCGATTCATGGCTGCCCCAATGTAACCCTTCGCATACCTACTTGTATGTACATACAAGTACTCGACAGCCCTGGAATAGTCTCGACTCTTGGTGCTTACACGTGCCCTGACCCGCGGGATACCACGCAAGCCCTACCTGAGTGTGATCTGATGCTATCTTTAAAACCCAAGGACCACAGCCAGAAGCGGCACCCCATTCCCAAGACATGGCACGGTGCGGTCCTAGCTTGGTTGGCCGAAGAGTCGGGTCGTATCGAGAAACCATCCGACCGCAGCCCGCCGTGATACCCGCAGTGGGACGGTTCCGGTCGTCCGTCCGTCCGTCTTCTCCCTCGTTTCTATTCTCCCCATCCCATCCCCCTCGCCTGCCAATCCCTTGGCCGTATCTTGGCTCGTCACGGGATCCATCCTTCGTTCCAGACAAAGCCCATGACTCTCACAAGACCAGCAGTAGGATTTCTCGAGAGAGAGACTCTAAAGCGGCTGGCATTAATTCAAGTCCGTTGGTATCTCGATCTAAAAACCCCCGTAGTCCAGCTAAAATACCGGTAGACAGGGACCTCACGCTATGGGACCAGGCCCCCCCACGACCGGCGGGTTTGGTTGACGTCATCCGTTTGTCTGTGCCCTTGTTGGGTTCCGTTCCAATGCACTGGGTTCTTCAACTCATGTCTATTCCAGAGAAGAAGTTCTCGCCATCGATCTCGGGTTCCTGTGTATGAGAGTTCCACGTCCCTGGTAACAGAGACAAGAGAGGGGAAACCTGACGACACGAACCGTCAGGGAATTAGTTTAGTTAGCGCGGATCGAATCGAATCCCTTCCAGGCTATCCGATTGGTGGAATTTGTCTAGAAACCCCCCCATATTTGGCCTGGATTCAGGCACGGGGTTCCATTATTATCTTCCATATCGTACGTACCGAGGCACGGGCGATGTGGATCGAGGATCGTGAAACTCGCCATCGGGAAAACCAGATCGTTGTCAGCACCTCATCTGTGGATCTGATCGGAGGTCAGCATGTGAATCAAGGAAATATCAAACGAAGTCTACGAGTCTGGGGTTAGTAGTGATGGTCAGGACGAGCATTCTACGCAGTCACTTACCCCCTTCAAACCACTAAGTCGGCATCACTTCCGACATCACGAAACACATTTCACATCACAAGCACAAGCAGATCAGAGGCAAACTTCCATGACTACCTAAGTCCGAGCACGGGACTTCGATCTTATAGGCAAGTACACAAAAGCCAACCCCCTCCAAACTCCTCCAACGACGCAAACCACCCCCTGAACCCCATCCGGAACACCTTGCAACAAACAACCCAAAAGCAACGCGTTTTTTTGTCTTTTTCTGGTATTTTCTCCGGAAAACAAACCCACTCCCATCAAACAACCCATCCATCCCCCCATCTTTGGGGGGATCTTCACCTCCTGTTTACTGCGGAAAGGTCGCAACAAGTGCGACCGAGAGAAAGAAGGTAAGGCGGAATGAAGAGAAAAAAAGGGAGAGAGGGAGGGTAGAGGAAAAGGCGGAGTACATATCCACCTTGATAAAAAACGCAGACCGATGCCGTGGCAATCGGTCTTCAAGCGTTCGCCCCTTGGGCCATAAAATCGGTATCTTTTATAAAGATAGGAGCGTACTGGCTCCAAAGGAGAGAAACCCTCTACGGGCAGAGAAGGAAAATAGGGGGCAAAGCCAACTAGGCCGTCGATCCTGAAGGGGTCGGTCGGTCGGCATGAAGTTCAAACTGAGAGGGGGTGTCCCCACGGAGGCTTTATAAAAAAAAGGTCTCTGATGCCACTTCAGAGCCCTGCCTCGTGGGGAACACCCATTTCAAATCAAAACCTACGACCGAACGGTCTCGGCTTGTTGTTGGTCGAGTCAGCTCTAAATAGCGACAAGACGCAACAAGTCGAAACCGAACGGTCGATAGGAAAAGATGAAATATCATCAGCTTGAAAACTTCATGCCAGGACAGCAACTGTCTGTCCGACCTAGGCAATATATGCCGGTCGTGTCGTTGTTGACCATATGAAAACGTCGGATGGAAAGGGACTCTGCCATCCGATAACCGAGACCGACCCCTTACAGGATAAGCGCGGGACACTCGCGCTGCCTTCTCATCGAGATATTTAGAAAAAAAAAAGTCCGAGCAGGTACTCTCTACTTCGGACCAGCAACTGCACCAATACCGCCATATTCGGACTCGCGTGGGGCCGGATATAGCAGCACACTAACAATGTGTGCCGCTCCCACGCTTGACGCGGCGACTAGAGTCTGCCAGCGTTCTTGAGTCCGAAATATGTCAGTATGGTCGTCGCGCAGACGACATACACAAGCAGCTCAATTATGAGCAGCCACTTGAGAACTTTACGCTGCTTGCGGGACAGACGGCTAGTCTCGCCGTCTGTTGCCCACTCGACAAGCGCGGCGAATTTGCCCGCCAAGGCCAGGACCGTCACGAACGGCAGGACCGAAAGCAGCAGAAAACAATAGAAAAGTTTTCTGCGTGCGGCCTTGGCGGTTGCCGAAATGCCCTCGCTCTCGTCGTCGAAATGATCGCCGTCGGGAGAGGCGGCCTCATCCCGTCGCTCCGATCTGCGCGTATGGTATAGCTGGCGATCGCTATACGGGTTGTTTATGAGCGGACGGCGGCCGCTCGATGAGTTTGCATACGCAGACTCCATCGGGTCTCTGCCCCGCAGCCAGAAAGGCGCGCGTCTTCTCTCGCGGCGTCGATCACCCCTGGCACTCGCACCACCTGAAGAAAAGAAACAAATTAGCAGATGCAACCAGCAGAAACTTTTGGAGGATTGGGACTTACTCTCGACATCGACCCTCTCGTCGTCCCAGTACGCACCGGGCGAGAAATTGATCGAGAGGTTCGAGTGGGTGATGACGGCGGGCGAGGGCGGCGAGATGGCAGCGTGGCTCGACTCGAAACCAGGAAGGGCCGGCCGTGGCATACGAGCCATACCAGTACTGGTCTCGTCTGACTGGCCGGTCATCCGCTGGTGTCGGTGTCGTCGCCGCGCCGAGGGCAGCGGAAGAAGCTCAAACTCGAACTTCGTCTTCGGCTGAGAGGCACTCGAGGCCTCTCCAGCTGTCGACTCGTTCTCGTTATACGAAGCCAAATCTGCGAAGCTGCGCTCCGCCAGCTCGCGTCTGGCCCGCTGTCGTTCCGCCGCATAGATGCTATCGGGGTTTGGCTGTGGCTCTAGCGAAGAGCCATATCGTGCACGACGCGGAGGATCGTGCACGATAGCTTCACAGCCAGCCGCACCCGTGTAGCTTGCGGCGCCCTTGCCCTTGTCGTCACGGCGCCCGCGTGAACTATCCGGCTTCGCACCCATGTTGGCGTTGAAGCTCGCCACGCTACCCTCGTACTGTGAGATCGAGTCACGGAAGGTAAATCGAGGAGGTTCTTCCTCGTCCACATTATAATGCGTCCGATTCGGAAGCTCCTGACCACCTTCCAGCTCCTCGTGAGGGTGTGACGATTTCTTCGCCAAACGATGGGGCTTGAAGCGTCGCGGGGCTCGTAACGACGTGGCAGCGCTGTTCACGGCGACCCGATCGTTACCCGCAGCCTGGCTTCGGCTGCCAAGCTCATGCATAGGTGCACCTGCCTTCTTGCCTTCACCCGCGTCAGAGCTCTCGCGGTTGACCGCGCGAACGATCTTTCGCGTGTGTCTCTCCTCGCCATCATCGCGACGAGTTTCTTGAGACACTTCCGGCTTCTGGACGGGCACACTGCAGCATGGGGCAGGACCCGACACCGTATGATGGCCGCCTCCCGGTCGGGGCAAGCAGCTGGCCTGAGGACCAGGGAAGGGCTGATGGCCACGTGGAAGATCAATGAATGGATCTTCCGGCTCATCATCATACGGGTGCCAGGTCCTGATATTCCCGCGGACTTCCTGCCTTTTGTCTAGCGCAACAAATGGCTTATGATGGAAATGGCCGGATTTAAAGGGAAACGGCGTCTTATCCTGCCATGCTTCCTGCATTTCTTTGGCCTTGTCCAAGACATCTCCAATGTACCCTGAGTCCACGCCACTGGACTCGTGTCCCGATGACTCCCAAGTGTACTGGTGCATGCGAGATTTACGCGCAAGGTGTTTGCCCGCGAGGGGACTCAGACGCAGAGGCGGCTTGGGGCGCTTGAAAACAAGGGGGGACATCATGTCATGCTAAAATGATCAGTACACTGGAAACATCTTCAAAAAAAAAGAATGGTTGTCAGAAGTTCATACCTCCATGTGTTTGGCGTTGCGACCCCTGGGGACGGCTATAGGAGTGCGCGCAAATCGCCTCAGGCATTTTAGGAGCGCTGTCTTCTCGTAGCCTCCCTGCTTGTCTTCGATCGCCTGACGCAGGTCTGCAACGCTGTGCGCGCCCATGTCGTCGTCGTGGGTGTGCACGGCCACGCAATCGACGGCGGAGTCGAAGCTGGCTCGACGCCGTCGGGCGGGCTGAGGCGCAACCGATGAGCGATCGGTGATGCGCAATTCGTTTTGTGAGTCTGTATATATAGTGAGCGACCGATCGATGCGGCGCCCGAACCATCTTCTCCAGGGAATGGATGTGATGAGGCCACTCCAGACAAGCAATCTGGGTGGTGGCAGGTGATGGTGATGTTTGGGGCTCGATGGGGGGAGATGAAGTGTGGATGGTGGGAGATGAAGTATGGAGGGTGGGAGGTGAAGTGTGGATGGTGGGAGGTGATGTTTAGGGACGCGTTTGTTTGCTTACTATAGAAACGAAGTTTCCGCTGAATTGGCAGCGCTGGGAGGGGGCGTGGGCCAAGGGTCTTACTGCCCTTCTTGTCGGCGACATTATGAATTGCGGGCGGAGCTTCCTTCGGCTCAGTAGGTGCCATCGGCGATGGGCCTCCACCGTTGTGGAAGGTGTCGCCGTCGTGGCGAGTCTTATCGTTGGTCATTATGACAGAGGGAGTGGCGATCCACTGTAAATGCGAGTCTCATTAGCATCCAGAGTATTGGGAATGGACGTCATGTCATCAGGAGTGCCAGTATCGCATCAGATGACGCGAGGAGATCGCATAACGTACCTCTGATCACAGAATCAGGATAAGAACAGAAAGGGTAGGAATGTGTATGTTATCGGTACTGGTCAAAGACAAGTACAGTGTCCTATACAAACTGGTTAGATCTGATGCATTGATCACTGTAGCGCATCGCAGATGGCGAAGACTGCGTAAGATGAGAAGGACGCAATGTGCAGACAACGGTGGGGATAGGAGATGATGTGTGAAGTATGAATCTGATCAGGATAGGGCCATACAGAAAAGAGGTGCGGCGGATTGAACAGCTGCAACGATGGCAATAGCAGAACCGAGGAGATTGTGCAAATGCACACAAGGTTATGAGTAGCGGGAGGATAGGGCGCGCCTCGAATGAATGCAGCTTCAATGGATCAAGGCAAAGGGGAGAGGCGGGAGGGCTAAGGCAAAGGCAAAGGGAGACTTCGCGTAATGCGTGCGTCCGGGGTGAATCACTGGAAAGACGACTAACCTCAGTAATCGATGTCGATGCAATCTGATGCAGAAATCTGCTTCTAGCACGCGCAGATACGATCGAAGAAGTGCCGATGGCTACAGACGTAGAGTAGCCAGAAGGCTCCAAGTGCCGAGCTTTCGTCGTTTCGTCGCGAACGGACAGTATTCTTTGACGCGAGGTTGCGTGAATGCGCGAGCACGAGATGTTCGAGAAGTAGTTGCTGTGTAGATGGATTTGAGTTGTACGAAGAACAAAGGATGGTGGAGTTTGTGTGGAGGAAGAAGAGTGGGAGAGTGGGAGGGAGAGAAGTGGGAGATTGAGAGGGAGAGAAGTGGGAGAGTGAGAGATAGAGAAGTGGGAGAGTGAGAGATATAGTTGGGAGGAAAAGTAGATAGGAACTGAGCTGGTCAATGGGTTTGTCAGTGGTTACGAGACGCGGTTAACGCTACCGTCCGAGCGTGGACGCGTCGACACTTCAAGTCTGCTGTAGGGAAAGAAACAACAATAACAATTATGTACCTGCCATGTACCTTGACGACAATGTATTGGTCACGTTCGATCACTGTCAACAAAAATTCACCATTCTGTTGCTATTCCGCCCACTGAACTATGCCCACCACGACATACCACTTGCCCCTTTAGGTCTACATTAAGAAGATATACGCACACAGTAAAGTCAGTATCATTACTAGCAGCATTCAGAATACTTCGTCTAACTCAACCATCTCGGCCCAGCTGTCCCTGCTCTCGTCCGGTGTTGACATCCTCGGTTCCTCGGTACTGTAAGCAATGCACCACGGACCACCTAGGAGTTGTTGTTGTTGCAAACAACAACAACAATTACTGCAGATGGCCCGGGCTTCTCATTGTAGGCGCGGTCGGGCCTAAGGAACTACGGGGGTGTGGCACGAGTAACGGCCCTAATCATAGCAAGATACAACGAGTAGAACCTCTGGCATTGGTCCCTACTCAGCACTCGTCCCTGCCTGGTATCTTTGCAACACCCTTGATTCTCGAAAGAAAGCGCCGACTATAGGTAGCAAACAGAACAACAAACGATGGTCCGTGACCTGCCGCCCCTCTATCATATTCTATATTCTGCCATCCAGCTTTGAATTGGGAAGGGGCTAGATCCAAGTGTTGACTCCGAAGACTTCCCTAATATGGGAAGACCGGACGGTATCGTGACTACCTTATGATTCGTGTCTTTTAAACAGACTCAGCATAAGAGTCCATTCTGTAGTCCTGATGATAACATTGTTAGCAATCCGTACAAATTCAGACGCTTGCTTTTTCGCAGCGCCCCTATCATGGATGATGGACGAGTACCGAGGAAATTCTGAATAGGAACAGTAGGTCACTACCACAGGCATTAGGTCGGAGGGTAGAGTCTTTTGGAAGGCAGTGCACGTCCCTGATTATGATTCACGTCAGGTCGTCCAATTGTCATTGCAGTGCGTGATTGGCGCTGATTCTCTGAATTGAACATCGACACTGCCGTAGTCGACCCCTTAAATGAGACTGCCGCCAGATTTAATTCTTCGACACTAATCACATAGTCCAATGCCACCAGAGCCCCAAGTGTATCCAAGATATCCAGGAATAAAAGTGCATCTGGCATTATCCAGACTCCGAGCGACACAGTGATTCAACCGTTAATCGGAGACCAGACGACCCAGTCCCGCAACCAAGACCAGCAATGTATCTGGTACTGAAGACTTTTCTTGATTAAGTAGTCTTCTATATCCATTTCACGGTCATTTCCAAATAGTTTCGGTGCATTGTAGACTTTGGCTGTCGTAATGTCCCTTGCAACTGGACCTCGATCGTGCGTGGAATATGCGAACAAGAACAGATGAAGTCGGAATTGAGACGCTCCACAATCCAAGCCGCATCGCACTAGCCACAAAAATGACTAAGCTCAGACCTCGATACTTTGGTACTCGGAGATAAGAGATGGTGCAGTGGGGCACAAACAAGGTACACCCTTGTACCGATACAACCCACCGCACCTTCTCTGTATTAGACGAGTACATAGATAGGGCATGTACCGGCTTTCGTCATCGCAGACCTGAGGTCCGTTCCTGCCTTTCAGACTTGGACCTGCGATCGGTCTGTCGCGTATTTCGTACTTGCCTAACTGCACGACACCGTTCAGACTTCCTTACCTGGTAGATAACCTGCACTTTTCATCTACCTCCTATGTCAAGTTTCCCAAGAGGTTGAATACCTTCACGCCTCGTAAACAAATCGCCTATTCTTTCTACATCATCTTACAACTGTCAGATAACCGTCATGTCTGAAAGACGTGACCTCTTCTCGTCTCTCCCCGACGAGATCTTGCTTCAAATCCTCCAGTGTAAGTCCTCAATTCATCGAGCCAGCATCCACATGTGATTGTCGATCACTTCCGTGGGGTTTCTGGCTCATGAACGCTGACCAACGTTGTCTAATGAATCAGATTTCACGGAGGAAGAACTTATCAAGCTTCATTCGGTTTCCAAAACATTTCTACGGATATGTCGAGATAACCATTACTGGCGCTGCCGGTGCCTCGAAACTTCTTCCGTGGCTGAACGCGTGTCGCTGTTCCGGCGAGGGACAGAGTGGGTCGACGAAGATGGCGTTCCATTAAACCTCGCGGCACCAGAAGACCAGGAAACAGCGCAGTATCAGGGCGTCATAAAGAGTCTAAGTTCGCTGACCTTGCGGAAGAAGAAGAGGGAATACTCGCGTATCGCTGCGAACTGGGATCCCACATTTCCCGGAGAGAAGGCCAATTGGTATCACGAGTTTATCCAGCGAACCGGACCCATTGTCACGAACTGGTTCGAGCGACCCCGAACGGAGAATGGTTCTGAAAGCGCCTCTGCCGATGTTCGTGGTGTTGCACTGTATGCACCCTCAAATGAGGATCGTCGGCTGTTCGCCGTATCGCCGCTTGATGACGGATCTGTCTGTATTTGGGACGTCAAAGGTTCCAAGGGCAGGAAAGGTTCCATCCTGTGCAAGAGCCGACCAGGGCTTCTTCTGAATACACAAGGAAATTCACGGACAGGTTCATCAGATGGATCCATCGACAGAGGAATTATCGAATGCGTGAGTGTCGATAACGAGAGACACCATGCATTTTTTGCCGTAGGGTCTAGTAAGTTATCTCTTTACAGGCGCAAGAAAGCGTACTGACCATCTGTAAGATCTCGTAGAGGTAGATCTGCAGTCGCTAGCTGTCGTGGCGACAACACCTTTCGAAAATCCGATCATGACCCTGTCGACCGTCGAGCCTTCGATACCTCTCACAGTAGGAACCGTGAACGGGTTGTATTTGCATGATTATCGGACAGGATATGTACCGCGGGAGCAACAACAGGAAATAGTCGAGGACTCGTCGTATGATTGTCCAACGCCGGGAAACGGGTGGCAACATCCACAACAGCATGCTGCTCATGCTCCACCAGGTCCCCTATGCATTCATCATATGAATAGCCCTGGACATCGCAGCCAATTGTCTGATGACATTTTCGTTGCGGGGCGATTCACGAGCATATTGCATTATGACCGACGGATGTTTTCATCCATCAAGGACTCACTGTACTCGGGTGCGCGACTTTGCAGTCTTGCATCTCTGCCCTATCCCTTTTCAAGCACTACCAGCGACCTCCGACGGCGCCTGGAGTTGACTGAGAAGCAGGTCACCAAGTATAAGAGTGTTGGTGACGGGCGAACGCTTATTGCATGCGGCGAATATAACACCAAGGGTTCGCTCGAAATCTACGGCATAACATCTAATACCGGCAACAGTAAATATGGCTGTCACAGTTCTGCGACGAAAAACCGGCAGGTGGCTTCTTCGTCGAAGCTCTTATCAGTCATCAATCATGGAAACCGGATCCTCTTCTCCGATGGTACAGGCTACCTGAAATGGATGGAAAGAGATGGCTATACAGAGGTGCGGCGACACAAGATTGGCGGTGCAGAAGAGCATGCCGGGCGGTCTCTATTCACGGCAGTGTCCGAATCGGGTGACCTTGCGCTCAAGATATTATCAACGCGGAGAGAAGTGGACAACGGCATCATCAGCGCCAATGATGACGACGTCTTGTTCATGACGGGAGAGACGCTCGGACTCGTCAGCTTCTCATCTAAGCCGGCCTTCTCATCGGAGGACTTTGTTGAAAACACGAAGTCGCCGGACGAGATGGCCAGGGAAGATGAAGAACAGCTCTATGCTGAGAACATGAGGCTCGCATTAGAACGACAGGCTGACGAGGTGCGGTTTATCCGGAACCTTGGCATGCCTCGAAATCGAATGTAGATGATACATATGCATGGAATAGCAGCGTAGGGGTTTAGGGGTGCTGCCTCATGAGTGGATGCTACGACCGGCCATGTTTTGAGTCTTTACTGTCATCTGATGCTGGCATGGACTTGTGAATTCATGATTGGTTTGAGAGAAGACATCTTACATCTTACCATGTGAAAAGAAAAGGAGGACACAGGCAGTGTGTGGTTTCGTGGGTTCGATTACGTAGAGATAGGCATTTGCGGCCAAATTTCAACGGCCCTAATGCATGAAGACAAGCAATGAACCAATTTCTGAAATTTTTTTTTTCTTGAAGAATGAAACGGGGTGCCCGTAACCAGTTCACGATCCAATGATCTTGAGATAATTTGACCGAAAATGATGAGAGGGTGGTGGATAAGAAGAGTCGCGTGACGTGACGTAGGTTGACGAGAGGCAGGAGTTCCCAACAGCTTGGAGCACTATCAGGAGGGGGTTTATACAGTGCAGTTGTAGAGAGTCATACTGTCAGGCAGTGTGTTCCGTTGGTGCTTTAGCTCGCGCGTTAGCACCTGACATACAGTGTGTAGGCACTGCTAGTGAGCCAGACACTGTATACTAACAGGCATTCCCCAGACGACGGGATCTCCAATAGCACCGGTACCCTGTAGATAGCGCCCGTACCGCTAGCGTTAGGTACCTAAGGCATTCCATACCGGTGCTCGATATGTACGATACCTACCTACCTATTGATTTTCAGCTTCCTCGGTCTGTGTCAAAAAGAGAGATCAAATACCCGGGTGGTTGGGAAGTTATACCCAGATCGTAGCCGCAAGACGGAACACACATGAAATTTGTATGCGAAGGACCTCAGATATTAACGGGATCAGGAGATGCGATATCGTCTGCCAACACAAGTAGTGAGGCGACCAATTAAAACGTGTCTTCCCTCAGCAAAACTCTGGCGAGAACACGGGGCGGAAGCGACCGGTCTATTGGTGCCTGCCCTTGAGCAACTTTTGTGCTTGACTTCGCTTCTTGCCTTCCCTTGAGTCCGCTGCAGCCACCCTAGAGAACCTTAGGGCAGTCGCAGACGGGCATCTCGCCCTGATGCCCCGTGACCGGCTCGCCAATCAAGCCGCTTACTTTTGAGCTCGTTTTTATTTTCTCAACGGGTCCCGACACCTCTTCACGATTACAACATGCGTCTTCCGTACTCGCCACCACCAACGACGACGACAGCATCACTACTGCGTACACTACCACCGCTTAGCTCCGGTGAAGCTAGCCATCGGTAGCCATCGTTCAGACTTGTTCATTTCGAGGTACGCCATGCACCTCTTCGTACTTACCCATCTCATTTCAGCCCGCCCTGTTTTCGCCCTCAGCAAGGAAGAAGCAAGCAGAGAGGCACATGAACAAGACGAGCTACGGATGACTTCGTACAAGACCTGCCTGTGCAGACGCAGATGTAGGTCATACTCAAGCGGCACAGGTACCTTGTCATAGGATCTCCCGAAGACGACCCAAGGTGACACACGCGCGATGATCATCCAAACCCTGATCGGCGCTTTCATGATCGTTTTTATTGTCTTTATTTTTCTTCATTTATCCCACTGTGCCTGCGGACAGTCCGTGCATCACTACTATACTACCTACCTACAACACTAATACTTCCTGTATCGTGAGACCTGCCGTCAGACGAGACAAGAGACAAGACATGCTACTTGTAGACGGGTCGGTACACGATGTTACGCCACAGGTGAGCAGCTTGTCTTCACATACTAATTCATGCTCCTCAATCAATATACCTGCCACCACCTCAGCACTATCCGCAGACTGGCACTGGTCGGTCTTGATTACTGGAAAGAGGAATGCCTCGTCCTGCTGGCATACGCAACGGCGTATCATCCCTCCCGTCTCCATATGCTTGCATACGCTGCAGTACGAAGTACACACAATCGCGCGTCTGCCACAGTATTGCTACCTCCTACTGCACTACCTACTGCGTACTGCACCCCGTTTCGCCACGCCGTGACCTGTGCTGTGTTGTGCTGTAGCCAGGTATAGCTCTGCTGTAGAAAAGGGTTACCGGTGCGGCATGGTAAGCAAGCAGGCATTAACTACTACTAGGTAGCTGGTAGGAAGACAAATCAGGACGGCCCCTCTATACTTGACTGCCCGCACGCCGAGATCGTCGTCTCTCTCTCTCATATTCTTCTGTTTCTCTTTTCTCTTCCTCATCTCTCTTGACTATCTCTACAGGTATCACTGCAATCTATCATCGTCGTTTTCTCTCTTCTACTCCTGTATACTTGACTTCTGCCACCATCTCCTCGTTCGACAGTCAACACATTGCCCGGGTACCTCTATGATCTTCGGATCGTAGCAACCCCCCATGTCTCCACCTGTATGCGTTGGCTCCTCACGTTCGCCTCTTACCGCTATCCATACCGCACTTTGCGCAGGAGAGCTGCTTGATTAGAGAGCCGTTACAGTCACGGATTCAATAGGTAGTCGATTCGTGGCCAGGCAAGTCCTATCCTAGGCTGCATGCATCTGAAGTGACGTTTGTGTCTTGACGTTCCTTTTTATAGTTCCTGGGTTTTATCTTTATTATTATTCCATTTTGATATTATCGTATGGCTGTTGTTGTTTTTTTTTCTTTTTTTTCTTTTTTCTGCCCTGTGTGCTAAACTCTTGAAACCGTTCCTTGGCTCTTCGGATGCCCACTGTCTTCGGCTCGTGCCACACGATCGTTCTAAGTTACATATTAGCTCGACAGTTAAGGACTTCCTACATTAACACCTCTCTCGGTATCCACCAACCCGTTCCCGAACTCGGAGCCAAAGACCTACCTGTTCCCTTGATCAAGCCGCCCTCGCTCATCATCGATCCGTGTTCATTCAACTTGGAGGACAACCTGAAACTGAGCAGTGGGTGCAGCCAATCTGGAGCACCTCATCACAACGGCGCTTGAATAGTCGCGTGGCGCGCCCTTCCTGCATCATACTATTTGGGTTATTGAATCATTAAGTGCCGACATCCAGTACCAAAGGTTGTGGGAAAGAAATCAACTTGGAGCATGTATGATGGCTGGTTGGGATGTGGGAGGCACCGAGATGCTACGCTCTATGAGCGACTCTGGTTTCCCCCCAAGGCAGGATTATGGCAGTCTTCTACCACATTCGGTGAGGAAAAGACACTTCCACCACCTCGATATCATCGACGACTTACGGGATTGGAAACGACCGCGAGTACTCACCCACTCCCATACTCACTCACGCGCGGTCTACCAGTATGACCCGCCGCCACCACCTGCCTTCTTTATCATCAAAGAGGCATATGGAGACCCAGTACATGAGTATAAGTACGAGAGTGTGTCGGCACATGGTGACGCCCCGTGTCTTGACCTTCGGGTACGGAATGAGAAGGAGGCCCCCTCTGTTGACCGTGTTTTGGAAACGAAAGACAATAAACATCATGATGCAGCTGCGAGACTGGTCGAAGCGGACATGGTCGACTACCGGAGACGAAGGAGGCTGTCTCAACACGAAAGGATCTTGAAAAGTCTCATCAGTCCCAAAGCGCTATGCGCCGAATTTGAGATTGACGACGCAGCCCTTCAGGGTATCTTCTATGCTGCAAACGAGCTCTTCTTCAGGGGAAGCTTGAAAGGGAGGGTTGCCTGGACATGGGAGGATCTTCCTACGAATCTCATCGGCACGACGGCATGGCGGGAAGCTCCCAACGGCCATGGCTACGAGACTCTCATCTTTTTGTCCAGGCAGATTCTCAAGAACAAGAAGTATAACCGACGCCTACTGATCTCCACCTTCATCCACGAACTCATCCACAGCTATCTCTTCGTCTACTGCGGCTACCACCCCGACGACTGCGGCGGCCACACGAGCGGCTTCAAACACATCGCAAACCTCATTAACAACTGGGTAGGCGAGGAGAATCTCCTGCAACTCCATAAGATGGAAGCCGAGCTCAGCGACTTCGAGATCAGCAGGGCGCAAACGTTGCGACAGGATCGCGGCTCTAGTGGATGCCAGGTGCAGTGGCTACGCGACGGCACTCTCGGCTATGTCGTTCTCCGACCAGGCCTACATTCACAGGGCCAAGACCCTGGATGGAAGTAGGGTCTATCTATCCATTCGACGTATACCTACAATTCTTTTTCTTCGTCTTTAGTTTATTCCGAAAAGTCCTAGATCACTCGCTTCCGATATAAAAGTTCTGGTTTTGTCGTTCGTCCTGTTCCTTGTTCCTTCGATTCCATTCAACTTCTCTTGGCTTCATTTTGATCCTTCTCCCGTTTATTCTTTTTTCTTTTCGGATTTTATTGTATCTACCAGCATGGCATGGCGTTCGATTTTCATAACCTATACCACTGCATCGATTCCTCGTTTGAATAGATTTCTTTCGTTTTCATCGGTTGTCATGTGATCTTGTTCATCATCATTGCATCGAGTGTAAAGCCAGTCTTTCATGAAAAAAAAGGAATGGGGTGTGAGTTAATCCTGTTTTGTATTTACTACGAGCGCCGTGTCCTTGTCATGTTTATTGAATCCAGCGATACAATGGTGATAGTTATGATGAGCAAGACAAAAAAAGAGCGAATGCGTGCATGTGTGTGTGTGTGTGTGTGTGTGTGTTTATGTGGTGGATAAAAAGAAAGGGGGAACGGTGTGTGTTTAGATGTTGTACTCAAATACACCCGTATATTCGATTTCCTGCTTCACAGTAATCTCCTCCGTTTGATGTGCCCCGTCCTCATTGCCTTCCCCTGCCCTCACTGGCCCCCCTCTTCACTGGTACATGGGAGTATGCGAACATCAGCTCTCCCATTATATTGCGTCTTGTTTCCCAGTTAATGAATTCACTGCCAGTACTCCATCGATTCCACTGCATACGATCTGCGTCCCCATACAGCTGCTTGATACTCCCAGGCTCATGACGAACCATAGGCATCGGTGCGCCGGGAGTACCAGGGTATCTCTTGGATACGCACTGAGACGCCCACTCGGCCTCGAAGGGGGAGCACTCGGGTCCAAAATCCTGCCAGAGGACCAAGCAGACTTGATTCCTGGAGACTTTGACCGCAAAATCTGTCGCGCATTCCGGACAGCTCCCGGTCGATTCGTACGACTTCTGCGTACTGCATGACGCCCGGAATGCCATCTGCGTGGCGTTGGCGAGGGGATTGGCATTCAGGGGAAAATATGTGAGTGCCATATGCGGGCAAACCAAGTCGATAAGAGCCAGGTCCCAGACAGAGAGGTTCTCCTTGCTCCTGTACAGCTGCATGCTCGAGTAGAGCAGGAAACGGGTCCTTCCATCCACGCCCTTGACGAGCTTTGGGTAGGCCGAGTACCCGAGCTCATATAATTGACTGCGCGTGTTCCCCAGGGGCGAGATCTTATGATACGGCCGGGTGATGTTCTCGAGTACACACTGGTGGTACGTATCTTTCAAGCGGGCGCATTTCAGCGCCATCTGCACGTGGTGGTACTGGAGGTGCAGGACATATGGTCCGAGACGTCGGTTCTGCTCATGGATGCCCGGACTGAATATAGGACAGGAGCAGACTTGGTACTGGCGCTCGGCTGTCGGGGTATCGGTATCTTGGTAGTGGTGGAGCCTGCAACAATTGCCGCACGCCTAGAAGTCGGGAATGTCGCGGGCTATACGCGAGAGGTAGAGGACGTACTGGCCGCGGTGGAAGTTGGACGCGCGGGCTTTGCCGCGGGCGTCGAAGAAGCGGTAGAGCGCTTTGCATGTCCGGGCGAGGATGGCGATGTATACTGGGGAGAGGTGGTCGGTTACTGATGAGAGTAGCTCGACGGGGAGATCCAGGGGGATCCTGATTCGAGTAGACATGCTGTTGGGGGGTTTCACGACTGAGACTTCTGTGTTCAGAAGTGTACAGTATAATATGATATTGTAGTCATGATCTCTTCTATTAATGTGTGAATGGTGATGTTTTGCACGGTTTCATGATAACAAGACCAGTAGATGATATGCACAGGGAATTCTTGCATCGCGAGTTCCTTTAAGTCTCATGAGATTGGAAGGTAGGATTGCTATCACATATAAACCAAGGGTGAGGCTTTCTCACACTCGTTGGTCAGAAACCAGGACGTCATGTGTTGACGAAAGAAAGAGCATTGTATACGTAACTTCCCATGAAGAAGAAAAAAATGGATAATATAAACACAGAACCCCTGATTCACTCACACCTCAATCAACAGACTACCCTCGCAGCCGTTCCATCCCATACCTCCTGAAACCAACCAGCAACCTCAAAACCCATAAAACATCCAATCCACCCCACCGCTCTAGGCATTCGTCAACTCAACCACACTCCCCAACTTGACCGCAACAGTCCTGCCGCGATCCATAAACCGCTGCTCATCGGCGGCCACCCTGGCCGCGACATCGGGTCGTTCCAGGACTTCTCGATGGCGTCGGAACGCTTCCTCGTCTGGGAATTCGAGCGTGAGCATGACGTCGAAGTTTATATCGTTTTGCTCGCCGCGGAAGATTGTCGCTGGTGTTTCCGAAGAGGAGGAGGAGGAGGGGGAGGAGGAGGAGGGTGAAGTTCGCTCAACGTAGTGCTGTCTATGCACCGCTGGGAATAAAGGCCCCAGGATCTCGCGCACCATGGGGAGGTGGTGGTCCACGTAGTAGGATTTGAATTCCTCGGGGGAGAGGTCTGGTTTTCGGGCGAGGAAGGCGAGGAGGGTGTAGGGCATTTTGGTTTTGTTTGGTGTGGGTTTTTGAGTGTGTGTGTTTGAATGATGGAAATGATCGAACCAAGAGATAGAGAAAATCGTTGATTTATAGACGCGTTGAGGTGGGATACTGGGATATGATGGCTGTTAGTTTGTCACGGGACGGGGTTTTCGTGAAGTATCTAGATGGTTCTCCTGTCTTCTGGGCGTAAGCAGGGCTGTGCAGCATGGTATCAGGATCGCCCTTCCCGCTTTTTGGACGCAGGCAGCAGGGGTTCGCCATTTGCGGTTCTATCTAGAGGTGGAATGTTGTCTATTATAGATCTACATGAAGCCTTGACTATTCAATGTCGTCGGGGCGGAGGGTTAAGTACGATGAGTCACGGAGTATACAACACAGTGAAGCAAAACAAGGAGAACTGGGTATCTGGTTTATTGATTTGAGTCTATAGTCTACCTACCATTTCGGAACCTCACCTGGCAGAGGCTTTTGTGTCCGGATGACCTTGTCGCAGTTCAACAAGTTCAAGGGGTCGAGGGAAATTTTAATCTGTATTGATTGAAGACGAATTATCAGCATGCTGCAGAGATAGCAACGTATGAGATTGAGGAGTACTAACCTTTCTCATCAAGTCCACGGTGCTCTCACCAAGCTCGTGGGGGAGGTAGTCACGCTTGACTAGGCCAACGCCGTGCTCGCCCTGATCGAGGTCAGTAACATGTTCGAGTCCTGGTGTTAGAGTACGAGTACTTACAGTCACGGTTCCCTCGAGCTCAACGGCTCTCTTTACCATGCGATGCACCAACTCTTCCGCATCGTGCTTCTGCTTCTCATTCGAGAGCAGGATAACTGGTTTCAGTTAGTATCTCTGATAAAACAAACACATTTAAAGGGTTGTACGTACTGTGGAAGTTTCCATCACCAACATGCCCAACAATCGTGCCAAACATGCCACTCTTCTTCATATCATCCTTAGTCTCCTCAATCAACTGAGGCAGGTTGCTCATGGGGACCGCAACGTCTCCAGTCCAGACCTTCTCGCCGGGCTTAGCAAGAGACATCGTGCTCCACAGCGCCTCCTTACGGGCACTCCAAAGCTCGGTCTGCTCTCTCTCGGACTTGGCGAATTCGAAGCCAGTGCTGCCGGCCTGTTTGGCGAGGGCTTGAACGTCATTGATCTGCTCCTTGACGCCGTTTTGGGTTCCGGCGAACTTGAAGAAGAGCGTGGGTGCCTCTTTCCAGGTCTTGGTAGTCATGCCGGCCATGTTGATGCACTTCATCTGCTCGTCGTCCAGGATTTCGACCGCGGCGACGGGGATGCCCTGAGCAACGACCTTGGAAACGCAGTTAGCAGCTTGACGGATGGTATCGAAGCTGCAGACAGCAACGCTGGTGTTGGCAGGCTTGTTTGTGAGCTTCAAAGTAGCCTCGGTGACAAGACCGAGAGTGCCCTCGCTACCAATGAAAAGCTTGGTCAAGTCGTAACCGGCAGAGCTCTTTCTTGGCCGCTGTCTCGTCTTGATGACGGTTCCGTCTGCTAGGACAACAGTAAGGGACAGGACCCAGTCGCGCATCGTTCCGTACCGGTAAGCGTTCGTGCCGCTGCATCCCGTGCCGATCATGCCGCCAATCTTAGCGCCCGGGCCCGGGTCCGGAGGAAAGAAAAGGCCGTCTTTGGCAAGCTCCTCGTTCAAGTGCTCCCAGCCAACAGCAGGCTGGACAACGACATCCATGTCGTCCTGGTGCAGGTGAAGGACCTTGTCCATCCGGCTGAAGTCGACGCAGATACCGCCACGAGTAGGGGTGTAGTGACCCTCCAAACTGGTACCGCCACTGTATCCAACGACGGGGATCAAGCGCGAGTGGCAGATCTTCATGATTTGGCTAACATCTTCGGTCGATCCGGGGTAGACGACCATAAATGGCTTATGCGCGTCTTCGTTTCGGTAGCTCGACCAGTCCGAGTTGGCGTGTGATTGTAGGTCGTTTTCGAGGGTGCTGACGTTCTCGGCGCCGACAACAGTGACAAACTCAGCCCATGCTGCTTCGAGGTTGGCCTTGGAGCAGTCGTGCTTCAGCTTAGGAGATTTGAGAAGGGGGAGCGTCGAGGCGGGATCCAAGTCGCGAGGCAACTTCGTTCCTAGGAAGTAGGAGAAACCGGCAGCGAAGACAATGGCTGAGATGGCGCATGGTTAGCTTCATCTTCATGGACCCAAGAGCAGGTGAAGAATACCAAAAGTTGTAGCCCATGTTCTTGAGTTCGCCGACTGTTGTCTTTCCTTGGCGAACCGCTCACGCTCAGCCTTTTCACGGGCGATACGTGAGGAGATACTCTGGAGCATCTGTCCCTGGAAGGAAGACGCCGGCGAGCGCTTCTCGGCCGTGTCCGACTTGTCTGAAGAGTAGGCACGGATAGCATGACTGCTGGCGATACGAGACGATAGCGTCAGACGCGAGCTCTGGAGTGTCAAGCTGTGAAGCCCGACCTGGGCGGGGCGGGTCGCAAGAGGCGACATCTTGGATAGCGGTGACCTGGCACAGAGGTGAGGCAATCGCTATACCATGCTGGCCCTGTTAGCAGGAAGAGTCGAAGATCTAAACTCCTTGCGAACCGTCACGACGACTTTCATTGAGCCGTGAAAGCTACGACAAGGGAAGCTAAGATATGTAAAAGGCGGGGCTATTAACTGGTATATTTGCATGGATTCGGCGACCCGCGACTCGCTAATTGCCTACCATGGATAACGGATCACGACCTACGTATGTCGGCCCTCGGGTACTGAAAAAAGAGGACCGAGCCGTCTCACAGAACATCATTGAATCGATTGCTCGGCAACGAGATGTCTTGACTTGTGCCGACGGTGGTTGGTTGGAGGCATCGTCATATGGCAAAAAAAAGAAGAAACTGGGAAAAAGAAATGATCGACCTCGGCCGGACTCGAACCGACAATCTCTAGAGAGCAGTGTGAAGCACCGAAATCTAGCGCCCTAGCCATTAGGCCACGAGGCCCGCTCCTGTTGGATGAGAATCTGCTAGAACAGCACAGTATATATTCGAATTGGAAGTTGGTCACCATTAGATCCACCCACACTGCCTTAGGCTGCCATCAGCGGTATCCATCAATCTAGGTATTCGCAAACTGCTCTTCTTTCAACAAGATGTTTCTACCTAAAATTCGAGAACTGCCGGCTTAGCTTGCTTCGAACTCGCTAAATAACAAGGACGGTCTAAGCGATACGGGCCGAGGTGGAAGGTTTACCTTCATCTTCTGGAAGGTTCGTTCCATAATCCATAATATATTCGGTTGCGACTTCTTTACGGGTAAAACGCTAATGAGAAGTCATAAAGCTTAACGGAAGCGCTTTTTTTAGAGTTTGAGGCGAATTATCTCCTCTGGATGCTACTCAAAACTCCAAACGAACCTGGGAGTTTTTTTTTCTTTTGTTTCTTTCTGTATTTACACGACAACACATATCTCACATCGCCGCTCTGTGCCCAATGCCAAAACATTATTAAGAGTATCTCTATGAAAAGGCAGACTCATTAGGTATCTCAATCGCTTCGCCTATATCTAGTATTACAATGCATGTCTGAGCCGTGCCTCACTCATGCCAGACAGTCGACATGGAAGTGCTCGTCATCGCATGATGGCATCGTCCTGGTCAGAACAGGATGCACATCTTCACACGAGGTCCTTGCGAAGAAAGATGGACCCAGTCTCCCACTCCTTTCCAGTGTCATCAATATCCACCCAAGCGCACTCCTTACGGCAATAAATCTCGTAGCCATAATGCTCGTACCAATCCTGGTTGGATACCTGGATCGTCTGTCTGTCAGTCATGTTCAACTACCGGGTAAGCCAAAAGTGTGGCGTGTGTTTAACCCACCGCTGGTGCTGGTTGCTTTAACGCAATTTGCCGAGGGCTGTCTGCTCTGCAGTATTCGTTCGCGATCGTCTCCAAGGTCATGGTCTTTGCGCCGAATTTCTCCTTGGCCATTCTATATATATTGTTAGCACACTTCGCGCAGTTCTGTCCGCGAGAAGACCGATCGACTTACCTCTCACAGTATTTTAACGTGGCGCCGCCCAATCCAATGTTTCGCAACGCTCCCGAGACGTAGAAACTCAGGAGCGATAATACACCCTTGGACAAACTAGTTCCTAGCTCTTGCTTGACCGGAATTGTAGCAAGCGAAACGTGACCAACGGGGTGAAACACGGGGATGAGAGGGTCAGGCGTATGAGGACGACCCAGTATCATCTTGCTACTATCCCGAAGCCCCTCAACCTCGTCAGGATACGCAGCAAAGTGCGATTCAAGTCGTGAGGGTGTTTGGGGATGAGCTGGGTGAAGAACCTGTGCCGTGTTAGCTTGCAAGGAGATGAACTCAGGGGCAACACATGAATCTGTCGTTCGAACTCGATTCTCTGTATCTTGACTTACAACCCAATGGAAACCCATATGACCTGCTCGCTGCGCATCTATCCATGCGTTGATCTGGTCTATGTTCCATCCGCATGCGACGCGTTGCAGTCTCATACGCTCGCGATGCTCTTGTGAGTCGGGATCCCATGGCACCAAGTACATGGCAGGCTCGCCGCCATTCGACTTCTTGTCCACCGTCATATTCACAAAAAAAAGAAAAGGAAAAAAAAAAGGTTGTACTCCTTCGTCTACCTTTGTAGCGTTCTAGGTATATGTATGGGCAATTTTTGTCAACCGATTTTCAGGGCATCAATGAAGTATTAATATGTCTCTCAAGATGAGTCAACGGCGACGAAGGCATCACCCAAAATCCTACGTTTCACTACACCGATAAGTACGCCCTAACACGCCCTTCGTGCATATTTAGCATTACGAGTACCACCATGATCTTTAGCCTGCGTCCAAGTCGATTACATAATGACTTTGACATTCAAATGTGCGGCAGGGCGCAGGACATAATATCGTTCCCATTAATCTTGGGTTATCTCACCGACTTCGGGGATTGGGGTAGGAATAGCGGTAGGTGTTGAAAGGGGTTTGTTGTGGTTTACCGCCGAGATGCAGGACTCGGCGGCTTATTTTGCGGTTCACGAGTCGACGTTACGCAACACTCCGGTATGTCACCGACAGGGCAAGAGAGTCCCAGAGGACCGCCGAGGTCAACTTGATGCAAAAAAGAATCTGAACAGGAGTTAGGGACTTATTATTGATCTCGCTAAACTGCTATCAATCAATCAAGACCATCCCACTCGTCTTGCTCGCTATTATCTTTTCCTTTTCCTTCCTGGGTATCATCATCATCATCACCATCCTTCAACTTCCTCCGCTTACTACTCGCGATCGCATCGCGCCTGTTGTTCTCCTTCCGCCTCTCCCACGCACTCTTCGTCGTGATCTTGGCCGCCGTGTTGCCGCGTCTTGACTCGATACCGCGCTTCTTGATCTTCTTCTTCTCCTCCTTACTGATCTTGGGGAGCGAATCGAGAAGCCATTTGGGCACGCCCTCGTCGCCGCTCTTGCCGGCTTGCTTCTCACTCTGCGAGATCACGTTCGCGATGCTCTTGAGGTAGGCTACGTCGTCGTTCGTGTAGAGCGTGCAGGTTATGCCCTGCGCGCCGGCACGACCGGTTCGGCCTACGCGGTGGACGTAGGCGGCGGCGGAGGTGGGAACGTCGTAGTTTACGACTCCCGACACGCCCCTAAAGTCGAGACCTCGCATGAGAATATCGGTCGTTACTAGTGCCCAGATCTCGCCGGATCGGAATCTCCGTACAATCTCCGAACGAGCATGATCCGAGAGAGAAGAGTGGAGCGCGGCGACACGTGACGGGCCGCCAGCTTCAAGGGGGAAGTCGAATTTCAATTCGCTGTGTAGAGCCGTAGCACGTTCGATAGTCTGCGTGAACACGAGAATCGGGAGGTTCATGTGTGGTACTGATGCGCTGGAAGACTGAGGGTGAAGGATTTGGCGCAAAGCGAAGAGCTTTCCCTGTTCAGTCGCGCAGTATACTAACTTGTGACTGATGCTAGGGACGGCAGTGTCCTTCAAGCCCACCACGAGTCGCACAAGGGGAGCGATATGCTTACCCGTTGCCCGCGTGCTCAGCTGATTGGAAATCAACTCTTCGATATGCGCTCCCATGGTAGCCGAGAAACATCTCAGCTGCAGAGCAGGATTGGAGCATGCCGTCCATATCTGCAGCGTTTGCTCCAAGAATTTCTGTTCAAGTAGAACATCTCCTTCATCCAAGATTAGTGATCTGACAGTCGGCAGTGTTCTGGACTTCAAAAAGTTCCCTAATAATAGGGGCGTTGTGATAAGAATGTCAGCTTTCGTGACACCCACATCCGCCTTTTCACTCTTCTCCTCGTCATCGTCACTTTCAGCAGAGCTCTCGTCTTCGTCCTTCTCAGAGCTTTCCTCGTCGTCATCGTCTTTCTTGCTCTCCTCACTCTTTTCTTCGCCCTCAGCAGCAATTTTCATGCCCCTCTTCATCATCACGATCTTCACTCCGGTATTCTTCGTGAGTTTCCGGCCCTCGTTCGCAATCTGCTCGGCCAATTCTCTCGTCGGAACGAGTACGATCGCTTCCAGTACACGGTCCTTCGTGACCTCAGATCTCCGCCGTAACACATCATTAATAGCGGGAATCAAGAATGACAGAGTCTTTCCACTTCCTGTAGGTGCGACAGCAAGGAAATGAACGCCCTTCTTGGGCTTTATGCCTAATTCGGAGGCCGCCTCTGCAGAAATAGCCTTCTCGGGGTTGATCAAAAGGGGCAGAGATCCCAACTGTACTTCCGTCGGCACCCGGTAGCCCTGGCTCGACAAATTCTCCTCTAACCGGGAAGACAACTTCCACCCAGAGCGCAACTGTGTAAACGAGACCAAGGGCTGCGGGAAGAGATTCTTCTTCGCATCCTTTCCCTTAACCTTGGGCTCCTCCTTTTGCTTCTTCTTCGACTTCTTGACTTTTGATTTCTCCTCGTGGTTCGAAAGGAGCGTGAACTTCAGGCGATGCGACCGTAAAACCTGTCGTACCTCGTCATCGTCCAAAAGTGAAGAATCGGACTCGGACTTGTCCTTGGGCGCTTCCGTTACAACCGGCGCCGCGACAGGTTTGGTCACCTTAGGAGCAAAGAAATCGAGCGCCGCGTCATCGTTTTCAGCGTGGTTCTGGCCGAACTGCCCATCGTCCTCCGTCCGCTTTCGCTTCAGCGGCTTGTCGTGGTAGAGCTGGGGGTTTTGCGGCTTGGGAGCGGGTTTGGATTCGAATGGTTTGCTGGTGCCAGACTTCTTAGCCCCGCGGGATAAGATTTTGAGAACGTCCATGACGGACTTGTTGCGATGCGCTCGAGAGTCAAGTTGACCAAGTTGCGCAAATGTCCGTCGACTTTCTCTGCCAAAGTGCTTGTTGAATTATGTTTCTGGTGAGCCCGTTTAGAAAAATGTAGGAATGGCGCTTTTATCGATAACTTAGAGATCATGAATTGCATAAGCATTTACAGGGATTATGGGCTTATCGGGCTTGTTAGTACCCTTTGTGTACTCTATCACGTAAATATAGTATAGATATACCTGCAGAGTACTATTTTGTCTCAACAGGGGGCAATTGGCAGCTGCGAGGTACAGCGGGCGTTACAAATGCAGGCAGATCCAGGTTTCGTCACCTTCAAGCTCCAGAACCCAGAATCCATCCAGATACACCCGGTAATACTCCCACTCTCCAACCCGACACCACGAACCAAACCACCCTCTCTCTACGCGATTCAATCCTAAGCGACACTCGTAACGGTTTATTCTATACTGGAACATCCATTTTAATCTCTTAATCGCTATTCACGCCCCCGATACTCTTCAACCCCGCACCGACGTATTCATACCCATTCGCGAACCATGGAACGGTTCAACCGCATGCTCGCCGGTGCTACCGGTATGGGTGGTCTTGGAGCTGCTCCCGGCGCTGTATGATGCTCCCTAGGACCCCATTGATTGAATTGCCAGTGATGGCATAGCGAGTTTGACTAGGAGCGTTGACTGACATGCGGGCTTCACTATACAGGATAACCCCAACCTTCTCGACAACGCCGAGACCGTCTACATCTCCTCTCTTGCCCTGCTGAAGATGTTACGGCACGGCCGAGCTGGTGTGCCTATGGAAGTGATGGGTCTGATGTTGGGCGAGTTCGTCGATGACTTTACTGTCCGCGTCGTAGATGTGTTCGCCATGCCCCAGAGCGGAACAGGTGTCAGTGTCGAAGCCGTCGACGATGTTTTCCAGCAGAAGATGATGGACTTGTTAACACAGACCGGAAGGTATGAATGACATGGAGAAGATCTGATAGCAAATGGTTGATCGCATGCTAACTTCTACGTTGAGACCCGAGCCTGTCGTGGGCTGGTACCACTCCCATCCCGGTTTCGGCTGCTGGCTCTCATCCGTCGATATCAACACGCAGCAATCTTTCGAGCAGTTAACGCCCCGAGCAGTTGCCGTCGTCATTGATCCCATACAGTCCGTAAAGGGCAAGGTCGTCATCGATGCATTCCGAATCATCAACCCGCAGTCCTTGATGCTCGGACAGGAGCCGAGACAAAGCACATCCAACTTGGGTCATCTCAACAAGCCCTCGATACACTCTCTCATCCACGGTGTTAACAGACATTACTACTCCATCGCTATTAATTACCGAAAGACTGCGTTAGAGGAGAACATGCTTATGAACCTCCACAAACAGGTCTGGACGGATGCCTTAGAGATGAAGGACTTCCGCCACGAAGGCGATCGCAACAAGGAAGACTTCAAGAAGCTGGTTGCCCTGGCGGAGGGATACGAGAAGAGAGTCAAGGAGGAGACAGAGTTGACTAAGGACCAGCTCAAGACCCGCTACGTTGGCAAGCTCGACCCCAAGAAGCACCTCGAGGACGTCGGTCAACAGTTGATAGAGAACAACATCGTGGCCGTGTCGCGACAGATGATCGATAAGGAGGCTACGATGCCCAAGAAGGACGCCGTTAGCAATAGCCAAGCGAATGGCGATCACATGGAGCAGGACGAGGAGCTGTGAGCGTACGTAGAGAGTGATGGAAACCACATATTGATCTTGCTGGGGTGGCCATGCATGTATCATAGGCGTTGGAACAGGCTTCGGGGAACTGGCCGAAAAGGACAATCATGAATTGCTTTCAAGCTAAGGGGTATTTTTTCTATCGCAGCTCAGTTTCCGTCGATGCACGCTAATGGTGTCGTGCATGCCGTGACATGTGACATCCTCTGCTCCAGCAACCGTCGAGATGGTATACAAATCGCTAATTCGTTATAGAACTCGTCCGAATGTGTTTATTGGCATTCACTTTCATCGCGATCGTTGTCGTTTTTACTAATAATGTTTTAGTACGGGTCGCGGTGCGGAGAAACCCCCCCCTGTCGGCGAACAAAAAAAGGGAGGGCGGCTGTCTGGGCGACAACAACAGACAAAGGACATGTTTCGAATGTCTGCACAACAAAAAAAAACACCATGCAAAATACACAATCGCATTGTCGACATCTGAAATATATATTTTCAGGCGTCTATAAATACTCGCGATGCCTAATTTCGGAGTTATCTGGACGCATCTTTGTCATTTCCGCAATATTGTCGATAGTGCCATTTGGTGATCATAGCAGCACCGACTGGGACGTGCCTCACAAGTAAGCCACACTCCTTGCCCTACACATTTGGCAACCTAACCGCACTTGTCTTCTTTGTATATATGTAGATGGCGTCAAATCCGCTTCAGTTTTTCGCTTCCTGTTTCAGCGACCCCTCGTCGCGGGCGTGCTTCTCGTCGAAGCTGTCGCGGACGACGAGCCTCGCCCGCCGCGTCAACCACATCAAAAAGCGGCTGCGCGCGAACCTCGGCATGAGCGGGCGGGCAAAGCAGTTCCCGACGGGGTCCTACGAGTCCTACTCGACACCAGGCCCAGCGCCGACGACCGACACCGCGAGCCCGCCGCCCGAGATCGTCTACCAGCCGCGCGTCTCGCTGCAAGCACGCAACTCGACGACCTCGAACGCCTCGGGCTCCGGCATCCAGTGGTCGACGACCTACATGACGAACGAGGACCTCAGCGAGCTCTTCACCCTCCTCCACGAGACCCTCTCCCACGTCCCCTACGCCATCTGCGGCCTCGCCGCCCTCATCGACAGCGGCTTCACCCGCCGCCAGGCGAGCCGCATCTCCATCCTCTGTCCGAAAGAGTCCAAGAACATCGTCAAGGCGTGGGCCGCCACGGCCGGGTTCCCGTCCACAGCAGACTCGTTCGGTCTGCCGGCCCGCGACGGCAGTCTTCGCCGCGTACGCATCAAGTACATCAACGACGGCTTCGAACAGCTCGAACGCGTCCGTTCGCGTCTCAGCGACGCAACCGTTCTCTCACCCACGAGCCAACTCGACAACGTAGCAGCCGGCTACCTCGAGAACCGCCGTCGGGGCGACGTCAAGGCCCTCGAAACCGTCGCAAAGGACCTCTTCTGGTGTCTCGAGCACATCTCGAATCCGGACCCATGGCTCCTCCCGACCTTCCTCGGCGAGGAGTTCTTCGCCGATTTCACAGCCACGTATCCAGATGCGGAGCGAGCAATCCTAGACGCAGGCATCGATATCGATGCCGTGCTCGCCCGACACCAGGACGCCGTGGCCCTCCGGGAACACGACGAGATGCTCCGCACGTACGGCTTGCAGGGCGACGTCCTGCAGGCGCCGCAGGGCCAGTTCGAGCAGATGCGTGATCTGCGGCAGAGCAAGAGCGTGTATACGCTGCGGGAGCGGCGGGAGAGCGTGGCGCCTGTTGTTGTGGCGGCGATGCCGATGCCGATGCCGATGCCGGCGGATGCGAAGATGAAGACGGCGCACGCGCGGGAGCAGGCGGAGAAGAGTGGGCGGAATTTCTCGGCGCCGGCGAAGATGGCGTATCGGGAGCGAGAGGCTACTGATTTCGAGTAAAATTTCGGGGAGGGGAGAAATCACACATTCATTTTTTTTTTGTTTAGGTTATTGTTTAATTGTTGGAATGGGTATTGGGTTGTTGTTTTTTCTGGTTCCTGTATACTACTTAATTCCTCTTCTTCATTCATTCAACTACGCGTTGCGGTGACGTTGTGTCCTGTATATATTTTAACAAACAAATTCGGCAGCATAGAGGGAAAGAAAGGTTGAGGCGAGCAATATCGTAGATCATCGGGTTGGGAAATTCATAGACGGGATAGACAAACAAGCAAGCAAACAAGCGGACGGCAGAGACAGAGAGAGCAGCATTGTATATATAGCATTTACTTGTGTTTTAACCAAGTAACCACATAATCCTTAATCAAAGATTACACGTTCGTTAGCAAGGCAACAAAAGAACCTGCGTTGTTTTCTCCATGCCATGTGACTTTAATCCGTAACTTGGATGAGAATGTATCAATCAGCCAGACCATGTCGCCAGGATCCTCTCCGCCCCCTTCTCACCCGCAACCATGACACCAAACATGGGGTTGACAGTCAACGGCGCCACAATAGACGCATCGACGACGTGAATATTGTCCGTACCAATGACCTTAGTGTCCGCATCGACGCAACTACCAATGCGGCACGAGCTAGACCAATGCTGGACCGAGCCCACTGCGTACGGCGACCATGTGGTGATGTACTTGTAGATCTCCTCCACAGTGGAGCGTCGGGGGAGGTTCAACGGCGTAATGCCCTCCTTAGCGGGTTTCTCGGGTGTCGAGTCTGGCAAGTGTTGGAAGATGGCATGGATGAATTTAGCAATGTTCCTCCCGTCTTGCTCGTGGCCGTAGTAGATGCCACCACTTGCACTGGGAACTAGATGGTCGTCGAGAGTGACTCTTCCACTTGACAGAAGACCAGACGTGCCGTAGACATTCATCGTGATGGTGTGGTTGTCCTTGTAATCGGCATAGCCTGACGAGTCGATCGTACCTTGCACACCCGTCTTCGTTCCGTCGCGATTGGGAACATAGCCCCAGAACGCGGACGTCTGCGAGGCAAATGTGTAGGGCCCACTGCGGTCCTTCAGATACATCTCCTTGTCCTCTGGTGGCGGATTGTCGTAGCTGTGTGTATACGACGTGATCGTCGGACTGGAGAGCTCGATGAAAGTGTTGGGGTTGTCAAACAGACCCTCGCCCACGGCATCATTGACGACCCAAGTCGAAGGAGCCGGACCAGTTGGTGGGAGTTTTGATAGCATGTCCGATGGGCCAATACCGGAATTCATGAGAAGACCGGGTGAACCGATGGCACCTGTACTGACTACGACTCTTCCATTCGGTGCAAGGGCAATCGTGACGTTGGCCCCGTCGACCGTGGCCAGGACACCGGACGCAAGACCGCGGTCATGCTCAACACTCCAGACCCTCACGCCGCTCTGGAGACGGAAGTTAGAGCGTTTCAGCGCCCGTTGGAGATACGTCCGTACGGGCCCTCCTCGCTGGCCATGAATGTAGCCATATGCCGGTCTGCCGAAAACCATGTCCTTATTATCCGGATCGTCGTTAAACGTGACCTCAGAGAACCCGGCTTCGTCCACAATCCATTCTTTGGCAGCCTCATAGCCGCTTTGCAAGTAGTATTTCCCATCACTAGAGGAGGTCGTGACGGAGCTTTGCGTGTCCAGGAGTCTACTGATAGCAGCCCGGACATCGGCACCCTTCCACCCTTCGGGATGATAATCATCCCAATCAGAAGCTGGAGGCTGGAAGTACAAGCCCGCGTTGATTGCACTGTTGCCACCGATTGTGCAAGCCTGGTAGCTATTCACAACGCCTGGTGGGCAGAGCAGAGTTGGACTCCCACTGAAAATGCTTTTATCTAGTCGACGTTAGCATCTGAGCTTTCCCCCATAACAGTATATTGTGAGTAATTACAAAGTCCGGGAACGTCAACGCGACTGAGCTGCGTTCCTTGAAGCCAGTCGGGTTTCTCCGTGCCCCCCGTGATGCCGTACGAGGGACCACCGATCTCGAGCAACAGCGTCTTCTTCCCGGCCTCGCTCAGTCTGTCTGCCACGACAATACCGGCCGTGCCGGCACCAACGACAATAACATCGTAAGTTTCGCAAGCCCAAAAGGCTTCATTGTCTGGGACAAGGGGGTATTGACGCTCATGTTGAAAGGGAGCCGCCGAAGAAAGGGGGTGCAAAAGGGTGGCGAGAGCCAGCCAGATGGACTTCATGGTGCTGAGCTTCCAGATGTGTGTCCTTGCTAGGAATATCCATGTCCGAAACAAAAAGAACTCGAGTAACACATCCCGGATCCCCCTTTGACGGCGGCTGCTTATTATACATGGCATTGAAGTGGGTAGAACAAAGACGGCTACCGGCGTCCCACCTGATTCTCCTCGTGCAGCACCGCGGCTCGTTATCGTGTGGTCTTACATATACGAAGGTATCACAAAGGGCTTCGGGGAGGCGTGCTTCTGCATAGCTGAAAGTCATATTAGGTCTGGACGTCCTGCCACTCACGGCACTGGAAGAGCCCCTAGCTCGGCCATCCAAGACAAGCAACGGTACCGTGATCGATGAATACTTTCCGCTCAACGACCAAGGGCCCATCCATCACGTCACCGTCACAGTCACAAAAGCAAAAAGGGAAAGCAAAGCGGAAGGTCTGGGCTTTGGCGCGATGAGCTAGCATGAAATCCAGAATGGCTTTTTGAAGCTGGGATGATCTAGCCCAAGCGCATTACATCACACCCCCGCAAAGCGGCGATGCAAAGCTAAGATCTCGCCCTCCAGCTGGGGCGCTGGGCCATATTACCTAGGTGTTAATTCCAGGCGCGATATCCAAAATACGAGGGCGCGGCACCGCCGGCAATTCGGCGTCCGCTTCTCCCCTCACCCGGCGGAGCTGTGCCTGCCACCTTGCGAGCTGTGCGCTACTTGCCCCGTACACAATCGGTCCAAAGCCACACAGCACATGCATTATGGCACACGTGGGGCAATGATCTCCTGTCGAATACACAGCCGACTGTCTTCGCTCTTCGGGAGACAGATTGTGGACCGTCCATGTTGCAAGCTCGAATTCAGGATGCCACGACGTATCTCCCACAGCGATGGCGCGGTTGCGCTCCCCGTGAGAGATTTCACCGAACCGACTCACAGGGAGGCACCCCAATGGCTCTTCTCCCGCCTCTAGCGCCTCAGCTGCAAGTTCGACGACCCGGCGGAGGTGCAGTAGGTCATCGAAAGTGAGTCCCTGTGGCGTCGGCATTGCCAAGATCTATTTATCGATGGCGTGGTGATAGGTTGGCGACAGGTTGTTATACAAGGAAAATGCACAGCAACTAGACCTGGGTTAGGAAAGGGAGAGAAGTGCGACGTGATGAAGATCATGATGATCTGAGCAGATATGTGGAGATCCGGGCTGACTTAACCATTAGGAATTTGGATTACATACCTGGACTATCCACGCGCTCTGCAATGGCGCTGTAGTGTGAACGCTTGTGTTGCCCCCTCCAAGTTCGATGATGTAGACAGACAGCTTCGTCCTACACACTTGACAATCGCCCCATATCCTGGAAAGCATCCAGCAGTGCTACCACATGCCCACTTCGTCATTCAACAACTGCCGGGACGCATGACAGACACGGGGTAAAGGAGCTTCGATTTTTGATCAAGCCGTAAGACAATGAAATGGAGAGTATCGATGCTTTCTCGTAGTCTCGCCATCACAGTTGTCTGTAAGTGCCGTTTTCAAAGAGCACTTGGCCATGCAGAATGACGGCTACCGCCAATCTTCAGATGCTCCAGCAAACTTGACGCTTTTCCTCCGTTCTCTGTCCCCGCTTCCGCCACCGGTAGATAGGCCGGCACGCCCCGGGCTGGAGCTCAGAATGCCCATTAGACCGCCCGGTTTATCGGCTGTCCCAAGCGTATTGCTAGCAAGAATTTCACGGGCCGTCTCCACAGCTCGGCTTTGTGGGACTTCAAGTGTATCGTCTCGTACGCTACCCGGAGGCGTAGGAGCTGCTGATTGATCTCTCGATACCTTCGGTTGGCTTTCTTTTAAGTCAGTAATGACACCACGGTACTGCTCCCGCACAGCACGTCCCAGTTCCTCGGTTCGCGCTGTGCTGTTCTCATTGCGCCATCTACCCGGGAGGCAAGCGTGGCCACAGCCGTCAAAGGGGCAACAACCGTCACTGTTTGTTTGCGGGGAGTCGTCCTCAAACAGATCTTTCCTCGAAATATCGAAAGGTTCATTGACTCTGGCACTCGCGATGGGGGCATGCCAGTCCTGAAGACAGTTGGCATGGCCGCCATGTGAACAGCCAGGGCAATACCACCATGTCGAGAGGATAGATTCTTCTGTTTGGTCTGAAGCCCGGCTCAAACCTTCGTCGACAGTACACGATGTAATGTCGGAAGCGGCTTCTCTATGCCCACATACTGCACAGGGTGCAACAAGTGCACGGCAGCGCTCACATTGCCAGATATTCGACTTCTCTGTCGATGAGCGTTTGATGATTCGTGGTTTGTGGCATCGTGCGCACGCGAAACCAATAGCAACTTTGTCTTGAGCTGCGCGGAAGATCGAGGGATAGTTTTCTCCCCAAACTTCAATACCATCGGGCCACCCACGGAGACAGAGGTTCCGTAGCAATGCAGCTTCCACGAAGAGCTTCATACCCATCAGACGGCTGTGCTGCTGCCGTAGAATAGCCGTGGCCTGGTGTGAATCAATAATATCGTCGGGTACAAGAGGCTTGAGCAGTAATATCATGGCAGAGGCGTTAAGAGCCGAGCGCCGACTCTCGAATTCTACTGCATGCTGCAGTATCTCATACGGTTTGATAGGTGACGGACGGCTCTTAACATTGGCGTCGGCGCTCACTGGATATGGGTAGGGGGGATCGTCATCCCAGGGCAGAAAGTCGGTTTCCGTGATCGTAGGTGATTTATGATCTTGCGGTCGAGGTGGACCATAGTTAAGCCGAGTATTGCTATGAATGATTGGTGAGTTTTTGATATTTTGAGGCTCTGAAGACATGCCCATGTCAACCGGTTCATCCTCGAATACATCACTAGTTCCTTGAGAAGCCGTGAAATCTTCCGTTTGGGAATCTGACGCCTGTCTCTCCATGAATCGCGACTTTGGCCACTTGTGCTGTACTGGAGGTTCGTCCAATTGTTCTCCTCGAATCCTGCTGGGAAATTCACTTTCGTTGTCCTCATCATTCAATCCAAGTGGGTGAAATCGATTGGCAACCTGTTGTCTATTCCCTCGAGATGAGGCACCAATGCGGGAGAGATGCCGACGGTTATCCGCCAGCGAGAAAAACTGAGGAAAGCCATCGTCTGACTCAAGTCTCAGGGCGGGTCTCCGGTGGGTAACTGGGGAACCTGACTCCAAGTGATCATTTCTCAAGGATTCCCTCCTCATTGGTACATTAATGCCCGCTGGCAGAGATTCGACGGCTTCAATATCGTAGAAATCATAGCCATCCGTGCTGGATAGTTGACTCTCTTGGCTCTCTAAACTCCTTTGACTTCTCGCAGAAAATGAACTGGAGCGAAGCCGTGGCCGAGGACGGGTTCGTGAGTGTAAAGCCGGTGGCAGAGAGAATTTCTCTATTTCTTGGACTGGAGGTAACGTCCTCGCCATAGAAGGTATCCCGAAATCAATATGGCCGCCTTGGATTGGCCGGGCAAGAGGGGTCGGCACATTAGATTCGCTGTCGATTTCCTCAATCAAGTGTAATGTCCCCTGTGTTTGACGGCCATCCGTAGACGGTTCAGATGAGGCGAGACTAGGGGTCTCATCGCCATAATGTTGAAGATGTGAAGATGAGCTGTCGTGGTTCAAGGAGGGCGGCTTCTCGTCATCGCTTTTGACAGAAACCGACTCGCTAGCTTGAGCTCGAGTAAGCCGACACTGAAGATGATACTTTGACCTGCTAGTCAGAAGTAAGTTCATAGCATAGGACAGTATGCGCCAGGTTTGTGCCAGCCGAAACTGGCCCACGCTCTCGGCAGCCCGAGCGTATTTATTCAGGATGCCGATTATCCTCGTATCAAGGCTTCCTGCTTCCTCGGAATTCGGAAGGTCTTTCGCGAGAACCTCGAGATACTGGCGCGAGAGAAATTGATAGTGGTCAACTTTCACAGCAGCAGGGATGCTCCCAATTGCCATGATCTGTTGTGGCTTGAAGGGAACGGTTAGCTTGATTGCTTGATCCAACGAGATGACTTGACTCTCGACTCCAGACCCCGACGGCGGAGTAGTACTGAGTGAGCCGTGTGCTGGTCTATGCACACCTCTCCGTTTACTGCCACCTCGGCGCTTTGGACCTAGAAAGCTACCAATTACATCTTCTTCGGAGTCACTCCGACTTATACTAAGCGTCTGGCCAGTTTGGCCGAGGTTATATGGGGAGGCCGTGAGTAGGTTATGAGACTTCACGTTTGTTCGTGGCCTCGACGTCTGAACTCGTTCCTGCAGAAACATGAGGGCCTCTCCTCGAGCAGAGAAATCGAGACTTGATAGAGGCTGACGGTCCATGACCTTCGGAGCAAAAGCGACATCACATTGGGCAAATCCGTCTTGCCCTACAGCCCATAGCAAATCTCGGTCATGCCAGAGAAGCGCACTCGGTGAAGATTCGAATAATTCGATCTCCTTATAAGGCATTGTCGGGCGCGCAAGATCCCAAATGTGAACGGATCTAATACCCTTCTTTTTCAGATTGCCGCCTTCATCATAGGCCACAGCCACCTGAGCAGCGCGTCGTCCCTGGGCAGTAGCAGACCATAAGCCAGGTCGCCATGAGACAAACGTCACGGGTGCCGGTGCATTAATGGTCCATTTTGGTTTTTGTCGCTTCTCGGCCTCCGGGGACATGTCCCAAACATAACATTTCCCGTCAAGCCCAGAGCTCATGAGATGATCACCGTCTGGGTGCCATGATAGTGAAGACACGCCCTTTTGAGGATCATGAGCATTGATTTTGAGCAGCGGTCCACTAGGCTTGCGGATATCCCATTTCATAATGGCGCCGGATTCGGTGGCACAGGCAAATATCATACCATCCTTGGGCGCCCATTTTACATCACGAATAGGGTCGGCGTTGCATCGCAGGGTCTGAAAGGTTCGAAAGGTAGGGCCGTTGCGGGCAGGAATAGGAGCCTTGATATCGAAACAACGCACGATGCCGTCTTGGCCACCAGACAGCATCCAAGTTCCCCTGTGAGGGTTGAAATCGAGCTTGTTCACTTGTCGCGAGCCTTCGGAGGACTGTATAAACTCCAGTCCCAGACCTGAAGCCAAGCGGTTAACATCGTACATAAAGATCTTTCCGTTGGCGCACGCAGTGAAGATAGTGGGCTCGGCGCCGTGATGTGTGGCTATCTTAACATCTTTTATAGACAACTGATCGGAGGTCAATGTGGCGGCGCTGCCCTTGCTCGCCATCTGGGCCGTGATGGCACAACGCACATCCACGCCTTCCTTAATGTTTAAACCATCAATATGAATGGTCTTGAGGACATGTCGTCCTCCAAGCACGGCGACGCGACCATCGGGCGAACGATCGAGGTAGGCGACGGGGACGGAGGACGAATAGACAGTATTCTGGGAGGAGTTCGGACGGTAGGCCTGCGGACCAACAGTACCGATACCTGCATCGTTGTCGTTATCGCCGCGGCCAAGCAGCCGTTTCATGAATTTGCCTTGGTTATACATGGCGATGGCAGCGCAGCTCGGCCAAGATCGAAGAAGCGAATCGAGATTGCGTCATGTTTTGGAAGCGCGCCAGCTCGCTTGCTCGGGATGGAGGAGCCGTCGGCAACCTATGAACTGGCAATTGGATGCTTGGGCAAGCAGGCGGACATTAGAAGGGCGTAGACATTCACACAGAATCGCGGTACCGAGATATTACATGTCTAAGTACGTGAATAGAACCTTGGAACGGAATAATAGTGGTAAAGTACGGATTAATGACAGGAAGCACGAATTAACGTGGGTTGCATTGCGGAGGATGGATTGAGTTGCTTGGGCGGATCAGTTTATCGTAGCTGCCCTAGACATTCTGATGATGGGACTCGCCCGCCATCATGCGCTTGACCTGTTCGGTGCTTAGTTGGTTCCGCAATCTAATCTAGCATCTCATTATGTAAGCACGCTATCCAAAGAAAGAATGGGCGAAGATCTGACGCGAATCGGCGCTGCGACTCACCAAATCTGTTCCACTTGCCTCCTACACTACGGATTCAATCCCGTGCCTCGTGCTTATCATCGTTCGTACCTACTCATTACACCACTCAGTTGGTCACTCAGTTGGAAGCTGACGAGAAAGCTCGAGATGGAGCACCGGCTATATCTCCAGTTTACGTAAATGCTACATTAGTGCGGGCAGCATGCCGGCCTTAACCGGTGCAGTTCCATGCGGGATATCTCCTCCCGAATCCGGGGCTTGAGATGGAGAGAATAAGAGGAGAATGCCCCTCGTATGTTGTGTTGGGGACCAACTCCTGGCTACTACTTGATCAGAGTACCTGAAAACGAAGGGCGGATCTTCATATCTACCTACTCACGGAAGCTCCAGCATTGTAAAGGGGATCACCGCCACGGAATACCTAAGGAATCAGCTCACTCCTGTTCATCATCATGTCGTTCCCAAAGGTACCGCCTAGTGGCATCTGGGCCCCCGCCATCACCTTCTTTGACCCTGAGACCGACACTCTCATCCCCAAAGACCAGGGAACTTACTACTCCTACCTCGCCAAGTCGGGACTTGCTGGTCTCGTTATCCTGGGCACCAACGCTGAGACCTTCCTCCTGACCCGTGAGGAGCGCAAGCAGCTCGTGCAGATTGCCCGTGAGGCATGCGGTCCAGAGTTCCCCATCATGGCCGGTGCCGGCGGACACTCCACGCGCCAGGTCCTTGAGTACATTGCTGATGCCGCCGAGGCCGGCGCCAACTACGTCCTCGTACTGCCACCCGCGTACTTCGGCAAGGCCACCACGCCTGCAGTCATTGATAACTTCTACAATGAGGTCGCAGCCAAGAGCGCACTCCCCGTCGTCATCTATAACTTCCCAGGCGTCTGCAACGGCGTCGATCTCGACTCGGAGACCATTGCCCGTCTTGCACGCGAGAACGACAATATTGTTGGTGTCAAGCTCACGTGTGGCTCCGTGGCGAAGATCACTCGTCTCGCTGCCGAGCTGCCAGCGGAGCGCTTCGCTACCTATGGTGGTCAATCGGATTTCCTGATCGGTGGTCTCAGCAGCGGCTCTGCGGGCTGCATCGCTGCATTCGCGAATGTTTTCCCTCGGAGCATTGTCCAGATCTACAAGCTCTACCAGGAAGGCAAGTTTGCAGAAGCGCTTGCGCTGCATCAGAAGGCTGCGCTCGCCGAGCAGCCCTGCAAGGCGGGTATCGCGACGACCAAGTACGCTGCTGCGATTCACACGGCCAAAGCTGCGGGTATCGAGGGGGCGGAGGAAAAATTGCGACCCCGAAGGCCGTACACCGCGCCCTCCGATGCCGCCAAGCAGAACGTCGTCGCACAAATGGCCGAGTTAGCCAAGATCGAGGAGAGCCTGCGGTAGTTGTTTTTTGACGGTATTATACTGAGTAGGTCCCTAGAAAACTTCATACCAAATTAACATATTATTTTCTTTAGCAATCTCAGCCGTCACATGGCCGAATGCATCTACAAAGATGGGCTATCAGACATCTAACATGCAAATAATACACAAATCGAGGTGCATCTACCTCTATGCAATCCATGCCTCGACAATCGTGATGATGTACATACTCAGCGGATCAATTCATCAGTCCAACACGGTCATCAGGTCCGCGGAAACCGAACCAATTCTCTTCATAAAAAACGAGCTCTTGATGTTGCGCACCTTCTATCCTGTAGGGGCAGCAGCATCTTTCATGAGCAAGAACAGCGACAAACTCTCTCTATTCGGCTTGTCGAGCGGCAGGGGGCTGAACAGCCATGGCGTTGGTCGTCATGAGACGACTCTTCTCGCCGTCGTACGCCAGGAAATTGTCCTCGGGCCAGCGCAGATAGCCCTTCTTATCGGCCTCCTTGACGGCATCAGCCAAGATGTGTCCCATGACTTCGTATCCCTCGTCGTTGGGGTGCGAGCCGTCCCAACCGATGTCATCGGCTGTCGGCCGGTTGGGCAGACCAGACGAAGGGTGCAACTCGGCTAGCACAACGGGCTTGTTCTTGTACTTCTTGAAGACCTCGCGGAACTGTTCATTGATATCCAGGATCAGGGGCTCACGATTCGGTACCTTGTTTGTCAGCAAGGTGCTCATTACGACAGTACTCCGGGGCGACGCCTCAAGCAGATAGTCGACGAGGGCCTCCATGTGCGCGCCGGCGACGTCGGTGTCTTTGTATTGCAAGACGTTGTTCGTGCCGACATTGATGATGAAGACATTGGGCTTCATCTTGGTGACAATATGCTTCGCGTGCTCGAGGGTCTGGCTGACGCGATTTCCACCGTAGGCCTCCTCGTCGTTGTCGATCATGTCACCACGCCGTTGCGAGCCGACCATGTTGATGGGAGCGCCGAGTGCCGCAAGATCTTCGCGAACCGTGTCTCTGAAGCCGTTGTAATCCGTGGATCGTTCGCCCTTCACTATGGATGCGCCTAGACACATGATGCGTAGCGGCGTACCCTCGGCGATGGTGCTGGAGTTCTTCGGTCGCCAAGGTCCGGAGTCGACTGGTTTGTTCGTCGGTATGGTCCCATTGTTGTGATTGCTGCTTCCGCCGTGGTTCCCTATGGTACTGTTGTTGTTTGCACCACCTCCAATGGTGTTTCCGTGACCATTGTCGCTTCCGTCATCATCATTGTTGTCGTCGTCGTTGTTCCCATTGCCGTTGCCGTTGCTGTTTCCTGCCCCATTGTTGCTTCCTGCTCCATTGCCTGTTCCTACACCACTGCCATTGCCGGCTCCGTTGTTGCCATTGTCAGTGACAGGGCTGGTTTGACTCAAGAGGCTTGTATTGTGGTTGTGAGGGGTGAGTATGTTGGTTGCGCCAAGAACTGAGAGTGCATATGTTAGCGGCTAGACTCGTTGGGCGCCTCGATCGGACGACTAGGACGTTTCAATTTCTTACCAGCCAAGACAACGGCGACGATGACCAGCGCGCTCAGCAACGCGATGACACGCTTGGATTTTAACCGTGTTAGTAGAGATTTCCGTTCGGGACTTGGCGACTGCTTCTCCAGTTCCTCCGAGGACGGCATCTTGGCTGCCGATGATTACTATTCCCAATGTTCAACGATTGATGCCACCCGGGGGGAATGCAATGGGCATGAACCAGGTTGGAACCCTCAGCAATCCCTCAACACGACTCTCGATGAAAATCAGTCAAGAAACAGGTAAGTAAGCATGAAGGAGAAGGGAGGCGGGTAGCATCAAGAGAGAGGAAGGACGAGTCAGCGGTGAGTATATGCTTCAATAGGCAGGTCACAGCAGAGCAGAACGGACTACCTTACACTAGACTTATACCCTACATGCCTACTCTCGACTTGCAGCTCGGGCTGGACCTTTGCCAAGGCGAAAAAAGAATTCCAGTTTTCCGATGAAGAAAGGTGACGTACCAGGTACATTGGCCGGCTCCCCCCAACTAGGTATGTACGGAATGCTGTCTAGTGGAAATATTCCACAGCGCCATCGAATATTGCGGGTGCCTTTGCGAAGAAACAACTGGTTATGTACGACGTACATCATGCGTCGCGCGAGTCGAGTTCGGGGTTGTTCGTGAATGCCAAGATGCGTTCACCCCTGACCTTGCGATAGATGGGCGGGTGCCATGAGGATGGTGGAAATTTGGGCGCAACCAGGTACCGAAAACCCTCGGCACAGTTAACCGGGTGCTGGTTTCTTTCCTAATGTATGGTCCTTACGATATGTGTGAAGAAACGAGAGAGAGAGATCTAATATCGACGTAATTGCAGAGTTGCGGCAGGTTTGTAGCATCATCATGGTGTTGTCTTGCATACATACGACAGTGTGAGTGAGTGAACCCGTTTCACGGCGGGTTCCCTCCTACCTACCGATGTGGTATTCTTCCAATCCGTCTGTGTTCTAGCACGGCAGATCATTGTATGGATTTTCTTCTCTGTCGCTGTCTGTGGTAAGACATCATGTTCTACGCAGCAAATGGTCTGCACGTGTATGTTCGATCAGGGGATCCGATAGAAGGGCCTACAAGGTAATAGTGCCGGGTTCTAGGCCCTGATTTGATCGCTGGGCTAGGCTGGGTGCGGTTTGGCGGGGGGCTTGGATCGCTGGAACGCCTGTGCGTAACACCCCTAAGTTTTTTGTATGGGAGGACTTGGCGTAGGGCTTGCAGGTGGTTTTAATGGAGGCATGCACCGACGTCGGATTGACGGGATGGAAGCTTGGGAACGAGGTTACGGAGGGGATACGTCACTTTCATGCGCGATGATGAGATTCGTGGTTTTTATTTACGAGTACGAAGTTGACTGAATTGAGTGTTTTCTTCTTCTTAATGGCAGTGCCGGATTGATGAAGATTGCAGATTACGTTGACCCGATACCTACCTGAACTCAACCGAATGCGATAGTAAATAACGAGAGATGTCACGCCAGTACGGATTACGACCACACGACAACCGACTCTGATGCGAAAACCCGTGCCTCAAGTCCTTCTTGGAGATGATGGTGAATGAACATCGTTGTGCACCGCCCGTTGAAAATGGATCCCAACTGCTCACTCCGGTGAAGTCTATGATGAAAGAATCGTAGACATGCAAGACAGGTCTTACAGCCACCCTTCGATGGCACCCTATCATGTCCAGCGTCGTGTCAACTGTTTCCCTGAGATGCACGAATGCCGTTCGGCACGTGGCAGTGAGATTCGTGTGTTCGTGTTCGTACCTTTTCATCTGGTTCACTATCCAAGACCACTTTACGGTACACGTGTTGTTGTGTATTGATTGATATGATGGTGGATGAACAGGTTCGTATCATGTTAGGCGACAGGACAATATATGTGCAGCGACACCTCCATTGTCCAGGACAGCCGGCATTGGCTTCGCTTCGCTCTACAGGACGGGATTGCAGGAGCCAACGCAGTTCACACGCCTCCAAAGCACAATTCTGTGGTTTATTGCTGTATATAATCTATCTAGCGAACGTGGCAGACTCGTCATAAAGCCAGCCATCGCCAACGAACAAGGTGAGATACAGACGAAAGCAAACCGAGAGACCCCATGGATTGAATATTGTCTTAATCATGCGAGAGATCCATATCTCCGTGCTCCTTGACGAAGTTTAGTATGGGCAGGAAGCACTTCTTGTCCGCCCATTCGCTGGCCGTGTCGTCGTGATGCTCGCACCAGGTCTTGATCTCGTCCCAGCTCTTCCAGTGCCAGCCCTCGCACTTGTTGGGTTCCAGTCTCTGCATTTCTCGTCAGCATATAAATATCATTGAAGATGTTCGGAAGAAGTTATGCTTGTAAGCACCGACGACAGCAATAGTCGCAATGGAGTGGCATGAGAATTTTGAGAGACGAGAAATAATGACTCACCTGCGGCTCCGCAGTCTCATCCTCTCTGACGCACAGCACGAAGATAGTGATGTAGTGCTTCATCTCGTCGAACACATCGTTCGTGATCGCGATGGTCTTGACGCCCCTGACTTCTAAGCCCGTCTCTTCGGCGACCTCGCGCTCGGCGCATGTGAAGATGGACTCGCCCATCTCGAGATGGCCGCCCGGGAATGCCCATGTACCTTGATTGTTTGTTAGCTTCGTTCTCGCATTGTCGGATAGCTTCCAATGACAGAGATAATGGGATTCCCTAATGGACGCGCGCAGTTGCGCAGAGTGAGGTCTGTAGCTTACCGGCGCCATGGCTTCCCGCCCGCTTGCCGAGGACGATCTGACCCTCATTGTTGCGAATCACCGCCGCAATGCCTACTCTCGGAGCCACAACTGGTTTGGACATGATGGAAGCCGAATGAAGGGTATTATTCTGTGATAATTCCTGTCTTTTTCTCTCTGAGCACCGATGAGTTGCAATGTGTGAAAGAGAACTATTCTCTCAGAGCGGGGACTCCAGATTTATAAGCCCATGATCTTCGTGAAGGGGCCGAGGCGCAGTCCGTCACACAGTCGAACACAGCCTGGGGATGATCTTCGACGTTGCAGCAAGACGACACAGGCAGCAACAGAGAGAGGAGAAGAAGAAGAAGGCGATTTCTGCCTTGCCATTTGTATGTCACATCGGGTTGAATCAGATCATGTTTGAGTCTTGTCAATTGCTTGCTTGTCTTACAACTTCATGATGTCGCTTCATGAACCAACTCCTCTTCTCTGATGCGTCTCAACTCTTACACACTTACTCGACTGACTGACTGACTGACTGACTTGTAAACCCGCTACGTATCTGACTCCCTCTGTCTGTCTGAATGGATATAGATATGATAACCGACAGAGATAGAGATAGAGAGAAAAACATCATTCATCACATTAACTCTAGAAAGTTGCGTGCAAAGAAAAAAAAATAGACCCGGTGTTCTCTAGACAGGAGGTATCTTGCCATCAATCATGTGATGCCGGAGAACAGAACAGAATCGCGAAGAAAGAAAAAAAAAATATAAAAAAAAGATATGAAAAAAACATTCATCATGATCATCTCACGCCCACCAACCCGCCCTTTTTTTCGGTAGAATTTTTCTTCATCTTCTCTTCTTCTCACACACTTGCTTCTCCTACTCACAACTTCGCCGTCTCCTCTCTCGACCTCGAATCCCTCTCCTCAGCAAGCACCTCCTCCCTCCCCTTCACCTCCGCACTCACCGGCCCAGCCCGTCCAAACCGCACCAACACAACCCTCTCCCAATCGCCCCCACGCCCACTCCCCTTCAACTCCGGCCCCGGCTGATCCAGCGCCAGAATCGTCCGTCCATCCCTCCGGACCCCCAACACAGACGGACTAATCACCTTCTCGGCCCACGGAATACTCGACGTCGGATGGCCCCGTGCAGCCGGATGCGAGCTCGTGGGCACACCCCGCAAAAACGTGCGCAGCCTTTCCCTCTGGGCGCGATAGTACGCGCCGGCGTCCGGGTCCAGCGCGCCGAGGGGCTCGCCCGTGAGGAACTGCGCGAGCAGATGCAGCAGGAAGTACTGCGGCGGGAAGAGCGTGATGTCGCCGCGGCGCTGCAGCGCGAGCCAGGTGGCGGCGTCGTCGAACTGCGCCGTCGTCACCTCGGCGCCGCCGTCGGGCGTCGGGATCAGGGCCTCTTGCCGCGCCGCTGCGTTGACGACCGAGGCGTCGCTCGAGGCCGCGTAGACGTCGTCTTCGAGGGGCAGCATGTAGACGTACATCTGGGTCGTGAAACGACGCGCGGGGCCCGGGGGCGTCACCCAGCGGGTGAAGGGGAGGAGGTTGTCTGGTTATGGTGGGAAGCTTGGTTAGTTTTCTTCTTTCTTTTCTTTCTTTCCTGGATTTTTTCGATGTTTTTTGTGTGGTGGTGTTGCCAATAAAGGGGGTAGAGGTCGGTATGTATTCGAATCGATCGATCCAAAAGTGCTAAATGGTGAAAAAAAAAATTCCATCCGGGAAAAAAAAGGGGGGAGATCTCAGCCGTGGGCGCTTCGCTTACCTGTGTCCAGGACCCCGCCCATCCTCCTCACCCACTCGACGAAGCTGATCTCGTTCTGGTAGATCGCCCGGCGCGCCCGGTCGCGCTCGGCGGGCGACACGTGCAGCAGGGGCCCGCCCCTGCCTCCCTTCCGCGCGAGCAGGATCCCGCTCTCCTCGAACGTCTCCCGGATCGCCGCTAGCCGGTACGGCAGCGAGTCCATGTGCCGGGCCGGATCCCCGGGCGGCGGGACGTGGCCATCGTGGAATTCAGAGAGGTTGCCGCCGGGGAAGACGTGGGCTGATGCGAACGACTTGGACGTCTTCACGCGGTGCAGGAGCAGCACCTGGTTCGTCGGGGATAGCACCAGGACGCTGGCGCTGGGCCGCGCCTCGGGGAGTGGCTTCTGTTCCCGATGATGATGGAATAGCGACGGCTTGGTGTGCGTCGACGTCGACGTCGACGCTGCTGTGGTGGTGGTGGGAGCTGCGGGACCAGTGGCTGTGGCTGTGCTTTTGGTCGATGTGGTGGATGATGATGATTTCGACGACGAGGTCGACGATGTCGATGATGTCGACGACGACCGGCGCCGTCCTATTAATGGAAAGGAGGGTAAGTGGGGCATGATTGGTCTTCTCCTTCGCGGCGGTACCGGTATCACGGATACTGAGAATGAATTCGCCGCGGCCTGCGTGACGCTTGTTCGCGCGGTGTGGTTGTAGTAGCAGCGGCAATAACAGCGGTGACAGATTCTAGCTGTCTTTCTCGTTGGACGGGATGCCAAGACCTGGTCAACTGGGTGTCCGGATGGCAAGGGCAAGGGCAACGACAAGGACAACGACAACAACCGCGAATACGTCCGCGTGAACTGGGAGGGCAGCAGCAACGTCAACAACAACTGGGAGGTTGGGCGAGTCGGCGACTGCATGACAACCTCTCCGGCTGTTGTAATCGTAAAAACGAAACGAAACGGCGGGCCGGGGGGGAGTAGTGGCGTAACCTAGGTTATACCATGGAAGGGCCTCTCTCACTACGGCTACGCGTGACGCAAGCAAGACACAAAGACTTGGACACCGAAGGGATAGACCTACCTAGACGAGTTATCTAGTTTATCCCTAGGGTAACCGTCTTTCCGAGCTGTCCTGTTCCTAGGATCCTGTCCTGACCCCGTCCTACCCTACCGTATGAATTGGGCCATGGACGAAGAAGAAGCGAGCTGAAGGGAAAAAAAGGCCAAACCAGCCAGACCGGCCAGTTTAACCAGCCCAGGTTGTGATTCCTACTGGGGCGCTAAGAACTGCCTACAAGTCCGGAGTCCATGCCTAATTTACATGTGTGGACGCTACGGGAGGCCATACTGATCCTTGTTTGCCCTCGTCTTCACTACCTAGGAAGAGAGTCCATCTTCTCCCTCTCTTTAATCCGCATCCCGTATCCCTCTCGTCCGTCTCTTGACTCTCTCTCCAAGCCAAGTGCCAATCCCTACCTCGGAACCTATAAATACGCAGCACATCATCTTACTTACCTACTCTCCTCCCTCCAACTCCAATCTCTCTTAACTAGACCTGCACCTGAGCCCGCAACCCTGCATTGCACTGTCAAGTCCGTCCCGTAAACCTGGCCGCTCCTAATTTCCGATATACGTATTTTCTCCTGCACCGCTACAACGCTACCTTTACACCTTTCACGAACGCGGTAACTCTTGTCGGGGCCCTCTCTTTCTCTTTCTCTCTCTTCGAACCAGCACGCCTTCAGTTCCACAACATGAACACGCAGCCACCCAAGCAAGATAATATAAAAAAACTGACTTATCGCATGGAATCCCAACACATCGATCTTACGTGGATCACAAATCAATCTATCGCCAATCGTGAATTGTTTTTCTTTTTCTTTCTTTTTTTTTTTTTGTTTTCTTTTCTGTGTTGATCACCGACCGAGGTTCCTGTAAATAGTGTAGCAGCTTTCAACAGTAATTTCATCGCTTGCACTAAAAAGACCGCCAACTCCACTGAGCCACGAGTCAAGATGTACGTACGAGGCCTGTCTAGGTTAGGAAATCGGCTTAGGTGTTGGTCTTCGGCTCCGTGCCTGGCCGAGTTATGTTCACCTACATGCCTCCAAGCGTGGGTATAAATACTAACAATCTTGCTCAAAAAGAAAAGCAAGAAAAGAAAACAGTGTTGATTGAAGATCAGGCCATCCATGAATGAATGAATACGAAGTGTTGGGTAGGATGAGGGCAGGGCATAAGCGGGAGCAACATTGGAGGAGCTCGTCTGCAGAACGGTTGGCAGAGATACCGCGGTTTAACTAACTGCCTGCCTATCATAGGCCGAGAACCCATGTCAGCTTACTAGTGAGGGAGGGAGGGAAGAAGCATGGGCAGGCAAACAAACGGTCGGGACATCTCAATCTCCATGCTTGATGATGCCCCTGGCATCGTGATCTAGATAACGACTTACCGAAGATCTCTATTAAATGGCTACCGTACCTAATATAGCTCACAGGGCATCTCCTGCTACTATCGTACGTGGATACTACGTACATCCTGCGTACACACTGCGTACAGGTAAGTACGGAGTACGAGTAAGCATCTCGCAAGTAACGCATCTCTCCGATCACCACAGTATCTTCCCCTCAATCATCAACGGAAGAACTCCATGGGGGATGTCTACCTAACCTACCCTACACACTACACACTACAATCAACGCGTCGCAGACCTATCTAACTCGTACATACGCCTCTCCAACTCGATTCAACTCAGAAATCAGGGGGGAGCTCATTGTTGGCATAGAACTCCTTCCACATGGCCACCACCCTGTCCTTACCCACGATGTGCCGCACAATCGGCCTGGGATAACCACCTATCTCCGCAATCACCGAGGCTCCGCGGCCCCAGGGATGATGGATCGCATCGCCCACCACATCGCTGATCTCAGGGACCCACTTGCGGATATATGAGCCGTCCGGGTCGAACCTCTCGCTCTGGATGTACGGGCTGAAGATGCGGAAGAAGGGCATGCGGTCGACGCCCACCGACGCGGCGTAGCCCCAGCCGCCGTTGTTCGACGCGAAGTCGCCGTCGATGAGGTGCTCCATGAAGTAGCGCTCGCCCATGCGCCAGTCGATCATCAGATCCTTGGTCAGGAACGATGCCGTGATCAAGCGGCAGCGATTCGGCATGTAGCCCGTGGCCTTGAGCTGTCGCATAGCTGCGTCTACGATGGGGTAGCCCGTTTGACCATCGCACCACGCCTTGAAGTGCTCTTTGTTGTACGACCATTCTATGTCCGCGAATTCGGGTATGAATGGCTTGTACATGCTGGAGAGATGTTGTTAGCGACCAGAACGTGTGTCACGAGGTAGGACCTTTAAGGAGGCCTGGGTGGCTGAACTCACGAGAGATATGGGAAGAACGTCAAAATATGCTTGTAGTAATCCCGCCATGCTATTTCACCGGTCCACGACTTGATACCCTCGAGACCCATGTCGAGTTGCGGTGCCGTGTTCTTTTCTACGGCAAGTCGTATGGCGGCTCTCGCGCTCAGCGTTCCCGCGGCGAGGTGGACGGATATCAGCGCCGTGGCTGGCGAGCCAGGAATGTTCTGCCGGGAGTTGTAGTTGTATATCTTCTCCTCGCAGAACTTGGCCAGCCTTCTCGCCGCTTCGTGCTCACCCGCAGGCCAGAGTGCCGCGAACTTCTTGGCGTCCGCCTCGGATAATCGCTTGTTCTCCGGCGCCTCGGGTATGACGCAGTCGAAAAGGTCGGAGTACGTGTCGCGAGTCTCAGGCGGATTCGCAGTCGGCCGTGCGTAACAGGTGAGGGTCTCCTCGGGCTTTTGGTGGATGAAGCCAATCCACCTCTTGATCCAACGACCATAGACCGTATACACCGACCCGTGCTTCGGGTGGAATGCATTAGGCGGCACGACGCAAGTATCGTGCCGCGGCTGCATGGCGATGTTGCGGTCGGCGCATAACTTCATAAGCTTGGTTTCTCTCCGCAGTTCATCGACCTCGTATTCTAAGTTGCAGTAAAGATGGCTCGCACCCCAATTGTCCATGAGATCCATGATGCGATTCGGAATGTCTTTGCGCTTCTCCACCGTCTCGATGTAGAGTGGAATGTCTAACTTGGCAAGGTCTTCTTTGAGAATCTGTAGAGAACGCAACATGAAGTCGACGCGTCCCGGCGACACACAATGCGCCTCCAGATCTTGTGGGCTGATGAGGTACATGCAGATTAAGGGCACGCCGGCGTCGCGAGCCTTCTTGTTTGCCTCCCATAGTCCGCGGTTGTCGATGGTGCGCAAGTCCATCTTGAACCAATGCACAACGGCGCCTCTGACCTCGATTAACACTCTCTTGTCAAGCGTGTATTTTCGCATACGGTCAAGCGCAAGCATAGGACGTATGATCTTGTCTTTGGTATAGGCGCGCGCCCGTTCGGTGCTCATCTCGGCGGGATAGTATTTGCGCTGTATGATGCCGTTCTCTTCGGCGATGGCAGAGAATCGATGCGGCCTAACCAGAGCCTCTGGGTCTACGGGCTCCTCCTTGGGTGCTTTCTTGGGCCAGCGGGCGGTCGTCTCGTCACCTTCCGAGTCTGCAGTGTTCTTCCGCTTATACATGGTCGTCTTCGTCCCGGGTGTCCACGTCTTCGATCCAAATGTCTTCGTTCCCGTCGTCTTCCTCACGTACTTCTTTGCGCCGGTCTGTGCTGTTGTAGCAGTAGTAGTAGTCTCCTGTTCCTCTGTCACGCGATTATAGTTGGCAGCATAAATGCCCGCAGGAAGTCTGACGAACGACTTATTTCCTCGCACTTGTTGGAGCACGGGTTGATGAGTCTGGCATTGGAACGGCGAAGCAAAAACACTGGGCGGAAGGGACTGGGCGCGAAGGAGGGACGAAGGCGAAAATGCGCCCGGTCTTATATTATATCTACCACGCATGCTGGGCGCGCCCAATCTGAGAGCGATCGGGAAACTGTATCTGATCGGGTATTGCTGAGATCCCTCGACGTTTGCTGATGTCTCGATGACATGCAAGACATTTTGGTTCCTAGATCGAACGGCGCGCAGGCTGATCGGGCTGAGAGCAGCCACAACAGAGCTGGAGCTAACGACGTAAACGGGCTAAAAATGAGGTCGGCCGGCATAAAAAGAGCTAGAACACGGTGCCTGGGACGGAATAAACCCTCATGATGTCACGTTTCTCTTCGCCATACTGTGCTGTTACCGTATCATACGGAATTGCCACCTGTGCAGATACGGAATATTCCCTGAATGGCTTCGAAGAGCAAACGGATTTTAGTCCCCAGTGTACAAATCCGCTAGTGCCAATGTGGTCTAAGTCCTTCAAAGAAGTACCTCTTTAGGTCTAGTGTGTTTATTCAGGAATTGGGGTCGTTCCAACTCGTCGACGGCCTGCTACTTCGTAATCATCAATCGTGTCGTCGATACGCTACCCATTTCATAGCGGCAAGGCGAGAGATTTCCAGCACTGGAATACATATAAGGCGTGCCAAGTATGGGTTCACAGCAGATCGCCTATTAGCCGATCCAATCTGCTACTTCCACGAGTGGCGTTGAAGACGTCCATTGCTTATTCTCTCATGTTCGCAATTCATCGACCTTCATTGTTTGCCAGTATCGCCGTCAATGTCAAGGTGATGATATGCGAGTTTGTTTAGGAGTTGGGAATTTGTAGTCGTGTCAACTCATACTTTCCTTCTTCGTGAAGTACCTAAGTAAGATATCCGATACTAGCATCTAACAACTGGCATCAGGGGTCACGTTGAGCTCGGACACTGCATTAGTTGAGGGAAGGTTTCCTTCTCGCCACTGGCAGGTGCTGGAGGCAACCCCCTATAGGTGTTATTACTGTTATGTAATCCGTAGTTAAGTTGACATTGAGTGTTTGTTTGTTGCTTCCTGGGTGCCGAGTGGACTTTGGTAACTGCACTTTCGCCTTGTTCTGTTGACAGTTGCCTGCCCTGCTCTCCCCCGGGACAACGACTCCAGGCCAATGCGTAATGCTAATACTCTTTCCATGTGACTTCCAGCCCACCACTAACTTCAACAGCACCCTCTTTCCTTACAACCACGGCTTCATTCATTCCCGAGTCCCAGGCCCTGAAGAGAAGCACCATCAAGTCAAACAACTCTTCGCAGCACTTCATGATCTCTCGCCAACGCGAGGGTATACTACCCTCACCCTCGCGTTGACTACATCCCCTGATCCGCGCATCGTAAAGGTTGCGGATACCTACTTTCAGGGTCAGCTGTACGCAGCGATCTCCCTTATCATTGTAACACACACAGCCCTCGGAATCCAACAAAACGAAGAGGGAGATTCCCGGTAACCAATCAAGCTCTCCGCCAAAAGAAGTATTTGCATCTTGCCCGTTCTAGTTCGCTGATTCCTGACAGCCTCAAACAGCCCTCCGTGGGGAACGTATAAAACGGCGCGCCATTGAGCTGTCCGCATTACACAAGATAGCCAGAGACGACAGATTCTTTAGCCATGTCTAATACTCTGGAACCTACCCCGGATCTTATTCCTGAGCTTCCTCCTGAGCCAAGTCTGCACGACACCATGTCCATGTCGACGACATTGACAGAGAGCTTTGATTCCGAGACCGTACCAGTCTTCACCATCGACCTCGCCAAGCGTCCCCGTGATCGATATCACGAGGTCGTGGAGTTCCTGGGCCCGCGTATGCATGTACTCATCGACCTTTACAACCATCTCATGACACAAATCTATCCTTCGAAGTCGGCACGGGGTGTTGCCAAGGGCATATCGAGACTTCTCCTCCGTCGCGTTTACGACAAGGAGGAAAACGAGGAGATCAAGGGCATCTCTGCGGCCTCTGGTGTGCCGCTTCACATCTTGGCTGCTTTGAACAATTTCCTCGATCTCTTCTTGGGTTGTACGTCTGGCACCGCGCCCATCTCACCTCCTGAGACTGCGGGAGAGACGGAAGATGGAACGAATGCGAACCGCCCGACGCTTGTCCACTTCAGAACCTTGGACTGGTGTATGAAGGAGCTGCGAGACCTGCTCGTCGTGCTTGAATTCGTGAACTCGTCGTCAGATAGGCCAACGAAGGTTATTGCGACATCGATTACTTACGCCGGCTTTGTGGGATCTTTAACTGCAGTGAGGTATGTGCGATGTCAATATCCTCGAGTTTGTCAGAGTAACTCATCTCCCTAACAGAGAGGGTCTTTCTATATCTTTGAATCAACGCGGCCGACATAACTCCCCTGTGGACAGCTTACGCAGGCATCAGCTACGTGTACTCGCTGGATGGCGAAGATCCATCGGATCGATCGTGCGCCAGTTCGTGCTACAGTATCCTCAACGGCCTCAGGATCAGAATCAGTCAGAGACTCGCAATAGCGACCAAGAGTCATGGTTCGTGAAACAAGCTCGGAGTCTGCTCCACATAAAGAGCCCTCCATGTTATATCATACTCTGCGATGGCCAGGAAGGCGTGGTCATCGTCAAAGATTTCGCAACAGGCACAATCCGCTCGACCAGGGGCTTCATGGCCCAGACTAATCACAATCCAGAAGATCATGTGACTATTACAAGCTTGATACGCAACGCGCTTCGACACGTGCGACAAGAGGTTGTGATATCATCTTTCGAAGCTGAGGGCTGGCTGGAGGAATCAGCTGATAGACTACAATGCCTCCAAGACAGATGGGATCGTTTTGTGCAGGGGCCCGGATCGGAAATGAATATCCCAAGCATCCCGGAATCGAGACTACGCAGATGGATTTGCACCTACCCGGTATCGAACGACTGGAGCCATTTTACATCCATTCTCGATCCAGTGACGGGAAAGATTCAATGGTTGCGCAGGTGGCCAGCCGATGATTCGGAGTAAATAGGTAGGTAGTCTCATGAACACCGATCAGATTCGCTGTGGTGTTAGCAAGGCCCCTGATGTAGCTTGAACCGGTTAGTACTACTACACATAAATGGCCGAAAATGAGTATTTCGGCCACTAAGACACACGGCAAGCACACAGGCAAGAATAACTCATCGCAAGACAAGAATAAATCTTCATCGAGATGTACGACCCGTATCTGTGCTATAATGGACGCCTTGCACATCACAGCTTTTTCAAGGCCACAATTCGATCTCCGGCACGAAGACTATCAAGGTAGCCTCAGACTCCTCGCCCATAGGGTCACTCGGAAGTGGATGCGAGAAGACTTCGCCAGCCGGGAGAGGTGTTCGTCACGTCGTTACAACCAAAAGGGTACACAGCGCAAGCATCGAGGATTTGTTTGGGTATGATGATTTCTTCCTAATGTTGTCGTATCCGGAGTCGTATTAGGACGGCCGTGTGGATTTTATCGACTATGCTGCAGATATGAAATGCCTTGGCCGGTTGACCTCACCACGAATTCCCCCTTAACGCCATTCCCTGTAGAGTCAAACGTGAGCAAGGGCGCGTGACCCCTTCGTAATGAGTAGAGTCGCCATACCATTGAGAAGAAAATCTATCGGCTGGGGCTCCAGACAGCCTTGAGGAGACCATCCTTCTGGGTAACACGGTTGAAGGCATCGTCACCCTCACCCTGCAAGATCCAGTCAGTCATCTTCATTAATACCACATCAATGTCGGTGGGATAATTACCATGGCGCGCACGAATCCGCTGAGGGCGTAGCTTTGATTCTGTCAGTCTGCGATCGATACAACAAGCATTCATCCCGGCGACACATACACGTGGTTCTCGCCAGGGATCTGCTTTCCGCTCTCGTCGAGCTTGGCAACCTTTACAACCAGGTTAGTGAATATTCGATGATCGGTCGTGGAGGTCGGGGACTAACGCTGATCTGAACACTGGCGTGGTCGGTGGCCTTGATCACTGTTGTATACCGTCGTCAGTCGCACATTCTCCCCCATCAACGAGCTCGCATTCGAATCCAATATCTCGAGACGTCCATCAAATAGCAGTCGATCTCGATCCCAGGGCTCCGACTCATGAGCTGCTGCACAATGACTTACGGCGGTTGGTCGCGCTGCACTTTCGCTATAGAGAAACTACCGTTAGCGTCCCCTCCAAGCCTGGATTAATTCATTTCGACGATGGGCAGCATACCGGCACGTAGAGGTCGACAAGATCACCACGGTCGTTCTCCATTTTGACGGTTGATGCAGGGTATCAGGCAAATTGAGAAAGGGCGCAGGTATGGTGATGGAGGTGTTGCCGCGAAGGAATTTCTCAATTTTTGACGAGTAGTGGGATGGGTGGGGTTGTACCTCCGTACTAGTGGTCCATTTCTTTGGCTCGGCTAAGCTCACGTGACACGTCACCTGCTTTCGAGCCTCTTTCGCGTGCGCCAAGAAGCCCCACCTGCAACCTGGCGGGTGGAGGCGGGTATCCTCTGCCGTGCATTCTCGCCATTGTTTATCTCTCCATTCATTGTTTACGTATGGTTCCCACGCCACCTTTATTCCGCATCTGAGTTGTCGCCGAAGCCTCGGGCTTTCGACCAACTTCAATCTGTATATCCACCGTTTCTATGGCTGCGCCTGGCGCGCGCTGGTCTTCTTGCACCACCAATTGGCCATGTCTCATGCAGAAATCATAATGTCGTCGCCACCCCGATCCAGAAGCTTCGCGACGACTGTGTTATCTTCGTCTTCACCGTATCTGCCTTCTCTCGAGGAATTATATTCAAAGAAGAATTCCAGAATACCTTCACGACCTGGCGAACCATCAGCATCTCTACCAGCTGACGCTCGAATCACACCGACGACTGCTGCGGATATTATACGCGAGGCGCCTGAAATCGATATAGACACCGAGAAAATCGCCAAGTCGCCGTCTCGTAGAGTCAAGCCGACCAATTCGCATGCACAGAAACCGTCGACCCCTGAAATACTTAATAATGGCTATATCTTGAATCGGACGGCTGGCGCAGTTGGGTCTTTATCGCCGAAGGATAAACCCTGGCAAAAGTTCAAGCAAACCCCTCCAGCGCAAGACGATGAGGACCCGTTCGTATCAATGGATCTAAAAGCTTTGGAGTTGAAGAAGCGATCAAGGACTAGTGAGACTGTATCTAGGCATTTTGCGACGAAAGTGGACAACCCAATTCCCCGAAACAATGCGCAAGCAAAGACGAACGCGACTGGCACGAAAACGTTGGGTGATGAGACCCTAGCCAGTACAGTATTAGAGTCTGCCATGCCCCGTCGATGGGATTGGACACCTCCGAAAGCCAACGAACCAATTGTTCTCGATTCCGACTCTGACGCTCGGGAGCTCTTCTCGTCGGTCGATAGGATGCCAGCATCAAAGGATGTGTTCCAGAGTCTATACGATGAATACGGAAGGCAAGACACAGATACGATACCGAATCAACCTCAGCAATCAGGAGACGATGTCTTCAGAAAACGCAAGCGAATCGAGTTCATTTCCACAGGTCAAAATCAAAACGAGGAACAGTCCAAACGAGAGCCGTTACTGCAGGATCCACAGCAATCACGACAACAGAAGAAGGCGACAGAAGCCAATGCACCAGTGCCAAGGAAAAAGACGAGGACGATCACGGAGTTGGCTATGGCTCCATTTGCTGCACCCGCTGCACCCGAATTCATCGCCGGGCCTGACACTGATGAGTCGATGTTGGCATATTTTGATTCCGATGGTGCGGTTCAGGCATTGGTTGAGCATCAAACGATTGTTATGAGTCAAAGGAAGTCCAAAGGAAAGGCAGCAAAGGAGCCGTCTAAGACAACCCGGAAGAGGAAATCAGGCACACAAGATAATCCAATATTGCTTTCTCCAAGTTCCGCATTAAAACAATCTTCCGATCAGGATTTTGTTTTTGGGACGTCAAGTCAACTAATTCAGGAGGAGTCGCCAACGCTCTTGAGGGAGCTTCAGATTGCACTTCGCGAATCTAACAACCCGGATTCAAGCACTTCCGACAATGTCCGCCATCGTTTATGGCAAGCTGGAGCACGCGATGAATATGGGAAGTTGGTAGGGTCCAGTGCCGTTGGATTACAGCACAGTTCGCGTATCAATGAGACAAACAAGATTGCCACACCGGCCGATCAGAGTTTTGTTGATATTGATGATCTGTTGGACTCGCCAGTTCCTGTTAACCTAGCCCCGAGCGAGGTCTGCAAGTCTTTACGCACCAACCCCCAGATTCTCTCCCAGGATCAGGGGCAGAGCTCAAGTACAGCTGTCTCAGAGGTAGAACGCTCAGCAGGTGCAACTAACATTGAGCCTCGGCCCAAGTACGAATTGTTCACAGATGCACAACTCAGCAAACAGATTACGACGTATGGTTTCAAGCCAGTAAAAAAACGCACCGCAATGATTGCCTTGCTGGATCAGTGCTGGCAAAGTAAGCATCATCAAGGAGCACCAGCTGATTCGGTTCAAAGTCTGGCATTCTCTACGCAAGCTTCAACGCAAGCCAAGCGAAAGTCAAGTGACAAGGTCGCTAACGAAGAGGCTGCCAAACCCAAGGGACGTAGTCGAGCCAAGAAGTCCGACGATGAAAAGATTACGGTGAGTAAGCGAGCGGCGGCGGACAAAGCAAGCCCAAAAAAGCCACGGGGTCGTTCGAAAGATGACGAAACTATTCCGATTCCTACAGAAAGTCCCAAAAGGCCACGCGGTCGTCCGAGAAACGTCGAAACTACCCCGACCCCGACTCTAACGGAAAGTCCCAAACGGCCACGCGGTCGTCCGAGAATACATGAAACTCCTACTCCTGAAGAAGGTCCCAAACGATCCGGCAGTCGTTCTAAGAAAAGCGAGACCACTCGCACTTCAACATCAAGCCCCAAGAGATCGGATAGCCGTTCTAGGAAAAGCAGGAAAACTCGAACCTCTACGTCGAGCCGCGAAAGGTCGGGCAGTCGTTCCAGGAAAAGCAAGAAGACTCGTATTTCTACACCAAGTCCCAAAAGGTCGGGCAGTCGCTCTAGGAAATCGAGCACGGCTTCAATCGAAATCCCAGACTCGGCGAATGGCAGTCCATCGTCCATGTCATCACCTTCCCCAATAGATCTTACGCTATCTGACGAGGAAGATTTGTCTTTGGCGTTATCGCCTACCCACCAACAGACGCAGCTATTCAATCACATCACTGCGGCTGTGACCTCGGCACCGCCTTCGCAAGATCCATCGGAACCGTCATGGCACGAGAAGATGCTTCTCTACGATCCCGTCATCCTCGAAGACCTCACAGTTTGGTTAAACTCTGGCGAGTTGACACGCGTGGGATACGATGGAGAAGTGGACCCAATGACGGTGAAGAAGTGGTGCGAAAAGAAGAGTGTCATGTGGATTTGGCGAGAGACGTCAAAGGGGGGAAAGCGAAAGCGACTTTGAATCATGAGATTACGAGATCGTCGTTGAGAAACACGGCAATTATGTGATACCCTGCTCACGGTAAGAGTGAACTTGATCTAATTCATAATTACATTTTCTAAGCAGACTTATCTGGCTTCTCTTCTCATACTTGTATTGTCAAAAATTACGGGTTTTATGGAGTTGTGCCAGCGTACGATGTAACGTTATCAGTCAAACTTATGAGAGAGCAGCTTCAAATCATTGAGCATCTATCGATATTGCTGGCACCCGACCGTCGATCTGACACTCTTGACCTCGAATTGTCAGAATATCTAAGGGATATTCACATATATATGTACCTCGATTTGACAAAATTGGACAAGAATTTGCCCGAGAAGTGTAAAAAAGGAGAGAAACGAGTTGACACGGGAGCAACAAAATCCAAAAAAAATATAGTTGAGAGCTGCAGGATTCGAACCTGCGCGGTTTCCCATCGCGGGATTCGGGTATGCCGGGTAACCCCAAGCAGTACCTAAACACGACGCCTTAACCACTCGGCCAAACTCCCAGTGATATTAATAAAAATTTAGCGAGCAATGACTCGTGATATAGCACCAAATGTGAGAGTTGACCCATAATAAGATCTCCATCGAGGCAACTAAACACAGTACCAGATCGACCATGCTTCCGCCGCAACACATTGGGCACACTTGGCATCAGCCTGTTTGTTGACTAGGGGCAAGTCTAATATGTACGAAGGTTTCTCTATTGCGGGCCGTTTGGGTAAGGTTATTCGACGGCTTCAGTTGAAGTGAGCCTCTACGGGGTAGCCGGTCTGGGTATTCCGTAAATCGAGGTTGTCGCCTACTGTGATGGCGTTCGTACGAATTACCTACCTGGGTATATTGAATGATGATGAGTCCAAATCTCATTGAACGCACGTTTTACCAAGACAAATGTGAGAAAAAATTTCAGCCTGTGCCGAATTTTCATGTATGCACTTTTTGAAGATCAGATGCTCAACAATGAAAGCCTTCAAACTGCGCAACCTCCTGGATGTCCCTGAATTCATCGTCTGGTACCAACCGAAACATCTCATACAGTGCACTAATCCACTGGCCCAGATCGTGTTCCCACTTCGGAGCGTTTGAATCCAGAGGACGGCGTCTGCCTGACGTGTCAGTCGGGCAACACTACGGCAGCTATCGTACTCGTACCTCGTTCTCCCGTACACATACTCGTACTGTAGTCTACGCAGGTCTCTGTCGAGTGGCGGTGACGTCGACCTGCTTCATCGCGTATGACTTCATTGGCGATGAATCACAACGAGGGGGGACTCATCCCCTACCGACCAACAGCGAGTCGACGCCCCTCAATTGCAAAAATTCACCTGCTTGCGATGCAAAAGGCGTAGAAATGCCCATCGCCACGAGATCGGGTCCCAAAATGCACGCTTAAGTTCAGGCACTGGTCTTCATCTGGGACGCACACCACGTACTAACGTGGTTCGGCCGAGCTGCTAATGTACACTAGACATTGCCTAGGGATTATTCCGTGGCGTCTTACGGTCTTTGCCAGTGCAGGGCGTGAGGGTTTCGACTCGATCTGGGTGCTGGTCTTGCCATCTTCCTGGGGTTGTTGGCGACGGCGGGCGATCATATGGGCATCCCGAATGCGAGCAAGATGCGAATCCATATAGCGGGCAGAGATCCTTATCTCTCTTTCGTCTTAACCGATATCAGATCATATTTAAGCGATTCACAGCTTACAGCGTAGGTTGCCGACGCGATCACAAGATTAGCTGGCATTCCAATCGTGGATGACTTGGATTTCAGGTTGTCATCAGGTCTCAATCCGTAGTGGGGAAACAATGAGGCAGGTCAGTCGCCTACAAACACACCGCTTCTAGCGCTTCTTCTCCCAGCTGTAGGTAGGTATTTTGTAACTTGTCCATCCCTCAAGGTTGGTTGCACCTGGCAGAATTCTGCTCCTTCTCTTTGGCCGTCGTTACCCCAGATCAGAGTTCCATCTGCCTGGCTGGTCCAATCACCGTGTCTGGGTGCCTCCGGGCGCTGAGCCGGATCCCACGCACTGTGCGCGGTCGGGAAGGGACAATGATCCCGCTGCCTGCGCAATAACGGATTAGACGCTGGAGGTATTCCGTACCTCGCGGACCTGCATTTGTACTGTAGGCAAAGACTTCCGTCGCCGCATACAACAGCACGCACCGTTCCGTACCGTGGCTGTACCGTACAGTACGCAACGCGCGGTACCAGTACCAGCAAGCAGTACCTGCACCTGCACCTGCACCATTTGCGTGCCGACCGATCAGATCGAATCACTCGTCGCCAGGGAAGATTTTATGTTGTCCTGCTAACGGTCTCCGCACGTGGGTTGTTGCCTTTATATTCCGCCCCTGTCTTTCCGCACAAACATTCGTGCTGCTTTTCCCTGATACCTCCCGCCATCTCGTCCCAACTCCCAATCCTTCCATCTCCCGACCCAGGATTAACAGCCCCCTCACAAGCAACCATGCGTGAAATCGTGAGTCTCTCATCAATGCTGCGTATTCGCGTTGATTTTTCGTGACTGTCGCTGATCTCTCTCCCAGGTCCATCTTCAGACTGGCCAGTGCGTACGTGCTTGCTACCCGTCCTAGGTGTCTAGTCGATTGTCCGTAGCTCTCTTTGCTCACATTCACGCGTCAGGGCAACCAAATCGGTGGTGCCTTCTGGCAGATCATCTCCGGTGAGCATGGACTGGCCAATGACGGCAAGTAAGTAACTCCTGATCTCAAGAATCAAGATCGCTCTCACGCGACGTGTATCCTGCCGAAAAAGTGTGCAAAATCATTGACGCGCTTTCTAGATACGTCGGTACCTCCGAGCTACAGCTTGACCGGATCAACGTGTACTTCAACGAGGTCAGCACTTTTCGTCGATTCTAATGACTGAATTCTCTACGGCCTACTAACATTCAACGCCAGGCTGCTGCCAACAAGTATGTGCCGCGCGCTGTGCTCGTTGACCTGGAGCCCGGCACCATGGATGCCGTGCGTGCCGGTCCCTTCGGCGAGCTCTTCCGCCCTGATAACCTGGTCTTCGGCCAGTCGGGTGCCGGAAACAACTGGGCCAAGGGTCACTACACGGAGGGTGCCGAATTGGTCGACCAGGTCCTTGAGGTAGTTCGCCGGGAGGCCGAGGGTTGCGACTGTCTGCAAGGTTTCCAGATCACTCACTCCCTGGGTGGTGGTACCGGTTCCGGCATGGGCACGCTCCTTATCTCCAAGATCCGTGAAGGTGAGTCGACAAAATCAATTCCGTGATCCACTCCGGCCTCTAGTGTCCGGCGGTAGTGTCCATAAACGCCGGAGGAACACGAAATTTCCCCGCATTCTCCGGACAAATTCGCACCGTCACAAGCAAAACTGAGACAAAATGGCGTCGCTAACTTGTTACCAAAGAGTTCCCTGACCGCATGATGGCCACCTTCAGTGTCGTCCCCTCGCCCAAGGTTTCTGACACCGTTGTGGAGCCCTACAATGCTACCCTCTCCGTCCACCAGCTTGTTGAGAACTCGGACGCCACCTTCTGTATCGACAACGAAGCTCTCTACGACATCTGCTTGCGGACGTTGAAGCTCTCCAACCCCTCCTACGGAGATCTCAACCACCTGGTTTCCGCTGTTATGTCAGGTGTCTCGACCTCGCTTCGTTTCCCTGGCCAGTTGAACTCCGACCTGCGCAAGCTGGCTGTCAACATGGTAAGTCGCTTCAGACGCTTAATTGCTGCCATCCCGGGACCGGGCCCGGTCCCAAGCTGCGCCAATGGACTCCCGCGAACTGTTTATTGACATTTCTAATCAGGTTCCCTTCCCTCGTCTCCACTTCTTCATGGTCGGATTCGCCCCCCTGACCAGCCGGGGTGCTCACTCCTTCCGGGCCGTCACTGTTCCCCAGTTGACCCAACAGCTCTTCGACCCGAAGAACATGATGACTGGATCTGACTTCCGTAACGGTCGCTACCTCACCTGCTCGGCCATGTTCCGCGGTAAGGTCGCTATGAAGGAGGTCGAGGACCAGATGCGCCAGGTCCAGTCGCGCAACTCGTCCTACTTCGTCGAGTGGATCCCCAACAATGTCCAGACCGCACTGTGCTCCATCCCTCCCCGTGGCCTCGCCATGTCCTCCACCTTCGTCGGAAACTCCACCTCCATCCAGGAGATCTTCCGCCGTGTCGGCGAGCAGTTCACCGCCATGTTCCGTCGCAAGGCTTTCTTGCACTGGTACACTGGCGAGGGTATGGACGAGATGGAGTTCACCGAGGCCGAGTCCAACATGAACGACTTGATCTCCGAATACCAGCAGTACCAGGACGCTACCATCGACGACGACGAGGAGGAGCACGATGAGGAGCACGAGGAGGAGGCTGAGTAAGATGGATTGTGACGGTCACGCGCTTGTTCGGGTCTTGGAAAGGAACTTGGTCCTGGGTTGTCTTGTTGTAGATGGCTTTGGGGCGGCTGCGGTCGTTATAGTCTTATAATACATCGGTTAAGAAGTAACTCGGTCTGGACTGGTGACTTGGCTGTGCGTGTTAGTACTGTGAGTATGACCGGCTGAGGTGGCAAGTCTAGGATGTAGGGACGACGGGTCACGCGCAGATACGCGTAAATCACGGAACTCACGGAACTCACGTAAAGCTTCATCACACGGCAGGTATCAAAGACGAGGTAAGAGGTATGTTGCTAGTTATTGCATAAATGCCAGGCTGGGAATATGACACCGAACCCCTAACCAAGCAGGCAGGGGAGATGAAGCAAATACAGCACGGGTATCTTCCTTTGAACGAGACAGACAACTGCAGCTAAGGTTGGTGAAGATGCGAGGAGAGAGAAGGATACAAGATACGCGGGTCTTCTTCCCTATTAAGGTGAGGAAGAGGATAAGCGAACACTTATGCTAACTAACTAGTATATAGGTAGGTAATCATGATGGCGCGCGATATACGTAATGCCTTTGTCATTGTTACCACACTTGAACTAGATTACGCGGGTACGTGATACACGGGAGACCATTGTCGTTGTCTAGTGTTTTTTGGGGGTTCTCTTCGACCTCTTGATGCGGATAGGACGTATTCGTTCGATAGGATTGTTATGGGACGTCTGGACTTTCGGGAGACACGAACTGAGTCTTCGGGGGTTTGGGTTTTGCGTACGTTGAAGGGTGAAGACGGGGTCACGAGATGCTCTCCCCGGGGACATCGTCTTTTTTGTACACTGGTGGTGAGAACCCGAAGGAGCCAGACCACGCGAGAAACGTCGCGCGTTCTGCCCGAAGGTGTGCGACGGTTCTTCGAGTCGATGTGGGGATTTCGTATATACTGCACCGCGGATGCCATGCACTTCGTCTTGGCTGGACGAGTTGGTATGTATGAAGGAGGGGCGCAGTACACGGGATGTGAAAGGCAGACAAACTTGACGGGTGTAGAGACTTCGTCGCAGGAGGGCCGCTGATCGAGGAAAGACAGACAACTTCCTTTTTTGGACGCCCGCGAGATCGTATGTCGGGGTCTTGTGATGCTCCTAAATTTGCCGATGTGGTTGTCATCAAGTCCGTCTTGGCCGGAACGAGGATCGGTATACATATAGACTGCAGGCGTGCCAGACCAGCACCATGTGTGATGGAAGAGGATGGCTCGGTCGACAAGGTGACGATGTAGCAAGCAGATCCCCGGAAACCAGTCAGGTCGACGAGAGAGGTACCGCGCACACAACCGTTTTCACGGTTTGGCCGTAGTGTTTGAAGCACACCATTGCGCATCGCCCGTTGTCTACAATGCTCATTATATTTCGTATATATAGCAGTATTAAGGGCAAAGCACCCTGAGATCCCAGTGAGTGAGAATTTCGTGACGTTTGGGATCATGCAGAACCCGGTCAACCAGAAGTCAGTCAATGAGCGGATCACAAGAGATATCCCGGCTACCGAGTTCTTTGGAACTGAACAGTGTCGCTGATGATGCGTTTCTTGGCCACCCCTACAACGGCTTTTCTCGCAAGGACGATTAGTGGCAGGAATAGCATCGCAGCACCACATGGCAAAGAAAAGAGATGATTTCTTGACCGCGAAGACTAGGCAGGAAGCTGTCGAGAATGTCGACAACATCGCCATTCAGTTCCCATGACCAGAACTAGGGCAACCGTTGGGGTTTGATTGTGGTTGTCGACGATATGCTAGGATCCAGAGAAGCGTGACAACCTAAATAGGTATATATAATATACGGCGAGCCCGCGCGACAGTAAAACGACCTTGATGAGGGTGTTACGAGACTTCAAGAGGCAGAGCAATACACAAAGACAGCTGCATTGTTGGCCTTTATGATACACTGCAAGGGCACAGAGAAACGGACCGCACGGACGGAGAGTGCCCAGACCGGATCAACAAGCACGAAGAACCGTGCACGACGACCTTTGAGTTTGCTGGCATTGGCAGTATGGGGTGGGCGGTTGTTGGTCCGCGTCGTCCCGACCGGAGCACCGGATGGATGGTAGGTATGATATGCGTCCCTGATTACCTCCATTGCTCGCCTTTACCAGGCAGATCGAAGCCTTCTTGGGCTAAATGTGTGGGGTGCTGTGGAATGAACTCCCTGAACCGCAGCCCTTCCAAGCAGGAGCAGGCAGAAAGAAGGGAGCAATCTTCCATTCCGCGTACTTCTAACCAGAAGTTGCGAAATTCCCCGATACTGCCACCATCGCCAAGCAGGAGACGATAAAGAAAGGGGGTAAGATTGCTGCCATCTTGTGAGAGGGAAATCCGCCGTTCAGCAGGTTGAGGGCACCGGAATCAAGGAAAAGAAGGGGATGTTCTTGAACTGGAGTGGCCAAATCTGCTGTGACCAAGGCCACTGCTTTCTGCGATGAATAGCATGGAGTAGCACAAAGTCACCGTTTACCGTCCAAATTAGGTATATCAGAGCAAAAAGAAGCCCGTCTCCATTGAGTATCTCTTGTATCGTTGTGGTGGAACGGAACACACCATGGCATTGACGTCGATGAATGTTCGAGTCCAATACAGCGCCATTGAGAGACTCGGGCATATCTAGGCTCGGGCGATGTAGCCGACCACCCCAGGTAAAATATAGATCGGCGTGAATCACGACGCCAATGGTTGGCCGCCATAGGTCGAGTTCGTTCCTTTTCGACAGGAGATCAGCGTGGAGAGCCGCTTGCGCGGATATTTCCGTTACTTAACATATAGCACCATCGGTGTTTGCAATTGACAGATCAACTGCGTATCGGATGGATCAACATGTCCAACAAGGCAGATTAAGCTGCTGTTTCGTGTTGCCGTCCATTCTGTACACAAGCAGATGAGGCCTGACACTGCGAAAGCGTTCCTGGTCCGCCCGGTAGGCTGAACTTTTGTCGGGCACCGGTCTCAAGCGTTCAACCTGCCATCAAAAGGCCATACAGTGGCTGTCTACCACCGCCTGCATGTGGTTGCCACTCCATGATGCTCGTGAAGGCCAGAGCCCCGAACGACACAACGGGAAATGGGCCTTTGACTTCTTCAGCCCATCACCATTACGATCTGACGATAATCAACGCGTCAGGATGCGCTAGGGGTAGCAAGGCCTGCTGGCTAAGCAAACCAGATGTTCGGCCTTTTCTTCGCAGTAGATGCCTTTTTGCCTGCAATCAATTCATCACTGCTGGAAGATAGCGCGTGTACCATAATGGGATTCATATACCGTGAGTGCTGGTGTTCTACCACATTAGCGCAGAGAGACGCAGAAAGCACCTAGGCATGTTAATGACGATGCCAATGATAGGTGGCTATTGTAAAAGAAGCACTATAAGTTTCAGCGGCACTTTGTCCGCCCTGGTAGGTTGTGTGTTTGTCGGCTGATGTAGAGGAGGAAGTGGACTGGGAAAGTGACGCGAGAAATGATCGTGAGGGACGCGGTTTTATAGACGAGGAAACAACCTTATACGCACCTAGCATAAAAGGCGTCCCGTAACTAAGAAACAGAAATATCCAGCGTGTGACCGAGAAATTCATGTGCTCAGATCAAGTCGGTTTCGTGTGTTTCAGAGGATGTGCTTTTCTGATTCCGGTTGCACCACGTTCTCACAACAATGTAGGCTCGTCGCAAATAAAGAATCAGCTGAGATGGAAAGGGTAGATTGCCGAGGTGCTTTTGTCAGTTGTGTACGATGTGAGTTGCCTCTCTTGTTGGCGTTTGACAAGGTCACGATGGACCCAACCTCGAGGTAGCTCTGTCGTATTCATCTCTTCAGGTCTCAGCATACTAGTGACATGGAGTTTTCGATGCTATCGATGGTTGTCTTCACATTCAATGTCAGTTGCCGAGTATCCCTACTTCGTTGCTGTGCGTGGTATAACACTTCCTGTGAGGATGTTGTGAGCTTTGTTTACCAGTTCATGAATGGAGCGTATCACAGATATTGTCGAAGAGTGTTGTTGATGGTTCGTCATACAGGAGGCGGGATGTTCGTTTACAAAACATACGCGTGAAAGACACATCAGGCTCCCAGTGCAGCATCAGCGAAGGGAAGCGCTAGTTATTTTCAATAACGGTTGCTCATCAAGAACATAAGATGTCAGTCTTTCAACAAGGGCTAGTCGAGACTATGAGTCCACGTGGCTTCAAACAAATCTTCTGTATTGACCCTGGGTCTATGATGACAATATCATTTCGAAGAGACCATCTTGAATAAAAAAGTGGATGTTCAGAGTCTCGTCATGTAAGAATCGCCTGGACTGGCTTACCATGGAAAGAGGTAGGGGCAAAATCTGAACCGGAATGGTAGGAAGTCTGGTTTGAAGATACTGTCACTTTTGAAGCTCGGAAGATAGAGCGAGACATTGAAGATATAGATGAACAGAGTGAACAGAGGTGTGAAGTAATCCGTATGTTCCCATGAATAGGGGCGTCGATATTGTTCATAGACGGTACCACTTCGCTTGGCGTACGTGCTCCCCAACTTCCATCAAATTGTGTCAGACAAGATCGAGAACAGCTGTAGGGAACTTGACTTGCAAACATCAAAATGAATGCACTTCGATTGTATTGATAAGCAATTGTCGTGATGCTCAGAAGTCATCATGGATGTGCCAGCACGGAGATGTTTTGTTTACTTTGGTGGCTCAACTGAGCTCAACCTCACGTACGGATCTGTACGGAGGTGAAAAGTGGGGTAAACGCACGGCCACATTTAGTCATGACAATGTGGCGCAGTCACTGTACCGTTGGACCTGGTTCAACGACTGAAGATGAGACTCTGGGAATGGCACGTAACTTAACTCCGACAACCATTCTCTTCGATCCAAATCAGCTCTTCATTACGGCGCGTTATTACCATATTTCACACTGCAACTGAATTCTTGCATACCTAATCGTCAAGATGGATCCCGGGCGACGAGCTATGATCTCTGGACGTAAGTCTTCCCCTAGCCGCAACATCACATCTCCTAGACGGGATGCCAATACCAGGATCACGAAGCCCCAACGTCCGACCCAGACCAAACCCTCGAGCGCTGCGCTGCACGCGTATATGAGTCAAGATGAGCAGTCGCAACGTTTCGTAGCAGATGAAGACAAGTTCGTGCTCAAGCAGTCCAAGAAGAAGGCCGATATTCGTGTTCGTGAAGGGCGAGCCAAACCCATCGACCTGCTGGCATTCAACCTGCGATACATAGACACCGATCGCGATGTGTTCGATGATAATGATACGGACCTTCAAATCAGTGTGCCTGCACCGATTGCTGTCATAGAGGGCCTGGGCGAATCCGATGCTAGTGAGTTGGATGCAGAGATTACGTCCTACCACACTCTGGAGACAAATGCGAGGAATCGAGATTACTGGACGGCTCTGCGAGTCCTGCTCAGTGACCGTCGACAGAAGTTGAAGCCCATGGGACCAGAAGCACGTGCCGTTAGCTCTGTCACGTCAGATGTCGACAGAATCTTGGGTCCAAAAACTCTGGATCAACTCGAGAAGCTAGAGGTCCAGATACAAGCGAAATTACGTTCCAACGAAGTCATGGACACCGATTATTGGGAGCAGCTCCTCAAGAACTTACAGGTGTACAAGGCAAAGGCGAAGCTGAAGGCCATCTACGATACCATCCAGGATAGCAGGCTCAAGCTTATGGGAGACACGAATCCGGATAAAGCCACCGGATCGACCGATGACAAATTGACGGCACAGGCCGCTCTGCAGGATCAGCCTGCAGTTGCAGCTGCCATTTCCCGGCCGAAACCAGCGTTTGCCACCTCTTCCAGTACCAGCAGCATGACCCCTGGCACGCAAAGGTTTGCATCCACCGCGAATGAGGACTTCTCCCAGGCCACCAAGGCATTGTATGAGCGTGAGGTGGCTCGAGGCGTCAATGAAGACGAGGAAATCTTCACAGCAGAAGAGTCAGTCTCAGGCATGACCAAACCTCAGTGGGCTGACAAGTATCGGCCACGAAAGCCACGTTATTTCAACCGTGTGCAGATGGGGTATGAGTGGAACAAGTACAATCAGACTCACTACGATCACGACAACCCACCGCCCAAGGTCGTTCAAGGCTACAAGTTCAATATCTTCTACCCTGACCTCATTGACAAGACCAAAGCCCCGACTTTCAAGATTATTCGTGAACATGGAAGACGAAAGGGGGAATCGCTTGCCCCTGCTGGCGAGGAGGACACCTGTCTCATTCGCTTCATCGCCGGCCCGCCATATGAGGATATCGCCTTTCGCATTGTCGATCGTGAATGGGACTATAGTGCCAAGAAGGACCGCGGGTTCAAAAGCAGTTTTGACAAGGTAAGTTATAATCTCTTTCAGAAAACCCATCTTCATCATCCTGCCGTGCTGCGCATCATCCTTCCCCCTAATCAAGTAGCATTCCCCATCGTGAGCTTCGAGATGGAGTTGCATGTCCTTCTCTCTGTTTGATTCGAGTGACTGTCACGCCAACCTCCAGCCACGCCTGCTGTGCGACCAAGTACCGCATAGTTTCAGAATCCGGCCCTCATATTTCCTTACACCCTCTCAGGTTCGCGTAAGTGATACATTGGCGGGCGCTCGACTGACAGTTATCCGTAGGGTATCCTTCAACTTCATTTCCAATTCAAGAAGGTGAGTATTTCATGAACAACACTTCCGGACTGTTGTACATACTAACGCGGTAAACAGATTTATTACCGAAAGTAGGCCGAACTCTTGCGACAAGGGGCGCTGCACATGTTACCAGGGCGTCGGCGAGACAAACAACTTAAGGCAGATGGCCTGTGTACAGTACCAGGTAGTATTTGCACATGGCTATGGCGACACGCAACGGTGTTAGAAACGCCTAGGGGACCCCAATTACTGTCAGTTCTTTGAGTGATACGCTGTGATGATTGGCCTACTCCTGGTCACATTCCGTATAGCGCATCGCTACTTCACCAGTTGCTGAAAATCGAGCAGTTTAAGGGGGATAAATTCCAGCAGATGGACTAAGCACTACCTACTCTACGGTACGCGGACATTGCTGGAAGTGTGTGACTGCTGAGGGCAGGCTCACTAGGCTCCCGTGAACGTATTTCCATGAGGGTGGTGGCTTGTTTGGACATTATAGACGACATCCTGTGGGCTGGAGAGTTATCTCGCTAAAGTTGGGATGCCGTTCACGATGAAAAGGAGCTCTGGTTTCTGGGTACCCCTACCTGTCCCACATGGATTGTCATGACTGAAGATGAATGGGTCTCGATGCTGGTTTCCTGGCTTCTTACGTGGTTAGCCGATCCGCAAGATCTTCTAGAAGGAGTAGGAATGATGCGCAGAAGATGGTATCGGCCAGAACCCACATCTCACGCCAGGATCCGGGCCTAATTTAGGAGTAAGGCTTGGGGGAATCGCCAGGGCGGCCACGGCCGTGTAACGGTAAATGAGGTGAGCTTTGGCGAGTAGATAGAGACGCCGGATGCCAAAACCCTTTGGCGCAATGCAGGTATCCGTTCGCGGGAGGAAGCCCTGAGAGCGGCCCCCTATGTCGTGCACCGGGCCTTTTGAAAGGAATCTTGTCGTGTATGATACAGCAAAGGGAGGCATAATAGAGGTCGCAATTACAACAATGACTTTGTTACAGGTTTTGAGTCACTGGTGTTCAACCGGACACAGTCCAGGCTTCGTCAGCATTGTTTGAAGGAGAGAAGGGGGGGGGGAAAAAGGGATCGAGAGGAGAGTCACCCTTTTCCCCCATCTCTCGGATCTTGCGATTTTGTGGTGTCGCAACCGCGTAAAAAGGCCCCGGCGGCCCGTTTCTTTTCCTTGCCCCCCTCATCCTGATGATTTCACAAGCTGTGAAATAGTCCCCGACTTAGCGGTGTACATGACATCCACTCAAGGCCGTACAAAAACGAGCTGCCGTTTGCACCATGGGCACACTAGATCCCCCCCGCAGGTCGTAGTCGTCGTGGCTGTAAAGGTTACAAACGCGTGTGTCAAGAGGTTGATACACACACATACACGTACATACATACATAGAGTAAACGCACATACGTACATACGCACGCACACACAGGCACCCACATAGACATCAGCATGCAACATTCGGCTCGTACAGAGAGACGCAGCCAGTCAAGACTCAATGTGACAGGTACTTGTACATTTCGCATGTCACCGGGGGGAGGATCTCTGCGACGTAACCGTTCGTGCAGAACTAGTGCTATTAGTAGCCGCCAAGAATGAAACGGGCTGAATCAAAATATACAGAAGCCCTGCCAGCATATATCAGTTACATGGGCCCTGTATACGTACATGCGTATTTCGTAGATTCTATAATACCTTCCAGGTTGATCTCGGATGATGACTAGAGAAGAATAGGAAATTCCCGATTTGGGTAGACGTTCGGAGCTTTATTTGGGAGATCATGGATGAGGGATCGAGCAATACTACCTAGTTACCGACCATGGGACAGAATATACCTCGTTCATAAGTGTATAAGTTGGCAACGTACGGATGACCTAGTGCTACCTACTGCGTACATAGTCATGTCAACCCATACAGCAACTTGGGACGGCAGCAGAGACTACTAGGTAGATGGGAAGAGTCGATACATCATGATACCGATGCGCAGATTTGTGTCCTACCCCGGATCTTCCACCATGAGGCAATATAAACGCGGTAAAGGGAGGGAAGTGGGAGAAGACACATCCTGTATACCTTCCTCTCCCCCTTCCTGACCCGTCCAGCTTCATAGGACCGTGACCGGTACCACCACGAGATGATGAAGCAGGCCACGCTACTGCACGGTCCTCGTTTCTACGCTTCTACGCTCTCTGCTCTTGTTGACCACCGGTAACATGAGGTATCGTAAAGATGTAAGTGACCTCAATGTAAGTACCGAGAGGTAGACGTGTACTTCGACGCCATGTAGATGTCCTGGTCCAGGTGCTACTGACGAGATGCGAGTACATGATACATCTATGTATACCCCCTATGACTTACACGGGCTTCTACCGTCACACCATTACCAACTCAGGCAGCGTACGTTCTTTGCCTCCGCCCATAGTGAGGATATGACGATACCTATGCTCGAGTTATCCATATGTTGTGTATCTGCCTAGATTTATTCAGTCGGAGTCAACTTCAAGAGAGCTATCCATGTTCCAAGTGTATCCAAGTACATAGTAGGGTACGGAGCTTCTAGGCAGAAGAAGTGCGAACGAGTGGACCGGGTATTGTCAGAGTCACGCCCTCGTCGTCCCAGTACGTAGCCGGGATGAGGGAAGCACCTGCCATCTTACCGCACTTACCTTACGTAGATACACCTCGCTTCCGATCTGGAACGTACCTGCCATTTTGATACATATGCAGGTACCTACGGTCGCTTAGCTCCTCCGTATCCAGCATGTAGTGGGAAGGTACCGGTGACTGTGTCGGTACCTCTGTCCACGGCAGCAAAGCGCCCGGTATCCAATCTGAGGCCGTACCTGCCTTGACACCACGACAACAGAGCACAGTACGAGTACCTGGCCAGTACGTCATGATCTGCTAATGCACGTTGACTGACTTCAATGGACCGGCCTGGGCTGTACCAGTACCCGGGGAAGCCAAGCTTAGGTAGGTCGGTACGTATTTCGTACTGAACCACGACCATGACCACGACCACGACCACGACTACATCCACATCCACATCCACACTTACTTGCACTTACACCCTCTTCCCACGCCCACAGCCGTATCACCTACAACCACATGGTACCCGCCCATTCTCCTGCCAGCGTCGTAGGGAATATTACCTACCTTAGGTACCTCACCTATTCCAGTCGGACGGAAAAGCCCCGTCGATCCCTGTTGTACCTTGCAGCTCTAACAGCAGCATGTATTCCCGTCATGTACCGCTCGCCTCGATCTCCCGGTGCTCTGCACTAAGGAGATCAGCAGCCAACCATGCTTCACCTTAAACCTCACCATCGTTGCCATTACCTCATCTGGCCTGAGCATTGGTCCCACGGGCCACACTGAAGTGATACGGTTAGACCTTGGTTGAACCAGCCTTGCAGTCCATCTCTGAGCACGTGAACCTCGTCGACAACCACTCGCCCACCCGTCCCTTCACTCAGTTACGTACCTGCCCACTTGTCCAATTCCTTCCGTAGCCCACATTACTCTGCAAGGTCTGTTACCGCCCCCATTGACCTTGGTCTACCCCTAGGTAAACCTGTACCAACCTCCATACGCTATCTCCCACTCTTTTCTCCTCCTCTGCCCCATACTTCTCTACATCTACCACCAGAGTTTTCTCGTTCTCTTCATATATCCATCTCTACTTGCCCCGTGCCTATACTCTCCTCTTTATCTTCACACCTCAAGTATCATTGTTGCGAGTAATAGCAGCATCGTATCTTCGCTTCAATCACCCTCCTCGTCTCTTCTCACACGCTTCTATGAAGCCAAACCGTTTCGCCTTCACGATACAAACTCTTCGTCTAGCACAACGACTCTCTACGACGAGCGTAACGTAAGACGTTTGATGTTCACCTGGCCTACTCTCTCCTACCCCTCCCGCGTTTCGGCTACCGCAATCAACTTCTCTACAAAATCCACCACCACCGCCCACCTTTTCCGGTCCTCCCTTGTTTCCACTGCAGAAAACTTGTTTTTCTCTCTACACACAACTTTGCCGTACTTGACCACCATCCACAAGTGCAGTACACACTCATGCTCACAAATATATAAACAAACAACACGACACACACCTGCGCTCGCAAGCATACACCCAATACATACCACCCGAGCTCACATTCAGAAATACACAAAACACGCCTCCTTACACGAAACAAGGTAACTACTTCACTATCGCTTCTGCGGCAATCACTTCTCCTTTTCTCCGACCCTGGTGGCCTGCATCTCGTCAGGTGAGAGGCACGCAGCTGCGCATTTAGTAGACTCAGCGCCCCCGTCGTTCCTTCGCAACTGAGCTAGACAAGGGCTCTATTACGAGCAGACGACCCTTTGCTGCTGCTGCTGCTGCTGTTGTTTCTATAGTGGTTGTGTCTGTCACCCCAGAGGGAGAACAAGCTTATTGTTGCACTCAACATCACGATGGCCAAGGCCAATTGTAACCATCTCCTCGGGAGCTATTCCATGAACCCTGTCGCTACCGAGAGAGGAGAACATGGCACGACGCAATCAGCGGTTCCGCCATTCGACTTTCACGGAGAAGAATTTTCATATACCTCGTCCCCAGCCTCTCAGGGTACCGAAGGTACAGAGACGGTGCTGACACCCAACTCGGATCAGCCGCCGTTCCTCTCTAGGATCGAGATCGCCTCATATCAGTTTCCGTTCCAACCTATGTCGCGTAACTCCTACACGCCTTCTTTGCAAGGCTCATACACGGAAACCTCTCCATCCGAAGAGTTCAAGCAACCACTGGAAGTTGTCGACAACCTTGCGCATGCCGGTTCGCCCGCAGTGACGGCACCCGGCTTTTCGTCAGCCGTTGCTGCGAATTCTACGGTTGCTAGTCCCGCGAACTGGCCAACCCCGGAGCCAGCATACCCTCAGTTTACTTGGGATCAACCCACCGCGATCAACAATAGAGGAACGAGCCGCCCCACCCCATCGTTTAGTGACCACTACTCTAGACAGATTGGGGGCCCCAGCTACCATAGCTACAGCAGTTTCCACCCTCACGAACCCATCGAGACTGAATGCTCAGGACATAGCATCCCAGTTGCAGAGGCCAGCCCCATTCCCCTACCCCAAGTCGACCTATCCCCTAATTTGAGTAGGGAGCCTGACGAGAACAAGGAGATACGGGATGCAATAAAAGCGCCAGCGGAGCAGCTGGAGGGGGATGACGGTGCCAAAGCAAGCGAACCATATGCTCGGCTTATATACCGGGCGTTCATGAGCCGCGAATCCCATGCCATGACACTGCAAGAGATTTATCAGTGGTTTCGCGAGAACACGGACAAGGCAAACAATGAGAGCAAGGGCTGGCAGAACAGCATTCGCCATAACCTAAGCATGAATGGCGTAAGTGCGACTGAAGACGCGAATAGACTTGGGTGCCAGAGCTGACGTTCTTTTCCAACAGGCCTTTGTGAAGCGAGAACGGAACAGTACAGGCACAGGCGACGCCGCACCAGAGCCACAGGACAGTAAAAAGTCCACTGAGTGGGTGCTACAGGACTGGGCTGTGCGAGATGGCGTACAGAGCACGACAAGATACCGCAAAGGCAACCCCAGTCGCCGTGGTGGTGCCGCGGCCAACCTTCGGTCTCTTGGAAACGGCTCGGCACGATCCTCGGGTGTGCGTAAGGGTGGAGTTTCAGGCAGGACGAAGTCTGTTGCCCGAAGACCTATGCTCAGTCGATCAGTGGCTCATGGGTTACTCCATGGACTTCATGAAGACTTCCCATCATACGGTCAAGCCCAGCCTATGTTCCAGCGACCGCTGAGCTACACATACAGTCACAACACCCATATGGTCCCCGATGATTCTAAGCAGCCCAGCCAGGCGACGGCCTGGGGCCCTGTACTTTCACACAGTCAAGGCACAGCATCAGCAATCCCTAACAACGGGATGAGCCAACTGGGAATGCATTCAGCATCTATGCAAAACGCTTCCATGCATAACACATCGCCGTTGATGCCAAATACTTCTCTGGCTCACAGTGCTTCTATTATGAACTATCATCCGATGCATAACCCGCACATGCATAGCCCGCACATGCATACCCTTCCGATGAACCCGTCTGCAATGCATCATCAGAGCATGACGGGTTTGCATCGGCCTCAGCAATCCCAGTATGCGATGGGAGTCATGGGAGGTGGTCACATAGCTGCTCGTCCGGCCCTGCCCACGTCATACTACGGCCCTTATTTGCCTCCCAGTGGCGAAGTGGAAGAGAGAGAACATGTTTGGGATGCGGATGACAGAGCCTATGAGTAAACAGGGTGATTACGGTATGTCTATCTCGCGTTTGTTCCGATATGTATTATACTGACCAAACATAACAGTGGTGGCGTTTGGCGGCAAACCATCTCCGGGATCTTTGTTGTCCCCATTTATGGCAAGAATTTCACATATCTGAGGTTCCTGGAAACAGTCATCAATATGTTTCCTGATATAAGCTGGGGTGGTTTGAATTACGCAGCTACCAATACGCTATGATGGTTTTGCCTACGCAACATTTTTTCATTGATTCATCCTTTTTATCTCGAGGGGCGTTTTTTACTTAAATCAGCTTTACGGTACATCGTCGTCTTTCCCAGGGCCAGAGGTTATACCAAACGTCGTTTTTTTCATTACTTACACTATACCGCGGTTGGCTCTATGTCGCACTTACGAACAATGGACTACTTTCCGAACGATTCTTCATCCCGACAACCCTGTTCGATCCTCCCACCCTTCAAACCATTCAATACCATCAAACCAGACCACGAACGACGAAGATAATGTAAAACTACCGCATCACATCAACACGAAAAAGGAAAACCGGTGGGGACTGTACTTTTACTGGGGGACGCATGACTTGATTACGAACGAATGATGCTAGAAAAAGGGGGGAACCATAGAAATGATGCAACGGAGGTTTGGCGTTTTTTCACACAACTAAAAGAGGATAGGGAGGGAGTCGTACCGTGATTTTGTAGGTACTATACATTTGCTTGTTGGCTTCTTTTAGCTGGCTTATGAATGATAATTCGTAGTTTATGTTGAGTCTTCGTGGCATAACCATGACTCCATCGCTACGGTGACTGGCCCTCCCAGGCAATGGCTGTGGCTCCTATTATGTTGCAGGTGTATGATGACTGAAACGGGTTACATAATCATAACGTAGAGGGGGAAGGCATCGAACCCCCTCAATCCAATCAGACCGGAGATATTGCGCATTTTGATACAGTAACACGGTTCTTTTTTTTCTTTCCTCGGTCGCACCTGACACTCCATGTACCTACGACTGCCTGTTGTAAGGAAAGAAGTTCCAAGAAGACCGGTTACATAATCGTGCGGCAGCGCTAGCGGGTTTAGCGCGAGATCTAGGGTTTTGATTGGATGGGGGTGAACCGGGGGGGGATCCTTGTTGGACAGGGGGTGCCGAGCTGTCGGGTCGAGGTGGGGTTCGGATTGGTTTTTGCGCATGGGGTTTGGATCACATGGTGGGTTGCTTGGGGAGTTTTGAATGAGCTCGGGATTCGTCATGGGGATTGGTGAAAAAGTAGGTAGGGGGGTAGTGGGTAGGTGAAAAAAGTAGGTACGGATTATTGGGGAGAAAGTAGGGGGAAGGAAGGAATGTTTCGGTGGGGAGCCGATGGGATCACCCGCGCGGCGGTCTTCGGACCGATAGATGAATGTACATATGTAACGAACGAGGATGGGTTGGGTTGGGTTGTACGGGGTTATGTAAGTCTTGATGGACTCCTACCTTTGAGAATGGAGGGGATTTGGTAACGATTCTTTGGGACTAGGAGGTGATGAGTGACTGGAGTAGGGGAGGAAGGTAGGAGAGTGTTTGTGCCGGAAGCTAAAATCGGCCCTGTGAGCGGACGGACGGACGGGCTTACGTACTGGGAGCTTGCTTAGGGTCCGTTGCGGCTCGTGCCTTGGCGGATATGCTACGCCATGTTACTAGTAGGTATGTATGGATGTATCTAGGTAGATCCAAACGGGATGCTAGCGTGTCTTGTCTACTGGTGGTGAGGGTAAGGCAGCTGGCTAGGCTCGATCCTCGTGCGTCACGAACCGGTTCGTTCGTAGCGTTTCTCTCCTTGTGATACTACGTTCATACGACCTAATAGCAGAAATAGGCAGCAGGTCTAGGCCTTACCGAAAAAAGAGTCGTTGGAATTCTGTCACGCTGGGAGATTGGGAATACGATTCGTCGACAGATGAGAAGAAAAGAACTAGAAAAAATGGTAACGCCGAATAGAAGAACGTGGCCCTCCCTACGTATCGTAAATTTTTAGCCTCGTGCCGCGTGGTGCTGGTTGGTTTCGTATTGGATACTCGGATAGACCTGCTTTTCCTATACTCGTTGTGCTAGGGGATGAGATACAGTGTCATACCCGGCTCTTGCATTGTGGACTGGACTGTGCTCGGCTGGGCTTTTGATGATGGCGTTTACCGCTGCGGCAGGGCCCGCCTTCAAACGGCCGGCAGAGGATCGTATGTTCCTTTTTTTTTTTTTTACAACCGGCTGTCTTGGGGTTGTGAGCACGTATACGATGAATGCTTTGTATGATTCGATGCTCTGGATAGTCATTAATCTCGTCTATGAGGTCTTTGTTTTAGACATGAGATGTTATAGATTTGGTATCGAATCTGTCTCGTACTAACAGAGATATCTACGTGTGGACCAGGAGTAGAGATACTTCATACAGCCACGCCCACCCATTCCAACCGGAGAAAAAGCACCGCCCGCAAAAGGTCTGTCGCAATACTATGCAAGGCGTGTGTTGCCAAGAGGGGGGAGGGGGGATCTCCGGTCCTGTCAGTGCAACACCAGGCATCGACGGTTGCGCGGAACCCAGTGTGGCAGTTTCGTAGGGCGATCTGGACTGAACTGCAGAGTGCGGAGGTCACGAGCTAGGCTGGGCTGGGCTGGGCTCCAGCAGACAGGTCCCGTTGGGCCGGTGTTGAGTGGCGATACCTATCTTTGCCCCCGTCTGTCGTACTGCTAGTAGACAGCATACAAGCTGTGGGTACGGGAATGGCAAATGTACTGGAATGCATATGGGGCTTCTGGGCCCCCTTCCTTGTCATGGATCCATCTTGTCATGGCAGAATTCTCTCCGGGAAGATGGAATTAGAAATGTATGGAGATGTGGGTATGTAACGTGTTTCTCACAGTCACACAGTAATTACACGGGTTCTATCTTTCTTTCCTGAGCGGTTAAGATGGACTTCGGAACGTCCCTCTTCCGGAGGTTTACCTGGCGCAACCCTGTTGCGAGTTCGAGATCTACGAACGCTGGTCACTTTGGGGCCTGGGGTATGATGTAGAGAACCTCCATAGCTGGGATGGGCAGGACATGCAGGTATGGTCTGATGGGTGGGGATGACTGGTGTAAGAAAGTGAAGGCGATCACTTCTTCACTTCTTGACTAGGGGTCAAAACATAACAAGAAGACTTCCATCTGTCTAGAAGGAGTCGTGATGGCGGTCAATGAAATCGCTCAGACAGATCGGATCCTCGAAGCAGACCTACCCCAGACTCATCTCCCACAGCTCTCGAGTCGTCACACCCGGGTAACCGACCCCCTTTCGCACATGTGGCGTTGATTATTTATTCCTCATAATTCTCATCCCGGTATTTGGGAAGTCTGCATACCACCGCCTCATCCATGCAAAGCAGAAAGTACGTGAGATAAAATACGAAATATGCTGAACCGGGTTTTCGACCAAGATGCTAAGCTTCGCAAAAGAAAAATCCTGTATCTGCAGCAAGGGGAGGGAGCGGACGAGTCATGAATGGGGGGACCTGGTAGGATATCATGTATCAGGTTTTTGTTTTTCGCCTGCCGCCTCCGTTCGTTTCGTTTCCCGCGTAACAACTCATTTTTATGAGATATCTCAGTCCTGTAACCGGCGAACAAGGTATCGTGTCGAACCCAGGAACAACTGCCCATGAGTTCGAGCACTGTTTGCTCTGGGGTCGATCGATGCCTGGAGGTTCACAGCAGCAAAGGTACGTCGCGATCTAGCTTTCCATCTAGATCCTGCATTCCCGCCGTTCTCACGTGTGTGAAGTGTGGATGACAATATCTCCACGGATACGCACTTGATGCACGGAGAACTGATATCATCTATTACACCTGTCGAGCGGCAGTCCAAGGGAAGCATCCCTATCATCTACGCTCGTAATCCTAGTATGTATCTCAGAGGCAACGGCAGCCACCCATTTAGAAACGGCTATTCGGCATTCCCATTGCGTTTCTCCCCCCCAGCGCCAGCGCGGGTGTGTGCGTTGCGAGCCCGCCACTCATGTAAGTAAAATGACTATGAGATATGATAATCTGCGGCAACTCATAGGGAATACGATATCTTTCTTTTTTATCTCGACTATGGGACGGCGGGTGGGTGAGTGGACGTATTGAGACTTCCAGGGGGGCTCATCGACTTAAGCGACGACTTCCACCAGGTTGTTCCTGAGCGTGATGACATGCATGTCTCGAGCGTACCATTGCATGGCATGGCTCCCGTCGTATTCTTTTTTGCCCTGGCGTCCCGAACAAGACAAACACCTGGTTACTGGCACGGAGAAGAAAAATGGTTCTGCTTGGACTCTGGAGATGTATAACCCCCTGAAGCGCGAAGGATCCGGGCAGGGGTAAGGGAATATTATCACTTGCATTATCTTGATGATCGATCGAAGGATCTCGATATATCATTTGTCACATGACACATACGACGAGATTCGACTTACATTTCAACAATGTATGATTATGATCTCTACGTGAGCACGGCGTCAGGGAGGCAGCATATCTGTATCCATCCACATCCACATATGCATGGACAACGGGGTAATACGGGTAACTATGTAGGATGATTAGAAAGGGGGCCGCCAGATGCCTACGGAGCCAGTTGCCTTAAGCCTTGAGCCAGGTTCTTGGAATAGGGTGGCTGCCTAGCCGATGCATAGCCCGTCGTGGGCAATTTGTGTACAGGCAGAAGACTGTACGAAACCATTCATCCCTATATCCCATACCGCTTATTATCCACTCGTGGTACCGTCTACGAGGTCGGTGAGGAGAATAAGTAATCATGATTATTACCGGGTTGCGTAAAAGAAAAAGAAGTCAATGTATTTGGCCGCATGTTTCAACTGTCCCATCTGTCATTCTGCAACACCCCAGCGGGAAGACCCGGGGCCGTCTCGATTCTCGAAGACATAAAGGATTCATTCATAACTTGCCCGTATTCATGAATAAAAGGGCTGAATCATCGGCATATTTCTTTTCCCGAGTCAACAAGATGATAATAGAAAGGGAAAGAAACAATACTGAACATATCAAGGACATACATATCTCAGGAACGCGGGAAGTCGTGAAAGAAAAGAATACGCGGCTGCAGAAACCCTGAAAATAGGGCGCTAAAAAGCGCCATTCCCGCCCAGGGTTCTCTCCATGTCAAGACAACCAACACAAACCCCCGGTATCCCGGCCGTCAGGACCCCTGCGCGTTGCAGGGGGGCATTTGACACACCATGCCAAACTGTTAAACGTCAGGCGAAATTTTGATGACATATTTCAGCTTCCTTTTTCTTTTTCTGGGGCAAGAGGAAGAGGAAGGGGTTTCGGCAGAGCCTCTTAAACCGACGTGTGCGTGTCTCATGTTACTGCCTACTTTCTATACACTCCCCCCCTGGTCGTGACAAACGTCAATGCAGCGAAGCGCGGCATACCTCACTTCTTGGCATGATCTATAACCAGGCTGCCATCATGTCATAAATATGTGAAGAAAAAAAAAGAATGAAACTTCTTTTTCTTGAACATAGGGAGATTGAGGAATATTTTCTGTTGTCGCCTTGTAGAAACTATTGCCCCTGTTGGGACCGGGAAGGTCTGTCTAAGTCAGTGACTGTTAGATGGACACCCCGTCGGATAGCCCGTGCAAAGTAGCGATACCAGGTAACGTATACCGGTGACATACGCTCGAAGTAGTCGATACATGACCTGCTTTGCCTGAGCAAGGTCCCGGGTGATCACCTAGTCACACTCACACTTCTGATACTTGCACGTACATTCGTCCGACGCGAATCGTGGTACTGATGTACGTAACTCGTAAGCCAGCCTAGATAGTGGATGAGAATGCATCGTTACGTCGAAGGAGAAGAGAGCGAGAGGCACCACCCTCCCTCTGGCACGACGGCTGGGTCCTAAAGAAGCACAAGATAGGGCAGAAACTTGAATGCTACATTGTACGAGAGAGCAAGGTCTTCGGAGCTTCCACCAACCAGAAGTCTCCTCTCGTTGAGCTCCATGGTTGTAGTACGTCTTGTATCGCTCACCTGGCACAAGCGGGCCGTCAGTCCACACCGAAGGAGAGCGTCACAAGAAAGACAGACAGACAGAGAGCGAGAGCGACGAGAGAGGGAAGGCGAAAAAGAACCAGCGGTGACGCGAGTAGGGTAGGTCATCTGTCCCATAAAGGCACATGGTCTTCTAGAAGCATTCGCTCGCTGGCTGGTGTTGCACACGGGATTCCCTCTGATGGCATGTTTGCTCGTCGTGATACTCAAGTCCAGGTAGTGAGGGAGGGATCTCTGGCCCCAGCATCGTGGCAAGGAGGGATCTGGCCGGGTTGTTCTTCATGGGAGGAATTTCATAGCCGGCAAGGCACACTTTTCTTCAAGATGATGCATGGATCTGAGCAGTCTAGCGCTCGGAGTAGAGCGGTTCTTTTTCGCTGGGCAGCATGGTACAAGGAGGAGTATGCTAAGGCAGCACAACGGCCCCGGCCGCATATGTAGGCAGTCATCCTACTCACTAGCACATGAATCAGTCTTGAGGAGCTTAGGAGTCAAGGAGATCGTACAAGTCGGGGAACTCCTGAGGCAGGGAATACTAATGGGAGACTTCGGATTCGGTGCGATCCAGACTCACGATCGTGACCAACTGGCCTGAGGGCAAATGTAAAACCGTGTCCAACCACACATCTTCTCCTGATAAGCGGGGGGAGGAGATGGTCTTCCGGCCCTATCTCCCCACTTGTTACACGTTGGAGATGCCCGTTTCAAGATCTTTTAACCTTGCCATCCGGGAAGCGATAGGCGCTCGCCCAGAGCCTTACTAGTCTTGAGGGTGTCACCGAGGAGAAACGTAAGGAGACGTTGTGCGCCAGCGGCTAGCAGGGCATGTGATCCTCGTCCTTCAACCGGAAAATCCCGCAAGCGAAAGACCCAATAGACACAAATCTATTTCACGATAGCGATGGCGAGACTTCGTCGTCGCACATGGAGGCCTTCGGAATAGGGCCGGTAATGATAAGGAGTTGATGACGACTACTCTCGTCGGCGCCGTTGCGACACCTCCAAAGGCGTGACGACATCGCCCAACTACCGAGAAAACCACCACGTGGTGATTCGTAGTTGCCAGTACTGCTCCAACTTGGATGCGAGGGATCTCCCAGATTGGGACCAGTCTCGTGGCGAGCGACATGAAGATGCCTGAGTCCAGACGTATGGGTTTGTCCACCCTACGGACTATAACCGGTAAAGAATTCGTGTGGCTGTTTCATATCACAGAATGAGATAAATGGAGTCGGTGTAAGTGATGAGAACAGAGTCTCAGGGGCCGGAAAGAAGGTGCAGTTTTTGGAGCTTTCATGGCGGCCTGGAAGGCTTCAGTTTTCTATAGCCCTTGGCTGTTGGTCTAGGTGATTAGCGTCCGACAAACGTATCTGAAGGTATCCCTTGGTACACTTCTTCAGTAAACATCTGCTGTTCTAGCAGTAGTATCAGAGAAGTGAAAAAAAAACAAACCGCGGATTTCTTTGGGCACAGAACCCCAGCAGTAGGTAAATCCTGAGCAGTCTCGATGTAACTTGGAGTTACATCAACCTCAAGGCAAGTGGGCTGATAAAACAGCCAGCCGTAGCTGAGAACATGCTGCCATGCGTTCTGTAAGGAGGCGATAATGTGTCTGCAGTGTCGGCAGAAGTACCGGAAAGGGGTCTTGACAGCGCGTCTGCCTACCTAAGTAAGGGATGAGTGAGGTAGCTCGCCAGCTGTTTATTTCTTCGTGCAACTCGTTCGTATGGGTCGCTTCAGCAAGTCTGCCCCAATCACTCATAACAAGGCCCCATCATGTCCAGTGGCAATCGAGCAAAACGGCAACGACTTCGTCAGCTCGGCCGTCATCAGCTAGGCAGGTGGGTAGGTAGTCCATAAAGAGGCAGCGAAACAGCAAATAAGTACGACCAACAGACTTGGCAGTGCAAGAAGCAGTCAATCAACAGCCGAATCTGGGCCTGCAAGGGTCAAAGGGCCAGCTGCACTGATCATGCGTAACTACCTGAAAGCTGGTGAAGATAATGCTGAACGAATGAGCGACGGGGAGGTTTCGGAACAGCGGCGATCTAAAGCGAGGAATTATGATTTTATCAGTATTTTAGATGCTCGGATAGAGTAATAAAGTTAAAACATTTAAGCAGTAAACCGTAGTTCAAGCTCCAAAAACTAAATAAAGTATGGTGCTGTCCCTATCGGCCAGCGTATGTGGGTAAACGGTAGCCACGCCCCGCTATCTACTTCACCCGACATACGCTAGCGCCATCGGGGTCCGGTTGCCGCTCGACGTGCGCGTCACTCACTGGTCGTGAACAATCCCACACGCCCACCTACGTGTACAATATCTATTACCTGCCTTGACAACTTCCCTGACCCATTGTTGGTCATTCATCAGCACTGACTCGGGCTTTGAGTTGTTCTAGGCACTCTGTCAGCACCATATCTTCTCCTGATTTCCGCTCTCTCTCTCTCTCCTTTCCAAGATGACGGCCAGAATACTCGACATCGTGACTCTCAGTCATGGCTTTCCTACAGAATCGGAAGAGGCAGCATGTAGACGATCGCCTATTTCAAGGTGATCGTCCGGGAAAGAAGGCCCGATCATGCGTTGAGATCTCGAACTTCCCACCTCAGTTCTGGGATGGGCTCTCAAAGATTCCGCTCACTTCACGAGCTCTTCGTGAGCTCGATCGGCGAAATGATTCACAACCTTCACCAGATCTCGAGACACGGGATGAGATGTTCTGCAGCAGCATCGCCCTGTTTGCGAGACAAGGCGGTCCAGACCTCAGTCATCTTCGAGGGGTAAGTTCCTTCACCTGAACAAAGAATCCTGTCATCGACTTACACTGTATTTAGTATCCAGAGCCGAATACAAACGCAGATGCAATGGATCTCTGTGGCTCCTCCGAAGTCTCTGCATTGGACAAGGAGGCACGAAGCATCGATGTGATCTGGATGTCTACGGCGTCCGCAAGGGATCTCGAACTTGAGCAACACCTAAACGATCAGGGCGTATACTTGGATACCCCCAAGTCCAGTCCCCAGAACCTTCATGAGATTCATGAGGCTCTGTCGCAACCACGCTCATCTTTATCACTCTCTCACTTTGCAGACGGAGACTTTGAGAGATTCCAACAGATGAATGAGCGTGCGATTTATGAGTCTGACGTCCTGAACGAGTTGATCTCGATCTTCTGCGGCAACACCGACATTCTGCATCAGAAGAATGTCGAGTTCACCGAGCTTCAGCCCATTACCAATGAAGATGCAACAAAGCCACAGCCCGATGTCTTTGACGGGTCTCGTCTGGCCGATATTGACGAGAGGATTCGATACAACAAGCACATGCATGCACTGATCGTCCCTACACAACACCCCGAGGCGCCGGTAGCGCCCAACTTCTTCCTCGAGGCCAAGGACCAGGACGGAAGTGCAGCCGTCACGACGCAGCAGGCCTGCTATGATGGAGCGTACGGAGTTCGTGCCATGCATAGTCTGCAGAACTACGGCAAAGAGGCTCATAGCTACGATGGCAACGCTTACACATTCAGCTCTACCTACCACGCCGGCACTGGTACACTTCAGCTGTTCGCTCATCACTCCACCTCACCTATTACTCCTGAAGGCCAGCCGGAGTATCACATGACGAAGCTCAAGGACTTTGTCTTGACGAATGATCCCGAAACCTTCATCGAGGGCGTCACCGCACTCAGGAATGCGAGGGACCTGGCGAAACGGTACCGTGACAGCATCATCTCAGAAGCCAACCTGCGAGCGAAGAACACTCCAGAAGACTCTGAAATGCACCTCTACCAAGAAGCCGACGCCGCCCTCCAAGACGACATCTTCAACAACAGCTTCACCGACGACGCCCCTATGTCCCAGTATTTCTGCATAGAGGATCTCAAGGGCGCGGCTCAGAAGTTCACGGTGCAGAATCTCATCGACTTGCCGGCGAGTTTCGCTGCGAGCTTCATATCGACTTTCCATGCGAGTCGGGCGGAGGCGATGCGTTGTGTGAAGTTGCATTGTTGAATAGGGTATGGTGTGCGTAGGCTTTTGGTGATGGGTTATTCCCCGGGAGTTGGGTGTCCATGTTGAAGACTGTTATGATGGCGGGCACCGGACTCAGACACTTCTTCTAGCTAGATAGGAAAATACGAGATGATACCAGTGATTTCAAGTTTCGTGTTTATGAACGTGAATGAAGTACGATCTCGACTAAGCTTCACCGTCCCCATTGTCGTAATGAGTTAGTGATGTACCTTCGCACGGTAACGGCGAAAAGACAGGTATCGTGCCGCCCCCTTCTAGCAAACTTACAGCCGATGGCCCTGATCTTCGGTACGTCTGGATTGCGCTCGGGTTCGTATATCATATTAGGCCAGTATCTGTCTCGTATAACTGGAAGGATGAAGGATGAACTACATAGAAAGACCTTTGGCAGCGCGAGCATATCGGAACGATTGGTGATCCGAGGATGTGCCGGCGAGTGCTCAAACAGGAGTTGATCGCGGGGATTGGACCAGCGAGATAGGTGATAGAGTCTCGTTTATCGCTCGCAATCGCGGCGAGCATAAGAAGAACGGTTAGTTGGAGCCATCGATCGAGAGATGTCTACGAACGCGATGCTCACACGAAAGTATTCGCCTCGGAGCGATCTGACCTGACCACTCGCCCATCCTGAAATTACTAATTAAGTATGAGATGGGTAGGCAGAGGTGATACACATGAGAGCAGAAGAGGAGAGGTTTTATGAGAGAGGTTCAAGTCATTCTCTGTCATTGCTATGTGTTTGATGTTATGTTTGGAAAGCTACGTATGAATTGTCAACTCGTCTCGTGGTCGTCCTCATCCTAACCACTAGATCATCTTGCTATGCTCGACTATCTCGTTCACCACTCCTACCCACTGCCCCATCATAAACATCAATCGTAAGTTCATAGCAAGCAGCATCCAAATGCTCTCCTCACCATACAGCTATGTACTGGGTATCAGAGCTAGGTTTGTACAGAAAGCCCAAAATGATACATTTCAGGCCTGGCAATAAAGAGCGATTAAGCACTGCACATGAGGCAGGACACCGCTGGTCGCCAATGATCTAGTTCCCTAGATGTATGAAGCAACATCATCGACGTATATCTCTGAAAAGATTTACTAGAAGGGATGGAGAATGCAGCGTGTAGAGTGACATCAAGTTGTAATGAACGTAGAAGACATAGGCCTCAGAAGATTGAGTATATGTCCTCGAGGCACCTTCGCTGCTCACAATGGATACGCTGGATACGGTCGAGTGTGATATCTCCGACAAGAAGTACTTCTCATACGAGCTCCTCAGAACTTCCTCTTCTTCCTCGCCGGAGCCGCAGCAGGACGGTTGAGTTCCCGATCCAACTCAGCGCGCTTTCTCTCAGCTCTCACTTCCTCGGTCTCGGCTTCGTCAGGAACCGATGGAGCCTCGGAATACATTCTCTTGGCTACTGGACTGGTCTTCTTCCCTATCATGCCGATCCTCGACGCGCCGGCTTTCTTCGGCGGTGCAGGGGCTTCATTAGATATATCCGGGGTTGACAGCCGTGAGGCCTGGGGGCTACTGGCACCTTTGCGTGTACCTCCTATTCGGCCGAGGGTGGCTTTCCGTGGTGCCGGAGGTTTCGCGACCGGAGACGAACGTTTCGGTGATGCAGCATCGCTGCTGGAATCGGAAGCAGTTTCCGTTGCATCATCATCACGTTCGATTGTCGGCTTCACGACGGGCGGTTCCGTCGCAGGTTCAGATGATTGTTTGGACTTTCCTATTGTTCCTATTTTGCCGGCCGGCTTTTTTGTGGCCTTCAAGGGTGCAGCTTTATCAAAATCATCTTCTGACTCTGACTGCGTATCATCTTCATTTGCATGTATGGTCCCAGATGTTTGACCGGCGTGACGGTCCTGACTGGCTTTCTTCGAGCCACCAATCTTGCCAATCTTTGAGTGGGTTTTCTTTTGTGATCGCGATGCGTGACTAGGAGAAACGTCGGAGTCATCGCTCTCAGTGGCATCGTTATCTACCTGGGATGTCCTGACAGCCAGAGACTGTGACTGTGACGCGCGAGGCAATGAGGCGTGTACTTGAAAGTCTTGCGGATCCGCAAACCCATTACCCGATGTGGCCTCAGAAACCTGCGATTCTTTCACCGACAATGTGCGTTCCACAGGCTTATCCGCGACATGAAGTCCAGGGGGCAGTTTAGTCCACCAGTCGTTCAAAGTGTCAGACACGCCCAGATCACCACTTGCACCACTAAATCCCAAACTGCCGCCAAATACGCCTTGCAAGAGTGCTTGGGCATCTTGCGGAAGCTCACTGTTCCGCTCCGACTTCCATTTATCTTCATTAAATGGTGCGAGACCGCTAAGCTTCTCCTCAGCGGCAGCTCTAGTAGTCACATGTTTCGCAGAGAGCGAATTGAAGATATTCTCTAGCGGTATACGCATCGAATTGAGTTTGTGGATCAACTTGTTCAACAAGACATCTTTCTCCTTGATCTGTCTTATCAGATCTTTAGCGTCACGGGCGCGTACGTATTGCTCTTGTATAAGAGGCAGAGTAAGTTCTGCAGCCAGCGAAGCAGGCGGGCATTTCACCAAGTAAACAGGCCATCTGAGCGGTTCCAAAGGCTCCGGTAACTGGCATGTGATATGCAGAGTCAGGCCATCATGACTCTTTGGATGCAGACTGGGGCCATCACGGCTCTTGGGCTGCGGATCAATACTGAGGCTTGTGAGATGGTGATCTGGCGATGCGGGATCAAACGCGGCCCTGATCTTGGACAAGAAAACGGCCCATTGTGATTCCACTTCGGCATCAACTAGGTCGATGCTTGTGTTCTCTTGAAGACTCCGTAAGAGAATGCCTCTACGGTCCAGCTTCTCGACCCAGATATTGGCGAGATCCGTGACATGGAGAGTGTACGAGGTTGCGGCGAAGCGCGCGGACACAAGCAGGGCGGGCAGGCCCTGGAAGGGCGGGAGGGAGTACCATTGGGATGGCGACTCCATCGTTTCGGTGTGCACCTCGGAAATGTCACCTGACTTGTGCTGCGCTCACTCCGAAGTCTAGAAGCATGCAAAATTCGTAAATTTCCATGTATCCAGACAACTTTTTCATGTATTCCGTTCTGAATCCATGAGTGGTGAAATGAGGACGGTGAGAGATACGGAGGGATACTTCCTGGTGAGTGAGAGGCCGCTCACTTGTCCACGTAATGGTGAGACCGTGTGAACTCCATGGATGCCCGATATGCACACGGAGTAGAGTCACGTGCATCCACTCGTACCAAGGTGAAGTCAAGCTTTCCACAATCTTCATGCTGTCTCCTCGTTCTACGAAATACATATCACGAAGATCACTCACACACCTCAACGTATCAAATATTCATCCATACTTCATTAATCCTGGTTACCTTCGTTTGATAGAAGATGAATCAAGTTACAAACTTGAATGAAGCATTTAGCAGACCGCAATGGTGACACTCATCCTCTTCACGCCCCAAGTCTCTCCTTACCGGTCGTAACCAGTCAAGCGACGGTATCACCACAAGATATAAGGACCTCAAGAATCCCGTGAACATGGTAGGCTGCCTACGTCCGCGATGTTTCACGCATACAGCGAGGCTCTCGGGGGTCGTTGGCCCAAGTATCCGATCTCAGGAGTTGACGTGAGAGCCTCCTTTGTCCCACGGGGCCAGTAATCACGGCACATGCGCGTCACACGTTGACAAGACGTGCGGATAGGCGAGATGGTCGCCTGCTTGCATCAACGTCTCGATCCGGCATGTATACACGTCCCATACCACGCATGCTTCGTACCCAGCACTTATCAAGAGAGGACACGGGTACGACCTCAACACGCCGCGCATTCGGACGCGACACAGAAACCGGGGATACGAGGAAGGGGTCAGATATAGACCCGGTATCTGTGCTCTCATGCGAAGCAGCCAGTGCCCGAGAGGTGTCATTTCGAATGGGAATGTCATTCTTCTACGTCCGTATGCGGTTCGGGACCCCGCATGTAGAAACGGTCCTATTACACGTTGGTGGTGGTTTCTATTCTTGTTGTATGAAGGCGGTCTTGCAGAGTGAGTGGTCTTGCATGACGCGCGGTAGGTGGTATTACACCTTGCTGGCGGCGGCCTAAGGCTTGGCGTATCGGTCCGTTACGGCCTTATTCGTAATGGGTGACTATGGACTCATCTTGACGGCTTGTGGGGTGACTAAAATTCACATATTCACATGCTTGGTATGACTTTGTCATACGCCGATGGCCGGATCAAATCTCTTTGCCTGACAAGGTGTACACCTAGGTAGGTAGCTCTAGGTGTCTATGACTTCCAGAGTCTGGTACCAGTATATCAGATTTGGGGCATAGGTCGTGAAGTATTCAGGAGTGAGATCAGTTAGCGCCCGCTGTCAGAATCTGACACGAACGCCGTAAAGAGCCTCAAACCTCCACATGCGATGATCTTTTCCACCGCGCCCGACGCAACGTAAGCCGGCCCTGACTCCGTACCGACGCACATGCGCGGCGTAGACACCACTACCTCCTCCTCTACGTATAATCCCAAATACCCGTTTGAGATAAACACCATATCCAAGCAGCCAGAAGGATCCTCCCAACCCCCCTGCAGAGCTGACAGCTGAGGAATCAATCATGCTCGAAAAAGTAAGATTTGAGGCAAGTCTGTTCATGCGTCTTCAAACCGCCCGTTCACTAGTAATCTACATGAGAACCACGTATGTAGAAAATTGGGGAAATCCGTACGGAAGGAAGCTTACATCGAAGCGTCCAAAGGATCGCCAACTACCGGATAGAATCCTTCCCGGGATGTCAATGTCAGGGGTACATCCATCTATCTCAACCGTACCGGTACGAAGCCTCCCATTTCCGCCCCCAACATTGATCTTAGGAACGCAAGTTCGCGTCTCAAGCGCCCAATGCAACCTCGTTGGTGTGCCGTGGCCCGAACCATAGGCGGATAATCTCTGGCTGCCTTAGTCGGAAGGTGATATCGCCAAGGATTTGGAGGGCGAGGCAATAGTGTACCATATCTCGAAAACGGAGAGTATCTCGTCGGAAGAATCGAAAAGGAAGTCATCTATGCATTACGAAACAATACTACATACAACCCATCGTTCCTTTCCTCCAAACCCGTAACAGTCCCCAAATCCCCATCATGCAAGCAAGGAATGTATATGTTTGTCAAAAAGTTCAGCGCAGAACCGGCCCCCGATCTAGGCGAAGCCGCCTCTAGAAAGCGAAAGTCCCAGATCGTGATGAGATGCAGTGAGAGAGAGAGAGAGAGATAACGCCACGCTTAACCCGTTCCCTTTATCTTTTTCCATTTGTAAATTTTCATTTCAGATCCGCCAACGTCCCCGCCACAGCACCACAGACCGCATTCCGCTCCATCTCACCTAAGCCGGAAGCCCACGCCCTCAGCTCATCCAGCGTGAAATTATACACGGGGTGTAGGAGCGCGGCCGACGAAGGGATCTCATGGGCCCTATCCTTTGACAGGATCGTGAAGCGCAGCACGACTTCTGTCACGGTGACCAGGATACTGACGATGATCAGGATGATGATGATCCACGTGATAGCACTCATCTTCGCGTCGGCGACGGAATCCGAGAGGATCTCCGCGAGGTCGAGGAAGACCTGGCAGCGCTCGTTGAGCACCTTTGTGCGCGGGTCGATCTCGAGGTATTCGCGGATGGCGACGTAGAGGGGGTGTAAGGTGGGTTCTGAGTCCCAGAAGAAATTGGGGACGTCCAGGATGTTGGATGCTGCGGCAAGGTTAGTATCTTGGTGAAGAAATAGGGGGTAAGTCCTGATGAAGATGCACTTACACAGATTGATCTCAACACGACTCTTGAACAACCGGCCCAAGATCTTGACGATCTCCGTCCTTGTCATATTCAACTGGCCGGTCAAAGCCAGCCGTTTAGGCACATGCTGGGCATCCGCCAACGTCTCCGCCATGCGCGCCTCAAAGAAGCACAACTTCGTGCTCTGAGCAATGGCATGACTGATCGTGAGTCGCACCATGTGATCCGATCTCGGCAACAGCGTGATCATATCGTTGAAGATACGCGGTCTCTTGACGTCGTCATTGTATTCGAAATGGAACTCCTCCGTCTCGAAGTCGCCCTGCTCGAGGAGACGCGTGACGAGGGGCACGCCCGTCTCGCTCTTGGCGAACGTGATGTCCGCCAAGATGGCCTTTTCTTGCTGCTCTGTGAAATTCCAGAAGACCACCACGCCATATGAGAAGATGAACATCTCGGCAAATTGCTTCGTTTCCGGAGCAAAGCTGTTTCCAGGTCCCGCAAGCCGGGCACTGGGGTGACTTGCTGTCGTGATCCTTGATGGGTCATCTGTGTATGGCTGATTGAGACCGAGTGCATCATTGGTGGTCGTTTCCTGTTCACCGTACGTGTACTCCTCGTACCCCATGTGCTCATCACTCCGTTCACTCCTCTCAATCTCAAGATCCAGCGCCGTCTTCCCCGTACCGGGAGTCTTAAGTATAGGCCGACTCCTTGCGCGATAGCCTTCGATGCCTGGCAGCAACGGTGTATGATATACCGTATACAAACAATCATCGTAAAGCTTCGTCTTGGCATCATGTTTCTTCCTCAAGAACTCCGACGTCGACTTCATCTTGAAAGACTGAGCCGTACAATAAGCCGTAAGTCGTGCCAGCTTCTCCGCCCGTTCAAACTTCGGCAGACGCTCCGCATAACTCTTGCCCCGGAGTCCGCCTCTTTTCCGCAGGACATCCCGCTCCTCGTCTCTCAACGGTCTCCCCTCGTCTTCGATTTGAATCCTTTCCTCGTCCTCGTCGCTCCGGGGCTCGTCCGGTGTCTCGGGAAGCAGGACGAGCTTCTCGCTGAATCGTGTCGTTCTCGATGGCGTGTTGTGCTGTCCCGTGCGCGACTCGAGTTGGGCCAGACCTCCACCGCTCGCACGTCGAACACTTGCAATGCTGTTCCGGCCTCGGGGGCCCCGGGCTGGCGGGATGCGGGGCTGACCGGACGGGATCTCTGAGGCATGTTGTAAGACGCTGTCGACGGATATCAATCGCATCAACGATCGTGTCGGTGGCACGCGGCCAGCAGCAGCATCACCTCTGGACGCCATTGTGGATGAATTGAAGGTAATAAGACTACAATATCAACAAGAGAAGAGAAGCACAGATATCCGGTTCGTTCGTCGACGGGAATAACAGTGACGGAGGCCTCAAAAGGACACAATCGCGACCTGTCAACGGGAGGAGCTTCTCTTGTCCGCTGAATAGTAATCCGTCGACACAAACAAAGAAGACGAAGTGTTAGGAATCAAACGTGAATTTGTGATTAATGATGGATCACGACCATTAGTCCCAAAACCCAGCCTCGATGTGATGAATGTGCGTGTTTTGTGTGCTAAAGGCCAGAGCCTTCTTCTCTCGTCTGCTCCCGACAGCAAAATTGACCGTCATCGTCATCATTTCCACGGTTGGGATTACGTCGATGGCAGTCGTAAAGATGCACGGATCCCTGCCAATTTGTGGGGATTTTCCAGTTTCCCACCTTGCCATGATGGGTAAGGTGTTCTCTCTTTGTAAAGGGACGCCCCGGCGTGTGCTTAGTATTCTTCCGTATGTAATCCCGCAAACCCAACGGGCGCCGACCCCGACCCCCATCTTCTTACGTTGTCGTACCTCCGGATGACGAAGAGGCCAAGGCCATCCGTATCAATTCAGCAAAACACCAACATCGAAAACACTGATTTTCATCTTCAAGTCGATTGGGGACTGTTCATCTGGAAAGTCTTCTTTTGGACGATCTTTTTTTATTTGGTAATAAGCCTCAAACACATGCAGTACGTGTCCGGAATACATGTCGTATATCGACACGCTCAAGTGTTTCATCTCAACCCTCAGTATTCACAACTTCTCAACATGAGCAGACTCTCATATACCGGTACAGAATACCTAACTACAATCTGATCTTCCCTCTTCTCTTCTCTTCTCAGATCACATCAATCGCGGATATCAGCCTCTCTGGTTCATTGTCTATTACGTATAGGTACATCTGTCCTTTGCCTGCTAGATACGCAAGGGTGTTGTTTCCGAAAACTGATCATCGGCAAATTGATCATGCCTCTCGCGATATTGTGCTTCTGCTATGCACTCCAGTGTAGCTTCGAAGCCCGTGCCCGCAACGCCATGGCCTATGTATGAAAATCGAGATGGGATGCTATGAACAAGCTAGACGGCTGACGAAAATTGGACGAACAAAATGGAATGCATAGACTGGCCTACAATGTCGCCAGCATGGCTGAATCTCAAGTGACGCGCGGATGAATGATAAGGAGAGAAAAGAATAAGGAGATTGCTTGTTTAGCCAGATATGCGCCCCCCTTCGTCGGGAAAAGCAAAGCGCCGATTACTTCCACCCGGTCCGCTCCGAGCCATCCGGATGTCTCCCGTTAAGAGCCACCCTCGCAGGAGGACAACTATCAACGAGTTATTTTCCGTGAAGCTTCTCTTGAAGATACACCACGGCCGTGTATCCAGGACAGCATTGGGTTGTCATGCCATGTGAGCACCATGGACATTTGACCATTCTGGTGATGGCTGCCGAAACGCCGAGCGATTTGTCTTCCACAACCGTGTCGGGTTTGGCCATGCATTCATACACGCGTGAAGGCATATCGTGGAGGAAGTGACAGTTGCAGCACTCCACTAATATCTTCGCAATGGGCTCGGGTCGGCCCCCGCTTCCCGACGATCCGACACTCTTCATACTTCCAGAGAGGCTCTTGTGCATATAAGGGGGTCGCAGGGCCCGAGACGTCGACGTTGTGGCCACGGGAGCGGCTTTGCGAGCTTCCTGGAGATACGCGGCACCCATAGAAATAGCCGTTGAAGGTTCGGTCTCGTTCACCACCGTGTTAGCCCTCGACGTTTTCAATGCCGATTTACGAGGTACTACGTCTTCCGTGAAGTCTAGTGGCGATGAGCTAGGAAGACTCACTGACGATTCCACCGCACCCGCTTTCAGCTGCAGCCGTTGTGATCTGAGGGAACGAGGTAGGAGCTTCGTTGCAGAGTTAAGGTCAACGGCGGATTGGGCCTTCTGCGACGACGATGGCGCCAGATATTGATCAATGTCCTGTTCATTGGCCTCGTCCGAGTCCGGCGTAGGTGCTTCGGCAAAGGTAGCGGAGGTGGGCGTGTCACCAGGAGACAACGTTACCGTCAAGCCACCATTCGTGCCCATAGTGGGAGCTGGCTGTTGTTCAAGGCCAGGTACCGCATTTGTTTGGCGTCTGGCACCATTGACAGTCATGTTTGAACGATCACTTGACACTCCTCGAAAGGTTCTGCGTGTTTTTCTGTTTGCAGCTTGCGAACCGGTTCCTAAGAGCGAGCTCTGTGGGGCTTCGGGATTCGATGCCGCTAGTCCCTTGCGCGACTGCGGTCGTGAACCCTCTGGTGTTGTGACCGAGGAGGGCGATGGTGGCAAGTCGTCGCAAGTAGAAGAGGACGATCTCTCTGAAGTGGCACGGCTTGGGTCGGTCTTTTGCGAAGGGGCCGTCGATGAGCCTGTCGTCTCGGTCCCTCCGAGTGTCTTCGCGGACTTCGATGGTAGGCCGAGGCGCTCAAAAGTGGGAACATCGTTGTCGGAGCATTGTACGGAAATGGCAGGAGAATCATTTCTCCTTTGGTCGTTCATTACCCGACCAATATCCCTTGGAGGCGGACTCATTACATGAGCGCCCATTCGCACGCCTTCGTTTGTCGTAGGCGCTTGCATTGCCTGGCCATTCACGAATTGGCCGCGGGGGTTGCTGGTTCCAACATCCTCGTCTGACTCCTCAGGAAAGGGAAATTTCGGAGACCGAGCTCTGGTCTGTTCGTTAGGCGATCGCAAATCGAGGACCGGGGGTACATAGGCCTCGCTGAAGTACTCGAAGAAGTCGACATCTCGCTGTGTCTGCAAGGGTTGCTGCATTCGGTCGGGCACATTCCTATCAAACAATGACACATCCTCAGCCGATGTTTGAGCAGTCGTTTCAAGCCTGACTTCGAGTCTTGCGGATGCCATGGGTGGAATGCGGGCCTCTGAGTTATTCTCCGAATGTATGAAAGCGGTACGCGAATTTGCGGACTGGTTATTTAGCATCTGGCTACCGCCAGCGGTGTTTAGTTTCGCCGTTTGTTGCTGCCTTTCCTGTGCGGCCACCAAAAGATCACGGGCTGGCGTGATGGAAATGTCGCCTTGGACGCGTCGAGTATCAGAATATCTTGAATCCATAACCTCTGGCTCGGGACTCGGGGCTGGGATCTCAACCTTACGAGACCGAGGTTGACGTCCACGAGGAGCGATATCCGGTCCTGGTTCCATGTTCACCTCTTGGGACTTTGAAGCTGAAAAGGCGAAGTCAAACGAGTGTTTCGGACCTTCGTGATCAGGCTGATTTATCTCCTCTGGAGCTTTGTCGACCTTTTCAGTCGGCTTTTCTAACGGCTTATCCTGCCCGGTGGTAGTGCCCTGCGAGCTACTTGATTGTTTCGAAGACTTGTTGGCCGAGCTGTCTCCAGAGGCATGGTAGCTGAAGTAGGAACCCCCTCTCAGCCTATTCAATGTCGATGAGAGTAAAGATTGTGAACGACCATGCCCTGAGCTTGAAGGTGGACGTGTTCCGGAACCCCGTTTCTCTTGAGGCATCTGAGGGCGATCTGAGTTCGAGGTAACTGCTTCTGCGGACGGTAGTTTCTTCGACTTTTGCATGTTGTTCTCTGAGCCAGATCGACTAGCATTGGGTGGGCGACTGGGTGCTGCTTCAGAGTCTGTGGCATTGCGTGAAGTTCCGCTGTCGTCCGCCCCCTTTTTAGCGCTCTTCCGCGTTCCCATGAAGCCCCGCCCATTTTCGCTGTCAGACCTGAAACCGGAAAGGAAACCCCTGCTTTTTGGTCGGCCCCCTTTGGTCCCGGCGGTCGACTCAATGCTTGATGTTAGCGACGCGCCAGTGGCAGCCCGTATCCCGGCGGCCAGAGCAGTGAGGTCCATCCGGTCGTTCGGCGCAGAAGATCCCAAGTCGGGAGCCGAGGTCGAACGATCCGATGTGGCCAGCGGCTTAGGCGCGGGTGTGTTCGTGGGAGCAGTCTTGACGAGACGATTGCTTTTTTTCTTGAGTGCCTTGTCGTCGGCCTCCTTCGCGTTCTTCTGGCGGTCTCCTTTCTTCGATTTCTTCGGCTTCTTCTTATCCCATTTGTCCCAACTAGGAGATTGGCAGATAGAGGAATTGTCTGAAAGATCCTCCTCCTCGGGCTCAGAAAACGTCACAGTCTTTACGTGCTCCTCTTTTGCTAATGAGACATCCTCAGCAGACGCCCCCGGTCTGACCGCCAGCGCGTGGGTTGGCGATGGCGGAATAGATACAGAAAGCGGCGGCAGACCAGCGCTCCTGCGATTAGCTTTCATTATCTGGGGCTGATTGGAGAGCGGAGGATGGTCATTCGTACGCCGCGTCCGAGGAGCAGGAGGATCGGCAACAACAGACGGGAAACTAGACCTTGATGGAGTACTTGTCGAGGTGGAAGAGTCATGTTCGTGCTGGAGGCGCTGCATCTATAATGTGAAGGCAAAACAGTGCGTTGTCAGTAAGGGCGAATCGGGATGCGGAAAGAGATAGGGTAGGGGTAGAGGGGGGGTGGTTCGGAAACGGTAATGGATGTTGACATTTGGCACCTAAGAGAGGGTTACATGCTGGAGGGACGACATACCTGGTACATCTTCTCAAGCTCCAGCATGCGAACGAAGCTGTCCGACCGCGATCGCGGGTCGGCACTCGACTTGTACACTTTGCTCATATTTGCCGATTACACGACCGAAAGTGGAAAAATAAGCTCTCCAATATTGATGCGTCGGTTTGTCGTTCTTATTACGTGGTATTTCAATCCTGTTTGATCCTTATGTTCGATGCGTGAGCTGCAGTTTGGAGGGGCAGCGCAGCGCAGCGCAGGCTAGGATACAGGGCCGGGTGACCGTTGGGCCAGAGGTCGCCGGATTGGATGGGAGGTACAGATGAGACCTCTCAAGCAATGTACGTCGGTATACCTATGACAACGATAGGGCGGAAACTTGCTTAAGGTGTTGCTGCAGTATGCGATAGGTATGGGCCATGGGACAAAGAAAATGATGTAGTCCAATATATACGTTGAAATGTCTTGGCGGTACCCGTCTGCTAGTCTCCTAGTCTCCGTACGGCTGGGATGCGAACTGCAGAGCTGGAGACGGGGGGGCCAGGGGACCGAAAAGTTGGCAAGCTCAGCTCTGACCGATAAACCGCGTCCCTAGTGCAAACCGGGTCTGCGAGTTTTGTTGTCAAGTACGAAGTAGTAGTGGCCGCGGCCGTGGCCGGAGATGTTGTTCTGGTTGTTTTGTTTTGTTGTGGTTGTTGTTGTGGCGGTTGTTGTTGCGGCGCCGCGCTGGCAGTCAGTAGCAATGAAAATTGCTAATTCCCTGGAATTCCGGTGTAAATAATCATACAGACGCAGTCATGAGGTGGGTGTGATTGATGAGACGCCGAGTATGGGTCGTCTTCTCTGTCATTCATTAAAGGAAAGCAAATCCGAATTTAAGCGAGCGAGTGAGGGCGGCGATGTGAATGCAGTGGAAGGATGTAGCGAACGGACTTGTGACGAACCCGGAACCGTGAACTGGTATCAAATGAGACGCATAGATAATAATAATACTACTGTGCGCAGCTCATAAGAATGGGTTTGTACGATACGGCTGTGATGGAGGGGAGGGGAGGAGTTGGAGAGAGGTGAGGCCGTTTGTATCGTAGGTATGTCGAGGGGGGGAGGGATGGAGTTGAGTCACGGGAAGGGAAGAAAACGCATACCACATACATACAAGAATAACAACTAAATAATCAGAACGGACTACCGCGTGGGCTAATGTAGCCTGTGTGATGTGGTAAGTATATGTGAAAGTAATTATAGAAGCAAGGCATGTATTTATGTCTGTATCTGGTGACACGATGGTGCGAAATAAAAAAAAAAAAATACAAAAAAAAGAAGACGGGAAAATGGCAGAATGCAGCCACGCACGGTACTTCATACTTACTCTGGCTGTCGCTGTCTTCCTGGGTAGCCGCCGTCGTGGGACAGGCCTAACTCGGTTGGGTAAGTAAGCAGATCAACTGAAGGCTGTCACAATAATAATAATAGGAGCGAGGGAAAGAGCGAGTGAGGGAAGAAAATTATAATAAACATTCAAATTCAAATAAGAAAGCGCCGGGTGATGATGGGCAGGTCCTACCTAGGCGTAGGTATGTACGAAGTACGGATTACGGCGTACGGAGCACGGAGTACACGCAGTAGGGACGCAGTTAGCAGCTGCTTGCCCTGGGAGAGACCACAACCACAACCACAACCACACAACACTCGCTCACACCAACGCAAGCAACGCGACTAGAAGAACTTGACTGGCACGACTATGATCATACCCGCTGCGCTGCATAACTATGGGTAGCTTACATTGAGTACTCACCGGGTCTAAGGACATAGTCAAACCCGGACATTGCTTGGCTTGGTGGTTGATGCACCGCTGTGAGCTGGTCGAATTACATCCGCTGCTGGCTGCTAGTGTACAGGCAAGTACATACTCGCAGTACCTACTCTACGACTCGGGTGATCGTGATTATGGTTGTTGGTCATGACTTGCGGTGGCTGCCAATCAGCTGCCAGGGAAGCAAGGCCCGCGCATCTGCATTCAACTTAATACGAGATTATCGAGGCGAAGAGCGGGAGCAACGTGGCTGAGATGGCGGGCTTCTCAAGAGAACGCGGGGAGGGGCTGCGAAAAAGGTACCGGTACGGAATACAGATCGACATCCTGCTTACGGACTACTCGTACCTACTCGGTATATTTAGTGTACGGAGTAGGCGGGTTGGCCAGGGAGGTACCATAAATATCTGCATAGTCACGGCACTATTGATTCGAGTTGGGGATTCGAGCCTTTGGGCATTTCTAGTGTAATCCCTCGAGTTTCAGCATACATTCCAGCTGCAACCACAGACACAGCTCGCGGGAGGTGGAGGATGAGTGAAGGGCAGGGAGTAGGGAGCAGGGCATAGGGAATGGGAAAAGGGATAGGACCAGGCACAGGCACGGCCCACGGGCGCAGGCACAGGATCAGGCGCGGAGCCAGGCACAGGAACAGGAACAGGAACGGGAACGGGAGCGATATGGACGGTTTTAACGGATGATTGAGATCTTGGAGGTGTGCCTTTGGAGGTGCAATACCCTGCACTCTGAGAGGACGGTGATCGATAAAGCAATCGCACCAATCGACAAGAAGCAGGAGGCGATCCGGATTCGGAGCACCTCCCTGCCCTCTCGTACGGAATACCTATCTCTTCGTGCTCACGACCATCCCCGCGTGCCTTGCAAATACGCATATTGAGCGAGTTACACTACTGTAAGGTACTACAAGTACGAGCCTGTAGAACAGGACGGCACCGAACTGTCGAAAAGTAGGGAAAAGAAGGGGGGTGAGGTGTAACAACGTGCAGCGGGTTTTCGAGCTCCATCCTTTACGCAGTATTAGCTGGTAGGAGCACGGAATAGGAATATGTACGGAAAATACAGCAGAGGCGGAAGACTTTTACAGGCCACCTACTCGTAAGGATGTACTCTGCCTGCCTACCTACTACTCGTACTTATTACTCGCTCTGGGCGACTTACACGCGCGCAACCGGTGATTGGAGTGAGCTGATCAGTCGAGCGAGTCGAGCGACAAGCATGGCTGGACCACAAATGTGCTGTACATCGTGTCGTTTAGCGCACTCTCTAGCGCATCGCCTCCGTATCCCGAACCACGGCGACTTACTTACATACGAGCTTTGAGCTCAACACTAGCAGCTGGTCCTTTCTGAATGTGTGTCAGTTGGCGGTTATTCTGTAACTCCCTTGCCTATCAATTCCACTAGTCAACCGGTAGACACGGTAGACAGTTTAGTGTACGTGGAAATTCCCGATGATCGTCGCTCACAGTTAGAGACAGACGCCCAAGAAACGGTGTAGGACGTATCCGACAGGTACTCACCGCCGGAGACATCGAGACAGGATACCTCACATACCCTACGAGATACTTCGCTCGACAGTCTTGCGCTTACGCCCTTACTGTGGTATCTCAAGCTAATCCTGGGGACTCATCGGGTTAGTGAACTTGGCGGGCTTGGTGTGAACTCCCAAGCTACTCGTAAAAAGTCGTAGGCCTCCCCTCGGAGCTACCAAGGCTATTAATAAACTGGTTTGGGAAACGCTTTCATGCTTCCCAGGGTCAGAGATGAATGGTTCTTCGCAGCTATTCCGTATAGAAAGTTCGCAACTTCAGCTCGCAAAGCTACCACTCAGAACGACACACCGCTAGGTCAAGAAGTATTATTGGTAGTACCTGGATGGAGTAAGAAAAATGTACGGATTACGAGTACCTAGAGGGAATTGGTGCACAAGAGTTCGCCGACCTTGCGGTCTTCCTTGGCCAACGAGGTGCTATTCCTTTTCCACACAGGCCGGACCATGTAGTGTAGATACACGTGCATATTTGACATACTCTGCATACCTAGACACGCATAGAAACATCTAGGTATTCCGTAGGCGACGTCCATGTATGTATGTAAGTACAGATGGATGCGGTATGGTCCTGACTCGTTGTCGACATGCCTCGCTGGATTGACACAACCAGAAGACACCCCCAATGCGACTTCAACGGAATATCTCTGAGTCTGGGGCTCAACTTGATACTGACTTGGAGCACTCCCTGCATTCATTATGTAATGCAGTTGGAGCTGGAGGAGAGAACCGGTTGCGTCACCGCAGAGTTGCTGGGAAGGTGTCAGTCACGGTACCGCCCGTGACTTCTCTGCCAACGAGCCTGCTCACGTAGGGCAAGGTACCCTAACCTTAATTGGGGGCCCTTAATTAGCTGCATGACAGCCCTGTCTCTGACTTCCCTCTCGGTAAATTCTGTGCTTCGTATGTACACACCAGGACACTCCTCACTTGTCCCATCGTCTCGACCGCCGTCATCTTCTACTACATCCATACTACTACACACTTACGGAATCATACACAGCTCGCCACGCCTGATCTCGCGTTATGCAGCCTATGCAACGCAATTTCACAAGATGGAATCGGCGCACTCTGTAGCAAAAGTCTCGGACGAACTCTTAACCTCAAACAACGCCCACGAATATCTCGCCAACCGAGATGACTGTTTGGCAGCATGCAAACCCGTCCCAAGCCTAGCATTCCGTGGGGAACAATCTTCATTGCGAGACGGCTTCATTCTTTTCTTTATGCGCTATTGATTGGGACAATCCCACGTACCTACTCCGGATCGTGTGGTTCCCGAGAGTCAATGGTCGATAAACCTGCAGGACACGGCCCTAGTAGGCTAGGCACTTCAACTTGTTCCAAAGCAGCGAGAACAACAACGCCAACGACGTTCAGGCAACAGTACGAAGTCAAGAGATGCATGACTAGCTCAAGTGCAAGTGATTATAGGGCCAATGGTCGACGAAAACATTGACAGGAAGTGACACCATCTTATGATGCATGTTGTGCAGCTTTCGGGTCATTGACCTCGCCATTTCAGCCCTTGACTTTTCCTTCGCAGCACAGCACAGCACCGCACGTTACCACGGACCGGACCACACTTCATGCGGCTTCTCAGCTAGGTGGTACAAAACTCGGCCCGCGAGGACACTAAAGGAATGGTTCCTACTGTACTGATTTTCTTCCATCCCGGATTTCTCCTGCCATATCTGATGCAGGAACGGAAAATGCCCAATGGAGGCGTTCTGTTCGCGTCGATGGCCTGGTTTGTCTTCAAGAGCAGCTTTCAGGCGCAACCTCAACCAGTCAGGTACCATCATGGAGTGCCATCATCGACCATCGTCGTCTACTTCCCTGTATGTATGGAATAAGCTGATCACTGCTGAAGTCCTCGGTACCCTTTCATCGGGCCACGCCTTCGGGCGCAGTACGTCAAACCTGGGCGTTGATGCAAGTACGATGAGTACGTACGCAGTACTGATTGTCAATGACTTGCGTGGTTGATCTCCATGCACACCATCGGTCGGTCCAATCGCAACAGCATTCTAGCCCACGCCTGCACCGTTGGGGTGCCGCCAATTGACGAATGTCCGGAAATTTTGGCTGTGCGCTATGACATATTAGGTACATGGTCGAACTGGCCAACACCATGTATGGAATACCTAACGAGTCGCCTGCAACCATTAGGTACGCAGTAATCATCTCTTGTCATGCGTATCCCTGACCTATCCCCGGGAATGGGCGGTGATATACGAATACCACTTACGATAGGTACGAATAGGTACCTCCCTGCTACTACCTACTGCGTACATCCTATTCTTGTGCGTTGTCTTCGCTCGCCTCATCAATATCATTGTGGTCTAACCCATCATGGCTGACTGCAGCCAGGCCAGTGCCGGACTTGGCTCCAACCAGCTATGGTTTCTCCGAGGAGCCTCATATTCCGAGAGGTCGGTTAGGTTGATGCATACTGTGGCAGCCACGCTATCACCGTCAGGTACGTCAACATGTAGGCATTCCGTACCTACTACGTACTACGAGTACTACTACTACTCTTGGTCTAGGGAACGGTGACGGACGCTGGGGCTTTTGTTCAGTGACAGACGTACAAGGTTTATGCGCAAAACGTGGGCATCGCCTCGCTTAATGTGATGTGCGACAAGGTGCGCGGCTCCGGACAGGATCTCCCTTCAATTTCTTGAGTTGACTAGGTTGAGAAGTCCGAACACACACGCCAGGTACCTCCTACCTCGGCCCAAGTTCTGGTTCTTCATTCCTTGGTCGTCCGGATGCTCTACCTACGAGTGGGTAAGCATCATCAACTACAACCATGGACCTGGCAATCGACCTGACCTGTTGCCCATCCCATCTGTCCGGTTCATGCCTTCAAGGAAGTACATAACGCGTATGAATACGAACGTACGAGTACACAAGGGCAGATGTACGTGTTGTCACAGGGCTTGTCCGGAGGTGACTGAGAGGTCATGTACGGATTACGGGTTACCTCCCTACACTAGTGTAGGTACGCTGTCCACCAGGGTTGCACTAGGAAACGGTAGTGTAGATGACGTAGCACGTCAGGGACAATGGGTCCACCGGACAAGCGCCGATCCCACTCCTAGATCTCAACAATCACAGGAGCTAGGCACTCCGGAGATAGGTCAGTGCACGTCTCTATTCCATACGGATTATACCCTCCCCAACGAGCTGATCCGGGTTTCTTTCCTGTCATCCATGCTCTTGAGGTACGGGCCTACTACCCGAGTGGTAGATACGGCGAAACAATCCGTACTAAACCGCACTGGACCTATGATATCTGCTCTGATATTTCGACTTGGCAACGCACCAATCTCGTTGGAAGCCGGTGTGCTACGTGATTTGTGACCAAGGTACGAGAACGGGCTCTTCATCTACCACAAAGCCGTGGATAGGTCGTCACTCATCCCGAAGTAAGGATCAAGGTAGGTATCCCATCTACATCCAATCTACCTGTAGGTAGGTGGTAGGTATGGTCTCGCACCTACGGAGTACATGGCCTGCAGATCACGAATTCCCATGGGACCGTCCGCATCTTGCACATATTCCGTACACAAGGCCTCCTTATGGCTTTCATCTCATCGACTCTGTCTGACAGAGTACCCGTACCGGGCGTTTGCTGAACCATGGCACGTACAGACGTTGAGCTGCATACACTATATCACAAGCCAGGTACCGTTGTCTTGATCTAAGACCGGGTATTTCGTATCTCCTATCTCTTAAACAACGTTTTCTGGCATTGTTGACATCAGTAGGTTTCGGTCCAGTCCTTTAATTCCAACAGTATGCGGCCATAATCATAATCTTCAATTGCCAGCTTAATATGTAATGGATTTCATATTTCATGGCTCCATCTTCCCATACAGAACGCGCGATTTCTACACGATCTCGTCGACTTATGAAAACTCGAAGATCCAGAATTCGACCTCTCTGGACGAATTTGAACAATCGAATTCTTGCTCAGAAGAACGATTAATAATGACATGGTATGCATATACAACAGGGGTATCTCTCTCAATCTCGTTCAAATATGCTGTCAGCCTCTGGAGTTTCCGGTGCCTCGGTATGGCGTTCTTGGGCCGACAGGTCGGTGTTGGAGGGTTGCACGGAGGGGTAAGGAAATATGCAGGGCGTTCATCGGGCGCTGACGACTTTATCGATGCGTCTTGCTTTCATAACGCTCTGAATTCGGGTTTCTTTTCTCATCCGAGGCCACGCTACGAATCTGCATACATCGTCTTCGTGGTGACGAATCGTTGGTTGCTGACGGTGTTGTGTTAAAAAAGAACAGGGGGAATTGGACGGCCCAAGCCGTCAAAGCAGGTAGACCGAATTGGTATGAAGCCGGAACCAGAAATCTCTTCATTCGTCAAGACGAAAAAAAAAAACACGCAACGACGGTCCGATTCACGTCAACCTTGGCGACCATCCAGCTAGTCTTACCAACATCAACTCGACATCCACTTCGCGAGCATCGCTTGCAAATTTTGAGCCACCCAATCACGATTTTATCTGGGCTTGAATAAGTGGGATTTCACGATCAAGGTATTGGAGTAGTAGTACTTGAAGCTACGAGGGCAAGTGCAAAGCCTCCGAATACCTGCTCAGTACATACTACCTACGCAACACCATCTACCAAATGGTCGCCTCCAGCAACTAATATTTAACCCTTCGAGTTGTAGGAAGATCCTGGTTGATATATGCACCGATTTCGCTCTTTGAAATCAGTCGAGCTGCTTCGACGATCATCGACCCCTCGCGGTGTGCGTGGATTGATTGACAGCCCGGGCCTCGGCAATGCCGTGCACAATCGGTCATTTCGAAGCTCTATGAGTTTCATACTGCGAGACGGCGGACGCTGGTCTGGATCTCTGTGGGAGACGCAGCGCCGGGGACTGCATATGTCGTCCGGTCTTTAGGGAGCGGGCAAACAGAAGTGCTGCATGATGTCAGTAATATGTAGTACTCTCGGCAAGCTGCGAAGAGCGGGTGCAATATCGCGCTTACACTATCAACTCCCAAATCCTACTCTCGCAAGTGGAAGCTGATAGGGAACGGCTAATTCTCGTCCACTGCCGTGGCCTTCAGCTAATTCCGATCCCGAACGTTGGCCGCAATGTCTCACATTTCCATGCGGGGGAAAATTAAGATAAGTGCGCCATCCAGACAATGTGAGGCCTTGTAACGAGAAGTCCAGTGAGACGGAGATATTGGCCGTTCCCTGGATGTCGTGGTAGGTTGTTGCAAAGGGGGATGAGAAGTACAACCGGCTCCTCGTCTTCTAGAAGGCTTCTTAGCCGAACTCGCTTGACATCGATGCCAAGACAATTGGAATACAAGGTAACAACATTCGCAGGAAGTCCTCAGGACCAGCTCACGATGCTGCCCAATCATTTCTACCGGCCATGTAATACTCCGGTGTGCCACAATCAATATTGATGATGCCAACAGAGGCAGTCATGGCACACAACCTCGATAAGCGCGGCTCACGGATAACATGCTTGACCGTCAGCTAGCTATGATGCCGCCCACATCTTAGCAATGTGAATGAGACTCAGTCAGCATCCGAACAGGTCACGACGACTCACCGGATCATGGCGATGTTAGCAAGGGTTCGTCCCATCGCGTCTAACACACTAGTATCAATATCGAGCCTTCGTCAAGTGGGTGTGTGTGTGATACAGGCGATATTTCGTCCACGCGAACAGTCGAGCATATTGACGATACATCACAAGCACAGAGCAGAGAGTCAGACGCGGGGTATAGAGCATCTAAACGGCATTTCTATCGAACCCATGCCCGACCTGGTCAAACCCCAGGATTACACCAGGAATCTCGCCTCCTCCCCGGTCTGCCATGTGTGCAACCGAATTAATATATCCTGGGTATGCTATTTGTGCGAGATATATATGTGGCTTGACCACTTGGACCGACCTATCAACGGCCTGTCGGCTTACCACACAGAGCATCCACGCCTAGCTGTCGCCAAAGAGAACTTGACGTTTCACGGCGTCGGGGCGTCCCAGAAGAGCGTTCTGCGTTACTGGTGGTGACCATTTACTATCGAATAATTAAACAATCAAGATTCACGGCCGAGCAGCAGCAACAGGCGAACCATGCATCGGACTGTCGGGTTTTTCTTTAAATCCTCTGACGACGGGATTTTCTTACGTGGTCGACAGCCACCATTCCCGTCAACTATTGCCTTGTTTGTTTTCTCTCGACATACCTTGAATAACGGCGCCTAATAAGTGAAAATCCTCAAAAGAAAAAGAAAACGTCCCTGGTTTTCTAGCCGAATGGCATGATCTTCGAAGATCTAGACGCAGAATTCCGGAGCTTGCAACGTCTTGGCGCCACCCGTTCGAGACGGGAAATTCTTTTCCCTTCCCCTCGGAAATAATTCCACGGTCTTGTCCGTCCGGTTCTCGAACACCCCTTTCCGAGAGACCCGTTCGAGTGGATGGCAACAATTCTGGACAAAACGAGAACATGGGAAAGATATTTATGGATCACAACCTGATTACGCATCCCCCTTCGCCTCTCTTCTTCCATTCTCTTTGCCCCTCCCTAGAGTTGCGCCTCCGCCTCCGGGCTTGACACTCAACTCACATCGTACACCACCAGTATTTCATTGACTCTGCCACCCGAACGCGGAGACCGAGAATAAGAGGGCTTCATTCATTATTCCGAATTTGACTCTTCGGCATCGCGCCATGTTCACGTGTGACTAATAACCTGCCCATCACTCACTCATTCGCTCTGCCTGTCTACCTGTGTCTGCCTATCTATTCATATCCTGTACCCCCGACCAGTCTGTAAATATGTACGAGTACTTCGTACATACATATGTAAGAACGAGTTCCTGCCCTGGTCCTGGCTTTGGCCTGCCCTTGTTCTGCCCTGCCCTGCTGCCTAGCATGATTACTTGCATGTATTTTCAGCAGCACATCACGTCTGCTTGCTTGCTTATTTACATTCGTACCTAACATATCCAGCCAACCAACCGCCCTAGCCGAACAGGCTAGACAAGGCCAAGAAAATCTACGCAGCGATCAAACGCCGACCGTTCATCTCCTCCTTCTCTCTTGGGAAGGAGGGGGCCAGATTCCAGCCGCGGCTTTAGCCGCACGCACACCTGTTTTTGTCCTATTCCGGGATCTGTTCTCTTTGGCCGTTTGTGGCGTTTTCTTCTTCTGGGATTTATATGTACATACATATGTTGATGTGTGTATGTAAGTAGGGACAAGAAGGCAAAGTCCGTCGACAGGCCTCGGACTCTCCATTCGTGATCCTGCATGCAGGGAGTCTCATATGTAGGCAGGCATGATGGCGATGTCAGTGAGTCAGTCCGGGCCAGCCCAGGGGTTTCGTCGTATGATCTACTTTGCTTGCCTTACTAGTGAGTTGATGGGTACATGATGACATCTTCTAGAACGTCGTTTTGCCAGGGCACAGAGGCATGGCGTGATGGGAGCTAGTGACGCCGTCCTCGGGTACCTGGTTGCCCGATTGTGGTGTGTTGGACGCTCAGCTGAACACTCAAACCAAGTCATTGACCTCGCTTGAATTGCTCTTAGCGATTCCACGTTGGCCAGCCACAAACGTCGCCGTTGACGAGCTGAAGAGGAGACCCGTTGAAGTACTGGCGATTCCCACGTTGACGGGTAAGCGTACCCAGCCACCAGGTCGTCGGTACCTATTCTTGAAAACAACGGGCCAAAGGAAGAACGTTAGAAAGACCTCGCTTCGCAGAGCCAGACTTAAGCCAACATCGAGAATCGAACATGTGATCAATAGGACCATCGTTCGGAGCCCGATGGAAAAAGTTCACAAGCAAAGGAGTCTTTTCTTCATTGCCAGAATTTCATCGTAATTCGTACACTAAACCGAAAAGCTCCCAGGCTGAAATCATGTCAAAGCCTAGCTTTCTCTCTCTCTCTCTCTATCGCATAAGTAGTCTACATGGAAAAAGGTGTGTGTGCCTTAATCTATCAATCAAGGTAAAAAAGGCCGAAGGAAGGAAACAGTTTGCGAAATGCAATATACTTGGCTCTAAGCTTAGAACTTGTAAACCTGGTCCTCGGTGTAGCCGAGCTCCTTGAGGATACCAGAGAGCTCGCCCTGGTCGCGGGGGCTCTTCTTGTTGCCCGAGATAGCCTTGTACATGCCAGGGGGGCCGCAGACGAAGACCTTGATGTTGCCCTCCTTGGGCTCGGGGAGGACAGTCTTCAACAAGTCCTTAGTGATGTAGCCCTTGGTACCCGTCCAGCCCTTGGGCGGGTTGTCGAGGACGTAGAAGGCGCGGAAGCGCTGGGGGTAGGTGTTCTCGATGTCGGCGAGCTCCTTCTTCAGGAGGATGTCCTCCTCGCTGACGTTGCCGAAGACGAGGGTGACCTTGGTCTTGTCGTCGGGGTTGTTGAAGATGGAGCGGATGAGCTGGTACATGGGGGTGATGCCCGTGCCGCCGGCGACGAGGGCGATGTGCTCGTGCTTGTTGGGCGCCCAGGCGTACTTGGGGAGGGGACCCTTGAAGTCGATGCTCTGGCCGGGCACCATGTCGTGGAGGTAGGTGGACATGGGGCCGCCGGGGTATTTCTTGACGATCAGCTCGAGGTAGCCCTTGGAATCTGTTCATGCTCAGCTCGTTAGCTAGCTGAGACCACTTTCATACATCCCTTGAATCACAATATTGAAGCATTGATTTGGAGGAGCTTGGTGTGGAGGGGAAAGCTGGACATACCCTCGTCATTGGTAGGGGTGTAGGGTCGGAGAACGGCCTTCTGGCCCTCGGGGACGAACTTGGTCAGGATAGCGCTAGCGACATTCAGGCCAGAGACCATGTCCTCCTCGGGCAGCTTGAAGACCATGCGCTTGGTGTTGTGGTTGATGGTCTCGACCTCCTTCAGCTGGAGCGAGACGAAGCCCTGGTCGCCGCCGGTGAAAGCCAACTTGGGGGGACCAGCGGCCTTCTCCTCGTTCTTCTCGACCTTGGCGCCTGTGTTCATGGAGACGTAGGCGACGACGCCGACACCGACAGCGCCGGCAGCGACGAAGGCGGCGAGGTTGAGGCCGCCCTTGGGGGCCTCGGTGGCGTAGGTGCGCGCGGAGACGAGGCTCTATAGAGGGAAGTCAGGGGTTAGTCACGAGATGTTCAATTGGCAAGTATCTCAAGGCATGCTGCTGTTCCGGACGGACTCGGATCGGAGCTGCGAGCTCGGATGGACTGAAAAGCTAGGAGCTTAGAAATTGGGATATAACTTACGCGCTTCAGGGGCTGAGCAGCCCGGAAAACAGATCTAGCGAACATCTTGTTTTGTGACGTCTAGAGAACACGATTGGAGTGCAGAATGAAGGTCTTGACTCGAAGACGGCGACGTTAAGTACTTTCTTTGAAGCTGCTCGGCGGGCAAGGGAAAATGCTGCCCCACTGAGCCCGGTACTGGTGCTGCGATGCTACCTACCGGCGCCTCTGAGTAAGAGAATTCGTCAGACGACGATACTTCGGACATAAGCATAGGCGTAGAGATTTCTAATCAGACTAGACTCGATACTAGCACTTTTTAGCCTATGCAAGGAAATATTCTTTTATACGTTACTCTCTATGCTTATAACTGCGAATACCCGGATGGAGGGCGGGTCAGCGGGTAAGAGTCTCCGAGTTTAGGAATTCAAATTGCCGTTCTGAGAGCTGATCTCATCTCGTTTGGCGATCCGACCGGATTTCGTCATCACGCAATCCGCCTGGAATTTACCCCCGCTTACCAATCGCATTGTGCGGCATAGGCCGTTACACGAGAAATCCTTCTACTGATGGTAGCGCTCATGCAGTTAACCAGCTATATTGCACAAAGGAAGCATCTGCTTCACGTTCATTTCTGGTCGACGACGACTTGGATCGTCGCTGCTATGGGCAAACATACTAGGTAGTTGAGGTTGGACCCCTTCTGAATATGTATCAGTGACATTAGAGTTGTTTCTGAGTTGTTGTCACCGGAAACGGCACTCAACAGTGCCATGTAGCTGCCCCATGAGCCAACACCATCACCACGCTCTTCGCGATGGTCGTAAGTTGATGAATGATCGAAACATCAAGCACCCTCCGAAATTGTTTCTGAGCTTTTCTGACGGACTCTCTAATTAGAAGATCTGCTTCTCGCTACCGGAATATGTGCAGGTATCCTACTACCCGTTTGCCCTGCTGAAGCTAGCTTGAGACCGTCTCCCCATGATCTATGAGCGAGGACAACAAAACTGCTCTCTGATATTATTTTGTCACAGTACTAGTAGATACACAACGTATCCTATGCAAATATCATCGGAAATGAGCTCTGCTCCAAGCCTTCTCAATATCTTGGATCGCTATCACGCAACGACTACAGAATTATTAGCCCCTGACCTCCTGTACGCTGTCGCCCAGCAAAAGTGTAAGGCATAGCAATAAACGTCACGATACAACGAAGTAGGATCAACTCGTGCGAGAACCGCCTATTGTGACAGACTCTTTCACTCAATACCATCCCGTTGTCTTGACTCTACCCTATCTCTGTCGATGCATACACCCTTGTTTGCAACCATTCCCCAGACTCACGAGCGCCCCCTGAGCCTCAGCTCTCAACCACTCAATTCTATGTTCAACCCTTTTCTGAACCCAAAATCAGGCACACTATAGCCTTTGTACTGTTGATCCGTTTTGAGGAAACGAACGAGGTTGGCAGTGTTTCCGCATGCGGTGTCGAGAACAAAGACAAAGACAACCTTCGCAGGATCGCATCCGCTCCTTATATGATCACCACGACGCCGTAAACCACGCCGTGAGTACTATCGACTTGGTTAGAAAAGCAAGTCGCGAACTTCTAAAAGAAAAGGGACGAGGACAACGAAAAGTTCCCACCACCAAATCCCCTCAAACCAAGCAAAGACCACACCCCCCTAATCGCACTATAAAAAAGAAACCGTCAAGATGGCGGGCCGTCCCCCCAACGTATACCTCGAAATGGACCGGACGAACGTCCTCAGTTCCCTCCAAGGCTACGCCCTCGTCCGCCACCGCTGGCCGCGACGGAACCAATACCAAGGTCTGCCACCAGGCTGGATCAACTCGACGCGCGTATCCGCCTGCATCGACGCCGTCAACCTGCTGCAACTGACGCGGGACTCATACGTCATGGAGCGCGCGCTCGCCGTGCCCTTACAATTCCTGCACGACAGCCTCCCCTCCATGGTGCAGAAAGACGTCTACATCCAACCGCCGTACTCGCACGATTTCTGGCACAACGCGGATTACAAAACGTACATGACGCAAACCAGGCTCGACCAGGTCGAAACAGAGTACTTCGAAAAGTTCACGACGCGCCCGTATCAATTCTGGCCGGTGGACTTCAACCGCGTGGATCACGGGCAGTCGCGGGGTCCGTACTGGGGTCTCATCGTGCTGCATCTGCGCGAGAAGAAGGGCGCGTCGCAGGAGGAGATGGAGAAGCGGTATACGGTCCTCGAGTCGTATGCGGTTATCTACCCGGACCATGGCAGTGATGCGAGGGCGCTGGAGAACGCGTTTGAGGAGGAGTTGCTGTTTGTCCTTGAGCGTATTGGCATTGATGTGAAGAAAGCCGAGAGGCAGAGTCCGTGGGTTCCGCCTAGGTGAGTTTCGTTACCCCTATTTGATGAATGTGACTAACGGGAAGCAGTATGTCGTTCCCCCCGTCGTAATATTCGTGTATCACGATAATGAGCCCAACTAACAAGGACCCAGTGAACGCCCCCCAGCTGAAAAAAGACGCCCAATGAGCCCCACGAGGTCTGGAGTTCGGGCCTGCGCGTCTTCGAGATGGTGCGGCAGATGCTCGATCGCCTCGTAGACTCGTACTGTCGCAAACCGCATCACTACGACAAGAAGACGTTTTGGGGCGCGCATTCGGGATTCTTTAATCCGGATGCTGTGCGTGCGCATATGATTGGGTGTACGTTATCCCCCTTTTTCCCTTTCCTCTCCCCCTTTTCCCATCCTATTCCCTCTTATTTCCTCTTATTCCCTCCCCTCCCTTATCCCCTTCATCTTCCCCTCTCGACTTGAAAAGGGGCACAACTAAAACCGCACCAGTATCCGCCGCAATGGTAAACCGCGCCATGAACAGCACAACCCGCATCGCCATCGAGCCCATCCTCGACAGCAGCCTCGTAAACAACTGCTTCCGCGGGCACCGCTTCGACGTCGAGACCCTCACCATGATGCCCGATCGCGCGCAGGCCGGCGCCTTTGATCCCACGCAGGATCGGACGGCGCCTGTTTTTTTGAAGGAGGTGAGGAGAGCGCAGCCTCAGAGGGTTAAGCTGACGGATGTGCCGGCTGTTAGTAGTAGTGATGGTGATGGTGGTGACGACGGTGGAGATGGTGGTGACGACGATGGCGATGGAGATGGTGATGGAGATGAAGACGGAGACGTAGACACTGGTGTTCGAAGTGGAGGCGACCTTTCAGAAAAAACCGGTGACGGTGACGGGGATGGCGACAAAGACGGCGACGGCGACGGCGACGGAGGCGACGATAGCGATAACGGGGAAGAACCGGACGACGAAGTCATGTCCGATGCGTAGACGGCAATACATTTGATACGACTGGTCTCCGGGGATAGGGGGGTTTCTACTGTTCAAACTACTGTTTATTCTTGGTCACGATAGCCTCTTTCATATAGTTCAAATGTAAAGTTGAGAGGGTTTTATTGTTTTTTTTCGGGTTTACTCTATTTTCTTTTTTTTTTTGTTTTTCTGGATTTTATCGTGCTACACGGCTTCGCAAAGGAGAGAGTAGTGATCTCTGTCGGTTATCTGAACCCTGGAGATCTCGCCGGACTCCATGAGCTTCAACTCTCCCAGCCGTGACACCAGCCTTCTGTGTATCTAGACACGCACACCTTAGGGCTTCCGAACAGAGCCCACCGAGATTCTACCACACTGTTGATGCCTTTCCCGTAATCATCGAAAGTCGAGGACCTAAAGGAATGATAAATATCGTCAGTTCCGCTTTCTTGAAACCACTGCTCCCCCTTGAAGTAGACTGAAAATAGCAAACCAGAACTCACCGAACCGTGACTAAAGGCAATGAGGCCATTCTCTAATATGAGAAGTCCGTATTCGCATCCTGCGAGCCTGCATACCTAGTAATCCCGGAGAGGGTCGTCACGCAATGCGAACCAGCCCTGCGCAGACAAACATGGTTAGCTAAAGCCAAGAAGGAAAGAGGGTCGACGTTGTAGAGGTAGTTAGTAGGATCAAAGGAAAGAGAAGAATTACGTACCGGATCCACATTACTATTGAAAATGGGGCGACCCTCGACATCGACACCTGGATATCTGCGGCCGTTACCATTCAGGTGACGGTCACCAGCATAAACCGGGCGACCAGGGACGTTGAGCGGGCCGGCTCCATTGCCAGTGGGGTAAGCAGTAGTAACATGGCCATGCTGATGGCCAGAGAATCCAGTCGGGATATCAACGCCATTGGGAACAGGAGCACTGCGAGCGTCGGCAAAACGCATAACAATCAGTAACCTGACGAACAATCGCCGAATGTCCTGGTCCGTGGGATCGATGGATTCCTCGATACGGGCCAAGGATCGAATGAGGTTGTCAGATCGGACGCGCTGTGTCTCTGCATCGTCTAGAAGGTGATCGAGCTTTTGCTGGACGATGCCGATCTGCACGGTCAGGGCATCGACGAGCCTGAGAAGCGGGAACATGAGGCGATAAATTCTTAGGATCATCTTTCCCAACTGAACCACCCAAGAGCGCTCCTAGCACTGCTTGATGGTTTCGACGGTGGTAGTGACGCGACCCTTAGCGGCGGTATAAACCGCAGAGAAGACAACGGCGGTGCCATTCCAGACGTACTTGGCGCGCTGGACGGCGCAGCCCACGACGCGCTGGACCAGCATGGAATAGGTAACAATGATGAAAACCGCAGCCATGCTGATCCGGATGCACTTGACGACAGTGGCAATGAAGCCGAACTGTTCAGCGTCAGGGTCGACCGTCATGTTTCGCATACCGTGGAGGTAGATAATCGCTCTGAGAAAGAAGGCGGCAATCAAGATCACGTCCATCTTGTCGATCGAGTGCAATTGCTTCTGTATCGCACGACGGTTAGGCAATTTGCGAAGGAGGTTGAAAGCTGAGGTTGCTTGAGGGGATTGGGTCAAGATGGATGTATCGTGGAGTTGACCGACTTACCTAGCACAACTTGCTTAGGAATAAGACCTGACACAAGATGCGAATCTCGGACAGGACAGAACAATGCTAATTGTTGTTGAGAAAAAAGGTGATGGGGGCGAGGTTGACGAGACTCGAGTGCGAGAAGAAAAGGTGAGAAGAAGGAGGAGAAGGGTTGCAGGAAGACAATGGGTCTTTGCTTGTTGAAGAGGTAGAGTAGGGACCCGTTTGTGGCGGGTACCTAAGTACCTAGCTAATGGAAGGTATGTTATATATTAGCGACAGCAAGGCCGATCGAATTGTCGGCGATGGTGGCTGGCATGCATAAGGATGACCGTTATGTCGTTTGTCGTTTCTCGATATATATTCTCACCTATCGGCGATGAAAGCGGGGTGCTTTCGTTCATCTGTCGGCGACAGACTGTCGCAGACCTCACAGATCCACCAAGAAAGAGTGGCAGAAGCATGTGGAATGAAGACTGCCAACAAGTACCTGTATCGCGACTTCGGACCCAAAATGAAAGTCCGAGTCCAATGCCAACATTCGACGTGAATATCGAAGGTGACTATTGACTGCCTGGCATCTCACACTAAACAGGAGAGCTTTGTGCCATGCCACAGGCTCAACTTCACCGACAAGAGACAGAAACCTGACGCTGTTGCCAGAGGTGGGAGGCGACAAATAGAGCCGGTTCCATTGTCTGTCGAGACCAAGATTGACGCCTGCGAGACAGGACGCGACCATGGCTTGGCCGCCTGTGATAGGCGATGCACGAGTAGCCTTGAGTAAGTCTCAATGTGCAGAATAACGTCTATGTCCCAACATGTCTCCCTGTTGGATCCCCTTTTCCGAGTCTGCACCTCATCTGTCGAGCTCTGTTAGCACTTGTCTATGCGACAGCCTCGTCCATGTTCGATCTTACCCACTCATCCACCCAGTGTTACTTGGCCATGACAAACATGTCCAATAACATAAGGACATGACGTCCAGGAACAAAAGCAAAAGGGAGTTATATATATAAAACAAAGGAAAATCGGGCTCAAAAGCCCCGCTAATGATGCCGTGCTGAACAGCCGATTTGCAGGCCCAAGTATGATCGTAGTAAAAGCATGTTCGCTAGGAAGGACTCTGCTCGAAATCGCAGTGAACGTACACTGCATATATGCAATAGAATAACTCTTGACTTGGTGTGGCTTTCCGTCAAGCCGTGAGAAAACTTCGGATAGCAGCAAGATCCGACAGTGCCACTACCAACCAGAATTCTCAAGATAGGTAAAACACCCAAAGTTCTGGTTTCTTCTCCCCACGATCGCCATGGCGCAGACAGTTGAGAGGCCTCATCCTCATCGACTAAGATGCCCAATAGTCGCAATCCGAATAACAGTCTCAGGCAACGCGCCCTCAACGTCATGTGTCGTGACATCAGGCGCTGGTGGGGGCGGCGGTCGGTCAATAACCATGACATCCGGCCCAGGACCCTGACTCTCCTCCTCTTCCTCGTCCTCTTCTTCATCCTCATCATCGGATTCATCAAGGTTGCGTCGAAGACCCGTGCGCACATTCTCCACGCCCATAGCGCGTTCCTCAGTCGTGAACACATCGCTTTCCTCATTCATAACGTAGTGAGCGATGCGCTCCTGACAAGCCTGGCGCGTCGTGCTCCATATCTCTTCGAGCGCACGCTCCTTTGCCTCTTCGGGGGTGTCGTTGGTGATGTAGATGGAGGCTGTCGGCACAGGGAGCTTAGCGAGCATCTCGCGGCCGTTGTGCATGGTGGCCTCGACGTCCGGTTCCGGCTTTTTGCGCAGTAGCTGGAGTAGGATATTTTCTTGCGTGCGGCCGGGGAAGTTGGTTGATGGGTGCACAGCAACGCGACTGAAGAGGTCGTGGTTCTGGGCAAGCAATTCGAGAATGGCTTGGACGTTGCGGTTTAGGATGTCTGCGGAAGCCTGCAGGGAGCCTCTGGTTTGAGGTCAGTTTGGTGAGCGAAAAAGGGAGGAGAGGAGAGGGGAGACGCACAGATTAGGCAAGGGCTGGTTAACGAAAGCATCGTTCTTCAGACTGTTCAGACTGCTGGAGAGCTGGGAGAGTCGCTGGCGCGTCTGCTCAACAGTCTTCAGCTCTTCTTGGGTCAATCCGAGGGACGACATGGCTGATGATTGGGACTGGCAATGCGTTGTTCACGCGAGTGAGAAAGGTAGGATTGGTCGCTGACGTGTGGCGTGAATGGGAGTTTGGACGAATTGATCAGAGATCCAGGCCTGGTGTTATCTGCTTGGGTCTCGGTGATCAAAACAACAGCATGCGTCTTGTTTAGAGATCCTGGATTGTTACGGGTGTGTCGAGCTGAATGGAGTGGGAGTGGAAGTTGTAGTGGGACGAAAGAGAAGCGGAAGAAGCTGTCCTGGCAATAATTGGCCTAAGGGTGGGATAGGTGTGTTATGGTCTAGCCAGGTTTGGTCTAGCGCACAGATCCACTGCTGCATCCACGTGGGGCTGCCAGGATCCGGCATCATGGTTGCGTGGGGAAAGCGCGACAGGATGAGAGATCCCTACGATACAACGGGATGTACATCTTCACATGCAAATGCCTCGATTTCGAATGCGAGGAGTCGCGTGTCAATCGAAAACAGTGAAGAGCAAACGTGGCAAGTGTGTTTGCTCTTTTTCAGTACGAAGACGACGCTACGTTACAAGATCTTCGAAAATTGATTTTATTCTTTTACCTAGAAAGTCATGAACTACCTGCTATTCCTACCCGCCGCAACAACATGAAGATACCATCTAATCTTGCCCGAGAGACGCAAACTAAGCTATACATAAATCCCAGATGGTATCGTTCAAACGGAACCGTCAAGTTAATCAATCTTTCGCAGTCGTCATCCCATGATTTTCGTAATACGCCTCGCTAATGTCGCTTTAATGGAGGCTCGGCGGAAATAGTTAGAAAGCAGCTGTGCTCCTCCTCTTCAGAGGCGCCAATCGGAGCCGTAGGTAATCCTACGACTGATTCATTGTACAAGGCAATCGGCGTTTGTCTTATTCATTGTGCGACCCTGCCTGATCTACCACAATGTCTCGAGTCTCCCGTCCATGCTTGTCGACTGGAGGGAAACGGGCCCGACGTTCGAGGTCGTCGAGGGGCAAGAAGGAACGAATGTACTTGTTGGTGCCGTTATCCTCGGGGTTGTAATCCCAAGCATCGAACTTGCCGACACTCAGGGCGCCCCAAACAAGCCGCCGAGTGCGTTGAGACATGAGGACGGATTGTTTAATCGCCTCAAAGTCCCAGCGCGCCTTGGCTTCAATCTCAAACTTTTCAAATTTGGTCTTGGCCTCCTCTTCATCGGCAGTCAGTGCCTCAGTTTTATTGGCAAGTTCCGCCAGGTTGACGAGCTCGAGAGGGTCATTGTCGAGATTGAAGAGTTGCGGGGCATCTGTTGGACAAGTGATGTACTTCCAAGGACCACGTTTGATCATCATGAGTGGGCTGATGGTACCCTCACCTGTGTACTCGGCAATGACCGTATCATGGCCTTGTCTGCCTTCAAGATGAGGCAACAGGGAGATGCCATCCATGGGTAGCCCTGGTATCAGCTTAGTGCCAACAAGATCACAGAGAGTAGGGAGAATGTCCAATGTAGACACATTCTCCTTTACTCTGCGAGGGGTGAATCGGTGAGGGTCCGAGATCAGCAGGGGTACACGAACTGATGACTCGAAGTAATTCATTTTGTACCTGTGGTCTCGATTAGCAATTGTACGATGCCAACTGTCAGGATCACAACCATACCAAAGGCCACGCTCGCCAAGCATATCGCCATGGTCGCCGCTGAAAACAACAATGGTGTTCTGATCGAGACGACATCGCTTGAGGGTGTCAAGAATGCGTCCGATGCAGTCATCCACATATGATACAGCGCCATAATAAGCACGTCGTGCGCGTTTTATCTGTTCGTCGGTGAAGTTCTCGTCCCAAAGGTCGCAAACCTTCAAAAGACGCTTACTGTGGGCATCCTGCTGCTCCCGTGGAATCTTGACCTTAGGCAGAGTAATATCCACACCCTCGTACAAGTTCCAGTACTTGTCCTCGATGGTATACGGATCGTGAGGATGGGTAAGGGACAGCTATGTGTGAACCAAGTAAGCCTATGATCGCTGATTCGAAAGGGGTACGCCGCTTGTAGGTATATGAATCCCAAATTCTTCTCCGAATTGCAGTGTTATTGAATGAACGAATATAACTCACCGTCAGGCAAAAGGGGCGGCTACCCGGACCCTCACGGACTTGGTCGTACAGGAACTGAGTCGATCTATACATGACCTCCTCGTCATAGTCCAATTGGTTACTCCGCACGCAGGGCCCAGCCTGCAAGATAGAGCTTGCATTGTGATACCACTCAAGTCGCCTATCGGGATCATCCCAATTGACAGCCCAACCAAAGTCGCCGGGGTAGATGTCACTGGTAAGACGAGTCTCATAACCATGCAGTTGGTCTCCGACAAAGTGCATCTTGCCAGCCAATGCAGTGTGGTAGCCCTTAAGCCTCAGATAATGCGCGTATGTCGGGACATCACTACCGATCTGGGATGCATTATCATAAGCGCCGATCTTCATGGGCAATTGACCGGAGATAAGACTCATGCGAGACGGCGCGCACAAGGGGGAGGGGCAGTAGGCAGAGTCGAACTGAACCGACTTGGCTGCCAGGGCATCCAAATTTGGTGTGAGGATCTGGGATTCAGGGTTGTGCATCTTGAGTAAAGGGGCAGCCAACTGATCGGCCATGATGAAGAGAATATTGGGCGGTTTGTCGCCGCCATTGAGCCCGGCTGGCGTTGAGCCATTGCCGTTGGCACCGCGTGGGATGGAATCGATATCGGGAGCCATAGTGGAAGAGATGGGGTTCGATGTGTGCAGCAGTTTGATTATATTAAGATGGTCAAAGTGAATATGGCTCAAGTAAAGGAGGTGGTTGAGTCAAGGCCAAAAGAGTAAGAAAATGTCTCAACTAATATATAGAGTAGGAGATAGAGAGATTCCTTAGTTTAGGGGAAAGCGTCTGGATGGATGGGTGGCAAGTCGATGCAACTTATACACAAACTGTGTTGTGTGAGGCAAAAGAAGCAAAGATGCAATCAGAGCGATCCGTGTAGTCGCTTTCAGGAGCTTGGACGGAGCGAGGCTAAACCCGCGTGATGGTTACAGAATTTACCTGGTACGAGTCTTGGAGCGCGGATCTGTCACGGAGACGAAACGAAGCGAGACGGGACGAGACGAGACGATGAGAAGAAGAACGGAGAACGGAGAGAAAATGCCAAGGCTCAGATAATCTAGGAGAGACACTTGTCCTAGGATAGAAAAAGGGTCGAGTATTCACCTTTTGTGCCCTCTTTCTTCACTTGTCTTGTCTGGCGCTCATATTGTTGGGATGGGTGGTGATGATGATAAGAGTCAAGCGGGTGTCGGGCTGTCGTGCGATGGCGACATGTCGAGGAAAGCGCCCAGGTATAAGTAGGACGGGCTACAGGCAGGTTATTCCTGCCCTCCGCAGTCGCGAAATGGATGGAAGCCACATAGTGCGCTAGTCTGGACTAGGAAATACCAAATCCAGCACTTTTAGCCCCCTTTCTGACTAGTGCAACCGTTTAGCTCGCGCGAGTTTGCGTTGCATCGACTTGAAGAACTCGGGCGATTTCCTACGAGTACGGTCCATCGTCACTGGTCTCGTGATGCTGTAGGTTCCCTTTTCGACGAGATGAAGCAGAGATCTAGACTACACTGCAATTACTTAATAATCCGTGTAACCCGGATACATATTGCATTTCCACGTCTGAAAAATGGCAAATGGCCGATCATGTGACCGGTCTGCTCTGGTTCTCCCCGGTGGTACTCCCCCGAGCAGTACCCAGTGCCAGCAATCGACGCTAGTACGGACCGCGCTAAGACTAAAGGTTTAGTGCTAAATGCCCTAAACTAGCGCCTGTTAGCACCTACAGAGGCCTGTCGTTCGCCTACAGAGGGTGTAAGTGAATCCAGCAACATCGACTAACAGACCCCGTGAGTCGTAGCCCATCTCCTTCATCCATTATCATCCATTATTCTCTCCATCCCATCCCACCATGAAGCGCTGGTGTTGTGTAGCGTAGGTATGCACTTACACGTGATACAACGAGGACGTAAAGCCAGTAATCACGGTGATTGGTCAGCCAGTGCGATGCGTGCATTTCATGTGCCCGGTGTCGGGAGAACGATCTGAGCCCCTGTAATCCGTACATACCATGAAAGACGCGAGCCGATGTGTCCGTGGTGAATCTCAGGCATGTGCGTTCTCTCAACTCGATCGATGTTTGTAATCAGGACTGGCTTCAAAATAGATCAACGGACGAGCCTTTAACTTATTCGATTTACCTCATTTTTAGAACTCACCTAATCACCAGCACTTCTCATCCCATATCTATCGAACACTTGATAACTAATTGCATAGTCCTAGCTGCTGAAACCGCGGGTGAATCAACCTCCCGCTCCTCCGCATGTTTAAGTCCCGTCGTGCATCTCACATCACGGGTCTGCTGACACCCTCCCCAACCTACCAGAATTCTCCGAGTCGCCCTAACTTGTAGCAAACACTGGCACAACAGCAGCAATCGTCGTCTTCGTGAGCACGCAATAGACCGGGGATCTCGTGTAATAACCAAGCTGAGGAGTCCTAAGCGGTGTGCCCGAATTCAAGACCCGGCATTGATTACTGTCTTTTGTAATGCGTACAAGTCATATCCCGTTACTCAGTAGGTATTCGTACGCAGAGTGAATCCAGCCATCATACGATCCTCAACGAACTCGGGTCTCAAGTCAATTCGACGTGGTCTCTCGACTTGATTGATCGAACAGGACCTGTGACAACAACAAACAAACAATATGCAAAGCTGATCGTAACACGGATGACGTGTCCCTCTTCATGTGTTCTTCGTTGAGCAGAATACATATCCAGTCCACTGCTTCAGCTGGAGAGCATCCAGACCCTCAAAAGCGGTCTTTAATCCGACCGTTACAACGCATACCACCGGCACAAGACGGTAACATCCAGCTCCGAAGAAATACTTGTACACACATACTCTCGGCAAACTCCTACCCAACATCATCTAGATCGTAGGTCGTAGTCAACAGTTCCAGCCGGGTATGGCCGCAGTCAACCATTCGTCCATCCGCTTTTCTCGGGGTCATCCTAGTACATATCCTCGACTGGATAGCTTGTGACAGACAGACATACATGCGCCTACATATGAGCACACGGCACATCTCAGATCTCAATTTCACCCTTCGAATCGGATCCTAGTTATATAAGAACAAATATACTCGCAATATCAGAAATCCAGGTTTTCTCCCCAAAAACACCACGAGAAAGGATAATACATACCAGCTAATGCCGAGCCCGGTATCGTGCGGATGCGTCTACCTAATCTCGTGGGTCTCGGAAGCTCACGTCCTTCCCGTGCAGCTAGTCGCTCACCCTGCAGATGTCAGTGTCATTTGACCCGGTATGACAATGCTGCGTCCTTGGCCGGCATTTACGAGTACTACTCGTAGTAGGACCTTTCTTCGCCAAGAAAAAGCCATGGACTGTAATCCGTAACTACGGCACTTGCGATCTGGTTCATCTGTCATGCCTGGATACATCGGACCATCTTCAACCTACCCGGTAATCGTTGGGCTTATCTCTTTTAGGAAAGTGGCGGTTGAGATGGACCCATGCCAAGTGACGAGGAGGGGTAGCATCCAGAAGATCGAACGAAGCACAAACAAAAAGAGTCGGCAGACACGGCATAAAAATCCAAGATATCATAATCTATTCATTATCGTAAACCGTGGGAGCTCATTCTTTTCGTCAAATGTTTTAAAAAAGGCAAATAAACCGCGACACAAGTGTCTAGCCCCTGCGGCGCGTAGTAGGTCCTTTACTTTTAGGAGCTGGCGACGCGGAGGTTGATACACCCGAGCTCGCAGTCTTCTTCGCAGAGCTAGCCACCTCTTTCCGCTTGCCCTTCGCCTTAGCCGAGGGCGCGTTCCAGTAGTACACCATCTGCAACGCCAAGATCAGGTTCAACGAGAACCCGGCAATGAAGCCATAGAGGATCAGCTTGTCGTCCACCTCCTGCAATGTCGTGAAGATGCGCGAGAGCGATCCGACGAGGTAGTTGAAGACCTAAAGGGACACGACGTCAGAACATGCATACAATCAAAGGCGGGAAATACGTGTAAGTGATATGCAAGCGTGACTTACCGTGAAGGCGCTAAGCTGGCCAGTTCCGCCCCGCACGAAGATAGCAGCGATCTGGGGGATCTTGCTTGCAACGCCTAGCACGCCGGCACCCGCCTGCAGGTAGCCCAGGTTCTCCATGTCAAGAAGCTTCTCGTTGAATAGCGCGGCGAAACTTGCGGCAAGGGCTACAACAAACATTGTGGCCATGCCAGTGCGGCCGCTGTAGTTGAGGACCAGGATGGTGATAATGAAGTTCTGGCCCAGGATAAAAGCTGTCTCGCCGAACGTGCTGAAAGGGAAGCCATTCCGCATGTTGTAGGCGAGAGTGATGAGGTAGGAGGAGGTCTCGAGGAGGTAGGAGAGGAAGCTGACGCCCTCAGACGAACCCGAGGCCATGAGCTTGATGATCTGCGGCACCTTGACGATGGAGGAGGCGCCAATGATGCCGATGCCGAGGCCTTTGGAGATTGCTAGCTTCAGGCATTCCGAGTCGGTCGGGTCGAGATCGAGCACGATGGTTTTGTAGCAGGCATCACCAATAATTGACACGCCGAGATCACGCACCGGGGCCGGCAGGTTCTGGGTAAGTGGCTGCAGTGGCTGCAGGGCAGACCGAAGCGCCTCCATGTTGCTGTGCTGGTGAAAGGGACGAGAAGGATCGAGACACGCGGTGAATAACACGGAGCACGGAGTACCTGACAAGGCGTGGTTGATTGTGAGCCCAGCAACAGGATGACGGATGGCGGGGTTTGCAAAGCGATGGTGTGGTCGGTATTGTCGGTTTTGTCGGTTTTTCTCTTTTCTTGCCAGATAAACTTTCGGGCAAGCAAGGCTGATGCGTAGCTGCCAGTTGGGACTGTCGGTTGGGACCGTTGGGACAGTTGGCCCTGCTAGCGCCGAACTAGCCGCACTGTACCTGGCATGTGCGAGTCAGACTGTGTGCGGCAACGAATCATGTCATGAAATGTGTGAACAAGGTTCCGCCCGAACACGCAAGCGCCGTTTTGCACCTCTCGTTCGTTTTCACGCACCGTATCTGGCACTGTAATACACGGTGTTCTGCGTATAGGTAGATACCTACGGATTACTCGTAGCATCATCCGCATCATCCGCATCGCCCGAAGTCGTTCGTGAACTGCTTTTATTTCGTACTATTACCTATTACCTGCTTGCTACTCGTTTTTTGGTACCATCTTCGTAGAAAAGCTCGAAAAAGACTAGCAAACTGAAGAGTAATGAAACGAGCGCGAGTCTGCTTCCCCGACCGACATACGAACTTCGAGGTTGGCGATATGAAGTCCGTCATGCAAAAGACGCCTTTGTAGTATCGTCGGCTCTCTCATACCATAAACTCCCGAATCAGTGACGATGAAACACAAACCGTTATCCATCCCCTTTGCATCATTTCCATTTGCGATTCTAGCCATATCAACTTCAGATGTTTGCACTCTCTCACTTTTCCAGGCGGTACTGCTCAAGAGCTTCCGCACAGTGAGTCAAGTTCTCCGAAGGTTCCCAAGTGCATTTGTCAAATCGGTATCCCTTCCACTTGACAAGGTACTGAAGAGTACCAGCTTTCTCGTTGCCGCGTGACTTGAGGATAACCTCGACTTCGTACTCGGGCCTGGCCCGTGGTTTCTTCGGTGTTTCGACAACTACGATGCTGGCCGTATCTTCGACTGCGTTGTCAACCGTCTTGGGGGCTGTCTTGGTGACTGTCTTGTCAACTATCTTCGCAGCTTTCTTCGTTGCCGTTTTTTCAGAGGGCTTCTCAGGCGTTTGTTTGCCTTTGACACTCGAGCCTTTAGCTGTCTTCGCCTGGCTTGGAGCTGAAGATGGGGATGCCGCAGGCTTGGGTCCTCTCTTTTGGGATATCCACGTTAATCTTTTGTGCCTTTTACTATAGAAAACAAGTTGATAAGACTTACCTCTTGCTCAGTGATCCGTTGACTCGCTACTTTTGCTGCAGATCTGCTCGATCTGCGCACGACCAGATCATCATCCGGAGTGTCTCTCTTTCGCTTGGCTTGAGCGCCCCGAGTTCTGGCGGATGGGATAACTGGCTCGGCGGCCTCTGCGGCCTTACCACCACCGGCACGATTGTTGGCTGCTTGACCACGTGTACGTGGAAGAGGAATGGAAATCCGCGTGATATCCTTTAGCTGTTGTGCCAATGCAGCGTTGGAGCGCCGGCTACGAGTCTGAATATTTCGTGTTCCGTTCTGATCCGTTTCCTGTTGACCCTTGCCGGCCGCGTCATCATCCTCCGAATCATCATCACCGCGATCTCCGTCATCATCACCCATCGTGTCATCTTCACTATCCGAATCACCATTGAGCTGGGCTATGTGAGCATTCAGTATATCTTCGTCATCCGAATCGTCGTCTGAAATTGGATTGTGGACCATGTTCTGGATTCTATTGGCATGACCAGATCCTGCGTTCTCCTGCGCGCGAAGAGCAGCGCCCTCACCATTCAAACTACTAGCATGTTAGCCCGTTTTCTGTGGGGTATTAAAACCAGCAGTGAGTTTCCAATGAAAGTGAAATACAGGCGTTTGAAAGCCGGGCGGACGTGGTGACCCAAAGCCGTCAGGGCGAAGGACGAAGGATAGGGACATGAGTAGTAAATAACTGTAGAAGGGGGTTGCAAATGGATTGTAGAGACGGCAGTCAAGGTGTTACTTCTTAAAATGCAGCAAGCAACGGTGGCTGAGACCAAAATGCAAGCAGCAAATACTTACTGGGACTGGGGATTACCCATGTCGACGTCAATATGGAAGAGGCTGCTGTTAAGAAACGCGGCGTCGAAGTTGTGATTGCCGATCAAGATCTGGGGATCAATGTTGTCGTTAGTGTTGGAGCTGTTGGTATCAACGTTGCCGTTGCCGTCGCCGTTGGTGTCCGAGATCTTGGTGTCAATCTTGATGTTTTCGTTCAAGTACTCGCTAGCGACACTAGAGAGTTCGCTCGAGCTCGGCGTGTCAGGCGTAGGGTCGATTCTGACCCAGGCGTTGTCATTGCTATCCTCAGAGTCCATAGCAACTGTGGCAGCTCACGACATATCGCACCGGCCTATTGATCGTCGTGCGTTAGTACTCGGCCGTCAGCGGCAAGAACTCGAGTGTGTCGTACACCTGAGGCGCAAACGAGCTGACAAATAAACGGAGTGGCCAGGGTGCAGCTAAAACATATACGCGTAGGGGGAGATATCGATGCCTCAGTGAAACAAATTGGTGTGGGCGACTGGAAGATAACACTGCAAGAATCGGCGGGCGAGATTGAAGGGAGAAGAGGTGAAGAATCGGGTCAGACACGAGCCGTGAAGGGCGGAGACGAGATGAGGGCAGGCACAAAATAGGCGAGAGGCCAAGCAAGGGCAGGTGCGTTCAACTGTCAGGAAAGGGAAGGACCTACCGGCAAGATGAGTAGTGCTTGCTGGTAAGGGGGAACGCGAGCTGTAGGGTTGAACGTAGGTAAATAACAGATATCAGAGTACGTTGCCGCAACAGCAAATCGAAGTTGAAGTTGTTGTTGTTGCGGTTATCGCTGCGGTTGCGGTGACAATTGCGGTTGAAGTCGCAGTCGCAATGGGAGTGGTAGTAGGGTAGGTGGCTGTTGTTAATGCTGCTGTCACCCCGGTAACTATAAGTAGAGAGCAGATACAGGACCGAGTTGGTGCTTGCTGAGGAGTCTAGAGAAAGTCTGACGTTGGGAAGACGTTTGATCTACGTAAGCCAGTCGGCATCAATGACTGAGCATATTTACCTCCCACGCATTCCACGTATTATTCCGCACACCCATATTCCGCACAACCATAACAAATTACATCCAAGGACATGACGATGCTACCCATCCTTTTATGAAATAGTTCTTGGTGTAGACCCCATATTAGTTTAGTAGCATGGAACTTGAACCCGGCATTATGAAACATACTACGGCGTCTGATGATCGGCGCCGCGTCCATTCACGATCGGCCCTAATCGACGTCTTCTTGATAATCGTCTGGTAGTTCTTCAAAACGCCCCTCCTCAACTGCTGTCCGAATTGGATTTTCCACCGATATGAGGCCATTTGCTTGTAGTCTGCGCCGGTATTAGTCAAGTTTCCTGTTGTTGCGTGCGTATGGTCAACAGGGGGATCTCACCTTTGAAATAGAACAAACAACTTCTCTGCCTCTCTTTCCCTCTCAGCTTCGGTCATTGCAGGCTCATTGGGCTGCCTTTCTGAATCTAGAAACTGTCCCGTCACTGGGTTGACAGGTCTACTGGCACTACTTGCGACATTGCTGAATGCTTCGGACGCATTCTGCGGTATAGAGATGTTTCTGTTGTAGAGAAATCCTGAGGCAAACCCGTAGCCAACGTTCTCGACAAACTTTGACGCATCCTTGTCTGAGAGATCAAAGAGTAAATCGGATATCATATTGCGTAGCTCAGGTGCCATCGCATTTGTCGAATTCTTGAGAAGCCAGGAGGGCAGTGAGCCACTACGCCCTAGTACTTCGTTTCTATCGCTATCTGTAGGCAAGAGCTTTTGCCGCATCGAATTCTGCACGTCTTGCGGCGCATGCTCATGAACTACCCGCAACACCCCAAGGAGGGGAGTCACGGTGCTGTCGAGTTCCTCATCTCTGTATCTTGTCCTCGACTGCGAAAGGAGATCGACCAGGCGATCCGCCAGGATGCTAGGCTCAGCCGGAGGGTAGAGAGACGATTGTACATCTTTGGAATCAAGTTGGAGATTCAGAAGAGCGTTGACTAACGAGCCCATTGGTGGATCCAGGGGTTTGTCGACTTGGAAAGAGCCTTTGCATAATATGACGATGATATGCGGAATCGCTTGGGTAAATGATGGGACCTTCTCCTTGCAGTAGTGAGTGATATTGAACAGTAGCTTTAGAGTCTCTGTGAGTGCCATATCCTCCATAGGATCGGTGGTTGGCTTTCCATCGCTGTGATGCCGTGCATGTCGCTCCAAGTTCTTAATAATGGCGTCAGCAAGATGATGCCTGTCGATGAGATCTCCAAGTTTCGCATTGGTACCGTATGTCGTAAGAAACAATACCCTCGACACAAGGAATTCATCGTCTCGGCTGTCGTTTTTGAGCTTACTGCAGGCCTTGGCCTCGTAGCCCAGGTCCACAAACATCTGCCGACACTCCGTCTTTAACAAAAGAGCGTTGCACAAACAGCGCAGAGCATTTCGCGACGTCGTACTGGAGGGACTGTTAAACGAATGTCTGGTGAGCATTTCGATTCCCTTCAACCTGTTAGTAGAGTATACCTTGCTCCTCAATAGGGGCCAGCGGGACCCACCTCTTTTGTGAATATAGGGTCTGCGCCACGAGGATCCCGACCGTATATCTTTAGCTCTTCCAAAGCCGCATCTCGCTCTGTGTATTCATCGTGAGACAGGCGCAATTGAAATTGTACGTGACTGTAGGTAACGTACGATGTGGAAGCAAGTTTACTGAAGATAGGTCGAGTGTCAATTTTTCCACCAGGCTGGTTACTGCTGCTAGTTTTGCTGAGGCCATATTCGTCAACATCGGTTTGACATCCAAGATTGTGAAACGATGCGATTAACTCACCTGGTCCTGACAGCATAGCCGCCTGGGATGTTAAAGGATTGGCAGCCATGGTAGAGAGAGCCCGGATCTCTGCTGGAGGGCTTTGATAGCTGCCGGAGGACAAGAATATGCGCCAAAGACTTCCTGCGCGGGTTCGGTCAGACTGTTGAGTCATTGTAAGCAGCAAAATCAAAGGATAGGAGTAGGTGAGCATGAGCTGTCTTGGGGTAAAGATGTGGGAAAAGTAGATTACGCAGAAATGCAGTGGGACAGCAGAATTATCAGCGTTATATGCATATGATGTTGCGAATCAGTAGCGCCGACGATCGTGTAAGAGTTCCAAAACAACGCCTTGTAAAATACACCAATGGGGATAAACGAGCGAATGAAAAGTAGGCAAGATTCAGGTGGTCGAGGGAGTGAAAAGGGGAGGCCGTGAATAATAACAAGTACAACACGGACGTACAATGGGCCCTGATGAACAGGATCTTTAAGGGGTCCCTATCATACGTAGTATGCGGAACGAGATCCGGCACGAGGCTGATCGAGTACACAGCTCAGCGAGCTTATAGAGAAGTTTGAAGAACCCGAAGTGGCACAGGACTTCCGTCTACAAGGCTACGTTCATGTAAGTAATATGCTGAGGTCGACGAGATGATGGGCAGTGGACGTACCGAGACGTGGAGGTCTTCCTGGCAGGGAGCTACTAATTCTGTTGGGGTGGCACAATATAGTTGGCAGACACAACATCAGGCGGCAAGTATTTAAAATGCAAGGTATGACAGTCTGTATGTCAAGACAGCAGATTGGAGGTGAGATTGCATCGGGAGAGAAGAGACAGATGGAGAATCCGAGCATGTATCGACAGCAACATGTCACTGTACATCTTCTCATGTTTGTTGCGTGTCGTTGTTAAGTACGCCCCCCAGGTAGCCACTACGGGCTAAGGCCGACTAGGCCCGTACGGATAGTTACATAAACATGACGTTGGCCAACCGGGCTGTTTGCGGGATACTGATTTGGGACACCGTGTGACATGGACGAAGCGCTGCACAGAAATGTACCTCCCTCACAGGTAGGTACGGATGGGTACCTGCGGATTACCATGGGGTCCATCCAGCACAGTTTCTGTATCCAAATGACACATTGAAGAATGACTCATCCCCACTACTCCCCGTATCTTGCATATAACTGCTTAGTTGGAGCTTCAAGCTTGGAGTTCGGGGTTTAAGACATCCCGAAAAGGGTGCAGATTACCATCGGAGTGGAGGGTGAAAGCAACTATGATGTTGGAGGTAATGGAAACTTGATTTCCAACCAAACAACATTGCGAGAGTACGGCGAAGTACCTATTTAAATATAGAACGACGCCTCGTACCTGTAGTCCGTATGTCTTCCGTAGCTGCATGCAGATCTCTAAACACTTCAATTCAACGATAACTTCAAATCGCTTTGTAGCATAGTTCTTCCATAACCGGTTGTCCACACAGTAGCAGAAGGGAAAGCCCGCACGGGTCTCAAGTCATTAGTAATTATGTAGATCTCAAAAACCACTTAAGCTGAGACATACACGTGTGCTCTAGCCCCACCCGATCTCGAGCGTGTCGCGGCCAATTTGCCCATCTAACCGCGTTTGCAGGGGTTCACCGTCGCGCTTCCAGTCGGCCCAAGTTTAAGCACTTACCTACTTCTCAATACATAGCAGAACTGCCTGCCTACTTACTTAACTAATGAATGACCTTATTACTACCAAGCTGTTGGTTGCGTTAACCTCAGCATCAATCCAGCCTTCTCTCGTTGTAACAGTCTTTTTATCTCTGTGAGCAGAACAAGGACGTTATCAAGTCCACCTTACGGAACCCTTCTCTCTCTACCTATCTCTCCCCATCTCCAATCTCTCTGTCTCTCTGTCTCTCTATTCTTCCGGTTCGATTTCATCTTATATCCTGTACCTCTACGGAATATCTGATTTGGTGAGACTTGCATTGTTGAACATCCCCCTGCCCGAAGCCATACCGAGCCCCCGTTCTCTACGGCGCAGGGGTGCCTCACCTATGAAGGCTGAGTTAATAGACTACGCTTCGTGTGGTGGGCAGTCAAGCACCGGAGGGTTGTGTCGTCAGCAATGGTATCGCCGGTAGCTGGACCATCACCAGGTTTGGAGAGTCTGCTGGCGAAACCACCCACACCACTTCGAGAACGACACAGCAACCCCCTCGGCGCCGACTCCAGACCCCTGAACCGACATTCTCGAGCCTCCCGTCTTACCCTCCACACGCCCCCGAGCCACTCGCCCGACTCTACACTCTCAACCAACGCCAGCTCGAGACGATCGAGGAAAAAGGTCGAATTCACTGCCCAGGCCGAGTATTGCGAATCGTCCCCACGCCTTGGCAGACATAATGAACACCAGCAGTCTACGCCACTCTCTGCTGCCTCGTCCATAGGCCTTTCGAAACCGCTGAAGTCGATCCTCAAGCGTACTTCGAGCCCGATCGCCAACTCCCTGGATCCGTCTGCTGGCCGTGGCGAGCCAGGAGACCCCATAGATATGGCTGAGTTACTTGAAAGCAGCAGCAGGCAGCTGGCGGGCGTTGACCATGATTCTAGGCTGGACGCATACACCGCACTGATGCGCGGCCTGAAAACCTCGACCAATGTCCCGGATCGCATTCTCTTGCAGAGCAAGATGAGTTTGTTCTTGCAGTTTATGCAGCGCGATATTGCGGCTAGGGGTAGTAACAAAGCGATTGATATTCCAATGGTTAAAGCGGCTCTCATACTGCTATGCACGTGTCTACACTTCCCTGCCATTGCTAGCGCGGTCACCTCTGAGTTCGGCGTCTTTATCATAGATCACTGCATCAGGTCATTCGAGGATTGTACAATGCCTAAGGAGATTGTTCGACACCTGATGCAAGTACTTGTATGCCAGAACTTCTCTCCCAAAGTCATGACAGCTGATCGTGTCGGCCGTCTCATCCTTTCGCTTCACCATATTGAGGATTACATCAAAGGCAAGAGCATCATCTTGTCCCGGATTATCATTTACCGGAGGTTGATTCGGCAATCACCACTCCACATGGTATGCCATACCGAGTGGCTTCTGGATCTGTTTACAGACATGTTGAGTAGCATTTCAGGGATACGTACTGCTGCGATAGGCCTCGGACTGGAAGCCAGCTTCACCGTTGCAAAAGAACCCCAGTTGCCCAAGAAAGTAATGGAAATCCTGCAAATATCGGCTGATGAGACCCGGTATGTCGAGTTTTATATCCAGAGACTCACTGCCATGACCAAGGAGAAGTCGGAGATGCACTCTGTCCCACAAATATGGAGCATCGTCGTACTATTGTTGCGGTGCCCAATTGAGCGCTGGGAATTCTTCGACCAGTGGTTGGCGATATTGCAGCGATGCTTCAACAGCAGCGATGCTCAAACGAAGATTGAGGCATACTGCGCATGGAATCGCCTAGTCTACTCAATCCACCTGCACGAGGCGTCTTTCTCCAAAACCATCGGTACCCTATGCCAGCCCTTCAACCAGTTGAGACGTATGGGGAAACACTCGGACGAGTTGCGAAAAATCATCATTGGCGGACTCTGCAACCTATACTACTATGCCTTCAAGCCAAAATCGAGCTCATCTCATGTTGATCACTACTGGGATGCCTCTGTTAAAACGTTGATTCGATTACTGGCATTCCCCGAGGTGGATGAAAAAGTCACGGCTAAAATACAGGTCTCTCCCATCAACAACTTATCTGAAGCCGCCAACATACTATCGGGTCTATTCGACTCTTCTAACGGGCGTTTATGGCGTGAAGACCGTGTCTCTGAGGGTCCGGTAGTCCAACCCGATGAGTTGCCTCCTTTAGATCCCAAATGGATTAGACGGAACACTACTCGAGTGTTTTCAGTGGTCGAGCCAATCCTTCAGAACTCGTTTCTCGAACTCGCCTTTGCAGGGTCTAGTTCTTCGAAGCTTTGGGGGTCTCTTGTTGGCGCTATTGCTGCTGCCGCCGCCAAGGAGGTAAAAGTATCCGCGGACACGGCAGGCTTCTTGGGAAGTGCGCTAAGTCTGCTGATGAGGATTTGGGCTTCCGGACTCGGCGAGGCGCCAGCTTCTTCTGCCAAGCAACTTTCATTCCTGAAAGCAACCGAGGCCTATCTCGCCACTATGGTCCATTCAATTGGTCATTTACCCTTCACCGAGAAGATCCTTTCGATGAATAAGAACAATGCCTTTATCCCAGCCACCACGCCTTCACGTCGCTCTGGGAAAGACCAAGGACCTACCCGATCATCGCTTCACCACCTCTTCTCAATACTTTCACCGTTGCCGCCGGGTCTTTCTGATAGTCAGGAGATGGCCGATTTGTTTAGGGCAGTCTTCGGACCCTTTCTGCTTACTCGATCGCCTCAAGCGAAACGGGTTCTGGCCCAAGAATTGATGCAGATTCCGACATCAGACCGTCCTATTAGCTATGGTTCATGGGCCTTCGTAGCTGAGGCTCTCTCAACGCCTGTGGACTTCAGCCAATCCAGTACATCGTCAGCGGATTCCATCGGTTCCCCAATTGGACTCGAATACCGTGACATGGTCAAACATCTTGAAAGGGGCATCACCTCTACGCCAAACCTACCATGGTCTGAGTGGTCGACTGTGTTTAATATCATAACTAACCAAGTCACGGACATCAGTGGTGAAATCGGTTGCTCCATCGCGGTCATAGAGCCATTGGCCAAGGCTGTATTAGAAAGCAGTCATGGGGAGGCAGAGCTGACCAGTTCAAATCTGTACAACTGTTGTGCACAGTTGATCAGCCGTGCACGACAACCACGAGATCGTCAGACACTTGATATCGCCAGGAAACGGCTGTGGGGAACTACAGCGGCGGGTGCAAGGTCTGCGTCATTCGATCCGTTCGATAATCTTTACACACTGGCCTCCCGTCTCCTCGGAATATGCTACAGATTCGCGGACAAAGTCGACGAGGATGCTATCACATCCCTTTTGACAGAAATCTCTCATTTCCTGTCACGATCCAACCAAGTACTTGTCTTCAAGTCTCTCGTACTTCTGCAAGAAGGCATAGGCCCATGGATCCAAGACGCGGATGAGCGATATGGTAAAAAGCACCGCTCAACCGTGGCAGAAACCGTATGTCCTTATCATGCGTCTCATCGTTTTGTAAAAGTGGCTAATACTGACTCACTATTTAGGTCAACCTGCTGTGGGATCGAATCTGTTACCTCTTTTCGGACACGACCCTGGAAAATTTCCAACTTGATGCTATCGAGCAGCTGCTTTGTTGCGCATTCAAATCGAAGCACAGATACATCGTCAACAACGTCGTACTCTTGTGGAATAAGGGGTTCGAAAACGCTAGTGAGATTCAGTATCCAGAGACATTGAAGAATGTCTTACTTTCCCTGAGGTCCTACATTGACATTTCGCTACCTGGTTTGGAATCTTCCGATTATAATGCAAGTGCGTCTGGGCCTATGCTTGTGGACTCCCAGGATGATATTGATCCTACAGTCCCCTCGAAAAGACCAGGCCAGGACCTAGGCTCTGGCTTGATTTGCCCTTCCACCCCTGGAAATGTCGAGACTCCTAAATCTAGTCGGATCGCTCTATCCGACCTGAGCAAATCCGGAGGTCCGCGAAGCCGTTCGCGCTCAACTCGGTCAGCTAAACGGAGCAAAACACCGAAAATGCGACACGATGATTCTCAGATCAAGTTTGCTGCCATCGAGGATTCGTCACCGTTGAATCCGGCTATCGAATCCCAGGTCTTGACTAACCGCCAGAAGGAAGTCCGTGAACGACAGTTAGAGAATGCAGCACTATTTCCCTCAATCCGATCCAGTCCTCAAAAGGACCGGGAATTGTCAATCCCCGGTTCTGGCTCACAGCGGTTTGATGTGATTCAATCGTCTCTGGTCGACCGATCTGCTACTCCCAAGGCTCGTCGTAATTATGATTATGTATCATCAACTCCGACACCTCGGCGCGGTCCGACCTCGATGCTGGATGAAGACCAAGAAATGACCGACGACATTCCGTCGTCACCGCCCGAGCCAAGGCGAAACTTGCTTCCTGAAATGAAGTCTCATTCTCGAGACATTCACATGTTGGATGATATGCCGGTATCGTCTTCACCGGTCATCGGATCGCCCATGCCGAAGCTGGCCTCCAGGGCGACGGGTGAGCTCGTACAGCAGGGTCGTACCGCTGGTGCTACCGGGGAGCCGATGTCAAGCCAGCAGACTGGTTTCGATACACATGATAATTATACGAATATGTCTTTTGGCTTATCGGCCGAAGATGACCAGCAACATGCCCAAGGCGGTCATGTAACTGGACTAATGATTCAACAGCCGATGACCGCCGCCAGTTCTCACGTTCTGAAAGCCCCAACAGAGCCGAAGTCAGACAGCGATGTGTACTTGGATGCCTTGACTAGTCCTGTGCCCGAGGGCACATCTGCTGGCATTGACTTGAAGGACCGTTCATTTGATATGAGCTATGATGAAGAGCGGAGTATGGCTCGGCTCGTTATCGAACTCGACTCGAGGAAGTGTGGTTCCGTACACGGTGACGCCAAGGCCTTCCACGAAAGGGCGCATGAAGGGGAGGTTTCCGCCAAGCGCCTCACTGCCTATCCCGGGTCGCAAAAGGGCCAGAAACAAGTAGGAGAGGGTAAAACTAGGGAGTCTTTACCACCAGTCGCGTCACCATCTGTCGCAAACTCATTGATCGCATCACCATCTACTGATACCGACATGCCTCGGTCGTCAGCGAAGAGGTCGCAGAAGAAGCGGAAACGAGGACCTGATTCGAAACGGAGCACTCCTGGAAAGCGGCGTAGACAGGAAGTACAGGCAGATGAGAAGTGCATAGCGAATAGCCAGGCCTCATCGATCGATCGCGAAGGAATCACTCTGCCAATCCGTACGGAGTCGGAAAGGGCTAAGAACACTACTGAGCATGAGGAGTCCGGTGATGAACGTGTGCGTGTATACTCACTGGGCTCTCCAGACCTCACGTGCGATCCTAGTTACACATCTTACATGGAGTCGTTGGATCTGGACGAGGATTCGGATGTCGCGGCAGTGAATCTACAGTTGATCTCTGAAGCGACGAAACAATCTGATGCAGAGGAGGACTACGGGGACTTCTCTGACCCAGAAAGTCTCAAGTCCCCTGTTCTGACTCAGGAGGTGAATGAAGAAGAGAAGGGGAATAATAAAAAAATCAAAAACACAGACACAGATAGCAGGCGCGCCGGAGAACAACATTACTGAACTGTCCGCGGTGGACAAGATCACGGCATCTCTGAGAAATGCGCTCGCTGAGCTTCGTACGGCGAAGGTGTCGCGGGACGAAGTGTACCAGATCGAGGATATCTTCATGGATATCAAGGCAGAGTTGTACGGGGCAGAGAAACGTGGACGGGGATAAAGAGATGGGATGGGATGTCATGAAAGGAGGGAAAAGGGAAGGGAAAGATGGTGTCGGGTTAAACGGAAATGTAAAAGTAGAAGAAAAATTCATGGAACAATGACGGGGGCGATATTGCTATCACGCGGGTGTGGTCTCTGTAGCAAAATTGGTGTACAATAATACACTGTAAGTCGAATGAGAATGACGGGCATTGGCACGGCGTTTTTGATGGGAATATGGATAATGGCCGACTACCTACTTCATTGATGATGCTCTGATACTCATGTATTCTATGTTTGATCTGCTTGGAGGATGGCAGAATACCTACTCACCTCGTGAGATGGAGGTCAAAGACAGGTAATGAAGCCATTCCCACCCACACGATCTTATTCTCTATCCCCTCTTGACTCTGCTTGTTTCTCCTGACGGGAGAGTTTACCAACAGAGATGTCTACTCGTAATTGTCAACACCGTCTCTGCCCCAGCTCCCACAACAGACCGGCGTTAACGGCCTACATACAAACCGGTAAGGATGCAACTTGAACGCCATGCCGCGTCCAGCTTAGACCCCATCTTCATTCCCCCCCACTCATTCCCTACCTCCCATTCTTTAGTACCTCCCATCCCCTAACACCTACGGTACCAACTCCGTACCAACCCAGTGCAATCCCCTTCACCAAAACACACGGTTCGGCGGATTCCGCGCAGCTTCGTAGAAGCTAAACGTGGTAGGGGTATGTAACCAATGGGAATTCGGGACGGGTTTTATTTTTTTTTTCGCCCTGCGGGTCACGGTGACGGTGACGGTGCCACTGGCCAGCGCTCCGACCATTTAAATCAAGTCCACTGGTTGGTTGGGTTGGTTGATTACATAAATTTCAACCAACCCAACCAATCTATCCACGACGTCGGAATAGTTTTCAAACCAACCAACCCCGGGAAAGATTTGGTTGGTTTGGTTGATTTGGTTGAAATTTTTCAAGCCTCATAAGTGGTACCGTTCGGCCAAATCAACCAAAACAACCAAAACAACCAAAACAACCAAAACAACCAAAACAACCAAAACAACCAAAACAACCAAAGCAACCAAATCAACCAAAGCAACCAAATCAACCAAGTCAACCAAGTCAACCAAACCAACCAAGTCAACCAAACCAACCAAGTCAACCAAACCAACCAAGTCAACCAAACCAACCAAATCAACCAAGTCAACCAAACCAACCAAGTCAACCAAACCAACCAAGTCAACCAAACCAACCAAGTCAACCAAACCGGCCAAACCAACCAAGTCAACCAAATCAACCAACCAAACCGGCCAAATTCTTGTCAACCAACGGTCCAGTGCCAGGACTACCTAGATTGGTTGGTTGGATTGGCACCCACACTGTGCAGCAGCCGCAGGGTCTGTTGGATTTTACTCGTACGGAAAGGTAGGTAGGTAGGTAGACAGGGATAATTTAAGCAGGGACCGGGATCGTCGTGATAGGCATTAAGACGGCCGAATTATGTATGTACTCGTAGTCCGTACGATATACGAGTACTGGGCTGCTGGGCTTGTTTTGGTGATATGTTTCTAGGGAAACTAGGAGGAGGTGAATGGAAACCGTGGTGGAAATGTAACGTGGGGAGGTAGTGAAGAATTGAACTGCCGGCGGACGGATTGCGGATTGCCTGCCTAAGGAACCGAGGTGAGATGGTAGTAGGTATGCGGAGAAGGAGAAGAGGCCCGCACCGCCAGCCTTTAGGATACCTAGGTGAGCAAGCAGCGGATAGGTACCTAGTCTGAAGATTGATTGATTGATTGATGAAGCTGCGCGAGTGCGGCGGGAGGTGAGATTCGTTCACGATGGCCCCACTGTCCTACATCTCGACTCTCCTCCTCCTCCTATCTACTAGGTATCACCACAACACCGACCATCCAAACACCGAAGAAACACATCACGAACACCGACACGGCACTTCACTTATCGACAGAATCTCGCACCGCATCGCACCCAACCTGAGCAAAGAAACAAACGGTACGATTCCGCTTGCTCCTGCGAGTCATACGCGTAGTAATGCGAACCAGGAAAAATAAACAACCGGTCGGGCCTGCGACGCAGATCATCCCCACTCGCGGCGACGTTACACGGCCCACCGCTCTCACTCTCTTTTTTCACTCTGACCTCTTTTAATCCGTATTAGTGCTCTAATCCGTAGTACGGAAAACATGGTACGCAAAGGTACGGAATACAAACGGAATAGTGCAGAAACGTAGGGCGAACCCACGGATTACGGATCAAAACCACACACGTTAACTGCAGGGGTTGCGGTACGATGTTCAGAAGGATTCGGTCTAGTATCGCGTCCGCACGCTACCTACCTAGTCTAGGGCCCCGTCCGTCTGCCGTGCGCTAGGGTAGTGGGATGGGAATTGAAGATGAGGGGACGGCGATGGGGATGGGAGGTGATGAGGTTGGGGAGGTGGTAGTGAGGTTGAATTGAAGTCGTAGTATGAGGGCATGGGGAAGCGATGGAGAACGAGATTGGAAATGGGAACCGCCGACGGTGTTAGTGATATAGGAAGTGTTATGCACATTTACACAGACGATAAGAATCACAGACTTACAGGCCGAGAAATTACGAGTTGGAACGGATCACGGAAAACGAAAAGAAAAAAAATCACAGGTGAACAATCTATATCTAAATTAGACCGAAGATCGTTAAGGAAACAAAGAGCCGCGTTTGTGAACAATGTCCTTGTGAGGCGCATTCGGACAATTAAGTCATAAGATATGCTTGTATTCGTCAGGGGTACAACGAATTCAGATGCAAACGTTCAATTCGATGAAGATTCAGATCACAAGCAAGAAGAACAAGAGTTAGGAGGTAGACTTCGATATATATACTGTAAGTCTACAGGTTATATAATGTGGATTCCACGAATCCGACGTATATACAAGAAGGGGGCAATCCAGCGTGAGATCGAGAGAGAGGTACTCTTCATCGACCAGACTTGCACAACTAGATGAAAAAACCCCAACAACAACAACAAATCATTCCTTTCCAAACTGCCAACTTTTCATCAAGCCCATCATAAATCCCTTTCCAACTTCGTAAATCCCGTCATCGATCCGCAGGAGTATGGATCCTTTAGACGTAGTCGCAGTAGACGGTGCTGCTGCCCTCGACACCGCAGTCGGTGACGATGCTGTTGCCCTGGACAATGTCGATGATGACGGCGTCAGAGACACCGACCTTGCGCCCGTTCTGGGTGGCAGAGGCACCGGTGAAGGTGACGGAGTCGAAGTCAGCGAAGGGGACGAGACCGCCACCCTCCTCGAAGTCCTCGACGATCCACTCGGCGTCGTAACCGCAGAGCTCGTTGAACTCGCTGCGGAAGCTGTGGCTGACGCTGTCGCCGTTGGAGAGGTTCTCAAGGAGAGCGGTACCGGCGCTGGCGGAAGAGGCGGTCTTTGGTAATTCGTTAGTCTATGGAGTTGAACTCTTGTTGACGGGGGAGAAATAGAACTTACCACAGTGATGCGGACCTCATCGCCACCACGGACGCTGAAGCCAGTGAAGTCGTAGGCGTAGTCGGGGTACCACTCGTACCAGGCGTCGTAGGAGACAGAACCAGAGGGGCTGACGTTGAAGTCCAAACCGGTCTGGAGGATGGCGGTGGCGCAGGAGTCACCGTCGATACCGACCCAGGCGGAGGCGGAGGCGGAGCGGCCGTCGCCACGGGGGGTGGGGACAACGATGGTACCAACAACGGAGGTGAAGCCCTCGGAGTTGATGACAGCACCAGCCCAGTTGCTGGAGTACTCAACGTGCTTGCTGGTGCCGTTGAAAGCAACAGCGCCCTCAAGGGCCTGCTTGGTGTTGGACTTGCGGCTGACGCGGGCCTGGTTGCGGGCACGGCGGGCAGCAGTGTTGGGGGCGGCGAGAGCGCCGAGGGCGAAGAGAGCGGTGGCGACGGTGGCGGTCTTCATTTTGACAAGCGAAGAAGGGCTGATGCTGTTGATTTGATTGTTGGATCAGGGGTGATTGTCGATGTGCGAGTGCTGTGTGAGGACGGGAAAGAGATCGACTTCTTCGGGGCGACGGTCGACCTCTTTATACACAATCGCGACGTGAGGCCTCTCTGCCCTTCCACTAGCCATGGAGTCCTCATGCTGTCTTTTTCCACCATGTGCTTCTTTGTCCTTCCCCGATTTCCTTCGGCGGAATATTCGATGAGAGTCGCCTTTGTTGCAGTAGGCGTCCCCGATGGGTGAAGACTGTGTCCACCCGAATGCGCGAAGCATGTGAAAGCCCACAGCCAGTTTGCACAACCACCTTCCATAAAGATGGATTTGGCCCGGTTCACGGGTGGCGAGGTGAGGCCGCGAACGTCGACGACGATGCTGCTATTCCGTAACAAGCAGGAGAACTGACGGCGAGACTCGACGACGAGCAAAAGTCAGGTAGATACATTAGCGCTTGGTCCTCGCGAGATTGATATATGTCTTGGCGACCGTTTAAGCAGCCATGCAACGATAAGCCTTAACTCATCTGATTTGTCGTCCATACGATGCAGGTCGAAGCCATGCCGAACTCGGAATGGGGAGGTTGCATCACGTTGGCGCGAGGTTATCCCCATTTCCGCTAAGCACTGCCGTACCTACGTTAAGGTCGTCGCGCGAGGTTGGAGTGCCTAAGGGAATGCTACTCTTCAATCTTGCCGTCCTGCTTTTCTCTGGGGAAACGCTACGGCCAAGAAAACCAAGAAAACCAAGAAAGGACCAAGCAAACACCAAGAAAACCAAGCAACGCCGCTGTAGCCCTAACGACCCAAGAGCCGTTGAAACAAGCTTTTCGGCTGTTCATCGCCAAGAAGAGAAAATCCGGGGAAATGCAGGCGTTGAATTGTTGTTTTCCTTACCTAAGAACCTGAATGTCTCTATCGTAGGCCCTGACGTCGCCGTCGTTGTTGTTGTTGTTGCATTCAACACAGGGATGTGATGCGGTGAAAGCATTGTTTAGCCAAGAGCCTCCATAAGTTCTTGAGAGCGCCTAAGGGCACTTAGTGCGAACCAGGTTCCCAGTCGACACTAGCAACGAGATAAGCACATCATCGAGGGATTCCGCGACGGCAGCGCGATTAGTGCAGTGTAGCCCGCAAAGGCCGGTTCACCGGCAGACATCCGTTTATCAAATCAGGACCGTATTCCCTAGACGCCTGCCCTTTTGGGCTTTCCCGCTGCCTCCACTCCAACGGCCTTACTACTTTCTCTTTTACCCATAGATTTAGGCAAGATAAAGTGTAGCGTAGCGTAGAGTGAAGAAGAGCCCATGTACGAGTAATACCTACTCGTAAAGCCCAGGGTTTGCTTCACGACACCCCGGTCGAAGAGGGAGCTTTCTTGGAGAAACCGTCATCGTCAACGAGCCCCTCAATGGCATCCTGATGCCTAACTTAGATCTCCCACCCGGGTAGTTAGTCCGATCTGCCGTACTAACATGATCAAGGCTGAGAATAATCAGAAAATATCGTAGGTATGTAGGTAAATTACTCCGACAATATCGTAGGGTGGCGGATTGAGAAGATGCGACGCCGCATATGCATCGGTCATTCGTCCATTAGGAAAGTCGACGAGCATGGAGAACCGAGAGCTATCCCCGCGTTTCCCGCAATTGCTTCCCTTGCGGTGAGTCCAAGATACCTAGGTAATGTAATCCGTAGATATGTAGGTATCTAGTTTCTCGCTGCCTACCTACCTAGGAGGCAATGGGAAACCCAGCGCGTCGTAGACGGACCTTGACGCATCTCGATGGAGAAACGAAAGAAAATCTTGGCATCTTCCTTTCGGTCCTTTCGCAGTTGATCCTCTGTGATGCGAGTTACTCTTACCTCGGCATTTCGCCGAAGTGTATGGAACCCATGCTAGGTAGGTAGGTAGTTCCACATACACGTTACCTCCCGGTGTTCACCCGAGGTAGGTAGGTAGTAGTGGTTTCGTTCTCATGGGTTCCTATCGCACACCACCGCCATGGGATAGAGAAACCGGCGCTTCAGCGCTAGATAGCGCCCCCACAATGGCTACTCTGCTGCAACATTATCAACGGTCTCGCATCCAGATGAAGACCTGTTACAGTGACCAGTGACCAGGGCCTATGAAGGAGGGGAATGTTATCTTCTGCAATGAAGACCTAGGCAGATAGGTACTGTCTGAAGCACTCTTAGGCACTCTCTCATGATTCATGAACACTTTCGGTGAAGGCTGCCCAGTTGGGAAGGTCATGGATGATCGACAGCATAGATATGCAAAGACATGAAACATGATAAGTGATGATTATTACATTAAGGGTATTCCGTACATAATTTACACCTCATTATCGTATATAGTCCCCGATCACGACTTAATCGGATAAGAGAGTTGGAACGAGTGCTGTAATCCGTAGTGAAATCCGTATATGATGTGCTCGCAGAGTCAAGGGGGTCAGACTTTTCCGCCCAAGTAGGCGATGTTTTCGCGTACCGCGGCAGTCAGCTCACCCTGACCTGTGTAGGCATAGCGAACTGTCTGCGGCCATGACTCTGCATGAGGCACAGGGAGATAGATAATATCGCCAGTGCGAACATGGCCGGACATGAGCAATGCTGCGAGGCCAGGGAGGGCAGAAACTGCATACCGGGGGGTCTATTGGGGTAAAGTTAGCTTGTTTGAACTAGTAATCCGTACCAGGGACTCCAAGCGGCTAAATGAAGCCGAAGAGACTCCCTAGATGAAAACAACAATGGACAGAAGTCAACGTGATCACATTCAAGCGAGTGGTCGTGGAGGTCAGTGACTTCTGTTTGGGGTGGAAGAAAGAAACGGACAACCTACGAATGGGAACGGCCTTTGGATCCTTGATTAACATCTCATACCGAGGGTCGGTTGAATGCGATAGGGGCTTCGAGGGTAGTTCAGGAAGTGGTCGAGACCCTGCGCTTGGCCGCCCGCTGCTTGATGACCACTTCGCGGGCACTGGTAAAGGTTTGCGGCTCATCTTGGATGAATTTGCGCTTTGAGAAGATTTCTCTATGTTGCTGGCTGGCGCTGTCGACCGCCCTTCACCAATATTCAGAGAACGCTGGATGAGAAACGTCTGTCTAGCAGGAGACTTGGGTCGGATGATCGCCCGGATTGTCAAGCGGCGAGGTGTGCTCGAGTCGGCTGATTCTTTGCGCAAAGTGGAAGACTGTGAAGCTCCGTCACTAGCCTTGTCCTTTCGGCGTATTGAGCGAGCAATGACATAGGCATCAGCGATGTCCATACTACCACCATCGTTTTCCGGTTGTTGAGTCCGATTGATCTTTGGGCCACCATGATCAGCGAGGGAAGATTTCGAGAGTTTGCGCTTTCCTTCGTCTGTAAGGTTCAGGCTGACTTCTTCGAGCTTGGATACCAATGGTGATTGCCCGTCAATGGGCACGAATGGTCTCGGACTGGTTGAACTCAGGGGGCTGATCTGGTGACTGAGACACTCCGCCAGGCTTTGATCCTTCTTGCGATTCACACAGCCATGAGAAGTCGAGTACATTGGATTCGAGACTGAATTTGCAGACAATGGCGATGGTGATAGCAATGGGCCTTGAGCGGTGCGGAAGGCGGTTCTTGGCACATGGCCCTGCTTCTTGTCGCTAGTCCGTAGTGGCGTCAGGGAAGGTCGTGCCGACGACATGTTCACATGAGTTGTCATTTGAGCGTCGCAGAAAACCAGAGTTTCTAGACTTCGGATAATGCTGTCTCGTCTTTTGGGATCAGGTTAGTCTTGCTGGAGTTTTACCTACAAAGTGATGATGCAGAATCACCCTTGAGCCACATATTTTTTGTGCGGGTTATGCGATATTAAAGGCACAGCATGTCAATGCAACTGAGATCTGTCCCTCAGGTGATGAAAGAACGAGGCGCCGAGTTGGTCAAAGAGTATCGAGTCATCTCGAAATCCATATGGTCGCAACGACAAACGTTGCATCAGAAATGGCCGTGAGGCTCTGTCCACATGAAGGGGCAGCACTAAGAAAAGCCTAGGTACCTGACCCTGACCGACAAAACGACGGACAAAGAGAGTCTGCATATTCGTCATTGCTTGGTACGCCAGAATAAGAGAAAGGATCGAGTATGATAAGGCTCCAAGGACCGACACTCGCGGCTCGCGAGTCTTCACTCGTCCCCTCGTCCTCTCGACTGGCGGATCAACAAAGATCGAAAGATTTGTCGCATATCAGAAGCCGATAAGCATGATTAGTAAGTTCGAGGACTGTAAACAGTCTGAGAGCACCTCAGCCTTTGTTATGTCAACGAGGAATGTTCGTATCCTCACCAGTCAGGAGTAGGTGATGCCACACGACTTCGTGTGTTCGTGTGTTGGATGAGTTTGAGTCGGAGAACGAGAATGTTCGAGTCAAAACGAGACTCTTCTATCAACCATGCTTATGTCATAACGTGTCAAATGCATGGAGCTGCTTATAACGATGCCAAGTATGTATCTACCAGGGTCTATGTACATATCAAGATCAGGATCGCGAAGTGAACAACATGCAAGATGGAAGTGATGACAAGTCCTGAGTTTCCGCCAACCTCACAGAGAAAAGATCATAACACATATCGCCTTCTCGAAATCTGCCCAGATAAACAGCCCTCAGATCTCATTCTTATTCTCACAAAAATCCAATTGTTTTTCATATTCCTTTTAATTTTATGCTGTTATGTTCATTTCTTCGTCATTTTTAGCCCTCCCTTGACCCTGAACGACCCGCGTTCGTCATGGCCGACGCGACGACTTACAAGCAGCTGAAGGAGGAATTCGTCTCCAACCTCTCAGGAGGCACCATCTCCGAGATCAACTATGTTACAGCCGCTGGTCCTGTACGCGCTAATGCCTTCCATACATTCAATTCCTCGCGAATGGAGCTAATGCGCGAGCTTTGCTAGGTGGCATTCATACTCTGGTCCATCCTCCAGTCTCGCCAGTCTTTCTTCAAACCATATACGCCCCTGAGCTTCACCGTCGATCTCTTTCTCAACGTCTTCGGCCCTTTACTGGCCTTGACGCTGTATTCGAGTACGCCACTGCTGCTCTGCGGGCTCTTCCTCGTGCCCGCTATCTTTGTCTATGGCCTCGCTCCCCATCCTGTGGTGGTAACCAAGAAGAAGAAGCCGAAGCTGCCACCAGCGGCGCAAGCGCAGAGCAAGTCCGGATCTTCTACCCTGGAAGTCCTGTCCACGAAGCCGTTCCTGACGACTTACCGGGGATCATTGCTCGTGTTGACATGTCTTGCTATTTTAGCCGTGGACTTCAGGCTGTTCCCTCGGCGTTTTGCCAAGGTTGAGACCTGGGGCACATCACTGATGGATTTAGGTGTTGGATCGTTTGTCTTTTCGGCTGGTATTGTGGCTGCTCGACCTGTCCTGAAAGAGAGGGCTGCAGGGCGCACTACTCCCTTGTTCCAGCGCCTCGTCTACTCTATGCGACACTCGTTTCCGCTCCTCGTTCTAGGCATCGTGCGCCTCATTAGCGTTAAGGGGCTCGATTACGCTGAGCATGTGACCGAGTATGGCGTCCACTGGAACTTCTTCTTTACTCTCGGATTCTTACCTCCTTTTATCGCCATCTCGCAATCGATCATTCAGGTGATTCCTTCTTACGCCGCTCTAGCAGTCATTCTCGGTATCGCGTATCAGGTTCTTCTCGAGACGACACCCCTGAAGGCTTTCATCTTGACTGCTCCGAGAACGGACTTGATTTCCATGAATAGGGAGGGTATTTGCAGTTTTGTAGGATATCTTGCCATTTTCCTGGCCGGCCAGGATATGGGTATGTTTATCTTACCGAGAAGCATTAACTCGAAAAGCAACTCGACAAACGCCGCTCAGCGCACTGCGCTCTTGAAGAAGATGGGCATATGGTCTGTTGGTTGGGCATTTTCTTATTTCCTGGCGACAAACTTTTCCTATGGGGCCGGCCTAGACGTGTCCCGCCGTCTAGCAAACCTCCCCTATATTCTTTGGGTCGCCGCCTTCAATTCGTCCCATCTCCTCGCTTGCTGTCTCATCGAAACCGTCTTCTTCCCGGCCTTCCATAACTCCACCGATACCAAGACCGAAAAGGAGGCATACCATGCCGCCACGAGCACGGTTCTCCGAGCCTACAACCGCAACGGGCTGGCTCTCTTTCTTTTGGCCAATCTTATGACTGGGCTTGTCAATATTACAGTTCCTACCTTGGATGTAGGACCGGCGATCAGTATGGCAATCCTAGTTGGATATGCCACTGTTGTTACAGCTGCTGCTGTAGCATTGGATGCTTATAACGTGTCTCTCAAGCTATAAAAGCTTATAGAGACCTGAACACGACGAAATAGTCGCTTCATCTCAACGTTCCGGAAGTCTTCCGCGTGACCGGACATCGGGGGATGATCTAATCAGGCACCAGGCCCTAAATCGACCACACACGCCCCTTATCGTTCACACAGCGGGAGCTTCAGCTTCTTCCGGATCCGGACCTTGATCCCGCGCCAAATCCACTTCAGCGGAATACTCGAACAATGCTTATCGCACCTGTGAGCATACATCTCCGGGGGGACGGTCCCTGGGGGCCATGGAGCGGGCTTGCTTACATAGCTGGTAGTCCTCGAGGGTGCAGTAGTCGCTCTTGAAGAACGCGGCGCAGAAGATGCGCGTGCCGGTGGAGACCCTGCCGATGGTGCGGAGGCAGTCGGCGCAGTAGACTTCGTGATAGTGCTCGGTGCACATTACCATTACCTACCTTTTTCTTTACCTCGGGGGGTTTTCTGTCGAAGGGACTGACTGCGGATGGAGGGGGTTTCGTGATAGTGCTCGGTGTGCATTACCTACCTACCTTTCTCTACCGTTCGGGGCGGAAGCGGGTCGCGTGTGCCGGGATGAGATGGGGATGAGATGGTCAAGGAACGTCGTGGGAACTACTCGATAGTTCCACATGCGATCTAGAAGCCAGGCTTGTCTCTCTCCGAAACAGGAGGGACGTAGAGGCTTTAATACCACCAACGGGATGAAGGGGAGACAATCCCTTTATGGAGCGCATGCCATTGTCTCTTTGAGTCATTCTCAGACAAAGGGTTTTCAAAGAAGGATTTCGGGCTTGGCGCTTCGGACGTACATAGTATTGTCGAGCCACATATGTCAGAAGCGTTGGAATGGTTGGCTATTGTTTCTCTATATACGGTGCAAATGCTCCGAAGTTTTTAAGATGTGCTCTGGTATTACTTGGCATCATGAGCTGTGGAGTCCGATCTTTCCCAATGAATTATATTCAACATATGACCTCCTATTCAGAGCATATTTTCAAGTCAGTGGTTCTCGTCCAATGCCTCGTCTCTATCCTCCTACATCTCAATTCCCAGCGCAGTAGTACTCGCATATAGAGCACGAGGACACGCGGCACCTTGATGGCCGCGAGCCGTGCCGAGGCACTGGTATCAACAGTCCCTGAACCGGCAACAAAACAAGATTCAAAGAACCCACTCAACTCTCCTCAACAACGACAACCAGCAAAGAACCCATTCTTCCATCTCACCTCCCACTGCTCCCGACATGAAATCCATCTCCTCGGAGATCTCCAAAACCAAGTCCAAGAATTAACAAAAAACACCCCAAAATCCTAAGTCCGCATACAGAAAACATAACATCCCACAGATCAAATCCAATCCATAACAAAAAATCACGGAAAGTTTTAAGTCCGCTCAAAAAGAAACGGAGATAACCGTCAACTACACTAAAAGCATCGCGGGCCTCCCACGTCACGATACGAGCCGGACAATAGCGGCCAAAAAAAAAAAAATGCTGGACAAAGGAGGCGGATAACGATTGTGCTGTCTATGTGTGATAATAAACAAAGATGCGGAGGGAACGTTACGACTGTTTGAATGGAACGTTAGAGAGTGGGAGAGGAATCGGATGGGATGCTCCGAGAAGGTGTCGAGTTGAGTTGGATACGAAGTGGATGTGAAGGCGTATTCTCCAGGATGAGACTTGGTGCACGCTCTCGACAATATGAGAGTTGAAACCCATCTTTAAAGTAAACGGTCACAGCACGGCATCACTTGATGCTCAATTCAAAACCATCACAATAGCAGCGAACAAGCAAACGGATTAACCGTCCAATTAAAGCGAAAAAGCAAAGCGAAAGGTCAGCCCTACTCTATATGACATCAATCCGGCATAATTCCCCCTTTCCACGTAGAGAGAAAAAAGTAATAGCCGAATGCCATCCATCCATCCATCCATCCATCCATCCATCCATCGCCTCATCGTCCCCGTCTCCGAGGACTATCGTGTAAAAACTATAGTACACCTACTGTTCTTTTTTTTCTCGTTTTAGTTTGCGAAGAGGAAAAGCAACAAGCTAGTAATAGATTCAGTCCTAAAAGACCTCTCTCTCATAGCTTCTCGGCCCTCACATGACGAGTAGATGTGCCATGTAGCTAGTACGAGATCGACTGCGCACCATTGAGCACGTCACCTTGCTCAAGCTGAGTGAATCCGCGCACGGAACCCGCCTCGATGCAGATCATCTTCTTGAAGCCGTCCTTGGGCTCGAAGTCGGCCATGCCAGCGGCCTTGTCAGTCCAGGGGTTCCAGACGACAACATCCTTAAGGTTGTCGCGCACAACGCTGAAGACGGTCTTGCCGTCCTCCTTTACGGTGACGGGAGCCGCGGGGCCGTTGGCCGGGGTGTAGATGCGGTCGGTCTCGCCCGTGATGGTGACGGCGCCGGACTGCGACTTGGTCTTGGCTCCGTCGACCTTGTCGATGAACTCTGCTGCTTCGAGGCCAGTGACTTCGACCTTGTTGATGTCCTGTAATTGCGCGCGAGCAATGTTAGCATTTGATACCCATCATTTCACGTGCAAACCCCGTGACTCCGCAATACTTTATGAGACCTACATTGATCCGCAGATACGTGTGCAACAGGACCTGGCAATCGAAGGGCTCAGCACCATCATTTGTAATGGCAATGCTAGTGCGCAGACTGTCAGGGGTCAGGGTGACACTGTAGATAGCAGAGAAGGTATACGGCCACATGGCCTTGAACTTCTCGTCGATGGTGGCCGACGAAATGCCGAAGTCGAGCTTGATCGAGGCATCGGAAACCCCGGTGGAAGGCGACGATTCGGCAGACGACTTGCCGAGGAACTCCCAGACGGTGTTGCGCGCAAAGCCGTGCTGCGGCAGCTTAGAAGTGGCCGCATGGTCGGGAGCAGTACCGAAGACCTATTCGGTGCACACGCGCCGTAGATCAGCCACACTATCGCAAACAAGACCCCCCTCTTTGTTCCCGTAGGTGGCGAGCGAGCGACTTACAGGGAAGACAAGAGGGATACCACCTCTCACGGGCTTGGATCCATCGAGCTTGGCGGCATCGGAAACCCAGAGCTTCTCGTTGCCGACATGGTCCTTCCAGCTGACGACAGTGGCACCGTACAAGAGGACCTCGACGCTTTCGCCGGTGGGGAGGACGGCCGAGACGCGCGAGTTCTCCGAGATTGTGACCTGCGCCTTAGGTCCTAGGCCAGGCGTAGTGGCCAGCGCAGTGGGTCGGTTAGGACGATCAACCATGTTTGCCGATTAGTCGGATGCGGGCGCAAAGGATAAGGAATGGATTAAAGACTGGGGGGAAAGGGGGGATAAACGAATGGATCGTGGGAATGAGGGGATGAGAGAGGGTGAGATGGCGATTAGCTTGTGACGGGGTTCGCCAAGTGAGGATGTCGGTTGGACAGACTAATTAAAAGGATAGGGATGGGAATGTTCGTGAGTTGATGTCTTTGAGATTCACCGACACGATTCAATTCAATTCACTGCTCGGGGGTGAATCATTCATTCATAGAGAGAGTGATAAATATTGAGATGGAGACATGGAGGGGAAGCTGAAAGGATGGCGGGGCAACTTGCTGCGGTGGAATGAGGCCAAGAAGGGTAGCGTGCAGGTGGGATGGAAAGCTGGAGAGGTACTACGGCTTATAGCCATATCGCTATAAATAGCTGCTGGGACGCCGTTGGCGAGCGCTGAGAGCGTAAAGCCCCCTAAGGCCCTTACTATGGCCCGGGATTTGCGCCGCAAACAGGCTCCTAAATCTCAAACACTGGACGCTTTGTAGGTACCATTTGTTAGGTCAGTATCGCGGGGTACTTGGCACAGTATCTCGCGACATCAGACACCGAACCTCGGCACCAAAATTCATAGAGAATGACCGTAAAAGGCACTGTATGTGCACTATGTACGGACAGCTTGGTTCATCATGGATACGGAATGCGCTAGCGTAAGCTTCCGCAAGCCACAACGCACTCCCGCAAATCACAGGTCGCGCTAAGCAACGGCCTGAGAAGTGGGGCTATACCGTTGCTCTCTCCCACCGGCGGGTATGACATCACTGGCTCCTCGTATCCCCAGGCACAAGTTTCAACGCCTACATCAGCCATTAGTACAGCAGCAGAGTCGAGCGGGCTTACAAATGAATTACACACATGACAAGCGTGCACGAATGATTACACATGACAGGCGTAATGCGCACAAGTGGTGGCACTTGGCGGCAAACAATAAGCATGAAGGTCCCCTTGAATGCCGTGCGCTATCTGGATAGTGTGCACCTCTCGGGGATCTCTAACGGGGGCTAGCGCTTCAGGTTTCCTTGTTCAGCTCTCAGCTCCGTGCTTGGGCTCGGCCTGATTCAAACGGGTTGGATATCGAAGGAAATGTTGCAACTTATACGGGTGACTGGTATGTATCATTTGAGAGGATAGACGATGAAAATGGACTCGTTGAAGAAATGCTCCATGATAAGGGTCTTTGCGAACCCGTGATGGCTATGACAACCACCGCCGCGAATACATCAATCTAGACCGCTCATGACGCGGACAAGACTATAATATATCATTCCGCTTTCGCCCTGTCTTGACTCACCATCGGCGATAAGAGTCGTGAAAGGGATAGGGCCCCCAAAACGAATTTGCCGACGCGTCAGCATTGTTCATGACTGCTCTTCGCGCAAAGTCCGCAGCACCACGGAGAATAGATTCAGGCTAATATAGGCAATGGCAATGGTACGGGTGTAGACCATACGGACGTATGTATGTGTCTCGGGCTTGGCAATTGGCTACTATTACTAGTCGACAAGTCCAGCCGAGATATTGTGAGCATAGCGAGAGCGACAGGAGAGACATCGTGAGAATAGGGGAAGACAAGAAGGGACATGAAACAGTATATCCTCCTTTTCCAAATGTAGAGTGCTTCTTGCCAGAACACAGCTAACAGTACGTGCAGCTCAATCAACCCCCCTTCATGGATCCCCCGAAGGCCTCGTGATCCTTATCAGATCGCGCCACGTGCTGACAAGGTTCGCATCATCATAAAGGCTGGCTTGCCTCCTACTAATAGTATGTCAGAGGAGTCCGGGTTGTCTAGTGCTAGTTTCATGACGAGCATACCTAATCCCTAGATCTAGACCCAACGATCCTGTTAAGCCTAAGACAGATTGAGTTTGTCGGCTTTCACGACTCTTGCAATGCCTTAACTTGTCTGGCTGTCTATCCCTGAGACAACCGGCTCCTATTGAAAGTTGACCCAGGGGTAGGTAACTACCTATACAAGACATCACAACACAGTCGACGCGTCTCAATAGCCGGCAGAGCAGAGTTATGTCTTCGGTATTACGTTTATTAGTTTGGTATGTTGACTCATTATCCAAGTGCTTCTCTTCCATTAGAGAGCCCTTGGCATGAGTTGAGTCCTGGCCAGCTAGTTCAATTGGACTGGATTATTATCCCCGATAAACGAACCGGCCAAGCTCCTAGTCATACAACCCACCCCAACCTAAGCGCAGAGAGTTGCTGTTACGTTTACCGGTTGCGGGCAGCCGTACACCTTCTTGGATTTGGGGGTGCTGTAGCAATCAGCGTCGCCCTCTGCGCAGTCAAAAAGCTGGCAGCCCTCGCCTGCCGTCAAGATGTTGTGGGAGTTGGCGAAGGGGTTGCCCCATTCTCTGTGGAAATGTTAGTGAATGGTATGTTATAGGCGGGTTATTGTGGCAGTGAGATATGTGTCTACACCAGAAAGACTTACGTGCTGAACTCGTCTATGAGAAGTACATGGTCAGCTTGAGTGCATCAGCAGAGTAAGGATACGAGGATGTAGCTTACAGTAGACAAAGTCCGGGTTGGCGGAGAACGAGTAGCCGAAGAAGAGCGGAGCAGTCAGGGTCTTAGTCGTCGCGAGCTTCAATGTCTGTATATCCGATTCTTATTGTTAGCGTGCTCTGTCTTCATGACACAATGTTGGACCACACGAACCGAGCCAATTGGAATGAAGGTCTCAACGTAGTAACCACCAGGCTCCACGGTGCTCAGAGGACTGGCCGGGCTGCCGTCATAGGGGAACGACTGGGCATAGACCGTGGTTTGGCAAGCGTTCATCACGATTGCGTCCTGGGCAGAAACACCGGAAGCAGCAAGGGCAATGCCCATGAAGGCGGCAAGTAGCTGCATTGTGGCAAGTTGACGACGAAATGGGGGGGGGTTTGAGATGCGGGAGGGTTGGAAACGAGTGTAATGGACCTAACAGTCGGCTTTGCTCTGCTCTGCTCTGCTTTGCTCTATTCTCCTCCACTCTCTACGACTGTCTCAAGGTGAACAACCCCCTCTCTTTATATACCCATCCCTACATCGTGAGATGATAGTAGCAATCATTACACCGAATCAGGTGATGGCCGTCGTGTTGGCGTACGCAGTATGCTTAGCTGCCGCGCGAGGTGGCACAAGTAGACATCAAAACAGTTGCGATGAACTATGCAAGACGGATTGTGACACTTGTAAACTCGTATTGCCAGGGCTTCCGGGAGGAGCGGAAGTCGACGCAGCCTATCAGCGTGTCCGCGTTCGCAGGGGTCGCGCAGACGGAATGCCAGCAAAATACATCTGGCAGTGGGAGATCTCGCCTAGATCGGCCGTAACGGATGATTTTCTGATCCAGAGCATCTAGTAAGCCATTTGTCGTTAGCTTAATGGAATACGTGCATGGAGACAACACGTAGGATACATACGCTGCTCCTCTCCGCGGGGGCTTCGTTTACTTGCTTTAGTTGAGCGGGGGATGTGCTCTTGGCGATTCGATGTGGAACGGTGCTTACGATGGATCTTCAAGCTACCTTCAAGTTACCTGATGCGTATGCCATTTGCCTGCTCGTGTTCCACTTGTAAGAGACGGACCACTACTTATGAGTTGATACCAGTGCAATGAATCTCAACAAATTCTATCTAGATATGGTGAAACGGGGTGAAAGCAGTAAGAAATGTCGTTCATAGGACCAATCATATGGACAATCTAGTTCGGTTAATAGCCAGTCTTCAACTTGACCTGAAAACCTCATGAATCATCGTGGGGACTATTTTGGGGACTGTTTTCGGGCCCACGGTGGATTCCGCAGAGCCTCGGCCTGAATTTCCCACACTGGCGTTCCCAACTCCACAAACTTCGGTCCGAAATCTTCAAGTACCTCTTGAACAGAAGGCATGAGACTGATCGACGATCGCTGGTACTCTTGATCCGTGCCGAAGGTGGCAACTTTCCATAATTCCTTGGATACTTGGATAGTCCGAATCGCCTCTTCGTGCTTTGGATCGATGTTGGAAGCCACTAGATAGCATGATGAACGGTACCGATGGCCGCATTTGGGCTTGTATATCTGCACGTCGGAAAACTTGGAAAAGGATCGTAAAGTCACCAGAGGCTTCCAAGACTCAATCCTATGTAGAATAAATAGTATGGTACCGCCGGGCTTTATATGCTCCAGGGCAATGACGAGCTGCGTCAGAGTCAGCCGAGACGCCTCTCGGTGCTCTCTGTATTCGTCTCGACGATGCGTCCTCAACACTTGACCATCACAGATTGCAAGATCATACGCATCGTTAGAGGAGAATTCACGGCGTAGAAAGTTTCTGGCATCGGGATGCGTTAAGGGGATATCGCTGACGCCCATGTCTGCCGCAAGCATGGTAATGTCCATGAACTTGGTGGTGATGTTTGGATTTTGTGGAATGATGATTTGATGGCCGCCACGTCCAGTCGGAAGAGTGAATGCGCGCGCGTGGGCCTTGGGGTGATGTTCCATGGCGATCTGGAGGAAAGCCCCTGGTGCCATACACATGTCAAGGATGCTTGGTGGCTTTTTATCTGGTGTGTTGATCCGGAAGACGCCAGTGCCATCATGGATCTCTTTACCAAGATTGACCATGAGTTTGAAATAGTAGAGCTTTTGTTTCGTGGATTGCTTATCCGCCCGTTCTTTCTGCGCTTTGAAATGCTCCTCGGCACCTTCACTGTCCCGTTGCTATCATGAATTAGCCTAGGAACGCTGAAGAGTATTACATTATGAATGACGAGGTATGTTGAGTAAACACACCTGCTGTCTCAGATCTGCCAGTTCGCGATATATCGGGACTCTATCCAGAAGGTAAGCATGTATTTCGTTGCTGACAGACTTTGCTGTTTGCATCTGCTCGCCATCGACTGCCACGCCATTGTCGACTTCGGAAGATGGAGATCGAGGCGTTGAGGGAGTGCTCATGTTGTCTTCATGCAGATACTCAAATGTATCTACCGTACTGCATTCTAAGGAAAGGGTCAACAATCGATGAGAAAGGATCCCTTTTATCATAGAAGCAGCTATACTTTCGACTATGCTTCGTTTGCTCTGTGGGAGAGAGAGAGGTGAGCCTCATTCCCTCCATACAGCTGCACCATACGCCACTTGGATGTCATGCATTATGACAATACGGATTAGAAAGTGACGGCCAATTGCAGCCCAACGTAGTAGCTCTTGCAGCATCACATCGACTGAGTTTCTGACTGTCAACTAAAAGAGCAGCTACAAACGAAGGAGGCGAGCTGCTATCTCGAATGGGATACCAGCCCAGCCTCAGAACCAAACAACCATCACTGATTTTTCGCCCGCTCGATTAGCATTTGTAGGGCATGGGAACCCGAATAATGGGCCAGAAACTTGGAGAACCGTAAAGAGTGCTAAGTCGCCACGTAAATACGTACTCGTGATGCCAATAAGTAGTATCCAGATTCCAAGGCTACGATGCGCGCTGCCTTCTCTGTGGTGCGGATCATCCGCGGCATGAGATCTGCGCACCCTCAGCTGAGCAGGCAACCATTTGATAGATAGCCTGCTTCTCGGGGGTTCATCCGCGGCAGATGGCCCAACACCGCAGGGAAGATAGCTGAAGAGTTTGCGGGTGAGGGCGTAGCTTGGTGCCAGAGTCCGTGCCACTAAGCGGCATGGTGAGAGGGTGAGTGCAGATACCCGACGACAAACAACAATTTGTACCCAACTTCGTATTGCGGCCAAAGATGCTGCTTCTGAAGAAAAAGAAACTGTCCTCCAGAAGATGGACTCTGGTGAGATCCGTACGGAACAAGATCCGTGGCCCGTGGGTGACTCTGCCTGTTTGTGTTGTAATGAGGAGCCGCACGAGGGAGTCTTTATCCACAAGCACACACCAAAAGGCGCATTCACAGTTTACTTACTACAAGCATTACCTCGACAGTAACGTTGTGATGCGTTATAGATGCATTAACATTGGATAAAATGCAGTATTCCGGTACGGAATTGTTATTAGCGGGGATGAACTGTTAACCAGAACACGGAATACTGCCAGGCTATAATCCGTATCTCTACGTTCCATGTATCCTCTTGACGGCTGCCAACAACGATGAAAACGACTCAGCAGCAACATCAAGAAAAGCTTCATCACAGGTCGGTATGTACAAACTTCATCGAAAATCCATACCGGTACTTCAGTACACGTTGCTGAATGAAATAGATTGACCCAAACCGTTCTACCTACCATTGCCCCTTGATTATCTATCTACCAGAACACCAACAGCAAGTGTTCGCATCACTCCATTAGCCGCCATCAATCCCTATATGTAGGCATTGTACAGAAAGATCCTGCTTTCTACTTCTTAACATGACGCCGAGTGGACAAGCTGCCCAGGCTGCCCACACTACCGGCCGTTGGCTATGAAGCTGACATTGCTCGTATGCGCAATGAGAAACTTACAACACGTTAATGCATACTTGCAAGCTCTTGTCCAACCTTCGTCATTCGCGATGCCCAGTCTGATACTGAAATATCCCATCCTGTCATCCCCGATTTTGTCACCCTCAATCTTATATGGTAATACTAGGGGACTAGAGGAATATAAATGGGTCCCGGTATCCATCTTGGTCTGCTCGTGCACAAAGACTCCTAGTTGTCTGATGAGTTCCAGGAAAGCTACCATGGCTTTATCGAAACTGCGGTTCCACAGCATTTGCAGCGGAAGATCGCCACTGGTATAGAGCTCCAGCACACTTTTCTTTGGAGCTGGTGGAGGGCCAGTCCTATGGGCGCCCAGTCGGCTCGAGGAAGGCGATACGTGGTCATACTTGATGATCTTCGAAGTCGAGCCCATTGGGAGAGGCTCATACCCGTCAACAAATTTGTAGCCAAGCTTATCAGCTACAGTGACAACGAGTAGCAGCGCTTGACCCCAGGCAGCATTGATCTCGGGCCAGTCGACGGGTTTGACGAAAGACTTTCCCAGTCTAAGGCCGTTGATGGTGGCAAAGTTGCCGTCGTGATGTATTGAAAATGTATCGTTGTAGACATTAGCTCGTTGTAGTCGCGTAAGTAGTTGAGAATCGTGGTCGAATTTGGAGTTGATACTATCCCTTTCGTTTTGGAATTCGGTGAGTTGGGAGGAGAAGGCATTGCGCTCTCGCCAGAACTGTTCCTCTTGGGCATCAAGCTTCTGGGACTCTTCTTCAAGAGCCATAATTTCTTCGTCCAAAGCCGCTTTCTCCCTTTCCAGCCGTAATAATTCTTGCATCGACTCTTCCTCCTCCTTTTTGGCCTGCGCAAGGGCACGCTTGGACTCGGCAACCTCCTCTTCAGTCGGAACATCAGCCTGAATTTTCTTAAGAAAGCTAGCGTAGACATCCCGTTCTCGGACAGTAGACTCCAGTCTCTTTTGAAGACCGTCCACTAATATCTCCGTGCATTCGATACAAATCGGATGGTCGATGTCGGACCGCGCAGAGAGAATCTCGAACAACTTGTTGATGCGCTCGGCCTCATGCGGCTGGGAGCCATCGTAGCGCTGACTTCCCGAAGACGATATATGTCGCTGCCGGCTGTGATCCGACTGTTCCTGCGGAGCCGATAATCCAGGCGGAGCAACTTGGGACTCCGTTAAGAGGACGAATGACATGGCGGAGTTGTCGCGCGGATGGCCATCACTACGTAAGGCGCCGCCTTGCTTTCTGAAAGCGACTGGTCCGGCATTTCTGGCCACCCTATTGTACAAGGCTCGCCGTTCGGACTCGTTAGGAAAAGAGGCATGCGCGGAATGCGGGGGTCTCAGTTGCTGTTCGGCGGAAGAAGCTGTCGGAGGAGAACAAGGAATTGACGTTAGATTAACTCAACCCGGATTCAAATAGAAAAAGGCAGGGAATATGACGAACCGACGAGTAGGTCGAAAGCTGCCGGGTTGAGATCGGCAAGCGATCCGTCCAGCTTGAGAGGCGCTCGACACTTTTGGCAATACATGACGTGCCGCTGTGGTGATCAGCAATGGGCGAATTGCCCATGCCCTACGGAATACCTGAGGTTAAACTGCAGTGATGATGATCCTATAAGAGTGGGATCAAAGAAGATAGCTGAAATGTGGATTGTGAATTAATTGGGTTGAGAAAAAGTAGTGAATATCGAAAGAAGGTGAATGGTTGTGAGTCGACACATGGATGATAATCCGTGCCTTGGAGGCTTGCACCGGCGGAATACGTCATGTGTTGGTGTCTGCGCACATGTCAAAAGAGGGTGTGGGTCGTGTGGAGCCAAACCCCACGTTACTAATCGCCCTATGCACTTCCGTAGCAGAGCTTGGGGGGTTTTTTAAACCGTGAATTAACTAATTATTTACAGTTCACTTATTGCATACGCTTAGCTTTTTCTCAACCCCTGAGCATCCCATGGAGAATTTTAACACTAATAGACGCATAAGCGTTCATAGTTGACTTAAACGTTTAACTTTTTTAAGCGTTTAAAAAAAGACATACGATAAAAAAAAAAAAAGAGATTTTTAATTTCAAGTACACAGTATTTATGTACTGTATTTATTTTTATTCACACTATTACATATTTTTATGAATGATTACATAATACTACTGATTACTAATATAGAAAATTACAAATCACAAATTAAGAAAAACGCTTTCATCACGAATCGAACTGTTTTATTATTATAATCTACTATAACATACCACTACACTACTAAAAGTTAATATTACTAATCAATTTCTTTAAAAATAATAATTATATACAAAGATTCGCATTTCGCATATGTACTATAATGTTTATAAAAATAATATGATATATATGAGATATATGCGTTATACATATTTAAAAAATTCATACCCCGCAACATTATGTATATAATATATTAATAAATAATTAGTTATCAAGAAATAATTAATTTATTAACTGTAAATAATTCCTAGTGTTTGAGTTCTTTCTAAACGTTTAAGTATTTTTAAGCGTTTGAACTGCTATATGCATTTAAAATGGTGAGCAGTTGTGGTTTTAATCATTTATTCGCTCTCAACTGTGTATATGCAGATACGGAGTTGTAAACTAACTACGAACGGTTTAAAAAACTCCCGAAACTCTGCTACGGTTATCGATACATAGTGGATCGTTACCCGGTGCGTGCTTACGTAACACGCGTAAAGAGGTTGGTCGCGACGCGCCAGCTGGCTGGCTTCAGATTTTATGGGGTCCAGACTCACCAGACGTACCTTTGTATTTTCATGACTTTCACACCCGCCCTTGGTCTGGAATTTAGTACCTCCACCATTGTAATCTGTACCGCTCATGGTGAACGACAATCTCAACCACACCTTCACACCATCTGGGGCCTCCCGTGCGCTCGGTCTATCCTTCAATTCAACAGGGCGCATGTGGATCTAATTCCCAATGGAGTCTCCTCAGAAGCGGTTGCGGCTTGACCCATCCCTCCTCAGCACCGACGATGAGGATGAGCACCAAGATGAGCTGTCAATGACCCAGGCTCAATTCGATGTCACTCAGGATCCATTGTACGAGCTTGACAAGGGGCGTGCGAAAGCTGCGACGAGGCTCAAGTCTGCTTTTGAGGGCATATTTGAGAAGTATGGCAAGGATTTCACGGGCGCCGACGATGTCATCAATTTCTATACCGACGAAATCGAGGTCGACAATGGCCATGTCCAGTCTCTGGAATTCCGGAAAGCTGGCGAGGACGATTCTCCCTCTAGTGACGAAGAAAGCAGGATCTTGAACGGGAAGCCGAAGAGTCAAGCGAAAAAGTCGCGATCGAAGTCTTTGATGCTCGCAAACCATGCCAAAAGCCAGCGGGCGCCGCAGTTCACATCACTATGGAACGATTATCCGCCCATGGATCCATATGGACTATCGACGCAAGCTTTCTCTCCATTTCCAAATGGCCCCAATCCTCCTTTCAACTTTGGTGGTGCGCTATTCGGGAACGGTCCCATCGACCCGATTTGGAACGCGCCCGAGTTACCAGTCCAACAACCCATTTACCAAAATCGTGGGTATGTAGGATTTGGGAGAAACCAGCCCGGATATTTGATCGGGCCATATGACCAACCTGTTAAGAGACGTGTGAACGCCAAGTCTTTCTTTCTGCGTTCTGCGTCTTCCAAACAAAGTGATGATGAGACGGCAGAAGATGAAGGCGAAGATGGCGAAGAAGATGATATTCTTCTTGGAAGGAATAGTGGCCAGAGAACCTCTGAGTCGAAATCAGGAAGCGCCAATAACCCCCTCATAACACACGATTCTTCAACAAGTCCAAATGATTTGCATCAGTCATCTCGTGGATCGAATACATCCGGAAAGAAGCAGCAAAACAATCCCGACGACCATGGCAAAAAAGCTATTAAGAGGATGCCTGCTAAAGCTTTGATGGCAAATCTTCACACCACTCCACAACAGCCGACCGAGCATGAAGCAGCAGGGCCTTCAATTCGCCCATCTCGTGCGTGTCGCAAAGAGGCGCAACCAGAACAACAAAAGTCCAAGTCTGGATCTGTCGCGACTCCTAATCAGGAGTCTAAACGCGAATCACAAGAACCACAAGCACGTAAATGGAGAATTGAAGTAATCATCCCAATACGGAGACATCGACCTCCAACAGAAGTCGGACAAGCGGCCGAAGAATCCGTTGTAGAGCAGCACGACATCCCACGAGAACAAAACGTCGAACCAATCCCCTCGGATGACGTTCGAAATGAGAAGTTGGAACACAGCCATGAAGGAAATTCAGTTGTTCCGCTGTCTACGGACATAGTTGTCACCTTGCGGAGTACGCGGGCGAACGACAAAGATCCAATTTTATATTTGACACCGAAACCCTCGAAGCGAAAACGGGAGCAGACCGAGCAGAATAGTGTGGTTACTCGATCTGGTGCCGAGAACAAGCCAGGAGCCAAGTCTGATGGGGCTAGTCAAGAGTCAGAGCCCTCACAGACAATAGTCGACAACTTTACAAGTGCTATTGTTCCCAGAAGATCTCCCAGGTCAAAGCAGAAGTCATATGGTTACGATAAATTTGAGCAATCCTTTTGCAATCAGCAATTTTCTCCTGTTTCAATTCCAAACGCTGGTGAGAATGGAGTAGCACATAACATATGTCCAGGAGAGGGTGCAGTTCCAGTGGCGGCTGACACCAGCAACTCCGAAGAAGAGTTGTTGCAGCCTTCTCTGTCATCAGATGAAGGGCATATGGTTACCGATTATGACTCGGATGAGAAGAACGCTGCAATCAGGGTGGCAGAAATCATTTCCGCGTCGATCATGCAGCAAAGGTTGGCTGGATCGGGTAACGATGACGGATTGCCTCTACGTGTCGAGTCGAACCCTCCCCTTACGATCCTCAACGATGAAACGCGCTCTGTGCAGACCGATCTTCCGGACGAAACCACACATTCGCAACATGACCTCAAACTGGCAGATGTGGCCGCCAGTACAGAGACACCAGATACCCTCGAGGCTCAGATCATCGTACCTGAGCGCTTCGGCCGAGGGCCCAGTCCTGAACTCTCGTCGTTCTGTGAGAATACCGAGTTGGAGGTATATACAAGGCAAAGAAGTCTGTCATCGACGCTCAAAGCATCGACTCCGGATCAAGAGCACAGCGCGTTCGAATTCGATAACCCACGTCCAGATTCGGGTCACTTGGATTTCGAACGAAGTACATCCCTTGAAACCACCGAATCGGTCAGCAAGCACCCTTCGAAGCCCCCGGCATTTGCCACTTCCGGGTTGGCATTACGGTTACTATCACCGCCTACAGAGCCCGATACCCAAGTCAATGAGAGTACTAGGCACGCAAGTCCCGAGCTGGGATTACCGAACGGGCCTGAAATCATCCGTGGTCTTATCTCTCAGGACAACCGCTGCCCAACTCCTGAAACATCGACGGAGCAACGTGAAGCCAAAAACACGAAGTCGAAGGAGTTGAGCCATCGCACCCCTCGAAGAAGGCGCCATACCCTCACCTCCCTCGTACCCGGCGGGATTGATGACGAAAGTGATGAAGAGCTAAGCCTAGGGGGATCATTCACAAGCATGGCTACAAGGTGGTCGTCCTCCTTTTCCCATGCGAGGCCAAATGATGGCCCATATTTACCGCCTCTATTATCTACTCCTCGCAAGCGGCATCACAAGCATGGTCATCCGGCCATTACCCCTTCTTCATCCGCAAAAACACCGAAGCGGAAGCACAAGCTGCATCGAAGCAGGGACAAAGCCCCAGCGACGGATTCCCGCGCAGGCCGTCGCCAGCACCGACACCAGGAACGGAGCCGGGCAGTGCATAGTTCGCCTCTTGCCCGCAAGATCGCCGACCGCCTTCTTAGTAGTCCGACGAAAGGACTCCGTGCGAGACGGTCAAGGAGTCCTGAGTCGCCGCGCCAATGCGGCAAGAATGGATTCGTGTGTGAGCGCGCTTTCTGTCTCACGTGTTGTTTGTAAGACCAGACGGTTGTTAAATGTAAATAAATAAGTTCGACATGAGAAAGATCATGCGAGAGGAGATACCCCCGAAGATGGAACGGCTAGCGTTTTGCACAAGTGAGCTTCATATGTTTCATACCCTTCCCCGAGCTCTTTATTGTATTGAAGGCTCAAGATACCTGGCTAGGCTTGTCGATTAGTTAGCTTGGGAAAACAAATACATAGCAATACTACGTATGCATTCTCTGGCGAGACCAGAGAACGATCAATAATGAGAAAAGGCCCATATATTGCGTGATATGGTACCGTCTAATATCTAATCGTATCCAGCACACCAGGTGCCGACCATATATACAGCTCTATCGAAGACGTCTATCATGAGATCGTTACCATCTAATATACCCAATACCATTTCTTTTCACGCTCAACCCTCTATCCGCGGCGCACTCTCGTCTTCCTCCTCCCCAGGCAAGACGATATTCTTGTCAAGCGCATACGGCAAACACCGATGCCGTCCGCGGATCATGGTCGCGCAGATAATGAGCTTGCTGATCGTCGTGAACTCGCCGGCGAGCGAAGTCGTGGTGGCGGGATGCCCGAGGGATAGGCCGACGTTGCAGCTGTGGACGTCAGTCAGGCACGATGACTCTGCAATGGGGGTAGGGGTGACTTACTACGCCGAAACGACCTCGAAGAGGATAGAGAAGACGGAGAAGGCCTGTCTTCGTTAGCGTTCCCAAACCGTACATCACGAGAGGAAATAGGAGATACACACCGGATCCCCCCAAATCCCCCACCCGTCCCGCCTCCGCCCCAACAACAAGAAACGTCCCCAAAAAGATCCACCAAAGGTCGAAATCCAACTGATTCCCCATATGCGCGACAAGATACGTCCGCAGACTGCCCTCATCACACGCCTCTTCGCGTTTATACAATCCCAACGATTTCTCCCCCGTCGCGCGCACGCTCACGGCGATGGGCAGCGCGGCGATGTACATCATAACGAGCAGACTGAACTGCACGGCCGGATTCACGCGCGCGAGGTTGAGCGTGGAGGAGCCTGTGTGTCGGGACGATCCGGCTTGGAAGATGGCGCAGACGACGCGTGCGCTCGGGGTCAGGTGTGTGAGTTCGGGGTTGGAGAGGTCGAGGACGAGGATGAGGATTACGTCGACGATGTTGAGGGTTATGTTGATAATGAGCAGGATCCAGGTCGGGTTGCGCGGGAAGAGGAGGGTGTAGCAGCGGCGCGGGTTCTCGAGGAGGAAGGTTAGGGATGCGCGCGTGTGTGAGGCTGGCGGTGAGAGTTTGGAGAGGACCCAGATGAGGAGGCGTAGGAAGACGGGGTAGAGGGTGTTGCCGGCGTAGGTGAGGAGGGTCATGATGAGGAGGGGCCAGGTTGTGTCTTGGAAGGTGATCATGGAGTCCGGGGTCAGGGTTAGGCCGAGGTTGCTTATCATTGTTTGGGAGGAGTAGAAGGCCCTGTTGTGTTTTAGTATTCTCTGTTTGGGGTGAAGGGGATGGGGGGATGGGACTTACCACCACGTCTTGTTGACGCCTGTTGCTGCGAGATGGTCTTGGTATTTTGCTGGTGCGCGGTGGATCCAGGGGAGGAGGGAGATGATGCCGAGAAGATGGATGCCGATGAAGTAACCTTTATTCATCAGCGATGTGTGAGTCGGGGGGTACGTGGAGGCATACCGGCGACGATCTTCAGGAGAAGCTTTAAGCTGCGGTATTCGATACCGCCGAGTTCTTCGCGGTCTAACTTGTTCATGCTTGATTTGTGTCCGAAGCCGATGAACCGGGACAGACCAGGGATGCGGGACTTATAGGAGTTGCTTTTGCTGGAGATATCTCCTGAGACGAACATTGACTCCGTGCTGTTCTGCGCAGACTTCCGGGCCTGATTGTTCAGGAGACTGAAGGGTTTCCGCCTGTTGGCTCCGTTTAGACGCCCCTTGGCTTTTTCATCATCTAACATTCAACATTAGAGTATGACTCCGTGTAAGGAACAAACGGGCCTTACCATCACTATAAGCCGCCTTCTCATTCAGTTTACCTACCAATTGTCAACATATATAAACCACAGTTGAGTTAAGATGCTTACCTTGGCCCAGCCATCTGCGATTTTGAGTCTCCAGCTCAGAAGACCCGAGTATCCGCCCGGCCTCGACATCCTGACCAGGGTTCTTGAAAGACGATTCTGTATTCCAAGTCTCAACAACACAAAATCCGAACAACTGAAGAAGACATGAGACGAACCAACGCGATCCAGCTTTTTCTCAAACCAATACAGTCTCGCCACAACCGCAAAGATATTCACGAAGCCCAAACTCGTGATAATGGGTGTGACGTAAATATAGAACTGCTGGTAGAACGGCAATACGTGGATATCCACCCTATCCAGTTATCAGCCCTACAGATCAAGTCCGGGAAGAGGTACGGAAACTAACGTATTCAGACCCGACTCCGTCGACGCGCTTACACCGAAGAAGTAGGCGTCGATGGCTTTGAGATTGCCGTAGGGTAGGAGGATGACGAAGGAGAGTAGACCCATGAAAATGACCCACGCATCTATGAGAAAAATTCAGTTAGGCGGTGAAAGATTCGGGATCGGGGACGGGAACGGGACTGACAGTGGAGGGTTATGAAGTTGATGGGGGGCCACCGCATCTTGATATCTGGTCCGATGTTCTATCTTAAACGTCAATGAGACCAAGACTTAAGAAAGAAACAACGAGTTAAAGTCTCAGTGTTAAAGTCGATCTCATGAACTCCCCCAAGGAAGAAAACACGAAATCCTGGGCTATAAGTGCAACGTCTTATACAAGTCCGGAGGAAGCCCTACGATACCTAGCACACGTCCCACGTCCCACGCCGTAACAGCAAAGACACTGCGGGGGGTCTGAGAAGGGAAGGTGATCGGTGTCCCGAGCGAACTGAACAATGAACGGTGACGGGATTTTCGGTCTCGCCGCCATCCGCCCGGGTTCGGGGATCAGATTTTATCTTGCTGTTAACACCTAATACCACTCGAGTCCACAGCACAGCACAGCACGAAGCAAGATTTCATCAGGCTCTAATGATCAATAATCGAACCTATGTACAGATCTATTCATATCGCAGACTAGTACGGAATAAAATCCGTATGTATGTAGATCTTTATCGTAGTGCCGTTGACGAGATCGACGATGGGGCCTATCAGCCCGTCGAATCCCGGCAAATTCTTCTTTTTCTTTCCTTCTGACCTTCCATAGTACTCCGTATACGGAATATATCGATAATAAGGCGATAGTTTGAGACGCTGACGAGAAAAGAATCTCGCCTATCTAGCGCGCCTAAGCCTCAAATGGAATTTCCCTTCTCCCCCTTCTGGAAAAGCGCCAAGACTCCATGCCAAGAAGCTGAGGTTATCGTTTTCGTCACCTGGTTTGCCCTGTTACTACTTACCACCTACAAGAGGAGGCATGGAAACTCGCACTCGCCGGACACGCCCAGAGATCGCTCGCACCGGATCTACTTACCTGAAATATATTCGATCTCACATACATGCAATGCGATGATCTTCTGCACGTGGTGAGGCCGAGCCGAAGCGTAGGTCGTAATCGGATCACGGCTTCGTCTGCAGATCCAGCTTCATCGATTGCGTCGCAATATTCCGTATTAGTTGTGTGAAGATATTCAGCCGTGGTCGATGGCTAGCTGATAGGTAGAATAGTCGTATGTTGAACTGGAAGCTGTGCCGAGGTTTCTCGAGCGACGTCATCTCGGCACGAGTTGAAAACATCTATGTACGTATTATCTTCACGAACATTCTCCGTATAAACAAGAAAGCAGAAAACCAGAAACTCGAATCATAGATCCGATGAAGACGACCCCCGCAAATCACCCCTCGTACACCATTCTCGCATGAAACCGTCTTGGCATCGAGGTTTGTATCCCGAATCCCACACAAACCGGTTTTTATATATCCGTAACTCTTCCCGCCATCACTTACCACAGGAACACAAACCCCGACAGGTTACACTCTCACAAACCCGCGTATCGTCCATCACCGTTACGACGATGACGTCCATCGCGGCTGTCCCTCTCACAACTCCCTCACACAAAGCTCTCATAAATCTGCATCGCACGATCATTTCAAGCACTCCCAGACTTGAATAGGTATGAAAAACCAGGAAACCAACCATGCACCCCTGAATCCATCATCCATGGCGCGTACTACCTACCCTCCCCTGCCCTCGTCAACTAGATCTTAGATGGAGGGATGGCGTGCCGTTCCGCGCCGCACCCGGACCAAAAATCCCCCATCATGCCAAAATGTACCTCCTGTTCTCATACACATATTCGCAATACCTAAACCAACCCTTATCAAATTTTATAGGTAGGAGGTGAATGAATCGCAGTATACTCACGATAGCATAATTACCCAGTCAATTCGAACAGCGAAACAAACCTGCATTCTACAACATACGTGTCATTGTCATTAGCGGTTCGTAGACTTTAGCGGGTGGCTCTCCCGCTAAACAGGACGGGGCGAGTATGTATGCTGTCGCATTGTCGCTTGCAAGCGCTTGTTAAACAAGTTACTTCGCGGCCCGAAGCAAACTGTCGAGTTAGGCAGCTTTCGGAGATAAAAGATCGGGATTGAGGGGTTCACATCAGAGTCCAGACAAAACCATGTAGGTAATCCGTAATCGAGATAGATTCATGTCGAGCAACACCACGTAAGAATGCGGAATGTAGCGACAGGCATTCCAATGGATACCGATAACTCCTTACACCTGTCTTTGCACTAGTACCACGTTATCGTCGTCCATCCTGTCTGAGAGAAGCCATTCATCATAAACTTGAGTCTAGGTAGTGCGGGAAGTAGCAGCAGCAAAATTCTACCTACATGCGCGCAAGACAAGAGCAAGGCAACTAACTAGTAAAGGGGCTGTCTTCGTGACTTCATCTACCGGCGTGCCCAGTCTAGTGGCATCGCCGTCGAGTGAGCACCACCATCGGGAGGGCCCTGACATGACTACGCGTTCGAGCTTCCCACGTGTACGTTGATCGAACAGTCATTCGTATGCAGAGAGGAGTCAAAGTTGGGGGTATCTCAAGTAGTGAAAGCGTAGTTGACAAAAGTGAATTAGTATCCCGCCGTCGTCGGTCGTCATGGACAGGCGGTTGTAGTATAACGTCTTATACCATATCAGGTTTCCGAGCTGACCGTCGCACCGTTAAGGTACTGCTTCAGCGTCTCTTCGTCGCGAATCGGCGCAAAGTACGGGTGCGCCATGGCCTCTTTGGCCGTGAGACGTTCCTGCTCCCTTGTTAGTCACGGAATCAAGCAGCCCAACAGACGTGGATACGGGGCATCAAACCTGGTGATCGTATCGCAAGAGCTTGTCCAGGAAGTCAATCGCCTCATTGCTGACGAAGCGCTGGTTCTCGGCATTCACAAAGCTGTGCCAGGGCTTCTTCTGGAAACGGGCCAGAATCTCGTCGTACTGCGGGTCGAGATCGATCTCATACTTATCAAGGTAGTCGAACAAAGCATCAGTGCCAAGGACCTTAGCAATCTTGACGAGCTGATCAGAGTTGCTGTTTCCGTGGAAGAATGGCTCTTTTCTAAAGATCATCGACGCAAACATGGCTCCGAGACTCCACATATCGAGACTGTAGTCGTACTCTTGGAAGTCCACAAGGAGTTCGGGACCCTTGAAATAGCGAGACGCAACCTGTTCCACTGATCAGCCAACCTGCATCAATCCAATCAATCATGTGATGCAATCCGTCTTATCGCACCCCTGTCGCAAATGCAAGGGACGAAAGGCTGCGTCTTGGTGTTGGTACAGGGGAGGCGGGTGAAGAAAACGTACGCGCACATTGTATTCCGTGCCAGGATGGTAGAATTCAGCAAGGCCCCAGTCGATGAGACGTAACTAGGCATCACTGTTAGCGATCGCACTTTGTATCTGCAGTACTACCCTCGAAATATACCTTTCTGTTCTCATGATCGATCATAACGTTATGAGGTTTTACGTCTCTGTGCATGATGCCCTTGCTGTGGCAGAAGTCGAGGCCCTTGAGGAGCTCGAAGATGTAGTATCGAACATCGATATCGTTGAACTTCGGATAGAGGCTTCGGAAGTCCGTATTGTTGACATACTCGAAGATAAGAGATGGAGTCTTACTCTGCAACGTGCAGCGTCAGTACGAAATCATCTTGGCCATCGCATAATCTCAGGTGCCACCTAGCCTGGCGAGACGAACGCCAGTCGGCATTGAGCAGGAGGAAAAACATACCTGATTGTCTCTAACAACGTCCAAGAGCGCAACAATGTTCGGACCGCCAGACAGATTTTGCAGAATTTTAATCTCCCGCTTAATCTTCTTCTTCTTAACAGGCTTCAGAACCTTGATGACACACTTCTGGTAGTTGGCGACGTTGATGCCTTCGAAGACCTCCGAGTATTTGCCACGACCTGGATTACAACAAGGCAGGTCAATATCACGAGCCGGCCGATGGATAGATGCCTAAGATCCAATCACGACGTACCAATTTTACGGACGACTTCGTAGTTCTCCAGGACACCCCAGCCTGCACGCACGCATTGGTTAGCGACGCTTACTCATTGGGCCACCTCACTCCTCCCGAACGCCAGCCATATGGACAGAATGCCAGCGGTTGAGAGCAGACACGGGATCTCGCTCGCATGGCAGCCGGGTATTGATGGAACTTACTGATGTTCACGGCATCGTAGTCCCAGTAGCTTCGGGGGAGGCTCTGGTTGACCTCGGCGTAGACACGCGCCATGATGGATGAGTACGTTCGGGCGTGGTTATCGATGTCTAGTCAGGCCGCACGTCTGGATGGAGGAGGGAAGGGAAGAGAAAAAGAGACGAAGAGGACGAGACGCAGGGCGAGAAAAGGATAAGAGACAGACGAATCAGAGAGCGCCAAGATGACGGGATCTCAGTCACGATTAACAAACTACTGCCCCAATGATGATTGGCGAAGCAGCCGGTGAGGCTGTTCTGAAAGACGATACGACGATAAGTAGTGGTGTTGGTGTACGAAGTAAACTGCCCCAGTGGGCGCGAGCAGGTTTACTGGCAAATCGCAGTGGAAGAGAGGATCGAGGTACGAAAGGCCGTCTTGATAGCCCGACCCTGCAGCGGGTTATGTAATGCCAGCGGGGTTACATGGAGTGTAAGGTTAGGCCCCGGCAGAACTCCGGCAGTCGCTCTCTAGCGGACGTTTGTACGACTTGGACGCGGCGCTGCTGGAAGTTGCGCTGCCTCAGTAAGTACACAGTTCTGATCTCATGATGTGCACGGTGCGGACCAGCCTGAGTAACCTCAACATTCGGATCCATGAAGGAGCGATTCGACATACTCACTCTAGTACGGAATATGTACTCTACTCTGCTACACACATCTTGGGTTCTGGAAGGTGCTGACTTTACACTATACGAGCAACTACCCTTTTCGAATAAATTGTCGGATATGATAGGCGGAACTTCGGAATAAACACTGACATAGCAACCGAGGATGCCTACGTAACGGCCTAATAGTAAGGGAACGAACGGCTCGCAGGCTAGCGGGAGGGAATCCGGCCCTCAAGCCGTTACAGCACATGCAACTTCGAGACAGATCAAACAGCTTCTCAAGCAGGGAGATAAACATTCTTCTTTGTATGTTACAGACAATCTTTATCTGAGATGAGTCAAGAATTCAACGAGATTCCTGTCGTGCTCTATGGGCTTCTTGCGACGTAAAACATCAGCCTATATCCCAATTCGTGCATACAGCAAATGCAAGCAACGATGCCTTGTTTCCAAGGCAACATCTGGGGATAAACACTCTTCGTGCATCCAGCATTGTGTAGTAGGTCCCCTGCAGTAGGAATGACTCGCCAGTCTGGGCGATTACGGATCATGGTCTGCTTCGCCCCTTGTAGAACTAACGAGGGGCCCAGAGGCCTCCCTTCGAGGCGTTTCTATTATAAATCCTGGAATTGGAGTTAGCTTCTACCGGTGCATCTGAAATATTGGATAAGATCACGGATGACGTTGCTTTCAGAGAGAAGATTAATGTCTCGACATGTGCCGTTTACGAAACCCACAAGGGCTAGCTAGGCCAACACCGAGCAGGTCGCACGACATATCCGACTAAGGATGACGATACAAAGGTTTTCATCATGTGAACAAACAAGAGAGAGAAAGTAGAAGAATCACTGACCTGCGTTATCTGTTCCAAGAGCAACTCGTACGAAGTTCCCACAAGAAAGAAGGCTTGCGTGAAGGGATATGATAATACAGCAGCATACGATAACAACCGACGATTCTCAGTCATCGTAAGAGATCTGCTTCCGCTGCGTAGCTGAGGCGGCGCCATGGCCAGCAGGCTGCTCAGCGTCATCGTAATACAGGCTGTCGACGCCAGCCTCAACAACATCCCACGTCCGCTTGCGCAGATCTGGCTTCTTCTCCGGCTGGAACTTGTGGTTCTCCCTTTTCTTCTGCCTAGCCCGTTGCCTCTTCTGACGTCTGATATCAGCTTTGGTCAACACCGGCTTCTCGGTGTCGATCTCTCCCTCCTCGCTTCCCTCACCATCCTCATCCATGGCGTCAGACGGTGCGGAGGTCTTTCCATCCTCCTTATCAGGTTGGTTGACGGCAGACTCGGCACCATCCACTGGGGCCGACTTCGACGAAGCTTTCGCCTCAGCACGGCGTAGCGCTTCCATCTCAGAATGACGAAAGATGGCGATTTGTTCGTCCGTTAGCGTACGCTTCACGCCATCGGGATAGTATCCCAGTCCGTCATCTTCATAGTCGTCCACATCCTCGTAATCCTGATAGCCGTAGTCGGTGTCAGAATTCTGGATCTGGGCCGAGTCTGGTCGCAGGAACTCGGACTCGAAGAGACCTAAGGCATCGTTGCTGAAATGCGTCGCATGGAACTCTTCGATGTCTGCCTTGCAAGCTGTCAGTCTCGACTGTAAGACGCATAAGTTCCGTAGAGGCTGGATCGACGTACCTGCGATACTTCTGGGACTCTGAACGTAGGCACATGCAGAGCAGCAGACATTGTGTAGCCTCCGTGCTCGCTCGCGGATAAAAGGTTATCAGATGCTAGAGCAGGGGTGAAAAGAAGATGGGGACTGCAAGCAAGTGTACGCGCTAGGCGCGTAGTGTGGTGTGTCACTACCGTTACAGTGTATAGCACACGGTACAGGAATCGTACTAAAACCATACATGCAGAACTCGATGCCCCTTTATCATGCAACTAGGCAAAATACCTAGTTATACGAGATTACAGTTCAAATACAGTACGAATACCGTGTGCACTGCCTCCTTTCTTTCCATCAAGGTGTCTGCCATAGTACTATGGTTTTAAATGTTACGAGGCACAGAACAAGATAGTATTGCTGTGACTCAAGGGTCAAGCTTTCGGTTTCAAAGCCGGAACCATGTTGTGTCAGGACATGAGAAGCACCATGAGTAAATAGCTGCCAATGGATTCCGTACTCATACTCTTCAATCGTGGGCAGAAACCAGGCAGGTATTGGTAGGTATATACTAAGGTCTGTCCATGAAAGAGAAGGCATGTTGTCTCCTTCATAGATATCATAATTCATGTTCTCGTGTTCATCATAAAAACTAACGACTCCCAAACAAGCATCGGAAGCAATCGTGACGCATTAAGGGTAAAGCCACGGAAGAGAAATACCATCAATGGCCTCCTCCCGCCATCGAGTCGTGCCATAGGATAAGCAAACATGCGACACAGAAGACCCATGCCTGTGGATAAGTTTAGGGAAATGGTATTCGGTAGGCGTAATGGGCTCTGGCGTACTAACATGAAGTGCGGGAAGATCCGTCTAATCATTCAGCTCGCGCTCAGAAGGGCCAGGGCACTCTGGAAGGCCTTAACTACCTCGGTAACTAGCATGACATGTCAGAAATACTCATGGCAATCCGTATCTTCGTCCAGTTGAAATGCTTACGGTGCTGCTTTTTCTGAGATAGCGACTGTTCGGAGAGCCGAACGTATCGCTCGCGCGTCTGCAACCTATGTGGCGTCAAATATTTAGAACAGGGGTTCCTCAAAAGAAGAAATTTAAAGCCATTCGTAGTCCAGACCGACCTTTTCACCGCTCGCTCATTATCGTGAGTTGAGGACGCAGAGGCCCAGATATTGAAGTACTGACGGCAGTAGTCAGTGAGTGATACTATGCCGTTGCCAAGACGGGTGGACGCGTCGCACCTTGACCAGTTGCTCGAACTCCTCAAGCATCTGCCTCTCCTTCTCATCTGCCTCCTGCAGAGCCTTCTCATAACGATCCTGGAAGTCTTCCCAGTCGAAGGCAGCAAGATGGCCTGGGCTCAAGGTGTCAGATCTGTCGCTCCGGCGCTTCGCTGTTTCAGGGGTCTGAACGCGGCGCTGTTGCTGCTGGTCCCGGGGATGTGCCACATTGTGACCTTCACCAGCTGATAAGATCTGAGTATCGGAAGGTGACTCAGGCGACGCCTGGAGATTTAGTCTAATAGTTTCCTCGGGAGGCGTTGGTGTATAGTCACCCATCCGGGTAGGTGGCTCGACCATCATGGACTGGTCCAGCGCAGCACGTTCCGGCGTGTGGGGGGGCTTTTCGGGAGACATAGTCCTTGGAGTTGTAGACATTTTGGAGGCTAGATTTCTCTTCGACTCTGATTTATGGAAAATTGGAATGCGATGAGTGCCTTACGCAGGTATTCCCGTATTCCCGTACAGTATACACGCTACAGCTAGGCAGATGAAAGACGAGCGGTTGAGTGGAAATACCTGTGAAATTGAGCGTGCCACCAGTGATCACAGTGTGAGCCGATCACATTGACATGCTCGTGGGACATGCGAAGTGAGACAAGGGAGATCCCCGTCTCGCAGACGACAGCCGACAACCGACTTCGAAAGGGTTACCTACTTGATTGGCGTTGAACTTCAAGACGAATTGGCTAATGGGATCGCTGAACCAAGATGCTCACAGTGACTGGTAAGCAGTGGTAGGTAGCTGGTAAGACCTTGGGAGCCGGCACTGAGTGAATTGTGCGGCAGTTGTCGTGATAAAAAGTTGGTTTCCAGGCTGGACTCCGAACTCCAGAAGCAGCCCGAGCGACAGCGCCAGTGACAAAAGGCTTGGCGTGCATTGGCGCAGGCATATCGGTTAACTAACTATCCGGAAAAGGCAAGCCGATAAACCCGTTAACGCGGCGAGTCCCGAACCGGCCTAGCGCAGCTTGGCGCTGGTTAGATCATCCGCGAAAACCCACCAAAGCCCACTGCCTAAACGTCACACAGCGAAGCCGGGCTCTTGTAACTTGCATCTTCTTCGTTCATCCATTTCCATGCTGTCTCGTGCTTCTGCTGGAGTCCTGTGCCTTGTGCCTCGTGCCTGGCGCTTCGCATGTCACGTCCAGTCAACGCATGTGACTGATGACTATCACTCGTTTTGACACAAGCACTTCACGACAAGACTGTACGAAATAATACCTACCTACTAATCACAAGCAAGTCACGAGTCGTCCCCCCATCCCGGTCCGAGTAATAGAGCCATCCCACCTAATGAAGCCTCCGACTCGCTCCAACTTGCGTCTCACCAACCAGGAAACACACCGTTTTCCATAAACCACATCTAACCGCACCCTGTCAACCTTGCTTTCCGCCCCCTCGGCCTGCATGTATTAGATTCGATACCCCATACGCCACTCGAGATGAACTGTGACATTTGCCAGCGGGCACACCACCCGAGACGCCTGCCATTTCTCTGTGCCGTCGATGCGAGAAATTTACTCTATGAAGGACGTGTTGCCAACGTCAATCTCCACATAGAGAGGGAGGCGAATGAATCGCGCGTGAACAAGCACCTGTCCGACAACGAAATCACGTCGTCCTCGAGTTCATCCCAAACATCGCGCGCCTACATCGAAAATTGCACGTCAGAGGAATACCAGGCGAAAGAAAGGACTGAGCGCATAATCGCCACGGCCGACAAGCTGCGCGACGAAGTAGCAGCTGCCAAGAAGGCGATCGAGGAGAGACGCGCCCTCGTTGCGCGCAAACGATCCAACATTACTGCTGCTTCCCAAGGCATTGCTCGCCGGAGCAAGGCAGTCGAGGATGTCAGAAAGGCTACCAAAATGACAAAGTACTCGTGGGACCGAGACTACGAAACCATGTCGCATCACAAAGCAGGCCTTTGTATGGAAGTGGCCAGGATCTATCGGCTGCAACGCGTGCGGCGCGCGAATCCGGTACGCTTCGAGTACAAGATTGGAGGCATCGATGTCGTCGACCTGCAAAATATGAATAGTACGACCATCCCTATTCTATTCTATTCTATTCCCTTGCTTGGCCTTTTGGCTCATTACACTACTAACAGTCCTAAAGGTATTCAGCCAGGACTTCTATCGGCGTCTCTCAGTCACGTCACTCATCTCTTATACCTCGCATCGCATTACTTGGGGGTTCGTCTCCCGGCGGAAATCACCTTGCCTCACAACGACTACCCTCGGCCGACCATATTCTCCTTGAGCTCTTCCTATCAACACGGAGAAGTAGCTTTTCCCGGCTCAGCACCCATCCCTCCGGATTCGCGTGATCTCCAGTTCGCCAACGTTCCGTCCCCAAGGCCCCTCTTCGTGGATAAGCCCCTTACAGCGCTTGCTAAGGAAGATCCGGCGACTTATAACGCCTTCTTAGAGGGAGTATGTCTCCTCGCCTACAACATCGTCTGGCTGTGCCGAACGCAAGGTGTCCCAGTGGGTGATAATGGCAGCCATTTCGATACGTTTGCGGGCATCGGCCGAAACATGTATAACCTACTCATCGGCTCGTCTCTCCAACGCAGTCCCCAACAACCAGCCGAGGATGTCGAAGACGAGGGCGTGCCCAATGAGAGCAGCGAACCCTCCGAACTCGGCAAGGGCGCGCCTCGAATGGGACAATACAGCCACGGCAGCGCACACACTTTCCTCGGCAACGCCGCCGGAAACGACCTCATACGCAACTTCAAGCTGCCGAACCCGGTCAAGCTCACGGACAAGCTGAAGTCTAAACTGAATCAGGTGAATCATGAGAACTCCATTCCGGAATGGGAAGTCCTCGAAGATGACGCTTGGATGCCCGACGATGCCGATGACGGCGTTATGGTTGGCCGTAAGCCGAGAGCCAGCAATCATCGGTCTACCGCCGGCTTCGGCTTTGAGAGCTATATGAGTGTCAATACCGTCCAGAGTGATGGCTTCGGTGGCGATAATACTGGTCCCAAGGGTAAGGAGCAGGAAAGGGGCGAGAAGAGCTCGAATGGCTGGACTAAGATCAAGCCTAGATGAGCCGAGTGCCACATCAGAAGAGGGTATTCATGGAAGAGGTCATAACATAGGTAGCTAGCACTTGAAATCAAGCCAAGTTTACAAGAGCATAATACCAAGCATGAACCCGTCACTTCGTCGTCTACTATTACTTACTTGTGTTTGCCTTACATCTGTCTAGCTGATACGCTAACTATCCTAGTCTACACGATTCTCATCTTCCTCACCGTCCATCACAACCCACTCCAATTTCAACCATCGAGCCGCCTTTTGAACCAGCCTCAGTCCTCCCTATCCCCGAACACCCCCCACTCTTCGCCCCGAGTGAACCCCATCCCTTATCCGCGAAACGCGTCCTTGACCTTGAGTCATCACAGCATATCCCGTCTTCCTAGCTAGTAAGTAGTCAGTTGTTAGATTTAGATCACACCAATTCCTCTGCTGCCGCACTTATCGCCGTCACTTCACTGCCTTCATCTCAACCAACCCCACGAGTCTGCACTCAAGTCGGTCGGCAAGCCAAGACAGCGCAATCTAAACTCATTAGCAACGAGCGTGTCATCGTCTTCTTCCTCGCACCCCCAAGAAGAAACTTCGGCGCATGCGATGAAAAAAAAACTTTGAATGCTTATTCAAAGGAAAAAAGAACCACTTCTGGAGAGAGTGTGTTGCTTTTATTTTTTTTTTTTTGTGGCTGGGTACCTACCTAGGTAGATACGAAAGCATGGGGAAGAGATCTCACTTGTGGTTTACCTGCTTAGGAGGAGACTGCTCGGTCCTCTTCGCTTGAAGAGGGGCGATATTCCAAGAAAGAAAGAAAGAAACACTGGGGATGAGGCGTATGGTGCGAAACATTGGGGATAGGTGTGATTAGCCCTCCCCTTACCTGCTTAGAGGAGGAGGGTAATATGAGTGTCTCTTCCCTGAAGGGCAGAGATATCCAAAAAAAAAGAAGAAGAAAAAGAAGAAGAAAAAAAGACGGAGAAACACAGTCGTGTCTCTAATCATGTTGGTTAAACATGCCAAAACTCACTTTAAGAAGACTTCATGTGGTGTTTGGTTCAGCAAGGTACTAGAATTACATAGCAAAGGTGGAGAGTAGAGATAGTAGAAACCACGGCAAACCTATGATCGTCCTCACACTTGTGTCCATATGCGACGTTCCTTGAGATCGCACGGGATGGGGCCAGCTGCTGCTGGCAGTCTGGAGTCGAGTTAGCAACGACATGAGAGAGGAGGGTAAGTCAGACATACCTTGAATATGAGAGCCCAAGTGACATCAAGAGGTCATTACTCTCTTGGTATCGGTGGAAACAATTGGTATTAGGAGGCCATTACTCTCCTTCATGTCGGTGACCACATGTCGCCTTGCGATATTCTGTGGCCCAAGAAACGTAGTAGTAATGCGATATTGTATGAGATCGCATGGACGGTGTCAGCATTGGCTGACAATCTGCAATCAGGAGTTAGCGACGACTATAGCGATTAGGTGTAAGTCATACATACCTTGTAATGGATGGGCATATTGTTGATGAAAAAGGTGGATAAAACAATTGAGATCAAGAGGCCATTACTCTCTCGATGCCGGTGACACCCCTAGGAGGCGCAGAATGTTGAATCAAGATGGAATGATTCTTCTGCGCAGGGTAAACAGAAATTTTGAATGCGTTGGTTGAATGATGCGATGTGCTGAATGTTATGACATGCGTGCGTTGGGTAGATTTCGCATAGTATGTTCCGCCAGAAAGATTGTTGTAACGAGAGCATAAGATAGTTATTTCATCAGCGTATACCAGTCTTCATTGTTTTGGGGTCCCTCCGAAGACCAGAATTTGGAGCCCTCCTTGTGCTTCTTACTCTCAACTAGGGAATCTCGAGAGTAGATAAATGATCATGGAGATTGGCACAAGGGTGGCTCTTCAAAATGGGTCAGGCCGATGCTCGACTGTTGGTAAGAAGGAGTGTGTCGGCTGTCGACTATTGGAACTTAGGGAAATAGTCAACAGTCGACTGTGATCGGCCATAGGTCTGGTTCTTTGGTAGAATGTTTGGGACGATAATGAAACCTCAGTCTCGCTCAGACTGATCAAGGGGAACCATCTTAGCCAGGTATGTGTAGTATATTTTTGGGAGAAAATATACCACTCTTTCGCAGACGAAGAAGAGACTCGATGGCTAGCTGTGGCAGGGCTAGACGAGATCTTGTTGATACAACGATAATAAGGGGCGGGGACGAACCTCTCTCACCCAGAAGAAACTCGATAGCCAGCTGTGACGGGGCTAGACAAGGTCTTGTCGATACAGCGGCAACAAGGGCGGGGACGAACCTCTCTCACCCATAATAAAAAGACCGATGGCTGGCTGTGACAGGGCCAGACTATATCGTGTCGATGATTCGATAATAAGGGCGGGGACGAACCTCTCTCACCCAGAAGAAACTCGATTCCTGGCTGTGACAGGGCCAGACGAGATCTTGTCGATAAAAAGGGCGGGGACAAACCTCTCTCACCCATAATAAGAAGAAAACCGATGGCTAGCTGTAGCAGGGCTAGACGAGATCTCGTCGACACGTCGATAATAAGGGCGGGGACGAACCTCTCTCACCCAGAACGAAGGAGATAGACTCAATGGCTGGCTGTGGCAGGGCCAGACCATATCTAGTCGACAAGTCGATAATAAAGGGCGGGGACGAACCTCTCTCACCCACAATAAAAAGAAGAAACTCGATAGCTAGCTGTGACGGGGCTAGACGAGATTCTGTCGATACATCGGTAATAATAAAAGGGCGGGTACGATCCTCTCTCACCCATACGAAGAAGATAGACTCGATAGCTGGCTGTGGCAGGGCCAGACGAGATCTTGTCGCCATACAATAATAAAGGGGGGCGGGGACGAACCTCTCTCACCCACAAGGGATCTTCGCGGCTTGGGTCAGGGAATAAAGGATAGGTACGGAAAAATAATAAAAGAAAATATGAAAACACCGTGGAAAATGCTACGGTAAACTCCCTGGTCTAGGACCAGTCGGCGGCCGTTCAGCAAGTCCATACGCCAAACAGGTCCGTCTGCGAAGACAAAACCCGACACTGCTGCTTCTAACCCTTCGCTCACAGAGTTCCTCGGGATCTTGGAAGCAAACTTCTCACCTTTCACCCCGTAGGGTTCCTGGGGGTCATCGAAGCGATATACAACGAGTCACCAACATGCCGTAGAACTTGCCGGTTAGCCCTTCCCAGACACCCAGTGATCTTTCGATACTGAGGCTGGGTCGAAGTTAAGCGCGACGAAGATCTTGACAAGGCATAAGGTCCATCGAGATATCAAACAGTGGGCGGCCAATGCTCTGAAGTAGATGGTCTTTCGAGAAGGTGGACATCGAAAAGTCCACTAATGCCATAGTAACTTGCCGGTCAGCCCTCCTCAGACATCCAGTGGGCTTTTCGCAGGAACTGCTACTTGCCACACTGGCTCCGACTCGAAGCATGAACGCGACGAAGAAACTAGTAGCAAACATCAATCGAAAGAAATCAGGCCCGGGGGGAAGCCGATTAATCCACAACAGAAACATTGGCGGCCGAAATGAGCAATCTTGTCCGTCTTCCCACAAGGGGATTCCTAGGACATAATAAAAATAATAATAAGACCAATCGTGGCCCGGGGGGAAACCCCGACTGGTCATATTAAGACTCTCACCAAGCCAGAAGCGAGGTTCGAGTCTTATAGAATGCTCAAAACGGCCCAGTGTACATAAAATCAAAGAAGAGATAGGAAAGAGGGGGGAGGAAACGGAACAACTCAGGAAGATGGGCATTGGACTCATGCACCCCGAACCCAGAAAAGAAGAGATCCCTTAGCCAGACAGAAGTCTACTCCTCCTCAGAAGGATTGGACTCGGCGGCGTCCTGTGCAGCTTTTTGGGCCGCTTCAGCTTCGGCAGCTCTGCGAAGGCGAGCAGCTGCGCGGGCGTCTTCAATTGCGTCCATAGCCTCGCGGTCAAATCTAGCTGCGGCAGCTCTCCGCGCAGCCAAATCTGACTGCACAGTCTGCTGCTTAGCTTTCGGCTTAGCTTTCGGCTTAGCTTGCTGCTTGGCTTGCTGCTTGGCTTTCGGCTTAGCTTGCTGCTTGGCTTGCTGCTTGGCTTGCTGCTTAGCTTGCTGCTCAGCTTGCTGCTCAGCTTGCTGCTCAGCTTGCTGCTTAGCTTGCTGCTCTTGCTGCTCAGCTTGCTGCTTAGCTTGCTGCTCTTTCTGCTCTTCTTCAGCTTCGAAAGCCAGCAGCATAGCCTCGGTCTTCTGCCGAATTCGCTCCCGAGAATCAGCTTGAGCTTTCTGCGCAAGTTTCTTCTCGCCTTCGTCTGTCAACCTTTTGAGCTCTTCCCATGCATTAGTAATGGGGCTCACGGATGCCTTAGCATTCTTGGAGGACGACTTTTTGGAGGACGACTTCTTGGAGGACGCAGGCGTCTCGGCCTTCTTGGAGGAAGCAGGCGTCTCGGGCTTCTTGGAGGACGCAGGCTTCTCGGCGGTCGCCTTCTTTTCCTGCTGAGCGCGCTCTTTCGATAATCGGTGGCTCTTCATTGCGCCAGCAATGGAACGCGACGATGCCTGAAGCTCCTCAACGCTCAACTTCGTGGGTGCTTCGACGGGAGAGCGGTCCGAGGCTTCTTTTTCAACGGGCTTATAATTGGCAATACCAGAAGCCGCAATGAACTTGGCGTTCTCTTCCTGGGCTTTCCTCCAAGCTCTGTCCATGCTCTCCTGCTCCTGGTCGGTAAACTCCCCGCGTATCTGCCGGGCCACAGAGGCACGAAGGACGGCGTCCTGGTCCGGGATGTCAATATCATCGGGACCGGGAACATGGCCAATACCCATGGCCATTTTATTCCGATTTATAGCGTCCCAGTCCGCTTTCATCTTCTCCTCCATGAGGTCCTCATCAAGGGCGGACACGTTTTCTTCTCGCAGCGCCTGCTCCAGTGCAGCGTTCTTCTTATTCAGTCGACCCAATAGGTGGTTCTTGGGGGCCTTGGGCTTTCTTCGCCCCCTATTCATGGGAGCACTGGGTGGAGGGATTGGAGGAACCGGTGCAGACGGGGCAGGAGCTGGAGCTGGAGCAGGAACCAAAGCAGGAACCGGGGCAGGAACCGGGGCAGGAACAGGGACAGGAGCCGGGGGAGAAACCGGGGCAGGAACAGGGACAGGAGCCGGGACAGGAGCCGGGGCAGGAACAGGGGCAGGAACAGGGACAGGAGCCGGGGCAGGAACCGGAGCAGGAACAGGGACAGGAGCAAGGAACTTGCTGTCAAACTTAGGAGCCATGTTGGATGGGGCCGTGGCCTCATCAACAGGGGCAGATACAACAATAGCTGGTGCAGTCTGCCCAACAGGTGCAAAAGTTGCGGGACCAGATGCGCCGTTGTTGACAGCAGCAGCCTGAACAGGACCGGCAAAGTTCTCATCCTCAGGGTTCTCCAGTTGACATTTTTTCAACGAGCCACATATCTCGTCCATCACGCCCTGGTATTCGGGCTCAACCGGCGGACTAAGACCCGAGTCCCACCACCAATCCATTTCGATTGGATATGACGTTACGAGGGCCGGAGGATAGACCGGAATTAAGGGTGTCTGAGGCTCCTGAGGCTCCTGAGGCTGCTGAGGCTGCTGAAAGGCAGGCTGCTGGAAGTCAGGCTGCTGCATGACTGGCTGCTGGAAGTCAGGCTGCTGCATGGCCTTTTGCTCCATGAGCTGCTGCTCCATGAGCTTCTGCTGCATGAGCTGCTGCTCCATGGCCTGTTGCTCCATGAGCTGCTGCTGCATGGCCTGTTGCTCCATGAGCTGCTGCTCCATGAGCTTCTGCTGCATGAGCTGCTGCTCCATGGCCTGTTGCTCCATGAGCTGCTGCTGCATGAGCTTCTGCTGCATGAGCTGCTGCTCCATGGCCTGTTGCTCCATGGCCTGTTTCTGCATGAGTTGCTGCTCCATCACATGCTGCTCCATGGCCTGTTGTTGCATGAGCTGCAGCTGCATTGCAGGCTGTTGCGTAAAAGTTGGCTCGATCACAGGCTGCTCCATAACTGGCTGCTCCATAACCGGCTGTTGCATGACCGGCTGCTGGGGAACAGCTGCCGGGATGAAGACCTCTTCGACCGGAACTGGGGCCACAGACTCCTGGACCGGGACTTGTACCACAGGCTCCTCTGCCGGAACTTGGACCGCAGCTTCCTCTACTGGGGCTGAGACCGCAGCTTCCTCTACGGCGGGCTCTTGGGGGGCAGGCTCATCAACCGTGGGCGCTGGGGGCTCAGGGTTTGGGTTGGCAGTGCATGGCTGCTCCACACGAGGGGGGCGGGAGGGGGGTCTCGAAAGCCAAACGGTTTCGGTTGGCATAGAACGGGCCCTCGCGGCGAAAAAGGGGCAGACGTCTGGCCATCGCTTGACGAGCCTCCTAAGCCTATCAAGGAATCAGGTGTCAGTAGGAAAGCATACAGAGGGGGATGGGGTAGTCAAAGAATGTCAGACACTCACATCGTGTTCGCGTGCCTCGCGGGCCAACCTCTCGCGGTTAAGCGCGTCTCGCCATTCTCTGGCTCGAATTGCCGCTTGGCGGGCTTCCTCCTCCTCTTTCGCCCTTGCCGCTTCTTCCCTCATCCGTATTCCGGCCCGGTATTCTTCATTTCTTTTCCGCCAATAAGCATTACGCTCATTTGTCCTTTTCTCAAGCTCCCAACTGGGCTCCCATCTCCAGAATAGCCAGCAGGGAAAAGGGTCGTAGTTGCGAAGGCAGTACCAGATACAAACCGTGGTCCAAAGGGCGACAAAGTCATAGACTCGCACCACAAGACGAAACAGTCCCACGATGATGACTTCGAGATAGTGGGCTGCGATGCCGATTGGTGCAAACCAATCAACCGCCTCCAAATCAGAAGGCCACAGCGACCAAGCCGAACTGGTAGCCCAACTGATAAACGAGTTCAATGTGACGAGCCCTGGCCATTGTATCGCGGATACAGATGGGTACATGACCACAGTGAGGGATAGCTCGCCCAGAAGGAAACACACTGACTCCCAACGGAATCCATGGATGATAACCGAAAGAGCCATTCTGCCCACGTAGAAGGACAGTCGACTCCATCGAGTCTTGAGCACCATCCAGGTCTGGAAGACGATGAACAAGAGATACAGCCAGAACCATTCAATGAGAATGAAGCACAAGACGAAGGAAGAAACCAGGAGAGACATGTAACCGATGCGGGCATGTACACGGAACGCGTACGTGACCGCAGAGAGACCGCAAGCAATCTTCAAGAGGGCGTAGTGCTCTGTGGGGTAGACAGGCGTCAGCGATGATCAGAGAGGAAGACGGTTTGGTGATGGGAACTAGCATCGAGAGGGAGATGATGAATACTTACTGCCCAGCCAGTAGGCAAGAAGACCGAGTGCGATGGCGATACCCGCGAAGGTAACAGGGAGGTTATCCATCACGGTGGAAGACATCTGGACGATTGCCTCGGGGGTGGGGATGCCCGCGAGGGCATCGACGACGGCATCCATGCAGCCATCCATCTTGAAAAGATGGTAACTGATGGATGCGTAGGAGGTGTTTTCGTGAGTAGATCACAGATCGCAGAGAGAGAGTGAGCGTGTTTGTGTGCGGTGATTTGAGAAGCGGTAACGATTTTGGCAGAAGCGAAAAAAGTTGTAGGAGAGAAGGAGGAGAAGGGGAGGAGAGTGGGAGAGGAGGGGGCAACTTATAGTCGAGCGAAGGCGGTGAGCGAGCCTGAGTTAGCAGGTCAACTCACTGTAATAGAGGCAGTTAGTGGGCACGAAGCATTGATCAAGTATTCTGCCGGCAATTACTTGGGCGGTGAGCTCTGTTGAGGAAGGAGTAGGCGTGGTTGTTGACGTTTAGGTCAGGTATCCGTGGACAAGGAGGGCGTGACTTCCTACAACGCGAGCAAACATCAACGTGGGTGGCGAGGTACCTTCCTGATTTCAGCCAGAATCACAACCAGAGCAGGAAGGCACATGCTAAGTAGCGGATGTCCATAGCTCAGGGGTCTCTAATTGGCTCTAGGTGGATACAGGATGACTTTCACGACATCAGGCGTCTAGTAAACACGGACCCCCTCAGAAACTTGCCGGCAGGTGCATCCCCAGGCGGTATCTCAAGCACCTGGTCCCTTCATCTAGAACCCTTAACTAGTCCGTAACTGCCCATCCATCACTTACTACTCAGCGTGATTTCCCTCCAAGCAGCAACATTATGCCCGTTGCGAGTTCCCACCGTAACTACCCTATCACTCGCAAGACAAACAGTTGCGGCAGGTCACCTAGTAAAACGAAACACTGTGCATAATATTGAGGGCTTCAGCTATAACGCCAGTTGCTGTGTATCAACTATGATAGCCCTATTGAAGCTGATCAGGGGATACGGGATACCAATAGTTTCTCTGTAGCTGACCACACACTGTACAGAGACCCCCAAGTGCCAACGTCGAGATTAGCAGGTGCGAATCAAGCTGGAGACTCTGAAGCACTGATGCGCTCGTTCACAGTTATGGCAGCTGCCAACCCAGCCACCACGTACCCATCAACGCGTTGTTTGTGCCCATAACGACTCAAAAGAGATACCACGGTACCTTCGTGACTGCCGTGGACAATGGGCATCAAGCTTGCTATCTTGTTATGTGAAAGCCTCAGGTATCGATCTCCTTTGTTAGGTGGTATTGATATCTATTGCAAGCATCTTCCAACCGTGAAAATGTAGTAAGATATGTATCCGACTGCTTTGCTTGTAGTCACGCCGAATCAAGCTTCAAACAAGTCCAAACACTTTCGTCGCCAGACACGCAGGGTCTAGACTTTAAGGGAATCATGACCGGAAACCGAGGGTTATTGTAATAGATCAACCGAGTACACACCAGAGAGAGGGGTATTCACTATTCATCCGGTGCCTCTGTATTTGGAAGCATGGTTGCAGAACGCCGAGATAGTCCGCAATGGAAAATGCTGCGCCCCTTATTATCGCAGAGAGGCAGGACCTAATCAGGCCATTCGCATATCACAAGTTCAATCTGCAAAAATTCATGTTTCGCATGATTATATTGCCTTAGGCTTCAGATTCCACTAGAGAGGTTATTGACTGCATGTAGTGCTACCAGTAGACGCCGAGACCAAAGACCATTCCCACAAGACAGAGCCACATTCCGTCCACCGATTGACCGAAACCGCATCCCCATGAAAACACACAAACGCATGGCATGCTAAACACCCGTTCCCTTGACCCTCCCATCGACACAAAACCTCCCTACCAGAATGGAAATCATGACTCGTAATGGCATTAAGTAGACTCCCAAAGGCGACGGGCCACAAGATTACTTCTGTCCTCGCGCCACCAGTCTCTCATGCAACTCGACGACAACACCGCCCCAAGACTCAACGTCGGCATTCTCCTCCTTGGTGACAACTGAATTTCCAATACGAGTTTCGAGGTACTCGGTAAGCTTGTCAACGATGAACTGTTCACCGTAAACCACACGCGCCCGAGGGACAATCGAAACCTCGACGCCAGTCGGAGTGTGCTGACCCTGCAAGGTAAGCGTGATCTCGACCTTGGTCCTCAACGGGATCAGTAGAAGCATCGATTGAATCACAATGGAAGAGTCCGAGGTGCGAATGACCTTGGTGGGAAAGGTGCAGTTCAGGAGGCGGACGTTGGAGGCCACGTGACATGCCTTGGCCCAGGCCCCACTCACGACCTGAAGCATGGCGTTGATTTTAGTCCGCGCCGGAGGCATGGCGCGCACGTGATCTCGGATGAGCTGAACGAAAAATTCCTTTTCGGGCGATAAAGGCTGCGGATCGCGCTCCCGATTGGCTGCAATGTATTCGAGGGTAACCTGCGAGTCCGAAGCGTTGCCACCACAGAAGGCTGCCACGTCGAACGCAAGCGCAAGGTCTCGCTTGTATGTCATGGTCATGACAGTGCCGGCTACTTTCTTGATAGCCCATCCGTAGCGTTTCTCCAAGTCGTCGACTTTGGCTGCTATCAGTTAGACATCGTCCTGAAAAATAATACAAATCAACGCATGCAGACTGACCTTTCAGAGCATTGACTTCATTAGATGTCCATCCTCGGCATTCCTCGCGTACTTTCTCGGCCTCCTCGATTTCAGCAGTGTACTGCTCCTTTGTCTGTGTTGCCTCGTCGATGCTTGACTCCGTCTCAGCTAACTGCTTTTGCAATTCCGCGATCTTGCGCTTCTTCATCTCGATTTCCGAATCAAGTTCAGTCAGCTCCGTGCGTGCAGCCTGTAGTTCTTCGGGGTCACAATCTGCGAGCTCCTCGGCGGTGGCCTTCAGGTTCTCATGTTCCGTTGACAAGGACTCAAATTTTTCGACGAGGCCAGGAAGAGCAGAGTGAATAAGCTTTTCCTGGTCTTCCAGGAGCTTCTCATCGGCCGCCATATCCTCGGAAATCTGAACAAGGCCTTCTTTGAGTCCGTCCTGAAGCTTCATTCGCCATTCATACCACATAGCTTTGCTGAGCAATCGGGCATGAGTCTTGACATTCTTGAATTGATTGTCCATCAAGGCCTTGAATTCTGGCGTTGCCGACATGTACTCTCGAAACAAGGGGGGGTTCTCTTCAAACGTTTCCGTCTCGATTTCGCGTACAATCCGTCGACCTTCTGAGATGTAATTCTTCAGCTCGCGGCAAGACTGGCAGGAATTAGCAAAATGTCACAGCAAAAACAGTCATTCGAGTATAGTGTTGACTTACATGCTGGTAGAGCTCTAGCATTGGGACTGTGCATGCACCTGCTACAATGCACCGCTCCAACGAGAGGTCATCTGAATCCTGAAGGGAGTCCTTCAGGAGGTTAGGCGCCTGTGTATGTCTCCGTTTAGTAGTGGTCAATTCCATGAACCGGATGCTAGTCAGGTTTAGGAAGTCCTGGAGATGTATCTGCTCTCCATTCTTGTCCGGCGAGCCTTCAGGCGTTGGTGCAGAAATCGTGTCCTGGAAAGTAGATGTCCTGAATGACTGAGCGGGTGCCAAATCCCTGAAATGGCTATTGGGTTGCGGGGAAAACGCCAGGTTAGACCCCTTGTTTGGTGATGAAGCCAAGAAGGGTGCCGTAGCACTTCCAGTCGCTGACTCCAATGTCTTGCTAGTAGACGACATGATCGTCCGGCCCGTAGTCTCCTCTTTCGACGGTGGCGCACGTAGCCGGATATTCTTGACGGGACTGCTCTGGTGGTTCTTCAGGCGCTTAACACCATCTTGAACACCATCGTCGTCGTCCTCGTCTTCGTCCAGTTCAGCAGGTCGTTTACCAAGGAGTCCCATGGCGCTACCAACATGCAGGCTCTTCCGTCCTTTCAACGGGTTTTTCTTCGGAGTCATGCTTAATATCATGTCCTTGAGCGTAGCCGTGCCTTGGTTACCATCTCCATCAGAGTCCCAACCAAGAGCATTAGAGTCAGCCTCTTTGGCATGTTCCTCATGATGCTCACTGTCGACTTCATCCTCCATGATCTGTGGATCTGCGAAACCAACGGCTTTGAGCTTTTCTCGAGGGACAAACGGGCCGGCTGTATCACCAATAGAGCCGCGCCGCTCAAAGATAGCGGCGACCTTCGGCGATCCTAGGCCTGGGCGATCAGCACCGATACCGGAAAGCTGGCGGTTTTGCGGTGTTAGGACAATCCTAGGAGTCGTGAGACCAGTGGTTTGATCTTGCTGGAAAATGGATGACTTAAACAGGCGTTTCGTGACCGAATTGGGCGTGCTAATCTCCGGTAACAGAGTCGACCGTTTTGGCGAGGGCGATCGTCTCTGCGAAACTGGAGTTCGGATTGGACTCGACTGCTGAGGAGTATCAGAGCCTCCCAAAGGAACGCTGGGCTTGAAGAAAGAGCTGCGGCCGGGAATCATGCTTGCTTCCTGATCCATCTGAGTTTTCTCCAAAGGCTCCTTCGAGGGATCCTCAGTCATGCCCGCTGGCTCTCTAAGTATCTGGCCGACTGCTGTAGTCATTTCCATCTCCATGTCCATATCTGCTGTAGCATCTGCCTCATCGATGTGTTCGTCTCCAGGTGGTATGATGCGGCCTAGACCAACAGTCATGTCCATGTTTTCCTCGTCGATATTGGCCAACATGCGGCGAGTCTCCATCACGCCACCCACTGCCGTGGTGAATTCCATTGTTAGATCCTCCTCAGGAAGCATAGAGCCATCATCGTCATTCTCGTTGTCTTTCAAAATGCCACCATGGACTTGGGTTACATCCATGGTCATCTCTTCTTCTTGAGGATCATCCTGGAGGTCATCCTCAAGAATGCCTCCAATAGCCTTCGTCATCTCCATATCCATGGGTGCTGTGGTGTCATCGTTCGCTGGTGGCTTCCCCTGTGCAGGCTTTTTTACCCAGCTGAAGAAGGGAATAGCTTCTTCCTCTTCATCGATCGGCTGCGTGTCTGCTCTTTTTTCCGCCTGTCTGAGAATGTCGTCTAAGGTCTCATTATCATCTTCTGAACGAGGTGACATAGCGGATGCCATGGAAGTTCCAGTCATCTCAAGGTCCATGGTTACTCCATCAGCATCTGAGTCGCTACCAGAATCTGACACCGCAATCTCTTCTATCTCTGTGACACCCTCGTCTTCAGACGCATCTGAGCTAAAGTCGCTAGACGCCATGGTCTCGTCGTGGGGGTTAGGCGCAGACATTGAGCCTGTTGCCTGTGCGGCCAAAGATGAGGCTCTCGTAGAATCGGTTGAGGTGGTTGAATCCGGGAACTCAATCTCGTGAAAAGTGTGCAGGGTTGCCTCAGCAGCAAAGGATACGCGCCGGTTGGCAAGAGACTTTCTTCGTGCTTCGCGCCGATCCTTAATCTCCTTCTCGAGCTCAGCGCGCTCTTTTTCTTCGCGCTCGCGGGCAGCAGCCTGTTGCTCTTCCTCGGTGCGCAGCGCAACTTTAGTTCCAGATGCGGACGGGTCGTCGTTATGGAAAGGATTCGGCAACTTCTCAAGACCTTGAGCTGCACCTGATGGAGGAGACTTTCGAAAAGAGCCTTTGGACTTGTGTGGCGGAATGTCTGGCAGTTGGGGCATCGTCGGTTTGAGAATTGACTTTGGCAGAGATTTGGGGGGTGCCGCCAACGTCTGTTCGCTGCGATTAGTACAGTGGTGGAAGGGAGGTCTTGACTGGCCACAGACCATGCGTCGATTGCCAGAACCTGACTTCAAGACATCAAGGCCACCAGGGCCAATGCTCTTGCTACGCGACTTCTTTCGGCCTGCATTACCGGCCTGGGTGCTAGCTAGATCGACGGTGATGTTCTCTTTCTTGCGGGTGGGTGATTGGCCAGTCGACTTTCGAGGTCGCCGCGTCGACGGCAAAGTCACATCGTCGTGACTAGACATGTCGGCGATGTTGAAAGGCGCAGTACTATGTCAAATGGCAGTGCTAGCAGCTCACGGCGATCGATTGTGTCTGTATATCGATCGGTCTTTGGTTGGATTCGCAAGTCTCACACTGCCTAGGCAGCGCGTCGCATTATGGATAAAAGGCTCGATGGCGCATATAAAATGCTTTGAGACTCGAACACGAATAAAGAAGCCTCCGAGAAAGAGGGGGGGTTGCGATTTGGTGAAGGTGGGCAGGTTGCAGGCAATGATGGATGGGGATCAAGGTTCTAGATGGAGATCGCGTCTTGACGGAATTGTTTGTAAACATGATGCGGGTCGAGGGAGCTACGGATGACTACCACCAGGACTCCACTTTCCTAGGCACATTAGGTGGCCTGTCAAATATTGTCTACTAACCGTCTCGAGATGGGCTAGCACATAGTGGGCTAGCTGACTACTTAAACTCTTCGTATTCGACACTTCAGCGTACATCATAAGTACCACTTCTGGTTAGACACAGGCAGATATGTAGGTAGGTACAGATCACCCACCTCTTTGTGGCTTAATGGCGACCACTTTGTATGTAGGTACCTTGGATATTAGTGAATTACCTTTTCTATATCTGCAAAAGATCAGAAAGAAAATCCATTTTGTTCCTGAATTAATTCTCCCACTATAACATTAAGCAGATATATATCAGGCAGATGTTTAACGGAAAACGTTTAGGAAACATGTGTACGAGTAGGCAGGTGCGGTACCCAAGCCGTTAGGTACCTGGGTCGAAATGGAGAAACCCACTAGCCACAGTCAGCAAGTACAAAGTACCCGCCTGTAAATTATGTTAGCGCCACATGTGGTTGTGCACAAGCGAATTTCTACCCACACAATCTTCAGTTTTTACCCTCCTCCATTTTTTGACTGCGACCCGTTGTCCCGCGATATCCTGACGCCAACCTCAACACCACACGATCCCCGAAGTCACCCTCCCTTGCGACCCCGACAACAATTCGCAAAAATGGCTACCGAGTTGACCGTCCAGTCGGAGCGTGCTTTCCAAAAGCAGCCTCACATCTTCCAGAACTCTAAGACCAAGACGAAGTCTGCCCGCCCAGGTAAATTCCCTTGCCAGCTCGGTCCATGCCGTCAAGAACGTGTGCTAATATAGTGGCGACAGGCAAGTCTGGCAAGGTGTGTAATACATATGCGACGAACGATTAGAACACCCACTTACGTCGAGCAGAGATGGTACAAGGATGTTGGTCTGGGTTTCAAGACCCCCAAGGCCGCCATTGAGGGTTCCTACATCGGTATGTGGAATCCCTGTCACTTTGGAATTCAAACGATGAGATCGATCCGCGACGATTGGGATGGCAAAAGTAGTGCCCAGGGCGATGATGGACGGAGAGGGAGCTGTTTCGAACCATGGCGGTACCCGCGTGGCGCCGGCTGGGAAGGGGGATCGCGTTGCCCTATCGATTACGGGTGTGATATGGAAGCCAAAGACTGATCATTGCCACAGACAAGAAGTGCCCCTTCACCGGCCTCGTCTCCATCCGTGGCAGAATCTTGACCGGTACCGTCGTCTCCACCAAGATGCACCGCACCATCATCATCCGCCGTGAATACCTTCGTGAGTTACTCTGCCCTTCATTTCGCCCTAATACTTGGACCTTCTCGAACCATGGACATTTGACTAACCATCTCTCTTCTAGACTTTATCCGCAAGTTAGTTTGCCCGCGTTTGCGATTTTTGACGAGGAAAGATTACTAAATAACCTGTCCAATAGGTACGACCGTTACGAGAAGCGCCACAAGAACATTGCTGTCCACTGCTCTCCCGCTTTCCGTGTTGAGGAGGGTGACCACGTCACCATTGGTCAGTGCCGACCTCTCAGCAAGACCGTACGATTCAACGTTCTCCGCGTCCTTCCCCGAACCGGCAAGGCCGTCAAGAAGTTCAGCAAGTTCTAAGTTTGGGGACCTTTACGGGCATCGATGGCGTTGTTGCTTCACGTTTCTTCATGATACAGAATTTCGGAACGGGCGGTTCATAGGCTAAAACGGCGGCACAAAGATGCACGCCGGTACTTCTGAAATTCAAAAAGAGAATACCACACCACCACAAGAGTGTCGATGTATTTGATGAAGCCTGGGTGAAATGGCGAGCTAAATTAGCCCTGGTCATTCGTTGAATGGTGGCCAACGGAGCTCAATGAACATCGGGAACAAACAACACTTCGGGAATGGTAGAGTCATGCCCCCTGTGGCATACGCGATATCTGAACACGATTACCCAATGACCATCACTCGCAAAGCACAGTCGCGCAAGTTTCTTCCACGTTTCGTTATCCCCACCCATGGCTGCCCTGGAATCCCAGCCTAAGAGATGGCCCGGTGCAATTTGCAGGGTCTACCGACTTGCGTCTGCCTGCTAAATCTTAGGGATAGCTACGCGGCCAAACCAATACACGAAACAAGTTTAATCCGTACACCTCGGCATCTTAAGAGCGTAGTACATGTTGTTTTCCGTTCTTTGGTTCGAATTGTGCTGCTCGTACGTGACCAAAGCCTGTGAGATGATGTTAGCAGCGAAGAAGCTGCACAGCTAGAGATCGTAAGTAGCCCTCTGGTGATAGATCGCGGAAACACGTGTTTTTGGCGTTTTTATTCCTTTGGCTTGCCCACCTGCACCCCTGACTACAACTTTAACCTGACGTCCATTTCGTGATCCTCGGTTTAAGTAGGAGAGCTTACCTAGATCTTTGGAGGGGCAGCCCATACGGCTTCATTTCAACATGTACATAGACTACTCGTACTTGTGGTCCGTAAACGGCTCCGGTTCGGTCAATTCGTCATCGCACATTTGAAATTCCCTCGGTTTCGCGAAATGAAGAATCACTGTATGCTATATAGAGAGCTTTTCAAGAGTCAGATCCAATTTACAAAATCAAAGGGGGCGCGCTCCGTGATGTAACGCGATCTCGTGATAGATTCATATTGCCTATTTATCTCTTATCGATAAGCACAAAAGCTGTATCGCGACCCCCCCTTGGCTTCGGTGCCTTGCAACGGAGTCAAGCGCATACCTAGATTTCGAAAGTCATAGACGCGCGCATATTGCATCGCAATTCCAAGAAAGGAACGCGGGAAGAAAGAAATAATTAAAAAAAGGAATATCAGTTCATATTCTATACAATGGGTTGGTGGGACAGTCTCTGGGCCTCAAACACGAGCCCCGACGATCCCCTCCGGAAACTCGACCCCAAGCTCCGCGCCTTTCTCGAGAAAGAGTCGCCCGTGAAATACGCGAACAGCCAGCCGACACCACAGCAACAACAACCCATTCCCACAACGCCCGCCGTACCAGCGCACAGCGAACCTAGCAGCAGTAGTCAGGAGAGCAAATCCCTGGTACCGCGCGAGAGCCAGTTCCAGGATGGCCGGTACGCGCACCTCTGGAAGTCTTACAAGCCGCTGGCGGAGATCGAGGCGGAGACGAAGTCGGACCACGAGAAGCTGATGGACGTGCTGGAGGGCTACAAGGAGCGCAAGGCGCAGATCGGCAAGGCGGCGCTGGAGAACTGCGCGCTGGAGCAGGTCGATTGGCGCTCGTGCATGTCGAATCCGAGCTGGGGCGATCGCTTTACGATGTGTCGGGACCAGGTGAAGAAGTTTGAGCGGTGCTATATGATGCAGACGGTGAGTTTCTCTTTTTTGGTTTTGGGAGGAGGGAAAGGATGGATGCTAATAAGCTGGCAGAGATTACTCAAAGCCCTCGGCTACCTCTCCGACATCGACCGCTCGTCGCAGATCGAAGAGGACATCCAGATGCACGCCGACGCGCTCTACCACCGCATGCTGCAGCAGGAGGCCGAGATCGAAGAGGCCAAGCGCGAAGGGCGGCCGATTCCCAAGTTCTCGTCCGTTGTTCCCAAGCCCATGGTCGGCGCGCTGCCGAAGGGTCGCGACGAGCTCACGCCCGAGCAGCAGGAGACGCTCAAGGCGAAGCTCGAGGAGATCGCCGAGGAGGACCGGGAGGCCGAGGAGGCGGCTATTCGTGGAGAGATGCGCGCCAAGTCGGAGGTTGCGTCCAAGGTCGAGAACTTGTGGCAGCAGCAGGAGATTGATCGGAAGATTCGGAAAGAGAAGGGCGAGGAGACGATGTGGGATAAGGTCGTTGGGACATTTAATGGCGGCGATGAGAAGAAGAAATAGACAGTCAATCTATTTTTTTCTCGCTCACCGTCTTGCTCTCTGTTGATATGTGGTTGATGGTGAGCCTAGATATTCAAGGAGAAGATCACTAGATACGTTTTTCTTCTGCAATAGCATTTAAGTGGGAGTTGTTGGTGTATATGGCTTTTCAAAATTGTATTATATTGTATATATAGAGGACATTCGTCCGAGTTGAAATGAAGATACGATGAAGCAAGTCTCTCATGTTATTCCGTGTCGTCACATATATCGTGAAGTTGTAAAATACTGCCAGATGATATCGTCAAGAATTATCGCGCATGCTTCATAACATTGGCGTGAAGTGTTAGATAGCAAACATTCGTAAAATTGGTATTTTTGAAAGTCACAGCTGTTTGGATCATAAAAAGTGATGAGAAGTGAAGAAATCCAAAAAAAAAAAAGTAGCTCCCGGGTAGGTCCCCATGAAAAACACGACGGAATCAACAAAACACCGCAATCCCACGATGACAAAAACTCGGCACTACATAGACGTCTCAATCTCACGAGAAGCAATCAATTGACTATCTATACTCTACCTTTCGATATAAAATCAAAATAATCCGTAGCCCTACATCCGTATTTCTGTTTCATCAGTAAATGGAGAAACGATTTCACAAAGAAAGAAAAGCTAGAAGAATCTCAGACAAGCCAAGACGCCAGTCCGTGCCTAGTGGACCGTGGGAATGTAACGGAGAGGAACTTCGCTGGGAAATCCTCCACAACATGCCAAGAACACACTAGGAGATCGCCAAGAGATAAGATGGCATTCGATTCAACGACATGTCGTCCTTGAACTGCACGACATGCTCTCGTTTGCGCGGCTAATTGAGGCGTGGGACGTGTTTTTGTGGTGAATTGGTCGCGGATTGCGGACGAGGACTCGATCGTGGGGATCGAGGGGATTCCCATGAGGGGGGCCCGATCTTACCGTGGGCTAATGCTCGGTGTCACCTCCACTCGCGTTGAGCGACATCAAGAGTTCTAGAAACAATTGAACTACGACGATTACGTTCAGGGTTATCACGAGAGGAACACGAAGAAAGCAAGGACACAGAAAGAATGACGGATATGTCAAAATTTTGATTCCAATCCAGCTATTGATGAGCGAACTACACTATGCTGCGTCATTTGAGACGATGAGCAATGGTTCGATCATCTGAAACCGGCAGAGGCTCAATCCCTTCGATGGGTTGCTGTTATTGTTGTCTTCTTTTTGTGGATGTTCACAGGCTGAAGCTAAGGGGCCTGAACATAATCCAATGTTGTTGATGATGATGCCGATGGGCGTTGGGTGTGACGATCGCACGGGTATAAGGTTGATTCATGATAATATGGGGGTTGCCGCCATGGGTATTATAAGGTAGCCTTCGATGTCGGCGGGAATTGAGGGTTTTGACTCTAGCAGCAAGCCTCGTCGCAAGCGCAAAGACCGCAGCAGATCTCGCATCCGGCCTCCTCACCACCGCGAAGGCTCATGTCCGGCGGGGGCTGAGAGACCTGTGAGAGGGATTGTTAGCATCGAAGCATTCCATATCACTCTGAAGTCTCATGGCGAAAGAGGAACGAAAAGAGATGAGACGAGGATGAACATACGGGCTGTGTGGTGATGTAAGCGGTGGAGGTCATCTCCATGGGAGCTTGCTGCTGGGGTTCCTGAACGCTAGGCATCTTGATGGTGTTTGAAAGGATAGGTTTTTGGTGATCTTGGTCTATCGACTGAGACAGAGAAAGATGGTGAGTGAGAGTACTCTTGGGCTGAGATGCGTGAGGCGAGAGGAATGAGTCTAGAAGAAGAGAAAGAGGAGCGAGAGACGGGAGGAACGAGCGAATCTCTTATAGAGACGTCAGAATACTGGAAGCCAGGAAGCCATTCGAGAGCGAGCTAGTCCCAGCAAGTAGGTACTCGTATCGTACATGCTCGCACCTGCCCTGCCGGGGTCTGGGATAACCCTAAGTGCAACGTGACTTCTATGTATAGGTATACACGTGTACTCTCGCGGTTATGACGGCAGAAGCCTGGCAGGCGATGTCCACACGTGTGTTCACTGTACTTCCTGATACGGGGCGACGAGAGGCCTCCGCCCATTCCTACACTACGAGTACACCACTACGAGTACGAGTACATACCGGACCTAGACTGCACTGCCTGCTCCAGTACCGACATTGCCTATACGACTCTCGCTATACGTCTAAGGTGGCACTGAGGTTAACATGCGTGCGTGTGAAATATGTACCTACATATGGGCGAGTACGGTACGTTTACAGCGCATTTACGGCATGCTGCTGTGGGTAAGGCCGTTCTTACCATTTCGCAGGCGGTCCTGTGCATCACCAATCCTTCTCTGTTGCTGCCCCACCAGCATCCAATTTGGCTTGCATATCACCATCTTGAGGAGGTACGATCACATCTATTCCGTACCGAGGTACGTACAAGTACAGACAGTGGTCTTTATTTTACGGCTTGTTCCGACTTGTCAACTGCTTGACACTCACGGACGTCCAATTAGAAGGGGCATCTTTTTACTCGCTTAGAACGTGAAACAGCAGCATTGACAAAGGGACTGATGAACTGAAGCAACCAAGTTCCAACAGATCAAAGACGGGCTGTGCCGGACTCCTGGGTGTCCCCTACCTACCCTTACCCCGTACGCTACAAGCCTAGTGCCCCTACGCTATGCCTGATGGACCGACGCTACCAGGTAAACCAGCCTGTCAGGGTGGGCGATGCGCCGTAGGTTTGGCATCATAGCACAGCTGCGACCAGACTAACAGCGACACTAGAGAATTCCAGGGTCCATCTGCTATCCATCATGCTCATCACGCTCAACTCAACCCAGCTTAACCAGTCAATTAAAGTCGCGCATGTCGATTACTTCGTAGGCACTCGCTGCCGTACGGATTACCACACACTCATAACACCAGGTACATATGCAATGTACGGCTTATAACTTCGTACAGATATCGAACTTATTACATATCACGAGTCCGAAAGTGATAGCACAACCAGGCCAGACTGCTGAGGACTTATCACGAGATTCAAGAGCCCGAGACTACATGTCGATTTCACGAGTTACGATACTGGTGAGTCGTGAGTCGCATCGTCACTTCATATCAGAGATACGAACGATGATGCATTCCCGAAGTCCTAATCAATAGTGTATACGCCCAAAGAGCTTCGCGACCAATGGATTGAGGACAGGGCAAGAAGTAAGCGCCCTGAAAAAGCAAAGAATCAACATAGTGGACACGTCTTAACGCCGCATATCACACATACAGAACTAGAAGATCTACGGGAATAACTTACATTACTCGTGCTCCGTTGGAAGGGCTGGTTAGCTCCGCGTGTGTCTCCGAAATCGTACTTCGTACAAACGTGGACGAATGTTTCGTTATCCGTGATCCGTGCACCTTCGGCATTCCAGAATAGGTATCGCCAACTACATCTCATCGCCTTTCAGTCTTCTTTCCCTCTTGTCAAGAAATCCCTGCAAAGGTGACGCTTGAGTACATAAATAACTACCCCGTACAACAAGGCGTTGGCAGCAGAATCGTTGCTGTTGGTGTTGAGAGAGAGAGAGAGAGAGAGAGAGAGAGCTCCAGGTTTCAGCAGGTGCACGAAAGGAAGTGGCGCCTCGTTACAGCCTAACTACCCTGGGCTAGCATATTTGGGTCCGAAACACATGCATCATGCGGTGTTTATGCGGCATCAGGGGTCTTAATCAATTTTAGTCGCTCCTTGCTCATTTTGCCTGCCACAGAAGTCTCCATTGCTGGCTCAGACTCCTTGAGCCCTCATCAGGCTTCGCTCTTTCACAGCCTATGGCCAAACCCATCCTCTTCTCGATTGCATCTGCAAACGCCCAACTCGAATGATTGTCAGTTGATTTCACAGTTCAGAAGTCGTGGTCTAGCCTCCAGGAGTAGGCCACCTATATATTACTTCGACATGTGTCTCTCTTCGCGACCGATTGGTTTCTGGTCGCTATCCGAGGCCAACGTCACGCTGCTCGTGGCGCCATCGATATTTGTCATGGACTCATTCCAGAGAGCTCAGTGTCTCTGCGATGTTAATTTCCCAGAGTTGCATCGCCTGTGTTGGTTGATCTGAGGCATGCTCATTTCACCCTCGACTTCGAAATCCCTCGTGTGGAGAGAGGCATACCTATCAAGTCTGGTCCATGATCTCCGTGAGACTGTGTTCCGATTCATCTCGGCACACTATTCCGTATGGTAGCACTGCGTGGGTATCATCTGCGCCTTGCATGTTCCAAAACGGGTAGTCGGCCTCCGGAAAGCATCGGTCGGCCAGGGCTGCTACGCCTCCTGGCCCTATTTATTCTGAGACCGTTGGTCACCTTCCGTGAGCGCGTTGGCAGCAGTTTCAATTGGTGCAACGTTGGCGGTTCCGATCCTCCCAGTATTGCTACTGCAAATCTCCGAGAACCCTACCTACTGTCCGTGCCATGATTATGCAGCGTGCCCCGATATGTCCAACGGCGCCCTGCCATCCATTTGACAGCGTTGGACTTGAGCAGGTTCCCTCACATATCGCTGTCCGTGACTGCAGCGCCATGCAGGAATATCCACAGTGGGTAGATCGCTTACTTTGAGGACACGGATTCATGTTCTCAATCTCCTCGTCTCTGAAGACGTTCATCAGTATGGAACAGGTGCTACCTATCTATCGAAATGGTAGCTCGTCGCTTCGACTCCTGCTGCACCGCCGTTCTCGCCAACTGCAGGTGTACTCTCAGTCTTTACCTGAGGCAAAGCCCTATAAGCCCACGTAGGCTGACTATTGTTTATCAGGGGATTGGATAGGGCGAAACACAATGCATTATTCCTTGATGCTCGGAATTGGACTGAAGACTCCAAAACCAGCTGTTTTGCTAATTGCCTCCTTGATATTCTGGCGTGTTCTAAACTCTAGGGATCGTCGCATTGCGCGCATCAGGTTTCATACATGTCCCACAGACTCCGTACCGAGATCGAATGGATGTAGGTCCATTATGTAGGTGAAGTTCAAAAACCGGGAAAATCATCTGCATTTCCTCTGCCTCACGCGCGTCGCGTCTATGTCGTCAAAATTGCCGCCGGTGTGCTCTCCTATTCACCAAATTCACCTACACCTTCGTTACACTCCATCTTGCCAGCGAACAGCTGTACATCTTGCAGCAACGCAATAGAAATGGCATTGTGCAGATGTGACTCTCTCTTCGGCTTCCGCTGTTGGGTCAAGGCCCATGCCACGTCATGGTGAGTTGTTTCGCCCGGCCCGCCTTTCGTCTTACTAGGCAAAATGGCGCCGATGTCTGCACCCGTGTGGTGTGTTTGGTCCGGTGCGATAACGGCCCCTCCTGATCATCTTTCAACCCCGCCGGCGACGATACATCGGGTCATTTCGCTCGTTCTTTCGCTCCCCGGGCATAGTGGCTGTCTGTCCGGCGCACTGCCACTAAAAGGGTTACTCGTACGTGCCGCATGAACTTGGCTACCGTGCCCCGAATGCATCATCCGAGATCTACTTCTTCATCTTGGCAAAGATCCACACTGCCAAGAGTAAGCCGCAGGTTCATCGGCAGGTGTTGTTCCGTACGGCATTTCAGATCCGTTTGCCATGCCCAGGTACACAACAACCGCAAGCATTTGCCTTCAGCGGATTCTGTGTCCTGACTTCTCTCTTTCGTCTCTCCGACGTGTGATGAAGGTCCTACCCGAGACGACCGGATCGGCACGGGTTATGCATTCGGATCGATCCGGTCCGGTCTCATGAGATCGAATTAATCTCGAAGACACATTGACAACACGAAGCGCTCACATCCGTACTAAGTGCCGTGTCAGCTTCGAAGCGCAATTTACTTGATAGGCCGTATGCTACTATTAATGCTAGGTAGCCACCAAGACCAACATTATCACAATCCAAAGCTATGCGTTCTCTACGCCATACATCTCGCCACCCCCCTGGTAAACCACCAGCTTCATTCCAGTATCACAGTACGGGCGTCGAATCCTACTCGTACTCTCATAGCTCAGCACACCGAGTGGCAAGGACCCCTGTCCGTCAAAATTAAAGATGACGCAAAGACGAAGCCAGGATGGGAACGAAACATTTACTACACTTAGTATGGACTTCGTGATCTGTCCCTCTCGCTACCACCTCCTACATACCCTTCTCTCCTCTCCTCATCTCACACCCGTCAAGTCGTCGAGTATAGGACCTCATACCCAGAAGAGGTTATATCACCAAGAAAGAAGGCGACCAAAAACGCCATGCCAAGATACGCATGCCGATACCAAGAGATCGCCAAGAGGTATGTAGGGCTGCAGTACCAAGATCCAGGGGCATCGACGGACGACGTGTCATTCCCCTGAAATGACGCGCACCGCATGGTCATCGATCACAGTCATTCATCGGCGCCCAGAAAAAACGAAAATAATTACCGTCCCGCGTTGCCAGAGGTAAGAACGAACAGTCATCATATACCAAGAGATTGCCAAGATATATCCAAGGGTTCAGGGGCCGATGCTTACCTCATCCACTCGACGACATGTCATGATATCCCTAACGACACACACAATTGGTGTCTTCAGAACAAAACAAGAAGTGAATTGAGCAAGAAAAACAACGCTTCTGATAATCCTACAAGATCGCTATGGCTGACACAAACTCGCGTCTCGTATCGAAACACAGCCCCCCTATTCCACATACTGAGAAACAAACAAAACGAGTGACCTCCAGCGCACTTCGTCATCATCATCAACTAACCAAACAAACCAAACCAAACCTACCAAACACACGAACAGCAAGATCATTCCGGACTTGGAGAACTCGAGTCCTGTTCCGGGATCGGCGAGAGTATCCGAGGTACAAAATCAATCAGCTCCCGTCTTCTCCTGCTCCTCGACCTACTTCTCGGGGGTCTTGGCTGCCTTGGTGGCGGTAGTAGAAGCGGTAGTTCAGGTAGAGGCGGTAGCTCAGATGGAGGCGGTAGCTCTGCTAGAGGCGGTAGCCTAGGTGGCCTAGATGCCCCTTCCGTTGGCCCTTCCGTTGTCCAGTGTGTTCCCCACGTTCTCAGCAATCCCACGTCGGTTTCCTACATCATTCCCTCCGCGATGTCGTACGTGTTTTCACTACTGGGCGGGTATGAAGACGATCTCTGCATGTAGTACGATGACCTTCGTTCAGGCTCGAGCTCGGGCTCGGGCCCGTGACCTTGTTCTAGAAGTTCTTCCACGGATATTTCTTGTGGGCGATGTTGAGTGAATAGCCAAGGTGTCGCTGTGACGTTACCACGGCGTCTCCCCGCATCACTGCTCTCGGCGTGATCAAAAAAGTTGCCCCGGCTCCTTCCCGCTTCATTGCTTTCGATTTGATCAACCCAGTAGTCAAACGGTCCTTGTCTCGGCTCTTGTTCCAGTTGTCGTGGTGGACTTTCGTCCACCTCCATCGCACTGCTCTGGCCGCTCCCCTCAGCACTGCTCGTACCACCATAGAAACGACGCATCGTCGATCTTCCTCTGAATTCTTCTTCTTCTTCTTCTTCTTCTTGTTCCTCCTCCTCTGGCGGTGCAGGCTCATCCACAGGGGTAACAGTCACGACAGCCTTCCCTTTCCCCTTGTCCTTCTTCTGTTTGCTGCTCTCGCCGTCGCCATATTGGCGGATCGCCGGTTTCAGCTTGAGCTTGTCCCGTTCCTCTCGAGGTAGAGGTTCGTACCTAGGACTAGGTGTCTCTATGCCCTCCACATCATCACGTCTTTTTCGAGGTAAGACGAAACGGACTACCGATGCGCGTTTAGACTTTGATTTTGATGCTGAAGCCTCGTCCTGGGGCGTAGCTGTCACTACGGCTTTGCCCTTCCCCTTTCGCCTCGTGCTGCTCCCAGGTTCAGGTTCAATCCCGGTATGTTGTTCTGCCGTCGTATTGATGTCAACAACGTATTGCCCGGGAACCGGTGGCGATCGTGCTCTCCGACGCCGCGTGCGCATGCGACGAAGCGAGCCAAGCTGTGAGCGCATGCGATCACGAGCACGGGGCCGGGTATTCCGGCTGCTCGTATTGATATTCCCACAGTGCGGGCAGGTAAGATTCGATGCATGATATCGAAATAACGGACACGGGCTTCCAGCTGAGGCACGGGCTGGCGAGAGCGCCATGTTGTTCATAAACTCGTCATGAAATTCATGAAAGCCCGAGGCCGTTCCGTCTGTCAGGGCATTCAGTTGCCTCTCCGGCGTGCGTCGTCTTTGTTGCTGATATGGCGGAGGGGGCAAGGCTCGAAAGAGACCCCGGAAGAACATGCACAGGCATCGAAAAATGATACACCGGTCTGGTCGGTCGCGGACGTTTGGATCCTCGTTCAACAGTATGTCGTTACTCTCCCTCTCTCTCCATCGCCAGCCTGGAGCCGGGCGGGTGCGGTTCTAACTGCCTCCCCCGCATGTGCAGCAAAGGTGGCACATCTCACAGCAGCTTTCGCATCCGGCACCGCCTCGGATCGGTTCGGAAGTTTGGTGTTGGGATTCGGCGTTCTAGTTTGTTCGTTAGCTAACAGGTAGGAAAGAAAAACATGAGCCTCAAGGGGAAAGGGATGAACGTGTGAGAGGTGTGACTTCGACTAGTCTTCATGACATACAGAGTCTGCTGCACTGTCGTCTGAGTCCAGAATTAGCCTCCTCTGCGAGGACGAGCATTGCTCGGAATGTTGATGATTGGACATGATGAGTAACTATATGTCTAGTAAGATCTCCTTTCGTTAAGTGTTGGTTCGTCTGTATAGGTCTATGTATAGGTAGGTATAATGATGGGCGAGGTAGTTCTATGATGATGGACCGCTTCCTATCTCTGTAGATATTGAGGAGTTGGTGAGAGGGGATGTGGATGGAATGAATGGATGATGGCTGCGTCGCTGAAATGATCGATGTTTACTCATCGAGGAACGAGTCGCGACGTCCGTATGGTCGAGGAGTGTGGGCAACTGCTGTGTCTTGATGTATCACCGGCAGGAGGCATCGGATGGCAACGACGTCGCTCCTTTCGATTCAGATCTTGAAGCTACCACATCGGCACCTGCCTCACCAACCTCTCTCACGAGCCTCAAAAGGCAGCTCTTGACGAAGCAACTGCGATGTCTCGTCCAGGTTTACATAGGTCCAGTCGAGGTAAGCAGCAATGTCTGTTTGTACCGATAGAATATCATGACGCTCATCACATGTATTTGGACGAGTCTACCTCCGCAATCGAGATGATTCACTTCTTGGAAAAGGTCAGATCGGCACGTATCACAGATCAACATGGCGTCGACAGCCCCGTAGGACTCGCGATACCAGACCTGCATGATGCAAGCCACAAAGCTTGACTCGACGACCAACTCATCTTCGTCTTTCATCACATCATCACATAGTAATCATAAAAGAAAGAAAGAGAGACGGAAAAACAAATATGTCCTGCATTAAACAGCCAGAGCGTAAGCTCGCAGGACTAAACTACCAAAAAAGAAATCTGCTCATCCCATCCCCCTACGAATAGTTCCCGCAATTCATCCGTTTGGGGGTTCCGAGAACAAGCATAATACATCCATTGCCAGCGTCGATGAGCAACAAACCGTCATCCAGTTGTGATCGAGACTCGTGGTCTTGAGCCTCGCCGAAAATTACGGCATTTGATTAGCTGTACAGAGGAATGTCAAGACGAACGCTCACGTCTCTGGATCTGGTTAGTTGAGACGGACTTGGGTGTGGAGGGCTGGGGAGGAGTGGTTACCTTTGCTGTACGATGCTTTTCCTTGACTTAACGGCGGTGGTAGATACGGATATCACGCTCGCCGATGTGGCGGATGCCGGTGACGACGTTAGAGACGGAGTTGAGGCTGTTTGCAACGTTAGATCAAGTCCATGTTACGAAGGGGGAAAGATGAAAGATGGAAAGGGAACAAAAGTGGGATGAAAGGGGAATGGAAAGACGAATACATACACGAGAAGACCCGCCGCAGTCAAGCCCAAGGTGAAATATCCGACCATGTACGCGAGAACGAGGGTCAAGAAGACGATGAGCTTGGCGTCCTCGAAGTTGGGAACCGGGATAGTTGGGAAGGCATCGTTCATGGCAAAAGCCAGGACGTAGATGCAGACGGCCATGTAGACCCTTTTACCATCATCAGTGTCACCTTCTTCCGTCTGAAGTTCCAAGTCTGAAAGTTGGGGATTTGGGGAGAAGGGGATACATACCAGAGGAAAAAGGCCAAGACGGTGTAGAAGCCAAAGGACTTTCCGGTCTCGAAAACGAGGAAGACGGTGCCGATAATCGTCTTGAAAATATTGAACGTGAGCGCCATCTCGAGAGTGAGGGTGCGGACGACCGGGATGATGGTCAGGGCGACGTAGATGCCCGCGGCGGCCCTGTTGAGGCAGTAAGCATCATCTCTCATCATACGGGGTAGTTGTCTATCGAGAAGTAGGAATGGGGACGAGTTAGAAGTTGAAGACATACTGGAGAAAACCGGGAATATCGACGGAGTGACCCATGATTAAGTTGACCGGGACGAGGTAACCGAAGATACCGCCGCCCACAAGGGAGAAGAGGGAAACAGAGTCGAGAGTGCCGTATGGGTTTTCGCGATAGGCTCCGTTAGGGGGCATTATGACTGTGTTGCGAGAAACACAGTGACGATGGTGATCGTTGATGGTTGATACGCGATGCTTGGTTTACGATGAAGTTTGGGGACGGATGAGGGTGGTGTAGAGGTTGAGGAGAGGAGTGGGAGTTTGGGAGGAGAGGGAGAGAGGTAAGTGTTACTACAGGACTGTGTTCACTGATAGATAGTAGGTAAGTAGGTACTGATTCCACGGTATGCTGTGATTCCCTTGATGCCTGGGTAGGCACAGTTGAGTATCTATAGGGGGTTGACGTTGAGGAGAGCCAATCAGGTCAACTCGGCTCCCCGGCATGGCAACTACTTCGCTTAAACTACATCGTACCTACCTACTCAATGTATTGATGGCACTGATCTAGAGCCTATAGGTAATACATAGATACTTCCTGGCGGTTCGTGATTGCAGGCGGGATCACCTGGTCTGCCGGGTGGTCCGAGTTGGCAGTTGTCCGGCACCGCTAGATCACCCGGAGACTCTTCAACTGGTATGATCAGTACTAGACTTGAAGTAGATCATTAACGGTAGGCAAGTTCTGAGGCCACACCTTCCTAACTTTTAGATATCGAGATCAGATATGTGCCAGGGGCATGAAGGAAGATCACTATCGAGACCTCCTCGGATCTTAAGACCTCGATACACTTGATGAGATAACATACTCGATATATTCAGATTATAAAGACTAGAGTCATAGAGACGGATTTAATTACACTTGTCCTTCTAGATCTTCAGTTGTAACTACCTAAGATATTCCATAATACACACCAGTACACAACGAGCACGTCAGGACGTTGAGTTCGTCATGGGACTATTCCGTAGATCTAAGCTGAAAACTTGTCAAAAACGCATTGTGGCCACACGCTGGCAGATGACATGAGACTATGAGAAGAACCATATTGGTAACTTTCTCAAGTAGTATGTCACAACCAACTAGCGAAGGACCCAGGTCGTCGCCATTCATGAGCTTTGGCGACGCAGGCTGAACTCTTCCAATAAATTGGGCAAGTCAGGCCAGGACTTTACGGCAAAGGCACATCTTAACAAAGTCTCTCATATGGTCATCAATATGAATATCTCATTAAGATATTTCTAATGCTTCAGGGTATCAATAAAACGTGGTAATGATTCGTGACTCCAATGTTTCTCGCCATCCTTCCACCCACTCATGCCTCCATTAGACCAAGGGTATTCTCGGAACACAACACATCGAATTGTTTCTCGCACCCGGCCTTTTCTCTCCAACAACAGCGACTCATCTTTAAACTGCTACCTGGTTGGACAGAGGATAAGGCTTGTTCGCAGGCGTGTCGTACGTAGCAGCACCAAACTGCGGAGTATAGCTCGTCTCGACATCCTCGGTAGCAACGAAATTCCTAGTCGGCGAGTACGTGCCGTTGTTAAGGCGGCCATGGCGTTTGCGATCGACGATGTATGCGCCCTGGATGAGCTGCGCAATTGAGGTGCCGCTATAACACAGTCAGTTCCAGCCCCTTACGACAAGGAAAGAGAGAGAGAGAGAGACATACGCTAAAATCACAGCGATGATGACACCGAGAATCGACCATCCCAGACCCTCGAGGACACATATAATGAACCAGAGCAGCGTCTTGAGACAGGCGAGCGTGAGGTAGAGTTCCACGGGCATGTTCTTGCGCGTGATGAGCACGACCTCGACGATGTCGATGACGATGGTGATGACGGAGAGGGCGACGAAGACGGAGACGCCGGCGCTATTCATTCATTAGCAACACATTCCGTACATCTTCACCTCTGCGCGCAACACTTATGGCACCAGAGCCGATATAGAGTATAGAAGATGAGATGCCTCCTTCACCGTGCACTACTTAGGGCATCGGGAGTAGAAGAGCCATCTTACATATCCACATACTTGAGAAGCCGTGAGTTGTAGCTGACGATGACGAAGGCGGAGATTGCTATGAGGACGAGGCAGGCGAGCACCTGCAGGATCCAGGCCGTCAGGTCGACGCCCCTCTTGTACGGGTAATTATATTTGCCGGCCATTGCGATGTCTTTTCGATCAGATGTCCTTTGAGGGGGGAGTTAGGTAGGTATGGATGGATAGGGCGAGACGAAGACAAGACGAACGAGATGAAGATTTTTTTTAATTTCATATTTCATTGTCATGAGAGGATCTTATATATACCGATGATGGCCCCGTAAGGCTGCTGCCTGCCTGACTGCTGTGCCGCAACCACCTCGTTCCGACCGTTCGCCAAGACCGGCATGAAGTCGTATCGACCATAAGCTCTTGGCCCGAGAAGGCACTGATGGAGGCGTGTGTCCATGCAAGCTATCGTCATTGCCAGAATGCGACTCCCAACGAGAGAAAGATGGTGGCGTGCGACTGCAGAGTACTTTACTACGCCGCAACGTGCCTGCTTGTCTAGCGTTGACTGAGTAGTATTTGATATCCCATTGCATGTCCTGGATCCATCAAGATCTTACGGCCGACGCGGTCTCCCGTAAGATTTTCTGGGGCTTAAACACATTCCCTACGATACTCCATAAAATACCCCAGCCAAACACACATCGTTAACGTGGCTATGGCAATTCCCAAATGCGGCAGGCGATCTCTTGCCCGATTCGAACTCGGTGCGATATGCGCGAATCCTTTCCTGCATCGCCTCGATTACCTGCCGCGACCGACTACGCTACGCTACCGTTACGGCTTACATAGGTGGGTTTGGAAGGAATCCTGCGTAATATTTTTGGAATTTTTTTATAGGACTTTGTTGATTAGTAGGTATGTTGCGGAAGACCTCTACCGTGGGAAATTTTGCTGTGCCGTGAATGCGGCAGTGTCGACGACAAAGCCACTGATCCCTCGACCTATTAACTTGCTCCCAAATGCAAGACAGACCACGTCGAATGTGTTCATCGCTGTTTCGCGAACAGGACCCTGAATCTCGCGAATCGCAGCCCGAGAGCACCATTGACATGTGATGAAGCCCGGGGTTAGAATGCCTAACCCCATCCAGTCCAGTTCAGAGTCGCCAATAGCCTGATAAGACGGCACAGAAACATGGTGGTGATAATATCATAAAGCACGTCTGAATGGTCTAAAGGCTCCAACTGAACAAGTGATATACAACTCATCTCATACTCACAGCAAGTCATAACAAAACTCACACAATCCCCTCATCTCCCCTCAAGAGCACTAGCAGCACGCTCAAGAAACATATTGAACTCCCTAATCTTCCTCAACGTACCGCCTCCATCATTCGCCGCGCTCACTTGATCCGCGATCTGCGAAATCCGGAGGTCCAGGTTCGCCAGTTCGGCCACTTTCCGTTCCTTAGCGTCTGGTTCGGGCGCCATCTTGCCATTTTCAATGGCTAGTTCGATATCATCCATGGTCGACGATAGACCCAGTTGATGCTAGACTGCATTAGTATATCATGCATGTAATCGAGCCGAACGGAAGATTTCAAATACCAGAGTCTCTTTATTCGCGGTCTCATGCCGCATTCGTACTGTATCGATCTTGAGGGCGACTTGTTCCCTCTCGGCGCGGATCCTCAGGATGTCGTTGCGGAGTTGGATCTTCTCCTTCTGAGTAGCCCGTACGCGCTTCTTAAGCGTGCGCAGGTTATCAAGAGCGATGGCCTGACTTGTTAGCTTACAAATCGTAAGAAAAAGGAGAGAAAACTCACTTGTGCCTGTAATCGCGTCCGTAACTCCTCCTGGAATGCCTCCACCGTCCGTAATTTTGTTCTCAATATCTTTCTATTCGCTTGATCGGCATTGCTTGCCTCTTCATGCAATGTGTTGAGATACTTCTCAATCGACTCCTCACATATCTGCAGGACGACATCCACAACGTTCGGAGACTTGTGATCAGTAAAAGGAATATCCGCATTGAGTATATCCTCGTCTGAACCAGCGTCTTCCCGCCGTAATGGCTTTGTGTATCTCTGGACTGTGATCGGAATAGATTCGCCATTGCCTTCCTTTTTCTCCGAGGGTTTTCTCTTCTTCCTGGGTGGTTTGGGCTGTGCTTGCTTCGCTGGGCTAGCGATGTTTTGTCTTGCCCGTTTCCTCTTCCCGGGTTGTTCTACCTCAACTATTGGCGAGTTCGCATCATTGGAGGTCTTCTTCTGACGTGGGCTGACTCGGAGACGTCTGCTACCAATTCGGTTGGCAGCTTCACGGTCATCAACCTCTTCAGCTAACTCGTCGTCGGCTTCCTTGTTTCCAGCTCTCTCAACTTCGACTGCTTCGACTGCTTCGACTTCAACCCCCTCGTTGGAGTCCTCGATTTCGGTTCTCTCGACTACTGTTGCCTCGAGTTCCGTTTCCTCAATGTTTGTATCCTCGTTGTTAGGTTCATCGTCATCGGCAACCATGTGACTGATTTCCAGGTCATCAGCTCCTGTTTCTGGTTGCTGATCCTCTTCCTCACTTCCGCTGAGATCGTATGGGGATTTATGCGGAGACTTATAAGGAGACTTCTGCGGTGACTTATGTGTCGATTTATGTGGTGTTTGTGATGCCAGTTGTTGCGTGTCCCGAGGCGTACCCACAGCATCCGGGAGTACAGAAAGCGATTCGCCCTCAAAAGCGACGGCGCTAAGAGTGCTTCGACGATGTTGGCTCCGCGTAGACCGAGTCGAACTCGGAGGTACGGTACCATCGCTCCTGAGAGAATTGCGCGCAGCAGGCGATGACTCGGGGATTGTCCGCATTGGAGATGAGGGTGGTTTGGCTGTGCTCGCCCTGGATGCATACGACATATTGCTCCGATTCGTGCTCCTCCTGACCTTCCGTTCCAGCGGCGAGGATGTCGTGGCCAAGTCAGAACCGACATTCTCTTCCTCTTCCATCACTAGTCTTTGGAGTTTTTGACTCCTGGTGACCGTGTCTGGCCGTTCGATACGACGGCGGCGCCCGCTTCCAGGGGCTGCATCCGGGCTTTCCGAAACCTCTTCCATAAGGTCTAGCATCACTTCATCGGATACCTTCGATGTTGACGATGCTATTGAGTCCCTTATAATACGTTGCGGGGTGGGATCTGGTAGGAACTCCAGGTCGCCAAGGCCATCCGGCGCATCCGCCATCTCTACATCAGCACGGGGAGTGACATCGTTGACATCTCCCCGCGGAGTACCGTCCAGGTTCAGATTCAGCGTGCTTAAACTTGCGGCGATTCGTTTCGTCGTTGGCGGTGAAAACACGGGTCTCTGCTCGACATCCTGCCGTACGGTGTCCATCTGTACGGACTTCTGGCCACTGCTGAGTCCTGACGACCGGGTCGAAACCGAGGGGCTCGACGACATACGGGGCGCCGACCGAGGCTCATTATTCAACCGCCGTCGCTTTGCAGACGTATTAGGCTCCGATCGCTGTTGCGGCAAAGACGGTTCGGGCGATGGTTCGGCAACGGGGAGAATGAAGCCGAACGAGTCGTCGGCGACTTCATGACGCCTGCGAGAGCGAAATCAGAATAGAGCATTCGGCAAGTACTAGCGAAGAAAGGAGCCATACCCAGCTCCGCGCATGCGCTGCTGCATGCGCTCCTCTCGACCTGATTAACATTCGGGTTAGCGACGAGCGCATTCATCGCGGACTCAAGACTTACTGGTAGCCATGGCAGCGACAACTAATTCAGGGTACTATTTATTATGCGACTTGTAGGAACTAAGAAGGCATCATTTTTAGACATCACAAGGGAGTGATGTCTCTGCAATGACCAGCTGCCAGCCAATTGACGTGGTTGATGCAAGTCTTCCAGTGTACAAGACGCGTGCTTGAACACGCGTTGAGCCCATCAACAATGTGTTTGTAGAGACACTTTCTTGCCAGCCAAAATTGCAGGACTAGGTAAGACGAAATGTTGCCATTATGTAACAAAAACACCTACGTAAACATTCAGCCACACTAAACGATCTACGGAATAGTGGCATTACGCGTACGGACGGTGTCCACAGATTGATGTGGCTATGCCCGCAATTCCTACGGGAGCCGTTGCCGGCGAGTCGGCGACAATCATTGAGGGGAACACTAGCTCTATCCGGTAAGGATTTGATGTGAATTATGCCGCGTAAGGTAAGTTCGCTGACGATTAAGACCTAAATTAGATTTCCTTATCAGCCGGCTTATCTACTGGACAGCTAACGTCGGTAGCACGAGCGTTCGGTACGGGGCAGGTACAAGCTTATGACCTCAGAATCCACCTGGAGCTCTCCAGCTGCTCTACGCCTGACCCTCTCTCGCGACGAGTCCGGTGACCGAGCATCATCTTTCCTCTGCAGAAACAACAACAACACCAAATCGCATCAGCAACGCAAGCTTCCAACGACAGTCGACGCTGTGTCATATCGGCAAGATGGGCTGGAATGTACGTTTGTCTGAGAGCAACAGCTTTGTTCGTTGTTGTTGCGCCCCGCGATCTAACATGAGCGTCACGATAGGTCTTTCGCATCTTGGCAGATGTCTCCCATCTTCTGTCCAAGGTCATCCTAATATGGGCCATTCATAGCAATCGCAGTGCCGAAGGTATCTGATTTCAAGAGGATGATTCCGATTTACTTGAAGCATCGCTTTGTCTAACCGTTAACCAGGCGTCTCATGGATCACGCAGGTCCTGTACGCTGTCGTGTTCTGCTCCAGATACACGGACATCTTCTCCGAGACGTTCTTATGGAACTACTTCTTCAAGCTGTTCTATATATTATCCTCCATCTATATTATAGGCATCATGCGCTGGGTCTATCCGAGAACGAGGGAGCGCGAGATCGCCTGGAAATTGGGTGCTGCCTGTCTCGGAGGCTCACTGCTCCTGTCGCCCTTCGTGATGCTCATCTTTGAGAGCAAGAGACATTGGAGTTTCTATACAGTTCGCCTACCCTCGCTCATAAGCTATCAGTACTCACAAATATCTAACTACCTTGCTATTAGTGGGTTTGGGACTTCTCGCAGATCCTCGAATCGTTCTGCGTACTGCCTCAGCTTCTCCTCCTCCGACAAACGAACGTGCCGACCGTTATCGACTCCTTCTACCTAATTTCCTTGGGCGCATACCGTGGCCTGTACTGCCTTAACTGGATCTGGAGAGAACTCGACCCGAACGACCGAAAGCCGAACGCTGTCTCCGTCATCTTCGGCGTTATCCAGACAGCTCTCTATGTCGACTTCTTCTGGGTATACTACACGCGACAACGTGTAAAGCTCCGGTACGGTGGTATCGTCGATGCGGACGATATCAGACGCGGCTGGCTCCTCAACCGCATTTTCGGAAACAAGCACTTCGAGGCTGAGCAAGAGGATGAGGAGAGCGCACCGGCGCTTGGCGACCACGACAACTCTCTTGCTTCTCAGCGGAGATCGAAGTGGGGTGCTCGCGGTATCTCGATTAGCGCCGACGACACAACTCTGGAGGATGAGCACCAACGCGCTGCTAATGATGAGATCTCTGGCACGATTGACCCGGATGCGAAGATGAAGGATCCGGACGAGCTCGCGCGCGCTCTTGATGACGATGACGATGATGAGGGCCTGCCATCGTCATCGTCGCATACGAATCATGTGAACAATGTGCCGTCTGGCGTTAACGAGGAGCATGAATGGCGGAATAACTGAGGCTGCCGATTTACGGCTCCAATATAGCAGAAGCATGCTAGGCAACGATGATAGTTGCCATCAACAGCAACCGCACGTGCAGTCCATCTGATGATTCATACCCTCCAAGTCAGAAAAGGGAGGGAGGCAGAGGCGCAAAGGAGTCTGAACTAGGAGGACTGATATGAGCGTCGGCGGGGTTCTTGTAAGTCTGTGAGATAAAAACATCCGGGAATTCAGCCTAAGGTTCATTTACTGGCGGGCGAGTACATCTGATTTGATCATCTTACCTACCTGTCTGTCTGTTCGTCCCCCATCACGAGAGCGATTATAGGACTTTGTCTGACCACCCTCTACTTACTATCTACACATATTGAATGAAAACAACGACGAAATGAAGAAATGAGATTATTTGGGATGGGAGGGTTGTATTCTAGTGCGTTTTGTTTCTGTTTCTGCCTTCGGTTGAGCAGTGTTGGCGAGATGAGAGGTTCGCTTCGGTTACTTTACCAAGCTACATTTAAGGTAGTTTGTTTATAGGAATGGTAAAATTGAGTCTGTTTGCTGTATGATTGAGTTGATTGAGTGACGCTGGTCTTGTGTATACTTGATTAACTTGATTGTGCTTGATCTTGGTTGATCCGGGTTGATCTGGGTTGATGGAAGTTGATTCAAATTGAATGCGCTCACTGACAATTGCATTTGCGTAGATAGATCTATGATCATCACAGATAAAAGCGAACTGACAAACAAGACGTGGACTTTTGTATAAACAATGATACCGCGAGTACCAACGCTCATTCCACCCTATCAATCGACATCGCATTCGAAATCAACAAGTAGTAGATGATAAAGTAATAGAAAAGAAGACATTATGCGCGTGTATTGACTGACCGACCTCCGTGTATATCTAGTGTAGTCGGATCTAAGAGGACGTATCGACATTACCATTGAAACAACAAGAACCATTCCCTCCCGTGGACGGAATTCCACTTCTAATACCTAACCGAAACCCCCCATATCTATCCTATCCCTTCTTTCCAAGCCCCTTAACTCCTATCGATCTAGCGAAGACGCGAGATCTCCCAGTACGCGCGTAAAAGACCCAGCGCGCCGCTCTGCGTCTCGACAGTCCGCCCGCGACCGCGATTGTTCGGGTCTTCAACGGGTTTCTTATCTTGAAATTCCGTCTCTGGCATGGGGACGTCTCTAATGTCGATGCCGAGGGGTAGCTGTTCTTGATTCGAATAGTCTACGGTAGAGGGGTGCATATCAACGGGTAGAAGTGTGGTGCGCCACGTCGTATCATTTGGAACACCGTAGTTTCGGTAGTCCGTCGCGTTGGGTTCGTTCTGGATGCCATCGTTATCGAGAGTCGGCCACGCGCCGGTCCAGTTGCTCGATAGCAAACCAGCCGTCCACCATTGGCCAAACCGTCCAGATGCATCCCGCGTACCCACGGCTGCACGCACGTTGTTCGCCAACCACCCGCTATATGACCTGCAGGCTTGGGCGTGCGTCTTCTTGATGGTGGCAAAGGCTTCGCTGTGGAATTGAAGATTATATTCGGGCATTGGCGGCTTCAGCGGCGCGCAGAATGCCGCCAAATGGTGGAAGAAGATCCCTTTGAACGTCTGTCCATCTTGACTACATCTCCCACTTGCGTCACAGGATTCCTCCATGACACCGAGCCGTCCTAGACCGTGCCACTTAGGGAGGACGCCGGCTCGGATTTCCACTTGGTTGTCGATAGGACGATCAGACGCAAGATTGTAGCCGGTGGCCTTGATCACGCTCTGAATCAAGTCGTGTCCGTCGGTGAGAAACGAGGGCGCCCCAATAGCGTCCCATAGTCCGCGCATTCCCGATAGGATGACACCTTGGTTGTACGAAAAGACCATCTCGTCTCGTTGGTCGCAGCTAGTGTTGTTATTGTTCTGATCGGGAGCATATCCACTAATGTGGAAGCCATCGACGAACAGGCCGTACTGATTCGTCATGTTTGAGTTGCGAAGCCATCGATAGCCATCAACGGCAGCTTTCAGGTACTTGGCATCCCGCAACCCGCCTGACGTGGGCGTCACCGGATCACCGGACCCCTGTGCTTGGCCAGGCACGCTAAATGGAGATCGATTGTCGTCTCCAGGGAAGTGATGATACATCGATATGGATGCAGCGATGTAGAGTTGGTTGGTAATGGCGTTCTTGTAAGGGAGCAAGCGGGGATTCCAGATCATGCCCCCATTGCAGAGTTTCGTATCCCAGCCCTGTGAGGCGAGGTCCCAAAATACGCGCGCCCGGTGAGAAAACGTTGGAATCCACGTATTGCCATGGTACACTCCACCTGGTAGTCCTTCACGGCTGTCGAATTCCGCTTCCGTGGCATCCGGCACTGCGTCTAAGGCGTTCCAACGACCGGATGTATAGTGTAAGTCATTATGGGTATTGACGAACTTGACAGTTTCAAGCCAGCCCAAGACCACCCAAAGCATGTCATCATAAGCTTCATACCTTATGGCCAGGGCGTCTTGCCCGAAATAGTACGAAACCAGCTGAGCAAAGTAGCCATCGAGCAAGTTCGAAGCGCTCTTCCAATTGACGAGTCCAGTCTCTCCTGAACCGAGAAGGATCAAGTCTTCGGAGATGGTAGTGATCGCCGCCGAGACGTGCGTACCGACGACGGCTGCTGTCCAGTCGATGGCACTGGGCCAGGTCCCTAGCCAAGGAGTGAACAGTTCTGATTGCGTGAGATTCAGAGCGTGCGTGAGATCAGCGAACACCTCTCTGTCTGCAATAGGAGCCGGTCTATCTTTGTCCTCGAAGTGAGCCCTGACGGAATCAGGGAGAAAGCTGTCCGGCACAGTGGGATCGCATTGACTTGGTGTGTCGAAGTAAATAGGACATTCATCAGGGAGATCGAATGAAGTTGCCACTCGTGCGAGAGCGATACATATAGGAGAAAGGAGAGACAATCTAGGGAAAGAATAAGAGAAACCAGCCATTTCTAAGATGAGTCAACGACGAGAAGATTAGTTGAGCGAGTGTGAAGAGATAATCATCATTACCGGCAGACGAGACCGAGAGATCGCGGGGCCGGGAGTGGAACCGGGAGTATAGGAGCTGAAAAGCTGAAAAGGATGACGACAATGCCTTATATCTCTACCAACAGAGCATCTCAGGCGTCTGGAGTCTCATGCGATCACGGTGAAGCGTAAAGCGCTCAATTGAAATACCAATCATCGGTGCAGCGACGCGACGCGCAAACGCAGGCAGAAGAGCAGACAACAAGGAGATCACGGAAGCAGGCGGGCTATAAAAAGACCATGAGGAATCGGAGTTAACTGTGAATTCAGGGCGTCCCGGATGCTTCAAGGAGAAAATAGAACAGTAACAGTAATAATCTACGAGACTATCCGACGCAACAGGCGACCCGGAGAATGCCTAGCGAGCGGAAAGTAAAGAGATATAAATAACCAAAACAAGAACGCAAAAGTGTGTGAAAATGGGAGAATCGCCGGGCCGGCAATTGAGTAGCGTGAAGCCCGCGAACTCAAAGACTGACAGCTTCCAATGTCACGATGATATAAAATGCTACCTCGTGGTCGCCGGGCTGCTGATGGATCCCACCTGCCCAGCACGCGCTGCCACGCCATGCGGGGATGTCACGCTAGTACCGATCCGGCTAGGCTGTGCAGGCATGGTTTCAGGCACGAGACAAATCAGGCAGGCGACGAGCTCACTCTCGTCAGGTGCGCTTCACCTTTGACCAAGCATCGCAATAAAGGAGGTGAACGAGACTCGACGAGGCCTCTTCAAAGGATGAGCTTCTGTACTGAAGTCGGGCAGGTCGACTGCGCCTCCCTCCTAGTAGCAGAGGTGGTGGCTTCCACTTTTCAGCATACATAAACATCACCTAGGCAACCATCTCTGCCATACGGAATATTTGACCTTCCCTTCTCTATCCTCCTCTCAAGACATCTTCTCTCTCCTTCATTCATATGCTACAAATTGTAGGCGGCACTGAATTAACAGAAATAATTTTCTCGACCTGTCGTGCACTCCTTCTTTCGTGACTAGCTTCACATTCTACCAAGAAACCGGCTTATCTACCTAATACCTAAACGGAGTACGAAGTCGGGAACCCCTAGTATTATGTACCTTTCCCTCCATCTCGCCATCTCTACAACCCGTTTCGTAGTGATCGTTGTCGATAAAAAAGATTTGAAAAAAAAAAAGATATTCATGGCCACGTCTCATCTGACCGTTTCCTGCTCTCTACACTTACTCAAAGTCTGCCTCTCCAACACAGTCTGAACTGCTGCCGTGCAGGTTTAAACGACTCACTTACACTACCAATCACATACCCATCTCCATTCCTTGACATCTGGACCCGAACGAGCATCTCTAATCGTCGATGTACGAAAGGGGGGATATGAGGTAAGGTATGTATTTGGCCAGATGCGTCGAAATATTTCTCAAACGTCTCCGCAACTCTCCTCACCACTCCTTTTCAAAACCGGACGGCGATCAGTAGAAGAAAAGGTAGGCGAAAGATGTGAATCGTCTTGTCCAAATGGGCGCTGGGAGAAGAAAGGGGATTTGTTGAAATAGTCCACGCCGACAGCGTGTTGGAACATGGATCGCCCTTTCTCGTCAGGGGAAATAACCAGAACTCGGGGTGGATGGGACTATGGCGAGTTGCAATATAGATTCAGCAAGATTCACCCACGCGAATAGATAAAAGAAAAGGGATGACTTGGTTCGCGGCCATCTCATCAAGATAAAGTCAGGGGAAGGGGTTGAGCGCCTTGAAATCTCATGACATGCCTCACTCGGATTGATATGAGAGGGAGAGAGTGACGACCCAACAAGGTCGATCATGATATAAAGACAACTCACGTGGGAATCACATGGGAGACACGGTATCGATGAACATACGGATAAAAAAAATCGAGATATCATTGCAGTCATGTAAACATGCCAGGACAAGTGTCGTTGAATGTTGAATTGCTTCGGGATTTCGATCGAGGCTCGGCCCAACCCGAGAGAGGATGCCATCCAATCATCCCAATCAAGTACGTCGTACTCAGCGTACATACCGGTATAGGTACATACAGGTAGTTAAATCTGTCAGTAGGACAGGACATTATATACATCGAGGCTCATTCCAAACCATGACATTGGCTCGCTCAATGCGCTATGACCAACGGGCCCTGTTGTTGCCGTGCATCCCGCTTTCTCGTGACGTCTGCTGAAAGCCCTTCCGTACGTACATCACCATCCACACCTCCACCTTTTCATGCCTTATATTATACCAACTTTTCTTTATCATCGTGTTCTGTTCCCACGGATAGGATTCCCGCCGCCATCAGGCACCCATATAATAAAACTCCACAAACACAAACGCTAACCAATGATGAATGTCCCATAGTAGTAGCCAGTACTACGTCAGAAGGTGAGTAGATTAGCTCAAGAACCGTCGCTCGAACTCCTGGTATAGCTTGGGGCTGATCTCATCGCTGCTGAGACCGTTGACTTCCGTTAACACGCCCTTCTTAGCATAGTGCTCTAGCAAAGGCTCGCTGGTCTCCTGGAACTTGTCGAAACGGGCGCGGTAGACCTCTTCGCTATCATCAGCGCGCTGTACCAGCGGCTCGCCGGTAATGTCGTCGATTCCGGGTTCCTTGGGAGGGTTGAAGTGGGTGTTGTAGACGCGACCGGACGGTTCGTGAACCCACCGCGACAAGATGCGATCCATGATGACCTCGAACGGTGTCCGGAGAGACACTACCCAGTTGATGGGCACAATGTCGTCCAGGCGCTCGGCTTGAACTGCTGTGCGAGGGAAGCCATCAAGTAGGAAGGAGGCCGACGGGTCGTCGGCGGCCTGGTGTGACAGGCTTGCGCCCTCGTTCGGGTTTGTGTTGATACCCAAGATCGAGGACTTCATGCTTGCTTCGATAGCAGTGGCGCCATCGCCCGAGGCGGGAGAGGCGAAGTTCATGAAGCTCGTCTGGCCACTCTTGAGCCAACCGCGCTGGGCGAGCTCGTTGCTGATCAGGCGGAGTATTAAGTTGTCGGAGACAAGGCCGCCCGACTTCATGGTCTTCTCGACCGTAAGGCCGAGGGGAGTGCGGTCCTTGACATTGCGACGAAGGAGATCGCCGGACGAGATGGCCGACAGTTGGGGAAAGCGCGCGAGGAGGCGTTCGGATTGGGTTCCCTTGCCGACACCTGGGGCACCGACGAGGATCACACGGGCTGCTCGACTCAAGCGCATAGTATTCTTGTAGGAAGCGGGAATGTTGGAATTATTTTGAGGGAGGAGTAGAGCAGTTTTGAACGACTCTCGAAGAGTTAACTGATCTCGGTATTCCGTAGCGTCAGGTCAGTTCGGAACAAGAGGCAGCAAAACACGATGGCACGATGGCGCAATGTCTCAATCTACGGAGTAGACGGGCAGGCAGTTTTTGGGTAGCAATGGCGAGAGAGAGTCTGGGTAGCTCCACGGAACGACACGATCCAACAGTCAGATCTCAGAGTCAGACAGGGTACCAGATAAAATCCATAGTGGCACGATTTCTTTTCACAATATCCACTACGATTGACAAGCACGTCCAGTTGGTACAGGCAATAATTGGCGGGTGGGTAGGCAGATAGGTAGCAGAAAGATAAGTCGTTGGACGAAGAGGATCGCTTGGTCATAAATGATGCCTAGCGCAAAGTACGGAGCACACAACGGCGATGGGTGGGGGAGTCGGGGACTTATCGAGTCGAAGAATGCGTCGAGGACTGCGTCGGGCGACTTGGCAAGTACCAGCTGCATACCAACAAAGTACCTATCTCGGTATTTAAAATTCCCTGACCGCGTCGCTCCCTTCCAGGCACCCAGTACGGCCCTCCGCTACGCTCCGGGGACTGGGTGCCTTTCAGGGTCAGGGAATTTCTGATTCCCTTCAGAGACACGTTAATAGCTGTCCGATTGGGAATAGCGCAAATCTCATCCACCAATCGAGGCACTTTGTGTGGGGCGTTGCGCTCAATCGACCAATCGAGGCACTTTGGGTGGGGCACCTTGTTCGCTGAGCCGTAACAGCGTAATAATGTCCTTCGGACAGATAATAGATATTCGTACCGTGTAGCCACAAGTACCTGCCACCAAGGTGCCCCGATGCCTCGTACTCGGGGTTGCGGCCGCTCGTAGCGTTAGGGTCAGGCAGGTACTAAACTAAAAAGGACTCAGCAGGTGCGGACCCATAGATAGGGTAAAATCCGTTACATAATCAGAAAGGTAAGGTACCTCCGACCTCATGCTGTCCATACAGTGCGCAACTCATTCATGCACATTCACTTCACGAGAGGTAGTGCGCAGGTACATTCCATGCATTACCCCGGTACCTGCCGTCAACTGTTGAGTGCTAAGGTTCGAATCTCAAATTCCCAATCTCGGCTGATATGCGGACTCCTACGGCGGGAGGTTCAAGTTTCCATCGCACCTGAATTCTCCCACGCGTCGGAGCGCTTACTGTGCACGTGGAATCCCCTTGTGTCGTTGACGGTGACGAACGAATACCCGAACAAAGGTGTCCGTCCGAGCATCACTGATAATTAATACCAAGCCAATTGATATATACTTTGTGCTACGCCGTACTTTCGTTATGACATAATGCGATGACCAGTCAGACCCCACGGTGAAAGAAGAGAAAGTCCTGCCATGGCCCATGACGGAACACCCCCTCGGATTCCAGGCTCGTTGCCAATTATAGCACGCAGTAGTGTTGCTAGCCCGGCGTTAAGAGCTCCAAGTTGAACCAACAAGGAACAGCAACTGGGTCGTAATCCGTATTCCGTACAGAAAGGTCCTCCTCATGCTCCGGGGACAATTGCATGAGAAGTCCGATTAACGGACGCATTTCGTACAGTCCTGCAAGCCATATTCTGTACTTCTATCCTTGTCAAACAGCAGAAAAGCACCGAAAGGTGCACAAAAACCGACTTCCTGCACGTATCTACTTCGTACTGAATGTGTGTACATGGAAGTCTTCCGTATTTCGTACTTGCACATGAGGGACGAATTACGTGACGTTGCTCCGTACTGACGGCAGGTTGTGAATACCAATCCTATGTCTCTATTCCGTTTCACACGTTCTGCTGATCGATAAGCATGTGATTACGCTGAGGTGTGAGATCATGAATCACAGATGAAAGGGCCGATACTGTCCTCTGTAATGGATGTTTATGGGAATGGCCTGCCAGACTTAACCATGTTAAACCAGGCCCGCGATGTCCATCGGCAGAGCTTCGACAACCAATTCAGACACTCGACTCCGATCGGCTCGTTGTGCGAAAGTATGGCAAGACATCGGCGGCTTGATACGGTCCCTGGCAACTTTAGGTCCTTGAGGCGTCCCCTCTCACCAGTTGGAGGCGCAAAAAGAAGTGTTACGTGAGAGGAATTCTTTCATTACTTGGCCTTCAATTCGTGGCCGTCCATGCATCATATAAAGTCCTGTCTGGTGTCCGACAGAGCCTGCCCCCATTAACTCAAGCCCCTCGATACCACATGCCAATTCATCATCGTCTGCCCTAGACTCGCGTGCGTGCTTATTATTGTACAGTATACGGTGCCGGCGGAATGGGGCGCTCGCCAGGAATTTCGGTTCTCTTCATGCGCCATGTCGAGGTAATGTCATAGAAGCCCCATCACGTTCATGTTCTTGCGCGACGCGTTTAACCGCCGAAACCGAAACCGCCGCCACCAGCGCCTCTGTTTTGCGACTCTTGCTGCAGCTGCTCGGACACCTTCATGTGAACGTCGAAGAACTTGGCGGCGCATCGGTCAAGGCAGACGCTCTCGCCCTTGTTGAGCTCGCCCTCGTGGTAGTTGTTGGGGATGCACTTCTGCTGGCACACCTTCGTGAGGCTGGCGATTGAAGAACGTGTGAGCATGCCATGGATTGTCTAATGCGAGCGCAACAACGACCAGATCAGACCTACCGGTTCGCCATCTCAGTGAGGAGCTTCATCTCCGCCTCGACGGCAGCGATCTTCTCAGCGGACGAAGGCTGAGGCCGTCCGAGACCGAGGAACGACATCTTGGCTGTTACGTGGATTGGTCGTGGATCGGTAGTGGTTAAGGGTTGCGCGGTGTTGATGTTGAGGTCCAGAAGTGATGATATAAATCCGAGAGGTACGAAGTAAGTACCTACCTACAAATGATCTTATCGGGCTTATCGGTGTCTTATCGCATCTCTCGAAGTTACTTATGTAAGCCGCTTACTAAGAACGGCATAGTCGCTGTGCTGAGATGGGAAGGCGGTGGCCCGGATAATCACTGGACCAATGATAGCACAATCGCCGAATCCATTATCAGAGCGAAACCGGCAGAATCTGGCCAAGATAAAAAAAAGTTCCCAAAAAGATCGCAAAAGGATTGAGAAAATAATGAGCCAATTCCAACAACAAATCCGCATACATAACTGTGTATATCTATGGGAGAAGGACCTCGGGTCATGTTGTTTTCGAAAAAGCTCTTCCCTGCTTTATGATCTTGTTTCAGTAGCCCATAATAGATAATCAATGCTTGTCCATTGACTTGAAGGTAAGCCGACACCATTCGCGACATCATCGCCCACGACCCCTACTTTCTATCTCTCTCTCCTATTCTTCACCTACTCTCCTATTCTATCCCCCTTAACGACGAGATACCATGATGATATTGCTTTTAAGAACCGTTGCGACTGACACCACTTGTGGTGCTTGATCTCATTGTGCCAGCTTATCTGACCATCTTCTCCTCATCCTCCTCGACTTACACAATGAAAATTTTACATCTGAGGACTCAAGCTAATTCGCTTCAAGACCATAGAAAATGGACAGCCCTCAGTGTCTTCGCTTCTTGCGCCCGTATCTGTACGGACTGCCGCTTGCTGATAAAGCTGCCTATGCTCGGCTCTTCTCTGCTTCATGCATAAAACCATGTCGCAAGTCCGTCTCGTGTGCAGTCCAGCAGGAGCAGAAGAGATTATTCTCTCTCTCCAGGTCGCGAAGATCTAACCGTGCTGAGGCTGCCAACCCTGAAAATGAACTGGCTATCGCAGCTGTCCGGTCCGTCACAGTTGAGCGTCGGGTTCAGAAGCTCAGGCTGCATGATGCGCTTCACTTCCCCAGATTAGGGGATAGGGCCGGTCGCATGGCCGTGCCGACATTTCGCAAGAAGTTTGCAGACGAAGCATCAACGCCGGCATCAGATGTCATCAGACTCGAAGGCAGGATCATGTCTATCAGACGATCTGGGTCCAAGCTAGCCTTCATACATATCCTTGGCGGATACGAGCAGGTTCAGATCATGGTGCATCTCGGAAGCCTCGCGTCCGAATCCATGGACCCTGAGGTTTTCAGGGAGGCCCTACATCCCTTGCGCCGTGGCGACATCATATCGGTGGCCGGCACGGCTATGCGCACGAAAGCTGGCGAGTTGACGTTGAAAGCACTCGAAGTGCCTACTATACTGAGCCCGGCCCTTGCGCCGCTCCCGGAGAAGTTGATCTGCGAAGAGACCAAGATCTTGAATAGACATGTTGACATGCTCGTAAACCAGCAGACGTCTGACTTCATCCGACTCCGCTCTCACATCATAAAGTCCATGCGCGACTTCTTCCACGAGCAGGACTTCCTCGAAGTCCAGACGCCCATTCTAGCCGATTCGGCTGGCGGCGCTACGGCTCGACCCTTCCTGACTGCCGCGACAGCGTTTCCTGAAAAGGAGCTGTCGATGCGCATCGCCCCCGAGCTCTGGCTCAAACGACTGGTCGTCGGAGGCAACGACAAGGTATTCGAGATCGGCGCGTCCTTCCGAAACGAAGGTCTCGACAACACCCACAACCCCGAGTTCACGACCTGTGAGTTCTACTCGGCGTACTCGAACCTCGCCGAATTGATCCAAATGACGGAGAACCTCATCACCCGTCTCTACCGCGACGTCGACGCAGCGGTCGCAACCCGCTTCTCATCTGTCCAGAAACCGCAGTTCACACTACCCGACGGCCAGTGGAAGCAGGTCGAGTTCATCCCGGCCCTCGAAGAAATCCTCGGCTTCCAATTCCCGGACCTGTCGCAGTCCGACGCGCACGAGAAGCTCGTCAGCCTGCTCGCAGAGCACCACTCTTCACTAAACGTGAAGGGCCTATCCCTCAACAAACTCCTGGACAGTCTCGCCTCCACCTACCTCGAACCCGCCTGCGCCACCCAGCCCCTATTCATCATCAACCACCCCGCCTGCATGTCCCCGCTCTCCAAATCCTTCACATGTCCCAAAACCAACCAACTCGTCTCCGCGCGCGCGGAGCTCTTCATCGAAGGCCGCGAAATGGCCAACATGTACGAAGAGGAAAACGACCCCTTCGAACAGCGGCGCAAGTTCCAACTGCAGATCGAATCCAAGGGCGCAGCCGACGACGAAGGCCCCGCCGAGATCGACGAGAGTTACGTCCGCGCTCTCGAGCACGGTCTCCCGCCTACGGGCGGCTGGGGCTGTGGCGTCGATCGACTCGTCATGTTCTTGTCCGGCGCGACGCGCATCAGCGATACGCTTCCGTTCGGCAGTTTGCGGAATATCGTCTCGCTTTCGCAGGCTGCGAAGGATTCGTAAATTTATTTGTACAATACCTTCTATGTATATCAGACATCCCATTAATAAGACAACTGCGTCTGATGAGTTCTTTTCACGATCTTGACTTGTGTGTTCCATGCTTCCTTGCCGACCGATCCCGATCTCGCATACAAACGTATATGCCGTATTCCCGCCCTCAATCGCACGTCATCCTAAACAACGCCATCACGGGAATAACTCGTTTGTTAGGTTTTCTCCTAACACATCTACCTACGTTCTCATACATATTCACTCGTTAGACACGGGGAAACACAAATTTTACACCGTTTTTATTTGACTCTAGTCTCTCTCCCTCCCAGGGAGTACATATCGAGAAACACATAGCCCGTATGTGCCAACAGTTAATACCGATCGTAACTGCGAAGTTCGCAACCATCTAGGGTATCACACCATAACCGAACACCACACGATGCCCCACGAGCACGCATCCATGCAAATCATCGGCATATGCTCTCCTACAAGCCCGCAAATGCCTCCATACAATCCCATCGCACCAGTAATTGCTCCGGACACCCGTATCTGCAGACGACAAACCCCCAAACCTGAACGTGCGGATTCCGGGTATATAACCTCTAGTCCTCCTCTTTGAGTTCACCGACTCATTATTCTTGGAGTTCAAGATCAGGCGGTCACTATATACCGTCTTCTCTCCTTTCTTACGGAGTTCAGACTTAGGGGCTAGGTATTTATACCCTCTAGACCTTCTCTATGACCTCCATGGCCCGTTCTTGCTTCTGTTGCTGCCCCTTAGGATAGCTCAGGCCCGGAATCCAGCCCCGTTCAACCCTCTTCTTGCGATGCTTTCGCTGGGGGTTCTTGTTTTTGCGGGGTTTGCCATTGGGCTTCTTGCCCCTGCGAGTCTTGACACCAGCCTCGCGGGCCTTTTCCTTCGCAGCCCACTTCTTGTACCAAGCCGTCCAGTACAGGGGAAGCGGGCCGTACGGGCCGATCACCTCGTACCAGTCACACCGGAGCCTAGGCGGACCGCCATATTCCCGCTTGATATTCTGGAGCTCCCGGTCCAACCAGTATGTTGCGATCGCGCCCTCCCAGGTCCAGAAGTCTGTGCAGTTCGCGTACATCGAACAGCGTTGACTGACACCCACTTCAAGCTCCAGGTCCCGGATTTCCCGATGGAGCCTGAGGATATTCTTCCTCTTTTCTTCGACCCTGCGGGCCCCACGCTCCTTACGGGCCGCAACAAGCTCCGCCTTCTTGCTGCGGATTTTCTCCGGGAGGTGGATGGAGTAGTCATCCCAGATCTTCTGAACGCGCTCTAGGATTTCTGGGAACTCAGTGCTCAGCGGGGACATAGCGATGACTGACGCCTCTGGCTGGCTGGTGTCGTCCTGGGGCTTGTTGCGCGATGCCTCGTTATAGTGATAGTACCAGACCCATTGAAAGTCACGGGCGACCCGTACACGCTTGTCACGTATTCTCCAGGTGGGTTCAAAATCAATGCGCGAGGAATCGATCCTGCAGGCTCCGCACTCGTACGAGTACATGTGGTCCCTCTGCTCATACCAGGGGTTGGGACATTCGGCCCCGCATTTTACGCAGGTCTCAAACCAGGTCAGGTCATTGTAGTCGAAAAAGTCTTTGAAGTATTCTAGCTCATAGGAGGCGCCGTGGCATGCTACCATGAAGTCTATGTATAGACTGAACTGGATGCAGTTTACTGCCCGCGGTACCTCCCAGTCACGAAAATCCTCCGCCTTGACCTTGAGGAGTTTTTCCGCAACTACATCTCGGTCGAACTCCTCTATGGCTGTTAGGCAGCGCAAGATGGTCGGGACTGCATGGATCGGCAGTGGGAGACGGTCCATGAAGGATCGGAAACCAGTCCCCGGCGAGAACAAGTCTTGCAGGATGTGCGTGCCACATCTTGCAATTTCGAGCAGCTCCTCTACAAACGCGATGTGGTTATGGACGTGGCCGGTGTCTGGGACAATCCCGAATTCACCCACGTGGCCATTTCCGTTCTGTTGGTATGCTGGGCCTCGGTAGTAAAAAGGGGTGAAGTCTAGCTTCACCTGTGGGAGCTTCGCGTAATATCTCCGTTCGCGGTTCTCCTGCGTGACGCGGGTCAACAATTCGCATGTATGCCAGAAGTCCAACAGGAAGCACTGGTGCACACCCAGCACCTCCAATTTTGGCATTGTTCTCATGAAATAGAGCACAGATACCTCATTGACCCAAGGTAGTCCGTGAAGGACCAGATGCTTCACATGTTCTCCGTTCAAATATGCGAAGCGTACTAAAATTTCAGGTTAGTCGTCAAACCCACCTGTGGATCACATGCTTATAAGTAATGTACTTACAAATCCTGTGGTGAGCTTGTAGGCTCGCTACAAACGACGTTTCCTCGTGCGGCTGCACGGACGAAGTAATCGGATAGCCGGTCTTGCTGTACAGCGGCTCACGGGACGGACCCTGTTGCTCGGGTCGGACGGGCGAGATCACAACAGTCTGAGAGAAGTGTCGTGGAACCGCACGATGCTTCTCCTCCGTTGTAACGTGCTCGCCGCGCTGATTCTTCGTCTCGATCTCTTTGCAGACCTGGCGCTCCGTTCGTCGGACGTCATCGAGTCTCTCCTTATCCCAACCCAGGAAATCGTTCTCGGTGTTTAGGTGCATCTAAATTTCTCGATTAAAACCCACAATCTTGGAACAATCTGCGCCAAATCACTTGTTTGCTTACCATGTTGGACTGCACCTTGCGAGCAGTGTACTGGCACGCTCGCCTGAAGTTGGTCAGGTCCTCAGTTCGACTTAGAAGATTCTCAACAATCAAGTCGAAAATCTCAGCCACATCGAAAACCCGTGTCAGAGCATCGGGTTGCTTCGCCTCGGGCATGGCGAAGTTCTGGCCTCTGTACAGGAAAGGGCTCTAGAAAGAATGGGCCAGTTAGATATGATAATCGAATCAGAAAAGAAGATCATGGAATGGGAAGTTGCTCACCCTCATGATGCCATTGGGAATATCTGGGTAATTGACCTGGATGTCCAGGAGTCGGGTCTCCAGGGGGGTCAGAAGTTCATGTCTTCGGCCCTCAAAGTTGTAATAACCCTCATACTGAGGGTGCCTGAGAGGGTGGAAGTGAGCCCGCTCTTTTTCAGCGCCGTTTGGTCGATCAATTTTCCGTCTAAAATAGTCGTCGTTGGGTATCTCGGCTCTGGTGAAGATATAGTCGATGGCCTCGCCACCCTCATGAGTCACAGTCGTGATCTTTGTGAGCTCACCAAAATATTTGACAAAGTCCTTCGGATATCTATATGAATCGAAATAAGGACGGGATGGTTCCGAGCTCGTCTCTTCGTCTGGTGTGTTGGCCGGCTGCTGGAAGTAATTGGGATGGGCAATGGTGCCGTTGGTGTAGTCCAGGATCGGCACCGGGGAGATGCAAGGTGGATTGGTACGGTCCATCTTGCTGGTCAGCTGTTGACTAGATAAATACAGTGAGCTTCTGATTTCTTTGTCTTGTACACTTTATGCAACTTTCGCCACAAGGAGTGTGCGTAACACCTGATGAGAGTCGAATGTAAAGAAGGAAGGTAGTGAATGCTAGTGAATAAGAGCATGAACCGCACGATTGGCAACTCAAAAACGAGGGAAGACAGCGGGGGGGTTGGACATATGAATGATCAGGCAGTCGAGGGAATGAATTCGTAGGGAGGTAGGTGAATGGACGATGGAATAGTATGCAAAACCATGAATATCGCGACGGAGGGTAGAGAAGGTGTGGGTATGGGATAGGATGACACAACAAACAAGTGACATACCAAGTCAGAAAGGCTCTGTAAGCAAGCAAGTTTGTCTGAGCTGCGTGCGAAGTACTTCGGGTCTGTGATCGCCGGTTCTTGTTAGCACAAAAGATGGTGTCAGTAGGTTGGGAGGGTTATCGACAGGAGATGGCGACAAGACAGTAAAGTCAGAATACGGATGGACAGGTAATCAAGATGGAAAGGATCGATACGTAGGAAGTCAAAGACAAAGAGACTGCGACGGCGCTGAGCACCTTTCTGGTTCTGTGTAGGTATGGATGGGGATTCGTGGGTAATGCCGAAGATGATCAAGTGAAAGACCAGGAAGCTGAGGGATCAGGGATTGGACTGGGCAATGGGACCGAGCTTACCTGCAGAGACTGGAGGGCACTGGTGTGTCAGATGGCTGCTTGGGAATGCGAAGTAATGATGTGACTTAAGTCGAGCAGGAGTAATGATGTTCGAAGTTCGAAGATGCGTGTAGGTATTAATGGATGGGAAGAAGATGTCGGTGAAGAGAAGAAATGGATGGAGAGAAGAAGTGGGTGCAGAGAAGAATAGTATGGGGAGGAAGAAATGGATGGGTGGGAAGAAATATACCTAGGTATTGATATATGGAAAGAGCCTCAAGAGGTACGTGAATAAAAACGTCGTCAGGCTGGCCAAAGCGTAGTGGTCTGGATCAGGTGATTGGGTCGACGAGGTGTAGAATAGAATGGAAGGGCCCATGCATCAAGCAGCTCTCCGTCGAAGTGGCACGAATATTTACCTTACTTGGTCGTCTGTGCAGAGACCAACCGAAAAAATTCTCAAGAGCGAAAGAAAGTAGGTAGCTACACGGGTATCATCTTGAGGACTACCTAGGAATAATTACCTATTACTGAGATACGGCGACTCGGGACATAGGGAACAGCAACAGACCTTACGCACAGTGGCGAGGCAGGGCTTCAGCTGCGAATCGGCTCTAGCGTGGGTAAGTCTGACTTCTGTAGCAGAAAGCCTGGTGAGATGATGAAGCATGGTCTCTTTACTAGCGACAAAACGGCATATCAGGTAGGTATAGGTCGGTACTTGAACCGTCCAGTGTCTTTGTGTTTGATGTGCCTACCTGATAAAGGACCTAGCGGTGTCTGTGGCATTGCCATTGTATCAGGTACGTTTTTCCATGAATCCTGTTGCTAGAAAAAAAAAGAAAACAAAACGGGGACTTGGGCCTCTGAGGGATCAAGTTTTTCAGCCTGGTGGGCGCAGAATCACGTCCGTGTCGGAAGCGAGGCGGCATATCCACGGCCCGACCATGGAAGAGTTTGTTTGTGCTCCCTCAGGTACAGGGCTAATCCCAATTTGGTTCATCATGGACCGTGTCTTTGTATCATGACGTCGGTTACTAACAGAAATGTCAAGAACGGTGGAAGTCACGATCGTGCGCCTTCCCCCTTCTCCCCCCTATTTCCTATATCTGCCTAGCCTCGTCTCGTCGCTGCGTCGCTAAACACCTAATCAGCCCGGGCCCTCTTCTCAGACTCAAAGCACCAGGACGTGGAAGGCACGGCCAAAGCAGAAGGAGCAGGATGGACTACTTTCACATGACATTGTGCTGTTTCTACGTCAGGCCCGTGTACACGCAGTCCGCTATTCACGTCAAGGATTGCATACCAAACCAATACAAAACTGAAGAAGGAAAAGAGTGGCACTCGGTGGGTAAAAGAAACAACCTCGAATCGTAGAATTGTTTCAGGACCTCGACGCACTTTAGTAAATGATTATTCTCCCATAGCCTTAAAGATAACAGCATCTAGTATTGACTTTGCGACATTCTCATTAATTATTAGGTACTCACGATGTTGACGTTCTCGTTACCTTGGCAACCGATATCCTGAATATCAACAGTCACATGAAGTCTCTACCCGTAAACAAAACAGATGTGAATACCCGTCATGGACGACATTCTTTACCTAGAGTCGTCCTCCCAGAGGCAGATTATAGTGCCTATAGGTAGTAAAAGATTAGAAAAATATACTCCAACAGGAGTCCAGGACATCGCGGCTATACCTAGCGATTACCCGGTCACGACTGCGCGGACAGGAGACCTCCAATTTTACATGTTTCCAGAAGCTCCAAGTCAAAATATTCGCACGAGAATCATTAAACTATGTAACTTAGGTGTTCTTCAGCATCATGTCTTGCTAGCCTAGACCAGCAACCATCATAGGCATCCAGTAACCGTCCATTGTGAGCATCTCGGTAAAGGCCGATGTTTCTAGCCCGACAGTTCCGACGGCATGAGTATTTCCTTTTCTCGTCGCTCAAATACACGTCCACACCTCCTTATTCTGCTTCCTTAGCAGGTCGCCGGTCAAGCTTGACCGAACGCCTCTTCTCGGTCAACTTACGGCTTGTGTCTGTCTGTCCATAAAAGGGGTAGGAACGACCGCCCCGGACCAACCAATGCGCACCTCCGACCCCCGAGTAAAGGAAGCAGTCACCTAATCTACGAGGTGATCTGTCCCTCCTGAAACGAAACCGGACATGGCAAAAGATGGCGATACTGAATTCACGTGTGTATCAGAATACCATTCCTATCACTGGACCTTCGGAAGCAGACTCGCGGAAAATAACATCGCCACAACAGCCCCGGAAACACGCATTCAAATAGGGTCGTCAAGACCTTTTAACATAGTAAGCTTTGATCTTGTGTATATACGATGCCCTAATTCACCTTCCAGCCATTAAAGCAAGCTAAAATCATGATTCCAATCACTAGAGCAAACCGAACCGCGCAGAAAAGGTCCTACGACAGACTCACAGGAGAAGGGAGGTCAAAAATGGAGCCGTGGCTTATATAAGCGTGTCTGGCGTCCATCCCGTTCACCGAGCAAGCCGGACGGGAGTGGTCATCGAATCCTGTTTTTGCGCCGTGGCTTTCCTTATGGCTTACATACCTCCTGGAGAGGACGGGCATCGGTTAAGGGGTAGCCATCATCTCTGTGTCCAGGCACTCGTGCTCTGATTCGGTAGCGATGGTCAGTCAGTCAGGCCGCGGACAAGACAAGACACCGTACAACGAAGAAGCGATGGCGTGCAATCTCACCCAACGGTTCACAGGTGCTCTCCAAGACGAGCGAGCGAGCGAGCCGTCCGACTCAGCGGAGTGTGTCAAGCAGTATATTCCAACCAATAGCCATGATCTGTAAGTGCGACAATGCCCACATGTAATTCATTTCTACCTAGTCCCGCTCGTCATGACCAGTCCCTTATCGCGTAGATGCGCTTGGCAGGATATCCCCAACTTGGCACGATTCCCCCCATAGACCTAGAACTTGGCATGGCCTATGTCCGTCTCACATCTGACTCGAGGACGGAAAGATTATGATGCGCATGACCTTCTTCGTCGGACGCCACCTTGAGTGATGGGAGTTTACGGAAGGCAACTAGGTAAGGAGATGGGCCCATGAACGAGGAGATCGAGGTCCGATTTCGTAGTACAGGAGTCACCAAGAAAAATTTTGCGACAAAAGAGCAGGTTCTACGTATGTATCGTACTATCTTCGGGGAAAGCAGGTATGCATGGGGATTGACTCACCTGCTTGCCGAAAGCTGCCGAGCGCTCATGGGCTTCCTAGAACCGCCGGGACGACAAAAAGAGAAGCGTGCGGGCAATGCGCAACGAAACAAATTGAGGCATGATCTGCCGAGCGTGGGGCCGGCGATTCTCGGCTGTCCAATTGTGGTGTGAGGGTTGTACGGGGAGTCATACAAAGAACTGCAGAGAACTTCGCTCCTCTGTTGTTGTTTACGAGTACAATGTATGATGTACGGATACTTACGAGTAGTAGGTAGTAGCAGCGCGAACATCGTACCACGCCAGATCTTCAGATTGGTCGGACGATGGGGTGTGGTGGCGCTAGGGCATGGGATCGGAGGGTGGTGGGTTCTTGAGTCGCGTGCGCTGGCTGCACGTTATCTATTCCCACGACATTATTCGAGGGCCAAGCAGCCATCACCATCTGGGCTATCATCGAGTCCTAGTTTGTCTACTAGAACAGGTTGGCGCCGACATCAGTTCTGTTGGCGCCGTCTCACACCTTCACATGTAATCGGTCATCAGTACGGAAGAGGTAATCCGTAGCAGGTGTCAGGAAGAACCCGTAGTCTAGGAAGTGCGCTAGACGCTATTCCGTAGGTCGATCCGTTGACATCGCAAAGGATCGGATGGAAGAGGGGCACAAGTCATGCTGGCAGCTGGATGGGGCGATTTTTTTTAAATGCCGAACAGCGATGAACCGACCTAGGTAGGAAAGTAGTGGTATCTACCGAAGTAGTATCGAGGTGAGGGGCTCCGGTAGGTTCTCTCGAAAATTCTGAAAGGGCGTGAATCATTGGAGAGAGAGGGGAGAGTCTCAACCACACAGAATGCTCGAGATCTGTGGCGCCTATTAGACAACGAGGGGTTTTCGCTCTGGATCCATTCCGAGCAGGTCAACGACACCGTGACAAGGTGGGCTACTACCTGGATATGTATGTAATCCGTAGATTATCACTTCTTACTACCTACCAGGGAGGGCAGCAGTTCGTCCACGTGAAGATATCACAGGCAAAATGCTGCAGGGACCCTGTATGACACAGAAGGAATCCGTAATCCCGACTTACTGCGACCTACCTACTCTCCGATGTGGTGTACGGAGCACACAAATCACGACTCTTGGCTGCTCGTCTGCAAGAATTTTTTCTTTTCCTCGGGCGCGAACGAATGGATCCTTCTCGCCGATCTGCCTAGGAAGTATTTGCGTGCTGGCGGTTCGGATTAGTCGTCCGCAAGCTTGGCGACATCGTAGGATTTCGGAGGGTATTCCGCAGGTACCTGTGATTCAGGTAGCCACGAATATCGCGATCTTGGGGGAAATGTGATGAACAATCGCGGGAGATTTATAACAGGTACTCCGTGATACCTCGTAAGCCTCCAGAAATCCTGGTGGCGATCTGTAATTTCGTCTCGTGAGAGGCATGAAGATCCCCATAGCAGATACCGAGATCGAGGTACGCGTCAGATACCGAGGCTGGTAGGGTACGCATAAACAACGCTCGCTCGCGCGCTTCCCACGTCGGCGATATTCAGCGGGATTTTGAGTTTAGATGGCGGCCGCTAGCTAATCCGTAGCTCGTGGGCTACTGAGCGTAGATCATGCGTAGGCCGATCGGAGGAATCGACGCCGCGCTCTGAGGCTCAAAGCAGCAGACTCAGACCCATCCCATCCTCCCGTACGATCGTAAACCCATATGTATAGGCATTCGGTTGGATCTGGGACGCAGTTGGACGACGCCTGTTTCCAAATTCCTCCTAGCCCTCTCGTTTGAAACTCGCGGTGACAGGTGACACGATCGTTGAGTCATGAGCGTCCGTCTTTCCCCCGGTTTTGGCCGAATCTTTTCTGGCGGCGACGGAGTGCTGGACGGTGAAGCGAAGATGTTAAACCCAGATAGTCATAGATGGCAAGCGTGGAGGTACCATGCTGGCCCCGTGGATGCGTCTGATTCCGTCTTATAAGGATCTACCTTATGAGATACTCACTGGGTTCCCCGAAGGCGACACGGACTTTTTTTGTCTCGTAAGTGGAAGAGCAGATTAGATTTACAGAGCGTGTCGGCTGGACTGTGTGACACACGGTACAAACACACTGTAGACCACGTCCTTCTGCTGGGGTACCTATTAATAATTAATTAATTAATTATCATTGACACTGCGTCCGCTACTATTGAGATGGAATCGCCCAATAGCATCTAGAAGAAATCGGCAGGCTTTCTAGCAGGTCCAGCTACTTTCCAGGGTTTATGTTTTCCATCCTGGTGGTTGTAAATAGAGAATCTTTCTTGTCCGCAGTCTGGACTGAATTCTGGACTTGCCCGAGGAGTCGCGCCGCTTTTAAATGGAATCTAACCCGATTCACACCTGCTTAATATGCCAATTTTATGCAAGCGCTAGCCGTAATAGACGGCGCGTCTATAAACGGTAGGTGGGTTATTGCGTAAGTTAAACGGAGCTACGGCAAAGGCTGAGGTACCGGGAAGTACTGCAGTCTGCTTGCAAGTTCAGCTGTACGAAATAGGTACATATCCACTTACAACCCTTACCTCCTCCGTGCATTCTAGACCCGCCTGCGGAAATTCCTAGTGAGCGGCCCTCATCGCGGTGATTATTCCGTAGATTGCAGGCTAACCCATTTGTCGACGTTGAAGAATGGAGTGTTCACGGCGCCGGGCGGTCTGCATCTCGTGACACCGAACCCCGGACCAGCAAGGAGATTCCCGGCCTGCTCTCCAACTTGTGGCGTCTCGCTCAGACCTTTGACCTTATTTCAAGATACATACAGTCACGGGAACCTCTTTAGCTAGGTAAATCCGGTCGTGAGCGGGCAAAAGGGACGGCGTTCAACTATTGTCGTGAATCGTGATAGGAAGGACAGCAGACACCAAATGATGTCATCCCTTTTTTCCCAGTCCGTAAGAGCCGTACGAGGAACGGAGATTGTTGGCCGTTAAAAGTGAGCACAACCGTTTTAAAGGAGCCGTTTCTTTTTCTCGTGCATAAGCGACGCACAAGTTTCACTCCTCAATCAGCTGATTTGAGCGCAGGGTGAGCCGGGTCGTGAGCAAGGGCGGCGACAGGCGCTAGCCTTCATTTGTCGCGCAGCCATGCGAATTTACCGTGTCTTTTTTTATATTTCTCCGTGATATCATTCCGCACGAAGTACGAAGTACTTCGTACGAGTACTTCACAAGGAGTCAGGACAGGTCAGAAATTGTATAGACCTATTGCGTAAGCACGCTATGGCGCATGCTGGCCTCGACGCGCCAGCGAGAGATAATCCGTCGATACCGGCAGGTAGGTACGGAATAGAGATGGGGCATGCCATACTTGTAAGTGCCTAGATAGATGGGTATAGGCAGCTGGCGAGATTTGGATCTGACGACGTTCGACTTCATTAGGACTAGAGATAACGCGAAGCAGGGATATGTTAGTGGCAAGCGATTCTGGGTCGCTGGGTCTCTCGGTCGCGTCCCTTGGTCGGGTCGACTCCCTGGGTCCCTAAGGAAAAGCCTGTCTAGTCCGCTGCACTATGTCGTTGCTAATGTAGGTAGCGTCGTGGATAGTGTCGTGTAAAATAATTTCCAATTTTCAGAGCAATTGCGCTCCAATATAAGACCCCGGTCCGGTCCAGCGTTTGTCCAGACCCGTTTTCTCTGCGATCGAATCAGAATCGAATGACGGTGGGTGGAAAAGAAAATCTCATCTTGCTCTCTTGCCCTCGAAAGCCCTGCATATAATCATCCGTACATTAGGTATGTACGAAGTAGCATTAGCAGTTATTATCTACTGAAAGTTCGTATTGACGGATACCCGTTCCCCTAAAGTAAGCCCTCGGCTTCGGGCATGAAGACGAGAAGTCTGTTTTGTTTCGTGGGTTCGTAGACAGAAAAGGGTGAATCAATACCTACCCGGTGATGCAAGTAAACATCCAAGCAACCTACACGATCTACGATGAGGAGAATTCACGCCAGAATCTGGCGCTTAACTCCCAACTTGTTCCCCAACTGCTGTAGTACTGCCTACTCGTACTCAGTCCCAACTGTCTCGTACTGTTATGCAACCTGAACTGGTAAGTCGAGGATGAATATTAATTCATACATAATGCTGGGTCTTCCTGGCATTTAGACGCCGAACGGCTTCGTCAGCTTCGAGTCCTCCTGAACCTAATTAGTATCTGTTCGCTTCGAAAAAGGGTCCATTCGAAAGATATGTTCTATTTTCTGCCTCCGTAGGGAACTCCGGACACACTTTTATAGCCATCACCTCAGATGGGGGGCTTTCAGGGCTTTAAAGGCTTTCAGGGCTGAGATTCGGGCGAGTCTCTGGTACGCCAACAACCAGCCTAGTGTATCCGTTGATAGTGTGTACGGAGTACGGAGCACGTCAAGGAGCTGGCCTAGGCATGCAAAACATCACGGAGACGAGGGTGTTATGTCTGAGCGAGCGATCTTGGGAATCAGCACCTGGGACCTGGGCAGAGCCAAGACGGGCGGCCAGAGGAGGGTGAATAAGTACATACCTTGCCCTCCCTAACTGTTTAGGAATAGGAGGTACCTAATGGATCAGGTATTCCGCAGCAGTTCATTCGTCGTGGATCTACCTGCTTGGGCACGACGGTAGCATGCTGCTACATTGCCATTGATTGCCCCCATGCAATGTATGTACGCAGTACTGTCGTTATCACACACTTCGTGCTTCTGCAAATTTTTTGAGACTGTCGTAAAAAGTAATGCTTTGCCATCGCCCGCATCCTCGCATGTTACGGTAGGCAATTTCGATCTCATTTTGGTGGCGATCGACGGTCGAGGAGCAGGAGCCCACCTTGTATGCGACCATTTCATTTCAACCCTCTACCCACCGTATCTGCCTCGCAGTGTGCCTGGTATCACTACTCGTACATCAGTGCCTTCACTCCTTCTCCTCTGCGGACTACAAAACACCTTTTCTGCACACCTGAGGAAGCCTGAGGATCAGCCATTTCAGACCCACAGGGGCCATTATTACCCGTTTGGTAGTAGGCGGCAGACGGGTCGGTTGAAGGCTAGTGCATATTGGGTAGTAATATGCCGTACCTGATAGCGGCGCCTCTCCTCTTTTGTTCCAGTTCCGGTTGATAGCAGCTAAAAGAAATTCACTGGAAGACGCTTCTTAGCAGGTACCTGCCTATTCGACGGATCAGGTTCGGCACTTTTTCTTGGTGTACGAGTAACTATTCCCATGTTGATTACTCGCCCGTAGAAGGTTAGGCAGGTGCGTCCATACGTCTCACCTCGTACTGTACCTGCCTTATATACACACCTACATAGCCTATACCCGACCTATGAACTTCGCCGTCAGACGGGACTTCCTGATCCTACGTCTATTCCTACCTGCCTAACTCATTCTGTTTAATGGTCGTAGTAAGCGACCATCATGTCTATCTGATCATGGACGTCAATGTCTTGCGCAATTGGCTGATATGCCGGTGTGTTGTTGGTCTGTAGGTACCGATCTCGCATCATCAACACCCTTGATCCTCCCCTGAAACCACCCCGGCACTGTACACTAATAAGTACCTATAATACTACCCAAGTGGACCTAGCTGCATGCCTTTTGACACCTTCCACAGCTAAAATAGGTACCTTCACCAAGTTTTGCCGGTATGTGATTCAATACTCTTTAGAAGCGTTTGGAAGAATCGAACAAACTGCGTTCCTTGGGTATCTACCCATGCTAGGTGATAGACTTGACAGTTAAGCCGGGCCCGATATTTACGCCGGGAGGTGGAAAGTACATAGGTACATTTATGTAGGCATGTACGGAATACTTCGGGTCGTCGTGTCCATTTTTTCACACAGATTCTCTTGGTCTGGCGGGCAACTGGGAAGTCGTAGTACGGATTATTCGTAGACAGGCAGGCAATTTCTGAGCAGGGACGGATTACACATCCGCTACAGTGCATTTACGTACGGCTACACTATACGATGATGAGATGGCGACTTCCTTCAGTACCTACGGTCCTGTCTACCTCATAGATAAGGTTTCAGGGTGAATTGGGACCTATGTACCCTGGCACGTACGGAGTACATTCTGGGTGCACTAACGAGCTGATACCTACCCGCAATTTCTTGCTGCTGCATTATACAGCTGCCTACCTTATTAGGTGCTACACCACAAACTTATGATCGTCTCGCCTCCTTTTACGGGCTGGTGGATGCGGATTCACTCTCTACGTGCCTAGTGTAACTACTTGCCCGTAGGGCAACGACGAAAGAAGCTGTAGTGGCATGAAGTGGGTAGAGGATGGGATGGCCATCTCTCCTATGATAGCACGGATGATGACAGCATGGCGTCACAATCGTGGTGTATGCTGGCATCGGTCATGTGCCAGTAATTAGGTAGGTATTACTTACATGCAGATACTCCGTAGGCAGGTGCTAAGGAGGCATAGTCGTGTGCGCTGCGACCACCGTTGGACTGTACTTACTCCGTACACCTACAAATAGGACACCTCCGAGTAGTGCGTCTCCGGTGACAGGTGACCATGACGATGGTCCACTATCTACGCCGCACCTACCTCACTGGGAGTTTCGAATTGTCCCGGGCGCATATCAGCGACTCGACCTACGGACTCGACGTGAGGATTTACATGCCTATCTACGGATTCGTCGTCAAATATAGGTAGTCGCTAATGTACCTAAAGTAATCACTCCCTAGCGTCATTCTTCCCCCTACGGCGTAGTATCGCACCTAGGAGTCCCTATGCAGGTACAGAACGTACTTGCCGGGTACAGGCCCTCGATACCTAAACTCCAACGGTCTTAGAACAGCACTGTCTCACTTGGTTCCAGCGGATTGCCAAACGCACCGGCTAACTCTTTCAGTAATCGAATTTAAAACCTGTCGCCAAAAAGTGGAAAAAGGAGAGATGGAAGGTACGGTAGGCACGCCACAGTACTGCGTTGATAGTGTGTGCATAAAATGGAGTTGGGCTTGCCCCTTTCTCATGTCTCGATGCTCATTAAGCGTGGCTTCCACAACAGGAAGCGGCCTTGAGCTGTGATAGGTGGTCTATTGCTCTAGTGGGGTTAGCCGTGATAGAATTTTTTGCTGTTTTACATAGATGACAGGGGCCAGGGCATTTGAGACCCGTCTGGGACCCACAGTGTAGGGATCGCAGTGCTCGCGCTAGTATCCACTACAGTACGCTTCCCGACACGCTCTCGTACGGGCTACTATTAGCGTAAGCGGTTAGTGGATGATGGGTGCTGCCCGGGTACCTATGGACCGTACCCAAGTACCGCTGGTACCTCTGGCGATATACACGGCGCGCGCTATCTGCATGTACCTAATCCCTTATTTGCGATCGACTTGGCGTGCCTCAACCCTCCATTGTTCTCCTGAAGCGCCCTCTCTACCTGCCCACGACCTTGCTGTGGCCTGCCGTACTGTCGTTTCTACGGTGGCCAGTCTCCCTTGTCCTCCCTCCCTGTTCTTTTTAGTCACGAGACAAGCTCATAAATACGACCCGGCAGCAGCCACTCTCCTTTTTTCCCTTCTTCCTACTTTTTCTACTTCTGTCCACCCCAGACATAGCCCGTCTTGTCAACAGAGCAGACCGACCGTCTTTAATTCCTTTCTTCAGTCAGTCCTGAGGCGACGCTAGATCCGCCCAACAGTTCAATACTTGGAACTTCAGTACAACTGGTCCTTGTAGTGTAGTGGGAGTTGACGTTTCTTTTCCTCTTTCTTTTCGAGATACCCCCAGTTGTGATACCCAAGTTCTTTTCTCTCTTTATTATACCCCCCACCAACATCAAAATGGCCGAGGAACAGAAGCCCGTCTCCATCACCGAGACTTCGCCTGCCGTCGAACAGCCCGTCGCCGACGTCGACGTCGTCCCCGAGACGAAGCCTGCGGAGGAGACTGCTGCTCCCGCCGAGCCCACCACAGAAGATGCGCCCGCTGCGCCTGCCGAAGAGGCAAAGGAGGAGCCCAAGCCAATTGAGGCCGGTAACCTTGAGCACAAGGGTGCTCCCGCAAACTTCCCCAAGTAAGTCCGCATAACCATAACCTTGATGTCCGCTCGCTGTATTATGCAACATGCCAACCGGGAAACCGCAGGAATCTGCTCTACGCCAAGAGCCACTTCTGGTTCGGAAGCGATGCTATCGAGAAGGACAAGCTGGTTGCCTATTTGAAGAACGAGAAGGCCGCCGATGTTGCGCACCACGTAGTCTCTTGGGCCGCCGAGACCGGCAAGGGTTTGCTGCTGTACGGAAAGGAGTCCGACAAGACAAGCCCTACTGGTGTCATTCACTTGGTACGTTGAGATTCTGTTATTCGCCGCCGTGGAAGCTAATAACAAAAACAGGCCGAAGCCTCCGAGCCCGCTGTCGATGGTTCGAACAAGTTCCACTTCACCGCTAAGGGCCACAAGCACAGTTTCAAGGCCCCCACTGCTGCTGAGCGTGATGCCTGGGTCCAGCAGCTGAAGTTGAAGATCGCCGAGGCCAAGGAGTTGGCCGCGACTGTGACCGATTCCGAGATTTACAAGCAAACTATGGAGTCCCTGAAGCCTGCCACCCCCGCTGCTACCGAGGCGGCCAAGGACGAGCCTGCTGCTGAGGCCGCGGAGGAAGCCAAGGAGGAAGAGGATGAGGCTAAGGAGGAGAAGAAGGAGGAGCCTAAGCGCCGTTCTGCCAGCCGAAAGCGGGCTTCCCTCTTCGGCAACCTTCTTGGTGGCAAGAAGGAAGATGCGAAGAAGGAGTCTCCAGTTGACGACAAGCCTATTGAGGCCGAGACTATTACCGAAGAGCCTCAGGACGAGCAGGCCGGTGAGCCCACCGAGGCTGCTTCCGAGACTCCCGCGGAGACCAGCGCTGATGCTGCTCCTGCTGTCGAAGAGCACAAGGAGACTGCCAAGCCTACTCCTTCCAAGCGCACCAGCATCTTCGGAGGTCTCTCATTCGGCAAGAAGAAGGTCGACCACGAGGCTCTCCCCAGTCCCAAGGAGGAGACCCCTGCTGCCGAAGCCCCCGTCGCTGAGGCTGCTCCCGTTATCCCAGCCGTCGAGACCAGCGAGCCTCTCTCCCCCGAGGTAGCCTCTCCTACTGCCCCCGCCGATGCCGAGGTTGCTACTCCCGGCCCCAATGGCGATGCCAAGAAGGAGATGAAGAGCGAGAAGCGGAAGACCTCGCTGCCTTTTGCCTTCGGCAAGAAGGACAAGGCTGCTTCTGAAGAGGACGGTGAGAAGAAGCCCAACCCCTTCTTTTCCAAGCTACGCCAGACTGTGAAGAAGAGCAAGGGCAGCGAGAAGGCCCCTGAGAAGCTCGCTGAGGAGCCCAACGAGGACAAGCCCGCCGAGATCCCAGAGTCTGCCGAGCCTGCCGCTGCTGAGATGGCCGGCGATGCGAAGACGGAGGAGGTCAAGACGGAGGAGCCCGAAGCTGAGGCTACCGAGGAGTCCTCTTCCAAGCCCGCCGAGGCCACCCCGGCTCCTGTCACCGCTGCCGCATAGAGTGTGAGTTTGCGGCGCATGCGCTACGCGTGACCATTGACTTGATCGTCATGGCCGCATGATGATTTTCATTACAGAGAAAGACCATGTCGTCACTGGTCGGGAATGGAATCTGCATTTCGAGATACCCTGTCAAGATTGGTTCTAAGCTGATACCCCTATCTTCTTACAATGGTTCAATCCATCTCGCGAGCGGAAACCACTTGTGCAGCATGGACTGGAGCTACGACGTTAGGAAGGTGGCATATGAGTTGTTTTACTGTTGATTTTGCACGCTTTGTCTGACGGGGCATGGAGAAATGCCTTTATCGACACCACATTTCCTATCTCCACTGATACCCAGTATACCCTAAAAGCAGTACTCGTTTTCGATTGTCCAGAAACAATTCCAAGAGAGCAGCAAGGCTGCCCCCCGATCGTGAGACCTGTCGAGACTCGAGACTGGGGTGTCTGCTTTGCCGTCAGGAAAATCTTTCGTGTCACTGTGTCGTGCCTAGTCGTCCCACGTAGGGAACAGGTATAATAGCTAATAATAAATGAATGTTTACCTGAAATCATGCTTAGTTATCGAGTCCTTGCAATACTGTGAATTTGATCGTCATCTCTGAAGTCGATGTGTGACTTGCTCCGGGCAGCAGTAACCACAGGATTGACGGAATGATCTGCCGATTTACAATCTGTACCTACCTGCTGTTCATGTCATCAGTACACGCTACGTGAATATATGCACGAAAATCACCCAATGACTGGTACACCGTACCTAGCAACTCGCAGATCAGAAGTACCTACCTAGTCACCCACTTGTCCAATTGGCTGTCACTCCGTTGGTCGGGTCGCTCCGTGCAGTCAAAGCCTGGACCCGGGCTTATCCCGTAGTACCCGACTTCGCACCTAAGGCATACCGCGTCAGGTACCGGCACCGTTCCTTCGGCCGTCTCCATCTTTCGTCCTTGTAGCAACCCGACCCGACTGCTTTGCGGCACCATAGCTGCACATCTTAACCTACCAACTTCGAACTCCGCACACCTCGAGACACCCGGCCAAACTATCTTCGATACCGTTTCCTCACAGTCTCCTCAAGCCCTCGTCGCCATGGCTTTTGTAGTCGAGGCGCCTGGTGCAGCACTTCCCTTCTCCTACGATTCGCTTCGCACCACCCTCCAATCCGCCAACTCGCTCGACTATAGCCAACGGCAGGCCGCTGGCCAGCAGCTCGTTTCCCCCGCATGGCAGGCTCATGCCGAGTACTATCCTACTTTGCAGGTACGATCCGTCCTTGGCTAGCGGAAGCAGACATCTCGATTCTGGTGCATGGTTGATCCATGTTTTGGAGACTCTCTGACCTCGAGCGTCTGGAACAGACCATCTTCCTCGATAACACCCTGCCGCGAGACATTCGCTTCCTGGCTATTATCCAGCTAAAGAATGGAATTGACGCCTGCTGGCGCAGCGCCGCCGCCAAGAATGCCATCCCGCGCGATCAGAAGCAGACCATCCGGTCCAGACTTTTCCGCGGCTCGATAGAAGAACTCGACCCGCAACTTGCCCTACACAACGCCCTCGTTATAGCCAAGGTCGTGCGCGTCGACTTCCCGACGGAGTGGCCCGATGCCCTCGATGCCCTCATCGAACAGCTCAAGGCCTTGCAATACAATGACCAGGCTCTAGCTGGTGCTCTCCTCATCGTATTACGCATTGTGCGGGAGTTAGGAACTGCACGTCTGTTGCGATCGCAAAAAGCTCTGCAGGCTGCTGCCCCCGAGCTCGTCCAAGTCCTGGCCGAGATCTACGATGCGAAGACGAGGGTATGGCTGGCCTTCATGAGTGGCGAGCATGGCGACGAGAGCAGTGCTGCTGCGGCCATGGTCAATAGCTTGGCCGCCTTCAAGATTCTTCGCCGCCTGGTGGTTACCGGATACGAATTTCCCCACAGGGAGGGAATTGTACAGCAGATATGGGCATTCACACAGACACAGTTCGCGCAACTGCTCAACCTTGTCAATGACAAGTATCCGCTTGTTGGCGAGCATTTGCTCCAGTTCACAAAGTTCCACATCGAGATGGCCAACTCTCATCCGGCCAGTTTTGCCGCCCTACCTGGCTCTCTTGAGCTTGTTCGTTCATATTGGAACATCGTTACCGAGTTTTCCCAGGTCTATGAACAGTCAGAAGGACTTCGTCACGGCGGTGCCTCAAGTGAGACAAAATCCAAGGCCGAGGGGCCGTTGCTGGAAAAGTTCGCGCTGAAAGGCCTACTTCTGATGAGAGCCTGTGTCAAACTGGCACATCACCCCGTTCTAGGCATCAAGTTCCGTTCAAAGGAAGATGCTGTAGAGCAGCGGGAAGCAATCCGCGCGCTCAAGGTACAACTATTTCCGGATGAGTTTGTGAACCAGATGGCGCACACTATAATAACTCACCTCCTGGTATTCAGGAAGGCGGATTGGGACGCCTGGCAAGAAGACCCTGAAGACTGGGAGCAACGAGAAGAGAGTGAAGGAAATGCGTACGAATTTGAAGTGCGACCATGTGCTGAGAGGCTCTTCTTGGATCTTCTCACGAGCTACAGAGAGCTCTTGACGGCGCCACTCGTGGCGTACTTTGCTACAGCTCACGATCCACAGACTACCATGGTCGCTAAAGAAGCTATCTATACGACTCTTGGCCTGGCGGCTTGTCTGGTAGGAGACACATTCGACTTCGATGGTCTAATCAAGTCGGTGATTGCAGCTGATGCAAGCCTGGCGGTTCCTATGTGTCAGATCATCCGTCGGCGTGTCGCTATTGTTCTGAGTCAATTGACCCGGGTGAAGCTCTCAGGGGAATCGCTTACGTTGATCTGGGAGATTTTCACACACCTCCTGAATTCCAACGACGCACATAATGATATCGTTGTCCGGATCACCGCGGCAAGACAATTCAAAGTCGTAGTAGACCAAGTGGAATCCCAGGAAGGATTCAACCCGACGCCTTCGGTAGATATGTTCAAGGAACTCACCAACCTCGTGCAGACTGCTGAAGTCGACGAGACGAAATTAGCCATTATCGAGACTCTACGGGTCCTTATTACGCGCATGGAGCGCAACGTCGAACCATTCGGCGATCTTATCATGACCGCTCTTCCAGAAATATGGCAGTCAGCAGGTGACCAGAATTTCATGATGAAGCAGGCGGTCTTGACCACCTTGGTCAGTCTTCTGTGTGGCATGAGAACCGCCTTCCAACGTTACCATGGCTCCGTCCTGCCGTTGATTGTCGAGGCTACGCAACCAGGCACTGAATCGTATCTTTACCTTATCGATGATGCATTGGATCTATGGGTCAATATTCTCCAAAATAGCCAGCCTCCATTATCTCCGGAGCTCCTGAATCTCGCCAGTGTTGCAATCAATCTTCTTGCAGATCAGACTGAACAAGCCCAGATTTGCGTCTCCATAGTTGGCGCCTATGTAGCATTAGCTCCTCAGACGCTCCTTGATGACCGTCATCGCCAACCTCTTTTGAAGTCGCTTCTAATATGCCTAGGATCACAGATGCGCGATATGGTGATCGCGGGCACGAAATATCTCGACATAGCGATGAGGATTTCTCACCAGCTTGGTGGCAGTGAAGGATTCCGATTGTTAGTCCAAGATATGATGGAAGTTGGAATCTTCAGATACATCTTAGAGGCAATTCGGGAATCACATGAAGCTCATCAAACATCGGGACCCAAGCGGAAGCAGAGCCGCCTCGAGTCTTTCCACGTGGGCAGCTTTTTCTCAATTCTCGCGCGAATGGCCGCCATAGATCCTGCAGATTTCGTGACGATGGTTGGAGCCTTCGGATCGGTTGAAAGTGTCTGGCCATGGCTCACTTCGGAGTGGTTTGAAGCTTTCGACACCATGGCAGAATACGACCAGCTCAAGTTGAACCTCGTTGGTATCACTCGTCTGCTCGAACTGCCGCAGCCTATGGCTGGTCTTGTCCTCACGAAGCTTCAGGACTACATGTCGATGTGGACGAACGTTATCGTCCATGTTTGGGATCCCGAAACACAGAGCACCGAGGGGCCACGTGCGAGCGAACCTGACGCCTGGGCGACTTACTTGGATACGGTAGAGAGTGATCTCAACAACACAGATCCCGTCCGAACCGTCAACCATCGCACCTTTGTCATGGAGAGACTACAAGCTCTCTCGCAAACCGTCGGTGATGCGACGTACCAGGAATGGCTGGGAAACGTGGACAAAGAAGTTGTGGATGGATGGCAGAACATTGGCAGGTGACCGCGCCCTTCTCGCATTGGGCGTAAGCCGTAGTTAGTGCGAGATGTGGTGGATGGTTAATACAAACTAGTGAAAACGTAGCCCGGGAGGTCGTCGATTCATCTCCTCAAACGTCTGGAAGCCGCGGTTTCTGGGGTAATGGATCCAAGATCTGTCAAAAGGACGGCATCGTGCATGATATCATACTGGCGGGTTGAAGCGAGGAACTGGGGAGCATGCATGAACTACCGGCACATACATAGCTTAATAGTGCTGATGGAAAATGCACTTGTGGCAATAATAGTCTCGACGGAATGGAACCTGTTCCCAGATATCATGCGGTCAAGATGCTGTGCCGTAGATCGTAGCTCGTTAGGTAGTGTATAAAAGTACCTGTTCGCTATGATATTCCGTACGTGGTGAGGACTTGGCGTGTGTCCGTATAATACTTGTGGGCCCCAGGCAGTTACGGTTAATATTCCGTACTTTACCTGCCGACGGAATCCCAGGGGGGAACCTTTTTAACCGTAAAACGTTCCTGACATATCCCTACGTTTGGCGTGTCCACTTTTCCCCAGAATCAAAAATCCAACACCAACAGAAAAATATCAACGACGACATCACGTATCAATTCATTCATATTCCATTACACTCTTATCAGAAACATCTCTTTTTTCATGCGCGCAAAAAAAAGAAAATGACCCTCTTCGACATCAACAAAGCCGAAGCAGCCTCCAAAGCCGTCGAGCTGTACCGCGACCAGCGGCCGACGCGCACCCACCCCAAACTCACACTGCGCCAGTGCGCCGCCAAGTTCAACGCGCACTACTCCCTCGTGCGCAAGTACAACGTGCGCTACCAGAAGGGCGAGCGGATCCCGGGGTACCATAAACCGGGTCGTCAACCGGCGCTCAACGATGCCGAGGAGGACTTGTTGGCGCGCTTTGTTGGGCTGGTGCATAGGGGCTTGTTCCCGCTTACCTCGGCTTCGTTGATTAGTTATGGGGACTTTTTGAGGGCGTTGAGGAGCTCGCCGCCTGCGTCTATGCCGTTGACGTATCGGTGGGCGATTAAGTGGAAGCGGGATAATCCGCAGATTGCGCGGGCGCCTGGTGCGAGGGACGTGAGTAGTAGTGAGGACCAGGAAGGGGAGGAGGATGCGGAGCGGCGCGTTACTGGCGGGACGGATCTGGAGGGTGTGGAGGAGTGGTTTAAGGGCTATGCGGGCATTTTGGAGAGGTTCCGGGTCCGAGCGGAGGATCTTTGGAATTTCGACGAGTCCCCTTTTTTCGTGGGTGTTGTGGAGGGCGAGATGAAGGTTCTCGTTGCGCGGAATAAGAAGAAGCGACCCCGGGTTTTGTTTGCGCCGGGGGATCGGGAAGGTTTGAAGGTGGTCGATTGCGTCTCGGCTGCGGGTGGGATGATCCCGTCGTATCTGATTCTGCTCACGGATATCTTGCGGGAGGAGGCCGTGGATGCGACTGTTCAGAGTCATGACACCAACGACGTCGTAGTCAAAACAACAAGCACACGCTACTACAACGCCGAAAACGCCCTCGACTGGATCCGGCACTTCAACACGCATTCCTTCGCACAAAGCCCGAGCTTCGCAGGCACACTCGAAGACTGGTTCGGCTACCCAGCCACCATCAACCCGGCGCACGGCGATCCACGCACAAACCCCAACACCAAACCCCGGACCTCGCCCCGGATCTACCGCGTTCTCCTCATGGACGGTTTCAACGCGCACGAAAAACCTGCTATCTTGCTCTACTGCGAGTACTTCGACATCATCGCCGTGAGCCTCCCGGCACACACAACAACGCCCTTCCAACCCTTCGACATCGGTCTCTACCGGCACTTAAAGGCCGCACAACGCGGCAGTCTGCACAAAGCCATGCAAGCCACATCCACGCCATCCTTCTCCCGCACAGAGATCCTAGCCGAATGGACACCCTCACACAAAGACATCTTCACGCCGCCGCAAATCCTCGACGCCTTTTCCGCATCGGGGTTATGGCCCATGGATCCAGGCCGCGTAACGAGCCAGATCAAAGACCAAATCCGCCTACGACAGGAGCGCGAGATCCCCGCGTTCAAAGCCGTCGAGGGGTCCTATTACCTCACGCATGCGGGGCGCGCGGATACGTTGGTGACGGATCCCGTGCTGGAGGGACGGCTTGCGCTCGTGTATCGGTGGCGGTGTTGTCGGAGTGATGCGGAGCGGTGGGAGGCGGTTGCGGCGTCGGCGATGCAGGCGTTGATGGAGATTCCGGAGGTCGCGGAGTGGATTCGACGGCAGCCGGGGGGGGGGGGGGGGGTTAATGGGAGGTAGAGGTGTATGATAGGGAGAGGAGAGGTGAAGATGTATGATACGGAAGGTGTATGATAGGGGTTGTAATGTAATGTACTAGTATGAGAGATAGGCGTGTAGGATAGTGTAGTAGTTGCGCGAAATATGATTGTAAGATGGTTTTGTATTGAAGGGTTTGTTTCTTGCTTGTTTATGAGTGCTGCACCCCTTTTTTTTATTTACATGGGGCTGATCTCGACTACCTGTCACGACTTTCTCCCGGGATTAAGGAGAAGGTGAATACTTTAGCGTGTTATCTGATACTTCTGAATGTCTTATGGGGTCGAAACGAATGGACTCCAAACGTAGTCAAATTGAGTATCCGTGTTGACACTGGGCATGAAGAACATGTCTCCTTAACACAGCATTGACTACGTGAAATAGCCCCAGTCCGTCAACTAAGTGATCAAAAACAGTTGCTTTCCATTCAGATACACTCGTAGATATTAATGTTTTGATTCTAAGTACTGATGTAAAGAGAAGCCAGTTCATGGTGAACATAACACGGGACAGGCCCGACCCATCCCGCGACCTATGATGAAAATGAAATCTATGCAAGTGGTATCTTTCGCGCGTTTGTGAACTTTCATCAACTTCTCGTTTTCCTCTCGTCTCGTGTATTTCGATCATATGAGCCTTGATCTGCCATGCCTTCAGGAATTCCGCATAGAGCACGACGAGGAGGTCCCATTTCCAAAACGAAGCTGCTAAACCGCAATTCTCAAAAACAAAAAGACAGATATTCATTGGTCAATAATATATTGGATTCGCCGAGAAGCAAAGCAAAGCAGTTAAAGACGATAAAAACAGCAAGACAGACAGGGTATGGGTATTTGTCGACTAGTAAAGGTATATATATATAAATCAATCGCCCCCCCCCCTGGCACCTCCTATGGAAGAACAATGCTCGGGATATGTAAAACTTTTCTCTTTTCGACGTAATGATAACAAAAGCAAGCTCATCCAGTGATAGCCAGGAAGAAAGAAAAAAAGATAAAAAAAATAGGGTAAATAATAAAATAAAAAAAATAATTAATTTTTAATCGTCAAAATCTCCATTAACTCCAGCTTCTTCCTCTTCATAGCCTTCGGAATCCGACTCAATGGCGCTTTCGTTCGCAAAGGTTCTCCCTTCTATGCCGCGGATTATCGGTCTTCCATCCGGGTCTGAATCTATGCTGATATCCTGGTCGACGAATCCGACGTGCTTCGTGTTGGACGAGGGCAGTTTTGGTGGCGATTCCAGAACATCGCCGCTCCAGGGCTTACACTCCTTTACTATTTCGCCGCAACGCAAGCACGTCCAGCCCTCGCCTTCTTCGCGCTCTAACCGTGTCGCCAGGCAGACGAAGCAGTAGATGCATCCACAAGGAATCGTCTCGTACGGGTTCGTGATATCTGTCTCGGCCGATCCCACCACGCCGCTCGATCCCGCCGCGGCCAAAAGATCCGTTTCCGACATGGCACTATTCTGGTCCTGGTAACAAATGGCACAAGTACGCTCGGGTAAGAAAGCAAACTCGCCTTTTTTCTCGCCTCCCTGGTCGTCCGGCCGGGTGCGAACGAGTTCCTTCGTTTTCTTCCACGTGCGGCTGAGCCATCGGCGCCACCGGTTAATACCCACTAAAGGCAAGACAAACAGCAAAAATTCGGTGAATGCGTGCCAGACCAGTTGTCGGTTCAGATACTCGAAGGAAACTTCGCGGTTGACCTGGCTGGTAGGGGGTGCCAGACGCATCCTTAAGACTCGATCGAGGATTGTCCGGTATCGTCCCTGGAGAAGGAATACCAGGAACGAGGCGAAGGCGGCCATAGAATGTACGGTCGTGAGCTTTGTGGTGATCATAGACAACCGCCGCACCAACGGCGAGGGCTCGTCATAACCATTGTCCTGGTCTAGTAGCCAGTTCTCCCATTTCGACCAGCCGTATTTTCCAACCACTGTTACTAAACCGTATAAACTCTTTTGCCATTTACTAGGGGGTGTCAGGACGGGGCCGCGGTGGCGAGCGTCTGTATATTTCAGATTTTGCAAGGCCGCACCGTAGGTGGCGTCGTGGTCCCAGATGGTGAGTTTGAATAATATGGCGCGGAGGGCCAAGAGGATCTCGGCGGACCAGTCGTCTCGAAGGTTACCTCCGAAATACTTCAGGGCCTCGCCGACCTGATCGCGGAGTTGCTGGACCAAGTCTTCATCGAGTAATTCGGCATCGACCTGTCCGACTCGAAAGACGGGGCGTGTGCCCTCGCGCGACGAAACCAGTTCCCATGCCGACAGCGACTTGGCCCCTAAACGGTCGAAGGGGAAGGGCAGGCGACTGACTTCGGACCAGGCGCGCGAGTTCTCTCGACGGGCGACGATCTGGGCGTGGGCTTCTCGTTCACGGGCTTGTCGCCGTGCTGCCAGGCGCTGCTGGGCCTGGGCGAAGCTGGTGGAGCTCATGCGGACTCGATGGGGGGTGGACGAGGGGAGTTAAGAAGGATGAAGTTCCCTGCGGCGATGGGCTTGGACTATGCTATCACTGTCGACTGTGTTGTCATCGTCCGACTCAGGCTTCGGCGGTTGGTAGTAAGGCTCCAACAGCCGGCTGTTCAGCAACGCCAGCAAGGAGACGGCTAAAGACGTCAGGGTCGACGCTACGGGACGACGGGCAGGAAGCGTGGAAAGCGTGGGAAGCGTAGTGCGGTAAAGGCGGTGAGGGATCCCTTCGCAAAGCTGAGTGAGCATAGGTATCCGAAAGGTAAGGACCAGGTAGTAGTAAGGTGGTAGGTAGTAGTAACAACAGGAAGAGCAGGTAGCAGTGGCAGCAGTAACGCCGTGACTATTGAGGTTGCAGCGTGGTAGACGAGGACCACGGTAATGCCGACTGAGCTAACCGAGGCATTGTGGCCGTCAAAAACAGGGAGCAGGGAGAGTCTGCAGTCGCTCAGCCCAATTCGTTGTTAGAGCTGGAGCGCTTACGGATTACGTTAGGAGTGCGCCTACCCTAAAAAAACACTAAAACCAGCGGGAAGAAAGAACTGCTAAGTAAATAATCCGCCCGGTCGGGTGTACTTTCTCTATGCATATACCCGAGCGAGCCCTCCTGGCGTGCGGGTAAGTGAAGGTACGGATTATTCGGTACCTACGGACTACGGGACTGTCCCAATTTTAGGTCCCCGTGCTTCGCTCCACTCTCTCGGCTTCACTAGGGTGAGCACCCGCCTCATTTCTCCGTGCAGGACAGCCATTTTGGTAGTTGTAGCCGGTTCACAGTCTCACCTTTACAGTAGCGAGTTAAAGAGTTGACTTTTCGGAAGTAAGAACTGAAGTAGTTGAGTTGATACGAATTGCTGACAACTTACAGAACATTTTTGTAACTCTGAAAATCGAAACTGATTTAGGGATTGCAACAACAACTTGCATGCCCGAAACTAATCAACCAACTAACTAACGCCTAGTCAACTTGGTACATAACTCATCCGGCCGCCTCACTAGCAGTCAAACCTAAGCCTAAACCACCGAACCCAGCGCAGGCCAGGTGAGATTGATCAGATTGTTTTCTTCGAAGTCGAAGATGCTAGGAGTTGTACACTACGCTAGTCTGTCTGTACTTAGGCGGGTGCTGTATTCCGCACATAAGTCCCAAGTAGTTAAACTAGGCCTGTAAGTATTTTCCACGGAGCCAAGATCTGCACTGATCATTCAGTGCAAGACGCTATCTTCACTAAAGTGAGGGCCGTACGGGGCTAAGAAATTGGACAACTCGGAGAGTTCATAACCCCTGGTAAGGAATACGGAAGAAGGTACCGATACTTTAGGGTGCTTACCTCGGAAGAAAGAAAGATCCTTCTTCTCTTGAGAGCGGACGGGTAGGTAGTCGCCGACGTTGTTGTCGTTGCATGAGCGATCTGACACTCCATTCCGCCTTCACGTAGGCGCCGGCGCACATCATTGGTGTATGTGGCTGTCGACTTGGCCATCTTTCTTGTAGATCTCTGTAATCTACAGCGGGAATTCCATCCCCTATTTGTTCAACCCTGTCATCGTCACGAGCGTGTAAACTAACGAGTGGGTTCAGACAGACATGGCCGACGACTATACACGTGGAGGTGGGTTTCACTCTGCTTGTTAGTACACACCAGACTAACCTCTACGTAGGTACACTGCATTAGAGGTTGCAGTAGAATGCCCCTAAAGAATTCCGTAGGCAGAGTTTCTCGCCAGTTCGGGAATGTGATGCTCTTCTGTTGGACATTGCTAGCCGGGCATCCTTCCGGTCGATGCAGTCAGCCAGTTTTCTGGCTCAAGTCCGCATATGAAAGTCCGGATGGTTTCTACTGCCGGACTGGCCTTACAGACTTCTCCAGAGTTGAGCATCAACGTCTAGGGGCCGTACCTTCGGAATAGGTATAGCATGGCATGCATGCCGACAATCCTTACTACCTACGATGTCAAGCCGGGACAGGCAGTTCGTGGCCGTAGTCGAGATAAGGATTCTAGTAGGCATGATACCCTCAGCCCAGTCATACGGACGATGCAGGTAGACAATTTCGAAGTTCTTATCCATTTGTTCGGGAACGTATCTTGGTGATATCAACTGCTCGGCCGGATCACCACAAGGGTAGGCACGAAATCCATGTCAAGTTGTGATGATGAGTGGGCCGATCGACCAGCTGATAATTGATCCTCGGAGGGAACCACTTTGGGCCGAGCGATTGAATCGATCAGTCGAAGCAGATCGTTGAGATTCATCCTTGGGCGTGTACTCGGAGTGAGTTTCCGGAATAAACGAGCCATCGGAGCAATCATTCAGATCCAACTTCACTTGTTGCTAGTAATCGTTGCGAGCACTCGGAACAAGGCGATCATTTGGATCGGTCACTCGCGGCGATCGCTCAAAGATACGTTTCGCCACGACCAAGCACACGATCGCTCGTCTCGACCAGAAGTTGATTGCTCGATCGCATTGATCAATTCCTGGATCCAGATTCAGAGCTTAGCGGTCTCCAAGGCCACCTTCTAAGGTGCAAAGAGCCCTTGGTGATTCTCTTTGTTGGAAATCAAGGGGCAGGTGGTAATACTCCTTGTCAATGCTCTCGCCATACTGGTGTTCTCGGCAACGGAAACGGTCCCCGGTCAGGCATCTAATTCCAAAATCGATCCAGAGAGGAAACCCAAACAAATTCTTTGAGCGCTGTAGCGTAGACGAATCTGTCAACGAAAAGCAGTACGACATCCAGCTTCGTGTGCAGCTACTGAGTTTTGCCTGGAAAGCCGACTTCGACCCAGCACAACCCGCCTCGAGAAGAAGTCTAGACAAACACAAATATGTTCCATCAGGGCCCTCTCGGGTACCGATTGCACCGGTCCTGTGGACCATTTCGAGTGGAGTCCGCATCCTTTTTATATTTGAGTCGCAAGCAGCTTCGATGACCTGATCCGCGAGCCCTCACAGACGAGTCCCCATCGGGCGCGCAACTTGTTCCTTAAGTGGGACGACCTCGCTTTCAATGCCTACCCCAAGCCCCGTGATAGTAGATCGTGTATGGATGGAGCTCTGTAGACATTGTTTGGGTGTATGTTTTGAGGCTCTGCGCACGTGGAGTAATCCGTATCGAATTCAAGCAGAACCTCATTGGCGCTCGTCCGGGATACTGTGACTCGTGAAAATGAAATTTTCGAGACAGTCTGCATCTTCAACCTGATCCCTCTCTCAGTTTGACAACTCGAGGTGAGTCAACTAGGAGTTGGCATATATTCCGTGGGATCCGATATCTGGACTCGACGTCAGGTGTCGAGACGGTGAGTCTGACCGTGACGTCCGCAGCCACGCCGGCCAGCCACACGATGGGTAATCCGTATGACGACAGGCAGAGAAGTGCGTCACGCATTTTCCTGAGGCGTCTAGCCTGGACGGGCAAGTGCACATGGCAAACCCTAAAGCCGTTGGGATCAGGCGCAGTGGACTAGCCCGAATGATCGTAGCTGGGCTGTGATCCGGTGGGTGGGCAGGCGCACTAATGTACGGAATTCGATCCCAACGCTGCGGGATTGTGTAAGTCGCTACGGGTTGCTGTAAGATGTTGGTTGGCAGGTGGCACTCACTCGCTGTAGAGAAAATTCATCCATACCTAGCAGCACGACTCATGAGCAAGCCCAAGAGAATCCACAGGTGACGAATTCCCTAGCTTGTAGTGTTGCACCGAATATCTATCCAGAGATCAGCCGAGTATCGATCGCGTGCGCCCTTTCTCACCACTGATCTGAGACACTCAGGTGGACAGCACCGTAGTGGACGCGCCGAAGACATGGCACGCTAAATGCCTCTTCCTCCCTCGCTGATTTCAGATAAGCACGATCGTCGTCCCGCGGGGTTCTCGATAATCCGTAAGCTGGGAAATCTCGTCACCTACCTACCTACCGACTGCACTACGGATTGCCGACTACACCTATTCCGTACCTGGAGGGCGACGACAGAAGAGGGGCAGATCCGTAGTGTACGGCTTCGAAGTTCGAACTGCCTTTTTCCCGCCTGTCCGGATTGCGATATATTCCGTACATGCGTCCCCCACTTCGTTGCGACTTGAATTCGGCACTCGTTTTCTGTTGACCATGATAGCAAGTTGTTGATTTCGTACGAGGTGCATCCGGGTAATTGGCGGAATCGAAAGCGCGTGGGGAAAAGAACATCGAGACCAGCACGATGCGTTAGAAGAGACGAAAGCCATAGGTAGAACGGCTCACTTGCGGAAAAGAAATACCCACCTAGAATATCGAAATAACCACGACAAACGAAACTTACCTTAACCCACCTATTTTCTTCCACCACGTACATATACCTACTTTGCGTTCTATACACTCCGGATTTGCCGTCTCTTCTCCTCTACCGGCACCACAGTGGCGCACGCTACCGGCGCAACATACCGAGCAGGAGGGGGATCTAGACCGGTGAAGAGGCCGGAGGGGCAACTGCGCAACTTGGAGAAAGGGACACGGAGTACAACTTACAGCTCATATTGCCAACCATGCCCAACTTTTTCCCCTTCATCCAAGGCACGGAGTCGACTTCTGCATCTCGCATCCACGGACCTGACAGCACATCGCCCTTACTGGGCCGCTTCAGAGCTGTCCCGCCAAGCACGACATCTTCTGCCCCACGCTCCATATTTTCCTCAAGGTGGGAGCCCCCAGATTCGCGGGCCGGCCCGGGCGGGACCCGGACCCGGGCGCATGCAGACCTGCTCTCCGCTGCGGGGAGAAATAGCGTGCATATCGGGTACGGCGCCCTGATCACAGCTGAACTTGACGATGAGGACGATGATGGTTACCGATACTCGGATGATGACGATGATAGTGAGGGTGACGACGGTGCGCACAAGCCATATAAGGTGACTAGGATATGGCGCAGGACCGTAAGGCGAACACGGCGTGTCATCGAAGATCTATGGGTTACGCCGAAGCATAATGCCGTGCGCCGAGTGGTTGAAACTTGGTGGCGTCGCTGGGGCCTCCTAGTTTTTACACCCGCTGTATTGGTAAGTGCTTCCGTGGCTTCGTAGGCAGAAAGAGATAGGTCCCCGGCTTTGTCGAGTCGCAGGCTGTGATCATGGATTGGATGATCTCGGGAACTCTGCTGGCTAACAATATCCTTCCACTAGGCCGTGGCATGGTGTGCGATTCCATTCCCACAATATCCGCTGGACGATTCGGAGCAGGATTTCGCAACCAAGCCGAGTGACTCGACTCTAGGGTCACCCAGCCACCGCGTCCCTGGCCACGGAGAAGCACGTGTGCAAGTGAACTTCTGGTTCTTCCTCTTCGTCTACTACGGCTTCTATAACCTCATCGCCTTGTTGTGGATCACCAAAGTCTTCAACCTTTACTCGCTGAATTGGTGGCCCTCCATGTTGGGCTTTCCGCTTACCGCGTCACTCATCGCGATTCTGGCCATTGCTGGGCCCATTCCCGCCTATTTCATTCCCGAGGCCAACTTTCTGACGGTTCACAACACTGCGTGGACTAGCTGGACGTTTGTCAACATGTCCTTGCCCGTTGCTATTGCCCTCTGCATCCTCATGACAAATGAACGGCACTTGGGTCTGAGGCACTCACTCTCTGAGACACAGCGCATATTCACGAGCTCTTGGTGGACCGGCGAAGGCGGAGGCTCGATGCGGGATAATCCCAACAACCGCCGAGGCCAGCGGTGGGGCCGCAGGTCCGCGACGTTCGATCCGGACATCGCAACCATACAGATCACTTCTGAGCAGCCTTCGCCGCAAGCAAGACCATTCATACCGCGGCGCCGGTGGTTACCCGCGAGCTTTGTGCGGTTTGTGTGGTTCTGTCTCGCCCTCATCATAAGTATGCTCGCATACCTTATAGGAGAAGCGTATGCAGAGATCTACTTACGGACCCTTCCTCACAACAGTTGGGAAACCATTGTATACGTATACAGCTGGGTTATCACCGTCCATTTGCTCGATATGCTTACGGGTTGGATCCTAGGTGGAAACGAAGGCGAGCGAGTAGGCAGCTATCCCTTGAGTTGGATCTTCAAGCTGTAAGAATCCGTGATTTCGCTCTGCCCTGCTGCTTAATGCCATATTGTCGCGTGAGAGTGAGCCGTTTTACTGACAAACTTGTCAAATAGATACTTCATGCTTACCTACCAAACATACGTTCGAGCGCTGTACGCACGTCTCCGCTCACCCCAGCAATTCATCTGGCTGCAGGCTCTTTCTTCGGCTTTTCTCATCATCCTAACGCCGTTGACGATGACAGAGACGTATCATCGGGCCCTGACCATGCTAGGATTGACCAACCAGTCTTACGGCTCGTATCAGAAGATTTGCACACGCAACGTCTTCATCCGGTTTCTTGCCGAGAACGTAAGTATGTTAACGTTCCTGGGAAGTATTTTGGTCCTGCATTTCGGACCCAATACGGACGTCTACCCATACTTTGCATTCGACGATCCGGACGAACCCTACAACTTCAAACTCACGCTCGTCGCCTCTGCTACTACCTGGGCGTGTGAGATAGTAGCGGGTATCGTCCTCCGAGGTCTGATCCATTGGATTTTCGGCGTCAACGCTAACATCGAGGGCCGCATGGACCTGGCGGTTTGGCCAGAGTTGCTTCCCACAAGCGTATTCGTTATGCTTCATGTGTTGCAAAACATGTTGTTTTCCATAATTCGGTTACACTTCCGATAGAGGAGGTGAATCGAGGAAGTATTAATGAAGAAAATGACAAGTGACAGTTGAATCATACAATGCAAACCCGTTGGACGTGAGAATACCAAGCCTGCAATGCAGCCGATATATCGGAGACGCTGATTAGTATTGCCATGAGCTGAGATAGAGGACTTGTGTGTCCTCGGTCTCTCGGGTGATTCCTTACGCTTGACTTGTCTTAAAGCAAGTCCGCGCGAGGTGAGGCTCATATTGCCTGTTTCACGTTCATCCATATCGTTCTGGTAATGCTGGTTGCGCCAGGTTTGTTATGCGACGCTATGTCTGAGAGATAGCCGACGCGGTGTTGGATGATACCCCTCCTCCTCCTCGGTTACCTATTGTAAGCTACCTATGAGAATTGATGTCTCTAGGTGTAGGATAACGTAAAGCGGCAAATCCTTCGGGATGCCAGCTGCAGAGAACCATCTGGATCGGAATCGGGCTGGGCCTTCGAAGGGGCGTTGCAACCGGCAACTTCAATTCTGCATTCCGAATGCAGATCCGGTAGGCATCTTGGCAGTTAGTCTGGACCGGTGGCACTTAATAATGTCCCTATCAAAGGAACGCCTCATCAAAGAGCCGCTACACTGGTTGAACTCTAGAATCCTGGAATGCGAGGTCTAATCGAGTCATTGACGAGCTGTTGACCCACATGGGTATCTGTTGAGAACTTGAGGATTCCAATGAGGGGTCCTAGGGGCCAGGGCGGATATTGATAGATACGAAGTTGGATGATTCAATTCGAGACGGGCCGACAGTCATCAATGATTTGAATCCCTGTTGATGGCGGGGATCCCTCAAGTGCTTATATTGATTTATGTTAGCCAAGATCATACAACTCACAATTGCTGGTTCTTTTCTTTGTATGCTTGCCCTCTGGTCACAAAAGGGGGTCTGAGATGGAGCGCTGGCGTAAGTAGTCAGAGTGACGGCACAAAGTATCGTTGGCGGGCCCGGACCTCGTGAGGTTCATTTTTTATCAGTATGAAGAGCATTCAATGTCTGACCGAATCTCATCCACCTGGATAATAAGGGGAGGTTGGTACGCATAATAGAGCACAGCCAAGGGAGTTGGTCAAGCTCGAGAAGACTTCAAAGGAGACAGTAATTGGTAGGAATGGTAGCCGCACGATAAAATGAGAAGGCCGTCGCCGCCGCTAGCATCTCTGGCAACGGCAATGAGATGAGTCGTGTCTTCCACGTCGATTCGAACATGTGAAACGCTCAAACGCCGCCGTCGAGGGTCCTGGGGATAATGGAATGCTAGATCAGGCCCACGACGCCGAAATAACGAGGGCAAATCGAAATGTAAGGATCCTGCTCGATACTCACAAAGTTCCGGTAATTACCTACCTTGACCGGCCGGGCCTTCAGCATTGGACCCTGCCTACTATGTATTTGGCTTGTGGAAGACATGGATATTCGGAAGGGCGTGGGCTGAGGAAGAGTTGCTACTGGCTCCCAATACGCCGAGAGCGATCAATCGTAGGTAATCGGTGTGCCTACTGCTGCCTACTACGAGTATACCGTCAAGAGTTTCGACGAACTTACCTAGGTACCCTGGTTTAGTTTCCGGCAGCGGTGGCGTTGCAGCACCGTCGGAACCGGGTAAGAAAGCTGCTCAAGCCATGGGGGAGAGATCACAACGTTGAATGCCTAGAGAAGAGGAGACAACGGAATCTCGGCTGAGCACGGTACGAAGAAGACGTGCCACGTTTGAACCGTATATTGAACATTGTCGTACCAGTCGATATGAGCCAAGGATCAAGATTGATTGATCTCGATGAAGATAAGTTGGTGTAGGTACTTCGTACATGTGTGTGAATCATTGAGTGGACGACGGGAAGAATGTGGAGGATGAAGGAACTTTTAAGAATCTATGCAAGCACCGAGGTTTACGCACCCCGATTGACCAAACTGAATATCAAACTGCATAGGGAGTACCGATTACATGCATGTTGACAGAGATTACTAAGCTGGACGTCACCACGGACACGACTGCCTTCGCCTTGAGAACTATCGATCTTTTTTTTTCCATCTGAACATCCTCCGAATTTCTAACGTTGCGGTACAAGCGCTGCATCTTGGCTCGGTAGCCTGGATGGGGCTGTTGCAATTCCAACGTCCGACCAAACGCAGGAACTCCCCAGTGTTAGGGAATTTCCAACGTCAGCTTCAGTCATGATGATGCATCCTGTGCACGTTGGATAATGGCGGGGCCGGTTTTCCGAGTGGGGGGCTCGCCAACGTGCGTCAACGTCGGCGCCGTTGCCATCACTGAGATATGAAGATCTCCCACGTTTTGGAGTACTCCCCTATGAATTGAGTACCAAACGGACTAGCAGAATTAACATACGACATTTGCCAAATCACAACTGTACAGCGCCCTGCCTCTAACACTACCGAGTCCAGCATGCAGCGTATTAGTAGGCGCGTCCGCGATCGAAAAGTGCCCTACGTATCTTTGAAAGAGTGACGATCACAGCCTAAGCCATCGACAACTCCGAAAATGCTGGCCATTTGGCTTCTCAGCGATATCTACCGTTAGGTAGTACGAACTCGTACTGCCTAGTTCACTCGCCACGCATCTGATACCAGTTGATGCTTTTGATCGGATCGGCGTACCAGGTTGGTAATAGATTTGATGATTCACGGAGTCCAACGTGCTTTTCACAACATGACCTTTGACGACGGCATATGTACTTCGCACAGGTGTTCAATGGTGAATGTGTACAGCGGTGCAGCAGGACGCAGGAGGGTTCAGAACCTTGGTACCGATTCAAGGGCGTGCTGAATGTATATGCTCGAAGCCCTTTCCTGTCTTTGAGGCGTTTTGAAAGAACGTATAAGAGGCGGATACGTCAAGCATACATACTCAGTACCTACGACGATGAAAGCCCAACAGTTCCCAACTGGATAATATTAAGCCGGCCACGACCTGCCCTGACCTGGTCGAGCCGCTAACATCGCATCTGCATAGCAGCTTACAGGCATCGACGACGCCTTGCACTGCGTCGTGCTGCATGCATCCCCCCATTCTCGGCTTTTACAGCCACGTCTTGGGGTAATGTATGCAATCGAGCGATATAAGACAGCAACGATGTGCCCTTACCGCCTTTACGGATTACGGGCCATTGCGAACAGAAAAAGAGAAAACCCCAGAGGATGCGGAAGTCCTGCTCATAGAGGGACATGAAACGGCTCGACAGCCAGCCACTCACGGTGTTCGAGCAACAAGGGAAACGCTGCCCTAGATACGCATGGTGACATCGCGGCGTGGTGGGGTTGAAACTTGACCCTGATGGTCTGAGCCGGAGGTAATGTCTTCTAGCGCCGGCGACCAATGGGCGTCGACGAGAGGCAATTATCTGTCCTGATTGTAGCCTAACGGTAGGCACAGTCAACCGGTAAACGACACATTGGAGGCCTGGAGAGGAGGTTGATGAGTCTAGATGTTTCGCGGATGGGAAAGACGGGACGAAGTGGAGTGTGAGTAATAATGGCTATATTGCTCATCGTATCCGGCGGAACCACTTCAACGTTTCTACTATTCTACGGATTACCTGACGCCGGCACTAGGTATCAATCCATCGTGCCAGTGCACTTATGTTACATGGCTAAAGTATGGTGGTACGTTGTTGACTCCTGACGCCTCAGGAACCAAAGGCATTCGGCCGTCATACTTGTAATTATGGTAAGCTGCTGATGGTAGGAATAGGAACTTCATCCATCCTGAGTCTTACACGCGCCGGATATCAAGATAGCGTGAAAGTACCTACCCAGCCATTATCTCGGGAATACCTACCTACGGCTCGGTAACTTGAAGTATTCCGAACATAATTCTTTAGTGGTGTTTCTATGGAATTTAGAGTTTGGGTAACACACAAATGCAAATAGGCTAATCCTCATCGAGTACGAATTACGAATTGTCTAACTCGATTCATGACACTTTAATCCCTGGTTTTCTCCGAATCAAGAACCACGTCGGTAACCCGTTTTCCACTCTTCACGAACAAAGCAATCAGGAACAGGAACAGGGACAAATCAAAGCAGGCAACGATGCGCCTCGTAACGATGATTAGACTTACCATATGGGGTACGGAATGCACTCTGCCTGGAAACCCCATCACACCTGAAAGGCGCGTTATCTCTGGTCTCTGGGCATGAGCAAGGAGTGAGCTTCCTGATATGTCGCGCTAGGAAAGTAGTGGCTTACCTGATCGGGTTAAATGCAGAAAACTTCGACGCAGTATTACCACCTCCATTATCTTTCTGTGCTGCACATCTGGGCCATAATGAACCCCTGGAACGCGACATCGCAGGAGGTCAAGAAAAAGAGAGAAGGCACTGCCCCGCCAACACGAGAAAGGATAGGAAGAGGGGACAAGAATAGGTAGGTACCTACGCAATACGAACGGTAGGAGGCAAGTCCAGGCCAGAATCGGAGCAGTCTCGTCGGTGCCCCGGCTTTCCCTCCTTGTCTTGTAGGGACTGTGATCCGTCAGGTAGGGACTGCTGTAGCCTGTAAACCCGTAGTTCCCTAGGTAGCTGTCTGGGCCTAGCTGCCGTTATTAGCCCCCCCCCCCCATGCTTTTAACACTCAAATTTTCTCATAGGCACGCATTTTTTGCTATACCCCTCCCCCCGCAGGTTTCTCTCTTGTACCGCCAGCGTCTCATCGTGAACAGTCAGACTCAGACTCTACTTGGACACTCACAACAATACAACGGACTCACTGCACGCCCGCAGCGACTCACAGCGACTCACAGACGGCTTGCCCTCTCAGCTCTCCCGCCCGCTGCTACTCCATCCATCGCTCTCTGCGGCCGTCTACCTGAGATCTACTTGAGATCCTCTCTTGAAGTAGGTATCTCTAGATTCACCGCATTTACGGCTTACGGACCAACTCCGGCTGTGCTCGGCTTCGTTGTGTCCTTTGTCTGCTGCGTATTGCCTGCGTGTGTCGTGGTAGCCTGTGCTGTGCTGTTGCGTTCGTGCGCTCGCTCGTCCCGCTTCCTCGGCTGTGGTCAGTGGTCACCCTTGACGCGACCTGCGACCTGGTAGCTCTAGTTGAGTTGTCTTACTTTACTCGACTTGGCCTGTCTCATTCCTCTTCTCACTCCTCCCCCCTTGCGCGCATTTGTTCCTTGTGCCACACCCCCGAAAATTTTCTGCTGCGTCGCTTGCGTGCGGTACGAAGTACGAGTACAGATATTGCTCACGCCATCCCTCACCACAGACCCCTCCCTTTTCTCTTGATCTTCTTCTCCTTCCCTCAGCATGAGCGCTCCAGTTCCCTCAGACGGTAACCAAGTTGAGACTTTGGCCACCAACCCAAGTACCTCTCCTGCTACCGCTCTCGATGCCTCGCGAGGACAGCCCGCCTCCTCCACCTCCGGTGCCGCCGAATTCACCAGTCAACCGATAAGCTCTCTGTCTGCTGAAGACCAGGGCCGGCTCGCCGTCGCCAAGAAGCACGTCATTGACAACCTACGATTTGTCCCTGACTTCCCGATCCCCGGCATCAAGTTCATTGATATCCTCCCCATCTTCCAGAACCCCGTCGCCTTCAGCTCTCTGCTCGATGTCCTCGTTCTTTTGATCCGCGAGCGCTTTGGCAGCAAGATTCCCGATGTCATTGTAGGCCTCGAGGCCCGTGGTTTCCTCTTCGGGCCTACGCTCGCCCTGCGTCTCGAGCGTCCTTTCGTGCCCATCCGCAAGAAGGGCAAGATGCCTGGTGCCTGCAGAACCGTCGGCTACGAGAAGGAGTACGGCAAGGACGAGTTCCAGGTTCAACTCGATGCTATCAAGCCTGGCCAGCAGTGCCTGATTGTGGACGATATTATCGCTACCGGTAAGCCCAACATCCCAACCCTGCTTGAGGTCATCCTCTTTTCGTTTCTCTGTATTTCTCTTATTTCTTGGCCCAAAGTCTCTGTGCGACTCAGCCATATTCCATCTTCACATGCTTCTTGTCTTGCCTTCATTGGTCAGCCTGAAACTTGTGCTACCCGCATCCGCTGTCTTATTTCAGCGTCTTTAGACGCATTGCCACACTTTGGCCAGGCAGTTGCTGCGTTGGCTAGCTGAAGTGGGATGAGTCTCACATCTTACCTGCGCAGCTTCCATTCAATAAACTCAATGCAGAGTGTATTGAGGAGAATGAGGAGCGATGGTGTCGGTTAGAGAATATGACATCAATCGTTCTGGTCTACTGGCGCAACAAGCGTTGCTATGGTGATCTCAGATTGTCTTGGGTGCTGTGGTTAATAATATGAGTCCCTTTGACGTCACTTACTAATTCGACTACAGGAGGCACTGCCGCAGCTGCTGGACAGCTCGTTGAGCTTTCGGAGGCCAACGTCATGGGCTATCTGTTCATGATTGACATCATCAACCTCAAGGGATCAACCCTGCTTGGCGACAAGCCGATTATCACCCTCGTCGAGCACAATGAGGAGGAGTAAGCGAACCACCAGGTTTTCTGTCGGGTGGGTTCGAACTGCAAGAAAGGCGGGAGACCTCCGCCGGACACCAGGAGCAAGGCGCAGAATACCCCCAAGGCTTTCCATTTCTAGTAGAAAAGAGTACCGGTCTCATGTTAAAGCCAGAGCCCAAATCTGACATTTCGCTTCACGGCGATTCCTTTTGGGCCGGATTTGTCTTATAATTCCTTGGACCCCGCACCCATGTTGCATGGTTGGGCGTTGCGTTACCTATTGGTCGGGGTCGTGTGGGCGTTGGGTCGGTCAGGACCCAAAGAGTTTCATGGGAAAAAAAGAAGAAAAAAAAACCTAATTGGAAAAGATGTAAAAAGGCATGAAAAGATTTCGCGAGATGGTCTCGGTATACACTCAGATATTCTCTCTGACTGATAATTACCAATTACCTAGTTCACCGGCAGCTAGGGCCAGAGACCACGCAATAGGATCGTTCGTCTTACAATGAATAGACCCAGTGATACGGGACGTGCGCGCAGACGTTGTCTTGATGTTGTGAAGTGAATTCGGTTATGTAAGGGGCATTTCATACCTTGCACTATCAGACGGTATACAGTGGGGTGAAAAAAATGAAGCGCACTTTTAAATTAGCTTCCCGCGCGCGCGTTTTTCGCGACTTACACTCCTACAACTCCCTCACCACCCACGCGCAACAAATGCCACCCCGGCAACCTAGAACTACAAGAAAGGAGTATTCACCTCATAAGCGAACGAGAATTGCAACTCTGCGTTTGGCAGGAGTCAAACCAAAGCAGATTGCTTTATTAGAACACGTTCCTGTGAGCAGTGTACGGGGCATCGTTCAACGCTATAAGGCACAGACGTCGGCACGCAGTTTACGACGCCCGGACGCCCCCCTGCGTTGTCGGAGAGAGATAAAAGACGTATTAATCGGTGTATCGAGCTCGACCCCTTTATAACCGCTCGGAGTTTAGCGGAACAGATGGGTGGTCACGTCGTTACGCGTACGATTACGACGTACCTTCGGAAGAACGGTATACAGCATACACGAGCACTACGGAGGCCTTTGTTGACGGAAGAACACGCTCGGAGGAGGTTGGCGTTTGCGAACGAGCATATAAACAGATCGGTGGCGTATTGGAAACGGTGGATTTTCTTAGACGAGTCGTCGGTGCAACGGGGACAAGGTGAACGAGGGAAGTGGGTTTTTTGTCGTCGGGTACGTGAACGGTCGTTGACTTCACTTATAGAAATACTAACGAGTACTTTGAGATAGGGCGAGAAATTGCAACGGAGGAACGTACAGCCTAAGGCGAAACCTACGAGGCATGGACAGATGTTTATCGGAGCGTTTGGGTGGAATAAACGCACTGCGTTGTTAGACGTACGAGGGGACCCCGAGTCGGCGAACGGAGGTGTGAATGGTGTTGTTATACTCAACGCGTTAAAAGAATTACTCCCCACTGTATGCGAACCCAATACTATATACGCGCAAGATAATGCTCCTACGCATACAGCGCGTATAGTACAGGATTGGTTGCGTAATTGGGCTGAGGAGAATGGTGTCACCTTGGTGGATTGGCCTGCTTATTCACCTGACCTGAACCCTATTGAGAATGTGTGGAAACTGCTTAAGGAGCGCATCTGTGAGGCAGAACCAGGTCTGGCCACCATGCCTAAGAATCAGGCATCACTAGACCTGTTGCGCAGGACTGCAATCACTGTCTGGGAGGACCTGCAGCCCAGGATGCTTAACCACCTGGTGGCTACTATGAACAACAGGTTACAGGCAGTAATTGATGCTAATGGGTGGTACACCAAGTACTGAGCCCAGGAAAATTGGTACCATCAGATAGCCCTGTTTCTCACGTACAAGAAAACACCAATTATTTCAATCTGGCATCATTAGTTGTGCGGGAATTTGATTTTGAAGTTGTACGTTCAATGGTGAGGAATCGGCGGCGCGCTACGGCTGGTGGAGATGCGCTTCATTTTTTTCCAGTGACTGTACTTCTTTACCTTACCAGTGCCTGGGCAACCCCTATTTCTTGATTTACTCCATGTTGTGATCCTGATCTCGATGACCTTTGGTGTAGGCTTCATACGTATCGCCAACTCCTGCGTCACTTCGTCCCACCCCCTATTCCAACCAAAACGCCCTGCGCATCCTCCGCTTCCAATCAACCCCATAGTCATTCGAGCAAATATCGCCCCACGTGGCCGCCTGTTCAGAAATAAACATCTTGGCGCGGCCCTCGAAGCCGCCGGTGGGCGTGTTGACGCCGCCGTGGGTATCCAGCACGTCGAAGTTGGCGGTGGCCTGGTCGGCGAGCTCGGTCTTGATGGAGACGCAGAACTCGTAGACGGCGCTCGCGGCGTTGGAGCTGAAGGTGGACGGGTTCTGCTCGCCGCAGACGTCGTTGCGGGTGTCGGAGGTGCCGAAGGTCGCTTCGAGACGGGCGTTGATGAAGTAGCTCGGCACGCTGCTGGCGAGGTTGACGACGATGCCGAGGACGGTGCCGCTGATGACCTGTTTTGCGACGGCGTAGTTCTGGGTGCGGTGCGGTGTTAGGGGATACGAGGAATTTGTGGTATGTTCTCAGGGGAATGTACTACGTACATCTTGGGTCAGATAGTCGCTGATGGCCACGGCGGCATTGTTACACCCCTGAACCGTGATTTTTGCTGCGGCTGCTGCGTACACAGCAGTGGACTCATACGCCTTGCCGGCGCAATCCGTGATGAAGGCGCACACGTCGCGCTGGACGAGACTGCGGTCGTCGACGCGTTGGTAGTGCGCCGTGGGCGTAAAGTTGGTGTTGATTTCGAAGGAGTGGATGGTGGAGGAATCGTAGTAGGGAACGAAGATGTTGACGATCTCGTCGCTGCCGGCGACGGTGTATTGGGAGTGTAGGCCCACGGGATGTGGACCGCGGGGGAATGCAACGAGAGAATTGATCTCGGCTAGGGCCGGGATGGCAAAGAGGAGGAGGGAAGGGGTTTTCATTTTGGGTGATGGGACTTGAATATGATTCAGTGTGGTTATGAGCAATAATGGTGGTGAGTCTCAGAGCTTGGTTGAGTAGATATCTCGCTGCTGTGTTGACCTCCCAAGTTCATGAGATCGCGAACTACTTATACTTCGATGACTATCAAGAAGCCAACCGAGTCTCATCCTGACTTTCGCGGTTGAATTCATGTAGAACTAGCTGCTACCAAAAGGGAAGGTGAAGCCATCATACGGCGTAGAAGTCGAAGTCCATGAGCATTTCTAACCGATTCCTAAGCCTACCCCAGTCATCGGGATACTTCACCCTTGGAGGGTATGGGAACGACATCAACGGTGAGATGTTGGTAAGCCCACAGATCAAGCACATATCGCACGATACCCATCAGACTCCACAGCCAGAGCATACCCAGGCCCAACAGAAAGACAAGGTGCAAAGCTCCCACAAGCCAGTAAAAAGCAAACTCGACCATCCCATGCGTTGGGCCCGTAAGAAACGCTTTGATGCCCCGTGAGTAGAGAACGGCGAGCCAGCAACCATCCAGCAGCATGATTCCCATGACGACGAGGTAGAAAATCGACGGGACTATTCTTGTTGCGGAACTGTTGGTCTTCTTGTCCCTCTGAATCGGGGCCGCATTCGACCAGCAGAGCTGGAGAAGTATCCACATTAGGGAAAATATGGTGCAGCCTGCAAAGGCGAAAGCACCTGGCTCGGGGCAAATTGAAGAGGCGAGAATCTGTGTGCCATGCTGGGGCCGCGATGCAGTCATGATCCTTCCGTTGGAACCGAGTCGCTTCTAAATACGGGGCAGTCCTGAGTTGCGGAGTGAAAATTCAAGCTTTCAAATGGTTTGTAATGGCCACGAAGACTGATGCGGATGATGCCGACTCCCTGTTGTTTTTGAGTCTACTGACTGTGGTTGACCTTCAAATTGTCAGGGGGAGACGCGCGATTGATTCCGGGGGTTGTCGTCAAGCAATGTGGTGATGATGAGTGCGACGACAACCGGTAGAGAGCCTGGCCATACTTATAGACAAGTTTGGCGTCATGGTGGTTATGTTAGAACTTAGCGATCCGTAGTAGTATTCGGCTGTGACGCGAGCGCCTTGGGAGCAACCTCGCCATCCATGGCCCACGGGCCCGGAGCACCGGAGCACCGCCACGAATCGCCAGATGGATCAGACGCTCTCGCTCTCTTGGGTCGTACTTCCGAAGGGGTATTGTCTCATTTCATACCATGTCAATACTGCATCTTACCCTGTTGAATATGTCTCTGTCTATCGCCTCTTGTTGTTTACGCGATGAAGCGGAATCATGGAAGTCTGCTTCCTTGGCGCGTGCGCTTTTAATGCCGAGTTTTAGCTCCGAATCTGCGGGTCACCGGCGTCGACCGGATCTCTCAACCCATCAAGCAGAAAAAGCGAATGGATTCCAAGTATAGTGGGCGGCCGGTATACTGATGATTATAATGATGTAGAAAGGAAGAAAGCAGGACACAGCCAGAAGACTTAGCTAGCAAGTGGTATTTCGTACCGCGCACATAACCTCACAACGCTCCTTCCAACGCATTCTGGTACCCCTCTCGGTGACTGCCCTTTCAACACCATCCATCAGTGCCTTAATCTGTTCGTTCTCTGGAGGGATTGACATCATCGGGATTTCAAGGGCTTTCACAAGTAACACATCACTCTGGGGTAGAATTCCACACCACAAACAAACATGCGCATCTTCCTCCCTTGCATACGGTACTTCGTACCTTCATAGGGCAAAATTGATGATTGATAATCAAACCAGAACGGCCGTTGACGGACGGACGGACGCCGGTGTGGGCTGCAAATGGATGCATTAGTGAATAAGCGACCGAAAAAAACCCCTGTCATCGCGGAGAAAGGATCGTCTTGGCGCGAAAGATCGATACTAATCCATCCATGCCAGCTTTCTGCTTCCATATCCACCTCGGTACGTCTTTCCGCGCTTCTCAACATCCCCATCCATCTCGAACCTTGCTTACCACCCATCGGCAGTGACGAAACGAAATGCCCAGTGAATCCACCCCCCTCCTCACCCCCCACCGCCACGAGCAAGAAAAACATGTTCTGGACCCTCGGCTGCGTCTACGGCGCCACCGCCGTCGGCATGGGGGCCTTCGGTGCCCATGGCCTGAAGAAGATCATCACCGACCCGGCGAAGATTGCGAGTTTTGGCACGGCGGCGCATTATCAGGTGAGTTGATCCTTCAATGTGTCTTTGTTTGTCTGCTTGTATTTTATCTACTTTGTATCATGGACCGCGAATTGGTGTGTGTATGAGTGAGAGGTATGTCTAGCATCTCCCTTTATTATTCACATGTTTTCTTATGCGCATCTAGGAGGGAAAGGGATAAGCCATAGAGCTGGGTGAGAGACGTCATAGTCGACTCATTTCTGGTCTGGTGCATATACCCAGACATCTTTGAGACATATGTAGATCCAACTTAGAAGGAGATGGAGCATCATGTTCAGTGCTTTCAAGAAGAAAAAATCACCACGCTGCTTCAGGATCTCGTGAACAATCTCGCTGACAGCGCACGAACAGCTTATTCACTCCGTCGCCCTCCTCGTCGCATCCCGCGCCGCGCCCGAGAACACTCTCGCAGCCAGCTTGTTCACTGCAGGCATGACCAGTATGTTTCATCCCCTCCTCCTCCAAGAAGACTCCTCACTAACGCCGCCCAGTGTTCAGCGGCAGCATCTACGCTCTCATCCTCGACCCAGCCCGCTTCCGCTTCCTTGGTCCCGTGACGCCTCTCGGCGGTCTCTGCCTGATCGGTGGATGGGTTGCGCTCGCTTTCTAGATCGTTCTCATGTCCTGGAAACGATCAATGAGAAATGAGACACGCGCTGTATTGTAGTCATGTAAAAGAATAGAGGTTTAGATGGTCATGGTGAATGCGATGCTTGCTCAAGAGATACTCTCACTTATGATTCCTATTTAGTCTGTCCTAGGGTTGACGTACCTGATGCGTTCAGCCCCTATTCATCCCTCCCAATCGAGGTCAGCATCGCAGTCCATGCCCTTTCTCAAGAATATCAGTCCTATGATCTTGAGACTTGAGCCATACTCCGACCAATCTCAACAAATCCAAATTGCTCGCTCCCTATCCAAACCACGACTTTCCCAAGCCAATCCCGCTGCGTCAATGTGATGCCGACGCTTATTATACAACCTATCCTATTCCTATCCATACAGCAACTCCACGAATCCACCAGTATTCAATTAGGCTCTCTGGATTTCTCAGTCCGGACCAGCCGTGACGACCGCCTCATTAGGCACATGCCGACGTCGTATAGACATTCTGCGACGGATCTTCCCCATAAAGCTCGATAGCCTTGACACGCGCTTCTCGGGCTCGGGCTCGGTATGCGTGACATAATTCGGTTCATCCATCTCCTCGACGAAACCATGCCGCGAGGACGCATCTGCCTGTCGACTATCGTCTGGTAATGTTGAGGTGCCCACCGTCCCAGTTTCGGCAGTATGTTCTGACGGGACCCGGCGCTCTACCGACTTCCCCCTTTTCTCGCCAGCTCGTGAAGATGTAGCATGACTCTGACCTCCATGGAGCGTAGCCACATCTTCTTCCTCATCCTCATCACTCTCAATCACGAAGGTCACCTGGAAACTATCCGTCCAGTCGATATCGAGGTCTGCCTCCTTACGGCGGCTCGTCCGATCCACGCTAAGCTTCCTTCCCCTGGATATCTGCTTCTGGATGCTCTTGGGGAGCGGCGCCCTATCCACCTGGAGAACCAGGTCACCGTACCGCTCGCCGTTTTTTGCATTGATGAACTCCTGAAGCGTCTTGTTATTCTTAAAACATATACAGCCACAGGTCCTGTGAGATGCATGTATAGATGCCGGATAAAGCTGCTTCTTCTTCTGCTTCGAATTGCTGCAGTCGGCAGCCACTCCTATCGGGTGAAAATCCTGAAACGCAAACGCCAACTTCTGGGCCGAGTCAATCGACGAGGGCAGATTCGATCCGCCGGTATGTATCAGCGCCCGATATGTCTTCGACTCGAAATGATTGATGCTCGGAGCAACCTCGATTCCTGTAAAATGGTACTGGCGGATCACCAAATCCTTCAGGTTCTGGGGATCCATGAGACTGCACAGCGCCGCAAGTGTCCTGACAGCATCGTTGGAGGCCTGGTGCGTCTCCTCAAAGCCCGCATCTTCATAGGGATAGCGAAACGCCAGGAGAGCGCTTTCAAGACCAATCTCGGCATTCGGTGGCGTTATCGATTCTGCTTTCATCAAGGTAGAAAGATCCACCCACCCAGAGAATGCTGTACTGATTCCTGGGAACTCCAAGCACAAGCGTTCGAGGTCGGTTTGTAGTGACAGGCCGACTAAGATCAGCTGTTTTCCAGGTACCCTCCGACGGAACTGACTGACTTGATTAGTTATCGCCGTCTCGAGGTCCTCAATGTCGACGAAACGCTCCCTGCCAAAGCGAAGCGGCTCCCTTGGCACCACACCGGCAACGCCTGGCGACGGAGGCTGCGTTGGATCCGACTTGTTGCCGATGTCATGATACCGACCGTTGACCTTGAAAGAGGCGGCCTGTACCCAGTGCTTCTGGACGAACTTATCTAGTGTCGGGCTCTCGCTACCCTCGGATATTGTGCCATCAATCTCGGGTAGAAAGGCAAGACCAACATCGGCGGTCTTATAGCAGTCCGGTACTGACCTATTCCAATCGTGAGTTAACAATAATTCCTACGCAAAAGATTCTGGGCCGGAAGACGCAAGTGCGCGAGCGCATGCATATGCAAAGGGGTGGGCGCTAGGTGGTGGAGTGTCGTACTCAGTGTCAAACGCTACGAATGCCAACCCCGAAGCGGCCTCTTTGAGCGCAGCTAACGTCGGGATGTAACCGGGCAAGAGAGACGAGAGCCGACTGTTGAACGGGATGGCTTCAATGTCTAAATTATGCTTAAGCTTCTCCGTCTCCCATGTGTTGCTGTCCATTTGACCCTGCTGTGATGATGGTTTGGATGTATTATTATTACTCGTAGGTATGCTTGACGATGCCCCTGAAAGGTGTGAGACCTGCTGTCCCTGTTGGCTTTTCTGTCTCCGAGGCATGGTCCTAGCCGAGACATGTGAGATTCTTATGCGCGTGTCGGCGTGGCTTTTGTCGGGGCTCTCGGATCTAATATGTTGATGCTGCGTGATTCCTAGGAGGGAGGCATTAATCCAGGCGTAGTAAGAGGAGGGGTAAGATCGTCTTCACGGATGCCGAGGGACAGAATTGGGTAAGGATGTACTGCCACATTAGACCAAAGTGCTCACTGCCAATCGCTGAATGGCGGGTTTGGCGACATGATCCGAGCGGTGATGTGACACGTCACTGCACTAATTGGCCGATCACAGCTGAAGCCCATGCCGGCGATGGTGATTGGGGGAAGAGGCAACCAGCTCCAAGAGCTTGGGGTATGGTATCAAGTCTATTTAAACGTCTGTCGGGAACTACGTCCAGTCTAAACACTCTTGATACCGCTTCTTGCGGGTGACGAGGTGTTTTTTCGAAGCTCAGGAGTAATCGGTATCTTGACCCTGTCGGTTGCCTCCTGTCAGGATTGTCGCGATGGCCAAGAAAGAAAGACTTCTGCAGGCAAAGGAAATCGCAAGTGCAGAAAGCGCTTGCTTGCCTTGTGGAAAGTGCCGGCGGACGAGTACGAAATGCTTGAAGTTAGGAGGAGAGAAAAGAAGATGAAACACCTCAAAGTTCTCGGGGCGTCGGTACGAATAAACGCCGTGCATGCCCGTGATCTGCATCGTCAAGGGCAGTCACGTGTCCCATCGTCGCTTCCGATCACGAGAAGACGATGATAAGGGAGTCCCTCGACCGAGTCCAAAGAAAAGCATCTTCTCAAGAACATTCCAATAGCTGGAAATATCCTGGACATAAGCAACAGTGAAACGTCGACGTATGAAACGAAGCGGGAGAGCCGCTACTACCCAATTGATGCACATGATCTTGACAAGATCGCGTCCAGTCACGATATTTCCACCTGTTGAACGAACAATATCAAGGAGAAAGCCATCATGCCTTCACGACAGATGTGCTCGACTAAACCCATGGAGCCACTTTCAAGTCTTGGCGGGTTCGAAAATTAAACAGCTCGAAAAATTCATGCCCTCGATTGACACGCGACGATGGCAGCAAACCAAGTCAGGTTCAGACATAGGCATAAGACAAAAAGTTGGGCAGGCGAGGAAGAAGACATGAGCAAAAAATAAATAAAAAAAAGAAGCAAAAAACGTACAACACCAGGGATTCGCTGGTCGTCACCGACCCAACTACTAATCTGGCCCTCACCGGCTTATCTATGGGAGAGCGGACGGGATCCCGAGTTCTCCAGTGGGTATGGTCGTACGTGATGACTCACAACACTGTAATTGGTTATATACCACTGGTCGAGGTGCTCTTGGTGAGTTGATAATCACCATACTGAGCCGGGACTCGCGATCAATCGGTGCGAACAAAGTGCATACGGGATGATTCTTTAGTCCATCATTGCACTCCAATGTCGACTTGAAACAGCATACTAAACATGCGTCTTTCACCGATACAGCGTCAAGAGTCGAGGCTTTCAATACCATCAGCTTATTACTCCGTAAGTTTTTGTCCACTTGGATACCCCAGGTTGAGGGGGCTAGCATGGTACGAGCCGAATCATAAGCGCCGCAAGCCGCAAGCCGTCGCGCATAGCCCGCTCACAACAAATTCAACCTCTTTCGTGACTTATGTCGGCGGCTTCCGTTCTCATGTGACCGCTTTCATGTCTCACGTCTCGCATATGCAAAGATGGTGCAGCGACTGGGTGGCTGAACAGCTACGCCCACATCGTCGATCTAAGGTGGCGCGTGAGGCAATACATCTCGGCTAACATCAACCGACAAGTGGCTTCATGGAAAATGAGCATCAAGGGACTTGGACCCCGCACTTGATAGCTTCGAACTGAGAGCGAGGCGTAGAGCACAGGACCCTGCCTGCAGATGCTATTGAGAGTCTGCTTCTGACTATCAAGGACGACTTGATGCGCGCGGGGACAAAGATGACGAGACGAATACGCCATGCTCTAGTTAACGCCGATCGTGCTCGAGTCCTTGATTGTCTGGCAGCTGCCCGAGCCTTGATGGAGTCTGGAATTGCCAGTGACCGGGCGACTCTCAGTGCGGCGCGGGCCATACGGATTCATGGAAGTCTCCATGATGGCCCGGTCATCAGATAAGTCACGGAGAGGCGGAGAGCATCTTGGCAAGGAAAGGAATGGAAATAATACCAGTATATCCCGGCGAAGAAGAGTACGATGCCTAGGTATCTAATCATGATGCTTATTGAAGCCGGAACGGAAGATGGCGACGAGGGGCAGAGTTCAAAAAGCAACCGCGTGCAGAATCATGAACAAGCTGGTGCATTAGCGCGATGCCCTATGCTAACCAGTCTCTGCTTAGTCCAAGGAACCGAGGATGGATCCACGCACTAGAGAAGGTGCGGGACCGGGGACACACCAAGGTGAAGGCATTCCGTACTCGCCCGGTCTAGGTGGAATCCGTGCCTGGACTAGGTATGTACTGGCAGTTCCATCCATCTTGATTCTTCAGGTCCAATCTCAGAGAGAGGTCTGCTCAAGGAACCAATCGAAAGCACGTCTACGCCTTATCTTGACAGAATTTCCATGCACCGACAAGAAGATCTCGGAAACAAGCACTGTGGCTTATCGAGGGTCCAATCCACGCGCAGACGATCCAGTGGATGCGATGCACTTGGACGCGCGCTAATGCACTTCTACCGACGAGTGGAGATCCCAGTGGAGACCATCCAAGACAACATGGTGGGGGTCTGGGAGTTGCTGGCTTCTAGACTCTTTCCCGACGGATAATCCCCACGTTCTTTTCCTTGTGCGTTCGAGAGTCGAGGACTTGATCGTCGATCAGCACGTTTTCTTTGGTCTTTCTGCATTGCTTTGTTGTTTTCCTTTGTCCCTTTGTGATAAATGATTTGATAACTCGGTTTGTTTGACCGGCCCATCTGAGTAGATCTCTCGTGACGGGTGAGACAACTAGCTCCCGTCGAGGTTCTCGAACAACATACCTACTCTAGCCGACGAGGAATATCTTTCTTCCCTCTCTTCTTCTGCAGGGAATAAGCCTGGAAGAACTAAGGGCTATCCTGGCCGCATCTGTCGATACTGAGAACGTGAACGTGGTCATTCGTAACTCACTGCTTTCCCATGCGGTCGAGCGCTTTGGTATCATTGAAAGCGGCCCCAGATGCGACCAAAGTCTTTGGGTTCCAAGCGCGCGCAGTAGTTGCGATAGGAGAAACTCGTACGAGATGTCACGCTCTCCAAGCACCTACGGTGTACGGAGTACAAGTTGATTAGAGACGGACGGGACGGTCTACTAGAGAATAATCTCACGATGTGCTACTCGAGAAACTCGACGTGTCCGAGAAGAGGGGGAGACATCGAGGGCTGACGTTGGACAGAAAAGTGCCAGCAGCGGCAGTGCCCGTCGGACAAAATCAGATGCAGGGAACCTAATGATAACCCGGACAGCGAAGAAGCTGGGTCGACCGATATAGAGCGGTACCTATGCATGTGTACCAGGCCCTCGGGTAAGCACGCTCGGCCAAATATGTTGGGCGATCATCTCATATGCCCACTTGATCTGGCATGCATGAGTCTGTCCACCTTGCGAGTAGTCAGAGTTGCGTGGCGGCCGGCATCCTACAGAGATATTGGGAGATAGTAGATGGAGAGGCGCGGTCGGGGAGGTGGTACGACGCTCCTGCGCGCATTCATGAACGATCGCGACAAATCAGCGACTTACACGACGCGGTGGGTGTCGGCGTTGAGTAGTAGTGAGAATGCTCCGTAGTCTGTCGGCGGCGGACACGGCATGCTCAGGTCATACCCACGTCAATCTGTCTACACACCTTCTCTTTGCCCACTATCCCTTACTACCACTACTACTACTACACAGAAGATTCGGGAAGACGACGCTGGCAGAGAAGAGTCAATAAATGAAGCAGCAGCATCATTGGATGCAGTCCGCATAATCTATCGTCATGCGGCTGTTGTGAGCGCCAATGCCATGTGCTACGCTTCCATCTGCTCCCATTGGCCTCCTGTGCTTCTCGTTCACCGACGACGACGCAGGTACAGAACAGGTCAGGTCAGGTCCCGTGCAATGTCTGATGGGCTTTATTTCCCTCGTTTCGACATCCATTGGCCCGTTGGGGTTTCAACGCAATCTTTGCCAACCCGCCCGTGTCTCTGATCCGTCCCTCCTTCTCCCGGTAACCGAGTCAGTCAACACACACTCAGGACCAGGTAGTCGTAGTAATAGGAGATACATCAATACATTAGATGACTTGACCGTAGAATACATTGAATGCAATTGTGTGCATGCAGGTACCTCTGTATGTCGGTACCATCTCGGACACGATCTAGACGCCGCATCATTCATTGTCCACCTCGACACCGACCGACCTACTTACTCCTGGACTACTTGCATCCTGCCCCCACTCTCTCTCCCTCTTCTTTCACCTTCACTCACTTATTTAAAATCATCAAGACGGACGACAACTTCACCTTCGCTCTTTACCCTTGCTTTGTCCCATTCGCTCTTCGAGACGGGCTCGCCTTCTTTTCGACACAAGTCCCCTGTCTCACATCCACTCCTTGTTCTTCTTCTTTTTCGCGCTGACGAACACTTCGATATTGCGCGCCGCTCATTTCAGATATCAAGGTAAGAAAAAACAACCTTCTATTTTCGTTTCTTCTTTCTTTCCGTTCCTTTCTGTGTTGTTTTGTCTACTTCGAACCTGTGTATATTGCAACATTCTTCCCGCCCTCATTGCTAATTTGCACCTGTTATTTTTAGCCCTTGAGACCACCGATCGTTGGACGACAGGACAGAGCAGGACATTCCAGGGATCTTGGCATTCACACACCTCCCTTGCCACGGAACGTTTATTCAAACGCGAAGCCCCTCTTCCCTCTGATCTCTTCTTTTCTCCCCTTGCACCTCCCCTCACTACGAAGACCAAAAAAATGCGATTCGCGTCCCTCCTTCTCGCTGGCGGTGCCGCCTCCGTCGTCTCCGCCGGCGCATACTGCGCCGATGCCGTCCAGGATGCCCTCGGCAACTACTACTGCCCCGGCGCCGTCAAGCAGATCAAGTATGCCGGCCTCGACATTCCTGGCACGTACCGCGCCGTCGCGAGCATGGATGAGTCCGGCACCTGTACGTTTGAGGATCGTCCGTACTCGGGCCCCATTGCGCCATATGATGAGGGTGTAAGTCTCCTCTCACAATTCCCGATGAACATCACTAATACAGTCAGCTCTCCATGCACTTCCGTGGTCCCCTCCGCCTTTCTAACGTCGCCGTCTACACCCCCGGCACCAGCAAGCGCGACGTCGTCCCCAAAGTCGCGCAGTCTAAGCGCCAAGCTCACCATCAGATGCTGCACGAGAAATATCGTCAGCATCAGGCAGAGGCGCGCGCTGTCGGCGACATGGTGACTGCAACCATCGATGGCCAGGTCGTGTCCTGGGTAAACACATACGCGGGCCCAACACCCAATGCCAACGCCAACGCCGAAGCCGTGCCGACCATCGCTACCACGCCAACCGTTGCTATTGCCACCGCTGCAGCAGTAGCCACCGCAGACGCAATCCCCACGAAGAAACCGTCGCAAAGCGGCCCGATCACGGGCGACTTCGTGCGCACGGCGTACTACAGCGCTGCGAGCGGGGAGGCCGATGGGCTTGTGTTCCTTGCGAACCTGGGCACGCCTGGTGTTTCTGGGACCTGGGATACGTGAGTTTCTTTTCATTCACACCAAATTCACATACACAAAACACTGAGTACTAATGAAAATAATGATGACAGAACATGGGGCTCCAGTCTCGCCTACGCGAACGAAGACGGTTCAAAGGCGTCTGCGTCGCCGACCGTGCTGGGAGATACGTCTCTCGACGATGGACAGGAGATTGCGATTTTCTCCGATGTGCCGTGTGATGCGAGTTGTGGTGCCGTGAGGCCTGGTTCGGTTGCTTACAGTTTGTCTCCCTCCCCTTTCCCTTCATTCATTCCCCTCCATCTGAAAAGCAAGAAACTAATACAGAAACAGAGGGCTTCGAAGGCGCCTCCAAAGTCTTCATCGCCGAATTCACCATGCCCGACAGCGGCAAATTCGGCACAAACCTCAACATGCCGGCCTACTGGCTCCTGAACGCCGCGATCCCGCGCACGGAGCAATACGGCAGCTGCAGCTGCTGGAAGGGCGACAACGCGAGTCCGTCGCAGGGCGGCTGTGGCGAGCTCGACGTCGTCGAGATCCTCTATTCGGGCGATGCCAGAGCGAAGTCGACGTTCCATTTCACGAATGGCGTGGGTGATTCCCATTATATCGCCCGACCGTTTGATGCGCCGATGACGGTTGCCGTTGTGCTGGATGCGGCGAGTTCGACGGTTTCGATTAAGGTGCTGGATTCGTTTGATTTTAAGACGGGGTTGAGCGCGCAGGAGGTGCAGGATATGGTTGCTGATGAGCCGGATCAGGGGCTTTATAGCGTCATGTCTTTTGCGCAGTGATGAGGAATGAGGAGTTGGGGTTGGACCCGGGGAAAATGGATGTGGGTGGGGGTTCTTTGTTTGTTTGATTGTTTCTGATGATGATGATGGGTGCGTTAAGTATACCCCATGACTTTCTCGCTGCATATATTCTGTACGGGACCTTTTTTCTCATGCTGGAGATGGCAGGTTCTTTCTTTCCCGTCGAGCTTGGACTCGATGGATGTGGAAGAACTGGTTTTACTTTCGACAGACCTTCTAGGGTGAGGTGGGAATGACGGCGTTCATGGAAATGGGATACGTGGTTATGTAGGTAGTTAGGAGTGAATGAATGACTTGACACTCTACTCCTTTTCTGAATTCCTTCGTGCATGTGCAGGAGAAAATGCAACTTTGTCCGTTAGGTCTCTGATCAAATGACATCAGGTATGAGTGTTGACCGGTGCGTGCACGAATATGATGGAGGGACTTGGGTTATGAAAAGGGGCAGCACAAGGAATTCCGAGCTTCATTGCATTGCCATTCAACATGCACCCCTACACTGCCCCTTACTCACTCTCCATCACAGCAAAGCCAGCTTGCAAAAACCTCTCGGATCACAAAGAGAAATCAATCACCGCTCTCCCAATAAGCTCCCCCTTTTCCATATCCTCAAAGACAGACTGCAGCTCACGCATAGCGACAACACGCACAGGGACCTTCGCAATGCCGCGCGCCGCGAAATCCAGCACCTCAATAGCTTCGCGCCGATTGCCCACAGCCGAAGAGATGATCTTAAGCTGCCGCGTGACCAGCAACCCTGGGTACGCATTACTAATGAGAACGGGATCGCCCTCCGGCATGCCAATGCACACCACAGAACCACCATATCGGAGCATCGACAACGCCTGTCCGTAAGCCCTGTTACTAGATGTGCACATGAGCACCGACACAGCGCCGGTCCCCGTGAGTCTCACGACCTCCTGACCGATACTTTCGTCGTCGAAGGCCGTGAAGTCAATGAAGTGCTCCGCCCCGCAGTCTCGGACGCTTTCTTCCTTACTGGGCGCGTCGATGCCGATGACGCGGAAGCCCATCCCATGCGCCCCGATGCTCGTTGCTATGCAGCCGAGGCCGCCGCCTGCGCCGGAGACGACGACCCATTGCCCTGGTTGCGCACCGCATTTGCGGAGAGCGGAGTATACGGTTAAACCACCGCATAGCATTGGGGCAGCCAGTTCGCCCGGGAGAGATTCCGGGATTGGTGTTACGTAGCTATAGAAGAAAGGAAGAGCAGATTAGCAAGCAGGTGGGAACCCCCTTTTTTCTGATGGTGTATTTGACATGATATTGTCACCTTGCAACCCTCGGGAAGAATGGACTCCAAATGACACACCAAAGTCAAGTGATTACTTACTTTGCAGCCGAGAGAACATATTCCTGGAACGTGCCTGGTTCATCGTACCCGCTGACTGTACGATTAAAGCAGGCACTTTCCAGACCCTCGGTACATGGTGCTTAGCAGAAGACTCGAGTTAGTAGCAAAGCTCAGGTATATAATTTCTTTGAATGATATGATGAAAAGGATAGCCGGACTCTGGATGGTGTTTGAAGAAACATACTGCAGCTGAGGCACGCCGAGGCAATCCACTTGATGCCGACGCGATCGCCGATTTGCACGCCCGTCATCTCAAAACCGATGCCTATGTCGACGACATGGCCGACGCCCTCGTGTCCGCCGATCTGGCCTTGTTGCAATTCGTTGAACTTGAAACTCCACTGGTGATATTTCAGCTCATGGCTCAGTGGTATCCATGAGAGGACAACATACGTTTTTCATCACTATGTTGGATCGTTAGCATCTATGTAAGCTATGGCAGCAGAATAACGGGATATGCTTACTGATGCCATAGTCCGAGTGGCAGACTCCCGAGTGCGTCAGCTTCACCAGCACCTGTCCGGGCCCGGGTTCCGGAGTCGGCGTATCAACAACAGCAATGGCACATGTGCCCGGCTTGTCGTACATGCAGGCCTTGTGCGTAATGGTAACCATGGCGATTGACTTGATGAGATTCAGGGAGAATGATACTCGGCCAATTCTGCAAAAGAACTAGACACGAAAGGATGGAGAGTCGCAGGCCGTGCCTTTCGAACTGAGGTGATCATCCATCTTATACCCCTCATTCCAACCTCATGCCAAGGTGTTGTTGAAGTACAGCATAAGCCCTTTCCAAAGAATATCTCTGCCGTGTCTACCGTGACCGTAGAGAAGTAAATGAAAACGGCTCACGATACTCTGCATGCAGAGTTGCCCGACCAGGACAGCGCTACATCGGGACCATCATCGTTGAACACTTGGACCCCAGCGTTAAGTTAAACAGAGCGGGGTGAGAGAGGCAGGCCCGTCTTGCATGTTTGGCTGGTCCCTTGATATGTGAAATATTGCTTGCATATCGAGATGTGTCAACCCGAGTGGCTGCAGGTAGTTTACTAGTACCTGGACGTCATGAGCAGACACCCATGCTGGAGTTGACACGTAGCTTCCGTTCCGAGGAGCCTACAATGTCAGTTTTTCTACTTCATCGTTACCGGAATAGATGGTTGAGAGGATGTAGGGAATCAAGAGAGAATTAGCGATATCCGAAGAATCGGTTCAACGACAAACAGTCACGGGGAAGCTGTGTAGAGGTGCTGCAGAGATCGTCAGGAGAGCTTGCTCGGCAAGAGATTGTATAGAATGTAACATCCTTCTGATTAAATACGGATCGCGAAGATCTCGATGGTCCGAGTGTTTCCATAAGAAGCCTGCGCGGTCCAAGAAGGGGCGTCATGATAGGGTCTCTCCGCACGACCGTTCTGTCATAATTCAGGTCCCATACGACCTACGTGAATGTTGTGATACATTCAAATACGGAATAACGAATGAAATAGCCAATAAATTAACGAACGGCAGCAAAGAGAGTCTACCCCTCTTTCCATATGCATTCGTGTGTAGAAACGACGATGTTGTAATACTCGCACGACAGTTGAACCAAGGCAAGTTTTTGACGAAATCAAGAATTCGTCAGGCACTGAGCACCAATTGGCAGCCACCTGCCAAGAGCTACCTGAACCGCTGTATTTACAGGGACTGCGGCGAGCTCAGTCTTGACCGGTTCAACGTCCTTACCCCATATCACCCCAAGTGAGGTCCTCGTTACTGGGAACAAGATTCCAGTTTCACTACGAAATACTTGCGATCAATTAATAAGGGGTTACCGAGGCGAATTCAAGCTTTTGAACTGGTTACCGGTTTTCTACACATTCCTGGTCGCACGATAGGTCCTACATCACTTTGACTGGGCTGCCGTCACAGCAAGTCAATATCAAGACTCGAACCGCATCTCTCCCACCTCACAAACCCAACAATCACGGACAAGACATCCATAGACTCCAAGCTACTAATGACAATAAATGATGTAGCTGCTTTTACATAAAACCGGTAATCTGTAACCAATCGCAGACAACGCGGGCTGCGCGACTCGCGATCCGGATTTACGATCCCGTTCTGGCTGCTGAAAATCGGACTCCTTCAGGCCGGGCGACGGTCTAGCCATGAATCCTGGGGTAAGCTTCGAGTCTGGTGTCCCCGCGGAAGAAGAGAGAGATGATGAGGTCAACTCCGAGATAAACTCTCATCGCCGACCTGATATTGGAAGATTTGTAACGCAGAGAAGTCGGCTTCTATGACGTGGGATCGGATATTGGGAGTTATCTTTCGGCGATAATCCGTGCAGTCTCATCGTCGCCAGCAGGTCAGATCGGCTCGGGGATAAAATTCTATCGCATTGCGATACGAGACAGCCTTCGTCTTCTAGGTAGATGTCGCATGAACGGAATCACTAATCTGAATTGTTGAGTGCGCCGGAGTGAGCTTTATCGAGTTGCGATTTCCACGTGTGCATATAGGTTTGTCCGAAAGATGGTGCTAACATCAAGCAATCAGCTCCTGATGGCACAGTTGGTAGCGCGTTGGACTGTAATTGAAATTTACCTTAGAGATCCACAGGTCGGGTGTTCGAGTCACCCTCAGGAGAGTTGATTTTTTTTATTTTTTATTTAACTCTCTGTGTGCATGACATTGAATTCGTTCTTTTCTTTTTTTTTTTCTCTTTCGCACAGATCGCAATTGTTCTTTTATTTCTCTTCTTTTGTAGACAGTAATTTCCGGTTATCAATACCATCTTTTCTTGTAATGCGCACGCTTTTGTTATGTTTGCGACGCTCCGTTGCGACAGATAGGAAATTCCACGGCGCAGACAACCTCTGAACACCACCAGTACAGAATATTGATTTCTCACCCACACAACTATGTCATGGACGCGCCTCGGATTCTCGGCTCGACTGCGCGCCCTTCCTGAAGGTTTTCAGGCCGACAGTCAGGACTCCGAGTACGCATCATCGGGAGGGTGAGAAGGGCGCTTGTCTTATCTCCTCCCAGTTTCGCTTTCCAAACAGAATCTCGCAATAAGGACTCCTCGATAGGGAATAGCAAGAGTCAGTACAGTCTTGACGTCCTGTGACCTATGACTCGAGCGCATGGCAATTGATCGATCATATTGCGGCGGACTTCTCAATCTGCCGACATACTTAACTTGCTCGACAAGATGGGCTGCGACTGATAGGAACAACCTGACGCCTTCGACACTGCCTTCCGTGCTCCTTTGCGGCCTGAACGAGCCTGCTTCTACGATTATTAATATATTCATTCCTATTCGATCCGGACTCAGCCTCGGTACAACTCATCAGCGATACTGCGACTCTGAGTCCTCGAGTTTCGAACACAGATATGCACAGCCAACAACACGACGAAATAAGCGCCCCCGTCGCCGCGCAACCTCTACTTCTGTTACGATGATGTGATTCAGCTGTGTATTACACACAATGCTGTCCCCGTCGCACCGACCGGGGCGGGCTTAACGCAGTCGAGACAATCCAGACAAGAGGGACTGTACCACTCATCAACCAACTCCGCCTCTACGAACGAAAAACACCGCTCCTTTCCTCTCTTTCCATCCGTCCGGACGTCCGGACCTCCGATCTATGTCTCGTCTCAATGCGCTTCGGACGTCCTGGCAAACGCAAGCCATAAGCGGGCTTTATCTCCGAGAGGGCCTTGTTTGTCTGGGGTCCTACTCCGTGCGGTGGCGTTTTCCCCGACGGGGGTTCGACAACAACAAACAGCCATCCCCTTCAGCCCGGTCCACGCATAAGGTAAGGCAGGGCATACCGTCGTCCCCTCTTCCCCGCGCGCGTGCGTGCGTGCAACCCTTGATCCCAGAGCCTACCTACAGCGAAGAAAGGAAAAGCAGGGTGCCGTGGTTCACGCTGCGCGTTCCCGGCCGCGACATGGGAGGAGGGGTTGGAATCCCTGATTTCCACGTACACGTGGAAAGGAGAGGATGTCGTGCCCGGGCACGACAGGTGACGTAACTTACGAGTTGTTCGAGGCGGTCAAAGATGGCTAGGTATCTCGAGATCTGATGCGCCCCCCCCTTGGTTTCGTGTTGAATGTGGAGGCTGTTCCGTGCGGCTTGTCTCATGGTAATCTCGATCTCTCTGGGCTGGGATGACGTCCCTGGTTATGAGGTAGGTAGGTGCTGAAGAAAAAGTCGGAGACAGAGATCTTGGTCAGGTCGGAAACCCGGAAGGGCAAACTGCCAAGACGGGTCTTCGAGACAAGCAGTTTCTCACGTTGACAGCGGCACCCGTAGTAGCAGGTGGGGAGGTCATTCATTCATTCATTCCCGCGCGTGGTACTTTTCTACGGTGCCTTGGGTATGATGAAGCACATTGACTGAATACGGTAGGTCTTCCGTACTTCTGTTGGTTAGGACATAATCCGTAGGATGGATTAGCACCGAGGATATGGTTTCCCTAGGAAAAATAAGATAAACCTACTACGGAATAGCGGATCTAATCCGTAGATGCCCCTGTTTCGTAGCGTGGGTGGCGTATCTTTTTCTTCAACGTCGATATGTACCAAGTCTTAAATCGAGGGTTATTTCCTATCAATTGACAACTCTTACAAATACCCTCCTTCTCGAGGCTCATGATCGTCTTGTGACGACCATCTCTCTTCCATAGCCTCATTGGAATCCGAGAAGATTATCTCTAATGTCTCGGGGGAAGACTTCCTATCTCCATCTCTCTACCTATCGTTTATCTAAAGGATGTCTTCGGTCCCCTTAATCAACAACGTTTGAGCTAGAAAATCCGAGTCGTGCACCGTCGAAACAGCCCCCAGGGGCGCCATATTTAGTACTCCCCGGAATACAATTCCCCGGACTAGCCATCGGAGACCATCCACGTGTAAAAGCCATTGTTATCTTCAACTTGCCTCTTCGTATAACGAGCATATCAATCACATGCCCTCATTCGATTTTGTAATACTCTATTCCACAGCCAGCCAACCAGCCAGCCACACACACCTCTCTTGTTCTCTTCCCTCTACGTACTCTATAGATTGTCCCATACGGCATTCCGATTACCCATTTCGATTTATACACGCTTCTTCTGCTTACTCGGATTCCCGCGCAACAACTTCCGAGCGAGAAAAAAAGAACTCCGCCAGTTGTTGTTTTTAGCTCCGGCTCACCGTAACTACAAAGTATGTACAGAACTTGTGTGTCCTTGCAGGCTTCCATTGCGTGACGCTGTACCTAAAGCACTTTAGCATGCATGGCGGTACGGTAGTTACCTTGCCAATGCTGCACCATGTAGGTATGGATGCCGAGGCCATGCGTTCCTCAAGTTGTTAGCCCCGTTATTGTGTCTGCTTATCTTCGCGCCTAGTCCAAATCGTCAAGGTACGAGTAGTACCAGTGCCATGGAGATTGCTTGCATGCTTGCTTGCTCGTTCGCTCGCGTGTGTGGGATCGCCCACACACACACACACGCACGCACGCACAACACCCACCCCCCAGCCAGTCCACAAATACTTCGTTTAAGACTTTTTTTTTTCTCACGCCTGAAAACATGGGGCCTCGTTTAGGTATCATCAACACCGATCCGTAGTCCCGGACCTACATACCTCATTATTCCGTATTCCGTACTAGTCCGTAGCGTTTTTTTTCTGGGTAGTGTAGATCGCCGCTCAAATGCTACCATTTAAGCACCGTCTAACCCGGTGCTTTCTCTCTCACGTCTTGTCTTCTCTTCTTGGCTGGTGATTCCGTCCCTTCCGTCTTCTCTCAATTTTCAATAGCCCATGATCCCACGTTGACCCTCGACCTTGTCCTACTTTACCTTCAGGGAACCAACCTGCCGGTTCAGTTGTCACGAGTATAGCTCGACGCATACTTACGGTGCCTAATTCAATTCTCCGTCTTGGCAATCTAACGATCTTGAACGACCGGCTCGCTTCGGAAATGTACTAGGTTGTTGTCTCTTCTCTTCTGAGCACAACCCTTAATATCTTAGCAACATCATGGCGTCCTATGGTATACGAGACCACGAGGAGAAGTCGACACAATGGGCAACCGGCGGCACGGATATTGAAGCCGGCAAGGTCAGCGAGGTTGATGCCGCCTACAACGCGGCGCCCTCCGAGGGCAAGTCCTTCCGGGCACGGCTCCAGATCTTCGCCGAGAAATGGGGAGTCGAACAGCGAGGCATTGAGAGAGTTCCGAACAATGAGAAGACGGACACCAGTATGACCCAAGTCGGCACCGTGGTATGTTCCTGAACTCGAATTGCCAGGGATCCAATGGCAACGTGGTTCCTCGTAACTGACCGCTCTCGTTTAGTGGCTCTCCGCCAACATGGTCGTTTCGGCATTTGCCATAGGGGCTCTCAGTGTCCCGGTGTTCGGCCTCACATACGTGGACAGCGCGTTGACGATTTTCTTCATCAACATCCTCGCTACCACGCCCGTCTGCTTCTTCTCGACCTTTGGACCGCGCTTCGGACTGCGGCAAATGGTGCTCTCGCGTTTCTACTTCGGTTACTATGGTGTCAAGTTAGGTGAGCTATTTTGATCCGGAAACGTCGAATTGGTCCGTCCATGGTAGGGATCCGCTTGCTAATCACATCGTACGACCAGTTGCTTGCTTCAACATCCTAGCCTGCGTGGGTTGGTCGTCCGTGAACGTTATCGTTGGTGCCCAGCTCTTGCACGCAGTCAACCACAATGTGCCGGGCTACGCGGGAATTCTGGTCATCGCTTTCTCGACCCTTTTCATCTGCACATTCGGCTATAGGTTGGTCCATATATACGAGAAGTGGTCATGGATCCCGAGTTTTATCGTCTTCCTCATCGTGCTCGGAGTCTTTGCGCACTCGGGCAACTTCCACTCCGGTCTTCCGTTACCCACGGGCCCAGCTGAGGCCGGCGCCGTGCTTTCGTTTGCGGCGTCCGTCTTCGGCTTCGGTACGGGTTGGACGTCGTACGCGGCCGATTACACTGTGTATCAGCCGATTGACAAGTCCCGTATGTCCATTTTCCTCTGGACGTTCGCAGGCCTCATGTTCCCCCTGGTTTTCACGGAGCTTCTCGGTGCCGCGGTCGCAACTGCGATTGTAACCAATCCCGCCTACGACAGTGCCTACACTAGCGCTGGTATCGGTGGTCTGTTGGCGCAGGTCCTGGTGCCACCGCTGGGCCGATTTGGAGATTTTTGCCTCGTCGTGCTCGCGCTATCCATCATCGCCAACAACTGCCCCAACATCTACTCGGCATCTCTGTCTCTCCAGGTCTTGGCGCGCTACACGGAGAGCGTCCCCCGCTTCATCTGGACAGCAGTCGGTACGGCGGCTTACATCGCCATTGCGATCCCCGGTTACACCCACTTTGAAACCGCGCTCGAGAACTTCCTCCTGCTCATCGGATACTGGCTGGCTATTTACGAGGGTATCACCCTCACGGAGCACTTCGTCTTCCGCCGTGGCTTTCGTGGATATTGGCCCGAGGACTACACGGTGCCTAAGCGGCTGCCGCCTGGCTTCGCGGCCATTTCTGCTTTCCTCATCGGCATTGCTGGCGCCGTCCTGGGCATGGCGCAAGTCTGGTTTACGGGCCCTATAGGTAGACTCTGCGGTGGTGCGTTCGGAGGCGACGTTGGATTCGAGTTGGCGTTTTCTTTTGCTGCTGTATCATACACAGGCCTGAGGAGCTTGGAGAAATGGTATTTCGGGCGATAGACCGGGAGTGACTGTGCCTTTAACTAGGAGAACGGCAGGGCCTGGTTCTTATGAGTAGAATGGAACAGTTTAATGTGTACTTCTGATTCTTTTTTTTTCTTGGCTCGTGGCTTTTTGCTTCTTTTTCCCCTCCTCTCGGGGATCGTGCTGATTTCGATAAACAGCTAGCTCTACAAGTAGATAGGCCTTTTTCATCTTTTAGTCACGCGGCTTAGTCATTAGTAGTAGTGTATGAAATGCCTCACGATAGATCGCGCGGGAGGATTGTTTGGGTCTTTACCAGCCGGAGGTCCAAATGTATGAAGCTTGATAGTTCCCGTCGTTGAGCATCCTCACCTTCCCGATCCTGACACACATGGCGTGCGCGACTGTTCGATGCGATTGCCTAGAACTGCGACTGCGACTGCCATTAAGATCTGCCTATTACCTAATGATGCGCAGCGGTTCATTACCGATACCGGTTCGGAAAACTTACAGCATTCCGCACTGGAAACCGCACTCATCATAGGTAGGTGCAAGCGAGGTGCTGCCCCGCACTCGATCACACACGTCATAGGTGGTGCACTAGCGCGGGCAGCTGGTGGTTCAGCTGGCGTGATGTTCTGCGGCGTGATGTTTTGCAGCGACGCAGATGTTTTACCTCCCCGGGCAAGTACCAGCCTAACTTCAGGGGCCCATTGATCATCCCCAATCACGCCTAGCCAACCACTAGTGCGGCCGTAGCCCTCGGCGATCTAACCTGGGTGAGACGATTCTGTGGTGACGGTAGTCCACAACCAGATTAGCCGGTGCTGGCTAAGATCGTTGGTCGATGAGCGTGAATAGTCTAGCGTCTGTAGGTACACGCTTCGAGCCGTAAACTTACCCAAGTCGTCGAGTAAGCGGCAGTCTCTCACCGGGCTGCCTCTTGTCCACGGATCACCCGCTCGTCTAGCCTACGCTAAGCGGTAGCTCTGTCATAAGCCCCCTCCAAGCTCCTCGTCTCAACAATAAACATAAAACAGCTTGCCTCCGCGACAATCTGTCCAAATCCAACTCATAACCACTTACCTACCTCCTGCATCTCGTTCTTCGTATACTGCAGACTTTTTCTACCTCTTTCGTGTAGATTACATATAATATAACAAAAATGGACAGATTCCAAGGTACGTCCTTCGTCATTGAACGAGTCAAGAGACATCCACATACCCCTCAGTTTGCCATGCGAAACCGCGCGGCATTGGCGATGGGATACCATCATCAGAAAGCCATTTATGAGCAGTAGAAATATAGCGATGGCTAATATATGATCCTCACGTACAGATATGCTCGGTGGCGGCAATGGTAAGCCTCTAGACTGCTCCGACATCCATGATCGCCGTCAACCCTCCATGACGTACTAATAACTCCGAATAGTTACCCACGGCGGTGCTTACCCCGCCGGTGGAAACCGCAGACACGACGACGACGACGAGGACTGGGACCGCGCCGCTGACCGTGCGAACGAACACGCTGGCCAGTCCGGTGACAGAAGTCTGTTCTCCAACGTTCTCGGCAGCCTGGGCCAGAGGAAGCAGAAGATCGCTGATGAGGATGACATCGATGAGGAAGGTCAGTACTTCTGTTATTTCATTGTCACTGGGTTTAAAGACGTTGAGTTGCGACTCACGTAACGGAGCAATGACGTCTCCGTTATGTCCTATTCTTTATTTCGTAATAACTTGCTGACAACTTGGATGTAAAGAGGCCGTTCGAACCCACAAGAAGTACTTCTCCGGTGAAGACGACGACTCCCAGGCCGACGACCACTCCATGGGCTCTGCCGCAGCTATGCAGGCCCTGAAGATGTTTGTTGGTGGACAGAGCGGCAACACTGCTGTATGTTGCCAACTACCCTATCAATTCTTATTATCTGGGAAGAGACGATACTAACTATGACCCAGGAGAGCAGCAGCAGCAGCGCCTTCGTCGGCCTAGCCATGGCTGAAGCCAGCAAGGTGAGAGAACACAATTCGTATCCAGCGGGCATTAATATGCAAGCCGTCACATTTACTAACCACTTTTCTGCGTCATTAGCTTTTCGACAAGCAGGACTCTCAAGGCAAGGTCTCCAGCGGCAGCAGCAAGGAGTCCGCCGTCATGAAGGCTGGCGAGATGGCGCTCAAGATGTACATGAAGAGCCAGGGTGGCGGTCAGTCTTCTGCTTCTGGCTTGTTGAGCCTGGCTAGTAAGTTCATGTAATTCAGGCTTGACTAACTTCCCATCTTTTGGCTGTCGTTCCATTGCAACGCGAAGCGATGAAGGATAGGTTGGTAGTTACCTAATTGACCAGGGTTCCAATGACTCGTGACCGTTTTCATGATATCGTGACCATCCAATGGGCTCAGTTGACCAAGCAGTACGCAACACTGCGATGTCAACGCGAAATGACTGCATGACCGTTACCACGCGATATACTTTACAGGATGCTTCTTGAACAGAACATGTCTCACCCCTCCGCGTTGCAAACAATGGTTGGTTGGCTTGGCAACCATGGGCGGAACAAACGAACCAACGATGCATCAAGATTAATCTGGGGACCTCGGCAAGACCCGTTTCGGTTACCTACGAGTACTAATGCCGTAAGTTAGTCTCTTATGCCACCGGAGTCAACAGCATTACCTAGATTTCATTCTTCGTCCAGCTTCCGATGACCGTATGCGCCCTTCCTCTAACTCACGATCTGGGTCTATTTCTTTGTATACATTGGATCTCAACCAGTCAATGAAAGTGAATTGACATAGAACTTCCTACTCAAAGGAAACACCAACACCTGTCCACATCTCACCATGCCTCAACCACAGCAACACCCAGACTCCTACACATCCCACACCTCCCTCCCCGAAATCAGCTTCGCGCACGTGCCGGCGTCAGCACCCCTCGCCACCCCAGTCATAATCCTCAAACTCGACCGTCCGGCCTCCAAAAACGCCTTCACGCGCACCATGGCATCCTCCCTCGTCTCCGCATTCGGTCTCCTCTCCACAGACCCCCGCGTCAAAGCCATCGTGTTCACGGGCTCCGATCCCACGAATCGGATCTTTTGCCCCGGCATGGACCTTGATACCGCGATGCCAGGGAGTATTCCCGCCGCGGACTTGCCTAAGGCGAGGGCTGCGTACCGCGATGGTGCCGGAGAAGTCACGATGGCGGTGTATCGGTGCGCGAAACCCGTCATTGTGGCGATGAATGGACATGCGGTTGGTGTCGGTATCACGATGACGCTCGCTGCGAACTTACGCGTTGTGAGTGAGAAGGCGAAGGTTGGGTTTGTGTTTGGGCGGAGGGGGTTTAGTCTTGGTTTGTTTCCTTTTTTTATCCCCTTATTTATTTCTTTAATCACCCCGTCTTATAAGTAGAATACTGATCATGAATAGAGGGCTGCTCATCATACTTCCTCCCGCGCATCCTAGGCGCCGGTCGCGCCTTGACGGTCGCGACGACGGGGTCTGCGTATCTTGCCTCGGATCCGGCCGTGCGGGATCTCTTTGCCGAGATTGTACCGCCCGAGCGTGTCGTTTCGCGCGCTGTTGAGCTTGCGGAGGAGATTGCGAGTAAGACGAGTTCCGTGGCGGTTAGAACGAGTGCGTGTTCCCTTTTCCCTGTTCTTTGTTCCGTGTAGAATTCTAACCAGGTGGTGTAGTGAAGGAAATGATATACAGGGGCGCTCCCAAAACGCCCGAGGAGGCATTCCAAATGGAATCTCCCATTTTCTTCGATCTGTTCCACGGCCGGGACGGCGTGGAGGGTGTAAAGAGCTTCATGGAGAAAAGGGATCCGAAATTCGAGGGTGTGTGGGAAAAGGATCGCCCGAGTACTTGGCCTTGGTGGGAGGAGTCGGAGAAGGATAGGGGTGCGTGTAAGTCAAAGCTTTGATAGGTGATGAGCGGGTTCGCGCGTAATGTAACGATGCATATTATAATGATATCATGGCGAGGCAGCGATCTGAATATCTAAATTGTTATTGTTTTTATATCCTCACCACCTACTTTGCGATGTGTTGTCATGGGCAGTCATACAAGAGAGGTTCGTCAGTTGAACACCAATTCATCCCAACCCCGAAGTCGCTAAATTACCATATCATGTTCACTCATATCCATGTGTTCTCCCTTGACCATGCTATCCTCATCTTTAAAAACGCCGTCACGAGCTCTAGTACCTTTCCTCTTAGAGCACTCATCATATACAAATCGTGAAGTTCACGCATCTCCGGTAGTCATAGATGGAAGGGGTGCGCCATTGACGTTCTTTTTCTTCTCCTTCTTTGCCCATCGAAGACCGCAGGCGTTGCATAATGTTTTAGGTCCGTTGGGTCCCTTTCTCCATTCGGGTGAATCCAATGTACCTACAGATGCCTAAAGTTAGCGATCAGCTCATCAGCGCCAGTCAAGTAGAGACATACCGCAATCGGTACAAACGTATTCCTCTGCAATCTTTAGCTTCTTCTTCTTCTCGCCAGTTTTGGGATCCCGATCGACAGGGATAGCTATCCCGATGTCACCCTTGATTAATGTTAGGCCGGAACCCCCCGTGGTAATACCACGACTCCGTTCTCCTTCAACATATCGCAATCCAGTAAGCATCTCGATGGTGTCTGTGTAAGACGTTCCCTCGTACCGAGCCATTTTGTCGCCGATCGAATCTGGCCTACTACCCGCCGTAACGCCTTCCAGGTTTTCTCTCGTCAGTGCACCGTCCAAGGGATTCTCCGGTGGAGGCATCGTCGGGACACCGATTGCAGGCTTCTTGAAGATTGCAGCGCTCTGGGGGTTGGAAAGCATGGCATCGTCGGACGGTGTAATATCTGAACGAGTGTCCTGAAGCCAACTCTGAGACGCTTCCTCTTCCTCCTCCTCTCGACGCAACTCGGAAATGCGCCGTCGTAACCTCTCATTTTCAATCTTGTGTTCCAAGAAAGAGTCTAGCAGAGACGAGTTCCTGGTCGGATAGGGCCGCGACATGAGGAACACGGCCTGGCAGAAGGCGGACCGGTTGCTGGGGTTTGGGGCAAACTTTGCGGCGGCAATATGCGCGTGCCCAATGGCTTCGAAAATGGCATATTGCTGATCCTTCTTTCTCATACGATAGAATATGCGTAACGGGCTCCCCGTAGAGATGCATTCATTCAACTCCGACGTGAAGGTGCCAACGTCATCAGGATGGATAATCTCTTTGAGAAACATGCCCACGATTTCTTCTCCCACATATCCAGTTAGTGAGGTTACAATCGGCGACACATATTTTATACGGCTGTTCTCGTCAAGGATGTAAAATATGTCTTTGAGCTCCTCGATGACCTTCGCAGGCCAGTTCCTACGCTTGGTGAATTCGGTCAGCGCACCAGCAACTTGCGCAGGTTGTGGTGTGTGTTGCTGGGCTGGGCCTCGAGCGCCTGTATTCAGGGGCTCTGGGGCCGTTCCAACGGAGCTGTCATCTGCGTTGGAGAACCTCGATGACTCGTCAGCAGGAGCTACGAGGTCATTAGTCTGCGGGTTAGGATGCGGCACATGGGAGAACGTGTGCTCTGGAGGAGATGTCATGTCAAGATCGTCGATGTTCATAGGGATGCCGTCAAAGTTACTCATGTCGAACATGGACATCATGTCGTTCGAGCTCATCAAGTCATTCTGAGCGTCCGCATCCAACTATCATTCGCATTAGCGAGTCTGGCCAAACAGGCGAATATAGATTCACAGGCAAGAAGTCCAACGCCATATTCGTGGTTAAATGGCGTCAACGGCACAGGAAGCCGGTCAAGAGTTGAGCAATAGATGGACCTACTGGGTGCATGGACCCTGGGCCCGAGAAGCCGAAAAAGATAGGATTCGGGCGTCCGGGGTCCATAGTGATCTGATAGCGGACCGGCAGGAATCGCTATAAGTGGGCGCTTGTGCTGTGCTCGTGCGACGGGGCGGGTACAGCGCGGTGCGGTGCTATTCGAGAGTGGGCACAGCCGGGGGGATGCAAGCTAATAGGCACTAATAGGTGCTGTAACGGCGACAGCGACGGCAACGGGGGCGGCGATGGTCCCACGCTCCAGGCGATTGATTGCCTATTTTGTATAGCTAGGCAGACGGCTTTGCATGTGATACAATGGATGCTTGCAGTCGACACGACCACGCTCTGAACGCTGCATCAATCGGGATGCGCTTCTTCCAATGGTCGCTGTCGCTGACTCCGAGTCCCGTATGAGCTGGAGCTGCGCTTGAAGCAAATAATAAATGCGCAACGTCGAAGTTCAAGTCAGCTCGGGTTGATACAGAACAAAGCTGGCGCGCAGAGATCGAGAGGCCGGCGGAGTAGACGAGAAAGCGCGGTAGATATAGATATCCGGAAAAGGGTCGAGCAAAAGGTGGATGGAGTGGTTCAAGATGGAAAGGGGAAGCTTGCACAGCATGAAATCTCCCATTTTTCCAGATGCCGGCAGTCGAATTGCAGGCTTCGCACTGGACAGATCGTTCTTGCTCTTCTCCCAAGGAGTGACGAATTGTACGACCTTCCCAGGCATGTAACGACATCGATTGGCATCGACTGCCGGGGATGATTGGACGATTGCATCGACTAGAGGCGTAGACTTGGGGATGAGCGGGAGGAGGGCGGGGCAGAGCTCCCCGTCTTGACCGTTGGTTTTGGCGGTGGCTTTTTGGCTGCGGCGTGACTTCACGCCGGGTTTAGGCGCTGTTGAACGCCACAGGCAGCCTGAAAATACCTGTCATTATAGGTTCAGGTATCGGTACATATGTGGCGGCGCGGTGTTCGGTGCTCACCTATCGGGAGGTGACCTGTCAAAGCACCTTCGAACGGATGACCAAGCCGTGATCTTGAACAGGGACGGCATACAAAGCTCTTGTTCTTCATACCGAGCGAGTAAAGACACGACAACTCAGAGGTGCCATCACCGCTATTCGCAGAACCAATCTGTGCCCGTGCAAATAAATGAATGTTCTAATAATAAGCAAAGGGCAGGATGTTGTCAACTTGTCTCAGAAAGACAGCAGGGCAGCTTTCGATAAGAGCTCTTCCTCGCTAAGTACTACAGCTCCATCAGTATCAGGATCCCAACATGCTTCACTTAACGCCTGTCTTATCCGCGGTATACTATAGGCTCATCTTTGGAATAGAGCCTGCGTACCTAAGTCAGTCATTCAGGGGCACCAAACGGCAGATGACATGTAGATATCCCGGGTAAGACGCAGGTATGGTTCGGGATGCCATCAAGTCAGATACGCTGGACATGTCCAATGATTCGAGTCCCGGCCCTTCATTCTAACGGCTCTTCTACTGCGCATATCAGAGACACACCACGTTTGTTATTCCACACGTACGAGCAGGAGTCAAAGAACTTATGACGTCGGCCTGTCATATGCGGCTTTCATCCTTTTCGCAACAAATCGAACTCGAGCCCATACAAACTGCGACTGAATCCCCGGATTTGAGTGCTTTCTTCAGAGGAGCCGTCCATGAAATCGGGTTGACTATATCCCGTACTTACGGAGTTTATGGAGCTTCCATGGTACAAATGAAGCGTCTCAAGAGCCGATACTGAATAGAAAGACAGTCCAAGACCATCTTTCAATTTTGACAGGCCGAAAACAGCCTCATGACGACAGCGAAAAGCCATTGAATGTTCGATTCGCTCAGGGTAGAACGGTCTACTCTCACACAATAAATGGAAAGAGGTAATTCGAACGCTTCAACACTCTGAATAATAATCGGCTCTGTTCGAAAGAATTATTGGGGCACCCGAGATCAAGTCAATTCTTATGTGCAGAGAAGCCTAATTTTAGCGGCCCGTTACATCGAACTTTCCGGCAAACCCCAGACCCATAGCTGGAGCGTACCGCACTTCGTATGCGCGTGGTTCACTTCAAATCTGGAGAAAGGTTCCATTGTTCCCGTCAGCTCTGGAACTCCATTTCTCGGTTTTTCGCGACCTCAATGAAATGATGACTAAGCTAGAAACTGCCCTGACATTGTACGAGTATTCCGTACGGGATCTTATTCTACGTTAATGGACTGTATCCAAACTGAGTCCGTACGGATTACAGAACACTCCGTAATCGTAAACTATTCGTTTTCTAGCTTTTACTTTATAATATCATCGAAAAAGCAAAGTGTATTGGCCTATCCGGTTTAGTCCCACTTTAAATATGTCTCTATACGGATAATAGTACCCGATATCCGACTATCTATACTAAATGCATTCTATCCATCAAACTCTTACCTAACGCAAATTAGGTACCACATGGATGCCTATTACACGCTTCAAACGCGTCTACAACCTGGAACTCCAACATTGCCTGCTACAACATCCAGGCACCAGTTAAGAGCAAAGTACTTCACCGTCTAGTCACCTTGAATAGAAACAGATTGCTGTCCCTCTTCTATTTGATTGGCGGTTCTGGTATGGGCCGCTTCAAAGGTGTAGCCCCTCTCCTCTGTCACCATGTCTAAAATCGACAGACTCTCCATCTCAGGTGTGCGCTCCTTTAGCCACATTGAGCGTCAGAACATCGGCTTCTTCACTCCCCTGACCCTCATTGTCGGCTACAATGGATCCGGCAAGACAACCATCATTGAGTGCCTCAAGTATGCTACTACCGGCGAACTTCCGCCCAACAGCAAGGGTGGAGCTTTTATCCACGACCCCAAGCTCTGCGGCGAACGCGAAGTCTTTGCCCAAGTCAAGCTGCGCTACAGCGTGCCCCCTAACACGAGCCACGTTGTCACCCGCAGTCTGCAACTCACCGTGAAGCCTGCTACAGTGTCACAGAAGACTCTTGAGGGCACTTTACACACCCACCATGATGGCGAGAAGGTGTCCGTATCTTCTAAAGAGGCGAACCTCAACAAACTCGTCACAGATACACTCGGTGCTTCGGCCGCCGTTCTTGACGCAGTCATCTTTTGCCACCAAGAAGAGTCCTTGTGGCCCATGAGCGAACCAGGCGCCCTCAAGAAGCGATTCGATGAAATATTCGAGGCTATGAAATATACAAAGGCTATAGAGAACCTCAAGGTGCTTCGGAAGAAGCAGGGAGAAACTCTCAACCAGCTCAGGGCTAAAGAGATTGACGATAAAGCCAATAAGGAGAGGGCGGAAAAATGCGAGCAGCGTTCTATCCAGTTACAGAATGAGCTTGATGCTATGAGGGAGCAGGCGACTGAGCTCCGCGACAAGATGGATGAGGCTGCCCGAAATGCCAGAGAGCGCCATGAGTCCGCCAACAGTTTTCTTCGCATTGTTGATGACCTGCGACTCAAGCAAGAGGAGCTTCGCATCCGCAGGGTGGCTCTTGAAGAGTCCAGAAGACGGATGGACGAAGAACTGAAGGAGTCCGATGAATGGCTACGAGATACACTGGCGCAGTACGAGGAGCGGGTGGCTCGACATGAGCAAGACATCGAAGAGAACAGGGTCCAGTACCGAAGTTACAAGGACAATCTCGATGATTCCCGCCAGCAGTTGTCCGAAAAGCTGGCTGAGCAGGGTAGACACCAGTCCGACAAGGCAAAATACGAACGCCAGCTCCAATCGCGGGTACAGCTGGTGCAACATGCTGCGCAGTTACACAGTATTCGCGGATTTGATGGCGATTTGGACGAACGGAAGGTGCAGTTATTTAATGAGCGCATTCAAAAGCTCTTGACAGACAAGAAGTACGAGCTTGAACGTCTACAGGCAGAGAATGAGAGTGAAATGGATAGCCAGACCGCCATGATAACCGAATTGGAGGGTCAGAAGTCAATGTATACTCAGAACAGAGTCTTTGCAAAGCAGAGGATCACTGCTCTTGAGACCAATATCGGCCTTCTCCAGACGAAATTGAGAACGGTCGAGGTTGACGAAGGGGCCAAGGCGATCCTTGATTCCGAGGCTAGGGATCTTGACCATCGCCTGCAGCAGGCATCTCAAGAACTACAAAACGCACGCTTTGACGAAATGATACAGCAAGAAGAAGCGTGTGTCCAACAACTCGAGAGTGAGAGTGACAGGCTTTCTCGTGAGCTTGTGGAGTCTACGAGATTGCTTTCCGAGCGAGCTCAGTTAGAAGTACGTCAGGAAGAGGTCAAGGAGAAGAAGCGAAGGCTTGCTACGTTGAACAGTACTTGGAATCAGAAGCTGTCCGAGCTCCTTGGCGGGCCCTGGGAACCGTCCACGGTTGAACGGGAATTCCAAAAAGGGTTGCAAGTCAAAATTCAGCTTTCTGACGAAGTATCTCGTGAGCGTGACGGTATTCTGCAGCAACTCAAGACGATCCAGGCGACCCACGCTAGCGTCAAGGAAAAGGGGAAGAGACGCGATGCGGAAATTCTGAGATGCAAGAATGCTGTTATTGGAGCGCTGAAAAACGTGGACTCAAACGTGGAATTAGGTGTTGAGGCGCTTTCATCAGAGATTGAACGTATTGAGGGCGACATTGAGACACTCAAGAACGACTGCTCGTTGTCTAAGGAGATGAGCAAGTATTACGTACGCTGCAAGAAGGTGATGGACGAGAAGAACAAATGCGAGCTTTGTGCGCGAACATTCACCAGCGCGAATGAAAAATCGCGACTCGCGGCAAAGATCAAAGCCGTCCTTGAAGAGTTTGGAAAAGCCGAGTTGGAAGCCGAGTTGGCTAACTATGAGCGCCTCCTAGCTCAGCTTCGAGCTGTTCAACCCCAAAGCGAGACGTACAAGCGCTTGCTCATTGAGAAGAAGGAAGCTGATAAGGAGCAACGTGAGATTCAAGACCAAGAAACTACCACGCTTCGTCGTTTGGAAGAGATGGATGACATTGTTCGAACTAAACAAGACGAACGACAAGACTTTGAGTCCATGAGCAAGACCATCCTAAGCATCTCGCAGACCCACAAGGAAATTGAGGAATCTGTCACCCAGATTGACAGAATAATGTCGCAGCAGCTTTCTACTGGTGCCATTCGAACTACCCAGGAGATTACTGAGTTACAAAGTCAATGTGGAGAGCAGCTCAAAGCTGCAAAGAATAAGATCAGCCAGTTGATGAACGACAGACAGCGCATGCGAGACGCAGTCAACGCCTTTGAACTAGAGCGAAGCGAGCTGAAGAACAAGCTAACTAATGCGGTTCAACAGCTTGAGAAAAAGAAAGCGCTGCTAGATCAGATCCAAGTCAACAAGGATGATATTGTAAAGCAGAAAGAAATCATCCGGAAAGCAGATCAGGATTTGGAAACTGTGGAGCCTGAAATCTCCAGAGCACGTACCATCAGGGATGATGTCCTACAACGCGGTCGTGATAAAGAGAAGGTAATCAGCGGCGAGCGAGATGGTCTTGCAGGCTCCGTGAGTGAACTGAAAAGAATCGACGGTGATATTCAGGAGTATCTGGATCGCGGCGGGCCATCAAACCTTCAACTCAACGAGCAAGCGATTCAAACGCTGGAGAAGACAATCAAACGTGTTGACGAAGACATGAATGCTCTGGTCGCCAGATCAAACAAAATGAAAGAAGAGATGGCGAGCAGTGACGGGCAAAAGAAGAATATCATAGAAAATCTGACATATCGCGCAGCGGCGCGTGATATCGACATCCTCAAGCAGGCAGTTTCGGAGTTGGAGTCTCGACGGGCCCACGAGGATTACGAACGACTTGAGGGAGAAGCTAATCACTTCGAGTCTCAACGCCATTTGTTTAACGCCGAGCGGGGTGTTGTGATGGGGGCTATGAAATCAAAGGACGAGGAATTATCAAATCTGCTGAATGAGTGGACTTCCGATTACCAATACGCGGCACAACGATACCGTGAGACACATATCAAGGTCGAAACAACCAAGGCAGCAATCGAGGATCTTGGACGATACAGTACGGCCCTGAACAACGCTATCATGCAGTACCACAACATGAAAATGGAGGAAGTGAACCGGATCGCGGGCGAGTTATGGCAGAACACGTACCAAGGCACAGACATCGATACCATCTTGATCAGATCGGACAGCGAGGCATCTGGCGTGCGTAGTTCCTATAACTATCGCGTATGCATGGTCAAGCAGGACACAGAGATGGATATGCGAGGACGGTGCTCAGCCGGTCAGAAGGTTCTTGCTTCCATTATCATTCGTCTGGCGCTGGCCGAATCTTTCGGCATTGGTTGCGGCCTCATCGCTCTCGATGAGCCAACCACCAACCTCGACCGCGACAACGTCAAGTCTCTTGCCGAATCCTTGCATTCTATCATCCAGGCTCGTCGCGCCCAGAGTAACTTCCAGCTCATCGTCATCACGCACGACGAGGAATTCCTCCGCCACATGCGCTGCTCGGACTTCTGCGATGATTTCTGGCGTGTTAGTCGTGATGAGAAGCAGAATACGCGTATTGAGCGTGAGAGCATCGCTACGATTGTCTAAAGAACCTCCCCCCCCCCCTTTTACGTACGAATACCAGACTGAATTATGGCTGCATGAGATGGCGTTGTTCGGGATTCTTGTACTTTGTTGTGTCCATAATTGACTTGTTTACTTGCTCTGGGAATGACTGGCTGTTGTTGTTTGCCTGTATGTAATGAATGACATGATATCAAAACCAAGTTGTCGAGTACCTGGACAAACCTCTATCTAATAGGTTTCCCATCTGAAATTTGAACGATTGAATCACGCCTACATACCGCATCACTTGAAAACACTGAACTTGAAATAACAGCATTCCCTATGCTTATTACGCCATGCATACCTCGTATCTGAAAACAAGTCATCCGAACAATCAACCAGTGACACAATTCAGATCCGATCACCAGACGTCTCATCACAAATTCTCTTCTCATTGATTGCAGTTCCATCCTACCACTATTCGAAGCCTTGACGTTGAAAAATTTGGCGTCCATCAAGACCAAACAAACATACGCATCTCATTCATCCCTTACAAATTTCCCCCCTCCCCAAGCTCCCCCCACTCGTTCGCCAAGACGCCGCGCATAAGTAAAACCATGGAGCAGTCTGGAAGGTTTGAAAAATCCCCCCTGTCTGTCCTGCTTGTGTCTTTTCTGTCTCTCTCTCTCTCTTCCACTCCTTTTTTTCCCCACACACAGACGCGCCATACCTTCTAACGCCATTTTAGTAGATCGTTCCCCCCCATGATGCCTCGCGTGATTGTTCAAATGCGAGTCATCTATCCGTCCATTTCCATTTACACATCCGGCAAGTGCAACCGAAGTACTAAGGAGGCCTAGTCCTCTACCATAGCATCGCCTTCTTTGGCTTCCTTGGCCTCGGGATTATCGTCAGAAGGGGTGGTAGTAGTAGTAGTAGTCTTCGATTCCGCATCAGTTTTCTCGGCGGGAATCGGACTGGAAGATACGCCTTTTAGCTTCTTGGTTGGGGAGCCATCGAGTTCGTCATCGGCTTCACGCTTAGGGGTCGAGGTGCAGGGCGCCTGTCCGTCTTCTTTGGAATCCACCATGTCACTGTCCTCGCTGTCTTTCGTAGACTTTGGCTCGCTCTTAGATGGCGATGGGGAGTCCAGCGGCTTACGACCCACGGCAGCTTGGAGGTCAATGCCCTGCATTATGCCACCTGCTGTAGTGGAGGCAGGAATGGTCGAAGAACGTGTGGTCTGCGGACCTAGATCGTCCGCTCCGATCTCTTGAGGACCACGCGCATGCGGTTTCTCCTCATCTTCGTCCATGTTATCGTCGTGCGCAGACAAGTCTGTGGCCGGTAAGTTATCAGTGGTGGCGTCACACACATCGTCACCCTCTAGGGTTACAGAGGATGTGATCGATGCCGCAACCGATGCTGAACCGGGTGAATCGGGCGATTCCGTAGATGGGCCGCGCGCTTGGAGCTTAGCTTGTGCCATCGCACGTTGCATTTGCATTCGAGCTTGCATTTGTGACTGGTGCGCCGCGGTATTTGCGTTAGGTCCAGGATGAACATGATGACTTGGTACGAGCTGGCTGACTGGGACAACACCTGCTCGCTGTTCTTGTCGTAGTAGTTCACCCTGAGTGACGCCCACACCCCGTGCTCCCATTGACGGAATCCCATTCACTGACACCGAGACGGTCTCGATACTACCGACACCATTAGGGCCGTCAATTGTCTCTGTACTCTCCGTCCGCACCTCTCTCTCTACTTCTGTAGTTGGTGGTTCTGCGCAAGAAGCTACTACTGTTGGGACTTGCTGAGTCTGCCCGGATGAACCTGTCACGGCTTGTTGGCTGGTAGGAAGCCACGGTATGGGTGTAAGAAGTGCGCCTCCTAGCGCTTCATCACTTCCAGGGGAAGCCCATGTTGACTGACGGGCGGGAGGCTCAAGTGTGGGATTAACACAGCTACCAGGTATCTCTGCGTGAGCTAGCGGGAGTGGGTAGACATTTGAGCCCGAAGTAACGTGGACTGCGCGATCAAGAGCATGAAGGTAGGTAGCAAGTGAGCGGTAGTGCTGTCTCGGTTTGAGGACGAGCTCTGCGATGCGTTGGATGGTGTGTGGCGGGTACACAGGGAATGTTGACTTGAGGCACGACGTAATCTCGGTCACCATAGCAACAATCTGAGGTGGTAGGCTGCCTGGTGGGTTCTGAGCCGAGGGTTCTGCGGCTGGAGCAGATGGTAGATGTGGACGAGACGGCGTCAAGGGCGCTGACGATGTCGTTGCACCAGAATTGTGCTCCTTAGTCACATCTGATGACGAGCTTGTGAACTGGACGTCGATGGGTGATGATCCCAATGGCGCCAGGAAGTTGTCAGACAAATCAGATCCAGGCGCTCGCGGGATAGAGGGCGATGACGGTATAGCCGTCGCTGGCGCTAGAGGAAGCAGGTGCGGCGGGGGAGGAGGGGAGGGGAGATTCGGGATAGGGAACACTTCGCGAGAAATCTATGGTTCCGGATAGTCAGTTCATCTGGTCATACCGGTGACAAGGGTACGCGAATGTGAGAACACACCTTCTCGATGCGCGCAATCACGCGCGGCAGGAGAGTCGGCCAGATGGAGCTATTTCGGTCGCAGGGTCAGTACGCGTATCATTCAGCGATCCATTCGCGCGAAAGGACGTGAGCTCACTAATCTATCGAGCCGTCGGCTGCTGCGGCCTGCAGAATCGCATCTTCGTCGACTTCAATCATGTTGACAGTATTGCCGTCGCTGGCTGATGAGAAGCTGCTAGGGTTGGACTGAAGTTGTGAGACCGTGAAGCTTCAAAGAGGTTCTTGGCAGAAGGTGTCCAGTCACTGGACTTACAGAGAGAAACGCGACCAGCTGCCCAGAGAGTCGGGCTGTACTTTGTCTGGGCAGTCCTTGCAAGTCTGCAAAGTAGAAGTACATCCACCTTGTAGGTAATAATAGGTGCGTGGTAATGCTTCATACTTCCATAATTACCATGTACCAACGCTAGTGTAGGCTGAAAGATTAAGTATCTCTGCACCAAGCTCACAAGGAGAAATACCTAGAGCATCCCTACATACCCTACAAAAGTACTTGCGCTAGTCTACATGACGGATCAGCGGGGCTGCCGCGGAGTGGGCCGTGCTTGATACGCCAAGGTGCATCAATTCGCGCTAGGGCCCATCAAGAATATTAGCAGGTACAGGTACGGAGTACGAGAGAGGTACCTTCTGCAAACACTGCAAAGGTCAACGGTGCATTCCGAATCAGTCGCACAATAGTGCACCTGTTCCGGCCGACTACATCGATGATTTGCCTACGTGCACACAACTCACCACACGTTAGATTATGTAAACACACCTGAGAGCTGTATGTGTGATTGCGTATGCGATTACGTGTAAGAGTCCCGCTATCTACGGATTACAGAAAGCAGAGATATTTGGGCATGATATGCCGATCTACAGATAAAGTAGATGCTGCTGGCGGTGGTATGCAAACATTCGAATTTATCTTTAGGTACCTAATCCGTACCCAAGGGTTCGAGGCGATCCTCCGTTAGGTAAACTCAATGGATGGATGTTTCCATGAAGAAATGCGCAGCGTGATGTACCTACCCGGTAGGCGCAGGCGTCCATGTTTATGGCTGGATGGATGTTTTAGCTTGCCACTGGGATGGAGCCCTATCGTCGTTGGGCAGGTAACCCCCGAGTACCGGGCAAGTGGCTGTAGTGCGGCACTAGGCGCAATAGATACGCATGCCCGCGTATACAGTACCCGGCGGGTACCTGGGCTTCCCCTTATATTTTCCCAGGAATCGGGCCGTACACTAACCTGCTGTTGTCGAGCTCCACTGCACAGCCCGTTCTAGTGAGGTCCCTTCCAGGTCCTTCGCACACCTCACTGGCTGATTGCACGTGACAGTACCTATAGTTAGCGACCAGCCTACCACCTGGATCTGTCTCTCTCTCTTTCTTCCACTCATGTGTTGCGTCCCATCCCATCCTCCGCCGCTGGGCCCCGTCCATCCTACATTCATTTGTTCGTAAGGTTCGTTCATTCGTTCATTCATTTATTCGTTTAGATACTCCGCGCCATTTCAGCCGTACTCTCGTTCGCTTTATTCATTTGTCTGCCCATTTACTCTCCTCAATCGCTTACTCCTTCCACGTCTCTTGTCTGGCGACGACCTCAGCTGGACGGAGGAGAGCGCTGCATCTCTGTGTTTCTGCGTCGCTGCGTGTCTGCGTGTCTGCTCTGCATCTCACAGTCTCGCCGTCTCGCGACTCTCCTATTGAAGCGTTGCATCATCGCAATACGAGGGTCAAATGTGTGGTTCGACACTCGCTAAACAGAATTGCATCCCACCCGGTCGAACCATCAAAGCCACTTCATAAGTTGATCCCTAGGCTTGTGGGCTAGGGGCAGTCCTTGCATCTGTAGTGCCGTACCAGTACCCGACTGCGTCCATCGTACATGGGAGCAATTCCGTCCAAGTACGAGTAGTGCTGTGTTCTATTCCGTCCGAAGAAGTACAGTACCTTCTCGACGGATTACACTGCCAATACCAACGCATATCACTGCCACCCATCCTGGGAGATGCCAAGGACAGCAAGACGTAGGTACCTATTAGCCCGCGGTTTGATTGATTCGGTCTAAAATACCTGTCACTCTCTCGTCCTAGTGTCTTTCTCTTTTCGCAAAACATTCTCCCCGTCCTCTGTGCTTTGCTTCTTCCTACCTCCAATTCTGTCTGTCCGTCCGTCCATCTACAATCCACCTTCGCTACAACCCAGGTATACCACCTATTTCCTTGCCTGCCACCAATCCCTTCCTTTCTCCCAATACCTGCTACATACCCGCTACCTGCTCGGCGACGGCAAGGCCTGAATCCGTGCCCCACGCGGTGCCTAGTCTCGGCTAGGTACTTCGTGCCTCTCTCTGTGTGTGTGTGCCTGTGGTGGTGGTGTCCTGCCACGAGCCCACAGCTCAGCAGCTCAAACATAGTGCAGAGGTAGGCTTGTTTCAGCCAACCCAATACTGTCAAGGCCGACAGGGTCAACAAGGCTCGCGAGTCACTACCAGTCCGGGTCTATGCTGGTACTTACTACTTACCTACTTCTCTAGGTAGGCAGGTAGTGTACCCGATCCCTCTGCTCATTTTAGTCTCACCCAAGTCATCATTCGTTCCGACTTCATCTTCAAACCGTCTTCCAACTCAACCACTCTTTTTATTGCCTAGTCTCTCTCTATTCTATCTACATACTACCTACTCCCTATCGTTCATTACCCGTCCTTGCTCCACTCTACAAACAATCTACTCTCCCGCCGTTCGTGGTCCAGCTGACCTGACATCCATCGTGGTCACGTTCAGACTCGCAGCAGTAAGAAACAACAACAAGAGCCAGTCTCAGCCTCGATCCTCGTTTGCGATCACAATCCGATCCCTGAACTGACTCCTCACCTCTGAGGAGTCACCTCGTCGCCACCAAGCTGGATTTTAGTCAGCAACACCGGCCCTACCCGGCCGGAGACAACGCCGGTTTCCACCAGATATCCTCGTCGCAATCCTACCAACCCTATCCCGCCGACCCATACCCTCCACGACCCGAATACGACCAGCAGCAGTATGCTCAATACCCCCAGTACCAAACGTCTCCGTCGCAGCCTCAGTACCTAAACAGCAACAACGCGACAATGGTTTCCACTCCGCCCAGTCGAATGACCGTGTTCCGCAAGGGCACAATTGAAATTTTCAAGAGGAGGTGGCCGCGATGGTTCTTTCTGACAATCATCCTACAGGCCGTCATTTGCATGGTCTTTGAGGCGTAAGTGTATCCTCAGTCACTTGGTCAGTGTGCCTTGTCGTAGTCCTGCTAAGTCTTGTTCCCCCAGCTACACTTTCGCCATGTTCCAGAATGGACTGAAGGATACCGACGACCTCCCCAAGTTCACCGGCCCAGGTGACGTTCAGGCTCAGCTGAAGACGATTCCCACTTTCTTGGGCCTCTTTATCCTTGGTTTCATATACGAAGTTGTCCTCGTCTGGGATGCGCTCATTGCGAAGAACACGATTCAGATCATTGGCGTGTGCATTGCGAACCTCGCACTGCTCATCTATGGTGCCCTCCAGATTGATCAAATTCGGGAGGCCATTAAGATTCTGAAGGAGCAAAACGCCTTTAACGACTTGAATGTCTGGCTCGAAACCGAGGGCGAGCTAATCGCCATTCCTGGCATCATCGCATTGATCACGCTCGTACTTGGTTTCATCGCATGGAAGCTGTACCAGGAATTCGCTTGGGACATCCTGAAGCAAATAGGAGCTGACTACAGGATGAAAAAGCGATTCCTACACTACCAGGTACAACGAGATAGCCACTTCTTTCTTGCCAACTTCTGACCTCGGGCTGACGTGTGTCGCAGATCTACATCGCCCTATTAAAGTTCGACTTTTTCTTTTTCGTCGGCTTTACCATCCAGTTTCTGGTAGTTGTTGGTGGCCGGTCCCCCATCGAATTTGGGCTTACTGCTGCCGCTATCCCCGTCACGATCGCCATCCTCCTGTTTGCCGCCTGGTCCGTACGACGCGAATGGAGGGTGGGCATGTATGCTGTCGGAGTCTTGTATCTTGGTGGCTTGACTTACTTCATCTACAAGCTCGCACGCATCTACGATCCGTCCCAGGCCTCCTTCTACAAGCCCGTTCGAAAGTCGCTGACTGCATTCGCCGTACTGACGCTTGTCCTCATCATCTCGACGATTATCAACGCGTTAGTCTGCTTATTCAACTTCGATCACGGCCTAAAGCAGCACCTCCTCAAGCCGCGCCGACCCGAGATGGATAAGGACCAAGCTAGTTACTCGATGCACGATGTCAAACAAACACCGCTGCCTAGCCGAATGACCATCGATTGAGCCTTTACTCCTAGAGCCAGGTTTCGATCCGGTAAAGATGTGCAAAAGCGACATGATTTGAAACGATTATCTTTGCATCCTCGAGTTTCAGATTTATTTGGCCGTGGAAGGCTTTCTCGGACGGCATCGTCCCAAGAAACTCACCAATTATTTCCCCGAGGCGTTCTGGCGACTACTTAATCTCATGCCCATCATCCCATTTTCGATGGCTCGGAATTCTTTTTACCTTTCCTTTTTAAGACCGAATGGCTTTGCGCGCTGCTGGCTTTCCACTGGATAGTTCTTGAAGCAAGGCAATGGCTACGCAACGGGAAGGCGCTGCAGCTGAAAAGATGAAGATCAATGGAAAAGAAAAAGGGGTTTAGGGGAAAGAACTCGATAGATTTGTTTCATCGTCATCGATGATGATGCTGCGGTTCCTAGCCCTTTAGTCCATACAGCCTTGCTAGCAAGTTCAAGATACCATCATGTTTCGCATCACGTTTTCCACAGTTTCTTCCTTTTCTTCAGAACCCCCCTGTCGTCTGGTTTGTGATCACCCAAGTTATGATGGATGTCAAGACGATCTTGTGTTTGTGTGTGTGTGTGTGGAAAATAGGCATATGCGCAGCTAACCCCCCCTTTCAAGCCATCCGTAGTCATGTGTAAGATAAACCCATACTGTACGACTGAGAGAGAGAGAATAAAAAAAATCAATACCAAGAGAGAGAATGACAATCCTTCAACGCTACTCCAAGAGTTTTACCAAATATCCAAGCTTCCTGCAAACGCCCTGACTGCCGGTATAGAGACACCGGAACAGATTGTCTGAAGAGGGTGGTGTTGACGATTTATAATCGCGCCTCGTCCCCGACGGCGATGGTCCGATTGCTAGTTGTATTGTAGAAATATAAAGACATAGTCTCGAGTATTTCTCGTGCCCGTTTTATGGAGGTTATAGGATAATCTCCTTAGCATCCTTGACACTGCCCTCACTAGGACAGTATGGACATTTGTATCGGTTACCCTTGGCGAGCTTCTGCAGACTTTCACGGGCCAGGACGTGGCCGCAGGGTAATATGACGGGCGGGTTGGCGTCCGTGGTCTGGCCCCTGCTGACGGGGCAGACGAAAATGGAGTGATAGAGCATGCTCTTCGGGAGCGGCGTTTCAAAGGCAAGCTCGTTTTGCGTCGTCCACTCCGTATTCTTGGCCTTGTTGATAGAAGTCCATTTAATAAGGTTGGGGAGAGCCAAAGCGCCGGCCATAACAGCGATTTGCAGGGGCGACTCGGCAGATAGACCGAGTAGCGAGCAGAATTCACGCTTGAAGGACGAGGCAACGTCCTCGAAGGAGTGGGAGATATTGAACATGGAACGGTAGGGAGACCTGTCGATGTTACGCGAAAATACAAAACTACAGCTGAGTTTCTCGATATCGCGCCGGTGCTTCGCTCGGAATCGACCGAAATTCTCTCGTGCGTAGAGGACCGCGCCGGTTAGGCCGTTGTGTGCAGTATCTGGCAATCCGTTTACGGCTGGTCCCTTAAACAGCCATATAAACTGTAGCTTGCAAAGTTCAAACTCTAGGTTAGACCCGCGGGCTTCAAGCTCAACCGAGTTCTCTCTGGCCCAGGTTATGGCCGGTAACAAGTCGTGCGACTTTATCGACCGTAAGATAGAATACATGCCAGCGAACTTCTCCTGGAGAGCTTGGGATTGGGACGCCGTCAGATCCGCCGGAATGTCCGCGTCTGTTATCATGGCATCAGGGCCGGTATCTGGGTTAGAAACTACTATTGAAGGCGGCGAGCGAGACTCGGAAGACGATTCGGCATTCTCGTTTCGCGGTTGTGTCTCTGCGATGAATGTTGACGCTACATCAAAATTCCCCTCTCGCAGCATGTGCATTGCAATAGCACGATTCATCAGGGCTGTCTGTGCAGCCAACGGATCATGGTCAGTGGGTAATGAGCCTTTAGGGTCCTTGAAAGCTTTGCCGAGTGCCTTGACGAACACATTCTGGCTCTTGTGGACCTTGCCCAGATCACTATTTATGGCGTCCAATTGTGCGCTGACGGGGTTTTGCAGCTTGGTGAGTGTCAAAGTCGTGATATGCGGATCATTTGCTAGAGCGAGCTGATGTCAACACACAAGTTTGGTGTTTGGAGGATATCTGAAATTTCGTACCTGCAGCAAGCTCGTCCCTTGCACTTACGAGAGACTCTATCAGCTTGTCGACATCCTGGACAACGCCGTTAATCTTGGGCGCCTGGTTGAACTTCTTCAGTTCTTTCTGCAAGTCAAGCAACAACATTGTTCCAGCGGGTTGGGATCCCCAAGGGTCCCGGCGGGGTGTCAATGAAGTTTTCGTGGGGTGATATGCTGGGGAGAGATGAGGTAACGAAGTCAATGATTCAGCTTGTTATAGATTGTAATCGACAGTCCCAAAAACTTTCTGTCTCCGGAAACGCAAGGCACTTCGTAAAAGATGTCGACGATGGTGTGGTGGATGCGGCGGTTGGCTCGGGGTGAGATATCAATGCCTTCGCTCGCGGCTTGTAAGAAGGCTGAGCTTGGTTCGCATGCCGTCCGGAAGCTTGTCTACTGCTACCCCCCGGGTTTCTCTTTATTCAAAAGCCAGCCCGCCAGACGATCTGATCGAAATATTGTGTGATTGCTTAGATGCAGTCACTTTGAAAAAATCGAGTTCGAGCTGTGAGGTTCTTACTGGCAGTAGCCTACGAGCACCTCGAAGGGCGAGCTGCCGGGAGTTAACACCTCAGTAATGGTCATTACGGTGTGTAGCACACAGTACGTACTGTGCCTGTAAAGTGGTTTTAGTACAGGTTTAGGTACGTACCGACATGCATCTTGCAGCTGGCTAGCGTCGGAACTAACCTAGAATGGCAGTAACTATCGGCTACAGGGGCTAGCGCAGACGCTTGAATCAAGGACCCCACCATATCCGTGCCACGCTCGGCCCCGATATGCATCTAGTGTACGCAATAGTACTAGCGTACGGTACCTTGGCGCTTTTGAGCTTCGCCAATGCCCCCAACTTCTTGTCAGGTGGTTTTGTCAAATTGCCTATCTACGGGTAGCTCGTCGGTTGAAACATGTGCTTTCTGCTTGTGCGAATGCGTGACCATCCGATGGAAGGTCCCGATGGATGAACTTGATCTTCAATACGGATTACATAGCAATCTAGATGTAGGTAGCTTACCCACGGAACTTGCGCATCTCCGATGGAAGGTGCTTGAGCGACAGTGCGCAAAGCATAAATTTCCCAGCAGAGAAGGTACCAGCGCGAGCTATGGCGAGGGGTCGTGTACATTCCAGCCTACAGTGCAGACACCTTTTTAGCTCACTGCCCTGTTGAAACCCTAAAAAGTGGTCTTTGGGGAGGAAGACGGCCTTTGCGATTTCCCGTCGTCTTTAAATGCGAGCCCGACTTGCCGGTTTGGGAACCAGCAATGACGCATTACTTTGTGAATAAATTGAGCCGACCGGCGTCGCCACGTAGGTAGATCACTGCTTCCCCACCATTCAGGGGGTCGTCGTGCCTAGGCAATACCATCTGTCCACTTAACCTCAATATTCCTTAGGTAGATGACAACAAAGATTGGCTCTTCTCGTACATTCATTATGCCGTCTAGGGGCTACATTTAAGTTGTTTGCAGCCGTTGCCCAGGTGAATCCGCTTCTCCATCCCTACGAATCCCTACGATAGTTAATTACCTGCTTGACACTAGGTAGCTTTGGTGCTGCGAGTAGTCTCGCGACTTATACCTATATCTATATGCCCATTCAACGAAGCCCATCCCACGACTTCGTCCGCACGCTACTATTTTCTACCTACATGTCATGTCCAGTGAATCATGAACCAGCAAACACGTCCTGCTGCCAATCGTACATGGAGTGAGCTATGTCGTTGAGGAAAATCGTGCCCTTCAGTGACGAAAGTGGGCATAAAGATGAAGATGCCTCGAATGCGAAATCCATATCATTTGCCCGTCTTCCACATGCCGATCCCCTACATCCTGCCGATGCGAAACAGTCAGCGCTTGCTCTGGAGACGCCGATCCCGTCTGCCCCTCGCGCGCGCCATGTCGTGATTCCAGACCCCGTTGCCTTTCGGTGAGTGACCATGTTGAAACAGGTACGTAGGCATGTGATACTAATACTATGGCGACAGATATCTGGAAGAAGACAAGTGCGTCAAGGTCGTCGAGCGGAAAGCCGAGCTTAAAGGCTACGAGTTATACCTGGTTGAACAATGGGCTTGCTCCCGCCAATCGCCCACGCTCGTCATCGTCACCTATACTGGAGACTCGAAGCATGCCGTCGTCGTCGGTGTTCTGTCTGTTCCCGCTGACGAGAAGGCATGGTCGCCGCGTCTGCGTGTCTACTTCAAAGCCATTCACCAATATCATGCGCGGCCCAGAGACACAGAATTGGGTGAGTTGATGGTGACAAATCTTAGCAACTTCCCCTCTGCTTTGACTGTCATCCCTGTACCTGATGGCAATATTAAAGATCAGCGGCGCACATTCATCGTCAATGAGAATCTCAAGCGGCTGGGTTGCTCGGGTCGCTCCGGTATAACCCTGTCTGAACCCACACCCGCAGTCAAGGCGAAGTTCTTACAACTCTACAAAACGAACGACAAGGTCTCGATCGAAAATGCCGTCATCGAGCTCATCAAGTACTGTCAAGTTGCACTGTTTCTCTTTGGCAAGCTGGAGCAGGTCTATATCGACGGTTTACTTTGCGATGTCACGGAGACTTCCATTGGTGATTGGTGGACCGAATTTGGAGTCGAATATCTGAACGTCGAACCTACAGACGGCATACTTGGACCGACCACCGTGGCTGCGCTGTTGGGTTTACTGGGAGGAGCGAGGAATCGATTGAGTTACCTTGGTGCGCCGGTTCCCAAGGACCCGTTTGACGTAGATTCTATCGAACGGGGCATCTCGTATTTCCAGAAATGCCACAAGCTGGAGAGAACACGGCGACTCGATCGACAAACCATGCACAAGTTGCATACACTTACTGCCAAGGCCGCCGCTGGTGAAGGATGGGGTGTACAAAAAGCAGTCAAGTCAACAGTCACAGAAATAGGTGGCAAACGGGGTGAAATAGTGTTGGGGATGGTGGGCAGTCGTGACAAAGGTTGTATTGGTGACATTGAGACTGTCGACCTCGACCGTTTCATCAGTCTAGTCACTGGAGAACGCGGCAAGTGGCTTTGGCACGGAAAACCCAAGCGCACGTCGGCCTTTGATCACGAAAAATCCGGACCCGATATGATTTTGTTGAGCAAAGACGACCCAAGAACGTCCTTTGAAGACGACACTGACCAACGCCGAAGAGAGTATTCCCCAGCCTTTTCGACACCTGCCCTTGGCTCCGTAACCAGCATAACAGATAGCCCTGGCGATAGGGATGCGCTCCGCAAGGGAATGTTCAAAAGCGTTGCCCGCGATGCCCGATCCGGTTTTGGTCGAATCAAGGATGCTATGACAAGCGGTGGTGGCTTGCGAGTTCATACGAATCGGCCATCAAAAGATGATTCTCCTGAATTTGGCTTGAATGGTTCCCAGAATTCGTTCATATCTGGTACATCGGGAGGATTTGTCCATAGCCCCGTTCCGCTTTCTGCAACAACCCAAACTGGCAAAGCTTTCACATGGAAAACCAGAACCGATGAGTACCTGAACTTGACGAGAAAGGAGAAGGATAGTTCTGCCCTGCCGCCTATCTCAACGGAGAACTCGGAGGAGAAACCAAACGGTGATGCGCGGGCATTAGCCCTTAACAGTGAGGCCATTCAGAATTTAGCCATTGATGATAGGAAGCGAGCAACTCTACTCATTCCGAGTCAGGACAATACCACCACAGCAGAAGCGTCCGTCACTGGGTCCGTTGTGGTTGAAAGGATATGCGAGGGTGATATAGGGGCCCATTCACAGGAAGCATCATCTCGCTATGCGACATTCTCAAACCTGCGCCGTCGACACAGCATCGCTACTACCAAGGGCCCTATCGAATCTCGTTTGAATGAAGCACGTTGGGCTCGGCGATTATCCTTCAGCGACGCCGAAGAGGCGGTTCTCAAATGGGAAGAGTTGTTAGGTTTGGAAGAAGCCGGCATCATTGACGCCTATGCTAAGACGATGAACTCGTCACGTTTTCTGGAGGTTGCGCAAGCCATGTACCTGAGCATTGCTAAACTCGAAAGCAATCTTGACCCCTGGGTCAAGAGCAAGGTTCAGGCCATTGAAGCGACAAGCGAGACATATGCCCATCAGGTCGATGAGCTACAGGCGTTGTGCCACGAATCGTCAGACGCATTTCAGCAAGCGCAACAGGGCTATCGAGGCATCATTGCGGACCACAAAGAACTTCTCACCGATATGCTTAACCGGATTGAAGGTGAAGCTGCCAAACTAGAATACGAAATTACGGCTCTTGTATCGCGAGTACAGGAAGTGGAAGATAGTACTGCGCAGTTCGAGATCCAAGTGGAGGAAGTTGAACAGAGAGCCGTCGAGCTGAAGGCACAGTTGGAGAACGAGAGCTGGATGCACTGGGCTATACGGACGTTGACTGGCGTAGGGACCGGTCCGAACATCACGAGGCCACGACCGTGACGATGAGCGAAACTGCACACTCATCTATTTGCTTCAGGTTGTTTTGTTGCGGGTTCCTTTCTACTAGACTTCTGTATTCTGTACTTTCTCTTGCATACTAGACGGTTTCCAGATTTCCTTCAACTAGGGCTGTTCGCTGTTTGGTTTGGGATTGAAGCATTTAGCATTGGGTATAATAGCAGCGCTGGCGTGTGGAAAGACGGGCATTTTCATCATAGATCTGATACCTCTTCCGTATGAAATGGGAAGACTTCTTACCTCTGAACTCCTGAGATACCTAATCCGTACTCGTACTCCTGAATGCGCTGTACCGTATTGCTTACTGTGACATGGATAACCGTCTTCTACGAAAAAGTGCACCGTACACTAGGCACCGGATACTGTGTGTTCTAGACCAGCTGCTTCTCAGCTGCCAAGTTGGCAATCGTCGGGCAATCGTTAGCAATCGCGACCATCACGTGATGCACTATGGACTGCGGCGACACGAGTAGTCTAGCGTGTTTAGCTAGGGAGTCGGAATTATCGGGCATTCCCGAAAAGATCAGCGACCAGAACGATCATGACTTATTATTACTAGGGAGTGCCCATCATCCACATGGTCGGTATACCCAGTCTCCTTTGATCATTCTCATTTGATTACGCCTGAAGAAGCATCTATACTGTACGCCTTCTCGCATCTGTGATATTCCCCAGTCAATAGCCTCGTCGGTGCTCCGCCTAGGATGAGCGCTTCTACTCGAGCTGCCCAGCGGGCGGTCATAGTAAACCCCTTTGCAGGCCGAGTTGCTACGAGACCTAGGGTCGGTCTGCCTGCCTTGTACCTCGGACACCAGGCCCGACAGCTGCCTCTCGATATAACCGCGCGAGCCCTACTGATCCCGCTTCGAAGCATATCAACCGAGCGGCATTCGGTCGGTGGCCACAGCGGCCCGCCTCCCGGATTTGATGCTGAGCAGGCTAAGAAGCCGCTCCCCAAAGACGTGTCGGCGACGTCTAAATCGACATCAGAGAAGGCCACGGGTTCTGAGAAGGCTGCTTCTACTGTGCAGTCAGGCCAGGTTTCGGGAGACGAGGCCAAGTCGGCAGTTGATTTAGAGGCGAAGAAAGAGCAGGATGTTGAGAAGAAGGACGAGGCAGAGAAGAAGTTGACGCTCGGGCAGCGGATAAAGCACGAGATTCAGCATTACTGGGACGGCACCAAATTACTAGCGACCGAAATCAAGATCAGTAGCCGCCTGGCTCTGAAGATGGCTGCTGGCTACGAATTGACCCGACGAGAGAACCGACAGCTCCGACGAACAGTCCAAGATCTCGGCCGTCTGGTCCCCTTCTCCGTCTTCGTTATCATCCCCTTCGCCGAAGCTCTCCTGCCCGTCGCACTGAAGCTCTTCCCCAACCTATTACCGAGTACGTACGAGGCTCAGCAGTCCAAGGATAAGAAGGCCGCCACTCTCAGGGCTACCCGCAAGGAGGTCAGTTCATTCCTACGTGAGACTCTGAAGGAGACGGGATTGCCTTTATCGCCGGCCACGACACAAAAGGAGGAGTTCACCACATTTTTCCGAAAGTTGCGGGCGACGGGAGAGAAGCCCAGCACAGAGGATGTCATCAAGGTCTGCCAGGCCTTCAAGGATGACCTCACACTCGACAACCTTTCGCGGCCGCAATTGGTGTCGATGTGCCGCTACCTCAACCTGAACACATTCGGCACAGACACTATGCTCAGATACCAGGTTCGCCACCGCATGCGTCAAATCAAGCGAGACGACCGGGCGATCAGCTTCGAAGGCGTCGACAGTCTCAACGTCCTGGAACTCCAGACCGCCTGTGCCAGCCGTGGTATCAAGACACACACTGTTTCCCCCAGCAGACTGCGAGAGGACCTTACCTCGTGGCTCGACTTGCGGTTGAAGCACAGCGTGCCTTCTACACTCCTCGTCCTGAGCAACGCCTACATGTACGGCCAGAAGGCTGAGGACGGAACTTTCCACAGCCAGATCGAGGCTTTGACCGGTGTGCTCTCATCTATTCCCGAGGAGCTCTACCACGAGATCGAGCTTGAGGTACACAACGCCGAGGGTGCTGCCACCAACAAGCAGCGCCTTGACGTTCTCAAGGAACAGCAGGAGCTCATTGAGGAGGAGAACGAGCAGGAACAGGAGAGCCAGGACACTGGATTCGCTACGCCCAAGGACGTGGAGGACATTGACGAGACAGAAGACCGGTCGAAGGAAGCCAGTGGAAAGGAGACGGCAGAAGCCAAGCAAGCATCCTCTGAGTCTTCCAAGAAGACTGAGAACTAAAGGGGGAGAAAAGGATGATGTTTAGATGAAAAACAGCTTTGTCCCTCCTCCTCCTTTTCCTTCTCCTCCCCCGGGCGCGAAACTTGTACTATAAGCACAAAAAAACAAGTGTACTCGCTTTTTTTCTTTTGTAATATCCCCCCCCCCACGCCCCAATTGGCACAAAAACGCAACAACGAAACGAAATGTCGGTGTATTAAAGCGGGAAAGTAAGGGGATTCAAGGCGTCTTCTCGAGGAGTAGTGGAATGAATGGGTTATAGATAGAGAAACGATTCATATCGTGCAGTTTTTCATGGTCAATAGACTTGCGTTTACGACAGTTCATTCTTTCATATGATGATGATGGCAGGGTAGGTATTAATTATCGTGAACGGTGATGCGGCCGGCCGGGTAGGGCGACGGGAGCGTGATAGACAAGGTTCTATTCTCATCGCATTGTAGATTCGATTCGATTTGGGCCCCTGCTTGTCATGTTTATCAACATACCTGGTAGAAACGGGATGCTAATGCCAGTAGGTAGGAATCAGGAGTCGGTCGACACCGTTGGTTACGATACATGTCCGCACGAGTGGGGACGGTAACCGTAGCAATCTCGGCCCTTCCCTAGCCACCCGTTTGCTATGATGCGATCGATATATTTATACTTACACTTAATTCCTTACCCACTTACTTCCTTACGAGTACGGATTACTTCTTACTCACTTTAAGAATTCAGATGTTTATCCGAAGCGGAGAGGAGGTAGGTAGTGGATCCCCTCCCCGCCGGCGCAAAAATTCTATCTCGCGCCTTTCTCGGACCGGATTCGCTTCGGTCCTTATGGGGAATAGACAGGTCTTTCACCACGGGTCCGGACCGGACTGGATTGGATTGGATTGCTGCTGGTGATGGTAGGTGGGAGGTAGGTAGGTATGTAGGGTAAGCAAGCTGACATGGCATGACTCTTCTTCTTAGCTCAGATTGTAGGGATTGAATTGGCTGGACTGGGGTTTGTCGGTGGTCTAAGGAGTTATGGGATGGGTGTAAGCTGGTAACGGCGTAATGGGAGAAGGACGAGACGGGTGGGAAATTAGGTAGGTACTGCGATTGTAACAGCGCGGCGTGGACGACTTGTTTACCTACCAGGTAAGAGAGAGATCTTGCGTGTGATGCTGGTTCGGCAGGTCCGCAGGAGTCGAATGGTGCGGCTCGGTCTTTGATTCAGAATGTATACCTGGCCGCGAAGGGGATCTCCTAGTAGTAGGTCCTGAGAATTCGAAATCGACGAATGTCTTGTGGGGTGGAAACGAGGTCTTCTATTTACCTACCTACACTTTACCCGTTCTGACTCGGTATTTGGGTTGAATGGGGGAGTTCAAAGCATTTGAATCATGGAACATCTAGTGCCTGAGAGCTCCGTAGCGGAAACGCGGGAAGCCGATCTCGAAGAGGAAGGGATCCCGTCATACTGGGTACCTATATCGAGTCGGTAAAGAGAAAGAGAAGACCTTAGGTAGAAGTTTATTGCATGGGTCACGATCGGATGTCTCTATTTATATTCGTGACCAGGGGTAGATAGCTATAGATTTCTTGAGATCGAAAAGCTTCATCGTAGCTCTCTGTGTCGATTGTCTTGCTGCGTTGCATTCCGCGACTTAACACTGCTATTATAGGGCATCCTAGAGGATATGGATTTTAGAAGGCCTCATTATTCTGCGCCCCAACCTGCGGAAGATAGCGTCGCATTCTATCTCACTTTTTGCAACGCCGTTGAGGCTCGTGCCGGTAGGTAGGTAGGAAAAGTAAGGGTCTTCTTCGAAGAGGATCGTAGGGTCTGATGCTCCTTGAAACAGGGTCTCGTCAGATCCTTTCGGCGATGCCCTCGAGCTTCATGATGAGTAGGGGCTACAGAGAAGAGGATGATGGAGGTTTTGGAGATGATGAGATGTATATAACTGCGGCGAGGAAGCCATCGTGAGATTCTAGATAGACAATTCCAACGATACTAGAGTTACCAACTTCAGTTCCAGACGACGATCTCAGTCTATTCAGTTGCTTTCACATTGACGATCACGAAAAAGCGTAGATATGCGGACTCAGACGGGATTCCTGGCGCTTCTTGCCGTCCTCAGGGGCGTGGTGGCTCTGTATGACCTACCGGACCCATCATCGACGCATCTACAACGCCGCACCTTACCCAGAGATGTGTTCCACGGAGTTCAATCGGATATGTTCAAACGCAGCACTCATGATGCTTCGTTACCCCTGGCTTTCAGTGCAACGGACAAAGAACTGTATAATGGGTATGTTGCGTACCCCTTACCACGCAGTTCGCATCGAGAAATCCACGTGTGGGCGTGAGACACACGTGGTGTTCCTTTGTCACAAAAGATGCTGATCGAGTCCATAGAATATTCCACAACGGTCGACTCGCGGTAACTTGTATCGAGTGCCAAACCACCGGCGATATCACGGCGTCGGCCATGTTGCCGGACCTCAGCGACTTCGACGTCACGGATCCGGACGAGATCTTCGACAACTCCATGGTGGGACTTACCTTCAACGGAGTCGGCGCGACGATACAAATCGATCTCGACGCGGAGGCGGGGGGCGAGTTCATAACGCCTTTGTTTGAATCGGAGTCGCCGATCGGCATTGCTGTAAGTCGCGCGTTTGGTATCGAATTCGTATGTGATGATTGACGGTGTCCCAGGGCCCCGGATTCAGCGTCGGCATTGTGTTCTCTGTGGATCTTGTTTTGGGACTCAGGGGCGAGATCGCTACCGAGGCGGGCTTCCAGGTCGATATCCCTGATAACTCGACGTTTATGATCACGCTTGACGATGCGAAGCCGAATGCTGCTAACTTGTATGTTTCGCTCTGCTTAACCCTTACCTGTGTCGGTATTCAAGAAACGAGTCCTCAAATTAACAAATCCTTCCCTCAAATAGCGACGGCGCATTGGTATCCTTGCTTCCCATGTCCGGCAACTTCTCAGCCGAAGTGACAGCAGCGCTGCGCCTGAACATCAAAGCCGGCGTGCAGCTCCCAACGCACAAATTCTTCAACGCGACAGCAGTCGCAGACGCATACATCTCCATCCCGGAGGTGATCCTCGGCGCAGAAGTCGCATCCGATCCGCAAGCCTGCGAATTGCCTCTCTTCGCAGAACTCAACATCAACGCCGGCACGTACGTCGATATCGAAGCAGCGGTAGCAGGCATTAATCTCGGCGGTATCGATCCGACGGCCTCGACGACGCTATTCGCGGCCTCGACGAGCGCCTGTCTGGGATCAATGACTCCTACCACCTCGACGGTTTCTGGCGCGCCTTATCCTATTTCTGGAGCGCCGTATCCTTCTGGCGCTCCTGCTGCCATGTTCGCTGTCCCGGCGCCGAGACCGGTCACTGTTAAGCCAGAACGGTATCCCGTCCGGCCCGTCACGATGACGATGACGAGTCTAGCGACGCCGATTACGAATGTGTATCCCGTGCAGGTTCGGCCGACGATGGTCTAAAAGGCGAACGAGCGAACGAGCGAGCGAGCGCCTGTCGTCGGGATTGAGTGCGGGATTGAGTGCGGAATTGGGCGTACCGGAAGCGTGGGAGGGGGCACTTGTCAGTGTGTACTCGTATACCAGTCATTTTCCATATTATTTCCAATCGATCTTTGTACTTCTTTGTAGGACTTTTGACTGGAATCGCATGTGTTTGTTTTGTTCGAGTCGTCAAAAAAAGTCCCGACTTGGTACCCGCGCGCGCGAGTCGACGCCGCCGAGACACTTTCTTTCGACTTCTTCCTTGTTTCGGTTAACTCGCTTATGCTTATCCGGAGTCCCGAATCGCCAAGACGGCAAGAATGGGCAGCTCCCCGTCAGCAAAAGTGTTAAAGTACCTACGGATTATAGTAAAGAGGGACGTTCGCAGTCGGAGTCCTGCATCTAAACTCACAGTAGAAACCTGGCCGGGACCATGCGCAGCTTGCGGGCCGCCCCTCAGTATGGAGCAAGGTGTTCCGTGAGGACGGATTGGGTCGAGTTACGAGTTACAGCTGGTTAGTTATGAGCAGTTACGGATTAGTTGGTTAGTTATTATACTCGTAGTTACGCGTGCAACTAACTAACTAACAAAGAACAGTGATTGTTACCTCGACTCTTGCGTCTGCCCATCTCATCTCGTGGCGACTCGGAGACACCCTCGGTAGTATTATTCACGGCTTATTGCCTCCCAACTCACAAGACCGTTCCAGATACTACCACCGACCAACCCGCCAGGACTACGCCGTTGACAGCGCGATGATCCTTTCCCACTAGGTACTAGCACTCATACATGCTGCAGACAAGTCTATAGTCGACGCTAGAAGTTGCCCCCAACTCCGCAGTTCATAATGAATCAGCGGTAAAGTAGGCAGCTGGTAGTGCTCGATTTCGTAATGGTTACCGGCATTATTCTCCTTAGGCATCGCACACTATCCAGGTGGTGTAACTAGAATTCACCTAGGTGCAGGCTCGGTTTACGAGACCTGGCCTCGGCATTAAGAGAAAAGAGACCGTTGGAAACTGGGGGGCGGAATATTTCGTAGCAGATAATAGCGGTAGGTAGGATGTAGGCAGGTACACCGTACTCATCCAGCGGTACCTGATCGACACGACCTGCTTGCTCTAGTAGCACCCTCTGATCTTGCCATTTCCTGGCGATGCTGCAATAGGCTAGGAATCTCCGTGGGAAACGGAGGTAGCTCTGACTTGGTCGCCCGCTGAATGACTCTACATACGAAATACGGAATACCTGCCTGTTACCCAGCTCATCTTCCCTGTTCCCTACTACGCCTACTACGGATTAATTATTCCTATGTGATTACGAGGAGTCGGCCGAAAAGTCGGCACTGACTGTAACTCCGTCTGGCCTGTTGGTCTTCGGGGCCTTTTTATTATTTTTTTTCTCTTTTCTCTCATACCTAATCCTGCTCGCCTGGCTTTTTTTTTCCTGGGGGTTCCAGACTTCTCTTCTTTGTTTCTATTATTTAATTACTAGTCAATTCGCCTCCTTGGCTACTACTTCGGGTTATACCGAGCAATAAGAGCTTTGTCTAATAGTACCCATCAGGAACCGTTCCCTCGGCATCCGTGGCTCGCAAAAGTATGCTACACTGAGAGCCAACACCCTACCGAGATCACTCCACCGGCGTTGTCTGAGGCAATGGCGGATAACAAAGTCCTTGACCTCGAGCGAAGCGCCGGCTTGGCGAGCGCCGACGAGAAGCTCGCCTCTCCCATATCAAGCGACGACGACAGCAGCAATAAGACCACCGTTCGCAACGTCGATGCAGACCAGAATGGCCCGCCGGCGCCGAGCGGCACTGCCCAGAACCCCGACCAGGCGCCCGAGGGCGAACGCTCGGCTCTCCAGATGACCATCATCATGGCCGCCCTCTGTTCCGCTCTCTTCCTGGCCGCCCTCGATGCCACCATCGTGACGACGGCCCTGCCCACCATCATCAGCGAGTTCAATGCCCCGTCGGGCTACACCTGGGTCGGAGCCTCCTACACGCTGGCGAGCTCGGCCACTATTCCCAGCTGGGGCAAGGTCAGCGATATCTGGGGACGCAAACCCGTGCTGCTGGTAGCTGTCGCCATCTTCTGGATCGGCTCGTTAATCGCCGGTCTCAGCAAGAACATTGGCATGCTGATTGCCGCCCGTGCGATCCAAGGCAGTGGCGGCGGCGGCGTCATCGTGCTGGTCAACGTAGCTGTCGGTGACCTGGTTTCGCTGCGAAAGCGCGGTCAGTACTATGGCTTTTTCGGTGGCGTCTGGGCCTTGGCATCCGCCATTGGACCGATTCTCGGTGGCGTTTTCACGGACAAGGTACGTCGCTCTCGGTTGGACGATATTTTGTCATTCTCGTTTTTTCAGTAGTATTTTGTGTTTTATGTGCTGTCTTCGTGTCTCACTCTGGAATCTGGATCATGATGCTGTTTGAGTCACGCCTCTTTTGCGGGTTGTCTCTGACTCTGTCTCTGCTGAAACCCCTTCCCCGGCCGTTTGCTCGAATTCCTGCCATCTAATAGGAGGTCGGGTCGGACTAACAACCGTGTCTGTCGTCTAGGTCACTTGGCGATGGTGCTTCTACATCAACTTGCCCATTTCTGGGCTTGCCTTCCTGCTCCTCTTCTTTGTTCTCAAGCTGCAGTACGTATTTGCCCCCCTCTCTCTTATTGGGCATTTTGGCAGTGTTGTTTTTCTGCTGCTGGATATGACGCGCTTCCTGAGTGGTTCTCGAATGCGCAATAGAGAAACAACAGCTTTCTGACTGGTGAACTCTCTATAGCAATCCCAAGACGTCGGTCCGTCAAGGCTTGTCGGCTATTGATTGGCTAGGCAGTGCCTTGATCATCGGCGCCACGCTGCAGCTGTTGTTCGGTCTCGAGTTTGGCGGTGTGACTCATCCCTGGAACTCGGTCACCGTCATCGCCCTGATCGTCTTCGGCATCGTCACCTTTGGCATAGCCATGTTTGTCGAGAGAAACTACGCCGAGTACCCCGTCATCCCCCTCCGACTATTCAAGTCACCCCGCAATATCGTCATCTTCTCCGTTTGCTTCCTGCACGGCGCTGTCTTCATCTCGGCTCCGTACTATCTCCCGTTGTACTTCCAGGCCGTTGTCGGAGCTTCGTCCCTGCTGTCCGGTGTTTATTTGCTGGCGCATGCGTTCGCGTCATCGGTCGTCTCCGCCCTCACCGGTGTCTGGATGAAGAAGACCGGTCAGTACCGGCCGCCTATCCTTTTTGGCATGACCGTGATGACCATCGGCTTTGGTCTGTTCACGGATCTGGGCTCCCACGTCAACTGGGCCAAGCTGGTTCTGTTCCAAATCATCGCCGGTGTTGGTGTCGGCCCCAACTTCCAGTCTCCCCTCATTGCGCTGCATGCCGGTCTGGACCCTCGCGATATCGCGGCAGGTACAAGTACTTTCCAATTCATTCGTCAACTTGCGACTACCATCTCCATCGTCATCGGTGGTGTCGTGTTCCAAAACGGCATGCAGAAGCAGTACCCGACTCTACTGTCCCAGCTTGGCCCGGATATCGCCAACCAGCTGACTGGCGGCAATGCCGGCGCCAGTGTAGGCTTGGTCGCATCTCTCAAGGGAGAGCAGGGCGAGGTAGCGCGGGGCGCTTACTGGAGCAGTTTGAGGGAGATGTTCATCGTATATACTGCCATTGCCGGGTTGGGTCTTCTTCTCAGTTTAACAATCCGCCGGCGGAAGCTGAGCAAGGAGCACACTGAGCATAAGACGGGTCTGCAGACTCTCGTGAAGAGAGAGGAGGTATCCAGTCATGAGCCTCAGATGGTAGGCGAGATGTGAGACTGGATAGAAAAAAAAGAGAAGAGAGAGCGAGGAGAGAAGAGACTCGAATCATGAGACACAACACGATGCATCATGTCGCATATGCTTTATAACGGATATACGCTGGCATTCTTAGATTAGAATATGCCTTTATGCCTTGGATGCCCTCATGCGTATGTGTCGATGCACACATACGCCGATTGCATGGACATTGTCGAAAGGATATAGACACAACTACTAACTAGTTAGACTAGCAGCAGGTAATGATAGTGAAATGGAGACGACGATGGGGAGAAGTTGAGAGACTGGACATACGATGCATCTGGCGAGTTAACATAATAAATAAAAAATATTTACATGGCAAGATGATCTTGCAGTCTTGGAGATGATGATGTTTGCGGAGTTCATTGAGTGACCTCACCTGGGTGCTTGAATGGATGAGGCTCTGTCCCACGTGTGTTTTGACTTATCGGATAGCGCTGACCGGTCGGCACCGTTGTCCGCCGTCGCCGAGCCATCCATCCAAAAGACCGGTGGCGTCAGTCCCTTCCTGATTACATACACATGCGCAGAAAGGACTTCCCTCAGGGAAGTAAACACGCATTCTTGGTCCAAATCGTCGCTGCTCTACGAATTCTGTACCTGCCTACGAATCAGGATGTACTCGTACTCGTAAACACCGTATCACGTCCGCGGTTTCAGTGGATGGTCACCTGATCAGTACGCCAATCCCGCGTTCACGCAACAGTGAAACGCCCATTAGGTACGAGTATGCATTGCCTGTATACCTACACGAGGTCAACCGTCGTAATGCATTACAATGTGAAGGAATTGACAATAGATCATTGCATCAACTCCATACATAGGCACATTTGTATGTACTCCAGCTATGGCCAACTATTATCGTACCGTACAACGGGATACATAGGCCATTGTTCACCTGCTCTTCGTCGTCCCGGGACACTGGCAGGTTCAAATATCAATCTACATACAATCCATACCAATACATTACCTACGGAGTATGTACATACTCGTAGCGAACCGCTGAGCCCTATCTTCGGGTCCAATCTCGATTTTAGTACGGAATAGGCAGATTCTAGCATGGCATACCCGTCAAATCAGAGGTCTGGTTTACCTAACGTTGGCATCGCGCCGAAAGGACGGAGTAATCCGAACGGAACCCTAAAAGACTCCCAGTAATTATGGGGCTACATAGCGTACCTCTACGAAATAGTAGGCGGCATTACGCTAGATACCGGTCTCAGTCTGGGCAGGTCCGAGTGGGAAGAAACTGGAACAAAAACGTGGTGTTCGAGATTCTCAACCAGCTTAGCATGCCTAAGACGGTAAGGTGCAATGGGTGAGTCTCAGGTGCTTGGATCGCTGCTTCCTCGTGGTATGAGACTCCCATCTTGCCTAGGTAGGTAGGTGCTTCGTAGATGAATGACCCAAAGACCGAGAGAAGGTACGGACTGACGTAGGTAGTTGCATGTGGGCAGGTGCGACCTGTGAGGTATGTACTCGTAGGAGGTACTGCAATGGATGTACATATCTGTAACAGATAAGTATATTTGTACGTAGATTACAGGCTCAGATACTTAGCTAGGTACAAGACATCGTTCAAGGCAAGTACACACCTGGCTCCTTCCAATTGACTAAATATTTATCCGCACCACGGAAGGCACGTCGCAGAAGTAGGCAGGTACCATGATGTCCCCGTGTAGGTGCCTGTTTAGGTGCTTTTAGGTGCCTTTAGCTGCCTTTAGGTGGGCACACACCTGCTATCACATGTGGGCCCAGGAACTTCGTACCTACTATGTAAGGGAAGTAGCGCGGTGGATTGCTGGGTGAGAAGTACCTAGGTACCGGGAGCAGGTGGGGCTGTCGAGGTGACAACGGTTCGACAGTGGTAAAAAGCTATGACCAGCGTAGTGTAAACAATAAACACGCGCACGCTTTACTACTTGTCAATCTCTGATCCGTCATCTCCATTGCAAAAACCATCTCCACTACAACCTTCTTGCAACCTGCTTTCCTGCAACTTGCAACCCAAAGTTACTACCAACTTCTTTGCTCGACAGCACATTTTCATTGCTTTCATCGACCTCAATCGCTCTTCTTCAGTGATTAATCACTTGCTTACCTACTTTCAATTCTCTCTATCTTGATACCCTTCCTTCATCTAGCCCTTCCATCCATCCATCACGATGGGTGGTCGCGCTAGCCCTCCGCAGCGCGTGACGCGCTCGAGAGCTGCCGCCGCCGCAGCAGCATCTGGCGCGAATGCTACTTCCGTCATAAAGCCTAGCAAGGTCACCAAGAGTACCAAAGCCTCTCAGCCGGCAAAGACTGCCGCCGCCGTGAAGAACACCACCAAGTCCGCAGCTGCCAAGGCGTCGACTGCCATGGCCCCAACAAAGTCCACTGCGGCCAAAGCAATCCCCAAATCCGGCGCCAAGACCCCCGCCGCCAAAGCTACGGGCACTGCATCTTCGACCTCGGCCAAGGCCACCTCGAAGGCCAGCGCATCCGAGTCTAATGCCGCCAGTGCGACAGCCACTACGGCCAAGTCCACGGCTCGCACCTCGAACAAGCGCAAAGCGCCACCACCGACTGATTCTGACGATGAGGATGATTTGTCCAAGGACGATGGCAACAAGAATATGATGAGTCGTCCAGCGAAGAAGATTCGCGGTGCTGCAAAGGCCGCTGGCACCAAAGCCAAATCGGAAACCTCATCCGCAGCAACCAAGGGCAAAAAAGCCCAGACGGCGCACTCTACATCTGCTGCCGCTACTACTACTGGCGCCTCTACCCTCACCTCAACCATGACCACCCGATCACGCGCCAAGGCAACCCCTGCTCCCTCCCGAGCTAAGAAGCCCGCCGCCGAGGCTGAGAACGCTTCATCCAACACCGCTGCCGAAACAATCGGCAAGCCTACTCATACTGTCGCTACTGAAGGCACTGCTTCAACGAGCTATGCCAATGAGCCTATTCCTGGCCTGAAGTCGGCCGTTGCACGCCCATCCTCAAAATCTGATGGTATTAAGAAGACTGTTACTTTTGAGGAAACCGCTAAGGAGAATGTCGAAGCCACTGGCATGCGAGCCAAGCCCATCCGCAAGCCTGCTACAGGCAGAGCAACGCGAGCAAACACCCAAGCAGCCAGCACAGAAACGGCCGAGAAAACACCTCTCAGTCCTAAGAAGGGTGGCCCGAATATGCCCGTATCGCGAGATGCGGAGTCCGATGACGAGCTGGCGGCACCGGCTCCTGCGCCAGTTTCTGCACCAGCTTCTGCGCCAGTTCCTGCGCTCGAAAATTTAGAGTCCTCGCCACTCTCCAGCCCGCTTAGCTTTATTTCAAGCCTAAGCGGCTTCAGCAGCCCTCTCCGCCGGCCAGTTTCGCAGACCCCATCCAAGGACACAGCGAAATCACCCGTTAAAGAAGGCGATGTGTCGACAATCGCCACAAATGAAGAGCCGAATGAGGCTCTGGCAACCTCCCCAATGGCAAGTACGCCTGACTTGCCTCCTCCTTCCCTGAGCGGTTTTAGCAGCCCTGCTCGCCGACTCCCTGCGTCTCCATTCAAAGACGCCATCAAATCACCCGCCAAGAGAGGCGAAGTGCCTCCATCCCTCATGAACACCCCTAGTGTGGAGGCAGTTGGCGCTCTGTCACAGTCGACACCTGCATTGCTCCAGTCGCCGGCTAAGCGACTCAAGTTGCCATTGACGGGTAGCCATCAGCTCAACCAAGAGGTAGCAAGTGATTCTCCATCGCAAGCTAACAAATCGACTCTCCTGAGCACGCCTGCCAAACGCCCACCATCCTCAGCGAAGTTTCTGGGCGCTTCCGTTCCAAAAGTCGAAGAGAAGCAACCAGAAACGCAGGAAGAAACAGCGAGTTCAACCATGAAAGAACTCGAGGATATTGACGAAAGTAGCGAACTTTCATTTGCGACGCCACAGTCGCATAGTAGTCACAATGTTGACAAGTCTCCGGACTTAGGTGCTGAAGTCCAAGTCCATGAAGAGACTTTCCATGATGCTGTATCTACAGTCTCAGAGATTGCGCCAGAACAGGCTGTGGTGAACGAACCAGAGACAGAGCCACAAAGTGCTGAGCCATCCGGCGATTCCATGGACTGCGGCGAGCTTGTCGATGAAGAGCGTGTTGCGGCTACGGAAGAATACGAGAGTCACGACACAGCCATCTCTATGGAGTCGACTGACGAGATCGAAGCATCAGTTCATGTCACGGCAGAGGCCCAAGAAGACGTAGATATGGCGTCTGACGAGGAGACTACTAAAGGTTCCGAGGATATCACCGCGGAGGCCATGAAGGACGTGAATATGGCGTCCAGTGAGGAGACTGCTGAAGTCTCCAAAGATGTCACCACGGTGGCCATCGAGGACGTGGACATGGCATCTCAGGTAGAGACTGCTGAAGTCTGCAAAGATGTCACCGCAGAGGCTACGGAGGACGTAGATATGGCGTCTAATGAGGAGACTACTGAAGTCTCCGAGGATGTTACCACGGAGGCCACGGATAAGCTGGATATGACCTCCCCTGATGAAACGTCGGAGGTTTCTGAAGACGTCTGTGCAGAGACAATCGAGACTTCTGAGAAGTGCGACTTCGTGGCTGAGACACCAGCTTTTATGAGCCCTGCGCCGAGACCTACTACCCCCAAATCTACGAAGCAGGAGGCCGAATCTGACGTTGAAAGCGTGAAGTTGAACTCAGAGGGCGAGAATGGTGCCAAAGACAGCAGCCCAGTACCATCCGACTCTCCCATCTTCAAAAACAAGAGCACTGAAAAGAAGATGCCGGAGAGTCTAAAGAACGCAGCACGGAAAGCCGTTGCTCGACTTGGCTTTGCTGTCCCTAGGAACTCGAATGAATGGGCCTATCCGGCTTCTCGTTCGTACGTAAAATACCCCATCATCAAGCAGGACTACTCCTTGCTTGAATTCAGTGATGAAGAAGAATCGGCCGCTCCTCAGGCTGAACCAGAACCGACCAGTCCAGTCCAGGAAAGAGGCAGAGTCGATGCGGAAACACAGGCCGCAATGGAGGCGTACATCGAGGCCGATATTGACGCAAAGATCGCCAAACACAGCTTCGAACTTACGGAAGAAGATTTAGTCGAGGACATTGAAGCGATGCAGATGTCTTCTCAGCCCATCGCAGCCGACAAGCCGAAGCGTAACTTGCGATCGGTGAAGTTCCGCCTCTCTACGATCAACGAAGCAGGGGAAGAGTCCGGCAACGAGTCTGCTCTTCCAATCGACCCGGCTTTGCTTGGCAATAAGGCAAAGGCTTCGCTCAAGCGTAGAAGCGAGTCGCCTCCACCACGCGAGGGCAAAAGACCCTGCACGGATGCCGCGAAGGCTGCCGCCGAGTCCAACTCTGAGGGCTCTCCAACCGAAATGAATTCGGAGATCCTGAAAGGCGCCACTGTGTTCGTGGACGTGCATACTTCCGAGGGAGCCGAAGCGGGCAAGCTCTTTACGGAGGTTCTCGCTCAAATGGGCGCACGTTGTGTCCGTATTTGGCCCTGGAACCCGGAGCTCACCCCCAGTGCGATGGACCCAGAGCAAATCGGTATCACCCATGTCGTCTTCAAGGATGGTGCGAGACGCACGCTGAAGAAGGTCAACGCGAGTAATGGCCAGGTCAAGTGCGTTGGTGTCGGTTGGGTTCTGGAGTAAGTCATCCTCACATCCCCAAATGTAAATAGATACTGACGTTTGCCTCAGTTGCGAGAAGGAACAGAAGTGGCTTGACGAGAACGTTTATCTCGTCGACACAGACCCGCTCATCGCGGCTCGTTCCCACGTCCACCCCGAGGACATGGAGCCTACGTCCGTTGAAAACATCAACGGGGCGTTGCTTACTCCGGTCAGAGCGGCCTTTGGTCATGCCCGAGACTCTTCACCCTCGGCCGGCAGTTCCATCGGCCGGCGTGACAGCACTCTGTGGATGCACTCGCCGTCGGAACAAGACGACGAGGAAGACGCGCCGTCTGATATGGATTGGGAACCTACACAGATTCCCGGCTTTGAGGCGATGCCGCAGACCCCCGCGCCCGAGGCGGTGGCACGATTTGCTCAAGATGTCAGCCCCGGCACACCCAGCACTGCCGGTGCGGCCTCTCCCGAGCACAATCCGCTTGTGACGCAAACTTGCCCGCCAAAACAGGCCGGACAGCTCAACATGGGCGAAGCGCTAGTTGAACGCGATCCCGCCACCGATACGTTTAGAATGCGTTTGATGGCCGCTCGACGTCGAAGCATGCAGTTCGCACCCAAAGTGGCCAGCCCCCTTAAGAAGCAGTGGAAGTAGAGGGAATCGTATTTTGGGACGAGCAGTCGACCAGGAAGGACTGTTCATGGGCGACAATGCTCTGCATCAATGGGTTTAGGGATTTGGAATTAGGTACAGGGGCGCGTGGAGTTGATTTTTTTGTCTGTTTTTTGCGATTCTGGGTTTGGGTTCGCCGGTTTGAGAACTACACGGAAGCATCTGTTTCGGTGTTTACACGCGGTGGCTTCATTAAGTATGTACAGACTGGCATGAAGCAGGCATGGCGCCGCACGGGGCAGGAAAAGGTGTCGGACTTGTCTGGGTGTTTTTCGGTGTTTGCGGGGCACGGTATGGACGAATACAGACTGCATGCTGGAGCAATGCATGGCACCACACGGAAAGGAATGGACTTGCTTGTTGGTTTGGTTTGTTGTTTCGGGTTGTTTCCAGTTTGTTTGTTTTCGGGCACGGATTCGGAGTATAAGTATGTACTGAATACAGACGGCACGGCGCATACATTATACCAACCCCCCCGCGGAGGAAACGTTGTTCAGACTGTCTGGTCCTGTTTTATTGGGCATTTCACGTTCCTTTTCTATATATGAATTGTCTTTCCTGTGAACTAACTTACGACGTGACGTTTGCATGGCTCACTTGGTTGCAGATACAGGCTTGTGGGTTTTGCGATGAGCAGTGCTTGTCGCGACGATACGAGGAATGGATGATGGCGTCTTGGTGTTCAGGGGCAAAGCATTACTATACCCGGATTTGTTGCCTTTCTGCAATTTTTTGCGATCATGGCTGTGGATTATACTGATGATAGACAGGAGGTATTCGGATGCTTGTTTATAGTGGCTGTCACTGTCGTCCTGTTATAGATACGGAATTGAGAGATTGCACATTGTTTGTGAACTAGTTCTGTTGTTTTGATGACTTGTGAATTGCTTGAGTCTCCCACTTGTTGATGCGAATATCAGCACTATGGAATAGACTACCTACCTAAGCTACAGAAGATGTGGAATCGTCGACTGCTGCGACGACATCAAGTGGTGCCCGGGCTGTATACGATCGTGGCTGAGTCTTATTGTTGGGATGTAGTAAGGGAACGAACGGGTGGGGCGTAATATACTCAGCCTGTGTCGTCCTCCAATCCTCGTCATCCTATTCCTGGGGGACTCCAGGCAGCATTCAATCGTGTCTTGATATGTAGCTCACGATGGAACTCGTGGTTTCTGAGATGGGTTGCAGTTCTTGATACGATTACATTCCGATCTGCTCAGTTTCAGTTATGGCGCCCGAAGAGCCGTGTTCCCTCAGGGGAGACGATAAACCCCAGGAGACGTCCGCAGAGCCCAAAGCTGGGATGGAAACTACAGATCGCTTCACCCTCTTCGCCTCACTGGCCCCGGAACTCCGACACATCATCTGGGGCATGTACATCGACGCTCTCCCCGACACCCCAGGCCTCCTCATCCACGAGCCCTCCGAGTTCCCACCCCTCGAAACCTCAACCCTGGCCCCGCCAACCGTCTACACGGGCTTCCCGGCAACCATGCACGTGAACCACGAGGCGCGCTGCATCTCGCGGTCGAAACTGACACTGGTCGAATCGCCGACGTGCATGGTCCCCGTGCGTGCGTTCCGGCTGGACTTTGATATCCTGTATATCCCCTGGGAAGCCTGGCGCAGCTTCTTCCTGCTGAAGGAGTTTTACTACCAGGATGAGTGGATTCGGGGACTACGGCATGTCGCGGTTGATATTTGTTTCTCGGTGGAGTTGGGCGCGTTTTTTCGGCAGGTGCAGCATCTTCCGGCGCTCAGGACGCTCCGGTTTGTGGTTGCGTCGGCGCAGGGCGCGTTGAGTGTTAATTCGATCATTTTGCTGCCTGCGCCGGTTACGAGATTTGTTTTACGGGATGTGGAGGGGGAGGGGGAGGAGGAGGGGTGTGTTGGGAGGTATTTGGAGGATGTTAGGATGAAGGCGTTTGCGGTTGCGAGGGATGCGGTGGATGCGGCGCCGACGCCGGAGAATCATGATGCGGTTGAGCGGTTGATTGATGTCCAGGGAAGGAAGGTGAATTTCGAGATTGGGGCGAGTGTGTTGATGGAGTATCGGTGTTCAGACCAGGGGGCTGGGTTCGTGGAGATGGGGAATGAACATGTTGCGGACTTGGTGCTTCGTATCCGGTAGTTGAGCTGGATGGGAGCACCGATCTCGATGGAGATTCATGATGCCGGAGATATTGTCAATTGGCTTGACAGCTCATATCATGGATTTCTTTTCCGAGCGGAAGCGGGATTGGATATCCGGAAATTGAATGGCGCTTTTAAGGAGGTCAATACGGAGTCCTAATCGTATAATACGGATTTACATATTCCGTATCCACTGACAGGATATACTCGATTTGTAGCCTAACACATTGAAGACAACGAAAGAATTCACTCGGAAAGTCTCTATTCCGTCGATAGATGACATTGAAATACCTGAATGTAAATCTCTGAATTCGAGATGTGCAAAGAGTGATGCCATTTCGCAGATCAGTTGCAACTTGCCGGCCGGATGACACCCCCCTTGCCCGCTTCGCCCCAGATCCCGCCCCCCCCCCTCCTCTTGGCTTTGCCGGGGCAACTAAAAACCAACAATATTTTGAAGATCGAATAATTTTTGTTCGCAACTGCACCTCTTTTTTCAACATCATATAGATGTCTTTGCAGTTTTGCTGACACCTTACATAGGTCTGACGGATAGACAGACTGGTAAGGCATCAGTCCCGCCAAGTGGCCCGCCCGCGTCACATTCGGCAGTTTTATCGACTCCAACAAGTCAGCACTGTCATAGTGTACCTGCATTCACTCCCGACACGAGCCCTATTCAGCCAATCCGATTTGCAGACATGCGAACAAGCTAGGTAGAGGATTGGACGCGCAAGCGTGTGACTTGTATCCTTCGCCGTCGGATCAGGCCAGGCACTGGCTCAGGACATGGCTCTTGCTAAGCCTGTGCGCAGACGCCGGCGCAGTCCCAAACTGACAGCGGCGTTGCGCCCGCATCGGTACTGTGCAGGCAATCCGTCGGCAAGGAACGTAGGTACGTCACTAGGCAGGACGCTTGCCGAACGGTTCTTCTAGAATCATGCTCGATTGGGACGGGTTTAGGGACGCGTTAGGGCAGAATCGTGAGGTCCGTTGGGATCAATTTCAAGCCGAGGTTAGCAGGTGAAGCTGGCGTCAGAGGGACGCTTTAGCAGCGCTTTAGCAGCGCCTTAGGGCGTGGGCTTGGTGTAATGAGTCCCCACCGGCATCGGCCTTGGCAGCATAGGCAGTTATCCCTAGCGCATAAGCCTCCGCGACCTTCGTTACGTGCATGGATCTCACACCAAAAGCCATTAGTCAGCTACCCTGTAGATGCATAGCGCCCCGGTCACCTGACTAGATGACAACCGGTTTTGCAGCGCGCGCGGATTGGGCTTGACTAGCGCATCGCATTCGCCGCTTGGACTCCGCCTAGAACGCACCTAATAACGAGGTGAGCGAACGGAGGTTCACATGTACATCTTCCGTACTTTTCTAGCGACTTGGACCGCATATTTGCTGTCCTGCTCTATAGCAGGCCTCCTTAACCTTGCCATCTCGCATTCTCTCCTTTCTGAATCGTCATTGGAAATTCTACTACTTATCTCGTAATACTAACAGACAAACCTGGTTCTCTACTTAATCACTGCTTTTTTGTCCTCGTCGTCTCCTTTCTTCTCGTGATCCCTAATTCTGAGCCGAAGCAGCCAACGCAGCCAAAGCAAACAAGCAAACAAACAAACATCATCAACAAACACTCACTTCTTGACTTACTCACTGCCTTAGCCTCGGGCTTCCTGACTGTACCTAGTAATCGCACAATGCTTGTTCGGCGACATACTTGAATTCATCTTAATTAGTCTGGCCGACCTCGATTCTTGTCGCGCAGGGAACCTGCCACGTCCTTCCTAGGTTCTCACAACTATGACAGACTACGATGCAAGCTCTCTTCCTCGCCCCAACACGCCAAAGCGGTCCTTAGCTAGGAGCTCCATCCCGCGATCCACGAGCAGCTATGGCAGCTATGATACGGGCGAGTCTAGCACGCTCGCAAGCTTCCCCCACGACACGACGATCGATGCTGTGACGGATGGGTCAGTTTCACCTCAAAGATCCAAAGAGGTGGGCTCGGATCTACAAACTGCTGAGCAGGGAGAATTTGGAGAACAGGTGGAGCAGGACAACAGATACGATACGCAGCGCCGACGTTACTCCAAGAAGCCCCGACCGTCTAGTGCTTTTCTTCTGTCCAACAGTTTTCTGAGCGAGAGTTCAAAGCCACTCCCCAAACGCCCAGGCGATGATCGGTGGAAATCCCGTATTCCTATCGACAAGCGCAGGTCGAGGAGTCCCTTGGAATCTTTTGGAGACTCAAACTCGTTGGAATCTTCCGATTCATTCCCCGCCTTAGAGGGGCAGAACAGGGCCGGCGCGCAATCGGCGCAGATCTTCAACGGTAGAGGCGATGTCAGTGACGATAGATCGCGCAGTCAAGCTGCGCATAGACGTGCCACCATGATCGCATCATTACGACCTAATTCGGCCCCGTTCGATATCGATTCCAACCAAATTGTATCCATGGCGCTGGACCTGAGCGAATCCAGACGACTGGCTTCGAGGCGGAACATCACGAGTCCCATCGCACCGCATCTCACGCAAATCTCTGAGAACAATCCCGCGCGGAATCTATCGCTGCACTTGCAGCAGCAAAGGAGAAGTCTGCGGAACATCTCTCCCAGAGCAGATGCGAAGCTAGTTTCGAGGATACCAACACCCCCGAGGATGAATAATCCCCTGCAACCTGCCTATGATGATGGTGCCACCCCGTACCGCTTCACCTCCTCGACACTCCATCGCGCTCAGAAGGCCAAGGAGTATCTGGAGTTGATGGCTCAGTACAGAAGAGTTCTACTGTTTTTGGACCCCTTGAAGCAAGACGGGCGCTCACGACCATCAACCTCGAGCGCCAGTCCAGACTCGCCCCATCATGCCCTTTCTGGTCCCCAGGGTCGGATGGGTCGTGCGTATAACCCATTGCAGTATATTCGGAATCGAAAGATTAGGGCACGGGAACGGAAAATTATCGATGGAGAGGCTCAGGGATTTGACGATGTGCCCAGGGTCACGAATTGGATCGATAAAGTGGCGGCTCATACTGCATCTTCACCCACGGCTGAGTCCAGACTACCATCGTTTCCGGCAGCGGATGAGTGCATGAAGCAGCAACTGTTGACGTCGAACTTGCCTCGACCGATGAATAAGTCAAAAAGACCTAGGTTTGAATGGAGTTTCGACCCGGCGGACATGCTCGCCGATATCTATTGGCTGGAACAGAACGACAACAAGTATCTGATCGAAGATCGTCACTATAATAAGATCTACACATTTAAGCCAGCACCCCCTCAATCAACGATTCAGGCTACGGAACATCTTAAGCCGGGGCTTATTTCATCCACCCCCAGAGAGTTGCATGACAGCGACGGACTCGGCATTTCTGATAGTGGCATTGCCCACTCGATTAAAACAGATGTGGAAACAACCTTGGCTAACACCAGAGATCGTGCTCGTCAGAAGCTTCAGGACTTGAGAGGGATGCATCATAAGCACAGTTCCTCTGCTCACGTTCACCATGATTTCCTCAGATTCAGACGAGGGTCAACGTCAAGTTCATCCGATAATGAAAGCGATCGTCGTAGAAGAGGTCGGAGCGGTACTCTCAGTGCTAGTGGCAAGGACTTGCTTGAGAAACAGATGAATGAGATGCTTGCAAAGGAAACGGAGGAGGAGTTGAATCAACTTCCCCAAGACGATATCGAAGTTCGAGATCTGAAACCGCAGCCTTTGGCTATGGTCACGCCATTGAAGTCCTCTGAAGCCTTTTCTCGACAACATAGTCGCAGGAATTCACGTTCAGACGCTGTCGAATATATGGACAAGCCCGCATCGGCGAAACCAAGTCAATCACCATCGATACCTTCTGCACGCGCAAGCTTAGACATACCAGCTCGTCTCAGCAAATCCTCTTTCGAAATCGACCCCTCTCGACCGGCCATACCAGAAGTGACGCCCAAGTTGAACCGGCAGAGTTGTATGCCTGCTATTGGGATGGATCTCTCACCGCACCCTAGTCGCCCCAGCTCACCGGCTCGGAATCCCTTCTTGAAGGTCAAGAATATGTTCCGAGATCATGATGATCGCGAAAGTGAGGACAAGGTCTCCAGCCCTATTGAGCCAGTGGCCCCCAATGGTATTCCTGCAGCTACCAAGGATCTAATCCAGACTACCGAACGCTCAAGATCCAAGAGCTCTAGTCGCGAGATTGTGACAAAGATGACCCATGAGAATACCAAAGTCCACCGAAGCATCGGAAGCTTAAGCCATAGGCCCGATGATCAAGTTGGACTCCGGAACATCTTCAAAGGAGGTGCCAAACTTGATGATATGATCCGCGGCGGTGTCTCTAAGGTAACAGACCTGATATGGAAGAAAGACTCGGATTCCTCTTCCGAATCTGGCGATGATTCCGATGTCGATGACTCGAGAGGTCGGCGAAGAGAAGCAGCTCTGTCCAACTTGGAAGGCTCAGCACGCCAGAACCAAAAGCAACGCTCAGTCAAGAACTATCTGGATATCATGCCGAACTTCAAGTCGGCGACAGACTCTACGGACAAGTCCTCTCATGAGGTAGATGGCAAGTTACAACGTGTGGAGGAACTCAAGCCCGGTTCCGACAATGCTCGGAATATCATGGACTCTGAGATGTCTGAAAATGACATGAACTACCCCATAGTTCTGCCCAAACGGTCATCTAAGGAGTTCCCCATAGATCGCACTGATCTCCCTGTGTCCTACGCAGGAGACAAGTCGCGCGCATTTGATGAGCAAAACTGGGGTGCTTCTGACCCTTCTTTATCTCACAACGGCCCCCTTTCCAGACGTGAAGTGGCGCGTCTCCGTACATTGATCCTCTGCTCTGGTATCAAAGCTTTGGAGATGTCCCGTCGCGCAACTGAATCTCAGCCTCTTCTCAAGTTTGATGATAAGGTGTTGGGCTTCCCAGCTACAGAACTTACTCGCTTTGCGCCCAAGGAAGTGGCCAATATATGTGTGCCACAAACACAGCTCTTCCCCACAACAGCTCGTATCCTCACCGATGATATCAACCGTTCTATTAGAATGATTGAAGCATCGGCAACTATCTTCGCTACAGAAACAGCACCAGCCCTCCGGAACCGAGTGGACACCGTGCACACTCGCATCGCCATGGAGTTCATGGACTTGACACGCCGCGCGGCCGACGAAGTCGAAGAATTAAGCAGCGACATCGTGGATTCGCAGCGTCTCAAGATCAAGAGCGTCGTGGATGTAATGGATAAGATGCTCCGGCACCGCCGCCGTCGCTTCCGGTACGTGCGCCGGGCGGGCTGGTTAGCGGTCGAATGGGTGCTCGTCGGGTTTATGTGGTATGTCTGGTTCATCGTGATGATTGCACGGATCTTCATGGGTGCGGGCCGTGGTGCCGTCTCGGTTGTTCGGTGGCTTCTCTGGCTGTGAGCTGGTGCTCTTCTCTTTTCAAAACACGATGGGGACACGACACATATGATTACGGTATAGCACTCATGGGTGGTTTTTGATGGATGTCCCCCCTTTTTTTATCTACATTCTTGTCGTTTATCGATGCTTACTGGCGCTTGCATTGTTTGTATGCATGCATGGTTTTAAGTGTCCCGACGTCGTTATTTTCAGATACCCAATGTATTTCTTCCATGGTTACTAGATAACTAGGCTCTTTTTTATCGACTTCGAAGTAGATCCTTCTAATTAAGTAATATATGTCTCTTTTTCTGAATGTGGAGTTGATTCTTTGTACCGTGTATTATCTTGCTCGACTAGAATGTCTATGTCGCCGGTTCAGACGTTGATCGTAGTTGCTGAGTATAGCTGTTGAAGGAGACACGCTCTACTGCATCACTACCATATTAACCACCGTAGATGTTTATTACCTCGGTGGAATTCTAGATATCAGGCAGTGCCCTACACAGCAACTCCACGATCCCAATGTTAACTCGCCCAACCCTCTCCTCCGTCAGTCAAGTCATCCGTATCAGCCAACACTCCAGCGTTATAATTAGAAGATAACTATCTCTCCAAACCACTCACGGTTCTGAACAATGCCAACATCGTCATATGATATATCATATGATGCATCCGCAAATTCCAACCATCACTTCCGTTCTCAAACCGGCGTCGGCCCGAACACCTTCAACAACTACCCATCTAACCAACTCACAACCTCACCTCCGCGTCTGTAATTAAACGTCAGCCTTCCAGCCGTCTACACGTCCGTCCCTACACCACAACGCGTCGAAATAAAGATCTCTCGCCCCCCGTGTACGTGTGCGTTTGGGCTTACTTACTTACATACATCACAACCCCAGACTTCACCCTTACCCTCCTCACCTCCCCTCATCTCACCTCCGCAACGGGCCGAGTTCAGGGGTAAATTAGCTACGATTGTAAGAAACTACGGATACAAGATAAGAACGCAAACAAGCAAGGAAGGAAGTCAGCTCTCCCCGGGGGGCCAGCGGTGAGACGATTGGGGGCCGGATCCCGAGATTAATTACATTGGTGGCGGAGGCTCTGCGCTTTGGGGGTATATCCAAGTACACGATGCCGAGACTTGCTCTCCTTCAGCTGGTGCGAGATCGATAGAAGGAAGAAAAACTTGTCTCGCTCGCCCCCAGGTTACATACGTCCTGTCAGCACCTCGGAGTGTCTGGGTTGGGGGCTGCGATCGTGGGTGACTACGCAGTAGGACTATACTTAGAACACGGTTTGATCAGGAGGTCCCTACACGCTGGGTGGGAATCTGTGAGGGACGCGGAGAGGGGATGCAAGCCTCGATGATACTGTTGCATTGAAGCTGGCGATTCATTTATCGTGATGGGTTGGGAGGATGACGATGGGATGGGTTACGGTAATGGGAGGATGAAGGGTCGTGTATAAGAGAGTGGAATCTCTGGGTGAGTCGTGAGTTGACGTTCTACATGGGATCTGGTAAGATTCAACAAATTGCCTGGGTCTACGGGAAGAGGCTGTCTTCGTTAGAACGAGATCAGACTGTAAGCCGTCACGAGGTTGTTTTTTTGGTCTGGTGAGTTGATTCGCTTCTGGATGTTGACTAGTCTCTAAGATTGCATCTAGTTACTATCAAAAGACACCTTGAAGATGTTCGCTCCCCAAGGAAACGCGCCCTCCAGCGATAAAAAGAACGGAGGGGGGCGGCGGTGGCAGCACGGGGGCCAATAATGGCACCAACACCACGACTACGAGCGACGGCGGACATACGACTCAGAGCAGTTCGGATTCTCATAAGGGGGAGGGGGCACGGGATCCGTGGGTCGAGGCGGCGAGGGAGCGAGAGATGCAGCCTTGAGTTTTTGTTTTCATCAACTGTTAGATGACCTCACGACTTGCAGCAGAGGATATCGAATTAAAGTGGGCAGAGTGCTGGTTTGTTCACAAGATCAAAGGGAGACGTTGAGAAGAGACTCAGGAGTTGTTAAGGTTCATCCGGACAGTTGATGTTAAGGAGAAGATTTGCGATCCGGTTTCTTACATCTGACTTATCTTTATCTCTTCAAAGGGGCTACAGTTAGTTGGCCTCATGGGACGCGGAATGAAAACACTCATTTGTTTGGAATGCTCGATTATGGGGGCTTGTCTGTGTTGAGATGAGTCACTTACAATATGCAGCAAGGTTTGATGAATACGTGTTGGGGTAGATGACTGATGTATTGAGAAGTACTGCAGCCGTTGCACTACTGTGTGTGTAAGGTTGAAGTTCTAAGAAGTGGACCCTGTAGACGGCTAAATTACAAATAGAGTACTTCGTGACTTAGTCAGTCTTGTATCTTAGTAACAATCGATAAGGGTAAGTGGTGATTCAGTGCAACACCCTGCCTCAATCGTGGCATTTCCTTTGCCTAAGATTGTATTGCGCACTGAAGAGTTGACTCCTTTATGGCCCTTGCTTGTCTCCTGCTCCGTCCCAGTACAAAAACTTCCGTCCCTTTTGTGGGAATCTGAAGAAAAAAGCAACGGAGCGAACACCCCTGCCTCGATGCAGCTACCTATTTGGCCTTAAGGGGTCTGACACCGATGGTATCTCTCCAAATCGTTTGGAATTCCACCTTGCGAAGTGCTTTGGTGCCTGGGTCTGCTGGATTGAGCGTTACGGAGATCCACTCGACTTGAATATCTCCTTCACTGGTCAATTCGCGAGTCTTATGATATTTGATTCTAATGTGCTTGGTTCGTTCGTGGTGTATAGGGTTGTCAACCAGTTGTTTGGCTCGTTATTGTCAATGGATACGGTGACTGGTTTAATTCGCTTTGATTCACCATCAATGGAGGTTATCTCTTCAACAAGACGCTTCAAATAGACTGCTTTCAGGCTTGCGGAGAAGAGTGATAGGTATTCGCTTCACAACTTGAAATCGTGACCATGGACTGTTTTCGGGACTTCCAGCTTATTGCAGCCCCAGCAAGCTTGAAGATGTAGCACTCTGTCGACATGCTATCCGATTGATCTCGTCCAAATTCGGCGTCTGAGAATCCTTCTAGTTCGGTATCGTGTCCGTTGAATTCGAGACCGTAATCTAGAGTTGCGGCGGCGTAGCGAAGCACTCGTTTGGCTGCCACCAGATGTTGTGGTGTTGGATTGGTTAGAAAACGACTCAATTTTGACACAGAGTACGCCAAGTCAGGTCGAGTGCCGACCATGGCGTACATGAGGGAGCCGATGATCTCCTGGTACAGCTTTAAAAGCGGTAGTTCGGCGGTGTAGGTAGGATCTGCCTTTTGAAGCTGTTCATTCGCTTCCATGGGTGTAGCCTTGGTATTCAGAGCCTCGTTTGGAAAGAAGCGAGCGATGATTCGTCGTAGATATCCTCCTTGGGTCAGCCAAAGTCGTCTGGAAGGTCGGTCTCGATGTACTTCCATTCCTAGGAAGTATCGACAAGGTCCTAGGTCTGTTATCTCGAACTTTTGAGCTATGTCTTGTTTGGCCCTTGCTACCGCTGCGCTTGTCTTTTCTAAAGACTAGGATATCGTCGACGTATATGGCGAGAATGACTCCGTTTTTTGAAGAAGAGAGCTTCGTCGAGTTTGGAGCGAGTCCAGCTCGATCAAGAGCGGGACGACGAGGTGTTGTACCAAATCCGGGGTGACTGTTTTAGTCCGTACAGTGCCTTCAGGAGTTTGATGATTTTGCCAGGCATCTCGTAGCCAAGAGGAAGTTCAAGGTACACGGGACTGTCGATATCTCCGTAGAGGAAGGCTGTCTTGATGTCCAGTTGGTCAACCTCCCAGTCTCTTTGAGCTGCGAGGGCAAACAGAGTACGATATGTTTTCTGTCTGATGACGGAGGCGAAGGTCTCAGTGAAGTCTATCCCGTACTTCTGTTCAAAGCCTCTGGCCACGAAACGTGCTTTGCGACGTAACACTTCGCCCTAGGGACCAAGTTTGAGCTCGTATACCCACCTGCCAGTCAGAACATGGAGTGTTCCAGGGTCGTTGATTATTTCCCAGGGTGTTGTTGTCTTTTATCGACTTCATTTCATCCTCCATAGCCCTCTTCCACTCCTCTGCGTGAGGGGAGTTCATAGCCTCCTTGTATGATCGCGGTTCGCCAGGGATCTCAGCATGGAAGGCTTCTTCGTATAAGGTTGCGGTATAATATGAGAGCTTGCTTGGCTTAGTCTTAGGATGAAGTCTTGTCAGAGTGGTACGGCTGTGTTATCGTTGAGTTCAAGTTCACGAATGCGATCGTTTATCTGTTCAAGAAAGGACCACTCCTGAGGGATGGTCTCTTGCTGGCATTCGGAGCGTACCCAGTCTTCTGCCTCATCGCTGGACGGTGAGGACTTGGGAACGGAAACGTCTTTGGCATTAAAGGCTTGAGTGGACTGATCTGCGTCATGTTCGATAGCGTTGTTCTGTGGCAGTTGCTTCTCAAATTGCTCGGTCTGAAGCTGTGCGTTGTTCCCTCGCCTCAATTTGAGTAGTAAGTTGTTCAAGGCCGAGGGAACATCGACGGGTATTGAAGGATGTTTGTTGAGCTCGGAAGTGCTAAGTCGCCAGTTCAGCAGCGAGGGGTGCTTGTAGGTTGGAACCGAGGGTTGGTAGAACGTAGCCACTGGACTTAACGAGTTGTACTCGTTCATCGAAGCACCACCTCCTTTCGTGCGCTCGACTTGGCCTGTGGTGACGTTCCAGAGTCTATAGACGTTTTCTCCCTCATACCCAACAAGAACACTGACTTCAGCTCTGTCGTCTAGTTTGCGAGGGTGAGTCTCCTTGGATACTAGCTTATAGGCACGACTGCCCAATCGACGAAGGTGTGAGAGAATTGGTCTGCGTCCAGACCAGGCTTCATAAGGAGACATGTTGTTCAACGTCGAATTGGGTGTTCTGGCCCAGATCCAAACGACAGCCCGCAAGACTTCGCCCCAGAGTTCGGCAGGGAGGTTTGAATCCTTCGTAGTACTGCGAACGAGACCCCAGAAGGTGCGATGTAGCCTCTCTGGGAGTCCTAACTGCTCATGTTGATAGGGAACACTGTATTCAGGTTGTATACCTTTATCTGTAAGGAAGCCGATGATGATGCGATTCTTGAATTCTCCTCCGTTGTCAGTTTTATAGAATTGGACCTTAGATCCTGTTTGAGTCTCAACCCATCGAATATCGCCTTTGAGGAAGTCGGAGGCGTCAGATTTCTGCTTTAAGAGGTAGACGCGAGGTAGACGCGTCATATCGTCAACGACAACCAGATAGTAGCGTTCTCCTGTAGGGTGTAGCGGGTAGGATAGGACCACCAAGGTCGGCGTGCTGACGAGCACCACGGCGGGTGGAGCGGAGGACTGTAGTGTTGTTGTGTCTCGCAAAGCGCCTCGCTTATGGCGCAGGGATTCGCATACCGACTTGCCGACATCGTTGGTGAGTTCAATGCTCTGAGCTCTTTGCCACTTCGCGACAGTGTCGATGTTGACATGACCCTGCGCCGCCGGTGCCGGAGTGACGAGGAGATAGTAGGAGTTGTTCCCTCTGCTATATAGGCTAGAGGCGCCTCCTTGTACTGCGGAGGATTCCAGCGTTGGAGGGAATCAGCGACAGAATACTCTAAAAGGTGGAATTTGTGATGTGGTCGGTCGTGTAGAATAGGGATAGATTTGAGGCTACCTGGTGGACAGAAGGTGATATGGGCGCCGTCCTTGTCCTGTTCGAAACGAAAACCGTCTTTGACTGTAAAGCTACCAACTGATATTAAATTCAGCTCCATATAGGGGACGTAGAGGACATTGTGTAGAGGAAGTAGTTGAGTGTCAGAGTTGCGTTGGACCGTCAATTCGACAGTGCCGACACCCATGGCATAGGCGCCGGAGCCAACTCCCTTCATCTCGGATGGAGTGTCAAAGTCTTTATACGTGCTGAACATCCAGGGTCGACAGCAGATGTGCACGGAAGCGCCGGTGTCAAGCAAGAAATCTAGATAGCGTGCCGTTCGCAGTTTGGCAGGGACCTTGGGTTTGATGTCAGAAAGGTCTACCTGAAAGACCTGGCTTGACTGGCTTGGGAGTCATTTGATAAGGTGAGCAATGGCCTCATTCCAATCTGCAAGGGCAGCCGAGTCCGGTTCAGGATGATTAGGGGAAGGATTAACATCCCGGAGCGACATGGTGGAAGAGGACGAGGTTGATGCCGCGTATGCACCGTTTGACTTCTGCTTCTTGCGAAAGGCAATCGTTCGGCAAGTCGTGTCGTCGTGATTACCCTCGGCAGAGTTTATCCAACCGTGTACAGAACAGACCTTCTTGTGCGGTCCTGTGTAATCAGCTGGTTTGTCCTTCTTTGGGGGTCGAGTGAACTTCTGCTTCTTGTTTGAGGGCTTGTCTGTATTGTAATACACCTCATTCTCTTCATGAGCTCGTTTGCTGGCATAGGCTGTAGCCTGTTGAATATTCCGTCGGTTGCTTGCCAGTTTTGCCCAGTGGTCCCGGGCCAGGGCCATGAGTTGCGGAAGATTGATGGGGGTACCGTTGCCCACGTTGGCGATGGCGTAGCTTGTTGCCATTGAGGTCTTCCACACATCGAAAGCTTCTCCAAGATTTGAGAGATACCATAGTTGCTTTAATTCATCTGGAATATGCTAGGTTAACTGCAGGGAATCAATCGCTTGACAGGTATCAACCCAATGAGCATTATACTCATCTATGCCCTTCATTTGAGGGAGCGTCTTGCGGGTTAGAAGGTGTGTGAGATCTAGCACGTGGTTGGCGCCACGTTGCTTGCAGTAGTCAACCAGCTTGTTGTAGACGGCGAGGGCACTGTTCTCGTCGTCGATGCCTGGTTCCCTGCGTATGGTCTGGTCTAACTTGCTCATTATTCCACCTAGAAGGTGGTCGTTCATCACTTCCCAGTACGTCTTTCTTTCGACGTACTTATTCCATTGTGCGGTGGTTAGGCCCTCCTCGTCTGGAGGGTCAGGTTTGAGGAACTCCCCAGTCAGAATCTTTTTGACTCCTTCACTGAGGGCGGCGTCTCTCAACTTGCAGTTGAAAACGGTCCAATTCCCACCACAACTTTTGAGTATAGGAACATTTCCGAAGGCAGTGCCTGATTTGACTAGCTTGGCAGCCTGAGTGCGGACACTAAAGTCATCGAGCTCGAGACGTATGTCTGAACGACTGTGGGAATTCCCTTGAATGGAGTTACCGGAGGAGGAGATGCCTCCGTTGTTGGAAGACATGCCGCCGTTGTTTCGGGCTTGTGAGCGGGTCTCCATGAACGTGACGGAAACGTCAGACCGATTTTAAGTCGGTAGGAGATATAGGAGATTGGGAATTCCTGTATGTTATCCCAAAGAACTGAATGCGAGAGACACTTGATATGAAAGGGGGTAGTCAGGGCGTAGCGTTTGGAGTTGGACAAGAGATTCTGAGGATCACTTGTTCGTCGTCCTTGGCTGGCTATTTGGTATTGTGTCGGCTGATGGATATTTGCCTTGTGGCTTCCTGCGACGTGATGGCACCCTGAATTTTTTGATAATGGTCTCTTGCTTGAGAAGTTGCCTTGAGATCGTCATGATCTGTGAAGGTGCCTTGTGGCGTTGTTGTTTATCGCTGTAGAGCGACAAGTGACTCGGTTTGGTGCAAATCTAGTCAAAAGACGAGCGTAGATTCGCGCTTAGATTAATATTAGATTGGATTAATCGTAATAATGCGATTATTGATGGGGGAAGGCTCATTGAGATGAGCGGAAGACAGATTTGAGGTAGCAATAGTAGTCGCGATGCTGCTTGTTTATTCGAGGCCGCGCACGACAGATGATCGAGGAGGGAAGATTTGTTCTCTGCTGGCTAGATTCAGTGAAGACGAGTGATCACTGGGATCGCTTTGAAGCTGAACCCGGGCTCATAACCTGTTGAGATGAGTCACTTACAATATGCAGCAAGGTTTGATGAATACGTGTTGGGGTAGATGACTGATGTATTGAGAAGTACTGCAGCCGTTGCACTACTGTGTGTGTAAGGTTGAAGTTCTAAGAAGTGGACCCTGTAGACGGCTAAATTACAAATAGAGTACTTCGTGACTTAGTCAGTCTTGTATCTTAGTAACAATCGATAAGGGTAAGTGGTGATTCAGTGCAACAGTCTGCGTCTCTCTACGTAATGCCTTTCCTTGGGTCAACTATATGAAACGTCCACAAATGACCACGCGTCCTCGCAGCAAGATTGTTTGACAGCACAGTGATATGCCGTGTTGAACCTACTTTGTTTTGATTTTCCTCGTGGCATTGTTAAGTAAGAGTTGTCACGGGGACGAGCGTAACGTAACTTGAGACGAGGACTGATGGTTATCGCATGTAAATATCTAAACAAGCGACGACATGACACATGTTGAGAGTTCCAAGTTGCAGAAGACTCAATTGGTCTATTTGCAAGCGTATAAGTTGTTGCTATCTAGTATCAGGAGCCGCATCATCGCGGCCTCGTCAGAGCCTCCGGGAAGCATGAGGAAGTACAAGATGTCACGTTATACGCGTATGCAACTTCTGCTCCAGAACTCCGATATCTGGGATACCACCCCTATTGGCCATCCCATTGATCTTTCCTTGAACGACACCGGGACCTACCATACTAAGCAGATGTGCCTCGGAGATTTTTGTGTCCAAGCACAACCTCTTAGAAGCCCTGAATGATAAGAACCGCCGGTGAAAAAGGTCTGGACATTCACAACCTCTCGACGGGCAAAGATAGGACTTCGGTAGACTCCAATCAGAGCCCCTCGCTACCGCATCAGATCTCCTCATTCATGTAGGCCGGACCGATAGATAAGCGAAGAGGGAAACAAAAAAAAAGCAAAATACCTACCTACTCAGCGCCCTCTCGAATCGGTTCGCATCTCACCGTAGGCCTCGTCGAGCTGCATGAAGTCCCAAATGCGCGCGGAGTTTCCCTTTGACTACCCGTCAATAGTCACTTCCCCCGTCCTGCAATTCGTACTGGCTGGCTGGCGGAAGCAGTCTATCGTTGATCCAATTCCAAGATCGAATGGTTTCGATTGTCCCCCGCCCGACCGCAGGAACGCTTGCGGCAGAGACGTTTTCTCCCTTCTGGGCTAAGGGTCAACAACCATGACGAGGGCGAATGGGCATGATTGCGAATCTGGACATGATCTTCGGTGTGAGAGAAGCCTCTGGAGTCTGGACATCGCAAAGCCCAATAACACCAATAATGGTCATTGGTTGCCGAATGCTATAAAACCCGGTATAAGACCTGGGTCTAGCAACTTTTTTTACACGTACTTCCTGGCCTTAGGGATTAGCGAGGGACAATCATTGAACCGAGAGAGGGACCGTGAATGAGATGGTCGGTCTCCACCACCGACGCTTAGTGTATGATGATCTACAAACTAACAAGTTTATTTTTGTGTTCGTGAGGTACGAGTAGGGTAGGGTAGGGTCTTCGACGGCAAGTAGCGGATTGTCGTGATTAACTGCCTATCGAGAAAAAAGAACGGTTTCCGCGGTGGACGGACAGGTGAGCCTCATATTCCGCACTGCGAAGATGAGGCGGCACGTTACGTTGCGATACGAAAATATCTCTAGAACCCTTGGCCTCGGTATTAATCTAGGCTAAGAAGTCCTAGGGTCTGGGATAAACCGAGGCGATGACGAACGTCTTGCAACTCCCATGCTGCCGTCGACCTATTACCTACCGGTTTGTCTACCGGCTTACTCCGTCGGACCGACTGCGGCAGGACGATAGGGGTTGCGAGCTCTCGTTTGAGCTAGGGATGGTGGAGCTTGGGATGATAAAACACGCCTTATAATAGAATGTCTCGTACACGTGTAAAACGAGGGAAGAATCTTCCATACCGTAGGTAAAATAATACAGTAGACAGATAGGTAGGTAGGTAGGTAGGTAGGTAGGTAGGTAGGTAGATAACTCCCAAGGGTTCTTCATCCTCGTAGCTACAGTAGCTGAGATGCTAAGGCAACAGGGCCCTGAATTCCGTAGTGTGTGCCACACTAGTGAGGCATGCTGCGTCAAGTAGTCAGATAGATAGCGTTGCGAGATGGATCATGGAGGGCAGCTTCTCTCACGCCGAATATCCCCAAAGCAGGCAGTGAGACGGATCCGGGCACACTTACCTAGGTAATACATCCGCTATCCCCGTGGCCGGAATTCGACCGCGTTGCCGTCGCCGCTGAGGTTTAGTCATTGATTACCTTACTCTCTCCTGATCAGCTATGTACTACTTCGTGCTTTACGTAGGCTTGACAGCATCGATATGGAGAGTGACCGACCGGGTCGTGAGATCGACGATTCAATAAGATGATGTGAACATATCAGACGATGACGAGTTCCCATCACCGATATCGTAGACGACGGGCCTGGTTATCAATCAGATATCGGACCTTTTAACGAAGCCACCACGCGACCATTATGACCAATGGATTGAGTTGTCAGCTATCTCTCTCTGGTCTGCTTCCGGCGGAGGTGTGTATGTACTTGTAAGCGTAGTTGTCCTTGACTCCTAGCCCCAACAGCCATGAGGGGGAGGCTTACGTGGTTTGGCGAGCGTGCATATCGACTTTTGGCGGTAAACGGACCGAACGGTGTGTGGCTGCATGAGGGGATCTGTCTGCTCAGTCTGATCGCAAAACGTGGGCGCAGTTTGTTGCACCGAACATGGAAAGCAATGTTGACCTACCTGGTTAGTAGGTAATTTGTTACCAACTCGGGGGCATAGGTAGGTAGTTACGATAGGTAAGCTATTGGAGAGATACATGTAGGTACGAATAAAGATGTAAGTACGTTGAGGGGATATGAGATCCGAAGGGATACATTCGGATGTTCGACGTCGGATGAGTATTCGTACTTCGGACTGCATATTACATCCATACCCACATACCTCGGGCCTGTGCTAGGAAATATTTCGTAGGCACAGGTATTTTGCACGTGGTGATACTTACACCCGTTAACCCAGGAGTTGGCCGCTTACCAACGCTGTCAATGTTACTGCTATTATCTGTATGACCAACTCACATTTTCAACTTAACCGTTGTTGAGTAGTTATGTACATAGTAGTTGTTCAGATATAGGATGGCATTCAATGCTACGCGAGTGGCGACGTCCACTTATGGAGTTGCAGCATTTCCCTAAAAAGGACTCGTAATGCTTCGGTTTATACCCAACTTCGGAGTTAGAAGAAAACGAAAGAACGAAACCTCAGCTGTCATGACGAGTTCATGGCAACCTAGTGTCATCAGCCGCACACGTGGACTTGGTGCGTTGACATGGAATGCACACAACTCTGGAATCCGGATGTGTTTTGGATGCGTACAAGCACGGGGTATTATTTCAATGTACGAGTAGGTATTCCATGCGTGGCCACCCATTACACCAAGGAACGTAATACTTGTACATACCTGGCACATCGCAATATTGTTTATTGGTATCTGCCCGGAGCGTCGGATAGTCGAGCCATAAGTCTGCACAACTTGGTACGAGCACACGTACAAAGTCTTTCTAGACTCACTTATTAGCCGGCCTATCCATCATGGCATACGACAGCACGATGAGGAGATGGACACCAACGCACGGAATAGCATCAACTAGCATTCCGTGCACTAGTTGTGCTGTGTAATTAGTACTCACGATGATCGGCATAACTCCCCCGTAGTATGTAACTCTTGCGTGTAAGTGAAGGTGGCATGGTATGTAAGAGGTTACGAAGTACGTACGAATCAAAGTGGCCGTCAAAATGTGGTGGTCCCATGACCATGTGAAAGTCCATCCACGGTCAAATTACTTCGTACCGAGCGTAAGGCTTCACGTCGGACCAACAGAAATCTCGGATGAATATTTTCTGATTGGCAAGACTGCTTCTGGGGAGGAGAAAAAGAAGGGTGAGAAATCCGTTTATTGGCTGAGACACGCAAGCCTTGACTCCTCGGGAATAGGCGACGCGTCAGCGCTTGCCTGCTTGCGACTCGGCAGAGACTCTTGCCTGCTTTCGATCATAAGGCGAGAGGTCCTAATTTTAGGTCGATTTGATAAAGGTCGCCGTAATCAACGAAGTCCGTAGTGCGCGGGAGAATTACCCGAAGGGGCAAAGTGCGCCTGTTCTCGCGTGTGAGAGATGGAGAAATGGACTCCGTGATGGTGTGCGCATGCGAAACTCCCTGGGTCCCTAGTGCAGGTAGGTGAGTCTTCGTTGCAGACAGGCATTCCGGATGTCGTAGGTGGGCAGCAACACCGCGTAATCGCAACCAGAATCAGGCAATCCATACTACTAATCATATCGACATCTTCTGCGGGCTTTTCTTTTCTTCTCTTCTTTTCCAAGAGAGATGCGCCATCGCGATCAGATTAAGGACGGCGTTAGGCACTTGATGGCGCGTAAGAAGGATTTCCCGTCCGAGGCATTCGTATCGCAAGTGTTACGGCTAGTACCTAATGTCCTAACCAGGAGTAACAGGTTGCAAGTTGCAGGGGCTGAGCCTGCTCATACATAACCCCGTACGGATTATTTCGTAGGTATTTGCTTGCGGATTCATAAACTGGTGCACCGCCTCAGCGGATCCAATCCAGCTGTGGCTTCAGCCACGCCGGCCCCGCCCCGGCCCCACCTATCCGCGCCGCGTATGTATGTGCGTATACCCAGTACGTTGCTTGCTGGCACTTTATTAGTTGCGTGCGTATTAGTGTCTGCTACTGTTCTATTGTTCTTTGAGTCGTCACAGGGTAGTCGAGTAACCCTGGTTGTCCTCGTCACGTTGATCTGATCTCTCTCGAGTTGATTCCATCTGTCATGTGGCTGCACTGAGACTCTTCTCCCTCATAGAGCCGGGTGGTCGTGAATACATACGAAGTAGTGAATTGTAGCCCTAGCCAATCCCATATGGCCTTGGGGTTGGAGCTTGATTGTTTAACCCGCACGGCGGTGGATCCGGCACCAGGAACAGGTACGGTACGGTAGCGGTTCGGAGAGGGATCGGCGCCGAGTGCGATCTCAGACAGTCCAGTTCCGGCTGTCCGACCAGGACCAAATACCGTAGTGCGCTTGATCCAGCGAGCTGAGGTAGTAATCGGTGGTATAATTCACCGCTGCACTTGCCAGTGCTTTCTCGGTGTAATTATTCACAAGTGCTTCCACGATACGAGCTCCAATTTCATCATGGTATTTCCATAGCAGGTATAGGTAGAAGCGCTGTGCAAGTGAGGCTAACCATGCGGTTCATCACGCATCAGAACGAGTACCCAGGAGGTTGCTCCAATTCTTTGACTTACGTACTTACAACCTGCCGTCAGTACGAGTAATAGCTTCGATGCAAACGTCCGATGAAGAATCTGTGATGTTCATAATAGGTAGTTGTCTGTCTCACACCTTCATCATCGTCTTCGTACGAGCTGGAAGGCCGAGCGTACCCGAGCGGTGCGGAATAGGCTAAGCCTGTATACAGTGCCTAAGTGATTTACACAGTACGATGTAACAATAGGTTAGGTAAGACAAAGCGAGACGAAGAGAGGAAACAACCGCAGTGATTGGCTCAATTGTCACAGAGAGACGCGCGTCCCGATCGGTTCACAGTACAGCAGTGGAGGCGAGGGTAAGGTCTCTGTACCGTACAATGCACAGTACAAGGAACGGGCCATACCTTCACGGTACTTGCCAGTCGAGGCCGCTGTCTGCATAATTTAGTGCGGAAGGTTTACTGACGGGAGGTAGTTGCCAAAAAGTACTGCGCAAGGACGGGACAGGCGGGTACGAACGAGCTGCAGGCAGCCCAGACGCTCGTAGGTACCGTCCCGTACCTACCGCGTATGCCACAGCAGGAGCAGACGCAGCAGGAGCAAGGGGTTGCGGCTTGCGTTGCTCAATGCGCATACGGAAGCTGCTGAGATCATCCATGTACCTAATGCACTTGTGAATATGTAAGGAAGGAGGAGGTGCTCGTGTACGTGTACACATACATATGTCCTTCCGCTGGAACCGACCTGAATCTGCACTGGCCTAGCAGCTTTATTGACTTATTTCCTGGGGTTGTTGAGCGAGCCGTTGCTGCGTCTCAGTGCTGCCAGTGTTGCCGGGTGGAGCACTTCGCTGGCGTAGGTATTCATGGGACTCTGTATCGTACTTGCCTGTAATCCGTAGGTATCTGTACATCACCGTTACGGGCGACACTGCCTAATGCCCATGCTAACGCCTATAAGAGACAGGTACCTTCGTTCCCATGGAGGTACCTTAGGTCCACTGCGGAAGAAGACCTCACCACCTCTTCCCTACGAGTACTCGTAGACCTTGCCTGCCTTAGCATGTCACTATTCCCTCTTCCCTTTCCCCCTGCAAAACTAATCCGCAGGTCATCCATCCGTGCTGCCACTTCGTACATAGATAGTAATCACATCCCCTCCCTCATTCCCCATCTTTCTCTTCAACTTTGCCTCCCTCATCGTCGTCTCGTCGACCTGTGCCTCTGTTTACTTACCTACTTCCCCAAACAGCATTATATACCTTACCGTAGGACCCTGCCTTTAGTTGACGAATACGAACGAATGTTGTCCTCCCGTCTTGAGTTGTAGGGGAGACTGGCTGGCTGCCTTCGGCACTTCACCACTGGCCGCATCCTCTCTCTTCACCTGTGTGACGCCTTGACCTGCCCCATTCCTTTTCCGACTGCTGGCTGCATCCGGTCCTTTTTCTCATCATAGTATCTGTGCATCATGGCCAACCGTAGCAACGCATCGGGCCATGGCCAGGAGGAGTACGGGGAGGAATGGGCTCGAGACTTGCGCATGCAGTTCGAACAACTCTTGAGATCGAAACGTATGTCCGAGTTCGAACAATCACGATCCCGCCGAGCACGCACCCGATCACCCGCGCTCGAGGAGTCGGCGTCCTCATCCTCCTCTTCAGCATACAGTGCCTCTTCCTTAGCGCCATCCGAGGTGTCGTCCCAGACATCCTGCGGCCGGGACGGTGCCTCCCCCCCGACGCCACCGTCATATTCCTCCCTACGCCATCTACCATTAATGCCGACTTGTCCGGAGCCGCACGACCAGCAGTCCCAAAAGTTTCGCAACCTCCTACTCTCGTTATCGCAGACTCCGACCAAATACGAAAACCCGGGCTTGCTCGACGAGGCCTTACAGGCCATTCCCCTGGTCCAAATCTACAGCGAAGCCGAAGAGGAAAGCCAGGTCTTACAGGCGCAAGCTGAGAGTATGGGCGACGGTCGCAAGCCCGAATGGGGTTACCAAGATTGTGTCATAAAAGCATTGCTGAGGTCGATACCACCCACACCACCCTGCTTGATCCGCAGCCGTGCGAGATACTAACTTGAGTCGGTTCTAGATGGTTTAAACGATCTTTCTTTACTTGGGTAAATAACCCGCCCTGTCCTTTCTGCCGTGCGCCGACCGTCGCGAAAGGCATGACTCAACCGTCGCCGGAAGAGAGCGCATGCGGGGCCATGAGAGTCGAGCTATACCAGTGCTCGTCTTGTGCAGTCTATGAACGATTTCCACGGTATAGCGATGTCTGGCGTCTCCTACAGACACGGCGCGGGCGGTGTGGCGAATGGGCCAATTGCTTCAGTATGCTGTGTCGCGCCGTTGGTGGCCGTGTACGATGGGTATGGAACGCCGAAGATCACGTGTGGACCGAGGTCTACTCCGAGCACAACCAGCGATGGGTGCATGTCGATGCTTGCGAGGAAGCCTGGGACAACCCGCGACTCTATACGGAAGGCTGGGGCAAGCAGATGTCCTATTGCATCGCCTTCAGCATAGATGGTGCCACGGACGTTACCCGTCGATACGTACGCAAGAGTGAGCATGCCCGTGAAAGGAATAAGTGCCCTGAAGCCGTCATGCTCCATATCATGAATGAGATAAGAAGTCTCCGACGATCCAAGATGACCAAGGAGGACCGATTTCGACTAGAAAAAGAGGATTCGAAGGAAGACCGCGAGCTCCGAGGCTATGTCGTGGCTTCCATCACACAAGCCGTCACAAGAATGGTGCCAGGTCCATCCAGCAGCTCTTCGAACAGCAATCAGCGGCGGCCAGCTCAATCAAATGGAGGTGCTTTTCACAGTGACGACCACAAGTTACCGGCCGAGCAACCGGGTCGGCAAAGTGGTAACGCTGAGTGGGTGGCCGCTCGAGGAGAAAACGGCCGTCGGAATCCACCGAATCACGATGCCCATGCTCGTCGCGAAGGCCGCTCATAGTGTATCTTCTGAAAGCAGCAGTTTTGGCACAGATTTCCTAGCTATGCCCTTACTGAGCCCGGCGAGCCTCACATGTTTGTTTACATGTCAAGGGGCTCATAAACCCGAGGCCAACCGACAACCGGGTCACGACTTCACGAACCTCGCCTAAACACGATCTGGCTATATTTAGCGTTCTTATTCCCGTCATCAATATCTTCATCACCATCTCCATCACCATCATCATCTTCTTATAATCAGGCGTGCGGAGCAGTACTCGGAGCCAACAACGGCATGCTCTCTGTATCTATTATGATTCCTATTCTGTGGCGACGTCTCGCCCATCCTATCTGTCAAAGCCATTGAAAGCATTGGGCGGGTTTACCGTTTTACCGTGTTATTTGATGGCTTTTTTCATGCCTCCTACCTTACCTATATATACAGCAAACGAAGTCAACGGCGTCCTAGGAAGCAAGTCTGATGAGACAGCATTCATACACTACCAATTTTCTTACTACCTCTTGTGAATTTGGAGGGTCGGATAGTATGAAAGAGAAAGCGGATTTTCTTTCTCTTTGGCGTTTTCTGGGATACCTGCATGGAGGGAAAAAAAGACGGACACACTGACGGGGCTCATGGACGACGTCATATTGCATATATTGTGTTGTATCACTATGAAGAAAAAAAAAGGAGTCGGGGCAGGGGAGGCGTCGAGTAGAGGTCGGGGTATGGTATGTGATGTTCGACGTCTCTTCTAGAACTACTCTTTGATGGAGCAGTCTATGGGATGCTTTCTCACATGGCCAAGGTACCCGGCGGATTTAATTGCCACCGGAAACTACACCAAATATAGACCCCTATATCCAGCATTGTGTTCTGGATACCGCACCTATCTCTCTTCCCTTGTGTGCATTCCGTCCATCTGTTCTGAGTGACTTGTGTAAGTGTCTATTCTATTCAGGCATCCGTATGGACGATCTCGTACGATGCAAACGATAAATCAAGGAATTGATGGGACGCAACAGAGCGGGGACAGCTTCAATACTACTACAAGTACACGACAGACCAAGAACACAGGAAAAGAGAAAATATTTCAGGCATTTCTTTTTTTTTCTTTTTTCGGGGAAGGGGAGACAACGTAGGTATTGCCCCTTACAGCGATTCATGTTTTTTTTTCTATTACTCTCTTATGTGTGAGAGGACGTATGTAAGTAAATATGGGTTTTGTCGTAAGCATCAACGCAAGCTATGCGCGGGGTTCGTGCACGAGTTCGCCTTGGCATTGTTACATACGATACGCCATCAAGGTTGTTGTTGATGTTGAATACGGTACCTGAGGTTGTTGTCAATGAATTACTGTGTTTACGTTGGTGTTGGATGTGAGTATCTGGAGGCACTGTGGTTTTCTTTCGGTTTTGTGTGTCACTGATTACTGGGGAGATGGTATCTTCTTGACTTGTTCGAGGGGGTCCGTAATTACCATGGAGAAGTAATTGCACTTCTGATACCGGCTGCATTCGTAAAGCGTGGTTGTGAGTTTCAACCCCTGTCAGTGTCGTCTTCGAAGATACGGAGGAGGTGAGTAAGTCACCAACATGAGACGCGTACGGGATATAGATCTGCCCGTATTTGCCTTTCCAATTTGCCTCCCGTACCTGAGGGCTGCTATTTTTGTATCGTATCGTACACCCGGCGCGAGTCCCAGTTATTCTACGGGTCTAGAATACTTTAGTCGACCTAGCTTGTCAGGTAGTCACTACCTGCTTCGTACTCATCTACCTACCTAACTAACAAGTTCTCGCAAGTCTACAGGCGCGGATGAGATCGGCAGGTAGGAACGGTACTTTCGGGCCTGGGCGATGGGATAGGGCGGAAAGATGTACCTGGCTGGTACAGATGATGACGTAGGGCGTAAATACGGCATACCGTAGTGTAATCCGTACCTTTTTCTTACCCGTGTAGTGCGCACTTAGTTGAGCGGAACTGTCCCGAGGAGAGAGAGAGATCTACGCGTGTGTATGAAATCTTGCTGCGCTCAATTGTTGTTGCGCTGGAGGATTGGAATAGGGGTTTGAGACTGCCAATCCCAACAGAGCGTCAACAAAAACGTGAAGATATATGATGTGGACCAGATACATTCCTTGATTTGCGGGACTGTTCGCCGTACAAGGTTTGAGAAACAGTTGATGTTTTGAGGAGAGCGTGCAGGAGTGTTCGTACGATGTATCAGAGAGTCAGGGGATGGCTGTCGGGACGAGTGCCTTCGATGCTGAACAGAGATGGGAATTATGTTGGTGGTGTGTAAGCGATGTACATACATACGATAGTAGGAGAGCTATCATTCATCATTCATTCCCTTGTTCGATTTCTTCAGCATATCATTGTTTAAATCTTCCCTTTTTGGCAGTAATAAGGACTCGTTCTCATTGCCTTCATCCGAGGCACAAAGTCCGCATCAGCAACAGGGCTTGCGTCACCTTCATTGTCCTATCTAGGGAGTTCGAGACAACAACAACACGCGCGCAACCGCTTCGGCTCGGCTTGGCGCCGCGTCGCAAATAAATTCCCCTTTACATTACCCGTCCCACGGAAAAACCTCGCTTCTTTTCGGAATGCAGAAGAATTCGTTCCGTTAGGTTGACTGGTAAGGTCAATCCATTGCCTCTTTCGAATTCGCGATTTGCCTGCTTTTAGCTAACCGGACGGCTCGGAAGGTCCGTCTAACCTAGAATTTTTTTTTCTTTCTTCTTTTTCCACGCTAGGTATCTGGATCCCTGTGGAAGGGAAAGTTTCGATATCTCTCTGGCTATCTAACCCCGTATGTAGATCCATTGCTAACTGTGCTCGGGGCTTGCTTAACGCCGAATTCGTATTTACGGCTGTTATTAGTTGTTTGTTTGCTGGATGAAGGAAAAGGGGGTGCTGTAGGTCTGTGAGGATTACGTTTCGAGCCGATTTGCTCTCGGAGATAATTAGAATGGAGATGATGATAGGAATACCCTTACCCAGACGAATTATGTAAATAGACTCCCGGGCTTTCCAGACGTTGCGAGCCGCTTGCTTCCGAGGTGTTGGCAATGCGAGGGAAGCTAGGCAACGGTACTTCTAATCGGATATTTATGAAAAGATTTCTCCGATACCTTTGTAGGTTCGGATTGCATAGATGGCATGTCATGGGAAGAAAGAGGATATACCGATATTTCACTGCTCCGGCGCCCCTATTCTCGCGAATGAAGTCGGCGAAGTCACATGCTTCCAGACAGCCACGCGACGTTATAAAATTGGAAGAAGAGCGGAATATACATCACTGAATTCACTCGTACCGTCTAACAGCTTCGAAGGTACGACTCGCGAGAAGGGGAATGAATTATTCCATTTATATGATAAAACTACAACTCCATCCTTCAGCCTCACGTGCTAAGTCACGAGACTTCACTAACAAGCGCGCAACATGGAGTAGACTTTGGCAAGTAATGCATCCACAGAAACGAAAGACATCCAATTGCTATGATGTATTCTTGATAATAGTACATTAATGGGCTCGAGGTAATCCCCTTGGGAATCAAGCTGGTGATAAACGTTGCACTACCCTGTATTTACAGTAAATCCATCTCGTCGGGGATAGTAGCAGATCTCTTACCGCTCAACATCGCCCTCGCCGAAATACCTGTCAGGTAACTCCATATCGAACAGCGGCCTCTCCACGAGGGCAACTTCTAACGGCTTCGGCTTGGCCTCATCTGATGCGGGTTGCACAGCCTTCTCGGTTTCTTGCTCTGTCGTGGCGGCGCCCAGAGGTACAATACCTAGAATTGGACGGTACTTGAACGTATGAAAGAAGGCGGGACCTTTACTCGGTTGAGATGTCTTAGAGGGCTTGCCCTGAGTTCCTCGAAGAACCGCCAACTCGCCCGAAGCCTCGCCCTCCGACTCGTCGACATCGCTATCCTCTCCAGCTTGGCTCGCATCGTCGCCTTCCGTGGGGTCGTAAAGAGGTCCGTCGAGTTGCATTTCTTCGGCTTCTCCACTCTGGTTGTAGCGCAGGACCTTGGTAGGTCCGGTAGCTCCTTTCAGGATCTTATCGCCAGCACCACTGTCTGCCCCTCTTTTCCGCTTCTTCGCTTGTGCGGCCGCCTCAGCCCCTGTCGCCGACGCCTTTGACCATAATCCGGCTAAATCTTGCGTTGTATCAAACATGCAAAGGAAGTTGTTGCCGTATAGCCAAACCCGGTCACCTGACCAAAGCGCTCCCTTGGATACATCTTGAATATCTCGGAACTCTTTGGGGAATCGGGTAATGGGGTTGCGTCTGGACCAGGGGGTGAGTGATCCAGCGCTGGGATGCATAAGGATGATTTGTCTAGAGGCAACAGCCAGTAATGTGTAGTCATCTACATCATCGGTTTGTTCGGTCGAGGAGGCAGAGGGGATATGGGTCGAGAATGATAGAACTGTGGGAGGCGCATTAAGTCTCGGGAGCAAGGATCCATTAGGATTTTGACGCCACCGAATGCCGTCGCCTGTCTCTGCGCCGGCCTCGTCGTCTTCATCGCTGTCAGATGAGTCGTCATCGTGAGGGTTAGTTGCGTCGGCTTCCCCATTTTCTATCCGCTGAGGCTGTTGGCCCAAAACCCACGTGTCGATGAAGCCTGCCAAGTCCGACACAGCTAGCATCTTACTGTCCGGAGAGAAGACAGCTTGAGTGACTGTTCTATCGTAGTGGCCAAGTCCGCCCAGCGCAACGAACTTCGGTATCCGACGCTGGATGCGACGCAAGCGGATGGCCTTGGGAAGAATGTCCGGCTTCTCTGACGAGTCGGATGGTCGTTGGATGCGCAACATCGATACGGTACCACCGGCTTGCACCAAGCAGACCCACTGACCATCGGGAGATATCAGGGTTCGCGTAGCGCCAAGAGCCGCGACACTTTCGTCGATCTCGACTTTCGATATCTTCAGTTCGTCCCACCACTTGCCGTCGCGAGGTCGCAGGTGAAAGGCTTTGACGTCTGACGTAGTTGCGACCATGAGCAAAGATCCATCAGCACTGATGGATGCCGATGCGATGTTTGCTTCGCCCTTGATCATAACGCGCGCAAGACGCTTCCTGTTCGATTGCACGTCATGATCTCCGCTAGCGTCGTCAACTAGATCCTCGAGGGAATTTTGAAGCCGCCAAATGGAGACCTCGCGATCCCACCAGCTGATTATTAGTCGGCTGCCGGAAGCACTTTGCAGAGGCGGATCCTGGGGCAGTGAAGATAGGGTCCGGTGATGCTCGAGGCCAGCCCTCTCAAGGGGCATCACGATGGGAGTAGCATCGGGTCCTATACGTTGGTCAGTAATGCGCAATAATATATCATTGGGTGTGTAACTACACACCTCCAGAAACAACGACACTCATGCTAGGACTCTCAAACGAGGCCATCGTTTTGACGTCGTGTCGATGGAATCTCCTGTGAAACACCTTGGCCCATCTGGATCCAGATCCTGGAGCCCGTCTGAAGACGGCAGTTCGGCGATCCAGGCCGCCAGTGACAATAGTGGAACCATCGGCGCTCGTGACAAGCGAGAGAACATCAGAGGTATGCGCCTTGAGTCGTTGCGCATGAGTATAAGTATTTCCGTCCCAGATACGAAGTTCGCCGGTCGAATCGCCAGAGACAATGTCTCCTCCTTCTAGGCACTTCACGCACCAGACGATAATTTCCTTGGCGCCACTGACAAGGTCCGAACCCAGCGTCATCTTGGCGAGCGCCGTACCGTTTCGCATATCGTAGACAAGGATAGAACTTTGTGAGGTGCCAACAACCACAGTATTCCGATTTTTGAAGGCAATGCTGACCATCTTGGTCTTTTTGGAAGAGGCTCGAGCCAGAACGCGTTCGTATCGGAGTTCGCCGTTGTCGATATCGTATAGGACCAGACTTCCATCAATGGTGCCAGCAACAAGTTTCTTGCCGCTGTGATAGACCTTGGTCTTCGACTTGTCGCCGCCCTTTCCTGGAATAATGAATGGCTGGACACCGAGACACCATATGTCTCCGTGTGTACCGCCAGACTGGTGTTTTGGGCGACCTTTCTCGAGGTCCCACTCCGTTATGGTACTCGAGTAACCGAAGCTGAACAGTCTCAGACGGCCGGCAATCTTTTTGCCATCTTGCAGCAGTTGATCAGGCTCTGTCACCCAAACGAGACCCTCTGTTTTCTGTTAGAATTCGCGCGAAATCTGGCGGGAATCGGGTGAACTTGCCCACTGTGCGATCCTTTCCTCCGTGTATTATCGTCTCCTGGTGCCATGATCCATTGATAGGACACCATATCTCAATGTCGCCGGAAGCGCGACCAATGGCCAAGCGCACAAGCCCAGATTTTTTCGAGGCGACTGGCTGGGAGAAGGCGACGCAATTGATGGGCGCCGGGTTGTAGGGAACGTATCTCACGCGATGGATATCCATGTTTGCGATCTGTGACGGGCGCGCACCACCGTGAGGCGCGACGGTATCAGAGGAAGTATATGACGTTCTCAGACTTTCATCTGTACAAAAAAATATATTTGGGGCTGTCAAGATGGCAATGCGGTGTATCTCTCCCCAATGACTGTTCCCAGGATGGGCTTGAGTGCGGGTTGAGATGGCTACAGTTGATGTCAACTTTTTTTTAATTCTGCCGCCCGCCGCAGACCTGCAAGTCCCTAAATCCCGAGGATCCCACTTAGCCCGTGCTCACCGCTTGCCTATCTCGGGCTAGCCCGACTGCCTTAAAGCAGCCCCCACAATTCCCTTCCCATTGCAGGCAGACCCGTACGAGGTACTTGTACATATGTAATCCGTATTTTATTCCGTGCTGCACTCTCGCACGCCTTATCCGTTGCGCATGCAACCCGACTTCTTCGCATCTGCCTCTGCTTCAATGTTCGATGCATTGCATGAGCGATACCTACCTACAGATTACCGGTGCTTTGGAGAGACAAGGTCGCACATCCAATTGGTCTTCAGAGTACGAGGGTTAACGATTGCTTGATAGGGCTAGGGCTGTCAAATGACTAGAAAGGTGTCACCTGTGCAGTGTCGCATACGACATCTCAACACGGAAGTCGAAATCTCAAACGTCTCCATTGTATGTCCATGGCTCGCGGGGAATGTGGTATATAAGCCGTTTCTCTCCATGATACTATCACGTACGACCATACCCACTGGAGAACTCGGGATCCCGTCCGCTCTCCCATAGATAAGCCGGTGAGGGCCAGATTAGTAGTTGGGTCGGTGACGACCAGCGAATCCCTGGTGTTGTACGTTTTTTTACATTTTTTTTATATTTTTGCAATTCTCGTTAATCATATTCTTTTCATGGATGCTCGATTCACAAAGCTCTGGCTTGAGTCTCGCTGCTCCTCAGTTTACATTCGCAGTTTGATGGCGTGACAACTGGTTTTTTGTTGCGTCTGCCAGTTACGAGGCGATGTCCCCCAACGCATGGAGACCACAAAGCCCCTTTGCAAGCAAAGACACGTTCGCCAAAGCACATACGTCAGGGCTATCTTACAACGCATTACGCTTGAGTGGGCTACACTGATGAGAGCGAATTCGTTTTCCAGAAGTACTGTCTTGACCTGCCATGACACGGACCGGCTGGCAGGGGAAGCCCAAGGAACCACCTCATGTTGATCGTGAGAGCCAGAGCACGATACTCTGAGATGGGCTAGGATGAAGCACCACTTGTGACGCGACATTAGTGAAGATGGCACTCTGTGGAATACCAACTTATCATGAAATGAGGACCTTCACTCGTCACCTTCAGCCCGTCACAGCCTTTGTCGACCGAATCGCAGGCTATGACCGGGTCACTCTCCGTGATTTCTAGTGTTCACATGAAGAAATGCACATCGGGAGTGTTCAGTCTATTAACGATCGTGAGTAAAGCAAGTTGGAAGAGAATACTACCGTGTCGCGGCCTAGTCTTCATAATCCGTACAGGGCGTCAACAGGTTGAGATCTTGTGCCCCTATTTCGAAGAGGCACCACGGTTGGATTGACATCCACCCATCGAGGTTTTACCCTCCAAATGTCGCTAAATTACATCGTCCTTGGGTATCAGATACGGCATGTCGTTTCTGGGCTTTTCTCACTTGATGTTCAATTCGACTCCTTCTGGCACCCCTATTCCTGAGCAAGAAACGCCGATCATATGAAGATTCCAGAACTCCGACATCGCCATTTACCCTTCTTTTATAAGTTCATTTCAGAATAATCATATTATATCAAACCTGTGTTTACTTACTATGTTCGACATGCATGCTTGGATAGCAACCTATCGGCCATCTAGGCAAGTCAAGTCATGCATGTTCTCGCCGCTTCGTTCCTCAGACTGGTTTCACACCCGGCTTAGTTTCATTAACGGAAAGTCTCTAGACTCCGATTTCATGAATCTTTTGTTAAAAGAAGAAAGCTCGAGGTACTGAAATACTCTCTTCAGATTCGGTTGCCAGGTCTGTTAGGATAATCGTTACTGTTGCCGTTGCGAGCAGTTGGAAGTCCGTCCTGGATGAACCCCCCAAACTGAATACGGTTTACGGATGGATTGCATTTCGGTGACGTATGCAGCTAGGCCATATAGCAACTGCTAACGTGAGTGTTGATTCGTAATGCGCATGATTCGGCTGCCTTCACAACGGCTCCCCATACATCCACGGACCCCCGTGGATTTAATGTTTCACGGACCCCGTGCCATTTACAGTTCTGGAATAGCGTGCGTGCGTGCTGTAAACTTTATCTTAGCGATTTTTCCAGTGCAGCGGCTCCTGGTCCCTATGTATGTGAATTCAGGAAGTCGCATCTCGTTCGCAGTTCAACGTCGACGAAGATAAGTAAGTAAATATACTACCTATTAAGCGTTTCTAATCTGTACGCACATATAACTCGAACACATCTACTATTATGCACTCACTCCTCGACCGCGCCCATCTCTTCCTGCAAATAAAGCGACTGCTGTTCCCGATCATCTTCATCAATCCGCGCCCATAAATCTCTAAGTCCTCGTCGGGCAGGATTCAATGGATTCGTAACGAACGAGCGTTCAACCCGTTCATCTTCAGCCTTATCCCAGTCTAGGTATGCGAATTTCTCCTCCTTGGTCCATTCCTTTGATCCGTTGCGACGTCCCATCCGCATATATTCTAAACACCACTCCAGACTTCGTTTTGGGTAGCGTAAAGGAAGCCCCATAGCTACGCGATAATTTCGATCTGTTTTCACGCTATCCTGAGCCTGCGCATTATACTAGGCCTCTCTTGCTCTCTGATAACGCCTATATATTGCTCGGGGGTCATCATGGTGCAATTCATTGGTCGGGGAACGACGCAGCGCTTCCGGGCTCGGTGATGGCAATATGACGGGTAGCTGGGTGCATGTTGGTCGATTCGAGCGGGATCGGGCTTATAGATCGTGGTAATGGCAGTATTACACCACTCGTTAACGCAGATGTTGTCGGCGGATCGTCAGAGGTGGATAGAAAGAGTGGACATGATTTCGAGGTCCGGATGTGACCTATCGCTCGACAACGGGTGCACCTGCTTGGGGCACGAGTTCGTGGCAGGGTTGGCGCCGCATTTGTCGAAAGAAGTTCGAAACCACTAGGCTCTCGGCGTGTACTTGATGAGGGTACTGTCGATGTTCTTGTCGACGTCCGAATAGGATCGATTCGCTGAAGAGGCTCAATAAGCAACTGGGGGCTACCCTTGCGGCGGAGATGCGAATGCCGGTGGATGTCACTTAGACTCAAGGGCTGATTCCTAACTAGGCGGACTTCCAATATGTGGGAGCAAGGTAGTCCATGCGTACGAATGAACCTCTCGGTACATACAGCATTATACGGCGGATTAGAACCAGACAACAACTTACGTTGCGCTTCAATTCTCCGTGAGGCTTCATGCGATACCCAGCCACGCACACCACTGTATAGGAATCCGCTGATGTCAATGGGAACTCGCAACTGCTCTCGTGCTTGCGTCGCATCCAATTCAGATAACTGGTTAAACAGGGCATGCTTAATGGCCCGCCAGGCTTCCAACAAATCCAGCTTTGAAGTCTTGAGATGCGTCTTGACAATAGCATGTATGCCTTCTGCCCGCGACGTAACAAAGTTGTTGAAATGAAGCTGCCGGTCCACCCTAAGCCTTGACAAGTCTCTCCTTATAAGGAATGAGCCACGTAACCTTAATATAGTTGACTTGTATAGGATACTCCTCTCGGTATCTGGTTTCCAATAATGAGAGATTCTCATCAAAGGAAGCCTCGTCAGAGCTCTGAATTATACAGTGCCACATCTTATAAAACGCCTCCCACTTCTCCATATCACCCGCACCTCCATTCATAAATGCAGGCTTGCGATATCGTAGTACTGCCTTGTTTGCATGCCAGAGACACAATATAGCGTATGATGTTGAAAAACACGTAGCAACTGCATTCATACAAGCCAAAACAACGGTCCGTGAGAATCACTGACGGTAATGTGATGCCGTTTGTCTCGTATAACGATTTCAGTTGTGTTAACACCCACGTGTAGGTGTCTTCACTTTCTCCTCCAAGAAACGCAAACCCGACGCAAAACGAGCGATTACAAGCATCCACTCCTATTATGTCTAATAACGGCATCGTGAATTTGTTTGTCTTGTACGTGCGATCGAGAACCAGCACTTCAGGATAGCTTTGAAGGTAGCTTACACACCTCGGATGTGTAAAAAATACGTCGACCACACGGTTCTCATCTGCTGTGCGTATTCGGCTGATGAAGCCCTCACGACGTAGTTGGTCTGCAAAAGCTCGAATTGTGCTTTGCCCCTCCCAGGTATCCCTCCGATGGGCGGCGACCTTATTGTACACATCTTGCTGCGTGACCATAGAGTTGTGTATATGCCTCATGTAGGTCCGGATCTCCTTTGGAGCGACACCCGTTTTAATCAAGTTGTCAATAGTCAATTGTTCGGAGGACGATAATCCACGATGAGCTGGATGTGCTATCGGGTGGGACGCTGGGGCCATGGTTGTGTATGGAGTACTGCACATCTTCACGATGTTTAACGCGCCAAAGTGTCATGTCGTTAGACTGCTTTGCGGTAATCGAGAACTGACATCCAGGTTCTCGGCTCGCTGTTTGTCGTTGACGCTTTTTATTTGTATCTGGAAGCCTCGACACACGGTCGCAAGAATAGGTCACTGTGACAGCACCATGCTTGTTTTTCGTCGACCGCCCTGTTACAAAGGCGTAGCCTCGCGACATCGCCCATTGATTGATGGAGGCAAGCAGGGCATTACGGGAGTCGTACTCTGCTTCAGGTGGCAAACAGTCGTCAGGGAACGAATTCATCTTCAGGCCGTTAACTTCGATATCGTCGGATGTGAAATGCAGTTCGAGGGGTGGCAGTTCGAGGAGTGGCAGTTCGAGGAGTGGCAGTTCGAGGAGTGGCAGTTCGAGGAGCCGCTGCACTGGAAAAATCGCTAAGATAAAGTTTGCAGCACGCACGCACGCTATTCCAGAACTGTAATTGGCACGGGTCCGTGAAACATTAAATCCACGGGGGTCCGTGGATGTATGGGGAGCCCTTCACAACCCTCCCTGTCATGGACCATGTCCACGTGCCGCGCGTACCCTCTCGAAGCTGGACATGTCAGAAGTTTCAAGACCATACATCTTCCAAAATTGCTTACACTATGAACTGATAGGACACGATCTTTCTTGGTCCATCTACCTAGTCACTGGTCGTTATCCTGCCACGCAACCAGGCCCCCCTTCCAGGTACACGTATTCATGCCTTTGCCCACCTCGCCGCGCACCATAAATATGAGCGTTATTCCCGACCACTTCTGCCAGATTACCTTTACTTCTGATCTTTGGACTGTCATTTAAAGACAAAAACATCGCAACTTTAACATTCAAGCGGGAGAAACTTCGGTGTATCATTCATTTTCAGTACTCGTAAAGCAACCCTACCAAGGAACCTGGCCAAAATGCCGGAGATCGATCCCTTAGTACTGTCATACTCGCATCTGGCAAAATTCCCACGTGCCGATGAAGCGTTACACATGCTGAAGAGGATAGCCTCCTTGGTTAAGCCGCTCATGCGCGCACGAGGATGGACAGTCGGCCGACTGACCGAGTTCTTTCCCGAACAGGCCGGACTCCTAGGTTGGATGCCTTGATGATAGATTCGACTGACTATTTCGATGAGACTAATATGCAACCGATAGGGCTGAATGTTGACCGTGGTCATAAGATCTGTCTGCGGCTTCGTTATGCCGTGGACCGGAACCAGTTTCTCCCCTTTGAGTCGGTTGCGGACACGATGCTGCACGAACTTGCTCACATTCAGTTTGGTCCTCATGACGACAAGTTCCATGCCCTATGGAATCAACTTCGCGATGAGCAGTTTTCGCTAATTTTGAAGGGATATACGGGAGAAGGCTTCTTGTCCGAGGGCCACCGGCTTGGCGGCAGAACGATTCCTATGGACGAGGCGCGAAGGCTGGCTCGCATCGAAATTAAGCGGCAACGCAGTATTCCTGCCACCACACCTCGACGGCTTGGCGGTTCTGCTCCGCGACCAGGACAAGATATCCATCAAGTGATGGGCGACGCGGCTCAGCGCCGAAATAGCGTCTTGCAGGGCTGTGCCAACACTACTCGGACACAAGGCGAGATCATCGAAATCGCCGATACGGCTCTCAGAAACGGCTTCAAAACTAAGGCCGAGGAAGAGACCGCGAACGATGCTGCCATAGCACAAGCGCTGTGGGAGATTGTGCAGGAAGAAGAGATGGCTAAAAAAGGAAGCTCATATGTGCCGCCTAGTACTGCTAACAGCAATGGCTGGGGTGCTTCTACATCTCACAGGGGGCCAGCATCGACTTTGCAGCGGCCGTTATCACGTCCTGATGTACAATGGGATATTGGTGGCTCATGGACATGCCGCGCCTGCACGCTGGTCAACCCGGCGACTTACCTCTGCTGCGATGCTTGTGGAGTGGAACGAGGCGGAGCATTGGCACCGCGATCGCGAACAGTGATCGATCTTACTACAGACAGTCCCAAGAAGGATCGAAGCAAGAAACCGTCCTCGAAGGACAAGGACAAGGACAAGGATAAGAAACGCAAGAAGGAAAAGGAGTCTCGACATATCCCCCCTCAACTCACAGTGCCTGGCCCCTCGACATGGAACTGTCACTTTTGTGGAAGAAAGCGAGATAATTATTGGTGGTCATGCGATCTCTGTGGCTCTGTTAAACTCTCGTCTGGTTAGACCTGTAGATTTGCGAGCCAGCCCCTTTTGTTGTTTTGTATGAAGTTGAGATACCCCGAGCGCATATGCTGACTTTCATGTCATCTGCCATAAGAAGCACTGATTGTTGATGATCTACAAGAGCTCATAGAGAATAGACAGCAACGTCCCGAACACTTGAACGGGCAGGATAGAATGATTCGGTACTAATCAATTTCAGGGCCCCCCTTCCCCTATATAACCCAAGAGTTGAAAGATCGATGAGCCGTCAATCTTTTCCCTACACCCCGGATCAGTAGAAAAGCTCAATGGCGTCAAAGATCTGGACATGATGCTGTTAGCACAGAGTTCAGGGATACCTCGTCGGGAGTACATACCACATTTGGGCTCAAGAATGTATCGCCGCTCGAGCCGGAGATGACGTTGATAGTGACGGTGTTGCTACCGCTCACGAGAGTACCTGCCGGGATATCACACTCATAGATCTCCCCGTATCCACGATACGCACCGCGCGTTACACCACGACTGTCGATCTTCGAGGGCGCCGCCGGAGCAGAACACGTATACGAGTTCACTGTAGCTTGCGGGCGTCCGCCGGCAAAAGCCAACGTCGTTGCAATTCGGAAAGTGGCAGTCGAGCTCACGGAGTTCGAAAGTGAGAAGCTGATTTTCTGCCCGTTGTTAACGCTCTTGAAGATTGCCATCGGCCATGACGAAGTGGCTGTGCTTGAGACGGTGCCGGGAGACCAATTCGACATTCTGTTGTTATTGTTAGTGGTGATGAGGCGATTACCTCTGATTTATGGAAGCCTACCTGCTGTCTGATGGATGCATGCGCAATTGGTTCTCAGCATTTAAGAAACCAGTTGGTTGTCCGTCATAGTCTCCCAATTTGAATATGGTGGTTTTCGATTCCGTGAGCGCGGCAGCAGTCGCGGCGATATTCTTCGTCGCGGTTGAGCCAGCTGAGACGGAAACGGTCTGTGTTGCAGCGAGAAATTCCTCCTGGTACAATTTCATGGTGTAGGAACCGGCAGGCATGGGCGGCGAGGTAAAGGCCCCTGAAGAACTTGCATACGTCCAGAATTGGTAGTTGTTGTTATACCAATGGACAACTATGGGGAAGCTGGAGGATACGCCGGTCGCGGTACCTTTGACATATCCACGATTGGAAGCAGGCACATAATTCTTAAGACCGAGCGAGTCGAAGAACGAGACGTCGATCGAGCTAGCAGAAGGAATACCGCTGCGCGTCATGGCGAATACATACGGACCGTGGAAACCGGTTCGATCGGGCTCGGTGGAAACATGACCAGAGTTCATATAATAAGTCACGGAATGGTAGTCGCCGCCATAATTGAGACTGATATCACGGAAGAAAGGCCCGCCAGAGCTCTTCTCGGTAGCCTGGTGATTCGGTCGCAAGAAACACGCATGAACGCTCGCGCCTGAATCGGTAGCGCAGTAGACATCTTGGTCGATGAAGCGGTCGGACGAGTAGAATTTGCTACGGGTCTGGCCATCGACGGTAAAAACATCGGAGCCTTCGATCGCGGTACCGCCAGCTGTTGTGGAGACGTCTCCGAATGGGTAGGCATCGTTCAGGCCGGTTAGGCGGAAGATGTATCGCAGTTCGCCTACGGATGGTTCTGAGTTTATATCGGTTGCCATCCAGATATTTGCTGATCCATCGCGGAAGACCATGTAGTGCGTCAGATCGAACGAGCTGCTGGACTGCGTACAGGAGAAGATGACGGTGTCTCCTGATGGACTGGTCGTATAGGAGACCTGGAAGATGGTGTTGGCTCCAGGACATTTAAGCAATCGACACGGGAAGCATTCAACTTACAGAGGTGCCGCTACCGAGCCCCGATGCAATATGACTATGGGTGCTCTGGTACTGGTATTCATTCCCGTGGAACTTCAGGGATGTGATATCGCATGTCGAGCGATCGATAGTCACAATGAAGTTATACGAGCTCGCAGTATCAACGACATAAGAGTTGTCTGACGATGTAACGGTGATGGCACTCACGACGCCGACCCAGGCGAGGAGAAGACTGGATAGAGTTGACCACAGCATGATGGGCAAGCCTGATAGAAATGGAATTTATTCGGTCACATCTAAAGCGCACTTTCACTGAGATGCACAGGATTTATCTGAATCTCACCGGATATCTAGACATTATGTATACCCAAGGAAGCCACCCCTATTACCCCTTTGGCCTGCCATTCGGTGATGGGAGTTCTGTTCCGAGCACAAGTTAGGATTAGATCGTCAGGTCTGAACCTCAATTGTTACGTAGAGTTTTCGAATTTTCTACCGTTAACCAAATATACTGGCGCACTCTTTCTTTTCCGTGGAAAGCTGTCCCAAAACAGAGCGGGCATTGACACCCCGAGAGCAATTGCACGACCAGGGGGCCACCGGAGTCGAGATTCTGTGTCATAAATTTGAAAGTGAAGCTGCTCATGTAGGCATACTACGACTATACAATGGAGGGTTTCAAAGTGCTAGAACTTGGCGACATTCCACCAATTAATATTCTTTAAAGTCTCCGGAGCATGAAGGAGTATGAAGCGTGACAAGATTTGGAAACAATGCAGGTGACAAAAACCAAGTCCGGCGACGGTTACCCAGTAACGTCTGTGGGTCCTTAGGTAATGCCCCGCTTTAAAATCAATTTTTGGTCTCGACTTGTTCCCGCGCTTCCATCGTCGTTCATTCTGCATCATTCTTTAACAACTCTCCAACTCCACTATCTTTTTGGCAATCTCCATCAACATGTCGGAAAAAACCAGGGACCCCTTGCAGGATCTCGAGAGACATCTCAAGCAGCTCGAAGAGCAAGTCGACAAGCTCATCATAGCACTTGACGAGTGGCGGCAATGGAAGAAAGAGTACGAAGCCCTGCAAACCGATGTGCAGGCACTCGCGCCGACAGCCCCGCGACAGGTTCTTTCTCAGACACGGCAGGCCTTCAAAGGCGAGTTGGTGAATGAGAAGGAACTCGCCGATATTTTCGGACGCGACGATTCAAAGAAACGCGACCAGGTTCTGAGTACCGTCTCTAATCGGATAGACTACGTCACGAAGAACATCACGACTCTCTCGAAGCAGCTCGAAATAGCTGAGAACAAGCTCGCGACCGGACGGGTCGTAAGCAACCCGGATGCCGAAGACGAGGAGGGCCTGCCTATCACCGAAATCCACGAGGAGCTGGATGAAGACGATAATGTTGTCTCATATAGTCTGCGACGACCGGGCGAAAACCAGTCGGAACTTCTAGCTGCTCTAGACAAAGCTGGCCTTAAGGATTTGCCCTCTGGGTCTGGCGAGTCGGCGAAAGAGACAACTCCCAGTGCCGAAAAGCCTTCTCCTCCTGCTACATCCAAACCGGCCGAATCTAAACCCGAGCCACAATCTAATGAGAATAATAATAAAGACGTTTCTGATGTAAAACCACCGACGAGAAAGAAGAGCGTCACATTTGCGGAGGACACGAAGAATGGCAGTGAAGTCACGCCTAGGCCTACCACTGCCGCTCAGAAAGTCGAGGAGTTGTACCGCCAGGCGAGGGAACAGGAGAGCCTTCTAGAAGATCCGATCAGGCCCGCCGACGAGTCACCAGAGGATGCCGAATTGCGCGAAGACATGATACGATATAATAGGGAGACGATGATGTACGAGATGGCGCCCATTGTGGCCGAGTTGCAGCTGGAAGAAGGGTTGGATGACGGTTGGGGCTCTCAAGACAGCGACGAGTATGACGAAGACGACGAGGATGAAGACGATGAAGATCAGTGGGGAAGGTCTTTATCCGGAGTCGTAGACGACGACTACAAACGCGAGATGCTAGCACTGAAGGAACGCCTAAGTAAACATACGTTTGGCGAGCAGAAAGCGACGGATGATGACGATGATGAAGATCCGTACTCGGAAGGAATTGGTCGCATTACTGTTCGGCAAGAGAATGCCGAGGTCGTTCAAAAGGGTTCGGAAACAAGTGAAGCTGTTAAGGAGGCCGCTCAGGATGCTCCCTCCAGCTCTACAACAACAAAGGAAGTGGTAGAGAAACGCACCAGATTCGCTCCCACGCTCGATATTATTGAACCGGAGCCGACACCGAAACCGGCACCAGCACCCTCAACTTCAGTCTCTGAGCGTCTTCCTGAAGTTGACCCACTCTCTGATGTTGTTGAACGTGTTACCTCGGCAACCAAGGAGACTGCACCGACCCCTGGACGAAAAGTATCAAAATTCAAGAGAGACAAAGCAAATGGCGCGCTGCCTATTGCACCGGAGAGGCCCACCGAGACAGCCAGATACGCACCTTCAGGACCCGAGGGTCGCACTCTGGCCACCGATATCCTCGAAAATGAGCCATCTGGCAATGTCCAAGAACCAGACGAGTTCGACGCCAATCTCCTGCACCAGCAGGTGACCGAGGAATACTACAAGATGCGCAACAAGATGATCGGCCGACAGGGCGGTTTCCTCAAGGAGAACACGGATCCGATCCAGCCGCTCGACGAGGAGGAGGGCGGCCCCAAGAGAGTTAGTCGGTTCAAGGCAGCAAGGCTGGCTCAGTCCTAGACCCTAGACCCTTCCGACGATGCTATAGCTCAATGATGTTGAGTCTCTGCGCAATTATGGGCCCCTTTTCGATCATCTATGGTGTGTGTATGTGAGGTGTGTGTGTGACTAACTGCGCATGGATGCATGCTTTTCAGCTATCGACATTCGCCCCTGACCGAGTTATCCTTGCTTCCTTCTAACTTGGATTGCCTATCTCCTTGAGTGTGCGAAGGCGACAATTCGGTCAATGACCAGGGTTTGAACCAATCATGAAACACTATACGAACAGGTACGTTCTTGTCATGGACAGTTAGCTGGCGACATAAGTCTCCTCAGGTATATTGTGGCTGTTATGGGGCGAGTACGGAATTGTCGCCTTCGCACACTCAAGGAGATAAGGCTGATGCTCCAAGTTAAGAACATCCAAATGATACCAGCGGCAACGAGCAGTAAGTCCCGTCAAGCACGTGCGCGTATATGTATGTGTATGTGCGCAGTGCATTGCATGCATACTGTACATATCCGTAAGTAGGATTGATGAAGGAAACAAAAACAAAAACTATTGTTTATGCTTAATGCTTTGCAGGCCGTCTTACATACGTGTGATCTCAACCAAACAAACGGAACGCTTGATTATCTGACAATTGATGCGTAGCAGCTGTCAATCTGCTATGTCATTACTCGCGATTCCAAGAACAAAATTTTTGGATCAGGGCTCTCTGATGCCCCTACTCCTTTCTCATCCGTGAGAGTGGGCAATTCGTTTCACCCTGAACATTCATTTCTCCAGCCAGCTTGGAAAGCCTTTCTTTACATGTAGTTGTTCCAATTCAGAGTCTTATATATTTTCGTACTCCTTTTCGTCCTTACCGATATCGTTGTGTCGCGTGACTGCTGCCGCCTACAAGAGTAATGAACTCCAAACTCGTCTTATAACTGAGTATTCACCGGTCTACTTCCCATCGTAGCCTCATAGCTTCATATTTTCGAGCCCATTTAAGTCTGTATAACCAAATCATATTTTTTGTATTGTAAATAAAATATTTAGCTAATCTTCGCGTTGGTGAAGTCCATCTCCGGGTGCTGCTCCTGGAACTTCTTGAGAATGTCGGCCTTCTTCTGGTCGTCGGAGGTAGGGAGGCCGAGCTCCTTCTGGCGCTGGTCGTACATCATCTTCTCGACCATGCCGCGCGTCTCGCCGTCGAGGTCGGACAGCTTGCTGTTCTCCGGCTGGATCTTGGTCACGTCGATCTTGGGGGCGTCGGTCACGACGTGGGCCCACCACTCCATCTTGTTCGCCTTGTCGAGGTGGATCTCGATCGTCTTCGTGCCGTCGGGGGCGGTGATGAGGGTCCAGGTGGATTCATCGATGAGGATGGCGTGGGGAAGGTCGCCCTGTAATTGGAGAGAGCGGGTTAGAGAGTTGAATGTGTAAACAGCTACGGGAGAGTATAGGTAGTTTGGCGGAAGAGAGAGAACGGAAACGGCCAGTCGCATACATCGATGATGGGTGTCTGGCCCTTGATACCGGCCTTGATCTTCTGCTTCTTCAACTCAACAACGAGGTCACGGCCCTTGAGGTTGCCGGGAATGGAGGGTATGTTGATGTCGACCTCGGCAATCGTCTGGGTCCATTTGTAAGGAAGAGCAGCTTGCTCGGCAGCCTCCTTGGCGCGGGCAGCAGCCTCCTGCTCGGGAGTGAGGTCTAGAGAGGGGATCTTGTCAGCTTCTAACTGGCGAATCTCTCACGAAATAATTCAGAAAACCGAGCTCTCAATGCTAAGAATTTAAGAATGCAGCTTCAATATTGGAATAATAGCTAAAGAATCTAGATACGAAATGGAACAGGCATCTTTACCTTTGTCAGTCATGATTTCAAACCTGTGAGAGATCCGGATTTATAACGATGGAAAGAACGAGAAGAGTTACCACACCAAGTCGAGCGAACTGGGTGAAGTGAATGGGTGTGAATGAGTGACGAAGTAAAAATGAGAGGATGGAGGGGTGAATTTCACACGAGCTCGTCCAGCACGGCAAATGCCTGTAGCGGCGCTTGTTAGTGGTGCTATGATCCCTGCAATTGCGCCTGCGCTCTTCCCCCCACCATGGTGGGTCTATTTGTCAGATGGAAGATGGAATGGAAGCCGGCGACATGCGTGCCCGTACACAGTGCGGTATACTATAGGAGGGACAACGCACACTGTCCACCAGCCGGTGTGTGAAACACTTCCACTTGGCGAAAGTACCTGAATTACCTAATGAGACCTCGAACTTGATATAAATCTGGAAGACCGATCTCGTTCTTTACGCTTTCTCCTCCAGACCACTCCGCAATCCTCCTCCTCCTCAGTCTAGCTACCTCAGCTCACCTCGTTCTAGGATCTCGCTATACGAAATCCACAATCTTGGATCGATCGAGTTGACCTCGAACGTCGATCCCGAAGAGTTCACGGTGTGCTACCAGGTCTACGACAAAGAAGCCCGGTCTTTCGTCGCCTCGCGCAAGAACCCCGACGGCTAGGGCAAGCAAATGAGTGAGTGAGCGAGTAAGAGAGTAAGAGAGAGAGAAGGAAAGATACCCGGTCCCCTCAAAGCAACCGCCGCCATGTCTCGCAAACCTGTCAATGGCGGGTCGACCGTCTCCAAGCTCACCGAGGATTCGGAGACCATCATTCCCAGCAACATGTGCCCCGTCTGCAAGCGCATTCGCTATCTCAACGGCGATATGACCTTTTTGATCAACCCCGAGTGCTACCATGCTATGTGCAGTCTTTGCGTAAACAATATCTTCAAATCAGGGCCGTCCCAATGCCCCCATGCCAGCTGTACCAAGACCTTGCGAATGAAGGGCTTCCGAACCGCCTTCTTCAGCGACCTGACCGTCGAACGAGAAGTCGACATCCGCCGCCGTGTTGCTGCCGCCTACAACAATGTCGAAGATGACTTCGAGACTCTGCGCGATTACAACAACTACCTCCAGGACGTTGAGGACCTCGCCTTTGCCTTGATCTCTGGCGAAGACGATGAACGCGCCGCCGCTGAGCAGAAGCTGTTGCACCGTGAGCAAGAGTTCCGTGACGAGATTGAGCGGAACAAGCGCCGGGGTCGCGAGGCCGAGATTCTACGCCAGAAACGTGAGCAAGCCGAAACCGAAGCCTTGCGCCAGCGCCGCATTGAAGAGAAGCGCCTCGAACAATCCGCGCGCCGCGAGGAGGAGTCCATCAATAACGAGGTCATGAGCGCTCTTGCTAATGGCGCGACGGGCTCAGCGGCTGAGATCCAGGCACGCATCGTGGCCAGCAAGCGTGCGCGTGCTGCTGCCATTGCTGAGAAACACTTCCCCAGTCTGCAGGACTCTGCTTCGGGCAACACATTGTCCATTCGCGGTCTCAAGGTGAAGAAGCTCACGGAAGAGGAAGAGGATCTCAGCAAGCCGTACGATCCTTTTGCCAAGATGGGTCCCGCCCTCCAGCCCACGCGCTACATACTCCACGACGAGTACCCCTGCTCTTGGCTTGATCTCGCTCGCACCAAGGAAGATCATCGCGTCCCTGGATATGATCCCTCTGGATATGTCGCACGCGCTATGTTCAGCGCCTTTGCTGGTCTCGGCCTCAATATTTCCGATGAGAAGACGGAAATCTTCTCTCGCGGTCTGGGCAATGCTGCGGTTGCGCTTTCGAATGCGCCCCCTAAGGCTAAGGTTCTAGGTTCGGAGCCCATGGAGGTGGATGGTGTGATCTCATGAGTTCTCACTTCATCCATCACTATGGCAAACTACGAACTCTCAAAAAGCATTTTTTGGTCTCTAGCGGTTCGCGCTCAAGAGGGGGTCTAGGATCACGACTGGCCCGGCGCATTAGGTTTTCACTCGACACAAGTGGAGGTAGACAGGGGTATATCTCACAGAGGAGCACGGGCAGACTCTCCTCGCCATTTCATTTCGATTCACTTAACTATGACATATGCATAGCGCGGGCGTTGGGTTTCATGGTTTAAGGATTCTTTGTTCTCGGGGATTTTTCCTCTCGGAGAGGGCATCTCCCACAAGAGGGACAACGAATATAGACGATATGCGGCAGAATGCAGAATTATCGACCTAGGGGGAAGACGTCTAGGTAGATAAAAGGGGGGAGGGACACCTCCCCAAGAAATGAATGTATGTGAAGACGAGCCAAGGTACTAATAAAAGTTTCATGACAATCACATTCAAGTCCAGAGATGTGTGGGTGTTTAAGTGATGAAATCAAGAACTATTTACCTATTTTACTACAAAGCTTTCTAAAGAAAAAAGGTAGGTATCGAGGATAACAAGAAACAAGAAAAACAACAGAAAAAAAAGACAAATATGATGCAAACCAAACCATCTTCCTTCGATGGTCATGTTTTGTTTTTTTCTTCATCATGTCTTTCTTGTCTTTGGCTATGCTAATGAAAACCGGGAGCTTTAAATTCGGAAGTGAGAGAAAGAGAGAAGAAGAATGATAAAAGGAAAATAGTTGGAACAGGATTATGCGGAACGCCCCTTTTTTTCATTTCAGTTCGTTCCATTTAATCCCCCCTTCTTCTGTTCTATCTGCATGTATTTTTTGCGATAGACAAGAATAACGAAAGGGATAACTGTAAACTACCCGTCTAATCCAGACGAGAGACCAGCCCAGCCCAGCCCAGATTATCCCCCGTGACCATAACCCTGACCCAACCCATCCCGAACCCGACCTGAGCCTGACCTGAAAACCCAGCCGTAGCTACTTACACGTGAGTGGGAAGGGTGATGGACACAGGAGATGACTGGGAGAACACAGAGAGATAGAGGGAAGTGAGGCGCAGGAGGCGCCTCAGAAGCTATCCCCCAAGCCCAACAGAAGACAAGGGCATCTCCAGGAAAAGAGAAAGCGCGTATCCCCGCCACCTCTTTGCGTTGGGCTACAGAGCCCCCTATAAACAGGGAAATAGCCCTTAGAGTCGAGAGAGAACTGCCCCTTTGAAGCGTGCAGCTTCATCGAAACTAAGCCTCTAAAACAGGGGCTTCATCAAGTGATCCGCAGCTTCTCACATGACTATGGCTGCTGCTGCCAGGCCGTCTGCTGCGCTGGTCGAGGAAAGATCGGCTGTGTTGGCAACTGGTCCAGACCTCCACCTATGGGCATCTGATTATGCTGCCATCCCATTCCCGTCTGATGATTGACAAAGGCGCCTTGTCGGAAGGGGTTTGTGGTTCCCGTTGCCTGTGGCAGCATGGCACCGGCCGCCTGGGGATCCTGCTGCGCTTGGTTTGCACTGGATGCGAAGTTCTTAGCAAACGGGTTCGTTCCGGTTGCCACGGGTTGGAAAGGTGCCGGCTGGCTAGGCGGTTGTGATTGGAATGGTGAATTGGATGGCGGACTGGCGAATGGTGTTACAGCCTGCGGCGACGACCTGGCAAAGGGGTTCGTGGTTTGGCGAGGAGCCGTACTCTGGGGTTGGATCTGAGAGTTGGCCGACATAGAAAACGAGTTCGCTACGCCGCTGTTAGCAGGGATGCCCGTGGGGTTCGCCATCATCGATGCCCTGAATGGATTTGTTGTCTGCTGTTGACCGGTCTGCATTGGGGCTTGGAGCGCCCCGGTAGAGAAAGAGGCAACGGTGTCTTGTGGTATCGAGCCTAAGCTGTTGGGTGTAAAGCCTTGCTGCGGCGTATAACCACCGAATCCAGCACCGGTAAAGTTGGGCTGCATCTGAGGAGGCATAGGAGGCATCTGAGGCATCTGGGCAGGCATCTGTTGTACTGGGTACCCAGTGGGATTCGGTTGCTGAAACGGACTGTTATTCGCATACCCCGTCATTTGAGGCATGAAGCCATTGGGTTGGAATTGAGCGGGCTGCTGCATTCCAGGTGACCAGGGGTTACCGGTATTCATCTGCAGCATTTGAGTCTGTTGAGGAAGCTGAGCAATGGGTTGGGTACTCATCGTAGTTTGGTTCTGCTCTATTGAGTCGAAGAAGTCGATCAGATCAGGGTCGGGGCCCCTGGTGACCTGAGGTGCTTTGGCGGCCGGTGCAGACGATGTATTCGTGGATGAAAACGGCGTGGCAGACTCGCCCTTAGCTTCTGATGCGCTCTTTTCTCCCTTCGGAAGACCCCCTTTCTTCTTTGCTTGTTGTTCGGCCATATATTGTCTCCGGTTCGTTTCGAAGTCAGGGTCATGGAGATAGTCCTCAAGTTGGCGTCCCAAGTTGATGGGCGCATGCTTCACTTTGGGGACCTCAACTCGCGTATGCGGCTCCCACTGTCGGGCCACAGTCAAGTATCGTACAACGGCATCTGTGATCTTGGTGAAATGCCGATATATGTCCATAGCTCGCTCGGCATCCACCTTTGACATTTCGAAGAAGTGGCCTGGGTTTTATATCAGCCTCTGCTAGATTAGAACAACGAGGGCTGGAGTTACCGAGAATGTTGATCATAGCCTGGTTCAGGACCTGAAAGAGGCTCAGGAGATCAAGCACCAAAAGCCTGAAGACGGTAATTGTGATCTCGTTCTCAGGTTCGTCCAAGACCTGTTCTCGCAGGTCAGTCACATGCTCATCGGCGCAAAATTCCTAGCATCGACGTACGTCACATTTTAATAGAGCGATCAGCTGGCGCTGGACGATTTCGGTTTCGCGCAGGAGACCCTTTTCGACGGAGAGGCTCTCGAGACGCGTCTCCTTCGCACGCACCCAGTCTATCTTGACGTCCTTGTAAGCGCGCACTCTCTCGGCCAGGTAGGAGGCATAATGCCTAATATTGCGACCTTGGATCTGAGCTGTGATATATGCGGATCAGTATAGGACGTTCGGCGACTGGAGCGAGCGACAAACCGTCAGTGAAACTGCTAATGGCCAGCTGATTTCGGTTCCGGGCAAGATAGGCTAAAGTAGCATCAGGCGACCCTTCGCGGATCATCAGATGTACGGTAATCAAGCTCTTGAAGACGACGGTCCATGTTGAGTCTCTAAGTCGGTTTTGCAATGCACGGAAAACCTCGCCAACTCCAGCTTCTCCCGAATGCGTCGCTACCAGGATGTGTTCGATGTACTTCGTCTTCGGGGGCGCAGCCTACAGTAGCCAAGCCAGTCAGCACCGACACGGATCGTGATGCGGTATATTGTGCAACAAAGCGAAGTCGGGAGGAAGACTCGGACTCGCCTTGATCTTGGTTGCGCCCTTTACGGACTTCTCGAAGGAGCTCGACATGTCTTCTCGCGGTCACCGTAAGGAATCGACTAGGAATATGGAACGTGGGAGAGGAACGAGGCAATAAATAAGTACGTCGGATCCGTCTATTACACGATACTCAGATCAGAACAGAGCAGAGGCTGACCGAGCTGGATTCGGCGCGAGGTCGTCACGTGCGGACAGGCGAACAACAAATCACGACTATAAGGGTGTGATGTTACGATGGCATGCGTCGAGATCCCCAGCGCAGCGCACGAGCTATATTAATGAGGGGGCTCCACGCGAAATAGGAGAAGGTGGTGAGGGGATTCGCCGTCGCCGTCGCCGCGTCGTCGGGGTTAATATCGTTTTCGTCTTGACTCTGTCGTTGCCGCTCTCGCGAATCGTCTGGGGCGTCAGCAAGAGGTGCCGTCAGCGGAACAGGATGCAAGGAACGGGTCGAAGGAACAGAGTCAGTCAGTCAGAAGAGTCAGCGGCGTTCCATGGCGAGCTCCGTCCGGCGCACAATGTCAAGACTACTATACTGTCTGCATTAACAATATTTTTACTGATTCAGATGGCGAAATGACAGCTGCTCCTCGCCGGGACTCGTTTTGGGCGTAAGAGGCGCGGTGTTGACTGTCGTTGTCCGTGTCGTCGTGACGAGCAGCAGTAAGAGTACGGGAAATTGGGAGTTAATACGGGATAGTTGATGCTCGGGATCGGGCAGATACGTCGTCGGTGGGGCCAATTTACCGTCTGCGCTTTGTACCTGCCTGCACTTGCATGTCCTGCGGATAATGGGACACCTGTACCGCTTGCTTACGGAGGATGGCGTACCGATACCTGGCGCGGGAGTAGCCATCGGCGGAGATCTCGCCCAGCAGCGAAGCACCTAGAGGTACTGCATACATGCGCGGGCAGGTGACCTTGTATCCACATTCCTCACCATTCCCTTACTTGTACAGGTGCTGCAGGATGGTCCCTACATCGTCGTAGTGTCAGTTCCCAGTCCAGTAGACACGCTAGGGACCCTGAATAGTGTAGCGTCGGTGCTAGCAGGTACCAGACGATACCTAACGTGCAGTGTATGCAAGTATTCAGAGCGCCCATGATACCTGCCGAGGTATTCCGTACAGTGGACTGAGCTGGAATCCCGCATCACCGACGCGACTCGAAACAAATGACTCTTGAGGTCTACCAGGTAGGGATATCGGTATGCTTGGATTCGACGAGCAGGTTGCTCGATACGGAGCTAGTACGTACGGAAGACATGACTTAGTAGCTTCTTCGTATTCCATCTCCACTACGGAGTAGGTAGTACCTATTCGGGGCGGGAGACTTCGTGAAACAGAAACAATATTCCTTTATAGCTTCACTAACATGGTTACTCTTTGATCGCTGGGTCCATGGAATGTATCCGTGTCTTGTACTAACAGATAGAGGGCGAGCTACAGATAGGCAGCCCGCATACAGAACGATTCTCAAAGAGTGGCTCTCGAGTCTGTCTCTAGGCTGGGTAATCAACAGGAGCCAGTTCAAATATCGGAAGGGAATGTAAGACCACTGTTTGCTGGTATGGTGTCGAATTTGGCAGCCAAGGGCGCTGACTTCACTTGGTACGAAACATGCCAACGCGTTCTCGGACTTCAGTGTCCGAGTCGATATACTCGTACACACGTTTAGGCAAATCCAATCATGATCTTTTTGCTGTGACATTCTCGATTCGAGTAGCTACCTAAGCGTGTATCGTACATGGGCATGGCTGGGAGCAGAATCTTAGGAATCCAGTAGTCGAAGAGGTAGGCCATGGGCAACCATGGCATTTACCTCACGATCGACCCCTTCATAAACCCGAGCCAGGATGACTAACGCGGCGTAGCAGGTAAATAAAGACTTGCGCCGCGAAAGCAACCGGGACAAGGCTCCTCAACAAATGCAGGGTCGTGCGGCCCACCCCGGCGCCGTTATACCGGAAGCAAAAATAGAAATAATCCCTGACGGGTCTCACTTGAAACTCCAATCGATCATCCTTTGTGACGCCGTGATATACCCTGCACCAGCTGCAAATCAGATGCCTTGACTAAGAGTGGTGCGCAAAGGGTGAGGGAGTCCGAGGTCAGCAAAACACACCAGCGGAACCCTCCCCGCAAAGAGGCAGTAGGCAGTCGAAACATCTCCAGCATTCAAATGATTTTATCAGAGTTGCCTTTATGCGTCTGATGAAAACAAGGTCAGGTGTGTCAGACACTTATTTCATAGTTCCAGTCCCCCCATCACCACAGAACCACTTGAGCCTCCGAGGAGGAGAGTTCTGAAGATCCGAGAAGCAGAACGTATCATTTTAAACACGCGGCTTTCATCATCTGCGAGAGAAAACGTTAGCATTTGTATCCAGAATCGCTGATCGAGATCAGAGGTGCGGTTGCGCAAGTGCCGGTACTCACATTTATTTGAATGGAAGGATGAAGAAGAAAGGAAGAAAAAGTTTCAAAATTCCACCCACCGGCAGCTCAAGATATACCCGCGTTAGCGCGATAAGGTACCTGATACCCGCAGCTGTCGGGCAGGTGCACGACGTGCATTGTGGAGCCAATCGGTAGCTCGCCTATTACATAAGCCCAAGTCCATGTAAGTTCACTCACTCACTCATACGATCATCACAAGCTGCGACTGCGACTTCTGACTTGCTACAACGCGATGCGGTGTGTTCGAGCCAACGAATAATATGATAAGAACCTCCGCTACCCCCCTGTTGAGGGCTACCTCACGATGCCTCATCAGAAGTCGCGGGTTGCTCCTTCGGAGTGCCCAATTACGCTTCTATAGCCAGCCCGGCGAAGTTTCTTCCGAATCAGAGTCGAAGCCGCCCAAAGCGACTCCAATCGTTCCCGATTCGCCATTTGAGCTTTTCAAAGAGGCCTGTAAGTAATAACATGTCCGGCCATTCTGTTAACTAATTCTAAGAAAGTACAGTGATATTTCCTGTTCCGACTGAAACCCGCTTGTTCAAGGATGGCCAACCAGTCGTGATTCATGGCTTCCTTGGAAAGAGACGAGACAAGGGGCAGAAGCTGAGCTTCTACGATTTCCGTCCCAACGTCATGGCACGTGCAAGCATGCAAGTCACCTCCAGTTGGGAGTCAGAGGACACACCAGAGTTCGATCTTCACCAAGACCTGAAGAAAATCCCCCAGTACAGTCCTGTCTGCGTTATGGGCACTCTGGTACGGAAGCGCCCTGAAACCTCGGCTTCGGCACAAAGCCCGTCTTCTTCACAGGAACCTGAGCCAACTGCTCGAAAGATTCCTGGAATCTCCTTCGTCAAGTATGAGGTGAAGCCGCAGGTTGTGCGGTGTCTGAACACATTTCCCAAGGACATCATTGTCTCCAAGGATGTCGTGTGGCCTCCTAAGTCCCGCCACTTGCAGATGAGATTCGACGATCTATTTTACGAGCGCTTGAAATTCCGTAATCTTATGGCCGACAAGTTCAGATCTTATCTGAGAACTCAGAACTTCACCGAGGTGGAGACCCCTGTACTCTTCAAGTCAACCCCAGAAGGCGCCCGGGAGTTCTTGGTTCCGACCCGACGAAAGGGTTTCGCATACGCACTGCCCCAGAGTCCTCAGCAGTACAAGCAGCTGCTCATGTCTGGTGGCATATCCAACTACTTCCAATTTGCCAAGTGCTTCCGTGACGAAGATCACCGCGCAGACCGACAGCCCGAGTTCACCCAGGTTTGTTGTTCATCGTAACAATTCATGGTATAATTTGCTAAACGATAGCAGCTTGATCTGGAGATGTCCTTCGCTTCTGGAGAAGATGTTATGAGGGCGATTACCAAGTTGCTGAGAAACACGATCCCAAAGATACCCGAAGAGGCCATGTGGCTTCCGAACCCAGACGATATGAACTACAAAATGTCCAAGAAGCTCATACGCCAGATGACCTATAAAGAGGCCATGTCGAAATACGGCATAGACAAGCCGGATTTGCGGATAACACCACACAACGCATCTGATGTAAGTTCGCTCCTCGAGGTTGGATGTTTCAATGTTAACAAGAGGCAGATAATAAACATAACCGACTGGGTGCCGCCGCAATTCACGAGCATGATCACCAGCTTGAAGTCGCCCATCGTGGAAGCCTGCAAATTCCGATTCTTAGGAAGCAAAGAAGAAGCGGCCAAGTTCATCAGCGAGTTCTTCGATACGCTGCCGAACACAACTAACAAACTACGCGGAGACAGTACACCTGCTGTCTTGTTCTTCGACGTTTCAAAGCCGCTACAGGGTCTCTCCACACTTGAACACGAAGCTGCTCAGAAACTGACGGAGCTCAACAACGAAGGTTGGCCGCTCTGCGAAGACGGTAACCTGATTATCATCCACGCACGAGAAAACCAGCCCTTCCAAGGCGGCTCTACGGAGCTCGGCAGACTCCGAAAGCTGATCTATGATGGTGCCGTGGAGAGAGGTCTCCTGGCCAAGAACAACAAACTCAAGTTTGCTTGGGTGACGGAATTCCCCTTGTTCTCTCCTAATGACGAGGATCCGGGTCAAGGTGGTTCGGCTGGATTCAAAGCCACCCATCACCCCTTTACTTCTCCTATGACGCCCGAGGACGTGGACCTGCTCAGGACAGATCCCCTCAAAGCAGTCGGTGATCACTACGATCTCGTGCTGAACGGTGTGGAAGTCGGTGGTGGAAGTCGTCGTATCCACGTCGCCGCGGTTCAGGAGTACATCATGAAGGATGTCCTGAAGATGACCAAAGAAGGCGTAGCTCAGTTCTCTCACCTCCTTGAGGCTCTCCGGGCAGGCTGTCCGCCACACGCCGGCTTCGCGCTGGGCTTCGACCGATTCATGTCTATTCTCTGCGACGTCCCTTCCGTCAAGGACGTCTTGGCGTTCCCGAAGGATAACAAGGGAGAGGATAAACTCGTTGGTAGCCCGTCGAAGATGACCTTGGCTCAGCAGAAGACATACCATCTGTTCAACGGGCCTAAACCCGAGACTCCCTCCGCATAGAGGCTGTAAAATCAGAGAATTGTATCTTCTGCCGCCTGTACGTTCCTGTAATATAGACCGACACTGTAATTCTAGAATAGAAAGTGATGCCTTGATTCACGTCTCATTCGATAAGTCTCTCCTACCTACCTAAATCTATATGCTCATCCCCAAGAAGTAAATTCGTACAAACAACTATATTCATGAATGCTATTAAAACATAGAACAAATGCGCCTCATTACACAAGACATGGGTAATACTACTCTTTCAAGAAAGTTATAAAATAATGGCTATAGCAGTTTTCCGCTACGGGGTTAAGGCCTACGAGGTCCAAAACACGAAGAATCTCGCTCATCCCCCCCGGGCTTAAAAAAGTAGTGTGTGCAGGTTAAAAAATGTTAAAATGAACGGTTCCTCTTCCCAAACCCATTTATGAGAAAACGGGGTCTAAGGGGAAACCATCCCAAAGAATCCGAAAACGCCAAGCTACCATCACAGGATCTCATCTCTGGGATTCTGACTATGTACAATCGCAGTAATATATGATGTTGGTCTAGGGCTATGTCCTAGTATGCTGGTTGGTCGGCGAATCTTTTCGAATCTGATGCAGCGCGCGCGTCACGTTACGGCGGAGAAACCATGTTGTTCTTTCCCTCTTTTCAGTCCCCTTGAGGGTATCGTTGTAAGCTATCGCACACGGGTTTCGCAAACACTCATTCCTTCTAAGAGTAGAATTGGGACTTCTGGAAAGCCTCAGCTGACAAATCGGGTGGGCTACCAGCGGTAGTCGCAGCGGAAAGGGTTGGCGAGGGTGCACCAGACTCAGGGGCGGCCTTTATCGCAGCCGGCTGATCGGGTCGCCTGGCAACCGTCAGGAAAGTAGCTGGTAAGTATCCGAGACGGCCATCTCTAGCCCGGCATCGCCACCATTCGCTAGGGTTTCCGAGCGGGTCATTTTTGCTCAAGACGGCGATAAAATCGCCCTTCTTGACGGCGAGATCGACTCCCTGTGTCGCGTTGCCGGCCTCGGGAGTGAAGTCGTAGAGCACGCGGCAAAATTCGAGCTTGCTTGGATCTAACGCAGCGCTCTCCATGGCTTGCATCCGCTTGCGTTCATCCTCCTGGGCAGATGCTGCGAGAGAACGAATCGCTTTGCTCATAAGGTACGGCAGACCAAAAGCGGCCAGCAGGAAGAAAACTAACGGCTTTCGGCTGGGCTTCATCTTAGTAGCACCGTTAGGTCCAATACTTTTTCGGCCCTCAAAAGAAGCAAAAGCTGAAGGCGTTAGTGCCATGGCGTCGGCTGGCAGGGGACGGCCGGTGATTTTCGCTAATAATGTGCGAATCCAGCGCATAATCGTGAATATGCCCAATACAGAGCCTAGAGTCTCTCGTAGGTTGCTGAATTGTTCGGCGACAGAAACCATAGCTATATCCAGTCAGCTTATGAGAACATACACCTGAAAGCGTGACCCCAAACAACATACCGAAAAAGCTGGAGTGAGTCGCCATATAGGTACTCTCAAGCATTTGAGCGAAACCGCCAAATGCGCCGACGACTCCTTCTAGCATCTGAAAAGTAGCCTGTGTACTGCTGCCGAAGCGGTTCGTCAAGCTGTTAGGATTGTTGGGATCGTTCGGCATCATTCCCGGCATTCCGCCATACATGCTGTTGCCGTACATGCCGCCATATCCTCCATAGCCCCCATATCCGTAACCTCCCATCCCTCCCATCCCTCCCATGCCGCCCATGCCGCCCATTCTCGAGTAAGGCGATGAGTAGGGAGATGAATACGCAGGGTTGTAGGGGTTTGATGCCGGGCGGCTGTGTGCAGACGCATTCTGGGCCACAGAAGCGGACAGTGAATCGGGACGCGGAGGCACAACGGGTGCTGCCGGGGAGGGTGGCGAGTTAGTTATTGATGCAGGAGCCGTCATGGCAGTCGAGGTAGGCGGGAGCGGTAGTTTATTCGCCGGTGACGGGGCGGCCACAGTAGCTGTTCAAAGAGGTTCGAGGTCAGTTAGGAGTCACCAAGTCGCGGGCCAATGACAGTTATCCAAGTAGGCAGAAGGCGATCAACGGCAGCAACATACTGGTTCCCGCGCCAGTCGCGCCGGCACGCTCCCACGGTTTCGGCGGTGAGGCCATCGTAGCAACGCCTATGTTCTGTGATATCTACGCCCGCTCGGGCTGTAGTAAGCGCAGCGGGCGATGTGAGGAATGCCGTATTCCAGGAACGCGCGTGTGAAAAAAAGGCCTCTTCTGTTATTGTCTCTCTATCTCGCTTACTAGTACGGCGGCACGGGAATTAATTAACGTCGCGGGTTCTAGGCTCGTGTTTCCCGTCGCTGTTGTAGCTGTGAGGTCCTACAAGAGGGAAAAGGGAGCCGGGGCAAATGGTAGGTACAAGATGAAGAAAGTGTGGCTAAGGTGCTGGAGTGCAATAATGGACAAGGCAAAAAAGGAACGTGATTACGGATTGCAGTCTGGGGGTGTTGAGGGCGAGTGGGTCTAGTGTATAACTAGGACGGTGCACTAGTTATGTACAAAAGAGCGAAGTGCGTTCCAGTCGTTCCGATTCCGCACTACGAGTGGCACTAGTGCGTTTAGTCGGGGCTGAGACCCACTCCAGCACTTCGCCACCCTCTGATTGGGCAGCAATGTGGCTTCGGGCAGCTTTGGCTCGGGCGAATCTCTGTCTAGCGTGGCATGTCAATCACACTAGCCACGGAACCTCGGTTCGGCTGCTGTCGATGTGTGGCTGCAACACGGCCTGCCCGCTCCTGATTCCACTTTGCACCTCGGGTGGGTAGCCCATTATGTAATGGGTTCCGTCGTATCTTCTGCAACCACATTCACATGTGTTCATCTGCAATCGGATCATACCTAACCTATGAAACGTATCTCTCCGGAGATGGAGGGGTAATTCGTTAGATTTATAGTACTGCCCACGATACTACACGACCGACTTACAACCCTGGTATCTATTCCGGCTCGAGCGTGCGAATACGGAATAAATAGTAAACGAAGAGTTCTGGTGGTTTGGGATAGACATGTCTCAACCGCCCCAAATCAGATCAGCCATGGGGCAGGATTGACGATACGGAATGCCTAGGAGTACTCGTACGAGTACACTCGTAAGCATCGGGTATCAGCTTGATCACCTGGATCATCGAGCACCCCACCAACACGTTTCTCCTCAATGCGCATTCACGGACTGACGATGCACTTTTATCGCTTCCTACTTGTACGGCTTATCTTTCTCAACATTTTGGTTTTGTCCAGTATAAGATAACAACTGAATTATCCACCAATAACATGGAAACACTGCCATCCCTACCCACTGCATACGGAATACATCCTAAGTCTTACCGGAGACCTGCATTGCTAGTCTCACTTCAGACCAGCAAAGGCGGGAGCCTTCTTGACATAATCCTCCCAGGTCGTCAGGCGATCCTCGACGAACTTGAGGGATTCGTCAAGCGGCGCACCGCCATAATACCCGAAATCCTGCATGAGGAGCATATTCTCGTACATCTCATCAATGGCCATGTCGGGCATACCCGTACCTTTCATGGCGGCATAGTACTCGTCTTTGGATGCTTGAACGTAGCTCGCCTTGGCGCCGGCTTCAGGGAACACCTTTTTGAAGACATCGATGACCTCCCCTGCCGATAGGTATTGGGTAGAGGCCAAGAACCGCTTGCCGAGAAGCTTCTCCTTGTTCAGCACGATGGCCTTCACATACTTGCCCGTGTCAGCGGTTTCAAAGAGCGGCATAGGCGACGATGGAGCAATGGGCAAGCTGAAGACCCAGTTCTCGCCTCGCTTCGACATCATGCCGCCAGTAATGTTGGACATGTAAAAGCCTGGCATGAAGAATGTGGCCGGAACCCCCAGAGAGCGCACATACTCTTCGACATGCGCCTTGCTGTCAAAGTGATATACGCGAGAGAGCTTGCCATCGGTCACTGACAGCGGTGGTTAATCGATCTAGTGTCATTCATACGACGGTACGATGCTCTTTGGGTACTTCGAACTTACACTTGGTGACGTTGAAAAGGGAGCTCCAGATGAAGTGCTTGACTCCGGCTTTCTGTGGACATGTCATCAGCGGTGGCTCGCAGCAGAAACACACTCTAAGACGAACCTTGACGGCATTGGCAATGTTGTGTCCCTGCTGTTCTTCATGCTTCATGTTGAGATCCTCCCAGTAGTTCGTCACGCCGAAGACGGTGTCAGCGCCGCTTACAGCCTTGACGAGAGAGGCCTCGTCGTCGAGATCGGCCTGTGACGGCAATTGTAAGTGACCGGCCAACTTGGTCGTGAAGCGATGCAAATCTTACAGCAACGACATCGGCACCCTTTGAGGCGAGTTTCTTAGCGGAGTCCTTGGTGGTATCGCGAGTCACACCGCGGACGGTCCATGTGTCCTTCAGCTTCGGATCATTGAGAAACGTCTGTACGACTGATCCGCCCTGCTTTCCAGTGGCGCCAAAGACAGTGATGATCTTCTTGTCAGGCATTGCGGCGATGTGATCGATGAATTTACGAGTTTCACGAAGCTGTAAGAGAAAGTAGGTGTGAATGTCGGACGACTTGAGTATGTGACGGTTGAGAGATCTGCCTGCCTATTAACTACTTATTATCTAGAACCCGCCTTGCAATTCTACTTGCGTGTGACAGAGTGAGGGGAAACACGAATGGGTGTCGATGATGATGTCGACACTCGATTCATTAATAATATCTGCACATCCCCAGCCCCTGATACGTAACGTCATATCCGTCCAGGTTGTGATCCTACCACTACTTAGAAGGTTACATGCTCGTCACCCATTACATCTTATATTTGTGCATACCCGTCCCGAGATCAACGCCCGGATCTTGGTGGGGTAGTCCTAAAAGTGCGTGGTGTTGTCCGTTCCGGTTCACCCGTGGTATTCCGTACGTAGTCTTGTCACAATCCGTGCTGCAGTCAGGCAACCTATCAGGCCGGACTGGGTTGATGATCATTTAGCCCGGGACCATGGACTCGGAGGAGGAAGCGGGGATTGGACGCCCTGGTCATTATCAGATATCTTCATATACCTGCAAAGACGGGGATTTCATAAATTCACACTCGTGAACACAGCGTATGTATGCCATCTGTTTCGCTAGAAATGGTAGGGATGAGGCAAGTCACCCAGCAAAGGACCAATGATTGACATGTTAAAGCTGGCATACACGTGGACGTGCTTCCCGTCATCGCTGAAGCCTTGCTACGAACCATATTATGTACTTGTATCCATTCCATACATTATGTTAGATGATTGGCAACATCAAACAAAACACGTAGACGAGTGATAATTGCTCATTGACATTGTAGGCACGGAGATTCGCATATCGCTGCTATGCCGTTATTCTGCTACAAAGTTCTCACCAACCATGATTTCTCATGAGGAGTCCTACATTAGGTACGATGTAGTGAGGCATAGTGATAGGCTAAAAGTAACATAACTGAGATCGACTGTGGGAGTTATCAATCCATCCTCGAAACTTGCAAGGAGGAGTACTCATACGAGTAGGTAGGCAAATATCACCTGCTGTGACCCACGGTAGACCGTCAGTTGAAAGAACGGACACCGGGCGCCAGCGGCTTCCCCAAGTTGCGCTTACCTAGCGCTGTACTCGTACTACGAATTAACGTGCAGCATTTTAGGCCCGTATGCTCTTTTGACTACCTACTCGTAGGTACTCTTACGAGTAGGTACTTACATTTGTACATACAAGTACCTGGCAGGTCCACTAGGAGGTATGTACCTCGGTACTATATTGTAGTAGTAAGTACTCGTAGGTAGTTCCGAGGGCACCTAACCCTGCCTGGGAGAGCCGTTCCTTCCTTCCTTGCGTGCATCCTTGGGGCGGATGTGGCTTACATGACACCTCATAAGACTCAAAATGGCTTAGCACTAGTACACTAGCACGAAAGATGGACTTGGCTCAAAGAAGGCAGGTCCGGTCCACATCGCCAAGTCCTTCCCCGAAACGCTACGGAATACAAGCTCGCGCCTGTTTTATCACTGATGACAATTCCACGCGCGCCTCCTACACTCTAACCCACATCATCCTCAACCATTACCCGCCGCTTTCATCAACGCCATCTTCTATCTTCTCCTTCTATCTTCGCCACCTTTTCCTAACGATTTCCAGTGTTTACGACAATTCCCTGAACAATTTCCTTACACCCTAGACGTCCTCCACGATGCCTCCAGCACCGGGCCAGAAGGGGACGGGCAAGAAGGCGTCGGGCGGGAAAGCACAACGCAGTCGCAACACGACCCCCATGTCCAACGTCCCCACCACTGCGGCGACTAGCATCCCGTCCGTCGAGCAGTCCGATAGCAGACTTTATGACATTAAGTACGAGTTCCTACGCAACATCCAGTACGACGACATAATCGACCAAACCACCTCCAATGCCGTCATCCCCGATTCCAAGACCCTCGATGCCATCCTCTCGAAGCTCGAGAAGCTGCACGACCTGATCGAGAGGCGTGGTGGCTGGTGCGACAAAGCCATGCGCCTGATCGTCGCCGACAAGAAGGGATATCCCATGACTGAAATGCACCCGTCGGGTAAATCGGATTCACGAAAGGAAGGCGGCCCTTCACAGGAAGGAGAGAAGAAGCTCAACAAGAAGAAGAGAAAGGCCACTGACAGCCTGGCACCTGGCGAACCGAATACGGGTATGTAGCTGTTCTTCCATTCTATCTTATCTCTCGCGTATACAGACAAACAGCTGGGGCTGTTGTGTTTTTACGAAACATTCATCGCCGCTTCATATCTTCCCCAAGCAATCCACGGTTTCTGCGGGGAGCCATTCGGATTGCTATTAGTTTATCCCAAGCTCGCGCCGGCCTGTCCCGGTCAATACGCTCGTTTGGCGGGTCGATTACCAACTCATGGAATCCACTCACACTCAGTCATTGATCCATTGATTCGTCCATGCACCCATTTCACATACCTATCAGCCGATTGACCTAGTCACCCGTCAATTTTACCTCTCTTCCCTCCAGCTTGTTCGCTTGCTAGCTTCTGTCGTTTAAATCTTGCTCTTCCTCGTCACTCTACACAGCTCTAAATCCACGACCATTTTCACGAACATCAAGAGTATACTTACAATTCTCCGCAGAACGCTCTTCTCCCTTGCGCGATTCGAGCGGCAAACCTCGCAAGCTGGCTCGTGACAACGATTCGGCTAGTTCTTCGCTCTCTCCCGTTACTCGACCTACTTCTAGTGCCATGGAGACCGAGGATAAGATGAAGCTCGAGAAGAAAGAAGATGACGAGGATGATTCGTCCGAAGACGACTTCGTCCCTCCCGCTCGTGCGGTCCCACAATACCAAACATTTGGCGAAGATCCCTCTACGTTTCCCGATCCTACCGTCTACGACATTCGCGAGCCGACACCAGGCATGTCGGTTGAGGAATTGAAGCAGCTATTCTCTGTAGCTGTATTTCCAAGGACCGATCTTCGTGACCAGATCGCGGGTGATCCTCCCGACAAGGATTTCAGCAACGCCAAACCGACGAACCAGATCAGCTTCACGACCTTTTCGAGTTACGTCGAGCCCTATTTCCGCCCCTTTGCCGAAGAAGACCTCACGTTCTTGCGAGAACGCGGTGACCGTGTGTCGCCATTCATTCTTCCCGCACGCGGGAAGAAGCATTACACCGAGATTTGGGCAGAGGAGAACAATGCGATGGCTATTGATTCAAATAATCAAGGCCGGGACAAGCTCGCGCCTAATCAGCCTCGTGGTACAATCGATAACATGGATGATGATGTAGCCGAGACGGATAAGCTGTCGGTCGGGCCAGTCCTGTCGCGTCTTCTACAAGCCATGCGACCGGAAGCACGCACAACATTGGTGAGTGAAGATAAGCCAATGATCAACGGCCCCAACGTGGATGGCGACGTGAAGGACGAAGTCAACATGGATGCGAGTCAGAGTGTGCTAGGAGACGAGGGTAAAAGTCTGCCTCCTGCAGCATTCATGCCAGAGTCATCTAGCGAGGCATGGAAGAAAGCTACACATCCGAAGCTCGACTATCTTCAGGTCGACGAGCGCATCAAGCAAGAGCTTCGGCATATTGGATTTCTTTCACAGGACGGGTTCGACGGCGACTATGATGGACACTTTGATGACGAGGTGGCGGCACGACTTCGTCTCCTGCAAGATCGACTGCGGCAACAGATCCTGATCAACGGTGCTCGGAAGGCCAGGCTTACGGAGCTTGTTAAGGAACGAATGGCACATCAAGAGTACACGACGATTCTAGAAGATCTGGATACCCAAGTCCAGGGTGCGTATCTTAAGCGGACTCGCACCATGGGAAAGAACAAGAAGTCGAAACGACCTGGAGGTGCCGGCGGTGGTGGCCATCCTGCGGGCGGCGCCGGTGCTGGCATGGCTCGACCAGGCATCGGAGACGTGGCGAAGACGCTGATGGAACGCCGGCGCCGTTGGATCGACAGCATAGGACCTGTATTCGACGATGAGAAGCTTGGCAAGGTTCCTCGCGATTCCGACCCTGACAGCAGTATCTTCAGGCCCGATATCATGGCCGAATTCATGGATAAGGAGCACCAATCCTGGGATGAAGAAGTGGAAGAGGAATAAAGATCACGTTATGACGACTCTTAACGTGAGTTATCTCGGGTATGATTTGGCCAAGGGGACACAGGCGGCCGGCGTTGGGGCTTATTGATACCGAAAGTGGCGTTCGTGGAGTTGCCAGAGCAGACGAGGGCATAAGGAGGATTTCTGTTTTTCTTTTGAGGAAACGGTTTGGCTTACGGACTACTACTTGCTTTGTACGTTGCCATCCTTGTGTGTCAGATCCTTTTATTCTGTCCACGTATTGCATTTGTTTAGGAGATTTGTTGTGTACCTAGGTATGCAACACTGGTCGGCTGCCATGTTGTTAGCATTGCCTTTCCTGCTAGGTACAATAATCCAGAAATGCCCAGTTCCCAATGCTCAGGTCGAGAAGTTATCGTAGAAAATCGATTTCCAATTCGAGAATCAAATCAGTCTCCCGACTGCGCATTTGCCAAATCCTGTCCTGTCCTGTTCTGTCCATGTTCTGTTGGCTGCTGTCCCGGCAACCCCTTATCAATCCCCGGTGCTTAAAATAGTAATCAAGCCTCGGTGTTCAATTTGGTGGGGAGCCAATGTCTTGGAGTACCGACGGATTACGAGTACATGTATTCCATAGTAGGGAGTCCGTATTGGCTGGGACGAGGGCATTGATAAGGTTGCATGAGGCGCCCTTACCAACGTCACCGGCCGTCGCGGTCTGACTCCCAGGGCATTCATTTCCGTACCAAAACACTAAACACAGACCGAAGCTCTCCGGCTGAGACTCAGACTCAGACTCAGACTCACGGAATCACGGAATCACGGATATTCGGCTTCGCCGCTTCACGGCTTCAACGGTGACCCGTATGCCGCTCTCGTCGACGAGCTAGCTACCCAAACAGGTAAAGCCTTGATTAGTGATACAAATCCGTAGTGTAAGCGCAGAAGAGGAGGCGATTGGATCTCGCGACTCCAGACTCACAACTCACGATGCATCTCGTGCCGAAAGAGGTATGCTCCCCTGCTGTTCCACGTCGATCCGCCAAGCCATTACACACCCGGACTAACATAATGCAACCTTGCTGCGTTGCTGCTCGTGTAGCTTGACAAGCTTGTTATTTCCCAGCTGGGCTTTCTGGCCCAGCGACGTCTCGCGCGGGGGCTCAGGTTGAACCATACAGAGGCGACCGTGAGTCTCCCATTCACGTGCTTACTTGTGAGGACAAGGGAGTAGATCATCTGTATGGCCACGCATCTAGAGATCGCGTGCATCGACAGATCTACTACCGTACCGCACAAGCTATGAGACAGACTGGCAGGCAGACTAATACAACCCTGCCCGCATTCTAGGCCCTCATCACCAATAACCTCCAGGAGCTGATCCGCGATGGCCAGCACCTCGTGAAGGACCTCATGCACATCGGCAGCTCAATGCTGGGCCGTCGCCACGTGCTTCCCTCCGTCCTGAGCACCCTGCACGAGATCCAGGTCGAGGGTACCTTTCCGACCGGCACGTACCTGGTCACCGTGCACAACCCCATCGCCACGGAGGACGGGGACCTTGCCAAGGCCTTGTACGGCAGTTTTTTGCCGATCCCGTCTGCGGACCTGTTTCCCGCTTCCCAATACGACGCTGCGAGCGTCCCGGGCGCTGTTGTGGCTGTCAAAGACCGCATCACTATCAACGAGGGACGCAGGCGTGTCAAGATCGAGGTCACGAATGAGGGAGACCGACCTATCCAGGTCGGCAGCCACTACCACTTCGTCGAGACGAATCCTCAGCTTTCGTTCGATCGAAAGCTGGCATATGGCTGCCGTCTGAATATCCCGGCTGGCACGTCCGTGCGTTTTGAACCGGGCGTTCCCAAGCCTGTCACCCTCGTCGAAATCGGCGGAGACAGGGTGATCCGTGGTGGGAATAACCTCGCCTCTGGTAAGGTAGATCTCGATCGTGCCGACGACATCATCACGAAGCTGCAACAGGCGGGGTTCGCGCATGTGCCCCAGCCCACTGCTGGCTTGGCCACCACCGAACCGTTCACCCTGGCTCGTGAAGTCTACTGTACCATGTTCGGTCCGACGACAGGCGACCTTGTTCGTCTGGGTCTGACGAATCTTTGGATCCGCGTCGAGAAGGACCTTACGGTGTACGGCGATGAATGTAAGTTCGGCGGCGGTAAGACGCTACGAGAGGGTATGGGGCAGATGAGTGGTTGTGCTGACGCTGACTGCCTCGACCTCGTCGTTACGAACGCACTCATTGTGGATTACACGGGTATCTACAAGGCTGATATTGGCGTTAAGGAGGGCACCATTGTAGGTATTGGTAAGGCTGGTAACCCGGACGTTATGGATGGCGTTACGGAGGGCATGATAGTTGGCAGTTGCACCGATGTCATTGCCGGCGAAGGCAAGATCATCACGGCTGGCGGTATTGACACGCATGTTCACTTCATCTGCCCTCAGCAGGTGTATGAGTCCATCGCTTCCGGTGTCACGACTATGCTTGGCGGTGGCGTGGGGCCTAGGTGAGTTGCACATATGATTTCTGATATATTACTCTCATCTCAGGGGTTGCCCCTTACTTTAGGCTGACAAATTCTCCAGTGCCGGCACATCCGCCACCACATGCACCCCGGGCGCCCACTACACGCGCCAAATGCTACAAGCCTGTGACTCGCTCCCTGTTAACATTGGCATTACAGGCAAAGGCAACGACAGCGACCCCAAGGCCCTGCGCGAACAAGTCGCCGCAGGCCAATGCGGACTCAAACTCCATGAAGACTGGGGCTCGACGCCGGCGGCCATCGATGCCTGTCTCACCGTGTGCGACGAGATGGACGTACAATGTCTTATCCACACGGACACGCTCAATGAGTCCGGGTTCGTTGAGTCCACCACCGCAGCCTTCAAGGGCCGTACCATCCACACGTACCACACCGAGGGCGCTGGCGGAGGTCACGCGCCTGACATTATCTCTGTCGTCGAGCATCCGAATGTGCTCCCTAGTAGCACCAACCCGACCCGTCCATACACGAGAAACACCATCGAGGAGCACCTCGATATGCTGATGGTATGCCACCATCTCTCGCGCAATATCCGCGAGGACGTCGCCTTCGCCGAGTCGCGTATTCGCACCGAGACCATCGCTGCCGAGGACGTTCTCCACGACCTCGGCGCTATTAGCATGATGTCCAGCGACTCGCAGGCTATGGGTCGCTGTGGCGAAGTCGTCCTGCGTACCTGGAACACGGCGCATAAGAACAAGGTCCAACGCGGCTATCTGCCCGAGGACGAGGGCACTGGCGTGGATAACTTCCGCGTGAAGCGCTACGTCAGTAAGTACACCATCAACCCGGCGCGCGCACAGGGCATGGCACATGTGATCGGAAGTGTCGAGGTCGGTAAGTTGGCGGATCTTGTGCTCTGGGACCCTGCCTGGTTCGGCGCGAAGCCGAGCATGGTTGTTAAGAGTGGCTTGATCGCCTGGTCGCAAATGGTATGTATTTCTCTTCCCCTTCCCCCCTTTAAGCCCCTTTTCCCTTACCATCCCTTCCAAATCCGTATCCCATCACCTAACAACCATCAGGGCGACCCCAACGCCTCCATCCCCACCGTCCAACCCGTCCTCGCGCGCCCCATGTTCGCGCCCCTCGTCCCGCAAACCAGCATCCTCTTCGTCTCGCAAGCCAGCATCACGAACGGCGCGATCGCCAGCTACGGCCTACACAAGCGCATCGAGGCCGTGCGCGGCTGCCGCACCGTCAGCAAGAAGGACATGGCCTTCAACGACGCCATGCCGCGCATGCACGTCGATCCGGAGCGGTACACCGTCGAGGCCGACGGGGCGCTTTGCACGGCCGAGCCCGCGGATGTGTTGCCGCTTGCGCAGGATTACTTTGTCTATTAAGGAGCCCGTTAATATCGTGGGGGTATGTAGTTGGAAATGTTTCAGTTGGTAGTTTGAGTAGGGTAATTCTCAATACGTTGAATAGAACAGAAATATTGGAAACAATTCGAAGTCTCCCGATCTACTCTACTTCATGTTAGGGTCCTCGTATATCATGGTACTGCGTGCTACTCAGGTCAATTTATCCAATGATATATGTATCCAGGGGTAGTTGATACCAGGCACTATTCGACAGGATATCTTGAGGCAATTGAGCATCACTCACTACCTCTTAGATAAGTTGGAAACATCATGCATATCGCGACATCATATCAAAATAGTTACACATTTCCATTTACATACACCGTCAGGCTAGGCATATCGACAGAGCAGCTTTCATGGGCTTGAACGTCCTCATTTTTCAATGATTAGTACTACCTATGTAAGCCGAGGTGCACAGAGTACATGTCCATCCTGACCAGAACGCCTCACATCCTACAGACAAACAACCCTGGAAACCTCGCAATAAGTAGCCCTTACTCTACTAATCAGCTTCGCCGACCCACCCGAAGTTTTTCATAAGTCGTACATCTGCCACCCTAGAAAAGGAAGGGGGGAGGGGGGAAGAGGAAAAAAAACGGAACAAATGGGGCACCATGCCCCCTGGGATCAAAAAACAAGCCTCGCGTCTCTTTTTTCAATTATAAGCAGTCCTGGCAATGGAAAACAAACCGGATCATAACAAGGTTCCCTCAAAGTCGAAGCAAGAAAGATGGCATAGTGTCATCGTCTCGCTTATTTCTTCTTACGAGCCGACTTCTTGGGTTCCTCAAATTCGGCTGCTTTCGATTGGCGCTTGCGCTTGCGGTCGGGGCTAGCAGGGGTCGCGTTTTTAGCGGCGCTGCTATCGCCATCGTCAACGTCGCCAAGCGTGCTCTTGCGCTTACGAGTAGCCTTGCCCTTGGGAGTCTTGTTGCCGTCGTCTTGGGCAATGGTCGAGGTAGCCATCTGAAGCTGTTCGGCGATAGCCTCCTGGTCGTTGGGAGCCATAGCCTCATCGTTCACGACATCAGCTTGGGGGATACCATTGGCATCAGCATAGGCCAAGGCATCGCCATCTGACATGTTGCGAGCTTCCGGGTTACCGGCCTTGTAGGAGTGTACTCGAGCATTGTAGAGACGGAGATTGAACTGGTAAGCGTTGTTCCAGGCCTAAGTTATAGATGTCAGCTAGCCGAACACACCAAAATAGAAAAAGGCTCTGTGTAGAATGTGTGTCGAAATACTTACGACTTTCTCCTGGGGTGACATCGAAGTCCAGCGGCGTTGACCCTCTTCTTGGACGGCACCCTTGGGGGCATCGGCACCCAGGTCATTGGCAATGATGGGCCGGGCAGTCTGCATGTAGAGGAAGTAAGGAGTCAGGGGCCGCTTCGGGGCGTTAGGATCATGGGTGCGCTTCTTGCGCTCCTTCTTCTCCTCGCCATGAGGCAGCAGATCGCTCAATTGGCCACCAATTCCATCTAGCGAAGCAACCAGAGACTGCATAGACACTCCAGCCCCGTTGTCAAAGGGGGCAGGCTCGCCAATGAGAAGGTTGGTTTGGCGGACAAAGTCATCAGCAAAGTTCTTCATGAGAGCTGTGATAGTGTTGAACCTCTGGTGAACCTATATAGCGACCATGTTAGCATACTGCATGCCCAGACAACGAGATGCGTTTATGCATGAAAATGCAATGGCTGAGAGTATGCGTCGTTGAGACGAAGAATACCAGTGAGGAAGAATCCGAGTTGATGAGTAAGAGGACAGGTACGGTGAGCAACGACCCATCAGCTTCATCATCCGACTCAGAAGTCATGCCCACGTAGATTGAGTGAGTTGTTTCCATCACGAGCAACTCAGACGCTCCCAGCAGTGATTCACGACTGCTATACCAGATACAGCCGAGGCAGAACTGACAATACTGAACACATATACAACTGCTGCAGTCACATCGCAGATCCTTCACTGCTCAGGAGAATCCGAGTTGCAAGTGATGAGTGATACTCGCATTCTCAAGTTGACATGTCGTGATGGCTTGTAAGTGGTAGAGATAGTTGGCCGATTTGGGCCAGTAGAAAGGAGGGAGGGAGGATGTTTGTTTAGACAGACGGGGAGAATAGGGGAATTTCGGGAGAGCAGGTATGAATTAGGGGCGAATGGGCATGAAAAAGGGGGATAGAGGGCGGGAATAGTGGCAAGTGAAGGGTTCTTTGGTATTTAGTAGTGGACGACTTACACTGTCGCGAACTCTGATGAATTCCTCAATGCCGATGGTGCGCTGTTGGGGGGGCATGGCGCCCTGCATCGCCTGCATGGGCGGTTGCTGGGCGATGGCCTGGGGCAGCTGGTGCTGGGGGTTCATCTGGTGCTGAAGCTGCTGGAGAGGCTGCTGCTGGATGGGCATGGCGGGCATCGGGACCATGGCGGGCGCGGGAGCGACGGGGGCGGGCTGCTTGAGGCCGTCTACCTTCTTAGGGCGAGCCATTAAATAGGTGACTGGTGCGGGCGGCACGAGATTCAGCGGTGGTGTTTGTAGGTTGGCGGTAGCTAGGGCGCGCGCTGGTGGGCCACTATTATGGACGGGACCAGGCGGGAGAGACAGGGAGAATTGCTTGAGAGTTGCCCTGTACTGCTGCTGCTGCTGATGCTGCTGCTGATGCTGCGTCTGCTAATGCTAATGCTGCTGATGCTGTTGTTGTAGCCGGCAATGTACGTGCTACCAATTGACTTTTGTTGCGCGTGCGACGAATTCCACGGGTGAGATTGTGGCGTCTTATCAAATTCTGGTGCTGGGCCGAAGACCGAGAGAGACCTGCGGAACTCTCTGATTGCGTCTGCTCTAGGCGGCGAGAGTGCTGAATCACCTGGCCGGGCGGCTTATGTATGTGTTTTATTAGTGAGTACGTGGCCTGGACGGCGAGTGTAGGCGCGCAGCGTAGAGGGGAAAAGGGAGATGGGGGGAACAGAAGAACTAATAGAGTTTACGGGGGGAGAGCGCTGAAGCGGGAGGGGCACCCTCTAAATACGGTGGCTGCCTGGGCGGGCTGGGCTGGCTGATTTTGCAAGATCACCCACTAGGTCGCTACTGCGGTGGATGCGTGCTGGCGAGAGAGCCCCAGGTATATACCTAGCGCTGCAGGAGCGAGCGGGCTTGCCCTGTGCATTTCCCTTGCGGGCTTAGTCTAGTGCAATTGATTGCACTAGTACCCCGATACAGCCAGATAAATATAGTGCCAGCCGGCTCCATTGACACGGTACCACAGAAGACAGAGGGCGAACAGTGTCCCCTGCCTGCCCTACCGCGACCATACTGTAGGTAGGTACCTGCTGCGGGCACATTTCTGACGTACACGTGTACCTGGCCAGACATTGGTGGCAGGTACCATTCGTGGCATGCCATTCCTGTTTGCGCAGCGCATCCAACTGCCACCTCTGCAAATTACTACACCCAGCCTGTCTTTCGAGATGCACCTACCGACCAGATTCCTCCCAGATAGTAGATAAGTGCTTTCTCGCTCACAGTTTTCACAATACTACTATTATCTTTTGTTTTAACGTATAGAATCCCGTGGTTATGCCAAATGCCCTGATTATGGCCGCCGATCGCCGTCAAACTGGGTCTGTTTGTTACCTGTGGCGGCTGTACTCCTGGGCAATGTAGGTACATGTTCCGGCAGGTATTTCGGGACTTGTGGCAGGAAAGGGTCGCACGCAGTAGAAAGAGGGGCCGGAGAGGAGCTTTCGGGGCATGGAGCGATGGGGACATGGGGGACATGGACGCCCGCACAAGTGAGAAAAAAATCTCAATCAGTGATTTTGCACCACCCATGCAACCAAGCTACGACGAGGTACCTACGGATGACGCTACCTGCGTAGTCCATCAGAAGTCGTCGGCACTTGTCCGTCCCTCTGTCTTATTAGTGGTCAGCAACTCCATACTTGTCTTCCGTTTGTGACTGAATGCATTCAATCGGTTCGAATCTTTGTCATGCTGCGAAACTCACCTCGAACGGAACAGCGAAGTATTCCATTGAACAAAGCGCATGATCCTTTATGTACTGAGTCCGATCGATTCCCTGTATTCGTTATCTTCAAATCCTGTGTCATATTGCATCGTAACCTCCGAAAGTACGGATTATCGACCTCACCTATTTACGGATTACAGGTAGAGGCTACCGATGTTTGTGTGGCAGTAATCCGTAATCCGTACTCGTACCTACTGCGTGAGGTAATCCGGCCCTTGGGTAACTGCCAAACACCCACCCAACCTCTGCTCGGTTTTGCTCTGTTTTGCTAATCTTAGGTGCGATACATGCCACCTTTTCGCCTGCAGCAGAAACTAGTGTAGCAGTGTCGCTAGGGTTGCACCTAGCCAGAGCCATCGGCCAGTTGATTGGCCCACGCTGAGGGGAAGCAGCTCCTAATTATTAACAGTGCGTTTTAGATGAACTGGTCCCAGAACTTCCCCCGAGAAAATGATTCAGCCCAGTTTGCTTTACACTATTTTACTACCTGCCTACCAGTACTGACCTAGGTTGTACCTACTCGTACATAACTGGCACCGCCGCAGGACGAGTGTGTGGCGGCAATCGCCGGGGCAGGCTTTTCCAGGCGTCTGTCGCCTCAGACTTGAGGGTCAAACCCACCCCCACCGTTTGATCCCAACGCCGGTTTTCAGTGGTCTTCCTGTTCTAGACACCTGGACCATCCTGGGCCATCCCGCCTGTCTGCCTCAGTTTTCCCTTGCACCGCAACGATCTTCAGTGCTCTTTCATTCCGTACCTGCGGATTGCCTGTTCCTAGGGACCATTTGCTTTTCTGTACGGGAATACTACCACGCGCAGCATGATTTCTCATCCGGCAGTCATGATTACTACCGCTACCTACATCCCACTTCGTAGGTCAGGTAGGTACGGGAATGCAAGGGCTCTTCGGAATACTTACACCCATTTGATTGATGCCTTGAGATACTACCTACTACAGGCTCGTTGACCTAATAAGACGGGAGCAATGTCACTACACATGATTGCGACTGCCAGCTCGTGCTTCTTGGTGAACATGGTAGGATATCGGTAGCAGAGGTACTACCTACCACTCATGCCGGGCCCAGATCAGAGTCCATACCTAACGATTCCACATGTCTTTTCACACTGACGAGCGACCTGAGATGAACCCGCAAGAGCTCAACTCGTCTTCGGGTATTTGATACCTTCTTGAGTGGCATTCCTTTCTCTGATGTGTTTCTGCGGTAGGTACTCGATTTGCAGTTCTGAACACATGTGTGCTTATGATGTCTGGTGTATTCTCGATAATACGTCTTCGGTCCGTTGAGATAGGTAGTCTTGTTCCATACGGAATACTGCCTCCAGCAACGAGCCAGTGCCTTCAGCAGATCGCCATGGAGTTATCGTCACAAGCTCGTTCATTTCTGTTCACCAATGTCGGTAAGCTAGCACATGCCTCGTACTTATTCTACGAGTAGTGTACGGATGGATTACGGTCAGGTGGGCTGTTCCTACAGTAGCTGTTCCTAGCAAGTGGCCTGCCTACGGAGTATTACTACCTCTCAGATAGGTTTACCGTGACGTTCTTCTATGGGATGCCAACTTGGGGCACACCGCTTTGAGCCTGAGCCTAAACCTGGGCCTGAGTCCGCGGCGAGCCTGTCAGAGCTGTCGGGTGTCCCGCTTCCACATAAGTTCGGTCGTTTATATAAGGTTATTTTCAACCATATAAAACAGACGGTAATGTTCCGTATGCTACTCCCTCGTAGTAGGAGGGAGGTAGCAGTACCTACTGCTGGTGTCCCTGGTGTGCCTGCTGTTGTTATGATGACTTCTATTCCGTACAATACGAAGCATCGGGAGGGCATACCTATTGCTTGGAAGTACGGAATACCTAGCGGGCATCGACTATTATCTGGCAAAGGAAACAGAACACCTACCGATATATCAGCTACCTACGGATTAGCCCCTCGAATTAGGCCAGCACCAGGATGATGAAGCGAACTAATCCGTAGATGAGGCTTTCATAGTCCAGGTCCGCATCAGGACTCAATTCCATTGATTCTGTTCTGGGGGGTTTGCTACCTCCGGACGTATTGGAACTACCTACTCGTAATTCAAAGCGGAACGCTTGCATTCGGGTGGTCTAAGCGCTGCGGACATGGATCGATCGGTCCGGATAAGTAGGTACACGGGATACGGAGCAGATATGACAACCGCCGGGACCGGACAATTCGTTGCCTCACGGGGTCCGTAGAACTTCAATGATACTATTCCGTACTCAAGGCATAGCAACTCCGGTTGATTTCAGAACCACTTAGCTGACGACTCTTAGCTGAATTGAGCGGTTCAGACAGCCACGGATTAAATAGGCAGGTAATTCCGTACGGATTGCCTACATTGATTGATCATCTGCCTTTGCATGAGGGCATAACCGCTTCCGCTGCTCAGCCACCTGTGAGTCGTGACGGATCTGACATGTGAGAACAGGAGCCGAGCTTGAGCGAGCTTGCGCAAAAGCGGCGTTTAGGACGAGACACACGCTATGCCCAATGCGTTCGCAGCACAGAAATTGGGTAGGAAATCCGTAAAACACAGACGGCACTAGTACGGTAGCACTGAGACGGTAGGGAATCCGTAAGCTCAGCTCAGTTTTCGAGAATGAGAATCGTCAATCACCTGTTGGAGTTTCAGCGGAGCCGAGTTTATCCGCGCAAGTTTACCTGCCACCTTTACCGTACCAATTAGCGCACTTAGCGCATTCCGTAGGCGGTGCACAGCTGTAACGTCGTCAGGTCATTGGCGCTAGCCCCTCATCCAGCGGTTCCAGTCCCGCATCATCCTGTCCTGTCCTGTCCCTCCTGCCCTCATGTCCCATCGCGTCCTGTCTCGGTCCTCTGTGCGTCCGGCTAGTGTATGTCATCATGTATCCTTACGGTCCCTCCTGGCGGTCCCTCCCTACTACGAGTACGGGTATGTATCTGTAGATATTCCGCACATCGCGTTCGTACCAAGATTAGCTGTAGATGGTATTAGATCCGTCATCTGTATTTCGAGTCAGACTCCAAGAGAAGCGTACCAGTCAGATCGATTATTCATTCACTCGTGCGTTCACCTGTCCCTCCGCTTATCGTACACTTACAAGTGACGGCATCGTCGATGTCGATGCCAATGCCTCAGCTCTCGTCCCACGCTCATCCTCCCCATCACGACCCACATCACGGGCGTTCCATAGGATGAAATCCGTCTCATTCTGTGCGGAATGCCATCGCCTGCCTATCATGCCCTATTATTATGGGCACAGCGTAGTGTAACAAACTAACACCAGCGATCTACGGGATACCTGCCCTTCTGCGACCAGAAGCCGTCCGGGAATGTACTCGTACTTCGTACTTCCGTCGACAAAGCCCCAAGTGCTTGGCACAAGTTGCCAGGTCCCTTGGTCTGGTTGGCCAATCTCGGGCTCGTCTCGGGCAGCCCCTCCAGAGCTGCTACCACAGCCAGACCAGCGGTAAAGCGAGCAATTATCGTCGCATCTGTCACAGACCCTCTCTGCAGACCCAGAGCGGACCCTCTTCAGACCCTCTCTCACGCGCTCACGCCTTGTCCGCTCTACATAATCCCTGCCCACCTCTCCACCACCACCTGCGCTGCATCTCACCGCACCGCATCGCATCGCACCAACCACACCGTTCCGGACCACAATATACTTGGGCACATACCCGGGTATATTTACCTGCTGTCCTCGACGCGTCGACTTGATTTGTTTCCCCGGTTCAGTCACCAGATTCGCAGCACCATTCTGTAGTCCGCTCCTGTGAACCAACACCAAGACCATGTTCTCTTCGAGGCTTTACCCCGGCATCTTGGGGTTGGCCATCCTCCTCATCTTCGCCCGCCCAGCTCTTGCTTTCGGTGCTGGTAACATTGCCAGTGTCTCCAAGGTCGAAGGCCAATACTGTTCGTGATACCTTTTCGCCTTTGATGCCCATTGGCATACACACTATCTGCCTACGCGTCCATCTCCCATCTCTCTCACAGAAATTACACCCGCTGACGCTTATCCTCGCGACAGGGCGCCATGGCGATATCGAAGATACCCTCCTTTCTCTCCTGATGGCTCGTGCTGTCGGCGGCAAGAAGTTCAGCAAGCTCATGGTTTCACGTGTCTACTTCGGCAACTGGCTGCGCGACTACTCGCAGGCGATTGACGTGGCAACCGTCAAGAACGTCTCTGCAGAGGCCATTCGTCTCCTGCTCTGCGTTCTGGGTTTCATGAGCTTCGGCTTTGGCTCCAAGGAGTTCGAGGTCACTGCTGACCGTCTGGGCTGCTACCGTCCTGAGGACCACATCGACAACCCCAAGAACTATGCAGACAACCAGGATGCCAGTCAGTACTACTACAAGCTGCGCGGTCCTGTCAACGAGCGCGTCGAGCTGGCCATCGATGAGGAGACTGGTATGAAGAACTACATCGCCAACGAGAACGTCGATATCATGACCTCTGCTCTTCACGTCCGCAAGCTCTTTGGCGAATGCATCCGGCTCGCTCGAGACTACCAACGCAACCAGAACAAGGCCGACCTGTTCGAGGCCCTGCGACTGATGGGAACTGGTCTTCACTGTCTCGAAGGTAAGCTGAACCCAACAAAGTCTAGATAACGGTTGGAGTTGCCATTAACACATTTTTTCCTTGTATCTAGATTTCCTTGCCCACAGTAACTATACCGAACTGGCCCTGATTGAGATGGGCGAGAACGACGTTTTTCCCCACGTCGGCCGCCGTACCCAGCTTCGAATCCCTGGTGTTCGTCGCGAGGTTTGGCCTCTGACTACGGGAACTTTTGGTGGTGTCGATTTCCTCCACTCTGTTACTGGCGAAGGTAAGAATAATTCAATGATACGCAACTCATAAGATTGTCTCTGACCCAAGTATTTTATTAGTTTCGGACAAATTGACCCAGAATGAGATTCAGCAGCTTGAGGGCACCCTGCAGCAGCACTCGCACGATGATACTAGTCTCCTAGCCGATCTTCTCGACAAGCTCCCTTCCGGTATCTTTGGTGGTGACGATGAGAAGCAGAAGATGAACGAGATTCAGTCCAACGCTCAGGCCGCACAGATGAGCAACACGTCGATTTCTCCTCGTGAACCCGAGGAGTTCACTCGCTACATTCAACAGGTTTACGCCCAGATCATGCCTGCCATTGAGCTTCATGACTCCATCATGAAATCCATTACCAAGACGATTGAGCGCATTCCCATCTTGCCCCAGATCATCGAGCAGATCGAAGACCAGCTGTCCATGTGGGTCTTCACCATCATGGCGCCTTTCGTCGTACCTATCATCGACCAAGTCAAGAACGAGCTTGGCACCGGTTCGCAGGAAATTATTGCGAGCAGTGAGAACGAGCAGCACGTTGTGTTCAACGATGACGAATGCTCCGACCCCACTCACTCCATGCTTGCCAAGGACCACTTCTCAAACGTACTGATTGCTTTCCTCTCTTCTCTGTGTAATAAGTATGGAATATCGTGCTGACTCTACTTAGATTCTCAACGAAGTCGCCGGTAAGACTGCGAGCAAGGTCGTGAGCTGGGTTGTGCCTCAGTTGATGGACGCCTGGGATGACGAGAACGCTGATGTCGATCGTCTTTTGAACCGCATTATCAGTGGTGTCCTGCATCACCCTGCCCAGCGTCACATGGGCGAGGATGGCGCCGAGGAATGCCGAGATATCATGTTCAAGACCGTCGAGGAGTGGTGGAACAACATGGGCGGCGACGCTCAAGATGAGTATCGGCAGAAGCTCTCGCGCGACGGTGTTCTGCAGGGTGAAAACCACAAAGACGACGTGCACGACTCTGGCCACGGTTGCGGAGGACCCCTCAGCATGCACAAGAACTACGGCGGATCTAAATCCGTGGAGGACCGCATTGCCGGTGCCGCGGCCAGTGCCATCTTGGGCAGCGTCACGGGTAGCATCTCCAACATGATCGAGGCCCAGACAGGTGGTCAGATTCGGCTCCCCACCACCTCTGGCGGCGATTCAAACGTCACCCCCAATCTTCTCGCCCAGATCGGTGGCTCGTTGATCGATCAGTCCTTTGGAGGCGAGAACAACTCGTCGTCGTATGAGCGCAGGCAACGACGTGACGACAATGAGTACACCGAGGATCGGACGGACTACGGTCGCTCTGAAGACCGCTACGAAGGCGAGTCTCGCTACGAGGGCGAATCTCGCTACTCTGGTGGCGAACGCACAGAGTACAACCGCTACGAGCGAGATGATGGCAACAGAGAGTACGGCTACGAGGACAATCGAGATGACCGACCCAACCTGAGTGACAACTATGGCGAGCGTAGAGAGTACAGCCGCTACGAGCAACAGGACAGCGGCCGAGACTACAGCTACCAGGAGGAAAGAGAGACGCGTACTAGCTATGGCGGCGGCTACGAGGAGCGCGACGAGAGCCGAGAGGAGCGTCGTTACCGCAAATCTGACTCTGATGAGTCCAGCGACGAGAGCCGACAACGCAGCCACCATCACCACCACGGATCCCGTGACGAGAGCTCCGAATATGAGCGTTCGAGTTACGAACGCACTGAGAGCTACGGTGAAGAGCGAGAGGACTACGGACGCTCTGGCGGCTACGGCCGTGAAGAAAGACAAGAGTATGGTTACAGCCGCACCAGTTATCGCCGCGAAGAGACGCGGGAGGATGACGAGTACGACGTCGAAGAAAGCCAGGATTACAGATCGAGCTACACACGTTCAGGTGGTTACGGCGAAGACTACGATCGCTCAGATGAGTATCGTCGTTGGTAGTTCGAAGTATGACGAAGGCCATTCATGACATTATTATCAACTCCCGCTGATGAAGCAACTACCCATTCGGGTACCACGCGCGAGGGAGCTAGGGAGTTGGTAGGTATTCCCCATTTTCTGAAACTCGTCAATTCTGCTTTTAGATAGCTGAGAGTCTGCAATACCCACGTGCGAATTAAAAGGATTACCCCCCATGTGTTGCTTTAGCTGGTCTCTTGATGTTTAGCCAAGTCTGTGTTGATCGATTTGAGACAAGAGAGGCTCGGTGACTCAACTAGGAGTCGACTAAAAGCACTGTCGGTAGAGAGTACTATCGCTTCACGTATCTTTGATCAATGAACCCGTGCTGTTCTTGAGGTATCATGCTTATTTGAGAGATGAATTGCAGGAGCTGCTGTATGAAGTAAATTGATATGATATCCCGCGCCATCCTAATGGCAATACACGAACCCATGCCAACGGATGCGATTCATCAGCCAACTTTCTCTGTTATTCCACCAGAATCTAGAGGCGGAAGTAAGAAAAAAAAGGGATCCCTTATCCAGCACTCATCCCTCCCTATACAGCACCAAGAGTGGGCCGCTGTGGCGCAACCTGCCTTGCCTACCGCGCCGTGCCTGCCCGCCCGCCAACATGTCCCTAGGTGGCCACAGGTTGACAGATAGTAAAAATTTCTGATTTCTCTGAAACTCACACCTCACCGTGTGCACCACAACGCCCTCGACAACTTGACAGCCGCGCAACGTCAGACCACAATTCCGCTCGAAATCGCCCTCAATTTATGCAACATGGAATCGCTATATGGTCAATCGTTTGTAAGCTATGAAGCTAGCAAGGAAGCCATCGATAACATCGCTAAACAGCTTGGAGTTTGTGTGGTGGTTCATTCTAAACGGCCGAATGCTCAAAGCCCGACGTGTATTGTACTGCGATGCTCGAAAGGCCGCAAATTCGTCGCCCATACAAGTCAAGCGCACACAAAAAAGCAGCGTGAAGGAAGCACCCAAATGACGAACTGTCCCTACCGTTTGAATGTCAAACATACCAGCCGTCACACATGGGTGGTCGAACCCGTCTCAAGCAAAAGTGCGCAGACACACAATCATGAGCTCCTCGAGGCGAGCGCGTTTCCCCATTATCGCACCAGAGCCCTACAAGCCCAGAAACAAGACATAATCTCGTGGTGGAATACAGGCACCCGTCCGATCCAAATCCTTGCCCGTCTCCGAGGCAGCGGTGATAGTGATCTCAGATTGGTGACTGAGAACGATGTCAACAACCTGATTGTCCGACATCGGCGAGAGGAGCTTCAGGGGCGTCTACCGATAGAATGGCTGTATCAACAGTTGAAAAGCAACGATTTCTACTTCCGCGATCACCGTGATGGTACAGGACGTATTGAACGTCTGTTTATCGCACCAATGTCGGGCATAGAACTCCTGCGCCAGTATCCCGACGTGGTTCTATGCGACAGCACGTATAAAACCAACAGATTCAATATGCCAGTGTTCAATATCTGCGGCGTTACAGCTACCAAGAAGACATTCCAAATTGCTGCGGTATTTCTGGACCGTGAAGCCGAACCACAGTTTAGTTGGGCGATCACGGTATTCTACAAAATGATTCTAGATCATCGGGTGTCGCTTCCCCAAGCGTCATTGTCACCGACAGAGACCTCAGCACTGTTAAATGCATTCTCGAACCACATCGTATTCAAGCATATACCTCATATTCTATGTCGCTTTGCGACATTAATATGAATGTACTTTCATAAGACGAAGCAGTTTTTCCCAAAAGCTGTATACGACCGAGAAACACGCAAAGTCCGCAGACATACCAAGTTTACGGAGTTTCTGAAGGCTTGGAACACTCTGATAAACAGTGTTACTGTACCGGAGTTCGAAAATCGTTTACTTCAATTTCAAAGAACGAGGAATTCATCCTGATGGAGCTGTTGCGATATGCGATGAAAGTACGTGGATAACACCATGGAAACACAGATTTGTACTGTGCTATGTCAACCAACATCGGCATTTTGGCTATACTACTACATCGGTGGTTGAGTCACTTCATTCAGTGATGAAAAAGTGGTTGCAGACAAGTACGGGTGATCTAACCACCGTATTTCAGCGATTATGTACCTTTTTGCAGAGCCAAGTTGCATCAATTGGTGTTTCGGTACTTGCAGGTAAAAATCGCACGTTATCTGTCACCATGCAGCTACTTTACCTTCTTATTCGCGACCACATTTCTCCCGTTGCACTGAGGCTACTGTCTCGTGAACAAGCAAAGCTGGACAATCCACCCCGCCGACCTAATGATTCTTGTCATCCATGTAAGATATACGTGACACACTGGTCTACCATGTAAACATATGCTATGGGCCAGCGCTGGCGGCAAAGCGAACCCGTACCGCTGACAGATATTGACAAACACTGGTTTTGGAACCGTGACACAGTTCCGCAAACATCGCTGCCATCGATACCCAACGAGCCCCAGATTGTAAAGGCAAAAGGCCGGCCACGAGGTGCAATTGCCTCCGATAAGACGACATCCAGAAAGACAACACGGGATCCTAGTCTTTTCGAGCACGTTATATCGCAAGAAACGGGCGAAGCAAATGCGTCACGACGAGCAAATGGCATCTCGGGCATCGGAGGTGAGACGCAAACATCGTCAGTTACATCTTCATCTCGTACAATGACAAGTACAATATCTTTCGACATCGGGCACGATACGTATCAGCCCAGGCACTCAGATGCAGCGGGCGTCGCAACGAGTGTTCCAGATCTTGAAGATACCGAAGAAGCGCTTGTTGACAACGCCAACGAATCGTCAACATTGCCGGCATACCGTGGAGATAGTATGGTCGTAGAGCCCTGAATTGTATACGTCGGCAGCTCAATTCACTGAAGAATCGTACGTCGGTGATTTTAACGCCGAGGTGGAATTCGAAGGACATATAGATCGGCAGGCTGTTGAGATTGACGAAGTTTGGGTCGAGGAAATGCCTATATAGATGCGCGACAGCAGAATGCTATCGATTGACAGGCAATCCCTATGTAACCACGCGTCGTTTAGCATGTACAGCAGATCACCTAGTTCACCATGTTATATACTCAATTGACCTGAAATAACATCCGATTTTCTGCGTAATATGCGTATTCTGTACCTACACCTAGGGACATGTTGGCGGGCAAGCAGGCACGGCGCGGTAGGCAAGGGCAGGTTGCGCCATAGCGGCCCATTCTTGGTGCTGTATAGGGAGGGATGAGTGCTGGATAAGGGATCCCAAAAAAAATAAACAATAATACCTAAGTAGTACTCGCCAGGACCTAAAATCGGCCAAAGCTAATAGGTACAACCTATTAGCCAGGGCCGCCTATTCGGATCGCGACATCTATTCGTGCCGAAAGAACGATACTTAAGTTTACTAACGTTGCACATTATAATAGAAGTACTTACGTTATTTAAGATATGACTTTTTAGCAGAATACACAACAACGAATATCTGTAATTATGTAGTTACGAGAAAACATACGAATCACTCGTATTTACGACGATACCTAAGATTCCGTATAAACAAATGAGCTCAACTAACTTCGTCGCTCAATTTCTCGTCCTAATTAATACGTATACATCTCAATACTATCTCTCCGTTACACTTCTCGCTTTTACCGCTCCAATCGTTTCTCATTAATCGCGTCTCCGACACCGCCGCCGCTTCTCGTCACTCATCTTTCCACCGCACCCACCCGTACGTACCACTCGCCGCACTCGCCGCTCCCGATATTCCTCACCACTCATCACATCAACGCGACTGTCGCTTTCCATCACATATCTCTTCGCCGCTATCTTCGATCCTTCTAACCTATCCCTCTGTCGCACTCATGCGACTCACCGCACTCGTCGATCCCGATACTTCATCACCGATCCAACTAAAACGACCGTCGCTTCTCACGACTACCGCTTATTCCTTCGCCACTACCACCGCTTCCTACCACATATCTCTCCGTCGCACTCGTTCTCGATATCGTCACCACCTATTCTCCTCAACGTCATCATCATCGCTAATATCACTCTCGACGCTTTCATCGATTCCATCGCTTGCGTCATCACTACATTCTTCTCCACTTTCGCCGCAATCGTCGCCTTCTTCTTGTTCATCGTTTCCGTCGCTTCCGCCGCTTTCTGCGATTCTGCCACTCTCATCGTCTTCGTTCCTCTCGCTGTCGTCCTCCTCTCCACCGTTCTCATTCCTTGATATCTGCTGTTGTGTCAGAGCTTCAACGACGATCGTAGCATTGAATGTACCATCTTTGTACGATTCAATGACCGCATCTAGAATTGGGGGCTCGTAAGTCCATGGTGTCAATGGATACGGGCGTTCAATAGGAGGCTCAAAGAACATGCTGACGCGAATATCTTCAGCTCGTCGCTCTCCTCGCAACTCCTCGATTCTCTCTTGTTTATAACGGTAGTACAACTCCCTGCCTGTGCTGTCGTTCTTCTCGATATTTTCCTATCAGCCATTCAATGTCGGCGATTTGTGCTTCTTCAGCTCCAAAACGCTCCTTCAAAGCAACCCCTGACCGAATTCCCGATGCCTTTAGGCGACTTTTCTGAACTTTTATCAGATCGAGCTGTTCTTTTCGAAATTCACGTATCCACCGCTTCAAGCATGTCATTTCCGATACAACTCTGCGTTTGAACAATCTCTGTACTTTCCGAGCGTTTCGTCGCCACTCGATTGAACTCGTCGGCTGCGGCTCGCAATCGACTATCACCCACCGTGACAGGACCATACTTGGCCGCCAATCTGTTTTGACGTTTGTCTTGACGCAGTGTGTCCTCCAGATCGCGTTTTCTCTTGTGTCTTTCCTCATTCACCTTTCGTGCCGCAAATAGTGACATAGCTTGCAATGCCTTGTCACGTTTGCGCAAAACGTGCAGTAATGTAGGGCTGAGTGGTGTTGCACTTTCAATTGCGACCTTCAGCCTATTTTCGACGAACTCAGTGTACTCGTTCTATGTGTCGTATGTTTAGCTTTCGGCGTGATAGCTGTCGCCCAACTCGCTCCCTTCAAATGGGCCCGGATCTGGAGAGGGAGTCCGATGCGGGTTATGAATATATCCAGGCCGTTCTTTCAATGTGTCAACATTCATTGCCGACGACAGAGGGTCAGGTAGGCTCGTGAGCACTACATCGGCGTTGATAGGCCATAAACCAGACTTCTCCCACGCCGATCGTATGTTATGAGGTGTCATAAAGACTCTCACGTATAGTGAATATGCCGTCAAGAAAATCTACCTTTGTGTAGTTTGTCGATCTGAAATTCAGATGACTGAGTATTTTCTTTTGGTGATAGTGCTCGCATACGTTGAAAATACCCACGTCCAAAGGTTGTACATAACCTGTCATGTGTGGTGGGAGTAGAAAGAGGATGACATTGTGTGAGAGACATCTTTGGTGGAATTCAATAGTGCAGTGACTTCCATGATTGTCTAAAATCAACAATCTCTTGTCATGTATATTGGAAGGGCGAGAATTCACCTCCCAATGGTCAAACCATGACATTGCCAACCTGGTCATCAATATATCCATTGGGACTCAGTAGCCAGTATAGAACCATCTTCAAGATCGTTGTCTAGATGTTTATTTTTAATGTGTTTCCCTGGCAACACAATAAAGGGTGGGATCTTTCCACCAATAACAGAAATGGCTTCCACAACTGTAACAAGAGTTCTGATTTCTGGATCGTTATGGTATATCGTAGGTATATCCACATAGGTCCATACATGGTGGCCGTGGGTATGAGACCCAACACGGTACCCAGACTCGTCACCATTCCAAATATTATTTGGATGTATCTCTTCGGTCTGAACCACGTCTTTGAAAAGCTTAAACATGCTCTTGTAGTGTGTCACTGGGTTACAGCAGCCTTCCGAACAGTTGACTTGGATTTTGTTCGTAGGGAGTGGAAAAGTGTCGTGTGCCGTCGCATATAACGTTGAGCCCACCGTTTAGTCGATCTTTCTGAGGAACCGCTCGTTCGAAGAAGCCAGTTCGCTGCTATACACAATCGATTCGTTGTCACCGATATTCCTACTCTTCATTAGTCGCCGACATGATATAAGATCGCCGTGGTGGTGTTCGTACCCACTGAGACCTGGAGATTAATCCATGCGTGCAACGCAAGCTCCTCTTGGCCCGATAACTTAGAATAACCACTGGCATTCTTAGTACGAGGCTGGTGGCCACCCAGACGACTTATAAAACGACGATATGGTATGGCGTAGTAGTCGGCGACCTTTGCGTAGCTTTTGAAGTCCTTAGGTGCCGACGTATAGTGCTCTACAGCTATTCCGACTCGCTGTTCTAGTGGTAGAATCAGAATCTCCGTCGCACAGCGATTCTGGGGTAAAGCACGTGTCGAGCTCATCGTTCTGGGTACGGGGAAAGCTTGTGGTGTTAATTGAGTTCTCGTTTGATATACAGTTGCGCGGGATATGAGTGGGTAGGCACAGAATTATTGTAAGTTACTATCAACATAATGTCGCGTAACGAGACGCGACTAGTGTAGATACCCGACATACTGTAGTGCAATTATTACATGCATCAATCGGCGACATGAATTAAAGCATAGGTACCCCCAAGCCTTAAGAAACTGTTAAGAATTCAATGTATACGAATTTTCGGCACGAATAGATGTCGCAGTCCGAATAGGCGGCCCTGGCTAATAGGTGCGCGCACCGTAAATTAGCCAAAAGGCCGATTTTAGGTCCTGGCGAGTAGTCCGTGAACACATAAATCGTATCATGACATGAAGAATCGACTGAGCAAAGATTTACCACTGATTAAATAAAATGGAAAAAAAGGAAGCAAAAGAAATGCTTCGTTTCAAGGTCTCCCTGGGAATCGAACCCAGATTAGCGGAATCAGAATCCGCTGTGATAACCATTACACTAGGAAACCTGACAGGTGATTGACGTGCATGGCGCTAGAAATGATTTATAAGCGAGGGCCTAGTTAGGGCTTCGACAGTACCGCATTGCCATTATTAAAAATGACTGAACCACAAATCATCCATCATATTCACACTTTGGCATTTTCTACCAGGAATTGAATCGCAATTGTAGCAGTTGCTCGAGATGAGGCATGTTGACTCAACCGCGGGCAGACCGTTCATATTCACGAACGACTGCCCCAAAGTAGCGTTGGACTGACGGCTTACCATGTCCCCGCTAAGAATTTCCGACTCGACGGAAAAGTGTTCCGAAATTACCCTCCCTACTCGATATTACACCTTACGAGAGGTCATACATCTTACCTGTCTACTGCAAGGTGAACGTCGCATCAGAATGTGTCTCTGACACTCCATCCTGATAAGTAGTGAGCAGACCAGGTAAGGTGGTCTCTACCTATCACCAGATCGTTCCGAAGCCAGCATGGCTTTCATATACGACCTTCTTAACAACGACCAGATCGGTCTGCGCTCCAACATTTACAATGTCGCTCTTATACTCGTCGCACTCGCCGTGATCAGGCAGTTCATCACCATCATCTATAATCTCTACTTCCACCCTCTCAGCAAGATTCCCGGACCGAAATCATGGATCGCCTTTCCGATCCTGAGGAGATGGCTCATGGTGCGCGGTACGTCCGAGTTCACCGTCCGAGAGATGCATGCGAAGTACGGCGAGATCATGCGCGTGGGGCCTAACGAGGTCTACTTTCTGAATCCGCAGGCCTGGAAGGACATCTACGGCCATGGCCATGCCGAGTTTCCCAAGCATTACCCGGCGGGATTCAAGATGGACACGAGGAAGATCATCGCGTCGAATCCGCAGGACCACTTTCGACTGCGGCGCGCCATGTTGCCTGCGTTCTCTGACAAGGCGCTGTCGCAACAAGAGCCTCTCATCCGGACGTATGTGGATCTCCTGATCAAGCGGCTACGGGAGGTTGCCGATACCACGACTCACACCAACATGGTTCGTTGGTACAATCTCACCACCTTTGATCTCATCGCGGACCTGGCGTACGGCGAGTCTCTCCACGGTCTCGAGACGGGTCAATCCAACGTCTGGCTAGAAAACATCGAGAAGATCCTCGTAGTCGCGCCTATCTTCGTCATGATTGGCGCAGTCGGGTTCCTAGGCAAGCTGGTCCTGCTAGTATTGAAGCCGCTGCTAAGCAAAGCAGAAAGGAGTCATCTGGCCAACGTCGAGAAACTGGCTATCGGTCGTCTTACGGCGAGGAAACAGCCTGATCGCGGTGACTTCATGGACTATTTCTTGCGCTCAAGGGGACAGGCGCATCAGCTAAGCGATGACGAGATCGTTGTGAATTCAGACCTCATCATGGTTGCTGGCTCGGAGACGACTGCCACTTTACTGAGTGGACTTACGCATTGGTTGTTGAAGACGCCGCATGCGCTGCAGAGGGTTACTCAGGAGGTTCGCGATGCATTTACTTCTGAGGAAGAAATGTCGTTCGTGGAGATTCGCGCGAGATTGCCGTATATGTCGGCTTGTTTGGAAGAAGGCCTACGTATCTTCCCTCCGGTTCCGCTCGCCCTTTCACGGAGAGTCCCGGGTGAAACACCCATGGAGGTGTGCGGACTTATGATTCCTCCCAAGGTAAGCGACATCACGACCGTAGAATAGCTGGATGAAAAAATATAAAAATATCTGCAACCTCGCAAGAAAACTGACATCTCAACAGACATCAGTCGGTATCCATCACTTCTCAGCATACACCTCCGACATCAACTTCCACAAGGCCCAGGAGTTCTGTCCTGAGCGCTGGTTACCCGAGGCGACAACCAACCCAGCTTCGCCTTTCTATAACGATCGCCGGGATATTCATAGACCGTTCAACTTCGGACCGCGGGATTGCATTGGTCGCAACTTGGCGTATCACGAGATGCGTCTGATCATGGCCAAGATCCTGTTCCATTTCGATATGCGCTTGGATTCGAGCTGTGACGGTTGGCATGTGCAGCGAGTATATGGTCTTTGGGAGAAGCCGTCGCTGAAGGTCCATTTGACGAAGAGGTCTTAAGGTCTGTCATCTTGAACGCATTGGCTTAGTCTAGAGTAGAATGTTAACGACAACCTGTATTAAGACGTGATATTCGTCTGAGGACTACATATCGAGCCTCACCCTTGCTTCGTCGTTTATTTCACATGCAAAGGACCTGCCGTGCAACGGTCCCGTCAACCCCCCCCCCCTGGCGTATTTCTATCCGGGAGCTTCTCACCTTCCATTGCTAGTGCAATTGTATAGGAGGGAGGGGTAGCGTTGAATGGTTCTCACATGGCGAGATCTGAAGACGAGGAACCTCCGATCTCGCTCGTGTTGTATCTCAGTCTTCTTCTTATCAACTTGTTATGAGGCCGTAATACTCTACAACCCAAGATTCTAGACAATTCGCCTGTTTGAAGCAACATGCCCAAGGTTGTCGTAATCGGGTACATCCAATTGACCCCTTAACCATTGCACTCCCGATATCAACATCATGGCTAACTCCTAATCACCCGAGCACAGAGCCGGCGTCATCGGCCTGAGCTGTGCCCTACGCATCCAAGAAGCCGGTCACAGCGTCACCATCATCGCCAAAGACTTCCCCAGCGGCTTCGAGACCATCGATTCGGCCACGCAAATCGACTACACCTCGCCATGGGGCGGCGCACACAACCGCTTCATCCTCCCAGACCCGGGCGCATCGCCCGATTGCCAGGAAGCCCGTGAGCACGCCATGGCGCTGCTCACATGGACCCAGATGCGCGCCTTGCACGACGCCCATCCCGAGGCTGGTATCACCTTCTTGAAGGCTATTGATTACTTCGAGGCGCCTGGGCCGGCGCAGATTTCGCTTACGGAGGACAGGGCGCGCGATGTGTTCGGGATGAAGGGCTTCCGGTTCCATGCGCCGGATGAGTTGCCTGAGGGTGTCAAGATGGGGTATGAGTATGACACGTGGTGTGTTAATCCCATGGTTTACTGCGCGTTCCTTCTGCGGCGGTTTGCGTTTAGGGGTGGCAAGATTGGTAGGTGGCTTGTTTACTTGTTTTCCATCTCGCTTGTGTGGTTCGCTAGAGGAAGCAGTGTCGAGCCCAGCGCATGGCCAACGGTTTCGGCACAACTGATGCCATTACAGTGAAGAGATCGATCAGGGATCCTCTCGAGGTCTTCGAGATGAGAGACTTGGCCCCTTTTGACTTGCTCGTCAATGCCTCGGGTATCGGATTCGGTGATCCAGATATCTTCATCACGACAGGTAAGATCGCTTGCATATAAACACATCTCACGACAATCTCGCCAATGCAGAAGAATAAATAGGCCAGACGTGTCTTGTGGCTAATCCCTGCCCCGTGACCGTCACGAGATTGAACGCGGAGGGCATGCCGTCGTTCAACGTTCCGCGTAACTTCGAAGGCGGCACTGTCATTGGGGGGACCAAGATCCCGAATGACTGGAACATGAACCCGTCCCTCGAGCTCAGAGAGAAGCTGCTGAGCAATTTCGCCGCCATGTATCCTGATATACTGGGTCCTGACGGAAAATTTACGGTCATCAGAGACATTGTGGGCAGAAGGCCGACTCGCAAGGGAGGCATGCGATTGGAAAAGGAGATCACACAAAATAAATGCATCGTTCATGCTTACGGCTTGGGAGGAAGAGGCTACGAGCTGAGTTGGGGTGTTGCCGACAAGGTAGGAAAGCTGGTTACGGCGCATTTGACCCCTGCAGACTCGTTGCCTGATTCAAAGCAAGCGAAGCTCTGACAGGAGGCGCCTCGTATTCAATGAGTATATATATCCTATACACATGCGTGTCTATCTCCACCTTTGCCTACAGTCTTGAGCCACCCCTATACGCTTGATGATCCTCGAATGCCAGATGAAGATGGAGACGTGAAACCCCGATGATCATCTGCAACTCCCCTACCATGACAAGTTAACTCTCAGTGATTGCTTCGCCTAATCACATGAAATTGCGCGAGTTGGACTTCCATTTGGTTATCTTGAACTCCTCGTTTCAGCATCAGAACCCCATTTCAGCCGCCACGCACAACCATTATCCTAAGACCTCGTGTGATTGCCTCGATATGTCTACCCCGCCGATACCGTTTCGCTGAGAAGCAAAGCTACCCATAGTCCGCATGCTCCAAGACGCGTTTGCCTGGAATCGTTATCGTATACGGAATAGATCGAACGAGCAACGGCATTGCTTTGATAGCTTTATCGTAGACATAGTATGCAAACTGGAGAAGAGCTTGCAGCATGTCTCAACCTCCTCCAAGCTCAACAGTGTGAGACCGAATCAAATAGTGGCTCATCAGCTGGGCATAGACGATTTTACGTTCGTGGGTATTCGAGGCCAGAGCTGCGTATATCATCGACGTCTGTGTTTTGTACCGGCATCTGGTGACGAGCAGGAAGTGCTCGAGTCGATGTTTGTCGTGCTGTATATAGATAGCCGGCTTTCTTCTTACCGTAGAGTCGCAGACGACACCAGGTCCGCTCGTCCGTACGACAGTCATCTTGTGCGTCGCTCACGGGCTGCCCGTTACTCTCTTCTTGGCAACGCTTACGGGTTGCTAGGTGGAGTTGGCGCTTCCCGTTACGTTTCTCTGGCTTCTCAACGTAATGAGCTCCGCGCGGCTCTGTGATGCCCAGGCGGAAAATACGTAGTACACCCGGAAGCGAGCGGTACTTCTGGATTGTAGTTCACGATAAAAGCGGCTGCTGATGGTGCTTTCGTCTGGCGACGGCGATAATCATCACGCTGCCTTCGACGCGCGAGGAGATCTCATCGAGGAAGATAAATCCTCAAGATCCTTGCTCGGGGTTCCCTGCAACTGTGCTCACTGTGCTGAATGCCGCGCGATGGCATTCAAACGAATGTGAAAGAGGTACGTATCTTCTGGAGGTATGACGCCTTCGCGGGTCTTGGATAGTCCTCTTCAACTTTTGTTTAGTATGGGAGAGTTGGCATCGTTGTCATAGTCTCCTGAGATCAACACCGTTCTGGTTTGGCCCACGGCTGGCGTTGGTCCATTGAGGAGAAAGCACCAACCACTTGGCGCGTAGGACGTAATGAGATGAATCGCCTTTGCGAGTGAGCTGGTTCAATTTGTATATAATGCACAATATATAAATAATGGAGGAAGAAAATAATGGTGATGATTGGAAATGGGGAATGCGCCTATTGATGCGGAGGTGTTTCTTAAGTATTTGGCACGATAGCCCGGGGGATGCCCTTTAGGTAAGAGGATTGGAGGACGCTGTCAGAGTCAGTGAGTCACTGCTAGGTTGATTGTGAAGGTCAGGTTGTAAAAAATGTGACGTGAGGAAGGGGGGGACTAGCAACCATCACAAGAACAAACCTCGACCAATTCTCTAACGCACCCTATGCGCACCCCTTAGCTAGAAGAATGTCAGTTGACCGGAAAGTAGTTATGGAACGCATTATTAGAAAGCACGAGTTCTTTTACGCCTCTTGCTCTGATGACTGAATCCTCCGACTGTGGTATCAAGCACCCTGAACCCCTTTTACTTGTCTGGAACACACGTACTACGTGGAGTAATATGTTCCCGTACACGTTCTCTAAGGCTAATTAATAGATGCCAAATCACATTGTCCAACAGCAAAGGGCCACTAGTCGTGCTAATACTGTCAATCGGGCCGCTGCGTTTGGAGTCTGTTGTTTTAGGAGGTTTCATGGGATATCTTCAAGCTCGCCCCTTTTCCATGATCACGATCCACCAGAAAGTCCATGTAGAACCGGGTCTTAGGAGTCCTGGGCAAAGAGATAAAAAATCTCAAAGCACGATAAAATGGAACCGGTGATGGGATTTCATAACTTCGTAGTGCTTCCTTTTTGCCCTCTCATAGCCAGCATTTTTAGACCAAGAAAGTCCAAAAGCTAGGGTATACAAACTCCTCCTCGAAGATGCGCCGAACCTGCTCAAGCACGAACTTCTCGACCTTACCCACGTTCTTCAGACTCTGCTTGATGCTCTCGCGCTGTCCAATCTCGCTCTCCACACGGATCTCCTGGAGCAGACCCCCTATTCTTGTCTTCCCCTTTGAGATGGGCCTATCTTCGCTTCGCCCACTCACACTGCTTACGCTCTGCCGTTTTGCGTGTTGATTGTGGTATTCAGGCGGCGGCACGGGGGGCACCTCGTCTGCGTCCCCGTCATCATCGTCAGACCCCACGGCTGCTATCGCATCCTCCGGACTGAGGAAACAGAAGTGTACGCGCTTCCTAATATACGCGATGACACCGACACCGTCGAACGTGAGGCCTGTAATATTCAACTTCAATGGAATACCCACGAAGCTCGGCATGGGGTAGTCAAGCAGGATCATGGCCGTCAGCTCGAGCCGCACGTCTCCTGCGTACCGGATGCGGAAGACGGCCTGCATGTCTTCTGGTCGGGGCTCGTGGTGGAATTTCGACGCCGTCTCGTCGTCGCCTTCGCCTTCGCCTTGGCTTTTTTCTGTCTCGTTCTCTGATTTGGTGGGATGGTCGTCCCTGTCTTCGTCGATTGCTGAGCCGCTCAGCGCTCCGCCTGGGTCACGAGCCGCAGAACCTGCGGGCTCGCCTGATGTTGGTGAGAGAGTCGACGCACTATGTTTCTCTCTCAACGATGGTGCAGGAACCTGCAACGAACTACTCGGGAAGTTCTCTACCGATTCAGAACCTTGAGACTGATGTCTGTGATGGCCGGAGCTCGAACCGGAGCGATGGCTAATGTGTGATCTTGCGTGTAAGGCAGACGTCGCGTCAAGCCAACCATTCAGATGCTGTGCTCCAGCAACAGCGGCAAGTGGTGTCTGAGCGCCCGACCATCCCGATCCCAGCTTAGATTGTAAGTAATGCATCTGCGCGCCCCTCGGGATTCCATGTGTCGACACTCCTAACCCGAGAAACGGACTGCTCAAATCAGGCGTCCCCGGCGCATTCCGAAGACCGGCACTATGCACATGCGCCGGGAAGAACCCTTCACCAAACGGCGTCGTAGTCCCGCCGCCACCACTGCTCGTCGCCCGACTCATCCCTCCATTCCCATCCCCATTATTCTGAGCCCTTAGCTCCGCCCTCCGTCTCCGCTCCGCCGCACGCACGAGATCGGGCTCACTCTCCTCATCATCATGGCCGCCCTCCGTATCATCGTCCTGGTGAGGCTCATAGTCATCCTCGTAAAAATCCGGCAATGGGTCGCATATGTCCTTGAGGACGATGCTCGGGGGGATCTCGCCAAAGGCAAACTGGTGCACGGTGACGGACTTGATGAAGCGCGGCAGCGGCACGGCCTGGAACTTGACGTGGATGAAGTCACGGATGGCCTCCGCCAAGGCCGCGCCGTCGGGCCCGCCCGTCAACGTTTCCCAGTTCAGATCGATGGACATGGTGCCTTCATTGCCATCAACAGCGTATTCCGCTCTAAGCAGTCATCCTCCAGTTTATTCGTATAGCAATCTGGAACAAGTAGCTTTGGCGTAAATATGTATACCTATGTCCGTTTCTTATTAGTCGATGGGCATGTTGTGTGGTTGATTATTCCGTAGATGAGAAGAAGCATCGAACGAGTGGCGGAATCCATCGACGAACCGTGTCGCGAAAAGTAATCCGTAACCCGTACCTTTTACTTACATATTCCCCGCCGTAATTCGCACATCGCTGGTAACCTACTAATGGGTAGGTAGGCTTTAGCGGGGCAGTCGAATTCTTGTCCTGACTCCTTGGACACTGAGCAGCAGAGGGCAATGACAACCAGGTCAGCCGGTCAATTATTAATCGTGGAAGGTTTGTCCTTTGCTGGAAGGTAATACCGTAGACGATCATTCCGTAACACCATATAATACGGAGGTATTACTAACGGAGTGCATACGGATTATACGTAAAACATGACTTCCACCCAAGCACGGATTATTTCGTTAAGTACACCCTCATCCACGACAACGCGGACTCGGACTCGTGAAATGTTGTAAAAAGCACACTGTATTAAATTCCTTCATGAAGTCTGTAAGAGACAATTAGAAACATCATTCACGTGGGTATCGTATCTGTCTAACGGCATGCTTGGTATGTAAATCATAGTCCACGTAATCGTCGTCTGCTTGTTGAGTGAAGCAGGTTCTGCTAACCCGTCTGCAACTCTCAGCTTCATCATCAATTGCCCTCTGCTCCCCGACTTATCCTTCAAGTCAAGCTCCAATAATGTCTGGAGACAAGCCTGCTCTGCATTGTTTGGTATCTTTCAGTCGAGTAGAATCTCGTCGTGCCACCTATGTGTAGCTTATATGGAAACACACTCCCATGAATTGTGGCATCAACGTTGGCAGATTTACTATCATGGCCCGGATAGCACTGGTGCCGAATATGGCGGATTGAATAGGTGCCAGCAGTTCGGTGCTTGAAGAATGTACCTGTCAATCTGTTAGTATGACCTTGTCCCCTCGCGGCATTCCTATACAGGGGTATCTCTTACCTGGACATCGCCTCTCGAAAACGTGACTTGTATTCCTTGGGACTCGTTACCGTCGGTCTGTTTCGGCCACCGCCGGCAAATCCGCGATCCTTGATCCAGCTCTCAAGTTTTTTATCCCACGTGAAAGTGCGAATGCAGTCAATAATACCCACGACTAGCTCTTTCTTTGCTTCGTCCACAGCAATCATCAGTGAATAGTCCATCACCTCCTGTCGTGCCAGGAATAGAGTGTCGTTGAAGACCGACGCTCGAAGCAGCTTTTTCGAGTGCTCTCGCGCGAACAGTGGCGATTCGTAAATATACTCTACCATATTCTCATCCAGTAAAACCTCGTTTTGTTCGCCAGTCGACTGAATCTTTCGATTTCTCATGGATCCCTTGAGATCGAAGATACGAGTCGGCTCCCGATCGTAGAACAAGTTCTCCATCAAAAGTAGATCGAGCTTGACCTCTGTGCCCGTGACTGGGTTCTTGATAACGACCTGGAAAAAGCCGAGCATCTTGGCGATCACTGAAGGCAAGTCATGAAATAGCGCCTCTGCCATTATGCTAAAGTATGCTGGCGCGAATTTCAGGAATGCCTGGGTTTCGATTTGGGACAACGACTGATCCCCAATTAGCTCGATGCACGACTTCGAGGGGTAGAGGGAGAACGAGGGTTCAATCTTACCTTCATAACTAAGCGATCATCCTGTGTCTTCAAGAACACTGCTCTCGTCTTGCCGCCTTTGGAATCCCATGGTACACATCGAGACAAAGACTCAACTATGCGATCGGCCACCCCACATTTACGGCGAAGCGCATCGAACTGCTCTGCGTAGAAGATTTTGACTTGCATTTTAGCTGATCCCTCAGAAAACTGATACCTGAAGTGGCTGCTGGAGTTGTGAACGAGACTTGATTCCAGACGCTCGTCCGTTAGAGGTTCCTCAAGACCTCCGCCACACTTTTCAGCAATCCCCTCGGTTTTCGACGCCGACTGAGCTGTCCCCTCAAATGTTCGGTTATGAAACCGACGAAGCTTTTCTTTGTAATCCTCAGAGCTGAGAGCAAAAGCGATGACGGAACTTGGCTCGTCCTCACGAACAATGATGTCGGAGTCGATGAAAATGTGGTCAGAAGCATTAAGGGGGTAGTCCAGAGGGGGCCATTGACTTGCTGACCGTTCATTCCAGAAGTTCAAGAGTGTCTTCATAAAGTTCATCTTTTCATGTTTCGGAAGCTCCAGCGGAATTTCAGTGCTTGAGTCGAGGGATTCTGCAATCTCCTCGAGAGCGCTTCCATCAATCATGGAACTCTCGGTATCGCTATCACCTTGTTCATCGTCCGTGGCATCTTGGCTGATATTGTGAGCTACATCTTCTGCTTCTGCTTCAGTGGTGTCCTCATTACGATGAGATGCTCCTGGAGATGCCCCCCTAGTTCCAGCAGATTCTGGTGAAACAGTGGCTTCCTCGACAGGAGTAGGTCCTGGTTCGACAGTAGATATACTCAGCTCGGGCGGATCCTTCAAGGTTGTCTGATCATCTTCTACCGGATGGGATTTGCTAACAGCGGCGGCAACATCTTTGCATACCTCAACAGTGGCCCTAATCTTGGAATGCTGAAGAGAAGGTCTAGTTTGAGACATGTTTGCGGCTCTTTTCTTTCTATCTTTTTCGCGCTCCTTTTCAAACTCGCGACTCAGCTGTTCGAAGTGTTTGCGAATCGTAATCACTTTGTCCTTCTTTCCCACAAACCGTGGAATAGAAGATGGGTTCGCCTTCCGAAGAGGTTTGATGCTGAATGTCGGTGGTTTGCGAAGCTCATTTCCAGTCGGAGCATCCGCGGATATCATCCTGTCCTTGTCTTTACCCACGCCATATGCTCTTTTGCCCAGTGCGGAGCTCGCACGAGGCAAAGCCGCCAAGGTAGTCATCGGTTGTGAATTTGCACGGACCATCGGCGGCGACGTACTAGATCCAGCTCTGCGAGAGAGACCGTGCTCAGGGGTAACCTTGACTGTATTCGCAGTGTTGCTTAGTTGCGCGCCATCTTGAGGAGCTGAGCGGCTAGCGCTTTCAATCGAAGGAGTTAGATGCGGGCGCTGTAGCTCTTCGGCTTGGTCTGCAGCGGAGATCTGTGGGACATTGCTTGCTGGGCTCGAAGAGACGGGCTGGGCAATATCGAGTGTCTCCACGGTCTCGCTTACTGGCATAGGCGTCGCGGTGGTCGTAGTGACTTCTCGTGCTTGATCTGAAGGTACTGCACTTTGAGAGGGAGCGGCTAGATCCAATGCCTGCACACGCTCAAGAACAGCACCAGGCGTAGACGCAATCGTAGCCTCTTGAGATTCGTCCGCCTGAGCCATTTTCTCACTAAACCTCTCTGGCTGCGGATTGTCGAGGTCGGCTTCCGTGGGTTGTGAGTCCTTCGAATTACCCTCTGATAGGGCTGGCTGATTGTTCTTCTCTAGGAGTTCGATTGCCTCAGCGGAACCTTCGTTACTAGACAATGATTCCTTTGATTCGTCCGTAAACATCTTGCGCAATTGAATCATAGTAAGCCTTCTAATGTCTTTATCAGACGGTAGGAAGTCGGCCTCAAATTTAGCAAAGGCCGCATCCCACTCGGTCACCTTAACCAACATCTCGCGGAGAACGACGTTGAATGGAATGACCTCGTAGTACTTAGAACTCATGTACTTTTCTTGCAACTTCCGAATAATCGATGTGTGTTCATCTTGAATCTTTTTCGTCAATCGGTCGACTTCTGCCTTGCAAGTTTCCGCTTTCTCTGGAGCGATGTTATCCAGTCTGATGGCCTTAAGCCTAGCCTTCACAGAACAAGTAAACCTCGTCCATTTATCCTGACAATGAGTGAAGATATCGTTCTTCATGTTGAGGTCGTGCTCGACCTTCCAGGTAATCCGGGCACGGGGAACGATGATCTCGAGCAGATCAATTGGGTCGTAATGTATTCGGATAATCTTGTCTTCGAGACCAAAGTAGCGGATGTGATCTCGGTGGTGGTCATGCGGGCAATTCCAACCTTGCAAACCCTCATCCCTTACAAGATGAGTGCCTCGACTCCAGAACGACAGTTCGAGGTATTTGCCCAGTGAATACTTCCAGGTGGATCTCGACATCTCGACCTCTCGCGTCTCGCGCTTACATATTTTGCAGTAACTCCACATCATGATATTGTCACCGCGTGACTTGCCATTAGCCTCAAGTTCGATGAAGACTGTAAGGCGTGCCTCCCCGTGCACATAGGTTCGATGATGCTGATGCATCTTGCGGTCACAGCCATCCGATATGCAGGTTGACTCGGCCCCGTAGCAGACGTCTTCGATATATTGACCCAGTGTGCAGTCCGGATCCATGTTGTTGCCATGGTCCGCATGCTCATCGTAGAAGCCCAGAGCAATGAGTTGTGGTTCCACGCAAGGAATTTTCGTCTCCGTGCAGATTACCGAATGCAAAACCACAATATTCTGGTGTGCATAAGGATCAAAAAGATCCAAGTTCCCTTGGATATAATTCTCCCATGACCTGGTTTGCGTCTGATAGTTGTAAAGGGCTTTGTCGTACTCGGCATCGTGTACAGCGTGAAGTATTTCCATGATTTGTCGAGGCGCGTTCTGACCAGTCTGATGTACCATCTCCGGTTTGATCAATTGAAACTTCTGAGGCTTGGGCTTTTCTTCATCGCTGCGTTCTTCGACGATGTCTTGGTCACGAAGCCGCTTCAGATACACTAGTCTGCGCTCCTGCTCCCGAGCATTCATCAGAAGATAGGGTTGGGAAAACCTCACGAAGGGCGATGCAGAGAGAATTTTGGTCTCGTACTTCGCGACCATATCGCTGTAAAACGTAGGCATCGGAACGTCATCCGGGAGTTGAGGGTCATTAGATGACCGCATATGCGACGAATGGAGAGATACTCCTCGAGACTGTGCATCGTTTGGTTGGGAAGACTGCTCCTTCGTCACATCCTTCCCATTCGACCCGCCCAAACCATGTTGCGACCCGTCACTCGTCTGGCTAGCTATGATGTCGTCGGGACCCGTGGAAGACGACTCTTGTTGCTTGTCAGTGTCATCTGCAACTGTGGGCTGAACCAACGAGTTCTCATCTGAAGGTTGCCAAGATAGCGGCTGCGTGGAGATTCTGTTCATATCTTCAGTGGTGGGCAGCTGGATCAAGGAATCGCGCATGAGACACGATTCCAGTTTCAGATTGTAGACAACATACACCATGAACTCGGTGATGTGCTTCAACTTGGCAAGTATCGGTGTCGGTGCACCTCGAAGAGCAATCGTACAGCCCAGCTCCTCTTGGTTACTCGACAGGAAAATATATGTCTTCTTGCCTCCGACTACCTCCTCATTGACGAACGTTTTGGCTTCAAACCCTGCACTTTTGCCTGTCTGAAACTGGTTCGGCGGAAGAGCAAGCATATCCACAGACGAGATGATTTTGGTTTCCAGACATCTTGATACGGCCGACAAGACCGACGACTTAACGTTATAAGCAACGGCTATCCCCGCTTCGGAGAGGAACTGCAGTGCAAGGAGGGATACGCTTTTTTCAGCGAGTAGTAACTGAGGGCGTAGGGCAATAATTCTATTCACCAGTTGTTTGAGGAACTCCCTTTCTTGTTCCAAGACTGGTCGCAAGCTCATAAGGTGTTGGTGCCGTTGGTATTCTATGGGGAACGATATAATGACAACTCGTGGATTTGACATCCGGCGCGGCATACTCTTGAGCGCAAGCTTCTTGGTGAAGATGACCCCTGGCACATATGTGGTATCGCTGGGGCGGCCACCAGGTATCTTTTTCAATTTCACGTAATGACGGATGTCAATATCATCATTACGGTCAATATCGGGATCCACGGACGACGTGCACTTCAGAAGGATCGGAATCAACGCCTTCTCCCAGGCAGCTACATTGCGAATGTCCGAGTCGACCAAGAGTTGACGCAGGAGTTTACGAACGTGCAACATACTCGCCGGGTTCAGTTCTAGGCGAGGCTCTTTTTCTCCCTTCATGGAGGAGCTGCGAGTCAAGCGGGCAGCATTGGACTTGCCACCAGTGTCAATGTATGGGAGTGTTTCGTGAGACCCAGATGGCCCTCTGATTGTTGCCGCCCTAGGCCGTGGTGAGCGTAAGAGATGGGTTTGATGCCCACTGGTGCTCAAATTTCTACGTCTGGAGGAACGGGGCTGATAATCGTCCGCACCCCGGCTGGTATAGCTAAATCCGCTGATACTTTTATCAGCCTGGGCTCTGTTGCGAATTCTCCGGCCAACGCCTAAATATGAACCGAAATTGGGTCTGTCGCTGTCGATGTTAAGCGAATGTGGGTCGCTTCCGGCGATGGTTCCCATGATGCTCATCTTCTCATCGTCACTCGGCTCCTCGGACATATACTGGGCTAGGTCTGGGTCAATGACATTGTCGTCATGAAAAGCCGGCAGGCCAGGTCTGATTGCTGCCTCTTCACTTGCAGACTTCCGGAAGGGGGCTCTTTCATCAGGCGACGGTTTGAAGCGATTCCATAGGTTATGCTTCGAGTGTTGACGCTTATGACCCGACGACTGTGGTCGCCCGGTGTTTACTGACCGCAAAGATCTCGAGGAGCTTGGACGGCTGAGCTGCGGAGCATCAAACTCCAATACAGCAGAATTGCGATTAGACGACTCACCGAGTCGCTTCGTTGCAGGGATAGCCATCATGGGCGTTGTCATAGATCTGCTGTCATCATTCAAGTCGTCTGTCCGCTCTGAGCTCACCTCGTCACGGCTTTGCTTTACTGGCGAAGTAGTGATGGAAAGCTTGGACTGATTGGACTGATTTGGTCGAATGAATGCGGGAAGAAATGTATCATCAGCAGACTCGTCCGAGACGTTTGTGTCCTGTCTCTGGAGTATGATATTTAAACACAAGTTGCAAACACGCAGCGTCCCTTGCACTTCAAATCTCTGGCCTGAGATTATAGATGTGCAGCCGCTGTCAAATATGCAGCCGCATGTCCTGCAGTGATGCTTGCGGCGGAAAGCGGTGAACGGGGAACCGCACTGATAGCAGTTCTTGCAGATTTCATCGGCCATCCAAAACTGCTTGCTCAACACCTGTTTCCGCATCGACTCAAGCTTAGCACTCACGGCTTCTGGTGCACCACCACCAAGTGTAGTGCCAGGTATCCTGAAGTCCCCTGATTTCATCCGCTGATGCTGGTTTGCCTGACTGAATGATTCATGGTGAACGTTGTTATGTGCAGAAGTATTTACCGGGCTAGCCGCCGCTGTTCCCCGTGATATAGAGGACGACCTCGAATGGCTTTCTGAGGGCTGAGATCGATTAATTCGATCAATCACTGCTGGTCGCCGTGTCATAGGTCTCGCAGTAAGCCGTGTTTGTGCGTTAGGTGAAGTAGACTCTGGTGCTGATTGTGAAAGCGAAGATTTTGAGACTGAAACTGTCGGTGCTTCAACGGAATTGGTGGGTGGATCCAAGCTTCCATCCATAATGTAGCCATCCTCGCGACGAGAGCGGCTTGAACCTGCAGCCTTGTCGGGCTGCGGTGTTGCGGATTCACCACTGAGAGATGACATGGCCATTTGCCCGTCATTAGCCTTAATCGTGCTTATTTGACGACCGCCCAGGCCTGAGCCATTGTTAGACCGCGAGGTCGCTGTGTGCGAAACATCTCTAAATACACTGACGTTGCTGACGTTTGCGGTTGCGACAGTAGATGTGGACTTGACCATTGGAGGAATGTCTGGGCGGTTAGATGAAACAGACTTCGAGGAAGCGCCACTCGTCAAGGGTGGAACTGACGATGCCTTCGAATGATATTGCTGCACTTGACCATCGCTAGTTGCATCCGCCTTCGGAGAAACTGAGGGCTCCAAGAACTCCGAGGCTGAGGGGCTCATGGTCGTAGTAGCCAGGTCGATATCCGCCCGCTGTAAAGACGACGCGCAGCTTTTTGACGACGGAGGTGCGCTTGGAATCTTTCGAGGCATCGAGTAAGCTGACGCAACTCCTAAACTGTCCGACGTTGGTGCAGTCATCGCCTTATCTTTATCCTTATCCTTGTCCTTTTCTTTCCCACTGACTCCCACAGCCTCCTTGAGTCGAGAGTACAGCCCACTGAGCCCATTTTGAACCAAGTCTCCAGCGAGTCCCTTAGTCTCAACAGTGACAACAGATTCAGGTGGCGGCGCAAGGTCATTAAACGTCGTGAGAACCCCTTCCTCTTTGGAAGACGTGTGAATCCTGTCGAGCGCTTGAGCGACATGTTCTCTATCGACCTGAGGCACGGCAGCGATGGACGAGGCCGTGGAAGCACGACGGGACCTGGGGGTCGACGAAAGAATACTCGGTGATGGCATGCGTGGCGGTGGCACGGGCGACAGCAGAGGCTTCTTTCCCGACATCGTAGTAACCAGTCTAGTCAATCACTACCTGACAAAAGCCTTAGAACAACCGACCCCAAATCGAATGGTGGAATGACCGGCTCGAAGTGTGAAGCTCACAAGTAAGATGAGGGACATATTCAATATCACACCATAATGCAAACTCGTTCAGTGAAAGAGTATGGCGTCAAGATCTCGGCGCATGCGGTTTCACCGAGTCGCGACAGTTGGGCTTTGGTGTGGTGGCGAGGAGGCGGTTACTTGTCTGGTAGATGGCAGTCAGAACGGAGTAACAGAGTGAAAGAAATGAAAAGAGGCGGCGACACGAAAAGATGCAATGAAATCCGAACAGCAGAAGGGAGCGAGACGCCTAAGTATTTCGTAGGGAGTTGATTTGTCAATGGTGATGCAGCGAGAGAGATATATACGTATAGAGAGAGAGAGAGAGGTTACGCTTATGATTAGCGGGAGCACCAAGGGTCGAGACGTGAGACGTGGGACATGGGATGAGACCAGCGGCAGCTGCTGCGACAGCAGCAGCGACAGGCCAAATAATAGGCGCATGTAACCCGTAATCCGTACTTACGTCTATAACGGAACGTAGGGATGCTCGGTAATCAGTAATCGCTATTACCTACCTCCTATAGGGCAGCGGCAGCCATGGGGTTGGTGGTCGGCAGGTACTACCAATACCTCACTTCAGGCGCGACCAACGGTTACATACTTATTTCGCACCTGAATGTATTGACGTCTTGAAGAGTGACGCAAACTGGTGGAGTAGGACGTTGCCTTCCTGCCCAACGACGGCAATTCCAGGCTCAGCTCACACCAACCTGGGTACTTATGGGTCCCCGCACCGCTCCCGCCTGCCGCTAGAGCACATCACGTGATTTCGCATTTGCTCGGCCCCACTGTCGCCCTTTGCGCGCGTCCCGTACCGCACCGTGCCTGCTCCGCCGGTATGGATGATGCGTCGGTCCTCTTAGGTACGTAATTGTACCCATGCTAACCCACCCAGTAAGTACAACAACCCTCGACGACACATCGTGCAACACCCCTAGACTCGCCCTCATTCAGTCTCCGTACACTGCCATCGCACTATCTCCAAACGCATCACCACAGTAATGGCCCTGGCGTTGGATTCTTGATTGTTTTGATCGTTTGCGCCGTCATTTCGATGACTGCCTCCGTCCTGTCGACTCAACGTACGGATCACTACTTCTCTACGTGCCAAATCGAACGCTGGCCTATGGATCTCAAGTGAGGATCAAACATGGCGCATTACATTAGACAAGCCCCGGGTGTCCCCCCGGCTGCGCTGACTTCGTGCTTTTCGGATATTCTGGGCGACACAAAGATCCGCCGTTCACTTGTCAAAATCTCCAGCGCCCAGAACGAGCTTATTCGTCGGAACGAGTCGTGGGAGAGCACCCTTAGCCAACGACCCAATGGTTTTGTGAATGTGCCACCAGATGTTCTGGAACAGCTCAAAGCTTCCCACACGCGACAGAAGCGTGCAGCACAGTCGCATGTCTCTATGGCCAGGAGTCCCATCGGGGATACTGCGCAGCAGGCTTCTGAGCCCTTTGGGAGCCAGGGTTCATCACATCATGTCGAAAGGGAGGAAGGGGCCGATAATAAAATGGGCTCTGATAATGACACGGACATGTCATGGTCTCACAGTTCTGGTGCTCATCTTCACCCTCCAAATGGCGAAAGTGAAGAGCCAAGCCAACCGTTTGTCACGCAAATTCCGGAGAAATCACCACCACAAGCCACTGTCCTAACTTCGCCGGGTCCTATCTATTCGCTCAACTCTTCGCCGAGCAGTCAAGGTCCTGAAGAAGAGCTTGAGGTCGAAGTCCCTGCTGCGCTTGCTCACTGTCCTATTCCCATCAACAAAACAGCCCAAACAATGCTTGCAACACCCCCTTCCGCCCAGATACCTTGCACATTTGACCAATACACGCAGAGTTTTTCTACCGACGACTCTGCGAATCTGGATCTGCAGCCAAAAGCTCAACCAAAACAGACTATTTACAAACCTATCCCTAAGCTATATCAGCCATCCAAGCAAGACACTGGGTCATTAGTCTCAAGAACCACAACCGGTGGCTTCAAAGCGGTGCCTGATATGAAAGAAGGAGTGGCTTTTGGAAGTTCCTTGTCTTCCGACAATACGTCAGTGTCTTTCATACCCTCTACAGTGATTGATAACCAACGCCTCGAGACCACGCATGCATCGAACAACATCATCAACTCTCGAGATCGCGAATGTATGGAACTACGCAGATCACCTTCCCTAGTCGAAATGCCTCCACCATCGTCCCAAGTCTCCTGTTCTCCACACTCGTGCACATCCGTCGCTCGCCCTGTTGCTTCGCCCGCTGTGGCACCGCAAGACCGAGAACCTTCGTTCGGTCTGTTTAGAGCTACTTATCCAAGTTATAGGGGAACCATGGAAGATTTCGTCATGGCATGCAGCTATATACAGGGACAACGCCACAGAATTCGAACGTCCTTATATGACGACTTTATCAGAGCTTGGGCCGAGGGGTACCTGCCTTATGTCGAAGAGTGCGATTCGGGTGACCCTCCCCGGCAGGTGATGGAGGCAATCGAGTGGTATAATCAGATTGACGATGACCCTTTATTTACTTCAAGGGTTGTAACACGTCAAAACCTGGCGTCCGTACTTGAGACCTACCCGGATGAGTTGAAACCGTTGCGCACCTATATTAATTTCGTATCCCGCCAAGCGCCTAAACACTTGGTTTCTCAGAGTATCGCTGCGCCGAATTTGCAAGGAGACGAATCCACCATACAGCGAAACCATTCAAACAAGAATTACACTACACAAGCGTCACCGGAGGCACACACATTGGAATCTAGGTCGCCAGCATCTACCAACCAGACAAATCGGCCTTATCCTGCTGGTCCGTACATGCCAACCCATAGACCCTTCAGCGTAGCGGAAACCCGACAGGAGCAGCTTAATGCCTCAGCCAAATCCCTCGAGGCCGCGTCGTCACACAAGAGACTCGCCGACCACGAGCTTCAACGCGACGCGACAAAACGAGTATCTCGGAATTCTATGTCCAATGCTCGTGGTAATATGTCCATTACCACCGGCAGCCTTCTTGGTGGTCTTTCTGGGCGACTTGACGACCATGCTTGGGGCTCGGTTTCCCCAGAGTCCACGAGAACACGGAACATGACAAGCACGGAAGATCAGGAGGAGAAGCGCAGACAACGACTTGCGAAGCACTTCAAAAAGCGTATGGCGGGACAGAACTAAGGAGGTGACGCCCGTACAACAAGGTCTGCCCGTCAGGGACGGATGACTCAGAGATCATTGTCGCCTGAGCAGCCTCGAAGCTGAACAATGTGCGTATCATGCAGGATGGCGTTCTATGAATCTCGTGATATTCATTGCCAGGTTTGCTATGTTTTTGTGCTCGTAATGTTGGTCCTTGGAGCAGCATATACGTATGAGAATAGGAGTTGACAACGCCCGAGTGACGCACAGCTGCAACAGGCAGGATTCCAAGGCTTCACATTCTTGCGCAGTTCTTGAAGCTTTTAGCTAATTATCTACGTAGGCACATGTGTAGTCATCAGAAGACACTCTTGATAATCCCCCTTTTTTTCATACAAGCCACACGACAACTACTGCGTGTCGGCGTTGTTCTTGGCTTGCTGCTTCTCGTCTTCTTCAGGGGTCATAGTGCGCAGCTGCAGTGCGTGAACACCGCCCTCAGCTGCCATCTCATCGCGCAGAAGACCGTACACAATGCGGTGGCGCGCAGGCTGCATCTTGGACCGGAACGATTCCGACGTGATAACCAGACGGAAGTGTGTCTCTCTTGATGTACTACCTTGCATAGGCTTATGATGCGCGTCTGGATTGCTGTTAGTGAGACGTCCAACACCAGCAGGGCGCAGAGGCGGAAGGGTGGTAGTAGTGCATCAGGGCGTGGCGATAGAGACGATGAATAGGTGCGAGGGCAGACTTACGTTTATGGGAGTCATTGAAGATCTCTAGGCGCGTCGGTTTAAGCGCTTCCGTGATCTGTCCAAGGCCACGACTGTCAGTCTTTGTCTGTACACTTGTCCACGCTTTGTCATGGTCAATGGCAAGGCCGGAGGGGAGCTGAATTCGCACCTTGGTCCGGATGGAATCCTCAACAGGAGTCTCGGATGCCATTGTTCCAGCGGACATTAAACGCCTAAAGCAGACTGGCGCAGGGAGAGTTGTTCGCACGGCCGGTGCTAGAAATACGGCCGCGGTTTTTCGGCGAAACATGAATACCCGCGATCTCGAATGCCGAGACGAAAGCGATGCTTTGATTGCAGACTCAGACAAGACACCTGTTGGTACTTGTAGGGATTGTCGATCTCACGATTCTGGAAGGTGGTATCTCGCAACTAGCTGGATCTCATATGCGGAAAAGGATATGATGTAATAAGTCTATTGGTTGCCGTGCCAGAGCGTGTACTAGGCAATTGCGATGCGATTTCATATGCTTTATCTCAGAATCATGCAATGAGATGTACGGATAACAGTTACCTACCAACGGAATAGCCAGGCCAGACAGTCGGTTGGCGATCACGTGCAAACAGGTCGTCCGCAAACGGAGCGATACGTACAATTGCACATTCGATCGCGAAGAAATCGTATGGCCAATGGGACAGGGCACAGTGTGAAGTCTGCCGATGATGTGATATCATGCCGGAGGGGCACCTGCTGTGGAGCGTGGCACGGCCACACGGGTACCTGGTTTACGGACTGCTGACCCCTCCAAAACGGCCGCGGAATTCAATGGCACGAAGTACGATACGATATTCGCTCATTATCTCATTATTCATCCCGAATTCCCCCAGTAAGTTACCGTCGATACGACCATTTGCTCGTACCTGCGGATTACTATCTATCTATCTACCTATCTATTTCACACCACGCTACCAACCTGAATTAACGTTACCTAGATCTGCTCGTCCACTGCCTGCTGCTACTGCTACCTACCTACAGACGGGACCATCTTGGCATTCAAGTCATGGCCCAATTATGCTGCCTTCTCGCCGCCCTATAATCCCTATCTAGTGTCCATCCCGTCGACGCATCTTGACCTATCTCGCCCCCGGCGCATGAATCTTAAGTAGGCCCATAGTCCCGTCGCTAATACGGAATACCTAGCCGCTACCTGTAAGGTACCTACATACCTGCTACATAACCCTCTCTTGGCCCTTCGGATCCTTGATTTTGGGACGCAGCCCACTTCATTGATTGAGATCCAGACAGCGCTTGGCTTTAGACTCTGCCGATCGGTGCAAGTCACGCCGCGCTGTCCCCTCCGGAATGCGGTTGTGTGGTGGGGTAAGGGTAGGGGTAGGGGTAGGGCTGCGTCGTATTCCCAACTCTGCGCTGACTGCTCCGGTCACTGCCGCCGCCGCTGCTGCTGCTGCTGCTGCTCGTACTTCGATATGCTCGTCCCAACAACTCTCGCTTCTCCACCCGTTGTCCGTCGCGGCTGTTCCTTCCCGTGCGACGAGTTACCTCGGGCCAACTATAGTGGGCCGTGGATTCGCTACCTCTTGTAGAGCCAGACCGTCGTCCTCCTTCAGATCTCCCACTTCCACCATCCATGTCAATATAAACATCAACATCCATAGCACAGTCGCATATCTTAGACCCTCCATTCTTGCAACTACGCGGTCTGCGGCCTTTCGAGATCCCTTCAGAATGGCCTCCTCGCTCTCTCTCCCTAGATTCCCGCTCTTTGAGGCCATATCGCGGCATGACCCGCGGTCTACTGTTGTCGCCCACTGTCTTTCTGGCCGATCGTTCAAGTATGGCGAGCTACTCCCGGATGTCTGTCGTGTGCGCGACCAGATCTACAATGCCGCCGGCAAAACCGACATTCGTGGAGAGCGAGTTGCTTTCCTAGTAGAAAACAGCTACGACTATGTTGGTACGGAACTATTCCCATGAGATACACGCAATGGCGCGAAGAGAATCCCTCGGTTTTGATTGACGCTCGTGAAATAGTCACCTTCCTCGCTATTCTCGCCGCCCGCGCAGTTGCCCTACCTCTCTCGCCTCCCTTCCCTGCACCCGAGCTTCAGTATATTCTCTCGCAGTCCCAGGCCTCTTTGTTGCTTCATTCGGCCAAGTTTGCCTCCAAAGTGAAGGAAGTGCTCGAGACATCGTCAAGTGCAGACCAGGAGTTCAAACTGGCTGTCAAGACTTTTGAACTGTCCAAGCACCTTGGCTTCTGTCAGGATAGCTCAGTCCTAGAAACGGTCTCTATCACCGCGGATACTGATACAGAGGGCGCTGGTATGATGCTGTATACCTCGGGAACAACCGCGCGGCCAAAGGGCGTCCTGATTCCCGAGACGGCTCTGACAGCACAGAGTCGCTCCTTGATCGAAGCCTGGAAATACACACCGAAAGACAGGCTGCTTCATGTATTGCCTCTGCACCATATCCACGGCACCGTCAACGCCATCATTACGCCATTGTTTGCGGGAAGCACTATCGAGTTTCTCTTCCCCTTCAACGCGGATACTGTATGGCGGCGCCTGGCGATCCCGTTTCTGGAAGCCTCCCACCCCAATGGATCTCCGAATGCGCTCCAAAAGGGACTCACATACGCCAACTTGCCCAGCAGCATGAGCCGCACAGTTTCGGAAACCTGTAGCACAGGTACCAGTACCCCTCTCAGTGTCGACGCAGTGCTATCACCTTCAGACGTGAGCAAAATCAAACAGATCGCCGCTGAACTATATGACATGACTCAGCCGACGACTGGCGCCGATAAATGTGATGAGGCGACCGATGCTCCTGTAACGCCGCCAAATATGGCTAGAATCAGCCAATTGGTTCTCGAGCTGAACGACGTTGCTCGCACGCAGCCTGCCCGCCCGACACCTCTTGCTGGTGAAGTCGCGCAAACCAATGGCAAGACGAACAATCCAATTCTAGAGGACAAGTTTGCCAACATGTCCAGGGAGAAAATTACATTCTTTACCGTCGTACCTACAGTCTACACACGGCTTCTCTCCACACATAAGGACTTACCTTCGGAACTTGCTGAGGCCGGTCGTATTGCAACGAGCCCCGAGCACATGCGTGTGGCAATCTCAGGCTCCGCTGCCCTTCCTACGCCGGTGAAACGAGCGTGGAAGGATTTGAGTCGTGGTAACGTTCTTCTGGAACGCTATGGTATGACCGAGGTCGGCATGGCGCTCTCCTGCGGTCTCGAATTTGACGACCGCGTGGATGGTAGCGTAGGCTGGCCGCTGCCCGGTGTTGAGGCGCGTCTCTTTGATACCGATACGAATGAGATTATCCCATCCGATGTGGTTGACCGAGCAGGAGAAATCCAATTGCGCGGCGCCAATGTTTTCCGTGAATATTGGGCAAACCCCACAGCTACGGCTAAGGAGTTTATACCCGGTGACGACGGCAAGGGTTCGTGGTTCAAGACAGGCGACGTTGCCGTGCGCCGGCCTGTGCCCGCCCCAGCGGCCACCGGCAAGAGCGGCGCCTGGGCACAGGGTCCCATGTACTTCATCCTGGGCAGACAGAGCGCTGATATCATCAAGTCAGGCGGCGAGAAGGTGTCTGCTCTCGAAGTAGAGCGTGAGCTCCTGTCGTTGCCCGAGGTGTTGGAGACGGCTGTCTTGGCCGTGCCTTCGGGTAAGTGGGGACAAAAGGTCGGCGCTGTTGTGATTCTCGACCGCAAGATTTGCCCTGAAGGCTGGAAGCCCTTGGATATGCGCCGAGCCCTCAAGGGCCGCCTGGCAAACTACAAGATCCCGCAGGTCTTGAGAGTGGTCGAGCATATCCAGAGAAATGCCATGGGCAAGATCAATAAGAAGGACCTGTTGCGCAAGGTCTTTGTGGACGATTTCAGTGGCGACGAGATGTGAGATGTCAGCGAGCATGAAGCAATAATGAGCATCGACATCTGTCTCGCCCTGAACACAAATAGTACTCGTCCTCGACCATGGAAGTTTATATGTATATACCTGGCAATCCCTACCTAGTCGAGGTCGAGTATCTGCCTTCCCCCTTTTCTACCGCTCCTAGATCACATCATTAGCATGGAGAACCTTAGTCTCTACCTATCCGCGCTCCAGGATAGAGACACAGGCCAATGTATACTCACTCAGGACGCATACCCTTCTGTACTTATATCATTACATGTAAAAATAACAAGCATGCATGCATACAATCCATCTCTATACCGACTTTTAGCTGATGAACCCATCTGGATACGTGATGTTGATTAGAAACAGTGGTGGTCCCTCATGTTCACCTAAGGCCTGCCTCGGGCTATCTATCTTTGCTACTGTAGCATATGAAGTGTGCCCTCGTCATCTAGATTTAGTACCTACTATTATGATCCGCGTCTCCCCATTCCCTACAGTTCGCCGCTCATTAGCCAGCAGTCACCCCGTCACTCAAGTCTATCCCATTGCACGTGTCTGTAGACGAATATCTATACGCCCACACATCTGTCTGCCCCTTTAATCCAGATAATGGAAAGTAATCCTATCACACAGTCAGTTGTCAAAGCAGGATCAAGCTAACATATCGCAAACCATGCGTGTAGGTAGGACTGAGACTTTTTTGGGTCTTATTTAATCACGTTCACTATTGGCTTGACAAAGGACTCGACATGCGGTGGGAAAGGATGAAGGAATCTATTGACCTAACAGATGAACTATGAGGCCGAGGTCGGGTTGTAATGGCCTCATTACCACACAGCTATAGCAGGCAGTACCGTACGGAAGGAGTGTACCTGTGTTCTGTTTCACCGGTTCGAGGAGAACACACTACCCGAGCCATATAACACTAGAATCAACCCAGATCCATGACCGCATGGCTTCACGTCTCATTTTAGCTTGTCGACGTATTAATTCGTATTATCGACCAGCATCCGTCCCCTAACGGCAGATAGACCAGACCCATGATCTACCATATTCATATCATATGATGATTTTCGGGGGAAAGGCAACGCGGGCGTCAAAACGCCACCGCTCGGGTATAAATACCACGCTGCCCTACCCTTGAACGATACGAGCAGCTAATTCGTAGCAAATAGAAACTGGCTTCCAACGGAGAAAGTCCGTGGTATGAAAGCGTATCACGCTATCATGACCAAAAGAATACCACTGCTGTTCATAGTAGGCTCCATTTAAACAGTGTGTTTGGCACGGGCGCGAGTGCTACCGGAGTGGGCAGCATCGGTGTGGCCGGAGAACTCGACCTGCTCGGTAGGGGGGAGCTTGAGGATCTCCTTGAATCGTTTGCCGATGGCTACGAGAATCTTCTGGCCCTTCTCGGTAGATCGTCCTTTGCCACCAGAGACATCGCCCTCACCGCGACCGGGAATGCTCTTGCCGATGGTGCGAGTCCATACACCAATACGGAAGAAGGCCTTTCGAACGTTGACGACAACACCCATGACCTCGCCATCATCTTCGTCCTCGAGGGTTTCACCGATAGCAGCCAACATAGTGTGGAGCCAGAGCTCGTTGATGTCGATGCTGCGCTTGTCCTTGAATTGGTAAGACCACTTGCCACCGTGCTTGTTCTGGGGATCCTCCCACTCGGGTCGCACACCCTCTTTGAACAGGTGGTAATCAGACTTCATGGCCAGGTCAGAGACGGGCGCAATGTTATTCTGTTGAGAGGCGAGTCAGATTCATTCGTACGGAAATCGTAGGAGATTGGAAAAGGAAACAACTCACGTAAATTCCCCAGAATTCCTCAACAGAGTTGAAGGTGATGACCTTTTTGAGCAGATCGTTCCAGTTATCGGTCTAGACAGGTTAGTAAGACGCATTCAGAAGACAGGACGCCGACAAGGAGACACAAGAGCACACACTCACCTTGCCACTAGAAGGCTTGGTAAACCAAAGTGCCCATTTGTTCTGCAAGGGGTGCTTAACGTTGAAGTTGTCCTTGTCGTGGAAAACGGTGACCAGTTTACCGTCGTCGACGTCGGCGGTGGTAAGGGCGGCATCGTTGGTCTCGCCATTGGGCGAGATGGGGATGGTAGTGAGGTCGACTTGTACAGACATTGTGCTGGCGATCTCTGGAGTTGGGCTTGACTAGGTAGAGATGGCGATAGGCTGGGAAGCGGATGAGGTACGAGACGGGATCGCACAGGCAGACGTAGGCGATGGAATCGATATGAGGTGGGTTCCACAGTCGTGACTGGAGTGGAGGTGGGAGAAAGACGTGGAACGGTAGAGGCGGTTATCCTCGAGAGGGCAGATAGAGGCAGTACCTGATGGACTGGCGGATTGATGGAGGGAGAAGGAACGGAGGGGCGGGGTGCGCTTGCGAATTTCAGACTCAACCTTCTCTTGCAAAGTTGAGGCTCGCAGGAAAGGTCGGGGAAAAGATCCGGGGGAAGCAGGCAGAAATGCTATCGGGAGGTTCGATGACGCGTCCGTGCAATGGCAGCAGCAACGCAATCCACCTTCAGGCCGACAAGGTTGATAAAGCGATATTGTTTGTCGGGTCTCGTGGCGATTGCGGGTATCGTCACGGCAGCAGGGTCGTCGCAGGTAGCTTTTAGGGCTGAGCTAACAAGAGAGTCCCTGAAAAGTAGGACGTCGCGTGGAATCGAATTATACCGGGGGGGTAGGTGATTTGCTCCAGGCAAAGTGGCACTCGTAGGATAGGTTAGGCAGTCAACGTCGTCCTCACGTTGCGTCGCAATAGAATAGATTTTCAATCTGTTCGATACCTTTTTTGAAGAGCAGGCCGGTGGGGCTCTTTTTACTGGGCAAGTTCCGGGTGTACAAAGTACATCCTGAGGGACCAAGATTCGCCTTGCGAACAGGGTACGGATACATTCTTTACTGGGATATTCTGTGTAAATAAATAAATACAATCCATGTCAATTTGCATACGCTTTTCTGCATATTCTGGATGGTGCGACTACCTAATCCGTACAACGCTGTGACCTCACCACCTGGCACCTGCACGGGCTGTCTCAACCTTACGAAACGACCTCTGTTACTCCGTTACGTACCAGGTAGTACCACGCGAAACCTATTGCAGCCCCTTGTCAACTCAGAATACTTGCAGATTACGAGTAAGAATGGATTTGAAACGTTACCAGGTTTCAGGTGCTTTCATGGACCTGATTGTTTTTTACCTACAAGTACCAGGAAGGTACTGGAAGTCCCATCAGATGGACATCACTGTGCAATCGTAATCCGTACTGTTTTCCGTACCTACTCCGTACCTGATAATCCGTACGGAATAAGGATTATTGTCCTATGCGCAATACGCAATTAGGTAGGTACTAGGCGTCAACCTCCAATGGATGACTCGCTGTGCATGCAGCAACTCGCATGAATCATAATGATTTACTTTCTCCCCTCTCTTCTCTCTCTCTATCTGTCCTGACGTGTATATCCACAATCACCACGCCTACTCGACCTCAACTAACTACGGAATATTCCAGTACGGATTACGGCTTCACCCAATTCGCCCAATATGTTCAATGAAGATGAGTCTTGGTGGTGCGTATCCACTATCTCACGTTACATCATCGACCTGTACAGGTAAGGTAGGGAGATACTATCAACAGTGAGCCTGAGGCTATGGCCATCTGCGTCAGATGAGGCTATGCCAAGATGTGAACGCAGTGAATGCCATGATATGGTACGAGGTTGTCTGTTATAGGGAGAAAACCAGTTAGCTGTTTAAATAGCAGTCAACCTCACGAAGAACTCAGTGCATTCGACTCATCATCAAGGTCTTCATCAACATCCTCCCTTCGACACAAGGAGCTGATACCGACAGCTCTCCGACTTTCAGCCAATAGCTTTATAAATTGTTAATCACGATGGCCTCCTCAACTATCCAGAGCCCCGAGCGGCTTCTTGGTGTGCTCCCGGAGGAGCCACCTGTGGTCGTGACGCCGATCAACTTTGCTAGCTCTCCATTGGCAGAGGATTACGGCTCCTTCTTCGCCATGACGATAGACAACTTGCTCACACCAGAAGAATGCGCCAAGCTTCGAGACAGTGTTGGGGAAGGTTGGGAAGATGTAAGCAAAGGGACCTCTTTTCGCGAATGCCAGAGGATGCTGGTGTTTTCCCACGAATGGGCCTCAGCGCTCTATGAGCGAATCCTGCCTCATCTACCAGATCAAGTAAAGGCTCTCCAAAAGGGTGATCCTCTGGCTGCAATCATTGCCGGCCCGTCGCATCTCAAGGCCAGCGTGGGCGCGAAGAAGAGCGTTTGGCGCATCAAAGAAGCCAACGAGCGACTCAGCTTCCTACGTTACCAGCCAGGCCACTACTTCAAGCCACATTGCGATGCTCTATATGCGCGTCCGGGAAAAGATGAAAGGAGCTTCTTGACATGCCAGATTTACCTCAACGACGCGCCCGAGGCTCTCAATGGCGAATCAACCGGAGGAGAAACTCGGTTCTGGCCCAACCAGGCGGATAAGCGGAGGAAAGCCTCTGAGACGGAAGACGAGTTGCGAGACGAAAGCGAGACCCCGTTTCTCGACATCACACCAAAAGTCGGCAGAGCTCTGGTATTTCAGCAGAGAATGCTATGGCATTCTGGTCAGCAAGTGAATCAGGGCGAGAAGTTCACCGTGCGACTGGATTTGATGTTTGAACGGCATTTTGAGAAGCTCCAATGAGTTGCGGGCCATACCGCCATTTGCCCCGGAGTCCGGTTCGTCTAGAATCTAGGCCTTTCCCAGCTTATTTTAGAAGAGAAAAAGTTCCGATAGGTAGCAGTTTTAATGTTCATTTTTAGTGCAACCTCTTGCCCGTGCTGACTCTTGCAACGGTAAAAAAGAAAAGAATAAGTCGAGGTGGTGGTGTGCTGGTGAGCGGTAGTGAGTCAGTCCGGGCCGGCGCTTGGACAACTAACAAGTTTGCAGTTCAGTTGGATCGGCCTACGGATTAGAGTCGGATTAACCACGTTCACGATAGTTTCGTTCGACTGGTCCGGACCTGCACCCCACCACCGCGTCTCTTACGAGTACGGATTACGAGTACTTACATACAAAACTGACGGGTTCGGAACTCACTCCCACTCACTCCCTCACTCACATACTCACGAACAGTCTTCTCTCAGATCACTCTTCTGCAGACCCGTATTGTTCTCCTTTTTTGCCGTTCCTCGAGTCTACTACTTACGCGAATGAGCCCTGCGAGACAGTTGCTGCCTCCGTCAAGCAGACTGCCTGCTACGCGCTCGCTTCAAGAGCAACCCGCGTCTTGCATCCACACGGCATTGAATGATCTTTACAGGCTTTACTGTCCATTGCCAACGCCGCTGTCGTTTCAGACAAGTCCATCGTCCAAAGATACACTACCAGCGGCCGATTCAGGTTACGTCTCTGGAAATGATGACTACAATGGAGTAGATGAGGCATTTCTCGACCTTCGCGATGATCCTTATGAACGTGCCTTCAGCGGGCGCTGGTTGACCTCATTCCTGGGCCGCGCGGAGGAATTGACATGTTTCGATAGCGAAGGCTCGCGACAGCGTGCTATCGACCTGGCATCGTGTGTGCTAGCTTCTTTGTTCCACCAGGAGGACAACGACGAGGACACCGAGATCACCAGAGATTGCCACTTTACTTTGAATCTGGGTTCGCGCACAGCCCAAGAGGAAGGAACATGTTCTCGTAGTGAATCCATCACTATTCAACTCACGGATGGTCTGGCTGGCAAGGACAACAACGACCATACCGACGTGGGACTACAGAGCTGGGGCGCTGCTTTCGTCCTCACAGAGCTGATGTGCAACTACCCCGATCGTCTTACTCTCACAAAGGACGTCCTTGGGTCCACGCCGAATATTGTCGAGCTAGGAGCGGGCACAGGCCTCGTGGGTATCGCCTTGGGCAAAATTCTCCCGCCCCTCGGAGTGCAGGCACCGACCATCATCGCAACCGACTTTCATCCAACAGTCCTGGAGAATCTCCGAGCCAACATCGGCAAGAATTTCCCAACGCAAGGCGATGCCGAAGACTGCACTAAGCCGTTAATCCAGGCTGCGCATCTGGACTGGGAGACGCCGGACTTCTCCTCGCCTTTAGATAAACAAGCCGATATGCTCGTCGCGTCGGACGTTATCTACAACCATGATCATGCGGTGTGGCTGCGAGACTGCGCAGCTCGTATGCTCAAGCCAGACAGCATCTTCTGGCTAATGCTGACGGTCCGAAGCGTGGGAAAGTTTGAGGGCATCTGTGATACGGTTCGTCTGGCCTTCAACGGACACGATGGACGACGAAATTCGCAGGGCTCTGCGCTCACTGTACTCGACGAGGAACGCTTTGCGCGACCAAACGGCATTGGACGCGGCGATGAGAGCGAGTATCGGCTCTTCAAGATCGGCTGGTCTTCGTAGGGCACGAGTGGTCATGCATGGACCGACAGAGGACTGACCTCGAACTGACCATACATTTGGTCTATTGAGGGAACTTTTCAACATTTTTTATTCTAGTTGTGAACAGAAGCTTCGTCATAGAAAGCAATAGATGAGAACAATACACAATTGACAAGCTGATTTGCGATATAGACAACATACAAAATCGCCAGGTGACAATAGGTAGGTATGTTCGAAGCCATGGTCGACTATCTTGGGTAGATACGGTGTCCGAGAAGACTTGGAGCAAAACGACCCGCAATTGACTTCGTGAATAGCGGCATATCTCGTAGCACCTGTTACAGTTAATGGCCGGTCGTCGGGTTCATATTTGAGAGATCTCAATCAACTGCATCGGTCAGTCTGCGGTGGGACGCGGGATTCACGAGTAGAGGAAGAGCTGGTCAGAACGAAATTAGAGGTGCTTTCATTCCGCAGAGAACGGCCAGAAGCAAAGCGCAGTCGATTTTTTTTATCATTCCCCAGGTAAGAGCATGTGAAAGCATGTGATTGGGAACAGGCACCAAGGTTAAGCTACGGTGCATTCGATGCCTGGAGACAGTCGGAGTACGTTAAGTGCGCACTGGCTGTCTTAGGGGTATCTCGAGACGCTTTGGTTGTCGTTGAAGACCCGTTGTCTACAAGGAGTAGTAGTTAATTCGACAATGTCATATGTTTCGCCGTGGAACGAAGATCAGCGTTGGCTCATGTAGAATAGAATCCTATTCAGACTTTGTATCATGATAGAAGATCGTTCGCAAAGCTATGCCTTGTAAAACTACATCGCGGTGCTCTAGACCTGAAAGCTTGCCAGATGACAATCGACTCTGCCCCTTCCCAGCTGAGGTTCCCCGACCAAGTTCCAAGGTCAAAGTCAACGAACAGAGCTTAGCAGCCTTGAGGAGTTTCTTCCCGGCTAAACAACGACAGCTGGTTGGAGAATAGATGCCCATACAGTGTACTCTTTCACCCCAGGACTTGCTCAACTTATATTCATTGCTAGCCATTGAATGCCATACACATTGATCTCGCCCATAACGCCAGAACCTATGCTTATGCTCATGCACGCAAAGTATGACCCCCTAAGGACCTAAAGAACCAGACGCCAGCTTACCCTTGTAACCACATGGTGCCTACTCAACAATGCCTCATGTGAGGAGACACCGAACTCGGTCAAAATGGTTGACCCCACAAAGAAACGACCGAAACAGTATGTAGATGGAATACCTGCAAGCCAACAGTAACGCCTAGCAGAGCCAATTGCTCATCCCCCTCGCTAGGGAGACCCTATCAGCACCATGTCCGGCTCTCGCAGTGACTGATATTGTCCCTGCACAGCCCAGACATCGGCGCTGCTCGCCAAGGTTGCTGATGGAGCAGTGAGTGCAGACATATTTCCCACAGGCGCAGCAGCTCGTTCCAGCCGAGTCAGACGTGCCATCCATGTCCATCATCGTATCATCATCATTGTCACCGCCAAACTTTTGCCCACAATCCTCGCACTCCGTAGGTGCGTCTACTGGTATCGGTAGTAGGTGCTCAGCAGGAGAGGCCGAAGGGCAGGAGGGCAGGTTCCAGAACTTATGGAGATTAGTCTGTTGAGAGGACGGAGAGGGCCCCGATTGTACGGCTACGGGGACATCGCACTGCCGTTGTTGGCCAGCGGTTGGTATGTTCTGGCCCGCGGCCGTTGCGTGTTGCCGCTGTGCTGCATATAGTGCATTGAGAGTACGCTCTACACAGCCGGACGATGTAAGTCATGTGTTCATACCACATTTCCAACCAACTAGGTACTTCCCAGTATAATCTGGTTTCCTGACTGCACCTATGCGTACTTTCTGTGTCGGCAGGCCCATACAAGAAAACGTCACTTACGATGCACTTCCTGTTCAGAAGGGCGATTGTCCCGAAATCGCTTCATAGTGCGCCCAGATACGTGCGGGAAGGGGAGGTTTCGATTGGTAGATTGCGGAAACATGGAGATGGAGCAATTCCGGGCAAAGGCGAAGCTATCGATGCTCATCGGAACATCTGCAGACGGAGGAGAGACCGAATCCACTAATTGAAAAGGTGAACCCGATGTGCTAACGGTAGAAGCAGAGAGTTCGGACCCGGACCGTTTGCGCTTTAGTTCCATGATGAATGCGTAAGAAGATTTGATAATCGATACCGGCTATGAACTGAAGGCTCCCAAAGGAAGGGTTTGAATTTCTCTGTGTCCGGGAGATGAATTGGGACCGAGGAGGGGATGCGGCATGACGTGACGGGACGCGGGACGCAGGACGCGGGACGCGCGCCAACATTTGCGCATACGAGCACATATGCAACGACCGAATCCCGTAAAGTGCAACGGAGCCTGTTCCGTGTCTGCCCCGCCAAATCAAACGGCGGATTACCTATATTCGGCCTAGCGCACCCACATCTTGGTGTGCATGAGGTAGGTACGATATGTACATAGGTACCGGTGTCGGTAATCCGTGCCCAAGTTTATGGGTAAGGTGACATACGTCAGGTTAGCCACAGTGGAAAGATTCTGACTCCAAATACCTACCTAGGTATTCTCAGTGCTGCTGTTATTGATATTTGGATAGGAACTGGAGATCCAGACGTTTACAACTATGCATCTAATTCCACAGGATCTGCTTTGATTCTGTAGTTATCTTTATACACAGAGGAGTAGGATTGTGGTTTTCACCTCGAAAATGTTCAAAGGTACCTAGTTCCCACTAATAAATTTGGTGTTGAGTGAGACTGTAATCCGTACCTGGAGGTATGCATCTTCACACAAACGATGAAGATGGATTTCTGCACATATATATATTTGATGAGTCATTAATGCTTCCCCTGATTTGACAAAGCTTTCTTGGAATTGGTTGTGGCTGTATGTGTGTCGTTCAAAGGGTACGATTTGTACGAGATCTCTGTCGACGGATTTACACCTGGTAGACCCGTCCAATGTTCTGAAGCCTTCTTCGTTGCGCTCAGAGGGCTTCCGCAGGTGGATCCTCGCACCTTATTGGCGCGTTCAGTGTCGCAAGCCACGCTAGCCACACTAGCGTAGCCGGTAATGGAGCCTCTATGCCTATTGCGGTAGTGATATGAACAGTGGGTCGCATGGTCCGTGCTCTAAAGGCTGTCGCAGGGCAACCTTCAACTTTACACTTGACCCATCGCTACTCGACGGAATGCTTGCCCGTACAAACCGACCCGTATTCCGTACGCACCCGCCAACTTCGCACATCATCCACGGCTTGCGACAACGGCCACTGCCCGCGGCTTCGTCTCTCAGTCTTTCCTTCCACGCTTAAGAGAGCAGGCAGATAGTACGCTGTGCGCCCAGTTTCTTGCTTGCCAAGGTTAGTACGGACCAATTCTTCGATCCTCCTTCACCCAACATCAATCGCATCATCTCTTCGCACTTTCTCTTTCAACCCTCTCCGTATACATCTCGCCTCTTTTCTCGGTGTGCACTGGTCTCCTACTAGGTAGGGATCATCTTGCCCTGCTCACTACTGACAGGCACACAGATACAGTAACGGTGACGATCCACGCCATCCCATTACCTGGTCGTGGTCGCAAAACTCTCACATCACTTCCACCGTAGCCGTCCGTCCGACCTCCGACCGTCGTTTAAATAGCCCTTCTTTGGAGTTGTGCATCGCGCACCTCTCTGTCAAGCACCGAGCTACCTTCGATTGCCCTATCACGTTGCCGATACTCCGGGCTTGATCATTGCGCCTTGCGCGACGTCACTATCCGACCATGGCTCGTTCAATGACCCCCGCTGAGCTTCGCGACCTCGAGAGTCGCACCAAGACGCTCCACAAGGCCTTGTCTGACAAGGCCCCCTCTGCCACCCTCATCACGATGCTCGAGGGGCTCAAGAAGGAGTTTCGTCCTACTGAAGATGGTCTTCGTGTACGTACTTTCTACACATGCCTTCGCCTTTACTTTCACCCTTGACTCTTCTTTTCCCCAAGGCGTTGCAGTCACGGTTGCCTCGGACATTTGCCTTGGCCTAAATGATTGCTGACGTTGACATGTATGAAGACTACGAAGGCTGGATATCTGGTCGGCAAGCTCAGAGGTCACGCGGATCGAGAGGTTGCGAAAGTCGCCAACGACGTCGTCGTGAAGTGGAGAAAATTTGTCGAGGAAGACAAGCGAGCCAAGTTGCTTTCTACCGGTACAAAATCCCAGGAAACTGCGACTCCCGCTAGCACCGCTTCCGCTGCCGCCCCCAAGACTGCTTCCACCAGTTCCGCCAGTGGCAGCACCGGTCCTTACAAGGGCAATCCCGAGAACCGCAAGTTCAACACCGATGGTGCCAATATCAACACCACTACTTCCAAAACCCGTAACAACTGTATCGGCTTGCTCTACAATGGGTTGGCATATCGTTCAACTGAGGCAGTTGATTTGGTTCTTGCCAAGGCCGCGGCTGTTGAGGCTGCTGCTCTGAAGGCTTACAAGGGCGAGACTCAGGCGTACAAGGAGAAGATCCGGTCACTTTTCCAGAATTTGAAGGGACGCAACGTGGACCTCGCTCGCAACGTCATGAGTGGCGCTATCTCTCCTGATGACTTTGTCGTCATGACCTCGAAGCAGCTCCAATCGGCCGAGCAGCGCGAGGCCGATGCTGCCCTCGAGGAGGAGAATATGAAGAAGGCTCAGGTTCCCAAGGCCCAGAAGAGTATCAGTGATACCCTCGAGTGCAGTGCTTGCAAGAAAAAGATGGTAAGCTACTCTCAGGCTCAGACTCGAAGTGCTGATGAGCCGATGACGACCTTCTGTGAGTGTATGAACTGTGGAAAGCGTTGGAAGGTATGTTTCGCTCTCTCTCTTTTCCTTTCTCCTTCCTATATTGCATTACTAACTATGTTGTGTCTCTAGTTCTCCTGAGTCAACTCGGCTTCCTACGTGGCCGCGTTTCCCAGATGCTATGGGCAGTTCTGGTGGCATGATTCATGAGGTGTTCGGCTGTTTTCAGGGGAGGGGTTCCCCTCGTTTCCTAGTGTTCTCTGAGAGGGATTTGTACTCGTAGGGAGGTTTGGCTCCCTTGGCGAGTGAGTAGTTTTGAGATGCGATGACATCTCCACTGCGCAGGTTTTCTTCCGCATTGCGTGTGCTCTCCCTCACATGGGTCTAGCTAGCTTTGCCTCCTAGTATATGTAAACCAATATGCATAGTTGGGAGATATATGTTTCGTTGCACCACTGGAGTGAGACAGACACGAGACCTGCGTCTTGGCATACGACTATGTAGTACCCCCTGACCTCCGTGCCTATTTGTAATGGCTGTGACTTCATCAAGGCTTCTTGATGGCGAGGAGAGCGAGTAGGTCGTCTGGTTCGCTCTCGGCTTCCAGTCCCATCTCGCCAATCTTCTTCCACAGTTTACTCAGATGTCTCGTGCCTGAGTCGCATAGCATAGTGACGACACGGCTGCCCTGGGGTAAACTCATGGCCGTTGCTACAGCGGCAACACAGTTCACAGCACTACTACTGCCCACAAATATGCCGTCGTGCTCGACGAGCCAGCGCGCCATCTTGCAGACCTGCTCATCCGTGACCTTGACCGCATCGTCGATTAAATCGCGACCTGCCTCAAAATTCTCCGTCATTCGGTTGAGACCGACTCCCTCGACGATGGAGTCCACCTGTTGCCGCCGCCGCGTGCCCTCTTTCTCCGTCTCGCTATACATGACGCCGTGCCGGATCTTGTTGTAAAGACCGCTGCCCTGCGGGTCGGCCAGAATTACGCGTACGTCCGCAAGTTTTGCTTCTTGCTTTAGATAGCGCGCAACGCCCGAAATAGTGCCGCCCGACCCAGCGCCTGCGACGAATGCATCCACCTTCCCGCTCGTCTGCAACACGATCTCAGGGCCCGTCGTGGCCAGGTGCGCCTGATAGTTGGCAGAGTTCTCGAACTGGTCAGCGAAAAAGCCCCGGCTGTTGTCCTTTGACGAGGCCGTGTGCTCTGCGGCCCGGCGACGTGCCAAGTTGACGTAATGCTCGGGGGACGTGATGGGCGCCACAGGGACACGCTCGACGGTTGCGCCGAGGCGGTGTAGAAGATCCGATTTCTCGAGGCTCTGATCATTGGGCATGCAGATGTGGGCACGGTAGCCCTTGGCACGCGCCAGAGCCGCGATCGAGATTCCCGTGCTACCGACGGTGCCCTCGTAAATGGTGTCTCCTCGTCCTGGAACCAACAGGCCCTGTGCCTCGGCTGTCTGGATCATATTTAGAGCTACGCGATCCTTGGGGCTGTTTCCGGCACCATTCAGAAACTCGGCCTTCGCGAGGATAATACGTCCAGTAGCTTCCGACAGGCTCCGGATTTCGATGAGCGGTGTCCCGCCAATACAGCCCTCAATTCCAGATGAAATGCCCTGAGGGCGCATGAGGGCGCCATGGGCCATGTCGCGGTCTTCCAGCGAGACGGGACCCCGTGATGCGCCTGATCCTTGACGTCTTGAACTGCTGTTCTCTTGCTGATATCGCCCCTCCAGATCCGGATAGAGGTCTTTGATGCCTAGCGTGATAAGCGCGCCGGCGGCGAAGGCGATGGCCACGGCAGCAGTGCCGTAGGCTCGCGGATGGTCGCTCAATGACATGGTTGTGATGGATGGAATCTGCCTTGGAATAGACTCATGGTTCCAGGCGACCCTGACTCGTTCTCTTAGCAATCACGCAATGCTTGAGTCTCAGGAACTTGAAGACTTCAGCTGGGATTCTCATGTAAAGATACAAGCCATCACGATCAATTCTGCAGCGTGATGGAAGTCGGGAGGTTACGATTGATTCTAGTTTGTGAGTCGCGGAAAGTTCTAATATCAACCTTTACTCGTATGCTTATATAGGGTTGTACGGACTATGAAGAGGATATATTCAGTTAAACGCATCGCCACCACATAGCAAAAGGTCCCTGCGAGAGACCCTGTTTACGCACCTGCTGCACTAACTGCATGTGTTTCCATGGAGATTCACTAAACCTGCGCATGCATGTAAACCAACCTAGATGGATATACCTCCCGACGAGAAAGCTCCATCGTTCGAAAGCTCACGAGACCACCTGGCGCAAACTGTCTCACGCGCTCCATGCTTCGAATCATGGATTCTCCTATAGTCACACAGCTCTTCCGGCAGCTGTTCCGGCATCCGGCATGCCAATCGAAGAGGAGACTAGCTACGTCTACCGCGACCACCGCTGCATTCGCCGCGCCTCCGCAACATGGCCGTTGTGCCCACCAACTGCACAAGCAGCTGCATAGGCAGCAGAGGAGGACTATGGCCACGCGGGACTCCGCCCGTGGATACAAGCCGACGGAAGGGAAGGACGACAAGAACTGGCAGCAACGGACCGAGATGTTCATCCTGGACATGTCGGAGGAGTACAAAACGTACCCCACGGTGACGGCGAACGACCTGCGATCGCGGCGGGAACGGCCGAGGAAGGTCAAGATGCTGATGCGGGACTTTATAGAAGGTGTGTGACTGGATGGACGAGAGCTGTAGACGTATGCGACTGCGACTTGGCTAACATGGCCCCTGGAAGATAGTCTATACAACCCCCACTACGGCTACTTCTCCAAGCAAGTCGTCATCTTCAGCCCCGGAGAGCCGTTCAAGTTCAACGAGTTGCGCGACGAGCCGTCCTTCTATGCCCAGGTCGGGCAGCGATACGTCGAGTTCGAGGATGCTCTCGATGCCAAGACGTACGACGAGACACGCCAGCTCTGGCATACACCGACGGAGCTGTTCCGCCCCTATTACGGCGAGTCCATTGCTCGCTACTTGATGTCCAACTACGTCATGTCGACCTACCCCTACCACGATCTGATCATCTACGAGATGGGCGCCGGTAGAGGAACGTTGATGCTGAACATTCTGGATTACATCCGGGACGTGGAACCGTCTGTCTACGACCGAACGAAGTACAAGATCATCGAGATCTCGTCGTCCCTGGCTGCTCTGCAGACCTCGCAGATGATGGCTGATGCTACCAGTCGCGGCCACGCGTCCAAGGTCGAGATCATCAACAAGTCCATCTTCGACTGGGACTCCCCCGTACCCTCGCCATGCTTCTTCCTGGCCATGGAGGTCTTCGACAACTTCGCCCACGATATCGTGCGCTACAATCTCACCACCGAGGAGCCTCTCCAGGGAACCGTGCTGATCGATGGCGCCGGCGACTTCTACGAGTTCTATGAACCCGTCCTCGATCCCGTCGCGGCCCGTTACATGCGCGTGCGTCATGCTGCCACCGGTGGCCGCTATCCCGCGCCCTATAGCTCGAGTCGCATGCTGCGCGCTCTCAAGCGCAACCTTCCTTTCTCCGCCAACCTCAGTGAGCCTGAGTACATCCCCACGCGACTCATGCAATTTTTCGACATCCTCGAGAAGTACTTTCCCGCGCATAGGCTCCTGACGAGTGACTTCCACACGCTCCCCGACGCCATCAAAGGTCTGAACAGCCCAGTGGTGCAGACTCGATACCAACGGCGCACGGTGCCCGTGACGACGCCTCTTGTACGTACATTATCTTATTTTCTATGAGAGCCGCCACGGGTATAGGCCAACTAACCATTGCACACAGGTCCATCAAGGATACTTTGATATCCTCTTCCCTACCGACTTCCAAATCATGGAGGCGGTGTACGGCGCCATCACCGGCAAGCTGACACGCGTCACCTCGCACGAAGACTTTATGCGCTCGTGGGCCTATGTGCAAGACACGCAGACCCAGAGCGGCGAGAACCCCCTGCTGAGCTGGTACAAGAACGCCAGTATGATGATGACTGTATAGCATTCTTATCCTCTCCCTGTATCATCATCATCTCAGGTCAGGTCGACCAACCTTTCCATATATGAGATTAAAAATAGGCATAGAAGTAGATATAACTGTGATGTGCATCATGAAAAGAGCGATCATCATCATGTGTTTGTGGAGATACATGTGTTTGAAGCCATTCTCATGTGTTTGAAGCCATTCTCGTCCTCAAGCCGGTCTTGTATGAGTCTATCTGTTCAACTACATCACATGAGACCAAGGCAGGCAATAGGGGAAACAAAATGGTACCACGAAACATCATATACATGCTCACGGTAGTAACAGCTAGATCAGCTGGATATTTGAGACTTTTATTCATCATGAACGACTACAGTCTTACAAACAAGGTCATGTTCCTAAGTATCATACCTCCTGCCCCCTTATCATGAATTAGACGTTGCCGGAGAGGCCTCGTGGCTCTTTCTTTTTAATACCTTTGAATGCAAAAACACGATAATCAAGGCACCAAGTTTCTCGTGGGTATGAATTGGTTCGGTTTCAATATACATGGATCATTTCTGTCTTTCTTCTTCCTCCAATTCAATAGCGGAAAAGGAGGAAGACAACAGCTTTCGTTTCGAATGATGCGCGAGCATCACTCTTAGATCTTGAGCTTCTCCGCCAACCACTTCTCAGCGACGGCAACGGCTTCCTCAATCTTGTCCGGGTTAGTGCCCTGACCTTGTCGAGTGGGCTCCTTGCCACCAGATTTTCCACCGATGATATCTGTGACGGCAGCCGCCCAAGACTCCGCACTGACACCTTGAGATGCGAGATGCTAAAGTAAATGATTAGTTACAAGGTGTTCGTATACGAAGAGGTATTCGTAGAAGATGGAATACTATACTTACAGTACCGACATAGAGACCATGGACTACGGCACCCTCGGTCTGGCTACCGCCGAAGAGATAGACTGTTCTCTCCTTGTCCTTAGTCTTGAAGTGGTTCATGACGTCCGAAACGGCCTTGGCGTTAGCAGAGATAGGCAAGTGTCCGATGTAGAACTTGGCATCCTTGTTCTCCTCCTTCGCAAAGTAACCGTTTACGGCATCAAGTGCAGTCTTAGATTCGGCCTTTTGTCTCTTCTTTTGCTCGTCGACAACAGACTTGACAATCTTGGCAAATCGCGTCTTCAGTTCCTCCTTCTGAAGTGTGGAAATGACCAGAGTGTTCAAGTCCGCGGTGGCCTGCTTGACTTCGGCCTCCTTCTCTGGGCTGAAGGGCAAAGCTTCAATGGCATCGAGCCGCTTAGCGAAGTCTGCGGCTTCGCGCTGGACACGGTGGGCTGCTTCACCGGTGTAGGCAACAATACGACGGATTCCCTTAGCGATACCACTCTCCTCAACAATAACCATGTGCTTGATCAAACCAGTCTGGTCCACGTGGGTTCCACCGCAGAATTCTACACTGATATTCCGCCACTCGGGGTTTTCAGGGGTTGCGAGAAGCGTGTCAACATCGACACCAACTGACACGACACGCACGGGATTGGGGTAAGTCTCGCCAAAGACAGCACGGACACCATGGATCTTCTTCGCCAAATCCAGTTCAACATCTTTGGTGTAGACCTTGGCGTTCCGTCTGATATACTCGTTGGCCAAATCCTCAATCTGCTTGAGTTGGGGAATTGTGACTCCGCCCTTGTTGTCGAAATCAAATCTCAGCTTATCTTGGTCCACCAAAGAACCCTTCTGGTTGACTTCCTCGCCCAAGACTTCTCTCAGAGCGTGGTTGAGGATGTGGGTGCCAGTGTGGTTGTTCCGGATAGGCTGTCTTCTGAGCTCGTCGTACTCGCAGATAACCTCGTCTCCAGCCTTCAGCTCACCGTACTTCAAGTATCCACTGTGGATGATATAGCCACCGAATTGTTGTACGTCGTGCACGTCGAACTCGGCAACATCGTCGATAACAATTCTTCCGGTATCAGCAACCTGACCACCCTGTTCAGCGTAGAAGTTGGTCTGGTCGAGAAGAAGACCGAAAGGAGTGTTGGGTGGGAGATCCTTGGTCGACTGAAGGAACTCGGTTCCGGTGAAGATCAACTGCACCTTACCGGTAGTGTCGCCCTTCGAGTACTTGGGTTCGTCCTTAGGGAGGGCGAGCTGAAGTTGGTCTTTCAGGTGAGCCAGCTGATGAACGTTCAACTTGGCAAAAGTCTGAACGGACTCCTTCACGGCCTTACTGGCCTCGCGAGCCTTCTCTCGCGCCTCCGCAATCTCGCCTTCGTCCATCGATAGGCCCCGTTCCTCTGCCATAAGCTTCGTGAGATCCTCGGGGAAACCAAATGTGTCATATAGCCTCCATACATCAGCGCCAGACAGCTTCTTCGTGCCGTTCGTCAATGCTTCGGCGGCATACTTCTCAAACTGCTTCTCTCCTCGGTCCAATGTCCTAGAGAAAGCTTCCTCTTCCTCGTCGAGTAATTCCTTGACATCCTGCTGCTTCTTCACAATATCCGGGAATTGTTCGCCCATCTGTTCAACTAGCGCAGGCAGAATCTTGGAGAAGAAAGATCCGATCTCAGCGTTGAAGTATTTTCTGGCGTAACGAACACCTCTGCGGAGCACACGTCGCACAACGTAGCCTCTTCCTTCGTTGTTAGGTGCAGCGCCATCCGAGATAGCGAAAGTCAGGAGTCGAATGTGGTCGGCGACCACACGGTAGGCAGTGTCAATACCGTCTACATCGTCTTTTCCGTACTTATCGGTGTATGGCCGAGCACCGGTGACTTCCTGAATCCGGTTGAAGAGAGGGGTGAAAATATCGGTAGCGTAGTTCGAGTCTTTGTTTTGGAGGGCAGAAACGAGACGCTCAAATCCCATTCCCGTATCGATATGCTTGGCAGGGAGAGACTTGAGAGACTTGTCCTTTTGTCTGTCGTACTGCATGAAGACGTTGTTCCAGACCTCGACAACCATGGGGTCATCAGCGTTGACAAGGTGGGCGGCATTCCTGCCGCCGACCTTGTCGTAGTGGATCTCCGAGCAAGGGCCACACGGTCCTTGGTCTCCCATTTCCCAGAAGTTGTCCTTCATGTTGCCAGGCAGGATGTGGTCTTCGGGCACACCAACGGATCTCCAGAGCTCCTTGGCCTCGAGGTCGGGTTCGAGGTTCATAGCGGGGTTGCCTTCGAAATATGTCACGTATAGTCTCGCAGGGTCGAGGCCGTAGACCTTGGTGAGCAGTTCCCAAGACCACTCAATAGCTTCCTTCTTAAAGTAGTCACCAAATGACCAGTTTCCCAGCATTTCGAAAAAGGTGTGGTGGTATGAATCCTTGCCGACATCGTCGAGATCGTTGTGTTTGCCACCAGCGCGAATACATTTTTGGGTGTCGACGGCGCGCTTCAGCTTGGCCAAGTCATCTGTGTTGGCGACGGTTCCCAGGAAGATCGGCTTGAACTGGTTCATGCCAGCATTGGTGAAGACTTTGCAAGATGAGGGTTAGCGCCAGACCCTTGGATGAGCAACAGCGAAGAGTTCAGATCGGTCAAGACGACGGCACGCATCAGTCCAGTAGGGACAATGGCACAAATCACTGATTTGAGTCATCGCAACGGCCGAGATAGCTCCTCAGAAGACACAGATGGGCGGAGAGACGTGGTGGGTGACTCACGCAGTGTCGGGTCATTATGGGGAACGACGGACGACGAGGGAACGATGGTGTGGCCCTTGTTCGCGAAGAACTCGAAAAAGGTGTTGCGCACCTTGACGCCGGTCCACTCGGGTTGAGACATGGTGCACAGAGGTCGAGACTCGCCCGGGGTCGCGTGCAAGTCGCGGGGGAACAGAGGCAGGAACAGTGGCGATCGGCAGTTGCTAGACCGAAAAGTCGGCGATAGTCGAGAAATGCGGATTTGGGACAGATGAAGATTGGCGGTGCACGGAAGGGCCTGCTCGGTCTGCGTCAAAAGCGTCGCGGTGGCGGGGTATTTCAATGGGCATTTCGCTGGAGCGGCGGGTCCTGCGGGGGCTGCATCTAGCCGTTGTCGCAATGCGTTAGTCAGCAGAAAGGTGGCACGAGTAGTGGGCTGTATTGTAGTGGCGGTAGAGGCCGAGGCCGCTACGGCTGCCGCTACGGTTGCCGCTGCCGCCGCCGCTGCTCTTGCTGTTACTGCAGACGACTCCGACGCGTAGAACCTTCTACTAAGACCCAAGCAGCCTATAATTGGCCTGTGTCCACTCCTGCGCTGTCTCTGAAGCAGCCGCATTCGCTCTCTCGTCGCTTTCCTTGCTCAATCAATCAATCTCTCTTCCAATTGCCAGCTGTCCGCTCCTGTTGCTTGCTGCTGCTGCTCTGTCCGTCCTCTTGTCTTTTATCTCTCTTTCTTCTCTCTTTTCCTCCCGTCTCTGAACCTCCACCCGTGGTATTCTGCACTTACAACGAACAACCGACGTGGACAATTGTTGTCACGCAATCTCACTTCGATACCCAGAATTCATCAACACTGGGATCTTCGCAGCTCCGGATTCGCAAGTTGTTCCGGGCAAATCGTAGCAGCAGCCGCAGCTGCAGTCGGTCGTAGAGCTGGTCTCACGGGCAGCTCATCCAACGTAAGAAGAAACTGAGGGGCGTTCGAGCTGCGAAGGATCTGGCTTTGCGGCTTCTTTGAACGGTTAAGAGCAAGGTTCGGAATACATACGGAGTATTGAAGGTCGACTGTGTAATGCAGACGCGGTGCGAGTAGGACTCTGGGATCTGGACTCTGGATGCCGGGAACTTCCTGCCAGTGCAAGCGCCAAAACTCGCAGTCTGCGAATGCGAACCAACCAAATTCGGCAAGTATGGACGTCCAGCTCGGGCCAATCAGTGCCAACAGGGCGGATTCGACCCCCGTCACTGCCGATGCTCGCTATCCGAACCAAAACGAACAGCTCTACCAACGTCATCAACACCAAACGCAGCATCTCCATCAGCAACAATTTCAACAGCAGCAATTCCAACAAATACAGCAACCCTCATTCCAACAGATTGGATATGACGGTCGTACACTGTTCCCTCCTCCACCGAACATGCGGAAGAGAAAAGCTGAGCCGCAGCTTAATGAACGGCTTTCCAAGCGACTGAGTCGGCTTCACTTAGGTAGGTATAGACATCTACAATGTGTGCACGTTCATCTTTTATGTCGCATATATTATACAAATCCCAGCTGATTGAGTCGGTTCTACCACACTCCACCGGTTCTCAGTCATAACACTCAGCTGGCAAGGGGATTCATTGGAATTGAGAACTGACCACACTGCCTCGCGCGACAGACAATAATGGCCGCCGCCGGCTGTATGTTCCCGTTGAGAGTCCCACTTTGCAAGCCGTTCCAGAGCCAGCAGGATTTCATAATTCTCCAGAGGACCGGATACCTACAGCCGAAGCAGCAGCTGCTACTGCTTCTTCCGCCTACTCACCCTCTCCTATGCGCGTCCCTACTCACGACGACGACAGCATGCGGTTAGACGATACAAAGCACAAGGTATACATATACGACCTTGACGCCGAACTCACGTCCGCCGACGAGGACAGCGATGGCGAGTCTTCGCCCACTTCCGGTCATGATCGTGTCATCTTCTTACCCGACATGGAGAAACATTTTGGCAAGCCACGGCTTCCTCCAGCAATCCTCGCGAACAGCGCAGGTCAGCTGGCGGGACACAGCATGGATGACATGCAAATGGTCCTATACAGTGAGCCCTCTTCGATCTCTGTGCCTCGCGAGCATGACTCCGTGCGCAAGGCTATCCTTGAAGCCCGCGCCCGCGCACGGCAAAAGCAAAATGAGACACAGACAGTGACATCACATGATACTACACCTGTCTCCCCGGACACAGCTTTGCGAGATTTCGACTGCAGCAATGCCACCAACACCGTCGAAAACAGATTTGTCAAGGCGACAAATACTTGGTGTGACACGCCCGTGGCATACGACGACGACGTGGACGCCATGGACACCGACTGAGGAGCATCATCACACGTAAGGAAGAACAACAACACCACCGATCTGAGACACTTTCGTCCATCCTCATGGCCCCGGTCTTACATGTAATTCCGGTGTAAAACAAATCCATTCAACTAATACCTCACATGTCCCTTATCGGGGAGGCGCGGTGCAACAGCGGCAAACGTATTAACAGCGCAAACTTCCTAGTCATGTACAAAACGTACTTTCTAGTTTTCCATCATTATGCCCCGGCATTACAATTGTACTTGGAGTTTTCGGTAGCTTCTTTAGCAAGAACGGAGGACTCGATTCTCACTTGTGTATATGTTATCCACAGGGCGGTATTCCATATGTATTTTGCCGGTGTCGTTTTCGTCTTATGCTATATCTTAGGTGAGATGAGCATTGATAGTAAGCCGCCAGTCAACATGGCCTTCATGTCAGATGTACGGAAAAAGCCATAAAATCTGTCTCTCTTGGCAATAGTACGCATACTTGAAGCACTTACTACTCGGCGGCGGTCCCGGGGATGACAGAGAATGGGAGAATTGAATTATTAGACCTCTTCTGCCTACAAATAGGTAAATCAGCGATCTTCGTGTCGTCTTTCTATTCCGTGTGCATTACCGGTTCACGCAAGTCAACAAATTTCCTCTGCTTTCTTCTTCTCTTGTTCAGTCAGTCTTCAGTCTGCCTTCAATCCTCGCAATCATAAACCATAACACACTCATTCCCCAACCCATTCGGAGCGGTGCATCACAGGGATGCTGCCGTTGGCGATCCCTTCCTACCTTGCAACAAAGCCAGGAGGTGGTCCAGCTGGCGGCGCATACTCCTCTTGCACTCCAGCTGTTTGAGCCTGTGGAGCATGAGCTTGCGAATCTGGAACGGGATCAGCCTTTGAGCCCTGAGGAGGACCATCGTAGACAGGAGGGCGGCTTGGATCGTAGACGGGCGGTGGCATCGGGTGCATGCCGTAATATTCGGCATTGGTGTCGGCGTTGACTGGGCGGTAGACGCCGTAGACCGGGGGAGCGGCGTAGGCAGGATCGACTTGGGCGCGTTCAGCACGCGACAAAAGGAACTAACAAAGGGTAAGAAGCCATGTTAGTGATGTCACTTGGAGTAATCATGGGGGTGTGGCGTGGGAAGGGAAACCGAGTTATGCATAGGAAAGTGAACCATACGGCATGATAGCCCAGAGGCTTCAGTCCCTTTCGCAGTCTACGCTTTGCATGTTGACGGCCGCCGATGATCCAGACGGCAAGAAGAAGCGCGAGACTGAAGAAGACGACGTATTTAATGATGATGCCGGGCTGTTGGGGTCGCAGAGAATATGTCGTCAGCTATGAACATCTTTTGGCTTGGCGATTGACGTAACGCACCGTAGTGTACCAAAACCAGACATCCTCGCCATCGTCTCCGTCCATAAATCGTCGCACTACAGACGACATTGAGCCAGCATCGCTGCCGGTGTCGGCTTGCATCGGGATTCCAATGCGTGAAGTTGGCTTGAAAATCATTGTGGAAGGATTGTTGTGATGTTGTTTCTCGGGCACGCCAGTCGAGGCGGTATAACTATGTTTTTACGAATGCGAGATGCCTCTAAGGCACGATGGAGGTGCTAGGGGTGGTTGGGACTCCAGTAAAGTCGTGGTAGGTAATTCATGCGGCCACAGGGCGAGTCGAGTCGGCCAAGTACCGTAACCCCAACTGCCTCTAGTGTAGGTAAGCCGGAAGAGGGTAGCGCAGGTACGAGTGGTGAGAAAAGTGGACGCGCGTCTTACCGTGATAGAGCGTGCACAGAATCGCAACGATGGAATATAACGTCGAAGAGAAGAAAAGTTGAAGAAGGCAAGGTAGAAAAGGATGTTAGGTAGGCAGTAGGTGTAGGTAATGAGTTGAAAAATGCGAGTCCGACCGAGATACCTCAAAAAGAGACGGGCAAGCTCGTAGTCACAGTGCAGGCAGGCACAAGCCGTCACATACCGGTAGGTACCGTAGGTGCAGTGCGCTACCTGAGCTATCTAAGGTAGGCACGGGTCGGTCTACCTACACTTATTTTAGGCAGGTACCCTACCTAGCAGTAAGTACATACATACCTACCACCTACAAGTACAGTGTGTACCTACGAGTGCTTCTCATGTTACCGACCAGGTGATTCTTCGTATCTGTGTTTGTGCCACAAAGCCAACATCATCATGTTTGTTCGATGTTCTCGGTATCTACAGTTAATGTCAACGATGCTTCGCATCCACCACCTATGTAGCAACATCTCTTGCACCATAGTACGTATGTACGTACGTACTTGTACTTGTCAGAAAGGAAAGGCTGAACTTGAAGCGCCCAGACCTACCGATTCGTCTGACGCTAAGCCATACCAGGCACACTAACTCCCGCCGCGCTAATCGGAGCAAGCTGCCGTCGACATGTGACAGGTCCACATTGACAGCGCCTTGTTTCAAATCATGATGCCTGCTGAAGATCGAGCTTAATTGCTTACTTTACATGTCTCGTAATCCGTACAACTGCCGGTCCGTACATTACGGAATGCATACCTACCCCTTCCGTTCTGCATTTCCCGTACGGAATACTCTACCACGGAATGCGATCTTCTCAACGTCGTCGTGGCACCCCGCAACCACAATTACAAACCTGTTGCGTCCCACCGTCACCAGAGCAATGAATGGGCCAAACTAAGAAGTGGTGCTGTGATACTACTACGTACTTCGTAGGTACGAAGTACGATAGTATGTACGAGTACTGTACATACAAGTAAGCAGGACTTCGGAAGAATGGATTTCAATCCAAGGTGCATCTTCCTGTGTCTTGCAGATCTATTGGCCATCCTAAGTCTGCGTCCTATGGGAACCAGTACCATCCCTCCCATTCAGAGTGCGTACATATGCGGCTTGGGTACGGAACCAACCAGGACGCCATATCTGCCTATCGATTCCGTCTGAATTACTATTGGGTGTGGACTTTGTCATGATCGCCTCGATGCATCGGGTCCTGCTGAAAATCGTACTTGTACTTGGCTTGAGACATGTGTGTGAAAAGACTTATGACGCGAAGGCACAGCTTGTGACTCTTGGCCCTGAATCTCTGCGGAGTATTTCCAAGTACAGAGTGGTATTGAGAAAATACTCTGCGGCTCTGCAATGGCTGACCCGTAAAACTGCTCGCATGCTCCGTGTTATTCACCTGCAGTCATAGAGAAGGCTACTCCCTCCCTTTCCTCCAATATTTCCACATGCACAAGCGGTTTTGAAGTAACGATAACTCCAACGTGGCAGGCATCACTCTCGAGTACGAAATTCATAAACAAGAAAGCCACATAAACACTATATCTACTTCTCGGGGAATAATTTGGTATAGAAAAAAAGAAAAAGCTTGCTATGTACAAAATCACCCGTCGCCATACAATGGAGGTACGGACACCGGTTTTTCAAATCCCAAGGTTACCCGCCATAAACCGCGGGAGGTTATTGCCTGGCGCGAACGGCGGCCTCTGTGCCTGATGCTGTTGTGGGTTTCCAGCTCCATGCGCCGCCGCTACCTGCTGTTGTCGCGCCGCATTCTCCTGCGCTTGTCTGTGGGCCTGTTGCCTCTGGGCGCGGTACCACATCAAGAACATGATGGAGCCAACGAGAAAAAGAATCATAGCACTTTCAAATATGGCACTTAGCTCACCATCGAGCTCATCGCCCATCGGCTCGCCATCACTGCCAGTAATCGTGTCGTCGTAATAGTCTTCGTAGAGATCTTCATAGTATACATCCTCATCCTCTAGGAAGTTCTGGATCCATTCCTTCAGGGACCAGTTCTTCCTCGGCGCTAACGAGCATCTTGTTAGTTCATTGAAATTTTCCAACCCAAAGAGAATCATACAAAAGACTCACCAGGCTCATCTTGAATAGAGTTAATCCGGCCGTGGGTGAACGTATTCCACGCGCTCCGTGCCCGAAGCTTCAAGAGACTAAGCGTGACGGGGAGATAGGCTTCCTCGTTCGTCTCCAGTGCTTGGTCGTAGTATCGCTTGGCTAGATGGAAGTCCTGCGTAAGACCGACCCCGTTCTCATGCATCCACCCAAGATTATATAGAGCCTGCGCACTCTGGAAGTACTCGGACGCTCCGGTATAGCATTGAGCCGCCTTGTCCATTGCAACCTCGGTTCCAATACCATTGAGGTAGTAGTCTCCCATTTTCACCAGCGAGTCTATGTTGGATTGTATCGCGGACCTTGTCCAGTAAACCAGCGCTAGCGCTGAGTTTTGAAGGAGACGCGGCTTCGTAGGCTGTCGTTTCAGCCAGTTCGGAAGAGAAAAGACAGATTGTGTTGGATCTAAAAGGAAAGCGACGTTGTTCTGCGCTTTCTCGTACCCCTGTTCTGCCGCCATCACGTAGTCGAGGAAAGCGAGTTCGATATCGCCGTCCTCGTAAGCCTGGTTTGCCTCTGCCCATGACGAAACTACAGGTTCGGAGCGCTCGGCAACACTCTTGTAGTATTGCATGGCGACGGCACACGTTTTATCGCGTCCGACGCCGTGGTGGATCATCTCCGCGAGGTAGTACTGAGCTTCGAAGTTGTACCATCGCGCAGCGGCTTCAAAGTATGAGTTGGCCACTTTGAGGTCTTCTGGTTGTCCTTGATCTAGATGGAGTGCACCGAGAGCCACATGAGCCAGACTGAAATCTTGGTCTGCCGCGGCTTTGAACAGCTCAAAGGCCTTTGCCACATTCTTCGGCACACCGTAGCCATGGAGATAAATGAGGCCTAATCCCCACTGAGACTGCGCATCACCATTCTTGATACCGCGTTCAAAGAATCTCTGAGCCGTCTTATAATCTTGGGCAACACCCTCGCCCCGCAACCACATACATCCCACGTATCCGGCCGCCTTACTCGCAATCTTTTCCAGCGGGGGCTTCGCCCCTTCGACGGGACGGTCATCCTTGCTACGCCAATACTTTGTGGTGACACTGAGGAAATATCGTCTTGCAAGCTCCACATCCCTTTCAAGTCCTCGTTGGCCCTCGTAATAGAGCCTTCCCAGGTTGAAGGAGGCCTTGAAGTCACCTTTTTGAGACATCAAGTCGAGATATTCGATTACGTCGTCGATCGATGCATGAGTGTCAGAACTTGGACTCGCCTTGATAGCATTAATGCCAGAACTGAAGACACTAGCCCCTTCACCATAAACACCACCGATTTGGTCAGATATTCGATGCGACTCTTGGATAATCGTCATGCCGCCGGGAGGTCCAGACCGATACCAGGCCATAGCCTTGTCAGCCACTCTTTTATAATACTTGCTAGCAATCTCGCAACTTTTTGGTACACCAATCCCGTTCATATGGCGGGCCGCCACAGTCATTTCTGACCGTGTGTGTCCCTGGTTAGCAGCAAAGGTATGGTATAGGAGTGCCTTGGCTTGGTCCCGTTCCACCGCATCACCGATTCCCGTAGCGTACATGAGACCGACCATGTGTTGCGCCGAGCTATTCCCATACTGCGATGCTAGTCGGTAGTAGTGGTCAAAGGCTACCTTGAAATTCCTCGGGTGAGAATAGTTCCCGTAAAAGTTGAACTGGCCCAGCAGATAGATGGCATCGGTGTTATTCTGATCGGCTGCTTGCTGGAGCAGTTTCACGCCCTCGAAGAGAGGGCCAGTGATGGGCGACGATGGATGGTCATGATCGGGTGCGGCGGTCGCACGTATGCTCGGCAATGCTTTTATTAAATATTGAAACAAGACAGTGAAGAAGCCCGGGTGCTTCTTGGATCGTCGATGGGCGGGGGGTCGGATCTTTCGGAATTCGGACATAGCTTCATTCACGAGTTCCCATCCTGATACTGTCAGTTTCGGCAATTCTACCGACTTTCATGATATCTACGCTCCTTCGACTTACCATTTTGGTAGCGGTCCCAGACATGGTGTTCGCTTGGGGCAACGTCGGTTGCGGTCGCAGGCTCAGAAGCCGTAGCTTGCCCATTTATCTCGTCTGTCGCTACGATTTTCTGGTCGGCAGCAATGGCCACCGCTATGGCCTGTAATAACACTATAAGGCGGGAAACACAGTGAATCAGTTATGACATTCATGGTCTTGGTATATCTTGTTATCTGGAGGGATGCGGAAAGGAAGAACAAGAACGTACGAAGCGCCGAGAGAAACCACTGCCTCATTTTGACGAACTCTGCTAGGAGCAAGAAAATATCAATAGCCGTAGCAATATCATGGTCTCCAGAGGAGAAGAGAAACAGGCCCCAAAGAGAGATACACAGTGAAATATGAAATAGGTAGGTAGACCGAAGAGTTCGCAAGAGGTCAGAATTCACGGGAAGGCAAGCAACTATGTATTACCTAATCCGGCAAGCTGTCCAGTTTGGCAGACGCGACGACGTCAACTGTGTTAACTCGACCCCCTGTCCAAGGATTCTGACATCTGATTCGATGTCACCGGAGCTGCTCTGTACCACTACTAACGTGGGCTAATAGCGGGGGTGGGGCTGGCTAAGACTTGCGAAAAGTACTTTACGGAATACCTACATACATGTACCTACGTAAGTTTTACCTCCCTGATCGTGAGGTGAACTCAAGCAGCACACAAGCCATGCTGCAAGAGTTCCTTCTTCCGCCACGGAAAGTCAGCCACACGCATTCATTACGAGTAATGTATGTACCTAAGAAGTACCTGGCCGTGCATTAGCGGCAGACCGGTACTGCTGCTCCGCCATGTGGGGCCATCGGAGACCGGTAGAAAGAAATCATGCCTCTTAACACTTTTTCCTGAGTAGGAGTATTGATATCTCGGCGGAAGATGCTGTGGCATTCTCAAGGTATTCACCGTAGCAACGTTTTCATACATAATTTTTTCACGAAAACCTCCGGCTTGAAAGCTGCAGCTCGGTTTCAGTGCCTTCAATAAGAACTGCTGTGGGATCAGCAGACTGACTCCAGAGACTTCTTGACTCGACTTACACTACACAACTTGGAGGACCCTCACGAGTCTCAACCTATCATCGCATACGGAAGAGAGGTGTTGTTTAGGTAAACTTGATCCATCTTCTCTATCAAAGGAATAGGGAACATGTATCCCCTCGCTTGTATAGACGAGTACAGGATACCCACGAGAGAGGAGGTTTATGTCCTCGACATTATTCCCTTCGTCTCAGGGCCTGCCACAATCTCATCGGACCAGAAGCTGTCACTTTTCAACCCACTAAGCCTCAAAACCGGACCGACCGTGAATCTCGTCACACATCATGGAAACATCACTTGCGCTCGAGTGTTTGACGCGGCCAACTCCGTCGTATGCACAGCCGGCGAAAACGGCACCGTATCCCTATGGGATCTAAGGCAGGATGTTCGCAAAGCCGAGGCTGCTCGTTTCACAACAGGTACCCTAGACGCCTTGGGGCCCCTTTTCATGTGATCAACCTCTCTGACTTGTTATATAGAAGATCAAGTGCCTGTTTTGTCAGTAGCTTGCTCAAACACCGGCTTCTCGGTGGCCGCCGGCACTGAACTACAGAATCACCAGGCCTCCATCATCTTATGGTAAGTTCACCTAGGAAGCTCTCATGGTGAAAAGCCGTCTCACATTGCTCAGGGATGTACGTTCAACTGCGACTCCGAAACAACATTATAAGGAAGTCCATAGCGACGATGTAACAGAGGTTGGTATTTCTCTAATGGGCCTGCTTGTCTTGCTTCGGCTAATCCTCTGCAGTTGAATTTCCACCCGAGCGACCAGAACATCTTATTATCAGGTTCAACAGATGGTCTCGTGAATATATGCGATACCCGCATAACCGATGAAGATGAAGTCGTTATTCAGACCTTCAACCATGATTCCTCCATACACCACGCAGCTTTTCTGAATGACACCGAGGTGTATGCGATATCGCACGATGAGAGGTTGGCCTTGTATAATATGGCCGAGGGATATGAAAACGGCGCAGCCACTGCGGACTTTGGAGACATGAGAGGTGTTCTCGGTTGCCAATACGTTGCTAACATCTCCGTCAAGGCCAACGGTGCCGGAGCCGTGATTGGTGCTGGTGCTCTTGAGTGAGTCAAGATTCAATATCCCCGACTTATAACCATTGCTGACAGCTTCTAGGCAACAAGCATTTGAATTGATACATATGACCAATGGTGGCAACTGGGCTCTCGACCGAGACAACAGTGTCGGTCTACCCGGTGCGCATTCTGGGGAGATCGTCCGTAGCTTCTGCTTTTATGATGAGGCACAGATGGTGTTTACTGCTGGCGAAGATGGTTTTATCAAGGCTTGGCGGCCGAATGCATAATGACACGGCCGTGATATCACCATGTCCACCGTTCAGTCGTATTTAGCCGTACTTGTCGTGTTTGTTCTTAGATTTCAAATCCAAGAGCTGTTCGTGATAATCGCCTTCTCGTCTCGCCTTCTTCAATCTCTTAACCTCGTCCTCCTCGAGACGTCTCCCAACAGCATCTTCCAATTCCTTACGGCTCACTTTGACCTTCTCTTTCTGCTCCTTGGATGCTTTGAGTCTGGGCTTGAAACGAGCCTGCATGCGAATCCGTAGGGCTGATTCAGATTCGGCCTCTGTAGCATCTCCTCGGACTTCGGGCGCACCGTTTGGTTTCTTGGACATGGCCACAGTCAAAAAGGTTTCGTGCAGCGTCTGCAATCGGAACGCTCCGGGCGTATCAGGTATCGCAATGATATTCCAGGTCTCGGGCGGTGCGATTGCCTCCGACGTGGCGGAGAGGATGCCGTGCTTGTCACAGGCCAGATACCTAGGAATAAAGTCGTCAGCATCTCATATCTGCAAAATCTCCTGGATAAAAGCATTGGGCTGATATGACATACTTGCCATGTCGACCCTTCAACCTGAAGTGATCCGTTCCGTAGATCTTGTTCGCTACCCAGACCTGGCGTACATCGTGGGGCTCGGCGCTTTCGGGACTGGCATCGATGATGTTCTCGATGGTATCGGTGAAGACCTTGCCATTTGCATCACAAGCAAGGCAAGTCGGAGGCTTAGTGGGTAGAACGAGCATCACGGGCCCTGCGACATCACCGATGGCCTCGGCAGAAACCCAGCTGTTGTCGTCCTCAGCATCCTCGGGAGGGCGTGTGACGGCAAGGGCACTCGGGCCTGGAGCTTCAGATACGGCTTCAGTCTCGGTGCGCTTTCTTTTCTTGGGCTTTTTATCGCCCTTGAATGTGAGCGGTTTAACCATTGTACATCTGGTACGTCGTGCGCATATGTTGTTTTGGCGACAATGAATCTCAAAGTACGAAGTAGAAACGCAGAGGGGCTGGCTGGTGAACTCCAGGTTGAGAGATACTAGGTACCCCTACCACGCGTATTTCGTACGTACGAGTACCGTGCCTGAAGCAATCCGTACCTGTACCTTAGGTAGGTACCTTTAGGTAGGTACCTGGAGTGAACAGTCGCTGCACCCCTCGCGTTCTTGGTACGAGGTATGAGGCAAAAGTCGTGGCCCATGTCCGTGTACCGCACTTGAGCTCAGATCCACCGGCCATACTGACTGCGGTATAGCGGCCCTTTCTGTCATTTTTGGTACTCGCGATACATTCAGCAATTGCCCTGGAGTTCGGTACCAGTTATGCAGTTTATCCAAACGCGTCTAGCCAGTGGATAACGCCTCAGTGGAGGTACCTGGCAAGGGCACCGAACTTACCCATCACACCTCGTAGAGGTACGAGTAGATATATAGGCTCGATATATATGGTAGGTACCTAATTACAGCGAGTGCATGCACCTGAAGGTACCTGTGGGACTCAAATTACAGCGCCTGTAAAGCCGACGGTTTCCTCAGGGTTAAAACTCGGCTTGTGAAGGTGCGTCGCGTCCGCTGAGATGTCGACGGGATATGTATAGGTATTTATTGGTGAGGCATGCGCCAACCATGATGAGACTCAAAAATTCCTCGTAAGTTAGTATAAGCTGTTCGTAACCCGTCTTCGTCTTGACACACCCAGAGTAGGAGACAGCCAAGGCATCGTCTATACCATGGCCGTAGCACAGCCTGTCACTGTGTCCTTCACGGACCTTCAGAATGGTAAGAAGACTGAGAAGTCACGATTCCGAGTGAAAAACCTGTAGTCAATCGCTAAGATAGAAACAGACAACATCTCATTCGAAACATTGCAAGAGGCTTTCGGCCCAGAGTCGCTAGGTATTCTTGTCGTGAAAGATGTGCCAGCTGAGTTCCCAGCTCTTAGACGCCGCCTCCTCTCTTACGCTTCGTGGATGGGCAACCTATCCGAGAAGGACTTCGGTACAATCCGAACATCTCCGCTTGTATTCAGGATCGCAAACTGCTAACCGCTGGCAGAACAGTTCACCAATGAGGCTGCCAAATATCTTGTAGGGTGGTCCAAGGGCAAAGAGAAGCTCAAGGACGGCAGCGCGGATGAGTACAAGGGGTCTTTCTATGCAAACTGTGCCTTCTACGTCGATCCCAAGCTTGAATCCGCGAGGCCAACGGCCCAGTTTACATTGGACGAGTTCCCAGAGTACCTGGCGCCAAACTCATGGCCGGCGAACGAGATCCTGCCGGGGTTCAGGCCCGTCATGGAACAGATGTGCACCCTGATCATCGATACCGCCGTTCTCGTCGCCCGAGCCTGCGACAAGTTCGCAGAGAGGGAGATCGATGGGTATCCCGCGGCATATCTTGAAACCGTAGTTAAATCCTCGTCGACAACCAAGGCCAGGCTACTTCACTACTATCCCATGCCCGAAGAGGCTCTAACGAAAGGTATGGAGGAAGACAACTGGTGTGCAGCGCACAAGGACCACGGATGTTTGACTGGCCTGACCTCGGCCATGTTCATCGACGAGTTGAAGACGAATGTCACGGTCCCTCGTTTTGCAGGCGGCGAGGTTCCGGAGACGCTCCCCCTATTGGAAGAACTACCCGCGTCGCCAGACCCTCAAGCCGGTCTGTGGATCAAGGATAGAAAGGGTGTTCCCGTGCAGGTCAAGATACCCAGAGACTGCATTGCATTCCAGACGGGTGAAACATTGGAGCGAATCACCAACGGCAAATTCAAGGCCGTCGAGCATTCGGTCAGAGGTGCCTATGCCAAGGGGATCGCCCGCAACACATTAGCCGTCTTCACACAGCCAAACCTGGAAGACGAAGTCGATCTTGCACAACATATTAATTTTGGCGAATTTGCAAGGGGCATCATCGCCAGAAATACCGTCGGATGAAAGGAGAGGTGGTAAATGTCTCCTGCTCTCCTGCGACTCCCCGTCTGCAGTTCGTCTGGAGGGATGTATGATTGATTACCTTACCGATGTATCCGTTTCATGAGTGACCTGTACTCGTACTATACACACGGAGACAAGCCACTTCTTTACACTAATTGATATCATTTCTTGGATATCCCCTACTCATAAAGAGTCCGGATCTTGTGGATGACATATTGTCTTGTAATGCCCCGTTCAGCAGTATTATAAGTCTTGGGCCTGTAATTGGGACCAATCGACCAGCTCGACTCTCACTGAGGTCACTAGAAAGAAGCCTGAGGCCGACCCTTAGTCAGGCTACCCCTCACTATCAAACGACTGCAAATGCCCCAACTTTCTCGTCCGTAGATCCATCCCATCTCACTTTCCAGTCAAGCTGCTCATCCAACATCAATTGCGGGCGGCTCTCTCATTCTGAAAGTACAGAAGCATCATCGAAATCCACGTATTTGAGCTATGTACCAAGACAAACATGGCGCTAGCTCCTAAATTCGCTGGCCAGAAACTGGTCTTCTCTACGCCAGCCCTGACTGGCGGCGTGCCCCCTCAGCTTCACACGTTGGAGCTGTTCCTCGACTATGTCTGTCCGTTCTCGGCAAAGCAGTTCAATACCATCTACAATGTGGTCGCACCGCTCATTCGCTCCAATCCCAAGTGGGCTGCCAGCGTCCAGTTCATCTTCCGCCAGCACATTCAGCCCTGGCACCCCTCCTCGACTCTGACCCACGAGGCTGCCGTCGCCGTATTGCAGGTCGCTCCGGAGAAGTTCTGGCCTTTCAGCGATGCCCTCTTCAAAGACCAGACGTATTACTTCGACGTCAGTGTCGTCAACGAGACGCGTAACCAGACTTACCGTCGCCTAGCCAAGCTCGCGGCTACGGTCGGCGTAGATGAGGATGCTGTCTACGACCGTCTTGTCATTCCCGACAAGCCCGGTGACGACGGGGCTCTGAATAATGGAAACAAGGTTACCAATGATTTGAAGGTCTTGGTCAAGACGGATAGGTTGGTGGGCGTCCATGTCAGCCCTACCGTCATCTTCAACGGTGTGGTTGCCAATGATATCAGTTCCGGATGGACCAAAGAGCAGTGGGAGGAGTTCTTGACCAAAAACATTGTTTAGGAGGACTTGGAGTTGTTTGGAACACTATCTGCCGAGCCTTTTGTTGTGGTGATGGCCTCGCAAGGCGTGCGTCTTCCTATCACTGCGTGGACAGTAATAGGTAGGATGATACGTTGGGACTTTACACTTCAGAAATCGGGTGCAAAATGGTGTCGACGAGGCATGAAAAGCATTGTTAGTAGTTTTATTCGATCCAAACAGAGTAACGTTCAATTGTGTTGCCGTTGGGAAAGGGATTCAGATCCATCTCCACATCACATCGACGGCTTCCGTTTGTTTGGCAGCAATGCCGGCTGATGAAGCTCACAGTTCGGGACTCTCCTCATTTCATTTCTCTTTCACGGCGGAATCGGCGCGGGTATCCACTCAACCAGCTGGAACCATCTGCGAGCAGCCCGGCGCACTGCCTCCGTTGCTAAAGCAATTGGGTAAACTTGTAGACCCGCCACTATTACGGATTCCTGAGCGAATACGTGATGGCATCAACGTTTCGTGGTATTAACTGATCGGCAGTATTCTATACCCACGAGTGCGTTCTACTCGTGGCATTTCAGTCTTTCACTGTCAAGATGCTATTCGTAAGAGCCTTGGGCAGGGCTCCCGTAAGTCTGTTGACGCGGCACACGATCTCGTCGCGGCTCGTGCCAGCAGCTCGTTGCCTCAGAATCGAGGCTCAGCATCAACATCAGCAACCCCTATTGCGCTCCTTGCGATTTCAATCGACATCCACAAACGATGCTGAAACTGGGGCTGCCTCTACTAAGCCTGCTCCTCAAAAATACCGTACGGACCTACTCCTGTGAATAGTTAATTCTCGTTGTCAGTAATTGCTCATCTTTTCTTAGGCTTCCGCACGAAGTTCACGATCTACCAGTACGTTTTCAGAAGTCGTATGGATCTCAACTGAGCGGCCGACATGGTTTTCAGTACCGTCGCCTAATCCAACATATGATATTTGAAGGGTACACTTCTTACCGCCTTCATACTCTAACATCTCATTCTCTACTCCTAGTGCTGGGTCGGGCAGGATCTCCTTTCTCGCATGTCTCAAGATCACCACTCTATTCGTCTTCGCTTTTTTCGGCTTCGTCGTGACTCCGGCGTATTATCAGAAAGAGGGACTCTCACCTACGGTCGCACGCAGTACGTTACTACGCTTCATTTCAAGTCCATCTCAACCGGCAACCCAGGCCGAGTCCCTATCCCGTACATGTTTGATTCAATAGGTACTGACACGAGATAGCCGCCGTATGTGCCGTAGTCCCATTGGTATTCGTGGCATATATCACCTCACCCTTTGTTCTCTTCATGCATTTACGCCTGCCTCCCTCTGTGCAAAAATCGGAGCCATTGGCCCGTCGGTACCTCGATACCTTTGCTAAATCCATGCCACCTCAAGCCGAGCTGGAGATTACGACAATGAGCTTCATCGGCAAGCCCCGTGTTAGCGTGGTCAGGCTATCCGAGTTGAGGCCCACCAACAAACGGCTCGGCATTGTGAACGTCACCAGGGACACATCGGCGGAGAATGCAGCGAGAAAATGGTACAGGTTTCCCGCGGTCGGCAACTTCAATGTCCGAGAGACACCCAAGTCCCCCTTCATGTGGGACAGCATTTGGCCGCAGCTCCTAGCTAAGTATCGGTGATATCTCCCTGTACACTATATTTTACATATTCGACTCCGGCCGTTTCTAGTCGCCCCACGGTGGCTGCGTATGTTTCGTGTTCATCATAAGCAACATCGCACGCGAAGTAAGATTTTGAGGCTTGTCAAGCGTGTACTTCAAGCTTTTCAGTATAGCCAGACACTACGACATGAAGCTCATCATCACTGTATACAGTGGGGTGATACAATTGACGCCCGTTTTTTTTGGCGGATTTTGCCTGGTAGAAAAGTGACAATACAAGCTCATTTGCAGCCAAATAAGGAATAAAAAAGATTATAATCGTCTTTTTTACTATGATGATGATTTACTAATATCTGATGGCTATGCATGACAAAGTCTTGCCTACATACGACTGATAATCAATTTTAATAGATGTCACAGCATGGGAAGCTGACGTTTCTGCTGACAACAAATAAAAGATAAAAGAAAACAAGTTGTAGACGTTTGGTATACCGGCGACGTAAACCTGCATACTAGCCGTATAGTGCACACTTATGACAAATCACAATATCGTGTTTCTTGAGTAGAGATGACGTTATTGTAGTCTACAATCTGCCCACGCCTCTCTATATACGACCCGCACCCTCTTGGGGCCGTAAACATCTCTATATATAGACAAGTTCACTATATCTCCTAGAGTGCCCGAAGACTACAAATCCGTACTTCGCAAGGGTTGGGACCAATCAAAACTGAGGCGACTCTTGAATACCACGCCTTGTTAAGAACTTGGCTGGTGGTCCAAGTTCAGTTCAGTATTCTTTTCGGTACGGTGGAGCCAGTGACCGAATTGTAGTCTTCGGGCACTCTAGGAGATAGGTATCACAGCGAGGAGGGACAGAACATAGGGCCAAGCCGGCTACAGTATATTCCCCTATGTACGAGAAACAAAAACAGGAGGAGAGGAGGAGGAAAGCTACAGAAGTGGCCGGCGGGCCGTGCGCTATATACAACGAACTCTGGCCTCTCTCTACGTCTCTGGCCCTCATATCCCTTCTCCTGACTCCCTGTCCGCTCTATTCTTATTCCACGCAAGGAAGGACTTGTCGGATGCTGCCTGTAGCCTCCGGCCCTCATCCAAGACCTCTGCCGTGTGTGCGCTGTGAGACAGGGTGATGTGTTTGTCTTGTAGCAAACAACTGTCTGGCCTTGCCGTGCGCTTGCGTGCAGGGTAGTTCCTTGCAGAACCTCCAGAGGGCATCGGTGAGAGCCGCGATGGTGAGGGCTGTGACAGGACAAGCGCACGGACGCATTCGTTTACCGCGTTGTCCTGTCCACGTCTTGCAGCACGGCAGGTGTACGTACTGTCCTGGTAGGTGCCGGAAGGTGTGTGACAGGACAAGCGCACGGACGCATTCGCTTACCGTGTTGTCCTGTCCACGTCTGACAGCACGGCAGGTGTACGTACTGTCATGGTAGGTGCCGGAAGGTCTTAGAATGTGCTGGAAAGTCGTGGAAGACTCCGGAAGATACCGGACAGTTGTGGAAGCCGGTAGAAGCCGCTGGAAGCCGACGGAACCTCGCAGAATCCGGCCGCTGCTTACCAATGCTTACCAATGCTTACCAAGCTGACAAATGCCGACGGACTCTGGTGGAAGCAGGTGGAATTGGCCGGACGTTTCTGGGATACTCTGGCATCCCCACGATGTGTATATAGCCGGCGGTTCTCTCCCGCTCTTCTCTTCTTTCTTTCTTTTCCTTTTCTTTCTTTAGCTAGTTTATTCTATCCATGATACTTTTCGTTCGGAAAAGTGGGTCCATTTCACCGCCGCACTTTGTGCTATCTCGGCTTTTTGCTCTTCTTTTTGAGCTTCGCTCCGGCCGACATTCTTCTCTGCCATGGCGGCTCCGCCGCCCCCCCTCAACATGAATGGGTTCTTGGACTCATTGCGACAGTCTGGCGAGCAACGCATCGCCACCGTCCAGGCACGCCTAGAGGCAACAGTGGCATTTCTTGATGCCATTGACTCTACTCTAGAGTCATTTACCACCGTCGCCCTCCAGTCTGTGGGAAAGGACCTTGGAGCTTCGCTCCAAGGGTTTCTTCTTTCCCAACTGGAGGGGGGGATCAGTTCGACCCCCAAAATTGCCAAGTCTACCAACCCCGCTCGCCAAGAGCCCAACTGCCCCCCTGCAGCACCTGCTGCAGTCTCCACCCACACCTCGCCCATCTCTTCTTCTTGGGCAACCATTGCACGCCGCGGTCACGCCGCCCACCCGACAAAGCCGTCTGCCCTACAGGCGACGCCCTCTTCACCCCAGCCTAAAGGAGATCGCTCTTTCATTAGGCTGGCCTCCACCTCCACGCTGCGGACCGCGACTCCCGCAGCTATTACCACTTTGCTTGTCGAAGAGACATGCATCCCCCGTGCACATATCCGTAAAGTGTACCCCATCCGCTCGGGCTTCTGTATTGAAGCCTCGAAACCTGGCCACCGAGCCGACATTGTCGCTCGGGCCCGTACTTACGTTCATGAGGGTGCAAACCTTCATGTAGAGCCAGAGGTGGCCTCGGTCACCTACAAGATCACCCAGGTGCATGCAACCGTGCAGACACACAATGGAGAGCGTGCCTCGCTTCCATTGATGGCAAACGAGATCAAGGCCCTCACGGGCCTTGACGCTCGTGTCATCACTGGCAAGAAGCCCGGGGAGTACACGGTTGTGCTCCCAAGAAAAGTTTCCCCGTTCCGGGTCCTTGGCTCGGAACCTGCCAGGCTGATTGAACACTCACCACGAGTGTTCACTTGCACCCGGTGCTTTGGGCACCACCACACTGACAAGTGCAGCGCTGCTGCTATTTGCGAGACATGCGGTGTTCGCAAGGCCTCTCACGGGGAGGAATGCCGCAAAGTCCCGCAATGCCCCAACTGTCTGGGGCCTCACAAGCCAGGGCACTCCGGGTGTCCTTGCTTCCCCAAGGTGAAGAAGGGAGCCGTCCGACGCCTCCCTTACAACGAACTTCAGAACAACCGTGGTGCTGGGAAGGCAGCTTTCCGTGCAGCATTGCTGGCGATGAAGAATGGAGCAGTAGATCCCGACACTGCATCCGACACAGCTGGTAGCCCTCCTCACCCTGTCGGCGGCACGGGGGATGGGGCACATACAACGACCCAGAAGCCCACTACGGTTGGCTTCGCTTCACCGGCTGCTCCTTGTACACCTGTTCAGGATGTGGACATGGAGGAGCAAGAGGAGCAGGCGCTGCTGGCGCCTGCACCTGCAATCAAGAAGAAGAAGGGTAAGGCACCTGCTACGGTGCCCAGTGCTGCTCCTGCCCTGGCGGGCAGGGCCTCAGAGCGCAGCCCTCCTTTACGGAGCGAGACCGTTGAGTACCGTCAACGGTCTCCACTGCAGCCTCGGACGCCTCAACGCGATCCCAACCTGCGGTACAGGACAATTGAGGACTACGCTGCTCAGTATCGTGATCCTCGCTCTGTCAGGGCACCTCCAGGCCGCGTTTAACGGCATGGTGCAGTTCGGGGTTGATCCCGTGGAGGCCGCTGAAGGGTGCGGTCTCATGCCATCGCTAGGGAGTAAGGGGAAGGGACGGAAGTGATCTGGTTTCTTCTCTGCAGGTTTTGTCTTTTCCGGCTTCTCTAGGTTTTGCCCTCTTGGAGGTTTCCCTACAGATGGTGCGCTGCACTGCTGGAATCAGGGCCGTTTGTACGTAGTTTCGTGGTAGCGGAGGATTTTCTTTTGTCAGCAGGAACGCCAGCTTCTCGCGCTGTGCCGTGCATAAGGATCGCTTATCGGTCGTAGATACGAGGGGCTCCCCCCCCCAGTTATCACCGCACGTTAATATATCATCATCATCATCATCTATCCATGATATATTGGAGGAGGCGGAGGAAGCCTGCGTTGGAGCCAAGAAGTCTACGCCTGGCCAGGATCGCCTGGACACAACCAGCCTGCGACACATTTGGGGGATCATTGGCCCTCGAGTCAGGACCCTCTACGAAGCCTGCCTCACACACGGCTACCACCCGAAGGCGTTTCGTCAAGCTGAGATTGTCATGCTCCCCATGGTGGGAAAGACGGACTTCACTTCTGTGAAGTCCTGGCGCCCCATCTCCCTGCTCTCCTGCATGGGCGAGGGGCTGGAGAGGCTCATCGCACGGCGCATCTCTGTCACGGCTATCAATGAGGGTGTGCTCAGCCCGCAGCAGTTCGGGGCGCTCCCAAAGCGCTCGTCAACTGACCTCACGGCTGCGGTAGTGCACGTAGTGAAGCACGCCTTTGCGCGGGGTCTGGTGGCCTCAATGCTCACTCTGGACGTCGCTGGCGCCTTCAACACCATCCTCCCAGGCCGGCTTGTCAGACGGCTTCGGGAGCAGGGCTGGGACTCGGCATTGGTGCAGTGGGTGGACTCCTTCATGCTGGACAGGTCTGATTCCAGCAGTGCAGCGCACCATCTGTAGGGAAACCTCCAGGAGGGCAAAACCTAGAGAAGCCGGAAAAACCAAAACACGCAAGGAAGAAACCAGATTACCTCCGTCCCTTTCCTTTACTTCCTCCTGATGGCACGAGACCGCAAGCTTCAGCGGCCTCTGTGGGATCAACCCCGAACTGCACCATGTCGTTAAACGCGGCTTGGGAGTCCGTGCCAGAGCGAGGACCACGATACTGAGCAGCGTAGTCCTCAATTGTCCTGTACCGCAGGTTGGGATCGCGTTGAGGCGTCCGAGGCTGCAGTGGAGACCGTTGACGGTACTCAACGGTCTCGCTCCGTAAAGGAGGGCTGCGCTCTGAGGCCCTGCCCGCCAGGGCAGGAGCAGCACTGGGCACCGTAGCAGGTGCCTTACCCTTCTTCTTCTTGATTGCAGGTGCAGGCGCCAGCAGCGCCTGCTCATCTTGCTCCTCCATGTCCACATCCTGAACAGGTGTGGAAGGAGCAGCCAGTGAAGCGAAGCCAACCGTAGTGGGCTTCTGGGTCGTTGTAGGTGCCCTGTCACGGCCTCGGCGGTCGTGAGGGACTGGGGACCCACCCGGTAGCTACCGGGTAGGCAGGCAAAGAGATGGAGCGGAGGAAACCAAAGGGGCGGGTCACCTACCCGGTAGCTACCGGGTAGGTCCGGCGAACCTTTCGGCACCTGGCGACGGGGCGCAGCGTGGCACGGACCCGCGCACCGGCGCTCGTGCCGCACTTAGGTAGATTTCGACCCGCCCGGCCTGTAAACTAGCGTTTCTTCTCCTTCTTTCTTTTTTTCCTCAGCTTAGTTAATTTCTACACACCATACCTTCATGTACCAGCACTGCCTGGGCTTGAGTTATCGTGATTCCTAACATTAACTAAGCTCATTCCCGATCCAGAGAAGCCCTACTTCTCTAAAAGAACGACAGACAGATTGATTGATTGATTCGTCGCAGAACAGCTACACGACAGCTAGATTTCCGACGAGATGGCGCCCACTACGCGAGCCGCCTCTACGACTCCTGAAGCCAAGACGCTTCAGTTGATTGAAACCGACGCCCTCCTTGCCCTACTACGCGACGGAACGGACAAGGACGGAGCCCTTACCCCCCTACGCCAGCAGATGGCAAAGAACGACGCGAAGTCGGCCGGAAAACCCAGCCAGAATCCCGAGGCACTTCGAGAAATTATGTGTCCTGCCGGCGTCCCGCTCCCGCTCGCCCACTCTATGACCGAGGACTCGATTCTCCTCGACATTTCGAAGCGCCTGGACGGCCTACACCTTGCGAACCGCGACGCAAAACAGACACCGACCCTACCTGTCGCCGCCCTCACAAAACAGGGCCGGAAGGGTATGCGCCTCGAGGGCACCCACCCTGTCGACGTCGAGAAGTTCGTCGAGATGGTGAACGAATTTCCCCAGCTCATGTTCGAGGAGGTTCGCGCCCGCTTTCTCGTTTCCACTGCAGCTACTCGTACTGCCCTGGATCTAAACGAGATAGCCTGCCGCGAGGCTGCCGAAGCCCTGGAAGCCAGAGAAGCCGTCGCTGTTTCGAGCAAACAAATTGACGAACTGAAACAGGCAGAACTGACGAGAACCAACGTGATCCCGGCCGCGGAAACCGACGATCTCCTCCAAGAAATGGACGACACAATTCATACCCTGCGAGAAGACATGGCGTTTCTGGTCAGAAAGAATCGGGACCTCGAACGGGCTTCTGTAACCCGTGAGGACACCCCACGCAGCAGCGCCACCGACAGAACCGAGGGAGGAACGAAGCGGTCTTCGAAAGCCGACAATCCTCCCGTTTTCACGAAGGAGAAACCGGCAGACGGAAAACCCGAAGTGAAATTCAAGCAGTGGTTCCTTCTGCTGAAGGCGAAACTGACGAAGAACGCCGACCATTTCGACACAGAACAAGACAAGATTTCGTACATTGTCGGCCGAACTGGTGGCCAGGGTCAGTGAGGGACTCCTCCCATTTGTCGACAGTGAGAACGGTCCACCACTACTTTCAACGGCCGACGAGGTGCTTGACCACTTGCACAGCCAATACCACGACCCTAACGAGTACGAGGTCGCCAGGGTCACGTACCGCGATCTACAGATGAAGAACTCAGATAAATTCGCGGAATTCCGCCTGGAATTCGTACGCTGGGCAAGCCAAGCTCGCGTAAGCCAAGCCGATTACAAACGAGATCTGCTCGATAAACTGCCGCGTCGCCTGAACGAATCGTTCGTCCGAGAGGCAAAGAACGACGCCGTCCGGTTTACCGAATTTTGCAGTATGATCCAGGAACTGGACTTCCAGCAGCACAAGAATTTCGTGCACGCCCAAGCCGGAAAACTCAGGCAGCAGGCCTCGGTCGTTCCCATTCGACAGACGAACCAGATCCCCGGCGGAAACGCAGATAACCGTCGCGCCTATCCGGCTACTCGACCTGGTTATTCCACCGCTCGACGCACCTACCCGGCGGGTAACCAGCAACCAGGCGACGATACCCCAACCATGGGACGTGCTGCCGACGGTCGCCCATTTTACCAGAAACCAAATCTCGGACAGGCCAAGCTCATGCTTTCCAGAGGCCTCTGCTTTACATGCCACCAGCACGGCCACCGTTCGGCCGAGTGCCCGGCCAGAGGGGATTACGAACAAGCCAAGGCGGCGAGAATTAATGGGTTCTGCGAGGCCGACCCGGAGACGGGAAAAGACGAGGCCCAGGAGCAGTAGACTCCTTTCCTGGGCCAGAGCCGGTCACAAGACCTTTGGGGATTCAGAAATGTACCAACTTACCCTTCGACTTTTTGTTGGGTTTGTTGGGCGGTAGTCCGTTATTACTTAACTGTACTCTAGCTAATAATGGACTTACGATGACCACCCAAGCCTTGATTGACACTGGAGCAGACGCGTACTTAATTATTGACAAGAAATTCGCGAAACGCGTAGAGAAATACCTCGACACGCCCCTGACAAAAGGGTTCAACCCAATTCCCGTCGCGGGTTACGATGGCCAAAGCCGGCAAACGATCGAGCGAGGCTTTGTTCGCGCACTTCCGCGTACATGGGAGAACAATATCGAACGCACCCTTTATTTTAGTCGACATGCAGAACGACATCATAGTGGGCAAGAAATTCCTCGCTCACCACGACCTGTGGGTCGACTGTAAACGACACCGGCTAATTTTCCCGCCTACCTGGTGTCCCGAATCCCGGCAACGCGAGATACCCATGGACGAGGCTGGGAACCTACTACAGCGTCCCGATTTCCAACAAGATGCAGAGCGGCGGGAAATAATGATAAGCCAGGAAGACGAAATCCTCCGACAAGAAAGGGTTCAACGAAGAGAAATCGACGTCAACGAGCAGATAGAGCGGCCGGAGAAGCCACAGGCTGCGTACCGACCTCGAATTCTCAGAAGAAGAGACGAGAAAAAACCAGATTCCAATGGACCTACCCGGGAGCTACCGGGTAGGTCGGCCGTACCTCGGCCAGCGGACCCTACCCGCGAAGACTTACGCAAAATGCAGCGTCAGTTGGACGGACGGGAGGTTGGACGGCCCTCGACAGGCACCGACGCGCCACGTAAGGGACGCGGAACACGACAAGAGGGGCCGCGCGACGCGCAGGGGCCGTACACGCTGACGCGAGATTCCATTGGCTGGTACAAGAAAAGGCCAGTACGCGTAGCGTCTCTGGACGTCTCCACGTTCCAGAAAATCGTCGAACGAGGGGACACCGATTTTCATGGTGCCGTAACATTGCAGGAGCTGGACGCGAGGATTTCCGAACTGAAGATGACGACGACGGCGCCGGACGAAGCCGAGCTCTTAGCCGCGTGCCTGGAAAAGATTCCCTCATGCTATCACGATTACCTCGACGTTTTCAGCAAAGCGGCGTCCGACGAACTGCCACCGCACCGTCCTGGCGTCGACCACAACGTGGAAATCGATGGGAAACCCGAATCTTTGGGATATAGTGCACTGTACAAAATGTCGCTCGAAGAAGCTGAAGCATGTCGTACCTACATCCACGAAAACCTCGCCAAGGGATTTATCGAGCCGACGAATGCACCCTGGGCTGCTCCTGTGCTCCTGGCACGCAAAGGAGACGGCTCCCTGCGTATGTGCGTCGACTACCGAAAATTAAATTCCCTGACAAGAAAAGACAGATACCCCCCTGCCATTAATCGACGAGACATTGGCAAGGATTGGACGCGCCAAAAATCTTCACCAAAATCGATATCCGTCAAGCGTTTCACCGGATCCGGATGGCGGACGACGCCAAAGAACTGACTGCCTTTCGGACAAGGTATGGCGCGTACCAATACAAGGTTCTGCCGTTCGGCCTTACGAATGGGCCGGCCACGTTTCAGAGATTTATCAACGACACACTGCGGGATTTTCTGGACGATTTCTGTACGGCGTACATTGACGACATACTCATCTATTCTGAAAACGAGTTAGAACACGCCGAGCACGTGAAGAAAGTCCTCGGGCAGCTTCGGAAAGCGGGCCTGCAAGCGGACCTGAAGAAGTGCGAATTTTCAGTGCGGAAGACGAAGTTCCTGGGGTTCATAATTTCCACCGACGGCGTGAGCGTCGACCCGGACAAGGTAGAAATCGTGGGAGCCTGGGAGACCCCTGCGGAAAACGGAAAGGCACTGCTACGACGTGTCCGATCCTTTTTGGGGTTCTGTAATTTTTACCGGAAGTTCATCCAGGCCTACGGAAAAATTGCGAAACCCCTGAACAAACTGACAGGCACCGGCGCCGATTTGACGTGGACGGATGCATGCCAGAAGGCATTTGAGGCCCTGAAAACTGCGCTCACGACGGCGCCAGTGCTACACCATTTCTCGTTCGACAAGGAAACCCTGATGGAAACCGACGCGTCAGACGGCGTGGCGGCCGGTGTGCTGTCGCAACGAACGAGTCCGGACGAACCCTGGCACCCTGTGGGATTTTATTCCGAGACACTGCACGGTGCCGAATTAAATTACGGGATTCACGACAAGGAAATGCTGGCTGTCATCAAGGGCCTGCTCTGCTGGCGGACGGAGTTGATCGGTCTGCAACGCCAGAAGCCGTTTACAATTTTGACCGACCACTCAGCCCCTGGAATATTTCACGGTGAAACGTGTCTTGAATTTGAGGCAGGCGGGCTGGGCAGAATTAATATCCCAGTACAATTTCGTCATCACGTACCGTCCTGGTTCGAAAAACACAGTGGCCGATATTTTATCGAGGCCGGAAGAGGACCTGAAGACGCAGAAACAGAAGAGAGATGAGCAGCGTACCATGGTGCTGTTCAAACCGGTGTTATCGGAAATTTCTGCGGGACCTACCCGGTAGCTACCGGGTAGGTACAGGCGACCAGGGCCAAGCGGCGGGCGCCGCCGACCCAATTCTCGTTTGCGAACTGGGAAACATGGAACCGCCTGACGTATCGGGAGTGGCATTGACGGACGCACTACTGCAAGCCAACCGGGAGTCCGTAGCGCTGGCGGAATACCGCGAAAAAGCCGGCGAGCTGGAGGACGGAAATTTTTCTCGGTTGGGAGACCTGGTCGTTTATCAAGGTCGACTGATCGTCCCCGATGAAAATCAGCTCGAACCAAAGTTGATTGAGGAGGCCCACTGCCGAGTGCAACAGCACACCCCGGGAAGAACAAGACAAGGCAGCTGGTCGCCGCACGATATTGGTGGAAGGGATTACACGGCGACGTCGACCGATACGTCGCAAATTGCCCCTGTCGAGCCAGCAAAGTGCCACGAGACAAGACCCCGGGAAAGCTGCAGCCGTTAGCAGTTCCGGACCACCGTAGCAACATGTGGTGGTGGATTTCAAGAAATTCCCGAGGACTCTGCAGGGATACAATATGATTTTCGTGGTGATCGACCGGCTTTCAAAATTAACCTGGACCAGTCCCTGCCGAGACACCGTCACAGCTGAACTGGCGGCAAGATTATACTACGAAGGGCCATTCAGAATTCACGGTTGGCCGGAAACAATCACGAGTGACCAGGGCGGACAATTCGTTTCCGCCTTTACCGACGAAGTTTCGAAAGCTTACCGGCACGAAATTGAGTTTTGCGTCGGCCGGACACCATGAAACCGTCGGGCAGGTGGAAATCATGAACCAGTACGTAGACCAGCGGTTACGCCCCTACGTAAATCATTTTCAGAACGACTGGTCGAAGGCCTTACCGGCCCTGGACGCCGCACGGGCGTCCCTTACCACACGCCTCCCTTGGCGGACTCAGCCCACACGAGGTTTTGACGGGTCGAAAAAATGAGAATGAGTTTCGATTGGGAGGCCAGAACCAAAGAACCTTACCCGGTTGCCGGTGACCGAACAATTAACCAGGGAAAAGGCGCAGGAGTTCGGTCAACAAATACACGACTACGTGGAAACGGCCCGGCAGGAGATGACACGCGCCCAGGGAAAAGATGACGGCGCAGGCGAACAAATCCCGTCGGGAACCAGACTTTGGGATGGGCGACTTCGTCTACATCCTCCGGAAAAAAGGGCGAGCAGACGGACCGGCCCAGCGACAAGCTGGACTACCCGATGACGCGAAAGCCCTACCGGATTCTGGGGTACAAACCGGAGAACCGGAACACTTTCCTGCTCGAATTGCCCGAGACATGGAAGGGCTCCCGCTGGTTCCACGCCGACCGACTGCGGAAATACGCCAACACTCCGCTACCTGGCCAGGGACTACGAGCGACCGGCCGGAGAACCCGTCGATCTCAGCGAAGACGTCGAGGAATTCGAGGTGGAAAAGGTGATATCGTCGAGAATCAAGAACGGAAAATTATTCTACATGGTGCAATGGAAAGGCTGGGACCCGGACGACACCTGGTACCCGGCGTCTAACTTCAAGAACGCGCCGATTAAATTATCCGACTATCACAAAGAAAACCCCGACGAGGCAGGGCCACCCAAGCGGTTGGAAGAGTGGAAAAAAGGCGGCGGCCCTGGAAGAATTCGACCCTGAACACGACGACGACGACCGGCCGGCGCGACAATCGGTTCACCAGAGAATGAGGCGTCGGTTCAGGGTAAAGGGGACCCCGTTCGAAAGACTCGGGACGAGTCTTTGTGGAGCGGGGGGATTGTCACGGCCTCGGCGGTCGTGAGGGACTGGGGACCTACCCGGTAGCTACCGGGTAGGCAGGCAAAGAGATGGAGCGGAGGAAACCAAAGGGGCGGGTCACCTACCCGGTAGCTACCGGGTAGGTCCGGCGAACCTTTCGGCACCTGGCGACGGGGCGCAGCGTGGCACGGACCCGCGCACCGGCGCTCGTGCCGCACTTAGGTAGATTTCGACCCGCCCGGCCTGTAAACTAGCGTTTCTTCTCCTTCTTTCTTTTTTTCCTCAGCTTAGTTAATTTCTACACACCATACCTTCATGTACCAGCACTGCCTGGGCTTGAGTTATCGTGATTCCTAACATGCCCAGGGCACGGAAGCTTTGCTGCATACCACGCGTGCTTTGGCCACGTGCCACGGTCCGTCAAGGTGTGCAGCTGCGGCGATGAGGTGGAGCATGGGCACTGACGCGTGTGCCCTTACACACAGCCCAAGGTGGAACAGAGTGATCTGCAGCCTGGCGAGGATATGGATGCTCTCTTGGGGCCGGAAGGCGGCACTCGGTTTAAGAGCTTCTGGCACGGTTTGGTGAGGAAGCAGGCGGGCTAGCCTGGGCGCTGTAGTGCCTCGGGATTGATTGGCGACAAAGGCAGGCCCTTCAGGGCCTGCCTGTGTTCCGCCTCCGGTTTATCGTTGTTTTTCTCTTTGTGCTTTCTTTCTTTTGTCAGCAGGAACGCCGGCTTCTCGCGCTGTGCCGTCTACAAAGATCGATCAACGGTCGTAGGTAGGCGATGCTTCGCCCCACATAGCCACTAGACGTAAATATATCATCATTATCATCATCATCGTCTACCCAGACTTCCCTCCTTTCACTTTTTCGTTCAGAAAAGTGGTTCCATTTCACCGCCGCACTTTGTGTTATCACGATTTTTTGCTCTTCTTTGTGAGCTTCGCTCGGCCGTACCCTTCCCTCTGCCATGACGGCTCCGCCGCCTCCCTCTAACATGAATGGGTTTCTGGACTCATTGCGACAGTCTGACGAGCAACGCATCGCCACAGTCCCGGCACGCCTGGAGGCCACCAATGCATTTCTTAATGCCATTGACTCTACTCTAGAGTCATTTCCCACCGCCGCTCTCCAAGCTGCGGGACACCATTTTGGAGCTTCGTTCCAAGGTTTCCTTCTCTTGCAACTGGAGGGGGAGATCCCTTTGACTCCCAAAATTGCTAAGCTTACCAACTCCGCTCGCCAAGAGCCCAACTGCCCCGCTCCAGCACCGACTACATTCTCCACACATACCTCCCCCACCTGGGCTACCATTGCACGCAGTGGCCATGCCACACACCCGACAAAGGCGTCTGCCCTACGGGCGACGCCCTATTCACCCCAATCTAAGGGAGATCGCACTTTCATTAGGTTGGTCTCCACCTCCACGCTGCGGACTGCGACTCCCGCAGCCATCACTACTTTGCTTGTTGAAGAAACAGGCATCCCCCGGGCACATATCCGTAAAGTGTACCCCATCCGCTCGGGCTTCTGTATTGAAGCCTCGAAACCTGGCCACCGAGCCGACATTGTCGCTCGGGCCCATACTTACGTTCATGAGGGTGCAAACCTTCATGTAGAGCCAGAGGTGGCCTTGGTCACCTACAATATCACCCAGGTGCCTGCAACCGTGCAGACACACAATGGAGAGCGTGCCTCGCTTCCATTGATGGCAAAAAGGCTGGGGAGTACACCGTTCTGCTCCCAAGGACAGTGTCCCCATTCCGTGTCCTTGACTCGGAACCTGCCAGACTGATTGAGCACTCACCGCGAGTGTTCACTTGCACCCGGTGCTTTGGGCACCACCACACTGACAAGTGCAGCGCTGCTGCTATTTGCGAGACATGCGGTGTTCGCAAGGCCTCTCAAGGGGAGGAATGCCGCAAAGTCCCGTAATGCTCCAACTGTCTGGGGCCTCACAAGCCAGGACACTCTGGGTGTCCTTGCTTCCCCAACGTGAAGAAGGGAGCCGTCCGACGCCTCCCTTACAACGAACTTTAGAACCACCGTGGTGCTGGTAAGGCAGCTTTCCGTGCAGCATTGTTGGCGTTGAAGAATGGAGCAGTAGATCCGCGTCCCACACAGCCGGTAGCCCTCCTCACCCTGTTGGTGGCACGGGGGATGGACCGTTCAGACAGCAAACGGTGCAGAGTTCTCCTGGGGAGCCAGAGCTCGTCCGGCCTCCTGCCAACTTTGAGACCCAGCTTCCTGTAAGACTCTGGCTGGTGTGACGCCCACCAGTCAGTGAAAAGGGCCTTGGCCTGTGCCTTGGCCTCCCTGCGGACAGTCGTCAGCGGTGAGAGTCAGGGCTTGGTGATGGGAGGCTGCCGGTGCTGGGACAGAAGGCCTGCAAGCCTGTCTGCCTCCTCGTTACCCGCAATGTTAACGTGTCCAGGGGACCAGTGTAGAGAGCTCCGTGACGGCCTATGCGCTCCACATGATGCCGAATTTCTAGAAGGCGAGCCTGCGAGTTGTCAGAGGCTCTGCCGAGAAGCTGCTGTAGTACTGCCGTGTTGTCTAGGCAGAAGATAACCTTTTCCCTGTTGCCAATGACGGACAGGTTGTCTGCCGCAAACCGAGCCGCCTCTGCAGCTCCAGCTGCCTCAGCATCAAAAACCTGTCCGTCGAGCACGTAGCGGTTAGCAGAATAGACCTTGTGGCTATCAGAGAAGGCAGCAAAACCCCAGGCTGTTGACTTGTCCATCGACCCGTCAGAGTAGAGGACGATGTCGTCCGGTGAGAGCCCAGACATAAGAGCACAGTGAGCTTTGAGCCCTTCCCCCTTGCGCGACACAGGCGAGATCATGTGGGGTGAGACGCGGTCAAGAAGGACTAGGCGAGGGCAAGGCCTCGTGAGAAAGCCAGCAGACTACAGACGAGAGAGCCGCAGGGGCTTGGGGTGAGGGGGACGGCCACGGCCAGGCTTGCACGCCGGTTGAGGGACTGGGGAAGGCCCAAAAGCCCTGTCCACGAGAGGGTGCTTGGGATCCAAGGCGCGAAGCCTGGCAGAGAAGCATAGCCGGGCTTGTTCCAGAAGGACTGCAGCGGGTGGCAGGTTGGCCTCGCGGTGCAGGATGAGAATGGGGGTGGTCTTCTAGACGAGAAGAACTGCGCGACAAGCCTGCTTGATAGCCTTGTCAAGCTTCTCCAAGTGATAGCCCTGCTTCGTCGAGATTACCTTGTTAGCAAACCGCTCGGACTCCTGAGTGAGCCCTGGCGACCAGGCCTCGCTGCCAAAGAGGGCAACCAGCAGAACACACACGGCGGCAGCCTTCGCGAGGGCATGGGGAGGGGCCCCCTTCAACACCCTGTTCAAGGACCGGAGATGGTTGACCACCTTATAGGCCCGAGCGCCCCAATGCTTAACGTGGTGACGGAACAAGAGCTTAGAGTAAAAGAAGACACCAAGCCACCGCACTGGCTTCCGTGAAGGCTCGACAACAAAGTCACCTGAGCACACAATGTCCCTTGGTGCATCACTCTTGTGGTAGAAGTGCAGAAACTCGCTCTTCTCAGGCTCAAAAGTGATGGCGTTGTCCTGTCCCCAGTTGAGAAGCTCGCGTACGAGGATGGAGAGGCGGGTACTGGTCTCGTGGTATTTCGACCCTACTTCTGTCAGGTTAATGTCGTCAGCTTACTCAAAGCGCACTCTCACGTCACCCATCTTGAAACACGGTGCGATGAAAAGCATGAAGATGATGGGGGAGATTGGCGAGCCCTGCGGCACTCTGCACAAAAGAGGGAGAGAGACGACAGTGACACCCTCCATCCAGACAGAAGCAGACCTATCCAGCATGAACGAGTCAACCCAGCGGACAAAAGCTGAATCCCAGCCCTGTTCCCGAAGCCTCTTGACGAGCCGACCACGTAGGATAGTGTTGAAGGCACCAACAACGTCCAGGGTGAGCATGGAGGCCACCTGGCCTCTTGCAGAGGCGTGTTTCACACCATGCACCACGGCATCTGTAAGGTCAGTGGACGAGCCTTTCGAAAGGGCTCCAAACTGCTGCGGGCTGAGCACCCCTTCTTTTATTGCTGTGGTTGAGATTCGTCTGGCGAGGAGCCGTTCCAGCCCTTTGCCCATGCAAGAGAGCAAAGAGATATGGTGCCAGGATTTCACAGAAGTGAAATCTGTCTTCCCCACCTTGGGGAGCATGACGATCTCAGCTCGTCGGAAAGCCTGGGGATGGTAGCCATATGTGAGGCAGGCCTCGTACAGAGCCCGGACACGAGTGCCAATGATTTCCCAGATGTGCTTCAGAGTTGCGGTGTCCAGTATGTCCTGCCTGGGGGTAGACTTTTTGGCACCAACACAAGCCTTTTCTGTCTCGTGGAGTGTGACATCCATTCGCCAGGGGAGGGTTCGGTCTAGGGGAGTCGAGAGAGCTCTCCACGGGTTGACAATGTCATCGCCGGCAGCCCGGGTGGCCAGGACCTTTTCGTGGAGCAGACAGATCTTCTCAGAGGTGTCTGTGAAGAGGCAGCCCTCGTACTAGTTGGGGGGGGAGCGAAACCTGTATGTGAGCTTGTGCCAACGTGTGATTCCGAAAATGTCAGCGTCGGACTCTGCATTGCCAAATTTGACCTCCCAGTGGGCTGCCTTTGCCCGGCGGACAATGCCGCAGTATGCCTGCCGTTTCTCCCGGAGGTCCCCGGGTGCGAGAGAGTCACTGTTCGTCACAAGTGACTTCTGGTCTTCTGCACACTCCATCGTCCACCAAGAGGCATCCTTGCCTTTCCCAAACGAGGGAATGGCAGCAGCCTTGAAAGGCAGGTCAAGAACGTTCAGCAGAGATTCTGTGAACGGCTCAATGTCCTCTCTGCAGGAGATAGTGTCGTGGGCAAGCCCAGTGCTTTGCGCGACTGTCCACACAAAGAAGGGCAGCCGATCAATGCGCAAAATCATCTTCGGCGCCAGTTTTGTCGCCCTGAGACTGAGAGGGACCGTTGCCGAGATGGAGTAGTGGTCTGAGCCTGTGTACAGAGAGTGATCACACAGGCGGAAGAATCTGCAACGTTAGTAAAGAGGAGGTCAAGGGTGTTCCTTTTCTTGTGCATGGGCTCTCCGACGATGTGCTGCTCTATGCTATGACGGTCAGCTCACTGCACAAGCTGTCTTCCCGCCGGAGAGCTGCAGTTGTGGCCTAGTTGCCACGTCCAGTGCAGCGCGTTAAAGTCCCCTGCCACAACACATCTAGCCGGAGGCGCACAGTCAGCCAGCTCTGCAAGGACATGGTCGTTGCCTGACGGGGAGCGGTAGATGTTGGCAAATGAAATCCCTTCCACTTTGCACGAAGCAGGCCTCCGCACAAGAGAAGGGACGGAACTGAGAAGCTGATAGGGCCTTACGAGTGTAGATGAGCACCCTTGGGATCGTCGCCCAGTCCTCCACATGGGAGAAGGCTTCATATCCAGGGTGGTTTTTCGTAAGCCGGCGAACGCCTTTGCACATAACCCAAGGTTCCTGCACAAGAACGACGTCCACCCTCTTTTCCCAGGCCAGGTTCAGAGTAGTGTCGTGATGCTGCCCTGACGTCTGGGTGTTGACCTGTAGGATGCGAAGACAGGCCTTCTTGCACTTCTTGTTACTAGAGGTGAGGCCTCTGCCAGCTGCGCGTGCTGGCATTACATCTGCGCAAGGGGATCCAGAGAGCTCAAGACTCGCTTCCTAGCAGAGGCACCCCGAGTCGCCGAAGAGGCGGCTGTTGGGAGTCCGACGCTGAGAGGCAGGGTGCCGGGAGCAGGGTGAGTAGGGGGGGGGGAGGCGACAGGAAGGGGAGCCACCGCAGGCGCTGCAGAGGCAGCCTCCAAGCCCCAAAGGTTACCCCCCACGATAGGCCACGCGCCGCCCACAGTCCAGCTGCTGGGGGCTGGAGTAGGGGTAGGAGTCGGAGAGTCATCCTCTGTCTCTGCATGAGTTTCTGCCTCTGACTCCAACATGTCCGACATATCTATATCTGTGTCAAAGTTCATGTCCATTCAGGCTGGCCGGACAGGAGGAAGGGGAGCTGCCGCTTGATGAGGACGAAGCGGACGAAGCGGACGAAGCCGCCAGAGCCAGGAGGTCGGCGGTGGGGAAGTCACTCACCATGGCGTCCACATGTGCTGCCGGCTCAGCTGCCACCGGTGCCGCGACGCTCACGACAGCAGGCAGCGCCGTGGGGACGACAGGAGGGGGGCGGAAGAGGGGGGAGGACAGGAGCTGCCGCTGCGGCAGCTGCTCTGCGAGTCTCAGCCCTGGCCAAGGCTCCCAGCTCTCTCAGTGCAGTCAGCGTGACCTTACTGAGCCGCTGAATCTTGCCGTTGTGCTTTCTCGGCTGAGCAACACAGCCAATGAAGTCAGACCGGTGAAGGCCCTTGCAGTTAACGCACTTGAGGCTTGGGTCACAGAGGCCCGTGCTCTCTGGGCGCGTCTTATCGCAAAAGCCGCACAACGTCCGCCGGGAGCACTCGAGAGGGTCGTGAAAGCTCTAGCAACGATTGCACTGCACCACGTGAGGCTTGCGGGCCAGGCTCCTGGCAGGGGCACTGCCAAGGAGACGGAAGCCAGCACGGACCTGAGTGGCAAATGAGATGACCCAGGAATCCTTCGCAAACAGGGAGCGAACGATCCTGACAGCGCGGTGGCCCGTAACAGCCTCGCACTCCTCATGGGGAAGGCTGTCGTAGGTACGACCAGCGGGAGGGGTGACAGCACAAACCCTGTCCACCACATACGCAAACCAGTCCAGAGACTTGTCCACTGTGACGTTGAGGCCTGCCAGAGCCTGGTTGGGCCCGAGAAGTTTGGCCCGAACGAGCTCGCTCGCAGGCTGAACAAAAAACCCGTCTTGGTCTTCAGGGCTCGGAGCAAGTCAACCAAGGTAAGGGCCAGTGAGAACATGCCGCAGAGAGCAATGCAGAACTGAGAAGGCTATACTTTGCGCCAGGCAGAGCCCTTGGGCACACGGAAGAAGACGCGGTTGTCCTTCCTAGCGGCAGAGGCCGCTGGGGCAGATGGGGCTACAGAGGGAACAGCAGAGCTGGGAGCAGCGGGCTTAGCCTTAGGGCCCTTCTTGCTCTGCACCACCTACCAGACCTGGGGTTTGGAGGAGGGGGCAGAGCCGGGCTGGGCAGAGGTGAGCTTAGCTGCTGCACTATAGGACATAGTGGGAGCAGCAGCTAGGGCAGCAGGAGCAGACGGGGCCGGTTTAGCAGGTGCAGCAATAGTGAGAAGCACCATTGATGCAGGAGGTGACACTAGTGGCACTAGTGGCACGCTGGGACCAGGGGCAGGAGCCCGGGCCGAGAAAGGGGGGAGTGGTGGTGAGGATTCGGGCGTAGCTGATCCCCCAGCACACAATTCCAGCAGAACTCCAGAGATGGCGACTGTGACCTTCTTTGCTCACTTGCAATGAGCGGGAGAAGAGAAAGAACTAAGAGCAGAATCCAAAGATGCATAGGCAGCGAGTATCACCTCGCGGCAGGCCAGGTAGTCCGTATCCCGTTTAGCAAAGAGTGAGGTGACGCCGTTTGAGATTGACACGGGCAGAGAAGAAGCCGGGTTAGAATCCGGGAAAGCCAGAACCAGAGGGGGAACCGAATCTGTGAAGCCAACATGACGAGCCCGTTTGGAGGCATGGGAGACGTCAAAGGAAAAGATGCCAGAAAGCCGTGAGGAGGGCTCAGGAACCACGCGAGAGACAGAGGGAGTTGCGGGAACTCCTCCTCTCCCTCCTAGAGGAGGAGGTGCTGCGGCCATCTTTCTCACAGGGAGGGAAAGGGCCGCAGGGGGGCGGAGGATGGCCAAAGACCGGAGTGAAGCTCAAAAAGATGAGTAAAAGGTCGTAATGGCACAAAGGGCACCGGTGAAACAGACCCACTTTTCAGATCGGAAAAAGTGAAAGGAGGGAAGTCCGTGTATCTCTCGTAGACGCTTTGCAGTGGAAGTTTGTATTTTTTCCCATAGGTGCTCTACCTCTGGTACCCCTACCTCCTCTGCCTCCTCGGCCTCGACCACGACTTATACGAAAGTCCGATTAAAAAAATACTGCGTGTGGGGCTTGTAGGGTTTATATACATATTTTGCAGACTACGGCCTAGGTGCAATTTGCATCCCCTCACATGTTGCATAAGACGAATATGGAAAATACGAAATTTGACTTATGGTTAAAAAAACGGACCGCCAACGGCTTATAGACAATAATAATAAAATCTTAAAATACGGACCGTAGACGGTTCAATGACTACTCTATCGCCGGAAAACTGCGGGCAGAAACTGCCAATAAGAGTCACACTTCGCACAACGTTCCATTCAATAGAGAGTCCCTCCGAAGTCTCATCGAAGGTTTGAACCATCCCAAAAATCGCACCGCCGACGGGTCAGTGACAACTCCATCGCCGGAAAACTGCGGGCAGAAACTGCCAAGAAGAGTCACACTTCACACAACGTTCCATTGAATAGAGAGTCCCTCCGAAGTCACATCAAAGGTTTGAACCGTTGACGGCGCGATTTTAACGGCCCGCGTCCCACCCCTCATTCCCTCATTCCCAAAACACGCAAAACTATCAAAGTCAATAGAGTCCTTAGAAACAAAGCGGAAGGGAGTCTACTCACAAAAAAACCGGACCTTAGACGGATTGTTAATCGCTGTCGGCGCAACTAAAAATGCGACCCGTTGGAAGGGCGTGATTCACTAGCCTAATGTTAATGGAAACAAAACTCAAAACGGGAAGTAAACTTACTGTATGCCGCCAAATTCTTTTTTGGCCCGTCGACGGATCGAAGATGCTATTACCGCATCTTCTAAGCTGCCGTTTTTTCCCCTTCCTCTTACTGACACCGGCCGATGGCCCGGCTGATGATGACCGGGCCCTCGGCGAGTCTTCGATTTGTAGCCGCATTTGAGGAACTTGCGTTCCGGGCATAAAATCGGCATCGCGGGAGGGGCAGTTGTGGGCGAAATGCTCAGGAGTACTGCATCGGTAGCAGACCATGCAGCGGTCCTGGGTTTGATCCGTCGACGGACCTGAGGGGGGGGGGGGGGAGGGTTGTCTCTGTGAGCCCTGGGAGGGCACACCGCGCCGAGCCTGGTATTGGCGGAAGCGTCGTCGACGGGCCGCAGAAAACTCCTTCACAGCATCGAGGTAGTTGTACGCCTCGTCTTCGAAGCGTACAACTTGGTGCATCAGATTCTCGCGAATCTGATTCACCTCCTCCATGGTGGCGGGCGTCTCCTCACAGAATTGTTGTTGTTGTTGTTGACCGGACATTTTGACAAAAATAACGGACCGTTGGGGGCACGAAAAAAAAATTTGAAGCGGGCGAAGTTGGTAAAATTTGCGAAGTCGACGTGTGAACAAGCAGGACAGTGACTGATGGTCCAGAAAGCGGACCGTCAACAGATCGATGGGAAGACATGCTTATAACTTGGATCTCTGTGTTCAGTCAGTTACTGGTCAACGCTCGTGAAAGGCCGTGTTGTTTGGGTATAACAGATGGTGTTATTGGCATTACCGCGACTCAAGGGAACTTTTTTATCTTTTGCCGGCCGCCATAGAAAAATTTAGAGGGACGTCGGAAGTCCGCTACAGATGTGATATATCATATGCAGGTTGCAATTGAGGAAATTGATTGGTGCGTCGGCGGTCCGCGATTTGGAATTGCGGCTGAACTAGCACATACGCGTATCCGGCGACCTATCACCGCGCTGTCGACGCGTCGTAAACCGCATCTGTCACCTGATTTAGAAGCTATCGTTAGGTCCCGGGCACTAATGTTATCGTAGCGCACCACACAATCAATAACGGACCTCAGGGGATTCGTAAATTTTTGACACGAAAAAAAAGCTTCACGGACAATTTTTGCGTCGTCCGGGACCCGAAAATGCAGAAAGTAAACAAGTCCAAGCCACACGCCAATGTCGCGACGCAGGCCATAGTTACGTTCCTGAAATCACCACTTGGCGGAGGCTGGACGGCACGGGATGTAGCCGCGGTATCTGACCTGTCGGAATCCCAGGTTAACCGCATATATGCCAAAGCAGTCAAGAATGGATTCGACCCAAAATGCACCCAAAATATTGTGAAGGATGAGTGGTCCCAAGAAACGAAGCCTGGACGGCCCAAGAAACAAACATCGCGGACCCGCAAAGCTCTTGTCCACATGCTTGAAAAAGAAAATGGCCGTGGGAAGTCCAGTTATCTACTTGCCAGAGAACTTGGCAGCAAACAAGACATCGATGTCTCCGGGTCCACTGTCCAAACTATACTTCGGGCCGCCGGCTACTCAAAAGCAAAACCGACTCGAAAACCACGCTTAACTGCGAGAATGCGGAAACAGAGACTGGAGTGGTGCTTACAACACAAGGACTGGACATTGGAAGACTGGAAGTCTGTAATATGGACCGACGAGACTGCGGTTGTTTTGAATGTGCGCAGAGGTAACTACCGGTTGTGGCGTCGACCCGACGAGAGGGCGGTTAAATCTTGCGTACGCCAACGTTGGAAGGGGTATAGCGAATTCATGTTCTGGGGCAGCTTCACATATGACCGCAAGGGTCCCTGCCACTGCTGGGCCCCTGAGACAGCCCAAGACCGGGAAGACTCTCTCCAAAAGATTGAAGCGCTGAATGTGCTGATTGAGCCATACTACAAAAAATCGGTGGGAAGAAAAACAACGGGCCGAGGCGGTACGAAAAAATGGCGCTGGAACTTGACACACGGCAAATTAAAAGTGTCTCGTGCAAAGGCCAAAGGTATCGATTGGTTCCGGTACCAGAAATACATACTGCACCCAAGGCTATTGCCCTTTGCATTGGAATGTACCAAGGACCGCCCAGATACCGTTGTCCAAGAAGAAAAAGCACCTAGCCATGCCCACCGCGTTCAAACTGTGTTCTACGACTATGCCAAGGTCCGTCGATTAACTTGGTGTGGTAACTCACCTGACCTTAACGCTATCGAGCCCTGTTGGTTTTGGATGAAACGAGAGACCAGCAAATACGGACCGCCGACGACCCGTGCAAACGCCATCAATAAGTGGCTAAAAGCTTGGGAGGACCTGCAGCAGTCTCAAATTCAGGCGTGGATCGAACGGATCCCTGAACATATACAGCGAATTATTGAATTGAAGGGCGGCAACGAGTATATCGAAGGGAGAACTAAGTTTGTGGAAAAACAGCCACGTGGTAGGCCAAGAAAATCACGGCCTGTCGACGACTCGGCTATTGCAGCATAGAAGGAATTATTTGCAATTTATTACCAAGCTTCCATACGTTCCGTGTATCTTCCGTACATTATACCATACAAAATAACTGCCCTGTCTGAACAAAGGACCACCGACTGTACTATCTATTGGTCAACAAACTTGGTCACATACGCCTTGGGTAACCACACAGTTCGCCTCCACTCGTTGTAGGCCCCGGGAGTCGGTCCCATGACGATCCGGACTTCAGCCGTGACATGCCGAACAGCAGCTGTCCAAGCCAGATACCCATGGTCATACGGCAGAAGACGAAGTTCAACTTCGCGTCGCCAACGGGCCTGCTTTTCTGCGGGATGTATTTCGTATAATTAGCAAAAATTTAACGTAACCTTCATGGCATATTATACTTACCCATTCGGCCTGGAAAACTTCTATCGAGCGTCGTAGGGAGGTCCGTCGTTGATCCGCAATATAGTTGTAGTCTCGCATAATACGGGTCCCCTCCGATGCGATACTGGAAGGGTTTAGGCCGAACTCCGCCTTGTGTTCCTGAACCATATGCGTAAATGCGTTCCCTAGACGGAGCTGAATTCCAGCCAACTCTCTGCGGATTCCGATGGGCCTGTAAGCACCCACCGTCTCACCATCGGCGGGCTTTTTGCGGAACAAAGGAGTGACGGTGTTGATGAGAGTCAACATGCGCTCCACGTCAAAAGTCACCAGCGCAGGTGCCTAATAAAATTAGCGGCCCATCGGGGCTCCGGTAGATATTACTTACATTTTCACAAGTACCGTTGGCGGGATGGCATTGATCACATAAAATGCTGGTAACCCGGCGGAACGCACACTTGAACTTGAGAGGCTTTCCCTTTGAAGGATCGAAGTTAGAGACCTGTTTGCTGATACAGGGATAGCATGGCGTGCTGGGGTAATAGGGAACGGGACGCTTGAGGTACTGGCGGCGAGGAACGTTGTCAGGCATCTTGAACTGGTGATGAAGGAGAAATACGAAATAAAAGTCGGGATGTCAACGTGCCATATATATTTACTAGTACGGTCCCGTGACCAACATCTGATTGACAAAAACATCGGAGTCTCGATGGCGCCTATATCATCCCCAGGTACAAGCAAGGAATGAAGCCGTAACTAACTCAAATCTACAGACTACCGACGGCACGACTTGTTGACTTACGCATCAGCACCTGACCCATCACGTCGGGCGAAGTAGAAGTCTAAATCTGCTTGACCATGGCCCGGAGCCTCGCGGAATATAGTCTCAGTCTCGTCCATGAACAACGCCGCCGCTCCGTGCAATGCGTCATAGCCTACATCTTCGGGACGTAGATGAGCCGCCGTTATCTGCCTGGCTCGGTCCAGGACTTCAGGGTCCTACAAAATACTATTGTTAGTAACACGGGCCATCAACGAGTCAAACAAAATACGTACCGCATCAAGCTCCATTCGTTTTTCGGACACTTGGAGACCCTCCTCACGCTCAAGTATACGCTTCATGTAGGCTATATTATTCTCGTAACGGTCTTTCTTCGGGAGGTGCAGGCCGTACTGAATACGATGACGTGTTGCAACGTGGTTGAAGTTTAACAAGAGACGAAGTTGTGCCGCAGCCAGAAGTCGGCACGTCTCAATCCCGGTACTAGGTTCGACGCCAATTCGGAATAGACTAGCACCGAACCACAGGAGGTCCAGCACTCGATTGTAGTCAAATCGCATCATGCCAGGCACCTGCTTGCGTAAGTCACGGACTCTGGACGTTTCGGCTGTAAACTTACCGTAACACAACGCGCGCGAGCTTTAACGCACCTATTACACGGCACGCTGGTTGGACTGTCAAAAAAGCATCTGGCTTCGAGATTGATGGGCACTCCTGCATTAGGGTCGAAGTCTTTGGCAACTTTCCTTAGACACGCCAGGCAGGAGCCGAAAGGACTAGCAATAGCTTCAGCACGGTCCGCCAGGGGTCTGGTATATGCCCTTGGTTGAAATAGTAGGTCATGTGGCGGGTTGGTCGCAGGTTCCTCAGGTGCAGACTCATCGTCGGAGTCCCGGTCGTTGTGTGAGCTTGAAGACGGCATCTTGGATAACGAGCTGTCTGTGATACCTTAATTGAGGCTCGGCATTGAGTGCCCTTATTATAATCATCATTTCAATCTTGGCTCTCCCTGATTCCGGTATCTAAACTCTCAATAATACCGACCTTGCTCAATGTCACGTAAAATTCTGAGGGCCCAAGGCGTAAAGGCATGGGAGTTAATGACTCGGCAATAGGTCAATGTTTACACAATCAACTCGCGTACCGTGGAGAGTCCGTTCTAATAATAAACATCCCGTCGTGACTGGCCGTTTTACTAATTGCCACTATTCTAACGTCAGTGTTTAACTTACGGACTCTCGGCGAGCCTTTCGATTAATTGCCGTGCCGGATGACTACACGAGTAATTGCCAACACCATATTCCAGACCGACGCGTCTAACGTCAGTGTTTACAACTTGCGCAGCCTCGGCGGGCCGGATGATAACACGAGTAATTGCCAACACCATATTCCAGACCGACGCGTCTAACGTCAGTGTTTACAACTTGCGCAGCCTCGGCGGGCCGGATGATAACACGAGTAATTGCCAACACCATATTCCAGACCGACGCGTCTAACGTCAGTGTTTACAACTTGCGCAGCCTCGGCGGGCCGGATGATAACACGAGTAATTGCCAACACCATATTCCAGACCGACGCGTCTAACGTCAGTGTTTACAACTTGCGCAGCCTCGGCGGGCCGGATGATAACACGAGTAATTGCCAACACCATATTCCAGACCGACGCGTCTAACGTCAGTGTTTACAACTTGCGCAGCCTCGGCGGGCCGGATGATAACACGAGTAATTGCCAACACCATATTCCAGACCGACGCGTCTAACGTCAGTGTTTACAACTTGCGCAGCCTCGGCGGGCCGGATGATAACACGAGTAATTGCCAACACCATATTCCAGACCGACGCGTCTAACGTCAGTGTTTACAACTTGCGCAGCCTCGGCGGGCCGGATGATAACACGAGTAATTGCCAACACCATATTCCAGACCGACGCGTCTAACGTCAGTGTTTACAACTTGCGCAGCCTCGGCGGGCCGGATGATAACACGAGTAATTGCCAACACCATATTCCAGACCGACGCGTCTAACGTCAGTGTTTACAACTTGCGCAGCCTCGGCGGGCCGGATGATAACACGAGTAATTGCCAACACCATATCCAGACCGACGCGTCTAACGTTAGTGTTTACAACTTGCGTAGCCTCGGCGGGCCGTTCTAATAATAAAGAATACCCCTATTTTTAGCTCGAGTGTACTATAAAAGCATATCCGTGCTACGTATATACATGCATAAGCCGATATGTCTATAATGAATTTTACGCCTCGTTTAATGAATCCCCGCACGCAGTATTTTTTAATCGGACTTTCGTAGGCTATCGTGTACCTTCATGTTCAGTGTATTGCTGAGGGGGTAGATGTCCAGTGATATTCTCATTCTCTTCCGATTCGCCGTCAAAGACTGTAAAGGCAGTATTCCCAAGATCGGTATATTGGTCATAAATTACGGCCATGTGTTGATTTGGGCCGCTGCTCTCATGTGAAAAAAAGGCACTCTTTGTAACGCGAGTGTTGCCCAGACTCGTAAGTGTCTTTGCATGATCTCGTAGAACGGCAGAAATGTCCAAGTAATCGAGCGTCCCATCTGCAATTGAGGCGGCGTGCATCATCTTCAAGGATGTTATTCAATATTGCAGCACTTGTCCGAGAACTTTATGTAGATCCATCACCAATGTTGAAGGATCGAGCGTTTCCTCGACGTCTTTACTCTGTGCTGTAGCAACCGACGTCTCCCAGGCTGAGATCCGCGCCCCAAGATCGCGTGAGATTTGCTTCAAAGGCCGGATTGCTTTTCGATATTCGTCTCGTGCGTCTTCCTTGAGTCGGACATCGGGAACTTTGCCAATCTTCAACAGCTTTTCATACCACACATCGAGAGTCGCTTCAGAGTCCAAATAGTTGTCTCGGTACTTGTTCGATACCGTGTCTTGCATCCAGTTGTTTAGTTCGAGGGTGTTGCGCTTCTGTTCCTGAAATTCCTTCTGCAGATATACGAATCGGCTCCAATCGCTGGTATAAACGGTTTATCCTGCAGTAGTCATTTCAGATGGGTCTGTCGGTTCACCATCTGGATCAACCAGCTCGGTGTCGGGACACTCCGGGTATCTAGGGTGAGTCGTTTCTCATAATCGCGGTATTGCGGCATGCGTGGCTTTTTCGGCCAAGCCAACTTGTTTGTCGGCTGTATATAATCTCATAGGTCCAGCTTGATTGCTTTGGCTTTGAAGTCCTTGTTCCACAGCTCGAAATCTTCGGCCTTCGCGAACGTCGACTTGTACTCCACAACTTTCGACATGGTTGAGGTTTTGTAGTATGTAGTTGATTGAAGTCGTCTGGATACGTCCGGGTCTGCAAAATGGGGTGATTCTTCGTGAGACTCTTAATTGTTGAATCCAGTCGAGTCAATTCATTGTTCTTGTTCTCTGTCTGTCCGACGGTGCTGTCTAAGGTGCAAAGTAAAAATACAGAGATTTTCCGCTAATCCATAGCCTCCTACGATATTTCGGTACTAGCGACTACCTGTACTTTATCCGACAGCACTCATATGTTCAAGGTACGGTCCCGACGGCTGACGTACCGTTCTATGCTTACAACAGTTTACATATGCTGACTTATTACGAGTCTACACTACATACATGGTATGATGCAGACCGTATCTGTATGGTCATTTAGCCAGTTACGGAGCATGCTACCCGATCCGTGGACGACATCACCGGTCTTGATATTCATACCCACCAGAGACATCAAATCATCGGTCTGCCTGCCGTACTATAGGAGTCACTGTACATGGCCCCTTCAAAGAGAACAACAAAGGCAACTGGACGTTAGAATTGGATTTTGACAACGATGACCAGACCCATTGTCACATATTTCACGTCAACTGGAATGTTGGCTTCATGTCAACGAGCGAACAGATTCATGAACAAAGGGTTAAGTATCATTTATCGACGTCTTGGACCTGGCAAATGTATTGATTAATATGGCTGCTTTGGCACTGGTTGCTACCACTTGCTTGACCCTTGCTAGAAATTATGTATCCCATCGACAATAGATTATATAAGTGCTAAAAAGGTAAACATTTACAACTAATAAAAACAACTATACATTTAATTATTTGAAAGTGCAAGCGTTTAAAAAATTCTAAACATTTACAAATGTAATCGTTCAGATTAACAAACGTTTAAAGGTTTTGGAAGTATCCATAAAACCAAACGTTTAAACAGTTAACCGTTCATTATGATGATGATGATATATTAACGTCTGGTGGCTATTGTAATGGAGAAGAACATCAGAGAGTGATACAAACATCAACCTTAAGGTATATTCTGGATAGATGATGATGATGATGATATATTAACGTCTGGTGGCTATGCGGGGCGAAGCCCCGCCTACCTACGACCGATAATCGATCCTTATAGACGGCACGGCGCGAGAAGCCGGCGTTCCTGCTGACAAAGGAAAAAAAACAGAAGGAAAAACAAAAACGGGGAAAAAGCCTGAAGCCACGGGCACGCCCGTCGCCAATCAATCCCGAGGCACTACAGCGCGCAGGCTAGCCCGCCTGACGTTTCACCAAACCGTGCCAAAACCTCCTGAAGCGGGTGCCACTCTCAGACCCAAGAAGCGCATCCATACTCTCGCCGGGCCGCAAACCACTGTGCTCCAGCTTTCCTTGCGTGAAGGGACACACGCACCAGTGCCCTTGCTCCACCTCGTCGCCGCACCCGCATACCTTGATCGTGCCTTGTACGTGCACAAAGCGCCTGTGGTATGAGGCAAAGTGTCCGTGTCCCGACCGCTCAGCAAGCAGGCGGTGGAGAGTTCTCCGTGGAAGCCAGAGCTCGTCTGGCCTCCTGCCAACCTCGAGCTCCCACTTCTGATATGAGCTCGGCTGGTGGCGTGACCACCAGTCCTTGGAAAGAGCCCTGGCGCGCGCCTTGGCCTCTCGCCTCGCCGTGGTCAGAGGCGGGAGCCATGGCTCAGAGAGAGGGGGGCTGTGGGCGCTGAGACAGAAGTCCAGCCAGCCGGTCTGCCTCCTCATTGCCTGCGATGCCGACGTGGCCAGGGGACCAATGTAGAGACACCCTGTGGCGCCCGATGCGTTCCACATGATGCCGAAATTCCAGAAAGCGAGCCTGCGAGTTGTCCGAGGCCCGGCCAAGCAGCTGTTGAAGCACCGCCGTGTTGTCCAAGCAGAAGAGGACTCTGCCCATGTCACCGATGACAGCCAGGTTGTCGGCCGCGAAGCGGGCAGCCTCAGCAGCTCCCGCTGCCTCAGCATCAAACACCTGACCGTCTGGCACATAGCCGTTGGCGGAATGCACCTTGCGCCCGTCGCAGTAGGCCGCGAAGCCCCAGGCCGTCGACTTGTCCATAGACCCGTCCGAGTAGAGCACAATATCGTCGGGCGAGAGGCCAGACATGAGTGCGCGGTGAGCTTTGAGGCCCTCGCCCTTGCGCGAGATTGGCGATATATGATGGGGCGGCTGTCGGTCCAGCAGTTCTGGACGTGGGCATGGTCGCGTGAGCAGGGCTGCAGACTGAAGGCGGGAGAGCCGCAGAGGCTTGGGGCCGGGAGGGCGGCCGCGACCTGTCTTGTGGACCGGCGGAGGGAGCGGAGGTGGCCCAAAGGCCCTCTCAACGAGAGGGTGCTTGGGGGTCCAGGGCGTGGAGCCGTGCGGAGAAGCGCAGCCGGGCTTGGTCCAAAAGAACTGCTGCAGGTGGCAGGTTTGCCTCCCGGTGCAAGATGGGGATGGGGGTTGTCCTCCACAATGGCAAAACTGCCCGGCAGGCCTGCCTGATAGCCCGGTCGATCTTGGCCACGTGGTAGCCCTGCTTCGTTGAGACTACCTTCCCTACGATGCGCTGTGACTCGTGAGTGAGGCCCGGCCACCAGGCCTCGCTGCCAAAGAGGGCGACGGGCAGGACGCATGATGCAGCAGCCTTAGAGAGCGCATGAGGGGGCGCTCCGTCCATTACCTTGTTGAGGGAGCGCAGGTGGTTGGCCACCTTGAGTGCGCGGGCACCCCAGTACTCGACGTGATGACGGAAGGTGAGCTTGGAGTCAAAGAAGACGCCGAGCCAACCGTTCATGACGTACATACCTTTTCTTTGAAAATCTCAAACGTTTACGGATAACACAAACATTTTTTCAACCCAGACATCTACCAAGATAAACATTCAAAAAGACCGTGAGTGTTTAGACTGGCTGACGCCTCAAGCATTGAATGCTCATGATCACGGCAAACGTTTCGCTACGTACAATGTTTACCAATCATCTAAACGCTTCATACATATAAGCATTTCATAATTTGGAAACGTCTAATTGCGTTTAGCCGTTTAAAACTTTCAACAAATGCGCGAGCGTTGCTACTAACCGATAACTTTCAGACTTTTAAACTGTCATTTTACTATCTATTTACAGTTTAAAAAAACAGACTGGGGCTGATATGGTTGCTTCTTCGTACCTATCTCTGCCATCAATGGCTGTATTGAAAAACACTTAATGTTGTTGTATTTTACTCATCAATGCATATACAACAATCCATTCAATTTTTACCCAGAATCAACGTAGAATCACAGTGTTCATATTTCAACAGAACGACATCTACACTGACTGGAAAAAATTGAAGTCCGGCTTCGCTATGTAAGCGCGATGGTCGATTCCTCCCACTTGGACATACGACAATTCAACTTGGAAGTCTCTTTCAATTAATTACATGGAATAGAAAAGCAGATGTCTATTTGTCCGTGAGAAACAGGGCTATCTGGCGACACCAAAATTTTCGGGTAGTAGTTTGTATACTTCCCATTTGCGTCAATAACTGTCTGAAGTCTGTTGTTCATTGGGACTACTAAGTAGTTCAATATCTACTGTTATAGGTCATTCCAGAGTACAATTGCAGTCCTGTGCAGCAAATTCAATGATGTTTTATTCTTAAGCATAGTTTCTAAGCCCGGTTCAGCCTGGCAAATGCGCTCCTTAAGCACCTTCCATCGATCTTCAATAACGTTGAGGTCATGGGTGTAAAGAGGTCACTCCATTAAAATGACTTTATTCTGCTCAGCCCAACCACCTAATCAATTCTGTATTATTGTGACAGGACAAGCGCACGGACACACTCGTTTACCGTGTTGTCCTGTCCACGTCTTACAGCACGGCAGGTGTACGTACTGTCGTGGTAGGTGCCGGAAGTTGGTAGAATGTGTTCGAAGGTTGTGGAAGGCTCCGGAAGGTACCGGACAGTGATGGAAGCCGGTAGAAGCCGTTGGAAGCCGACGGAACCTCGCGGAACCTCGCGGAACCGCGTGAAATCCGGCCGCTGCTTACCAATGCTTACCAATGCTTACCAAGCTGACAAATGCCGACGGACTCAGGTGGAAGCAGGTGGAATCGGCCGGACGTTTCTGGGATACTCTGGCATCCCCACACTGTGTATATAGCCGGCGGTTCTCTCCCGCTCTTCTCTTCTTTCTTTCTTTTCCTTTTCTTTCTTTAGCTAGTTTATTCTATCCAGAATATCAGGCCTGCCGGGCAGTTTTGCCGGTGTGGAGGACGACCCCCATCCCCATCTTGCATCGGGAGGCAAACCTGCCACCTGCGGCAGTCCTTCTGGACCAAGCCCGGCTGCGCTTCTCCGCACGGCTCCACGCCCTGGACCCCAAGCACCCTCTCGTCGACAGGGCCTTTGGGCCACCTCCGCTCCCTCCGCCGGTGCGCAAGACAGGTCGCGGCCGCCCTCCCGGCCCCAAGCCTCTGCGGCTCTCCCGTCTTCAGTGTGCAGCCCTGCTCACGCGACCGTGCCCACGTCCCGTACTGCTGGACCGACAGCCGCCCCATCATATCTCGCCGATCTCGCGCAAGGGCGAGGGTCTCAAGGCTCACCGCGCACTCATGTCTAGCCTCTCGCCCGACAATATTGTGCTCTACTCGGACGGGTCTATGGACAAGTCGACAGCATGGGGCTTCGCGGCCTACTGCGACGGCCGCAAGGTGCATTCCGCCAACGGCTACGTGCCAGACGGTCAGGTGTTTGATGCCGAGGCGGCGGGAGCTGCTGAGGCTGCCCGCTTCGCGGCCGACAACCTGGCAGTCATCGGTGACATGGGCAGAGTCCTCTTCTGCTTGGACAACACGGCGGTGCTTCAACAGCTGCTTGGCCGGGCCTCTGACAACTCGCAGGCTCGCTTTCTGGAATTTCGGCATCATGTGGAACGCATCGGGCGTCACAGGGTGTCTCTACATTGGTCCCCTGGCCACGTCGGCATCGCCGGCAATGAGGAGGCAGACCGGCTGGCTGGCCTTCTGTCCCAGCACCCGCAGCCCCCCTCTCCCCGAGGTATGGCTCCCGCCTCTGACCACGGTCAGGCGGGAGGTCAAGGCGCGCGCCAGGGCTCTTTTCAAGGACTGGTGGTCACGCCACCAGCCAAGCTCATACCAGAAGTGGGAGCTCGAGGTTGGCAAGAGGCCAGACGAGCTCTGGCTTCCACGAAGAACTCTCCACCGCCTGCTTGCTGAGCGGTCGGGACACGGACACTTTGCCTCATACCACAGGCGCTTTGTGCACGTACAAAGCACGATCAAGGTATGCGGGTGCGGCGACGAGGTGGAGCAAGGGCACTGGCGCGTGTGTCCCTTCACGCAGGGAAAGCTGGGGCACAGTGGTTTGCAGCCCGGCGAGAGCATGGATGCACTTCTTGGGCCTGAGAGTGGCACCCGCTTCCGGAGGTTTTGGCACGGTTTGGTGAAACGACAGGCAGGCTAGCCTGCGCGCTGTAGTGCCTCGGGATTAATTGGCGACGGGCATGCCCGTCGTCTCAGGTTTTCTCTCTGTTTTTGTTTTCCTTGTTTTTGTTTTCTTTCCTTTGTCAGCAGGAACGCCGGCTTCTCGCGCCGTGCCGTCTATAAGGATCGATTATCGGTCGTAGGTAGGCGGGGCTTCGCCCCGCATAGCCACCAGACGTTAATATATCATCATCATCATCATCTATCCAGAATACAACTTCTTCCTTCTTGCTACGGCCACTTCTTGGAATTGGCCTGTTCGGGAAACATCTACGCACATTTTCGGCTTCGTTTTCGCTCTCCGGCCTCTGGCCACCTCACCGTCGCTGCCTCGCAGCCCTCCGCCCTCCCGCTGCCTCTCTCCTTGCGAGAATGGCTGCACCGCCGCCTCCTCTCCCCCCCTGGGGAGGGGTCCCTGCCACCCCATCTGCCTCTCGCATCATCCCCGAGCCCTCCTCACGGCTCTCTGGCATCTTCTCGTTTGACGTTCCTCGTGTCTCCAAAAAGGCTCGTCACACGGCTCCTTTCACAGACTCGGCTCCCCCTCTGGTTCTGACTCTTCCGGATCAACCGGCTTCCTCTCTCCCTGTCTCCATCTCCAAAGGCGTCACTTCGCTCTTTGCGGAAAGGGATACTGACTATCTGGCCTGCCGCGAGGTTCTGCTCGCTGCGTCCTGCTCTCTGGACTCTGCTCTTGGCTCCTTCTCCTCTCCCGCCCACCGCAAGTGGGCAGAGAGGGTCACAGTTGCAATCTCTGGAGTTCTGCTGGAACTTTGCGCTGGGGGATCGTCTACTCCCCCAAACCTCACCGCCACTCCCTCTTTCCCGGCCCCCCGCTCCTGCCCCTGGTCTCAGCGCGCCGCTAGCACCACTAGTGTCGCCTCCTGCATCAATAGTGCCTCCCACCATTGCTGCACCCGCTAAGCCGGCCCCTTCTGTCCCTGCTGCCTCGGTTGCTGCTCCCGCTATGTCCTATAGTGCAGCGGCTAAGCTGACCTCTGCCCAACCCATCTCTGCCGCTGCCTCCAAACCCCAGGTCTGGCAGGTGGTGCAGAGCAGGAAGGGCCACAAGGCCACGGCTGCCACCTCTGCCGCTGCCCCCATCCACCGCCACGTCTGCCCCTGCTGCCTCGGCTGCCCGCAAGGACAATCGCGTCTTCTTCCGCGTGCCAGAGGACTCTTCTTGGCGCAATGTCGAGCCCTTCCAGTTCCGCATTGCTCTTTGCGGCATGTTCTCGCCCGCTCTCACCTTGGTCGACCTGCCCCGTGCATTGAAGACCAGGTCTGGCTGGGCAGTTCAGCCCGGCAACGAGATTGTGAGGGCTAAGCTCCTCGGGCCCAATCAGACTCTCGCCGGCCTCAACATCACGGTGGAGGAGTCTCTGGACTGGTTCGCATTCGTTGTTGATCGCGTCCCTGTTGTGACACCTCCTGCCGGCCGCACATACGACAGTCTCCTCCGCGAAGAGTGCGAGGCTGCCACTGGTCAACGTGCTGTTCGCATCACCCGCTCCCTGTTTGCAAGGGACTCCTGGGTTATCTCCTTTGGCTCCCAGGTCCGTGCGGGCTTCCGCCTCTTCGGCAGCGCCCCAGCCCGGAGCCTGGCTCGCAAGCCGGACGTGGTGCAATGCACTCGCTGCTGGGGTTTCCACGACCCTCGGGAGTGCTCCCGGCGGAAGCTGTGCGGCTTCTGCAGCAAGACGCACCCAGAGAACACGGGCCTCTGTGATCCAAGCCCCCAAGTCGCGCGAACTGCAGGGGCCCCCACAGGTCAGACTTCATCGGCTGTGTCGCTCGACCTAGAAAGCACAACGGCAAGATTCAGCGGCCTAACAAGGCCACACTGACTGCGATACGAGAGCTGGGAGCTCTGGCCACAGCTGAGACTCGCAGAGCAGCTGCGGCAGCTGCCGCTCCTGTTCTCCCTCCCCTTCCCCCCTCCCCTGCTGCCCCTGCGGCATCGCCTGCCGTGATGGGCGCCGCTGCACCAGCGTCGGCCGAGCCGGCAGCTCCTGTGGACGCTATGGAGAGCGACATCCCCACGTCCGACCTCCTGGCTCTGGCTGCCTCGTCGTCGTCCGGGGGTAGCTCTCCTATCATCACGAGGATCCAGCCTAAGCCTCCATCCCCCCCTCCCTCCTATGCGGCCAGCCTGGATGGACGCGAACTTTGACATGGACATGGAAATGTCGGACATGTTGGAGTCAGTGACAGAAACTCAGACAGAGACGGAGGACAACTCCCCGACCCCCACCCCTACTCCAGCCCCTGCCGGCTGGTCTGGCAGCGGCACCTGGCCTGTTGTGGGTGGTAACCTTTGGGGCTCGGAGGCTTCCTCTGCAGCGCCTGCGGCGGCTCCTCCTCCTGTCGCCGCTCCCACTCCCACCCGCCCTACTCCCGGCACTCTGCTCCCCAGCATCGAGCCCCCGACCGCCGCCTCCTCGGCACCCCGCGGTGCCTCAGCTAGGAAACGAGTCTTGAGCTCTCCGGACCCCCTCGAGCAGATCTAATGCCAGCACACCCAGCTGGCAGAGGCCTCACCTCTGGTAGGAAGAGGTGCAAGAAGGCCTTTCTTCGCATCCTACAAGTCAATACCCGGGCCTCGGGGCAGTATCATGATACAGCTCTGAACCTCGCCCTGGGAAAACAAGGTGGACGTCGTTCTGGTGCAGGAACCATGGGTTATGCGCAAAGATGTCCGCAGGCTAACGAAGAACCACCCCGGCTTTGAGGTGTTCTCCCCAGTAGAGGACTGGGCGACCGTCCCTCGGGTGCTCACCTATACCCGGAAGTCCCTCACAGTTTCGCAGTTCCGTCCCTTCTCATCAGCCGAAGCCTGCTTCGTGCGTGTGGAGGGAGTCTCCTTTGCTAACATCTACCGCCCTCCGTCAGGTGACGACTCGATCCTGGCGGAACTGGACGACTGGGTGCCGCCCGCTTCGTCCGTCGTGGCTGGTGATTTCAACGCCACTCACTGGAGCTGGCAGGCTGGGCACGCCCGCCGCCACGGCATCGGCAAGAGGATTGCTCGGTGGGCAGACCGCTGCTGCTTGGAACAGCACATCGTCAACGAGCCGACGCATGAGAAAGGGAACACTCTCGACCTCTTCTTCTCCAATATCCCTGACGCCTCGGCTTGGGTCGATCACTCTCTCTACACCGGCTCCGATCACTACTCCATCTCGGCAACGGTCCCTCTTCGGCATTCAGCGCCCAGTCCTGCCCCCAGGCTAGTTCTCCGGCTCGATCGCCTCCCGCTCTTCGTGGGAACAGTCGCGGCGAACATAGGCAGTGTCAAGGACAGCATCACGGACCGCGAAGACATTGAACCGTTTACGGACTCGCTCCTGACGGTGCTGTGTCTAGCATTCAAGGCGGCCGCCGTCCCCTCCTCAGGGAAGGGTAAGGAGGCCTCGTGGTGGACGGAGGAATGCGCTGAAGCGCAGAAGGCCCTCGCAGCTGATAGAGACTCTCTCAGCCCCTGAGGACTTTCAGGAGCGCCGGTCTGCATACCGCGGCATCGTTCGCCGGGCCAAGCGCCACCTTCTGGGCTGACATGATCAGCAAAGCAGAGTCAGACGCAGACATTTACGGCATCACAGGTTGGCACAAGCTGACGGACAGGTTTCGGTCACCCCCCATCCAACACGATGGGCGGCTTTTCACGGACACCGCAGAAAAGATCTCCTTGCTCCGTTTGAAGGTGCTGGCCACTCGGGCAGCCGGCGACGACGTCGCCGACCCGTGGGAACCCCTCCCTGCTCCCCCAGACCGGGTTCTCCCTTGGAGGACAGAGGTCACCTTGGAGGAGGCGGAGGAAGCCTGCGTTGGGGCCAAGAAGTCTACGCCCTGGCCAAGACCGCCTGGATACGACCACCCCTGCAACACGTCTGGGGGGATCATTGGCCCTCGAGTCAGGACCCTCTACGAAGCCTGCCTCACACACGGCTATCACCCGAAGGCGTTTCGGCAAGCTGAGATTGTCATGCTCCCCAAGCGTAGGGAAAACGGACTTCACTTCTGTGAAGTCCCTGGCGCCCTATCTCCCTGCTCTCCTGCATGGGCAAAGGGCTGGAGCGGCTCATTGCACGGCGCATCTCTGTCACGGCCATCAATGAGGGTGTGCTCAGCCCGCAGCAGTTTGGAGCCCTCCCAAAGCGATCGTCAACCGACCTCACGGCTGCTGTGGTGCACGATGTGGAGCATGCTTTTGCGCGGGGTCTGGTGGCCTCAATGCTCACTCTGGATGTCGCTGGCGCTTTTAACACCATCCTCCGAGGCCGGCTTGTCAGACGGCTGCGGGAACAGGGCTGGGACTCGGCCCTGGTGCAGTGGGTCGACTCCTTCATGCTGGACAGATCTGCCTCCGTCCGCATGGAGGGGGTCACCTCCGCCTCTCTCCCTCTCTCTTGCGGGGTGCCTCAGGGCTCGCCGATTTCCCCGATCCTATTCATGCTGTTTATCGCGCCCTGCTTCAAGATGGGTGATCTTAGGGCACGGTTTGGGTACGCTGACGACATCAATCTGCTGGAAGTCGGCAAGAATCATCGAGAAACCAGCTCCCGGCTTTCTGCACTCGTCAGAGAGCTCCTCGACTGGGGACAGGACAATGCCATCACGTTTGAGCCTGAGAAGAGCGAGCTCCTGCACTTCTACCGGAAGGGCAGCCCGCCCGAGGATCTTGTCTGCTCTGGGGACTTCATTGTAGAGCCATCCCAGAAGCCAGTCCGTTGGCTCGGTGTCTTCTTTGATTCCAAGCTTACTTTCCGCCATCACGTCGAGTACTGGGGTGCCCGCGCGCTCAAGGTGGCCAACCACTTGCGCTCACTCAACAAGGTAATGAACGGGGCGCCCCCTCATGCGCTCTCCAAGGCTGCGGCATCCTGTGTCCTGCCCGTCGCCCTCTTTGGCAGCGAGGCCTGGTGGCCGGGCCTCACTCACGAGTCACAGCGCTTCGCGGGGAAGGTGGTCTCAACGAAGCAGGGCTACCACGTGGCCAAGATCGACCGGGCTATCAGGCAGGCCTGCCGGGCAGTTTTGCCGGTGTGGAGGACGACCCCCATCCCCATCTTGCATCGGGAGGCAAACCTGCCACCTGCGGCAGTCCTTTTGGACCAAGCCCGGCTGCGCTTCTCCGCACGGCTCCACGCCCTGGACCCCAAGCACCCTCTCGTCGACAGGGCCTTTGGGCCACCTCCGCTCCCTCCGCCGGTGCGCAAGACAGGTCGCGGCCGCCCTCCCGGCCCCAAGCCTCTGCGGCTCTCCCGTCTTCAGTGTGCAGCCCTGCTCACGCGACCGTGCCCACGTCCCGTACTGCTGGACCGACAGCCGCCCCATCATATCTCGCCGATCTCGCGCAAGCGGCGAGGGTCTCGAGGCTCACCGCGCACTCATGTCTAGCCTCTCGCCCGACAATATTGTGCTCTACTCGGACGGGTCTATGGACAAGTCGACAGCATGGGGCTTCGCGGCCTACTGCGACGGCCGCAAGGTGCATTCCGCCAACGGCTACGTGCCAGACGGTCAGGTGTTTGATGCCGAGGCGGCGGGAGCTGCTGAGGCTGCCCGCTTCGCGGCCGACAACCTGGCAGTCATCGGTGACATGGGCAGAGTCCTCTTCTGCTTGGACAACACGGCGGTGCTTCAACAGCTGCTTGGCCGGGCCTCTGACAACTCGCAGGCTCGCTTTCTGGAATTTCGGCATCATGTGGAACGCATCGGGCGTCACAGGGTGTCTCTACATTGGTCCCCCTGGCCACGTCGGCATCGCCGGCAATGAGGAGGCAGACCGGCTGGCTGGCCTTCTGTCCCAGCACCCGCAGCCCCCTCTCCCCGAGGTATGGCTCCCGCCTCTGACCACGGTCAGGCGGGAGGTCAAGGCGCGCGCCAGGGCTCTTTTCAAGGACTGGTGGTCACGCCACCAGCCAAGCTCATACCAGAAGTGGGAGCTCGAGGTTGGCAAGAGGCCAGACGAGCTCTGGCTTCCACGAAGAACTCTCCACCGCCTGCTTGCTGAGCGGTCGGGACACGGACACTTTGCCTCATACCACAGGCGCTTTGTGCACGTACAAAGCACGATCAAGGTATGCGGGTGCGGCGACGAGGTGGAGCAAGGGCACTGGCGCGTGTGTCCCTTCACGCAGGGAAAGCTGGGGCACAGTGGTTTGCAGCCCGGCGAGAGCATGGATGCACTTCTTGGGCCTGAGAGTGGCACCCGCTTCCGGAGTTTTTGGCACGGTTTGGTGAAACGACAGGCAGGCTAGCCTGCGCGCTGTAGTGCCTCGGGATTAATTGGCGACGGGCATGCCCGTCGTCTCAGGTTTTCTCTCTGTTTTTGTTTTCCTTGTTTTTGTTTTCTTTCCTTTGTCAGCAGGAACGCCGGCTTCTCGCGCCGTGCCGTCTATAAGGATCGATTATCGGTCGTAGGTAGGCGGGGCTTCGCCCCGCATAGCCACCAGACGTTAATATATCATCATCATCATCATCTATCCAGAATATCGACGGACTTCCCTCCTTTCACTTTTTCGTTCGGAAAAGTGGGTCCATTTCACCGCCGCACTTTGTGCTATCTCGGCTTTTTGCTCTTCTTTTTGAGCTTGGCTCCGGCCGACACTCTTCTCTGCCATGGCGGCTCCGCCGCCCCCCCTCAACATGAATGGGTTCTTGGACTCATTGCGACAGTCTGGCGAGCAACGCATCGCCACCGTCCAGGCACGCCTGGAGGCAACGACGGCATTTCTTAATGCCATTGACTCTACTCTAGAGTCATTTACCACCGCCGCCCTCCAGTCTGTGGGAAAGGACCTTGGAGCTTCGCTCCAAGGGTTTCTTCTTTCCCAACTGGAGGGGGGGATCAGTTTGACCCCCAAAAATGCCAAGCTTACCAACCCCGCTCGCCAGGAGCCCAACTGCCCCCCTGCAGCACCTGCTGCAGTCTCCACCAACACCTCGCCCATTTCTTCTTCTTGGGCCACCATTGCACGCCGCGGCCATGCCGCCCACCCGACAAAGCCGTCTGCCCTACGGGCGACGCCCTCTTCACCCCAGCCTAAGGGAGATCGCTCTTTCATTAGGCTGGCCTCCACCTCTACACTGCGGACCGCGACTCCCGCAGCTATCACCACTTTGCTTGTCGAAGAGACAGGCATCCCCCGGGCACACATCCGTAAAGTGTACCCCATCCGCTCGGGCTTCTGCATTGAAGCCTCGAAACCTGGCCACCGAGCCGACATTGTCGCTCGGGCCCGTACTTACGTTCATGAGGGTGCAAACCTTCATGTTGAGCCAGAGGTGGCCTCGGTCACCTACAAGATCACTCAGGTGCCTGCAACCGTGCAGACACACAATGGAGAGCGTGCCTCGCTTCCATTGATGGCAAACGAGATCAAGGCCCTCACGGGCCTTGACGCTCGTGTCATCACTGGCAAGAAGGCCGGGGAGTACACGGTTGTGCTCCCAAGGAAAGTTGCCCCGTTCCGTGTCCTTGGCTCGGAACCTGCCAGACTGATTGAGCACTCACCACGAGTGTTCACTTGCACCCGGTGCTTTGGGCACCATCACACTGACAAGTGCAGCGCTGCTGCTATTTGCGAGACATGCAGTGTTCGCAAGGCTTCTCACGGGGAGGAATGCCGCAAAGTCCCGCAATGCCCCAACTGTCTGGGGCCTCACAAGCCAGGGCACTCTGGGTGTCCTTGTTTCCCCAAGGTGAAGAAGGGAGCCGTCCGACGCCTCCCTTACAACGAACTTCAGAACCACCGTGGTGCTGGGAAGGCAGCTTTCCGTGCAGCATTGCTGGTGATGAAGAATGGAGCAGTAGATCCCGACACTGCATCCGACACAGCCGTTAGCCTTCCTCACCCTGTTGGCGGCACGGGGGATGAGGCACCTACAGCGACCAAGGAGCCCACCACGGTGGGCTTCGCTTCACCGGCTGCTCCTTCCACACCTGTTCAGGATGTGGACATGGAGGAGCAAGAGGAGCAGGCGCCGCTGGCGCCTGCACCGGCAATCAAGAAGAAGAAGGGTAAGGCCACTGCTACGGTGCCCAGCGCTGCTCCTGCCCTGGCGGGCAGGGCCTCAGAGCGCAGCCCTTCTTTACGGAGCGAGACCGTTGAGTACCGTCAACGGTCCCCACTGCAGCCTCGGACGCCTCAACGCGATCCTAACCTGCGGTACAGGACAGTTGAGGACTACGCTGCTCAGTATCGTGGTCCTCGCTCTGGCAGGGACCCCCAGGCCGCGTTTAACGACATGGTGCAGTTCGGGGTTGATCCCACAGAGGCCGCTGAAGCTTGCGGTCTCGTGCCATCAGGAGGAAGTAAAGGAAAGGGACGGAGGTAATCTGGTTTCTTCCTTGCGGGTTTTGGTTTTTCCGGCTTCTCTAGGTTTTGCCCTCTTGGAGGTTTCCCTACAGATGGTGCGCTGCACTGCTGGAATCATGGCCGTTTGTACGTAGTTTCGTGGTCGTGGAGGATTTCTTTTTGTCAGCAGGAACGCCAGCTTCTCGCGCTGTGCCGTGCATAAGGATCGCTTATCGGTCGTAGATACGGGGGCTCCGCCCCCCCTCGTTATCACCGCACGTTAATAAATCATCATCATCATCTTTTCAGAATATATATACCTTAAGGTTGATGCCTGTATCACTCTCTGGTGTTCTTCTCCATCACAATTATACACACTGTATGCCTAGGAGCATTATTTTGTGTGTATATAGTGTTCGGTTCGCATATCGTTAGTAGCAACTCTGGTAACGTGTTAAGTATAACTGCACCGTTAACGACTCCGTTTGCCAATTCGAGGTCCCCCTAAATGTCTAATAACACAGTTCGCTTCTCCTATCTAATTGCTGCAATAAACATCTGTTTCTGCCTTTTGAGTTTGCCTTTAGGCTGTATATTCATTTGTAGTAATTTCTTGTCATATAACAAAGTACTCATTAATAAACATATAAGTGAAGTTGACGTATCGTTTCTCACCCATCGACAAAACACTCATTTCCCTTGTTCGCCATGCCATCATTGTATTGGCGAATCATAAATAAACACTCATCTTTTTTAATAAGAAGCAGGCATCTTTATGGCTTCTGAGCAAAAGTCAACTTTCTTTGAGTGTGTTGTTTTACCAATAACGGCCTCGGAAGTGTCTAACTATGTCTGATACACGTCTTTTGAAGCGGCGTTGAAATTGTACACGTTATTACGTGACGACTGATCTTTTCCGCTAATCTTCCTGATGTGACGAAAGGGTCTATCTCAATGCACTGAGTGATATGTCTTTTATCTCAATCCGACAGGCCAAGGGGCGTCCTGTATGTTTTAAACTACGAATTTACGTCTGTGTTTTATAGCGTCGGACGATTTCACCCACACAGTCCTGAGGAATTCACTCAATTTGCGCAATCTGTGCAGATTAAATCTCTGTTAAACATAGCACCGCAATTCTTTGTGAGTTTATGCAGTGAATACTATTGTTTGATAGTTCTATGTCTTTGGAGGCACTGGCAGTGACATCGTGAAAACGGTGGTGGTGGTTGTAGACGCGAAAACGCGTGGTACATGGCACGCTAATTAAAAAAATGGACTTCAGTTTTTTTCACCCCACTGTATATATCTTGATATCTCAATGACCAGGCGTCCTACCGACGAGCCGTTTAAATGAGAACGTTTTACATATTGCGTTCATCACAATAAAATATCCAAGCCCTACCCCGACGACTCTGCTGACTGAGAAATAGAAGATATATCTAGGTCCCAATCTTTATCACAGCATATCTCAATTACTGCCACTTCTTTTGACAAATGGTGCTCACAGAGAGATTGTACAAATTGTCCTCGCCGCAGCCGTATATTGCTGTCGCACTCTCACCTACATTCACATCTTCTATTGTTCACTTACGTCGTCGTCGGGTGAGCCGTTATCACTATTCTGAAACCTCGTGACATGAATTCTCTATTGCTCGCCCCAATCTTCCTGTACTAGGTTTTACATCCCTTTCATGGCTCGCCGATTTGAGACGCTGTTCCCGCTGATCAAAGCAATATGTGCATCAATGTGAGTGGTACATCTATGGTAGCCGCCACTGCTGAAATTCACAGGCCGTGTAATTGAATTACTAAACTGTATTCAGTATTAATCCATACAGATTCACGGACTTCCCTCCTTTCACTTCTTTCGTTCGGAAAAGTGAGTCCATTTCATCGTTGCGCATTGTGCTATCACGACTTTTTGCTCATCTTTTGGAGCTTCGCTCTGGTTTCATGATTTTTCACAGCCATAGCGGCTCCGCCCCTCAGCAACAATGAGTTCTTGAACTCATTGCGGCAGTCTGGCGAGGAACACCTCGTCACCGTCCAGGCATGCCTAGAGGCCACCACAACATTTCTCAATGTCATTGACTCTACCCTAGAGTCGTTCACTACCGCCATCCTCTACAAGGTCAGAAAGGATCTTGGAGCTTTGCTCCAAGGGTTTCCTTCTTTTCCAACTGGAGAGGGGCATCAGTTTAACCCTCAAAGTCGCCAAGCCTAACAACCCCGCTCGCTAATAGCCAGCCGTTCTCCTGCAGCACCTGCTGCAGGTTCTACTCACACGTTGTGCATTTCTTCTTCTTGGGCCACCATTGCACGCCCCGGCCATGCCACCCACCCTTCAAAGCCGTCTACCCTCCGGCGACGCCCCCCTACCCCAGCGTTATGGAGATCGCTCTTTCCTTAGACTGGCCACCACTTCCTCGCTGCAGACCACGACTCCCGCAGCCATCACGACAATGCTTGTTGAGGAAACAGGCATTCCTCGGGCACATATCCGTAAAGTGTACCCCATCCGTTCTGGCTTCTGTATTGAAGCCTCCCGACCAGAGCACCGTGCCGGCATCGTTGCCCGTGCGCGCACATATGTCCATGAGAATGCAAACCTTTACGTCGAGCCAGAGGTGATCTCGATGACCTACAAACCAACACAAGTGCCTACAACCATGCAGGCACACAATGGAGAGCGTGCCTCTCTTCCTCTGATGGCAAACAATATCAAGGCCCTCACGGGCCTTGATGCTAGTGTCATCGATGGGAAGAAGTTTGGGGAGTACACTGTTGTGCTTCCACGGAAACTCGCTCCGTTCCAAGTCCTTGGCTCGGAACCAGCTCGCCTGATTGAACACTCACCGCGTGTGTTCACTTGCACCCAGTGCTTTGGGCACCACTACACTGACAAGTGTAGCGCTGCTGCTATTTGCGAAACATGCGGCGTCCGCAAAGCCTTTTACGAGGAGAAATGTCACAAGATTTCCCAATGCCCTAACTGTCTGAGCCCAAAGAAGCCAGGGCACACTGGGTGCCCTTGCTTCCCCAAGGTAAAGAAGGGAGCCATTCGCCGTCTCTTATCTAACGAACTTCAAAGCCTTTGCAGCGCTGAGAAAGCAGCTTTCCGAGCAGCATTGCTGGCTCAGAAGAATGGAGCAGTAGGCCCAGACACTACATCCGACACAACTGGTAGCCCTCCTCTTCCCGTTGGCGGCACGGGGGATGAGACAACTACATCGACTCAGAAGCTCCCCACAGTTCTCTTCGCTCGGCCGATTGCTCCCTCTACACCTGTGCAGGATGTGGACATGGAGGAGGAGGTGTCAGATCCCTTGGGGGTTCCTCTGACACCTCCCTCAAAGATTTCAAAGAAGAAGAAGGGCAAGGCACCTGCTACGGCGCCCAGCGCTACTCCTGCCCTGGCGGGCAGGGGCTCAGAGCGCAGCCCTCCTTTGCGCAGCCAGGTCATTGAATACAGACAACGATCACTATTGCAGCCTCGGACTCCTCAACGCGATCCAACTACGCAATACCGACCTCTGGCGAACTTTGCTGTGCGTGGTCTGTCGACAGGGACCATCCCCGAGACTCTATTTGGCGAGATGGTGAATTTCAGGGTTGATCAAGTGGTGGCCACTGGCGTGTGCGGCCTTGCACCCATTGCGGGAGAAAACAAGGGAAAGGGGCGATATTTGAGTCTTTTTCCTATGGGTTTTGGGTTTTCCGGCTTCTCTAAGTTTTGCCCTCTTGGAGGTTTCCCTACAGATGGTACGCTGCACTGCTGGAATCAGAGCCGTTTGTATGTAGTTTCGTGGTAGAGGGGGATCTCCTTTCTCAGCAGGAATGCCAGCTTTTCGCGCTGTGCCGTCTCATAGGATCGATTAACGATCAAGTACCTGGGGGGCTCCGCCCCCGTCCAGGGAAGGTAGACGTAAATATATCATCATCATTATCATATCCAGAATATACCTTAAAGTTGATGCTTGTATCACTCTCTGGTGTTCTTCTCCACCCCCATTCCCATCCTGCACCGCGAGGCCAACCTGCCACCCGCCGCCGTTCTTCTGGAACAAGCCCGGATAGGTTTCTCCGCCAGGATTCGCGCCTTAGACCCCAAGCACACTCTCGTTGACAGGGCCTTTGGGCCTCTCCCAGTCCCTCAACCGGCGTGCAAGCCTGGCCGTGGCCGTCCCCCTCACCCCCAAGCCCCTGCGGCTCTCTCGTCTGTAGTCTGCTGGCTTTCTCACGAGGCCTTGCCCTCGCCTAGTCCTTCTTGACCGCGTCTCACCCCACAGGATCCCGCCTGTGTCGCGCAAGGGGGAAGGGCTCAAAGCTCACTGTGCTCTTATGTCTGGGCTCTCACCGGACGACATCGTCCTCTACTCTGACGGGTCGATGGACAAGTCAACAGCCTGGGGTTTTGCTGCCTTCTCTGATAGCCACAAGGTCCATTCTGCTAACCGCTACGTGCTCGACGGACAGGTTTTTGATGCTGAGGCAGCTGGAGCTGCAGAGGCGGCTCGGTTTGCGGCAGACAACCTGTCCGTCATTGGCAACAGGGAAAAGGTTATCTTCTGCCTAGACAATACGGCAGTACTACAGCAGCTTCTCGGCAGGGCCTCGGACAACTCGCAGGCTCGCCTTCTAGAAATTCGGCATCATGTGGAGCGCATAGGCCGTCACAGGGTCTCTCTACACTGGTCCCCTGGATACGTCCGCATCGCCCGTAACGAGGAGGCAGACAGGCTTGCAGGCCTTCTGTCCCAGCACCAGCAGCCTCCAATCATCGAGCCCTGGCTCCCACCGCTGACGGCTGTCCGCAGGAAGGCCAAGGCGAAGGCGAAGGCTCTTTTCACTGACTGGTGGGCGTCACAACAGCCAGAGTCTTATACAAAGCTGAGTCTCAAGGTTGGCAGGAGGCCAGACGAGCTGTGGCTTCCACGGAGAACTCTCCACTGCCTGCTTGCTGAGCGGTCGGGACACGGACACTTTGCCTCATATCACACGCGCTTTGTGCACGTACAAGTGTGATGGAGAAGAACACCAGAGAGTGATACAAGCATCAACCTTAAGGTATATTCTGGATAGATGATGATGATGATGATATATTAACGTGCGGTGATAACTGGGGGGGGCGGAGCCCCCCGTATCTACGACCGATAATCGATCCTTATGCACGGCACAGCGCGAAAAGCTGGCGTTCCTGCTGACAAAAAGAAATCCTCCACGACCACGAAACTACGTACAAACGGCCCTGATTCCAGCAGTGCAGCGCACCATCCGTAGGGAAACCTCCAAGAGGGCAAAACTTAGAGAAGCCGGAAAACCCAAAACCCATAGGAAAAAGACTCAAATATCGCCCCTTTCCCTTGTTTTCTCCCGCAATGGGTGCAAGGCCGCACACGCCAGTGGCCACCACTTGATCAACCCTGAAATTCACCATCTCGCCAAATAGAGTCTCGGGGATGGTCCCTGTCGACAGACCACGCACAGCAAAGTTCGCCAGAGGTCGGTATTGCGTAGTTGGATCGCGTTGAGGAGTCCGAGGCTGCAATAGTGATCGTTGTCTGTATTCAATGACCTGGCTGCGCAAAGGAGGGCTGCGCTCTGAGCCCCTGCCCGCCAGGGCAGGAGTAGCGCTGGGCGCCGTAGCAGGTGCCTTGCCCTTCTTCTTCTTGATTGCAGGAGCAGGCGCCAGCGGCGCCTGCACCTCTTGCTCCTCCATGTCCACATCCTGAAAAGGTGTAGAAGGAGCAGCCGGTGAAGCGAAGCCGACCATGGTGGGCTTCTGGGTCGTTATAGGTGCCCCATCCCCCGTGCCGCCAACAGGGTGAGGAGGGCTACCAGCTGTGTCGGATGCAGTGTCGGGATCTACTGCTCCATTCTTCATCGCCAGCGATGCTGCACGGAAAGCTGCCTTCCCAGCACCACGGTGGTTCTGAAGTTCGTTGTATGGGAGGCGTCGGACAGCTCCCTTCTTCACCTTGGGGAAGCAAGGACACCCGGAGTGCCCTGGCTTGTGAGGCCCCAGACAATTGGGGCATTGCGGGACCTTGCGGCATTCCTCCCCGTGAGAGGCCTTGCGAATACCGCATGTCTCGCAAATAGCAGCAGCGCTGCACTTGTCAGTGTGGTGGTGCCCAAAGCACCGGGTGCAAGTGAACACTCGCGGTGAGTGTTCAATCAGCCTGGCAGGTTCCGAGCCAAGGACACGGAACGGGGAAACCTTCCTTGGGAGCACAACCGTGTACTCCCCGGCCTTCTTGCCAGTGATGACACGAGCGTCAAGGCCCGTGAGGGCCTTGATCTCGTTTGCCATCAATGGAAGCGAGGCACGCTCTCCATTGTGTGTCTGCACGGTTGCAGGCACCTGGGTGATCTTGTAGGTGACCGAGGCCACCTCTGGCTCTACATGAAGGTTTGCACCCTCATGAACGTAAGTACGGGCCCGAGCGACAATGTCAGCTCGGTGGCCAGGTTTCGAGGCTTCAATACAGAAGCCCGAGCAGATGGGGTACACTTTACGGATGTGTGCCCGGGGGATGCCTGTCTCTTCGACAAGCAAAGTGGTGATAGCTGCGGGAGTCGCGGTCCGCAGCGTAGAGGTGGAGGCCAGCCTAATGAAAGAGCGATCTCCCTTAGGCTGGGGTGAACAGGGCGTCGCCCGTAGGGCAGACGGCTTTGTCGGGTGGGCGGCGTGACCGCGGCGTGCAATGGTGGCCCAAGAAGAAGAAATGGGCGAGGTGTGGGTGGAGACTGCAGCAGGTGCTGCAGGGGGCGGAATTGGGCTCTTGGCGAGCGGGGTTGGTAAGCTTGGCAGTTTTGGGGGTCAAACTGATCCCCCCCTCCAGTTGGGAAAGAAGAAACCCTTGGAGCGAAGCTCCAAGGTCCTTTCCCACAGACTGGAGGGCGGCGGTGGTAAATGACTCTAGAGTAGAGTCAATGGCATTAAGAAATGCCGTCGTTGCCTCCAGGCGTGCCTGGGCGGCGGCGATGCGTTGCTCGCCAGACTGTCGCAATGAGTCCAAGAACCCATTCATGTTGAGGGGGGGCGGCGGAGCCGCCATGGCAGAGAAGAGTGTCGGCCGGAGCGAAGCTCAAAAAGATGAGCAAAAAGCCGAGATAGCACAAAGTGCGGCGGTGAAATGGACCCACTTTTCCGAACGAAAAAAGTGAAAGGAGGGAAGTCCGTGATATTCTGGATAGAATAAACTAGCTAAAGAAAGAAAAGGAAAAGAAAGAAAGAAGAGAAGAGCGGGAGAGAACCGCCGGCTATATACACAGCGTGGGGATGCCAGAGTATCCCAGAAACGTCCGGCCGATTCCACCTGCTTCCACCTGAGCCCGTCGGCATTTGCCAGCTTGGTAAGCATTGGTAAGCATTGGTAAGCATTGGTAAGCAGCGGCCGGATTCCGCGCGGTTCCGCGAGGTTCCGTCGGCTTCCAGCGGCTTCTACCGGCTTCCACAACTGTCCGGTACCTTCCGGAGTCTTCCACAACCTTCCAACACATTCTACCACCTTCCGGCACCTACCACGACAGTACGTACACCTGCCGTGCTGTGAGACGTGGACAGGACAACACGGTAAACGAATGTGTCCGTGCGCTTGTCCTGTCACAATCCCCCCCCTGCGGAAAGACTCGTCCCGAGTCTTGCCTCAAGTCCTGCCATGAAACCGTCGTCGAATTCGATTTCGCAATCCCACATTGGCCGGTTTGTCGTCGTCGGCGTGGGGTTCGTCAAGGTCGTCATTTGCAGAGGCTGTCAGCCAGGCATCAAGTCGTAGAGGGGGACCAGGCTCATCCGGGTGAGCGTCGTGATATGCTTTCAACTTCAATGGCGCATTCTTGAAGTTACTCGCACGATACCACTGCTCGTCAGGGTCCCATCCTCTCCATCGCACTCTGTAGTACAGCTTGCCATACCGTAACCGTGAAGCCAAGATTTCTTCAACCTCGAATTCCTCCTCACCAAGAGCATCGTCGACAATCTCACCAGCAGGCCGCTCGTAGTCTTGTCCTGGGAGCGGGTTGTTGGGATATTTGCGTAACCTGTCAGCGTGAAACCAGCGAGAGCCATGCCACGAGGTAGGGAGGTCGATGCGATACGTGTTCGAGTTATCAGGGCGTACGTCGATGATCTTGTAAGGCTTCCGTGTCATAGGGTAGTCGAGCTTGTCGCTTGGCCGGTGAGTCTGTTCGCCTTTCTTGCGCAAGATGTAAACCAGGTCACCAACGCTGAAGTCGGGGTCACGGCGGTGCTTGTTTGCCTGTGCCGTCATATGATCCTGCGCAACTCGAATCTGCTGTCTTGCCACGTCAACATATTCTCGTACCCGTTGTGCAAATGCCTGAGCTTCTGTCCTGTCAAGGCGCTCCTTGACTGGCAGGGACGACAGCTTCTTCGTGCGGGCCTCCCAGTCAAAGACCATGCGCATAGGCCTACCCGTGAGGACCTCGTGAGGGGACAGGCCGCCAAGGGACTCGTGTGGGAGCGAGGCGTGTACAGCGTCGAGGGCCGGTAGGGCACGGGACCAGTCATCCTGGAACTCGCTGATGAAGGGGCGTAACCGTTGATCCATCCATTGGTGCATGACTTCTACCTGGCCAACCGTCTGATGATGACCAGCAGAAGAGAAGTCCAGCTTGGTGCCGTGAATCTTGGAGAGTTCATCCCTAAAGTTAGCAATGAACTGAGGACCCTGATCACTGATGATAGTCTCGGGCCATCCATAGACTCTGTATGGGCCGCGGTAGAACATCTCTGCTGCATCCTTCGCCGTGACAGTGTCCTTGCAAGGCGTAGTCCACGAGAGCTTGGTCAGCCGGTCAATGACACAGAACGTCATATTGTAGCCATCCTTATCCAGGGGAAAGCTCTTGAAGTCCACAACGAGGTGCTGCCATGGGTGGTCAGGAACCGGTAACGGGGTGAGCTTTCCAGGAGTCTTATCGCGGGGTGCCTTGGCTGCTCGGCATGGGCAGTTGGCAACGTATCGCTCAACGTCGCCATGCAAGCCAGGCCACCAGTATCGAGATCCAACCAGCTGTCTTGTCTTGCCTCTGCCAGGGTGTGCGGTCGTGAGCCGAGCGTGAACCTCTTCAATGACCTTGGTGCGGAGGGGCTCCGTGTCGGGCACCACAAGCTTGCCGTGTCGCAAGAGCAGGCCATCTCTGAGGGAGAACTCGTCACTGTCCTTCTCAGCTACCTTGGCACGGTACCCGTCCAACGAGGTGTCAGTTCGGTTAGCCGAGAGGACTGCATCTGTCAACAGCACACCAGACAACTCGGGGAGCGGGAGGCTGTCAAGAGCGGCGACGGCAGCTGAGTCCTCAGAAGCAGAAACGACAGGTTTGAACAATGCCATGGTGCGTTGCTCATCTCGTTTCTCTTTCTGAGACTTGAGATCGTCGGTCGGTCGAGAGAGGATGTCCGCAATAGTATTCTTGGAGCCAGGTCGGTAGGTAATGACGAAGTTGTAGTGCGAGATCAACTCAGCCCAGTTGGCTTGTCGCAAGTTCAGTACCTTCTTGGTTGAGAAGTACTCCAGCGCTGCGTGATCAGTCAAGATGGTGAACGGGTGTTGCTTCTGCAAGCCAATCAGTTCCGTTCGCCAATTCTGTAGACCCTTGATGACGGCAAGTAGCTCCTTGTCGTGAATGCCGTAGTTGAGCTCTGCTCCCTGCAGTGTCTCAGAGAAGAATGCAACGGGGTGCCAAGGCTCCTCAGGGCTAGACCTCTGTGAGAGCACACCTGCTGCGACTCCGTCGGAGGCGTCTGTTTCCATGAGAGTCTCGTCATAGAAGGAGAAGTGTCAGAGAACTGGAGAACTGGTCAAGGCTTTCTTCAGGTTGTCGAACGCCGCTTGGCATTCAGATGTCCATTCCAAAGACGAACCAGTGTGGGTGAGTGCGTTGAGTGGTTTTGCAATGCGGCCATAGTCCTTGATGAACCGTAGGTAGAAATTGCAGAACCCAAGGAAGGAGCGTACACCACGAAGTTTCGCCTTTCCCTTGTCGACGGGAGGTTCCCACCACTGAACGATTTCAGCCTTGACGGGGTCGACCTCAATGCCTTCTGTGCTAACGATGAAGCCAAGGAACTTGGTTCTGGTGACGTAGAACTCGCACTTCTTCAAGTCAGCCTGCAAGCCGGCTTCGCGAAGGCGGGCCAGAACCTTGTTGACGTGTTCCTCGTGCTCCTTCTTGTTGTCAGAGTAGATCAAGATGTCGTCAATGTATGCCGTACAGAAGACATCCAGATACCCGCGCAGCGTGTCATTAATGAAGCGCTGAAAGGTAGAGGGGCCGTTAGTCAAACCAAAGGGGAGAACCTTGAACTGGTAGGCACCGTATCTCGTGCGGAATGCCGTGAGCTTTTCGTCGCCTTCAGCCATGCAAATGCGATGGAAAGCCTGCCGAATGTCAATCTTGGTAAACACCTTTGCCTGAGACAACCGTGTCATGGTCTCGTCAATCAAGGGCAGCGGATAGCGGTCCTTCTGTGTCATGGAGTTTAGTTTGCGGTAGTCGACACAGAGACGTAGGGAGCCATCACCCTTGCGGGCAAACAGAACGGGAGCAGCCCATGGTGCGGTAGTTGGCTCAATGAAGTCCTTCGCCAGGTTCTCGTAGATGTACTTGCGGCACGTCTCAGCTTCCTCAAGAGACATCTTGTATAGCGGGCTGTAACCGAGAGACTCGGGATTACCGTCAATCACGAGATGGTGGTCAACACCCGTACGGTGAGGTGGGAGGGCGTCAGAGGCCACCTTGCTGAAGACGTCGAGGTACTCGTGGTGCTGTGGTGGTACAACCTTCAATGCAGCTTCCTTGAGTTCCTTCTCGTCGCTAGACAGAGCTGATTCCTTTTTCGAGTCGATGTACTTGTCGAGCTCACAGATAGAAGTCACGCCACATAGTTGAGTGTCCCGCTGCTGAATCTCCTTGAGAAATCCAGCTGCGCCAATCGTGCTCACTTGAACAGGCGATTCGTCAGACTCCTCTATACTCTCCAAGGCTCGATTCATCTGAGCGTACTCGGGGCTCGTGTTCTTGAGCGGCGAGGATCGTTGAGGACGAGGTAAGATGGTGACGGGCTTCGTAACATGAGCAGCCGGGAGTGTCGCTGCTGGTGTCTCGAGTTCAGTAATGCGCTGTCGAATAGCGGCGAGCTTGGCTCGGTGTTCTCGTCGAGTCTTGTCCTCTCGTTCCATGGCGGCATCACGTCTTCGTACGTCCTTCTGGAAGTCAGGGCTGTCGAGTAGCTCGCCGGCGTGATCCATGGAGATGTCGCGAGTATGGTACTCAGGTGCCCAGTCGGAAGGGAATAATAGCCGTCGTCGTCGAGAGTCAACAAGTGCGTCGTGGTGCTCAAAGTACTTCTTGCCAATGATGATGTCGTTCTTCATGTCAAGCACCAAGAGGGGAGCACTGCGGACGGTGCGGCCTTGGACGCGGAAGTTGAGTCGCAGGGCCTTGTTGATTGTCTGCGTGGCTCGTCCATCATACCCAGCAACGCGAGCGGGCTCAAATCCGGTAATCACTTCTGGGTTCAGGTACTTGATCACTTTTGCGGCAAAGGAGGAACTGATCAGGAGGTATGCATCTGCTCCTGTATCGGCTAAGGCTTGTATGGTTAAAGAGAGTCCATTGTTAACTATCGTGCAATCTATCAGAAGGGGCTTTCCGCCAAGTAGGCCCCCTGAGTAAGTCAAATGGAAGCTTTCCACACTCTTCAATACCTAAAGCCGATACCACAGGTAGCTCAGGAGAGGAGACTAGTTGTCCTGAGCTGCATCTTTTAACTCCTCGACAACTGGTTCCTCGTGTGTCATCCGGGCCACTGTGGCCTGAAGACGGGCGCCACGCAAGTTGTCGTACTCGACCTTGTATGGGCAGTCGCGAGACATGTGCTGCTTCTCGTGGCAGATGAAGCACTGCCCTTTGGCGGCGAGGAGCTTCAGCTGTTCAGTGTTGGGGCGCGAGAATAGTGCGTGTCCATCCCTTGCATTTCCGTAGGTTCGGATGCCGTGGTGGTCTCCTCCATGCAGCGTCGGCAAGGATTGAGGAGCACCAGCGAACGAGGGTCTGGGAGCAAACGAACGAGAGGGTCGAGTGGTCGGGAAGGGACGTCGGGAAGAGGATGTAGGGGTTGTCGGGGCGCGTTTCTCGCGATCGTTCTTGTTGCTGATGAAGTTCTTCTGTTGCTGGTGATCGAACTTCTGTGCCATGTCGCAGTACTGCTCAAAGGTGGTGAGGGCATCGTTGACCTCGCGAACCAGGTTAACGTTAAGGCGACTGGGGAGCTTGTCGTGCATGTCGCGCTTGAAGTCAGCAGGGTTAACACGAGCCTGACTGGCCCATCGGGCAAACTGAATCTTGAACTCGGTGAAGGTGTCAGAGTTTGCCATGTTGAGGTCGCGGTACTTGACACGGGCTGTCTCGTACTCGTTCGGGTCATGGTACTGTGAGTGGAGGTGGTTAAGAACAGCATCGCAGGTGCGCAGCATGGGCTCGTGGTCTTGGTCGGCATAAACGAAGGAGATGAGGGCCTCTGAAGCAGAGCCACTCATACGGCTGAGGATGTAGGCAATCTTGTCGTCTTCGCTGTCGAAGTGATCCGCGTTCTTGATGAGCTTGGCCTTCAGTAGCATATACCATTGCTTGAACTTTACTTCCGGCTTGTCGGCAGATGGTCGGTCATTGGTGAAGACAGGGAGGGTCGGCTGCCTTTGCGCTTCGTTTGGGAACGGGAGCAGGTGCTGGCTTAGGGTCTGTAGCAAACTTAGGCGGCGGGATGTCGAATACCACTCGTTGGGCAGGCAAGCTGGAAGAAGAAATGGACGAGGCGGGCGACTGAAGGGTTCCCTTAGGCAGGGCCGTGGTGCACTCAGCATTACTCAAGGTCTGCTGACGGGTGAGGCGTAGAACGTCCTCCTCCAGATCGCGTTTTTCGTCAGTAAGAGCATCGAACGCTTCTTCGAGATGTTGAAGCTCTTCAATCTTGGCGGTCTGCTCAGCAAGGCGCTTGGTGAGGTCTTCGGTGTCCTTGCCAAACTTATGCACCCAGGTGATGAAGGTGTCGGCATTGTCGGTGGCCTGTGTGAGAATAGCATTGACGTCAAGGAGCAAAGCGTAGAGGGCGTTCACAGAAATCTCGCGGGTGCGAAATTCTCCAAACATGACGTCGGTGTGATCTTTGGCGTACTGTAGGAACTGTTCCTTGGTCATGGTTGAGTCTTTCGTGCGGTTAGGGAAGGCCTTCGCGCCTTCAGTGGTTCGTGGACGAAACGGCGCAAGAATAGCCTTATGGTTTCCCACCAGCAACTCGTGTCGTCGCTGCATGCGAGTCATGATCTCTTTCTGGAGCTGGGCTTTGTCGCCAATGCACAGTCCCTTCTGATAGTCCTCGGGGGCAACGTTGGCGAGGAAATATTGGTAGTCCAGGACTTCCTGGGCTTCAGTGTCTTCGTCCTTTGGGATTGGGGACGACTTATCTTGGACTGTATGACGGCGAGAGTCGTGAGCCTGGCGGTAGAGCTCTGTGTCGTCGCGGGGCTGCTCGTCATCATAGTACATGTAGGAATGGTACTCGCCGGGCATGCCGGTTCCTTCTGAGTTCGAGGCTGCCATGTTACCTGAGCGGGGAAATGGGGCAAAGAATGGGTAGGGAAGGTGTCACTTGACGGTAACGTAGAAGTGCTGCAGGCAACTGTGGCGAGCCGGTTCCGAATCTGGGTTTGTAAAGAGGTGTGGAGAAGTGTTTTCCGAATCTGTGTGTGTTGTGCCGCTAAGGCAGGTTTCCGAGTCTGTGTGATGTAGGTTTCCGAGTCTGTAACTGAGATCTGAGTTTCCGGAAAAGTTAAAGTCTTTCTAGACTGTAAAGAAGAGAAGAGCTAGTTTATTGTGATGGAGAAGAACACCAGAGAGTGATACAAGCATCAACCTTAAGGTATATTCTGGATAGATGATGATGATGATGATTTATTAACGTGCGGTGATAACGAGGGGGGGCGGAGCCCCCGTATCTACGACCGATAAGCGATCCTTATGCACGGCACAGCGCGAGAAGCTGGCGTTCCTGCTGACAAAAAGAAATCCTCCACGACCACGAAACTACGTACAAACGGCCATGATTCCAGCAGTGCAGCGCACCATCTGTAGGGAAACCTCCAAGAGGGCAAAACCTAGAGAAGCCGGAAAAACCAAAACCCGCAAGGAAGAAACCAGATTACCTCCGTCCCTTTCCTTTACTTCCTCCTGATGGCACGAGACCGCAAGCTTCAGCGGCCTCTGTGGGATCAACCCCGAACTGCACCATGTCGTTAAACGCGGCCTGGGGGTCCCTGCCAGAGCGAGGACCACGATACTGAGCAGCGTAGTCCTCAACTGTCCTGTACCGCAGGTTAGGATCGCGTTGAGGCGTCCGAGGCTGCAGTGGGGACCGTTGACGGTACTCAACGGTCTCGCTCCGTAAAGAAGGGCTGCGCTCTGAGGCCCTGCCCGGCAGGGCAGGAGCAGCGCTGGGCACCGTAGCAGGTGTCTTACCCTTCTTCTTCCTGATTGCAGGTGCAGGCGCCAGCGGCGCCTGCTCCTCTTGCTCCTCCATGTCCACATCCTGAACAGGTGTAGAAGGAGCAGCTGGTGAAGCGAAGCCAACCATGGTGGGCTTCTTGGTCGCTGTAGGTGCCTCAACCCCCGTGCCGCCAACAGGGTGAGGAGGGCTAACGGCTGTGTCGGATGCAGTGTCGGGATCTACTGCTCCATTCTTCATCGCCAGCAATGCTGCACGGAAAGCTGCCTTCCCAGCACCACGGTGGTTCTGAAGTTCGTTGTAAGGGAGGCGTCGGACGGCCCCCTTCTTCACCTTGGGGAAGCAAGGACACCCAGAGTGCCCTGGCTTGTGAGGCCCCAGACAGTTGGGGCATTGCGGGACTTTGCGGCATTCCTCCCCGTGGGAAGCCTTGCGAACACCGCATGTCTCGCAAATAGCAGCAGCGCTGCACTTGTCAGTGTGATGGTGCCCAAAGCACCGGGTGCAAGTGAACACTCGTGGTGAGTGCTCAATCAGTCTGGCAGGTTCCGAGCCAAGGACACGGAACGGGGCAACTTTCCTTGGGAGCACAACCGTGTACTCCCCGGCCTTCTTGCCAGTGATGACACGAGCGTCAAGGCCCGTGAGGGCCTTGATCTCGTTTGCCATCAATGGAAGCGAGGCACGCTCTCCATTGTGTGTCTGCACGGTTGCAGGCACCTGAGTGATCTTGTAGGTGACCGAGGCCACCTCTGGCTCAACATGAAGGTTTGCACCCTCATGAACGTAAGTACGGGCCCGAGCGACAATGTCGGCTCGGTGGCCAGGTTTCGAGGCTTCAATACAGAAGCCCGAGCGGATGGGGTACACTTTACGGATGTGTGCCCGGGGGATACCTGTCTCTTCGACAAGCAAAGTGGTGATAGCTGCGGGAGTCGCGGTCCGCAGCGTAGAGGTGGAGGCCAGCCTAATGAAAGAGCGATCTCCCTTAGGCTGGGGTGAAGAGGTCGTCGCCCGTAGGGCAGACGGCTTTGTCGGGTGGGCGGCGTGACCGCGGCGTGCAATGGTGGCCCAAGAAGAAGAAATGGGCGAGGTGTGGGTGGAGACTGCAGCAGGTGCTGCAGGGGCGGAATTGGGCTCTTGGCGAGCGGGGTTGGTAAGCTTGGCAGTTTTGGGGGTCAAACTGATCCCCCCCTCCAGTTGGGAAAGAAGAAACCCTTGGAGCGAAGCTCCAAGGTCCTTTCCCACAGACTGGAGGGCGGCGGTGGTAAATGACTCTAGAGTAGAGTCAATGGCATTAAGAAATGCCGTCGTTGCCTCCAGGCGTGCCTGGGCGGCGGCGATGCGTTGCTCGCCAGACTGTCGCAATGAGTTCAAGAACCCATTCATGTTGAGGGGGGGCGGCGGAGCCGCCATGGCAGAGAAGAGTGTTGGCCGGAGCGAAGCTCAAAAAGAAGAGCAAAAAGCCGAGATAGCACAAAGTGCGGCGGTGAAATGGACCCACTTTTCCGAACGAAAAAAGTGAAAGGAGGGAAGTCCCATATTCTGGATAGAATAAACTAGCTAAAGAAAGAAAAGGAAAAGAAAGAAAGAAGAGAAGAGCGGGAGAGAACCGCCGGCTATATACACAGCGTGGGGATGCCAGAGTATCCCAGAAACGTCCGGCCGATTCCACCTGCTTCCACCTGAGCCCGTCGGCATTTGCCAGCTTGGTAAGCATTGGTAAGCATTGGTAAGCATTGGTAAGCATTGGTAAGCAGCGGCCGGATTCCGCGCGGTTCCGCGAGGTTCCGTCGGCTTCCAGCGGCTTCTACCGGCTTCCACAACTGTCCGGTACCTTCCGGAGTCTTCCACAACCTTCCAACACATTCTACCACCTTCCGGCACCTACCACGACAGTACGTACACCTGCCGTGCTGTGAGACGTGGACAGGACAACACGGTAAACGAATGTGTCCGTGCGCTTGTCCTGTCACAACAAGGCACGATCAAGGTATGCGGGTGCGGCGACGAGGTGGAGCAAGGGCACTGGCGCGTGTGTCCCTTCACGCAGGGAAAGCTGGGGCACAGTGGTTTGCGGCCCGGCGAGAGCATGGATGCGCTTCTTGGGTCTGAGAGTGGCACCCATTTCAGAAGTTTTTGGCACGGTTTGGTGAAACGTCAGGCGGGTTAGCCTGCGCGCTGTAGTGCCCCAGGATTGATTGGCGAGGGGCATGCCCGTCGCCTCAGGTTTTCTCTCTGTTTTTGTTTTCCTTATTTTTTTTCCTTTGTCAGCAGGAACGCCGGCTTCTCGCGCCGTGCCGTCTATAAGGATCGATTATGGGTCGTAGGTAGGCGGGGCTTCGCCCCGCATAGCCACCAGAGGTTAATATATCATCATCATCATCTATCCAGAATCAGCTAGTTTATTCTATCCAGAATCAACTTCTTCCTTCTTGCTACGGCCACTTCTTGGAATTGGCCTGACCGGGAAACATCTACGCACACTTTCGGCTTCGTTTTCGCTCTCCGGCCTCTGGCCACCTCACCGTCGCTGCCTCGCAGCCCTCCGCCCTCCCGCTGCCTCTCTCTTTGTGAGAATGGCTGCACCGCCGCCTCCTCTCCCCCTCTGGTTCTGACTCTTCCGGATCATCCGGCTTCCTCTCTCCCTGTCTCCATCTCCAAAGGCGTCACTTCGCTCTTTGCGGAAAGGGATACTGACTATCTGGCCTGCCGCGAGGTCCTGCTCGCTGCCTCTTGCTCTCTGGATTCTGCTCTTGGTTCCTTCTCCTCTCCCGCCCACCGCAGGTGGGCAGAGAGGGTCACAGTTGCAATCTCTGGAGTTCTGCTGGACCTATGCGCTGGGGGATCGTCTACTCCCCCAAACCTCACCGCCACTCCCTCTTTCCTGGCCCCCCGCTCCTGCCCCTGGTCTTAGCGCGCCGCTAGCACCACTAGTGTCGCCTCCTGCATCAATAGTGCCTCCCACCATTGCTGCACCCGCTAAGCCGGCCCCTTCTGTCCCTGCTGCCCCGGTTGCTGCTCCCACTATGTCCTATAGTGCAGCAGCTAAGATGACCTCTGCTTAACCTGGCTCTGCCGCTACCTCCAAACCCCAGGTCTGGCAGGTGGTGCAGAGCAGGAAGGGCAACAAGGCCACCGTGTAACGAGCTATACTGGGACGATACCTAACGGATAGGGATCGTAGTATCGCGAGTGGTTTATGTTTCAAAGGTAGGTTCAACCGTGAGTTTCGGACTGCGTGAGCAATAATGTAAACGTAAACAGATATCTCGTTAAGGGATTTCCCTCACTCAAGTAGTATGAGAATGAAACGTATTCCAAGAACTAGATGAATGCTTAGATTGCTAAGTGGAGGAATGACTAGATACAGAGAATAACCGTGTCCTTATATAGACCTCCCCTCACTCAGACTTGTGCCTCAAAGGAATGTATGCTCGCAGAATCGCAGAGCGATTCTGCGATCCGAGTCGCAAGGTCGAGCTGCGCTTTTGCGCTCGCCACGAGTCGCTGGGTGATTCTGCCATTCCGATCGCAAATCGCACTTGCGATTTGCGACTCTTGGCATTCACCTCGTAGAGCCGTACCTTCGAAGCCCTCCAGTAATAACTAACGAATGATCTCCCGTATGTGCTGCTTCCCCGCACGTAAGCCGCACGTGATAGTACCGTATTTAGCGGTTCGTAACACACCGCTGCCACCTCTGCCGCTGCCCCATCCACCACCATGTCTGCCCCTGCTGCCCCGGCTGCCCGCAAGGACAATCGCGTCTTCTTCCGGGTGCCAGAGGACTCTTCTTGGCGCAATGTCGAGCCCTTCTAGTTAAGATTCAGTGGCCTAACAAGGCCACACTGACTGCGATACGAGAGCTGGGAGCTTTGGCCACAGCTGAGACTCGCAGAGCAGCTGCGGCAGCTGCCGCTCCTGTTCTCCCTCCTCTCCCCCCCCCTGCTGCTCCTGCGACGTCGCATGCCGTGGTGAGCGCCGCTGCGCCAGCGTCGGCCGAGCCGGCGACACCTGGAGACGTCATGGCTAGCGACATTCCCACGGCCGATCTCCTGGCTCTGGCTGCCTCGTCGTCGTCAGGCGGCAGCTCTCCTGTCATCACGAGGGTCAAGCCTAAGTCTCCATCTCCCCTCCCTCCTATGCGGCCAGCCTGGATGGATGCGAACATTGACATGGACATGAAAATGTCGGACATGTTAAAGTCAGAGGCAGAAACTCAGACAGAGGCGGAGGACGACTCTCCGACTCCTACCCCCTACTCCAGCCCCTGCCGGCTGGTCTGGCAGCGGCGCCTGGCCCCTTGCGGGTGATAACCTTTGGGGCTCGGAGGCTTCCTCTGCAGCGTCTGCGGTGGCTCCTCCTCCTGTCGCCGCTCCCACCCTCACCCGCCCCGCTCCCGGCACTCTGCTCCTCAGCATCGAGCCCCCGACCGCCGCTTTCTCGGCACCCCGCGGTGCCTCGGCTAGGAAACGAGTCTTGAGCTCTCTGGACCCCCTCGAGCAGATGTAATGCCAGCACACCCAGCTGGCAGAGGCCTCACCTCTGGTAGGAAGAGGTGCAAGCAGGCCTTTCTTCGCATCCTACAAGTCAATACCCGGGCCTCGGGGCAGTATCATGATACAGCTCTGAACCTCGCCTGGGAAAACAAAGTGGACGTCATTCTTGTGCAAGAACCATGGATTATGCGCAAAGGCGTCCGCAGGCTAACGAAAAACCACCCTGGCTTTGGGGTGTTCTCCCTAGTAGAGGATTGGGCGACCATCCCTCGGATGCTCACCTATACCCGGAAGTCCCTCACGGTTTTGCAGTTCCGTCCCTTCTCATCAGCCGAAGCCTGCTTCGTGCGTGTGGAGGGAGTACCCTTCGCTAACATATACCGCCCTCCGTCAGGTGACGACTCGATCCTGGCGGAGCTGGACGATTGGGTGTCGCCCGCTTCGTCTGTCGTGGCTGGTGATTTCAACGCCACTCACTGGAGCTGGCAGGCTGGGCACGCCTGCCGCCACGGAATCGGCAAGAGGATTGCTCGGTGGGCAGACTGCTGCTGCTTGGAACAGCACATTGTCAACGAGCCGACGCATGAGAAAGGGAACACTCTCGACCTCTTCTTCTCCAATATCCCTGACGCCTCAGCCTGGGTCGATCACTCTCTCTACATCGGCTCCGATCACTACTCCATCTCGGCAACTGTCCCTCTTCGGCATTCAGCGCCTAGTCCTGCCCCCAGGCTGGTTTTTCGGCTCGATCGCTTCCCCCTCTTCGTGGGAACAGTCGCGGCGAACATAGGCAGTGTCAAGGACAGCATCACGAACTGCGAAGACATTGAACTGTTTACGGACTCGCTCCCGACGGTGGTGTGTCTAGCGTTCAAGGCGGCCGCCGTCCCCTCCTCAGGGAAGGGTAAGGAGGCCTCGGGGTGGACGGAGGAATGCGCTGAGGCGCAGGAGGCCCTCGCGGCTGATAGAGACTCTCTCAGCCCTGAGGACTTTCAGGAGCGCCGGTCTGCATACCGAGGCATGGTTCGCCGGGCCAAGGCCACATTCTAGGCTGACATGATCAGCAAGGCAGAGTCAGACGCAGACATTTACGGCATCACAGGTTGGCACAAGCTGACGGACAGGTTTCGGTGACCCCCCATCCAACACGATGGGTGGCTTTTCACGGACATCGCAGAAAAGATCTCCTTGCTCCGTTTGAAGGTGCTGGCCACTCGGGCAGCCGGCGACGACGTCACCGACCCGTGGGAACCCCTCCCTGCTCCCCCAGACCGGGTTCTCCCTTGGAGGACGGAGGTCACTTTGGAGGAGGCGGAGGAAGCCTGCGTTGGGGCCAAGAAGTCTACGCCTGGCCAGGACCGCCTGGATACGACCACCCTGCGGCACATCTGGGGAATCATTGGCCCTCGAGTCAGAACCCTCTACGAGGCCTGTCTCACGCACGGCTACCACCCCAACGCCTTTCGCCAAGCTGAGATTGTCATGCTGCCCAAGGTAGGGAAGACGGACTTCACTTCTGTGAAGTCCTGGCGCCCCATCTCCTTGCTTTCCTGCATGGGCAAAGGGCTGGAGCGGCTCATCGCACGGCGCATCTCTGTCACGGCCATCAATGAGGGTGTGCTCAGCCCGCAGCAGTTCGGGGCGCTCCCAAAGCGCTCGTCAACTGACCTCACGGCTGCTGTAGTGCACGATGTGAAGCACGCCTTTGCGCGGGGTCTGGTGGCCTCAATGCTCACTCTGGCCGTCGCTGGCGCCTTCAACACCATCCTCCGAGGCCGGCTTGTCAGACGGCTTCGGGAGCAGGGCTGAGACTCGGCATTGGTGCAGTGGGTGGACTCCTTCATGCTGGACAGGTCTGCCCCCGTCCGCATGGAAGGAGTCACCTCCGCCTCCCTCCCTCGCTCCTGCGGGGGTGCCTCAGGGCTCGCCGATTTCCCCGATCCTATTCATGCTGTTTATCGCGCCCTGCTTCAAGATGGGTGATCTTAGGGCACAGTTTGGGTACGCTGACGACGTCAATCTGCTGGAGGTCGGCAGGAGTCATCGCGAGACCAGCTCCCGGCTCTCTGCACTCGTCAGAGAGCTCCTCGACTGGGGGACAGGACAATGCCATCACGTTTGAGCCTGAGAAGAGCGAGCTCCTGCACTTCTACGGGAAGGGCAGCCCGCCCGAGGATCTTTTGTGCTCTGGGGACTTCATTGTAGAGCCATCCCAGAAGCCAGTCCGTTGGCTCGGTGTCTTCTTTGATTCCAAGCTTACCTTCCGCCATCACGTCGAGTACTGGGGTGCCCGCGCGCTCAAGGTGGCCAACCACTTGCGCTCGCTCAACAAGGTAATGAAGGGAGGGCCCCCTCATGCGCTCTCCAAGGCTGCGGCATCTTTTGTCCTGCCCGTCGCCCTCTTTGGCAGCGAGGCCTGGTGGCCGGGCCTCACTCACGAGTCACAGCGCATTGCAGGTAAAGAACTGTCGACAAAGCAGGGCTACCATGTGGCCAAGATCGACCGGGCTATCAGGCAGGCCTGCCGGGCAGTTTTGCCGGTGTGGAGGACAACCTCAATCCTCATCTTGCACCGAGAGGCAAACCTGCCGCCTGCCGCAGTCCTTTTGGACCAAGCCCGGCTGCGCTTCTCCGCGCGGCTCCACGCCCTGGACCCCAAGCACCCTCTCGTGGACAGGACCTTTGGGCCACCTCCGCTCCCTCCGCCGGTCCACAAGACAGGTCGCGGCCGCTCTCCCGCCTTCAGTCTGCAGCCCTGCTCACGCGACCGTGCCCACGTCCAGAACTGCTGGACCGACAGCTGCCCCATCATATCTTGTCAATCTCGCGCAAGGGCGAGGGTCTCAAAGCTCACCGCGCACTCATGTCTGGCCTCTCGCCCGACGATATTGTGCTCTACTCGGACGGGTCTATGGACAAGTCGACGGCCTGGGGGCTTCGCGGCCTACTGCGACGGCCGCAAGGTGCATTCCGCCAACGGCTACGTGCCAGACGGTCAGGTGTTTGATGCTGAGGCAGCGGGAGCTGCTGAGGCTGCCCGCTTCGCGGCCGACAACCTGGCAGTCATCGGTGACATGGGCAGAGTCCTCTTCTGCTTGGACAACACGGCGGTGCTTCAACAGCTGCTTGGCTGGGCCTCGGACAACTCGCAGGCTCGCTTTCTGGAATTTCGGCATCATGTGGAACGCATCGGGCGCCACAGGGTGTCTCTACATTGGTCCCCTGGCCACGTCGGCATCGCAGGCAATGAGGAGGCAGACCGGCTGGCTGGACTTCTGTCCCAGCGCCCACAGCCCCCTCTCTCTGAGCCATGGCTCCCGCCTCTGACCACGGCGAGGCGAGAGGCCAAGGCGCGCGCCAGGGCTCTTTCCAAGGACTGGTGGTCACGCCACCAGCCGAGCTCATATCAGAAGTGGGAGCTCGAGGTTGGCAGGAGGCCAGACGAGCTCTGGCTTCCACGGAGAACTCTCCACCGCCTGCTTGCTGAGCGGTCGGGACACGGACACTTTGCCTCATACCACAGGCGCTTTGTGCACGTACAAGGCACGATCAAGGTATGCGGGTGCGGCGACGAGGTGGAGCAAGGGCACTGGTGCGTGTGTCCCTTCACGCAGGGAAAGCTGGAGCACAGTGGTTTGCGGCCCGGCGAGAGTATGGATGCGCTTCTTGGGTCTGAGAGTGGCACCCGCTTCAGGAGGTTTTGGCACGGTTTTGTGAAACGTCAGGCGGGCTAGCCTGCGCGCTGTAGTGCCTCGGGATTAATTGGCGTCGGGCATGCCGTCGCCTCAGGTTTTCTCTCTGTTTTTGTTATCCTTATTTTCTTTCCTTTGTCAGCAGGAACGCCGGCTTCTCGCGCCGTGCCGTCTATAAGGATCGATTATCGGTCGTATGTAGGCGGGGCTTCGCCCCGCATAGCCACCAGACGTTAATATATCATCATCATCATCTATCCAGAATATACCTTAAGGTTGATGCTTGTATCACTCTCTGGTGTTCTTCTCTATCACAACGTGCCAGAGTCCGTCAAGGTGTGCAGCTGCCGCGATGAGTTGGAGCAGGGGCACTGGCACGTGTGCCCGTACACATAGGCCAAGGTAGAACAGAGTGGTTCGCAGCCTGGCGTGGATGTGGATGCTCTCCTGGGGCCGGAAGACGGCAGAAGGTTTAAGAGCTTCTGGCATGGTCTGGTGAGGAAGCAGGCGGGCTAGCCTGTGCGCTGTAGTGCCTCGGGATTGATTGGCGACAAAGGCAAGCCCTGATGGGCCTCCCTGGGTTCCGCCGTTGTATCTTGGTTTTTCTCCTTGTGTTTTCTTTCTTTTGTCAGTAAGAACGCTGGCTTCTTGCGCCGTGCTGTCTACAAGGATTGATTAGCGGTCGTAGGTAGGCGGGGCTTCGCCCCCCATAGCCACTAGACGTAAATATATCATCATCATCATTATCGTCATCATCTGGTGTTCTTCTCCATCACATGATCCAGACATCCTTCGGATAGAGGGAGCGAACAATCTTGACAGCGCGGTGGCCCGCACCAGCCCCACACTCCTCACGGAGAAGGCTGTTGTAGGTGCGACCAGCGAGAGGGGTGACGGCAGGAACTCTGTTCACCACTTACGCAAACCAGTCCAGAGACTTATTCACTGTGATGTTGGGGCCTGCCAGAGCCTGGTTGATCCCGAGAAGCTTGGCCCGAACGAGCTCGCTTGCAGGCTGAACAAAGAAACCTGTCTTATTCTTCAAGACATTGGGCAAGGCGACCAAGGTAAGCTCCGGTGAGAACATGCCCCAGAGAGCAATGCGAAACTGGGAAGGCTCCACGTCGCGCCAGGCAGAGCCCTCGGGCACACGGAAAAAGACGCCGTTGTCCTTCCTGGCGGCAGAGGCTGCTGGAGCAGACGGGGCTGCAGAGGGAGCAGCAGAGCCGGGAGCAGCGTGCTTGGCCTTGGAGCCCTTTTTGCGAGCCCCGGTATCAAGACACCGTCTTCTCTGTATCACGACACCCGCCTCACTGGAAACAGCTGGTAAGCCTACCTGGCGGGCCGCAACGGTGTGGAATGTTATTTGTACAAGTAGTGAAAAGCGCTCAACTAAATTACGAGTACCTATCATTCACACTCGCACATACCTAACGTTCTCTTACTGCCACAAAACAATTGCGTACAGATTATTGCTATGAAAAACAGCTTCTCTACACTCACGTCGTTCTACATATCGACGTACCCTCAATTTCGAGATACCGAGATACAGTGGGTTTAAATTAGTACTGTTCAATTTTTCAGACCCGTGTTTTTTCGTGTCGCGCTTCGTTCTACCCTAATACCACCTACCTACTTCAACAATGGCGCACACAACGCCAACAAGGTCGGCGAAGAAGACAATGGTGTATTCTCCTCATAAAAGGACGCGCATTGCAACGCTGTATTTTTCAGGCCTGGCACCGCGCCATATATCGGCTAGGCAGCGCGTTCCTGTCGGAAGTATACGAGGTATCGTCAGTCGGTACCGCATTCAGGAATTGGGCAGAAGCTCTCCCCAAAGTGGTCGTCCACACGTCCCCACAGATCGTGACAAAAGACACATTAATAGGTGTATTGAGATCGACCCTTTTGTTACCCCACGCGTTTTGTCAGAAAAGATCGGTGGCCACATTACGAGTGCCACTATTCTTACCTACCTCCGATGCGCAGGAATTTATCACACTGAGGCTCTACGACGACCTAAATTAATCGAAGAACACGCCTGCAGACGCCTCAAATTTACTGGAAACGGTGGATATTTCAAGACAAGTCAACGATACAACGTGGACAAGGTGAACGTTGCAAGTGAGTGTTTTGCCGACGCGTAAGTCCGAACCCGTTTTCGACCCCTACCTTCGTACACACATTTCTCAACGAACAACGATCATTAGGGCGAAATATTAAACTCTCGCAATGTTCATCCTCGAATTAAGTCAACGCGTCACGGACAGATGTTTATGGCGGCGTTTGATTGGAACAAATGCACCGCTTTGTTGGATATACAAGGAGACCCCAATTCTCAGCGTGGTGGTGTTACATGCCGTCATATACTTGAATCACCACAGGAGTTACTGCCTACAATCTGTGAACCAGGTACTATATACGCCCAAGATAACGCTCCTACCCAGATGGCAGTTATAGTCCAAGATTGATTGGTTGGAGAACTTCGCTGAAGACAATGGTATCACTTTGGTGGACTGGCTCCCATATTCGCCCGACTTAAATCCAATTGAGAACGTGTGGAAGTTACTCAAAGAACGAATCTGCGCCGCCCAATCAGGTCTCTCGAGCTTACCAAAGAACGCTGCATCGTTAAAACTGCTTAAACAAACTGCTGTCAGCGTTTGGGAGGACCCGGAGATAGAGCTACTTAACCACCTTGTCGAGATCATGGATAATCGAATGCAGGCAGTTATCGCGGCAAACGGGTGGTATACAAAGTATTAATTGCAGTCGCACTGTCCGTTGGGTAGCTCGACTCCTGGCGTACAATATACTAGGTTTCTGTACTAATTTGTGCGTTCGCTGCTGTATAAATAATGTTTGAAGTCGGAGAGGTCAATTCGTTGAGTTGGGGGCTGCGGAACTAAAAAGTGGATTGAACGATACTTTTTCGCAGTGACTATAGTGTACACGTCAATATAATGGCTGAGATACCCAACCCACCAAACGATGGTCCTGCTGGCGGCCCGCCTACTCCCGAGATGCAAACGCTCTACAATTCCCTGCAGCGATTCGGAAAACGACATGGATTCGCAGTGGCCCACTGTCCAGGCCATAGTAAATGAGGGCATGAATAAATGACATCTACTATTATATGTTATTGTGACGCACAACGGGCGCATTTGGGGCATGATTTGCGCCGTTCATCAACAGCAAAGCACAACTGCTTGTGGAAAGGCCGGATATACGCTCGAGCTAGCACCAACTAGGAGTGGGTGTTCGAGGCGCCCCATATTTTCGGAGATGAAAAACTCGATATCGAGAGCTGAATTCAGTCTATTTTTTGCAACTAACTAAATTAGTAAACAATACGTGATTACCTCTGTTATCTACGGTCGGCTTTGATAACTGTAATTCATCATTAGCTTGTATTATTGTCTCTTCAATTCTAACTGTCTTATCAGTTCACTCCTCACCTTCACATTGATTACGTTGTTTCAACCGTACTACAAAGTACTCTTCTATTCTATAAACATTATGTTCTTAACATATAGTTGATGCTATTTACGAAGCCACTTTTATTTTATAACCGCCGCGTCATCCCACGAAGTAGTTTCCGACTCAACATTGCTGTGTTCTTCCAATACCACAACACTCCCGGTGTATTTCGCAACCTCGCCCGACACCTCGCACTGCTCTCTTACCACTTCAACACCCTCTTAACACCTCAACACCGGCTGCGTCGTCTTACGAAACATCTTCTTACCCAATACCACCGTACTATTCTTCTAACATCACAACACCGTTCTGACGTTCTCCAACACACTCCCTCGCCCGACACCGTGCGCTGTCCTCCAAATACCTCAACAACACGATACAATTCTTCGAACATCACAACACTCTCCCATTCTTCTGCAACACACTTTCTCACTATACGCTCTTCACTGTTCTATGACACACCTTCCCACCCGACGCTCCCCACCGTCCCGCGACACACCTTTCCGCCCGACGCCTATCCGCCCGTCGCTCTTCGCCATTCCATAACATATGTTTTCGCCCGATGCTCTTTGCTGTCCACAACACACTTTTGTGCCCGACGCTTCTCGCCATTTTGCGACACACTTTCCCACTCGACACTCCTCAATGTCCCGCCACACAACTTCCTGCCAGATGCCCTCGCCGTTCACGACTGCGCAGTATAGTATTCGGTCTACTCCGCAATGAAATCCTCGGCTATGTCTCACAATCCCCTCATACCTCTTCTGTTGGAAAGCCCTCCTCTTGACACATACGCTACACGTTTATTCATGAGATCTTAGCCTGCCTTATCGAAGTCTAGGTATGCTGTCATCTCTTCTTTTGACTATTCGCCAGACCCATTCACAGTTCTACAGACTTTCCCTATCTGTTTGTAGTCCAGACACTATTCATAGCTTTTCTTGTCATAACTCAGGGGTAACTTATGTGCTATCCGGTACTGACGATTATTCTGAGCCTCTGGAGCCTGAATTTTGTACTATGCCGCCCTAGATTTGACGTACCGCTGATGGACTGATAGGGGGTCAGAATGGTCTCGTCTTGACAGTAAATGCGATTCGCCACGTTGCGAGAACACAAATTCTGTGTCGCGAATATATTTCTCAATGCTCGCTGCTTCTTCGGACCAAACTTGCATTGATGGAGTGATTTCATCATCATATGTGCAATCCTCATTATCGAATATCGGCGGTAGCTCCGGTGGCATGCGAAACCTAGGCCGTGAATTTGGGAAAGTAGGAGAAGATTCTGACTGAGAAGTAGGAGCGGAGGCTGCATTCCGTGCAGCCGCATCATTCCCTATGCTGTCGTCATTCTGTTCGACAGTTATGGTCATTGAACGTATATTGTCCAAAAGAAGTCGACCTGTGATGGAGAAGAACAGCAGAGAGTGATACAAGCATCAACCTTAAGGTATATTCTGGATAGATGATGATGATGATGATTTATTAACGTGCGGTGATAACAACGGGGGACGGAGCCCCCCGTATCTACGACCGATAAGCGATCCTTATGCACGGCACAGCGCGAGAAGCTGGCGTTCCCGCTGACAAAAGGAAATCCTCCACTACCACGAAACTACGTACAAACGGCCCTGATTCCAGCAGTGCAGCGCACCATCCGTAGGGAAACCTCCAAGAGGGCAAAACCTAGAGAAGCCGGAAAAAACTAAAAACCCGCAAGGAAGAAACCAGATTACCTCCGTCCCTTTCCCTTACTTCCTCCTGATGGCACGAGACCGCAAACTTCAGCGGCCTGTGTGGGATCAACCACGAACTGGACCATGCCGTTAAACGCGGCCTGGAGGTGCCTGACAGACCGAGGACCACGATACTGAGCAGCGTAGTCCTCAATTGTCCTGTACCGCAGGTTGAGATCGCGTTGAGGCGTCCGAGGCTGCAGTGGAGACCGTTGACGGTACTCAACGGTCTCGCTCCGTAAAGAAGGGCTGCGCTCTGAGGCCCTGCCTGCCAGGGCAGGAGCAGCGCTGGGCACCGTAGCAGATGGCTTACCCTTCTTCTTCTTGATTGCAGGTGCAGGCGCCAGCGGCGCCTGCTCCTCTTGCTCCTCTATGTCCACATCCTGAACAGGTGTACAAGGAGCAGCCGGTGAAGCGAAGCCAACCGTAGTGGGCTTCTGGGTCGTTGTAGGTGCCCCATCCCCCGTGCCGCCAACAGGGTGAGGAGGGCTACCAGCTGTGTCGGATGCAGTGTCGGGATCTACTGCTCCATTCTTCATCGCCAGCAATGCTGCACGGAAAGCTGCCTTCCCAGCACCACGGTGGTTCTGAAGTTCGCTGTAAGAGAGGCGTCGGACGGCTCCCTTCTTCACCTTGGGGAAGCAAGGACACCCGGAGTGCCCTGGCTTGTGAGGCCCCAGACAGTTGGGGCATTGCGGGACTTTGCGGCATTCTTCCCCGTGAGAAGCCTTGCGAATACCGCATGTCTCGCAAATAGCAGCAGCGCTGCACTTGTCAGTGTGGTGGTGCCCAAAGCACCGGGTGCAAGTGAACACTCGCGGTGAGTGTTCAATCAGCCTGGCAGGTTCCGAGCCAAGGACACGGAACGGGGAAACTTTCTTTGGGAGTACAACCGTGTACTCCCCGGCCTTCTTGCCAGTGATGACACGAGCGTCAAGGCCCGTGAGGGCCTTGATCTCATTTGCCATCAATGGAAGCGAGGCACGCTCTCCATTGTGTGTCTGCACGGTTGCAGGCACCTGGGTGATCTTGTAGGTGACCGAGGCCACCTCTGGCTCTACATGAAGGTTTGCCCCCTCATGAACGTAAGTACAGGCCCGAGCGACAATGTCGGCTCGGTGGCCAGGTTTCGAGGCTTCAATACAGAAGCCCGAGCGGATGGGGTACACTTTACGGATATATGCCCGGGGGATGCCTGTCTCTTCGACAAGCAAAGTTGTGATAGCCGCGGGAGTCGCGGTCTGCAGCGTGGAGGTGGAGGCCAGCCTAATGAAAGAGCGATCTCCCTTAGGCTGGGGTGAAGAGGGCGTCGCCCGTAGGGCAGACGGCTTTGTCGGGTGTGTGGCATGGCCACGGCGTGCAATGGTAGCCCAGGTGGGCGAGGTGTGTGTGGAGACTGCAGCCGGTGCTGCAGGGGGGCAGTTGGGCTCTTGGCGAGCGGGGTTGGTAAGCTTGGCAATTTTGTGGGTCAAACTGATCCCCCCCTCCAGTTGGGAAAGAAGAAACCCTTGGAGCGAAGCTCCAAGGTCCTTTCCCACAGACTGGAGGGCGGCGGTGGTAAATGACTCTAGAGTAGAGTCAATGGCATTAAGAAATGCCGTCGTTGCCTCCAGGCGTGCCTGGACGGTGGCGATGCGTTGCTCGCCAGACTGTCGCAATGAGTCCAAGAACCCATTCATGTTGAGGGGGGGCGGCGGAGCCGCCATGGCTGAGAAGAGTGTCGGCCGGAGCGAAGCTCAAAAAGAAGAGCAAAAAGCCGAGATAGCACAAAGTGCAGCGTTGAAATGGACCCACTTTTCCGAACAGAAAAAGTGAAAGGAGGGAAGTCCGTCGACGCGATACGTTGAGGTCATGGCTACGTTCAACAAACATATCTCGGCGCATCCTCGTGAAATTTGGGTGGCTAGGCAAGGGCCACATATAGTGCGATACGATGAAGTTGGGCATGTGATGTCTCTTTAGGAGATGACTTAAAGACTTGAATGTATCGCACAGTCTTCAGAAGCAGGTTTTCTCAAAGTTCTGCAAATATGAAACGATGTCAGCTAAATCACTAGCCATGGAGACAAGATCAACCAACGTATGCCGACAATAGTATTTTGCTAATTTGCTGCTTTCATTCCCGTCTAGGTATTGAGGAAACTAGTGCCATACAAGATAGAACTGCTCCCAGGACCAACCGGTATTAATTTTTTCAGCGATGACTTCGTCAGTGTATGTGACTCTGAGATCACTTAATTGGGACCAGGCACCAGGGTTCTGCCCATCACCGTAAATCATATCAGTACAAAATGTCTATAAAAAGATTTGATTAGTATAGATGTATATGGTACCCAATGTTATAAAGAAGATGACAATAAAAAGGGGTCGTGGATACTACACCACGGGTTAAATTCTCGTTCTGAAAACGTCGATGGAGAGCCAGAGCTGCTCGACGTTCCTCATCGTAGACCTTGGAATCAGGATCGGCTCCGTCGCCCAATATGTTGAAAACGAGCGGTCCAATCTTTGAGGCCTTCTGCTCTCCGAGCAAGAAATGCTCTCAGCTAACTCTATAAACAATGTTAGTATATACGCAGAGAGAATATCATGAAGATACATACCTCTCTGACGACGACTGACTTGCTCATCTGACTTCACGACTAAGGCATCAATCTCATATTGTTGGCTATCAACAACGACTAGTGGTTCTTCATTTTTTCTTCGGCTTCCACTTGATGCGGTCCCTAGCCAATGTCTTCTTTCACTCACTCTGTTTCGACGTTAGATCATTTATATTCCACAAACAAAGAGGAAACAGCATGATAGAATTACTATTTCACGAGGATCTGCACGATCCCGACGATCTGACGGCTGTGTACCCAAACTCTGGTCCTCGTGGTCAATCAGAGCTCGATCAATCAACGCGAGATCGTCTTCCTGGCTATGTACAGTCTGGCCGGACGTAGAAATGTCATCTTTTGGTGAGGTCCGATCGACTGTGACAGATGTCTGTTGACTAGCACCTGTGGAGTTGAGTGGGCTGCGATTGGGAGTTGAGTACTGTATCTATGTTGTTGCTCGGTCAGACTATAACATAGCAAAAACAGTACCAATGCACTCCATGTAAATATGGATCCAGCCTGAGCGCGAGTGAATATAATGTCTATGCCATTGATTTATGCTTACCATTGACCTGCCGTCTTGACTTTTCATGACAGCCATGACCTGTGCCCCAAGCACTGGGTTCAGATTCAAGGCTTCCGTGTCAAAAGACCCAATAGATTCCTGCGACGACATAGCGAGACACTGAATGAGGCTCACGGTATCACAAAAAAAGAGAAGACAAAACAAAGAGACAATACTAACTGAGGTTGTACATACTACACAGACACCTAATCTGAAGACGGAATCTCTGATGGCGGTACAATGTAGAAGAAGTGTTGTGAAATGTAGACCTTCGTCAGCAGTGTAGAATATGATTAACAGTCTGGCCTGGTGGCAATGTTGCCTTGATCTGAAGATTCGATTTTACATCAATCTAACCTGCACAAGAAATAGACTTGGAGCTTACCAAACTTGATAAGATGAGGGGAAGTAGCAGTCATCAATAAGAGAAACGGAGAAGGCGCACGGATTACGTTGTTATCTTCATTTCAACTGTATTTTAATAGTTACGCTAACAAAAACTATCGGACTACGGTTTAAAAAAAAAGCAGGATCTGCTACGGTAGTAGGTTACGTAAGAGGCCGCGACGAAGGGGCAAACTGACGTGCATACTTGGTGCAGGCCCGGTAAAATCGACCTTGTCAATGTTGATATAATGACAGAGTATGGTACGCCAAATCAGAATAAGCGTGGTGGTGAACGTGATACTTTGCGCTAAACCTTAGATACAACCCATGAGTAGTCATCTAGCTGTTGAAGGTAAGTCAAATAAATAGGTCGACACAGAATACAAAGGTAGCTCGGCAAAGCGTCTCATTGTCGATGAAACAAACTACGCAACAGATTATCTGTTGTCGACGATACTTGAAGTAATTTCGATGTTTTTAGCGACATTACTAGTGTTTCTGCTTCTTTTCTACGGGATGTTGGGATCACGACACTTGTCTGATCAAGAAAAAGACTGCATTCGCATGCTTTACTACAACGAAAAGCTCTCACATGCCGCTATCCGAAAAACGTATAGATTTTCTAAATCACACATGCGGACTGCATTATTCGCTTCTTATGGCCCTCGATGCCGTAAGCGCCCCTCACCATCTATACAATCTGATGAAGAAGCCAAATTAATCGACTTCATTACAATGTCAAAATAACACTGAAGAATGACATGAGTAACACTGGCAGCAGCGTTTATGGGAGGTGTATTCAGGATTCAGGCAATGAAAAATGCTCTTAATCGGTTGGGCTTCAAACGATATACGGCACAATGAAAACCTCTTATCATCAAGACGACGAGACAACCACGATTAGAATGGGCATTGGCACATCGGGATTGAACGATGGAATAGTGGAAGACTATATTGTGACCGGATGAGACATAGATTGTTAGAGCCCCTCATCGGAAGCATTGAGTAACGGTTGTTGTAATGAAAAATATTACGAAGACTGTATCGTTGAACGTTATCAACACAATGGATGTTGAATGTTTTGGGGTTGTTTCTCAGGGTACGGTAAAGGCCTATGTTTTGGGAGAAGGCGTGAAGTACGATGGCAGAACAGTCGTATAAGGAGCATACACTGCCTCTTATTGACGATTGCATTCGGCGTCAATGAGAGGCAGGCATCGATTTGATGTTTATGCACGACAATGCTCCTGCACATCGAGTACTAGGTACAATTGCCGAGATGCGAGCACGAGAGATCACGATAATAGAGTGACCACCTTATTCACCTGATTTGAACTCAATCGAGACTGGTTGGAACTGGATGAAGACTCATATCGAAGTGCAGTACGGACATATTGACAACCCAAGTGATCCTCAACTCTGAACGTTGGTAACGGAGGCCTGAGACTCGGTTAGCAAGGAGAAACTGCAAGGATTATTTACACAGATGCCCGACCAGTGTCAGGCTGTGATTGCTAACAATGGGCGATATACCAAATACTCATTGAATTTTTGGTCTCTCGTTCACTCATCGCAACCATATTATCGCTGTAAAAATGTTCGTCGTCAGCCTCGTTAAGTTGTGAATACAAATTATGACTTACAAGTAACGACAGTTCTCACAAATGTAGCGCTAAAATCTACTGTTTTCTTGGCTTTGTTCATTGATCCAGAGTATGTCCTCTGTCACTGCTACAAGGATCTCCACCAAGTACCGCACATACCGTGCTCAATATGTAGCCATGAGTCACACCAACGATCTGACTAAGCCGTGTAGAGGTTAGAGAAGGATTATATTTATACCTGCATAATCTTGCAGAATCGTTCCAAAACGTCGTTTTTCGCAGTTTCTGATATTTTTAATGCCCAAACAATATATCCAAGTTGCCTGAAGCCTCCTTTCTGCCTGGGGGTCTGAAGACCTACAGGGCAGGTCAAATCAAACCTTCCAGGTCTCCAACATGCCTGGGCACATATATCCACGGAAACGACGAATTTATGTCTGCAAACGAAGCCAAGCTCAATACGGACTAGGATGTATAGAAATCGACCTACTCTCACACACAGATAGAATTTTTGAATCCTAATCTGTACTACCTATGAGCACACACAACTCTTCATCCTTCATACGTACCTACTCATATTGCATACAACCGACTTCATTCTTTCACTACGGACTATCGTTACTTCCTCTCACGAATACAGCCCATAATTTGTACAGATTACAATGCCTCTCGAACCTCCTGTTGGTGCACAGTTTCCTAGTTTTGAAGCTGGGCTTGCCTCGTGGCAATCAAATGCCCTTGCGTAAGGTTATACTATAAAAAAGGTGGTTGCACGGACAAGAAAGACAGTATATACACCAGATATATGCTGCGTATTGGTGCTGGTGGCCCACAAATGCGCAATTCTACTGCGACAAGAAACGTCACCTCAACAGCTGACAAGCGCTGCCCTTTTGAAGCAGTTGCTAAACTATATAAATATGCGGAATCGTGGTGTTTTGATGTAAAACGTCCAAATCACAATCATCAGCCTGACTACACAACTCTGACGCACCGTCAACAATCAATGACACTAGCTATTACCAGATTAGTTGAAAACAACGTGGATCAACTAATGCCTTTCCGTCACATATATCGTGCAGTTCGAGTGATTGACGAGTCTGATAGCATCACGTACCACGATGTTAACAAGTTTGTAACACGACGACAAAACTATGAGCGCGGACAGTATACAGATTGTGCACAAGTTGTACGTTTACTACATGGTAATATCTGGCACACTGTGGAGTACAGAGACGACAATATGTATAAAATTATATGGGCTTCCGATTGGAATAAGTTTATGTGGAGTCGTTCACCGGTGATTCTGCTAATTGGCAGCACATATAAGGTATTATAACTTCAAACTCCACTGGATCTAAATCGCGGGTTACTAAGAAACTCAATCTATAGATTAACTCGTTCGATAAATTTTTTTTTGAGATTATCGGCGGAAAAGTGGGTCCATTTCACCGCCGCACTTTGTGCTATGTCGGCTTTTTGCTCTTCTTTTTGGGCTTCGCTCCGGCCGACACTCTTCTCTACCATGGCGGCTCCGCCGCCCCCCCTCAACATGAATGGGTTCTTGGACTCATTGCGACAGTCTGGCGAGCAACGCATCGCCACCGTCCGGGCACACCTGGAGGCCACCACGGCATTTCTTAATGCCATTGACTCTACTCTAGAGTCATTTACCACCGCCGCCCTTCAGTCTGTGGGAAAGGACTCTGGAGCTTCGCTCCAAGGGTTTCTTCTTTCCCAACTGGAGGGGGGGATCAGTTTGACCCCCAAAAATGCCAAGTCTACCAACCCCGCTCGCCAAAAGCCCAACTGCCCCCATGCAGCACATGCTGTAGTCTCCACCCACACCTCGCCCATTTCTTCTTCTTGGGCAACCATTGCAGGCCGCAGTCACGCCGCCCACCCGACAAAGCCGTCTGCCCTACCGGCAACGCCCTCTTCACCCCAGCCTAAGGGAGATCGCTCTTTCATTAGGCTGGCCTCCACCTCCACGCTGCGGACCGCGACTCCCGCAGCTATCACTACTTTGCTTGTCGAAGAGACAGGCATCCCCCGGGCACATATCCGTAAAGTGTACCCCATCCGCTCGGGCTTCGTATTGAAGCCTCGAAACCTGGCCACTGAGCCGACATTGTCGCTCGGGCCCGTACTTACGTTCATGAGGGTGCAAACCTTCATGTAGAGCCAGAGGTGGCCCCGGTCACCTACAAGATCACCCAGGTGCCTGCAACCGTGCAGACACACAATGGAGAGCGTGCCTCGCTTCCATTGATGGCAAATGAGATCAAGGCCCTCACGGGCTTTGACGCTCGTGTCATCACTGGCAAGAAGGCCGGGAGTACACGGTGGTGCTCCCAAGGAAAGTTGCCCCGTTCCGTGTCCTCGGCTCAGAACCTGCCAGGCTGATTGAGCACTCACCACGAGTGTTCACTTGCACCCGGTGCTTTGGGCACCATCACACTGACAAGTGCAGTGCTGCTGCTATTTGCGCGACGTGCGGTGTTCGCAAGGCCTCTCCCGGAGAGGAATGCCGCAAAGTCCCGCAATGCTCCAACTGTCTGGGGCCTCACAAGCCAGGGCACTCCGGGTGTCCTTGCTTCCCCAAGGTGAAGAAGGTAGCCGTCCGACGCCTCCCTTACAACGAACTTCAGAACCACCGTTGTGCTGGGAAGGCAGCTTTCCGTGCAGCATTGCTGGCCATGAAGAATGGAGCAGTAGGTCCCGACACTGCGTCCAACACAGCCGGTAGCCCTCCTCACCCTGTTGGCGGCACGGGGGATGGGGCACCTACAACGGCCCAGAAGCCCACTACGGTTGGGTTCGCTTCACCGGCTGCTCCTTGTACACCTGCTCAGGATGTGGACATGGAGGAGCAAGAGGAGCAGCGCCGCTGGCGCCCTGCACCTGCAATCGAAGAAGAAGGGTAAGCGCACCCTGCTACGGTGCCCAGCGCTGCTCCTGCCCTGGCGGGCAGGGCCTCAGAGCGCAGCCCTCCTTTACGGAGCGAGACCGTTGAGTACCGTCAACGGTCCCAACTGCAGCCTCGGACACCTCAACGCGACCCCAACCTGCGGTACATGACAATCGGGGACTACGCTGCTCAGTATCGTGGTCCTCGCTCAGTCAGGGCACCCCAGGCCGCGTTTAACGGCATGGTGCAGTTCGTGGTTGATCCCACAGAGGCCGCTGAAGTTTGCGGTCTCGTGCCATCAGAAGGAAGTAAGGGAAAGGGACGGAGGTAATCTGGTTGCTTTCTCGCAGGTTGGGTTTTTCCGGCTTCTCTAAGTTTTTGGAGGTTTCCCTACAGATGGTGCGCTGCACTGCTGGAATCAAGGCTGTTTGTACTTAGCTTTTGTGGTCGTTGACGATCTCCTTTTTCAACAGGAACGCCAGCTTTTCGCGCTGTGCCGTGCATAAGGATCGCTTATCGGTCGTAGATACGGGGCTCCGCCCCCTGGTTATCACCGCACGTTAATAAATCATCATCATCATCATCTATCCAGAATATACCTTAAGGTTGATGCTTGTATCACTCTCTGGTGTTCTTCTCCATCACAACTGCTTGCTCATGAGCTGGCGGATGTTGCGGAGCTGCCCGTAGTTCGCGTGCTTGACTTTCCCGTCGCGCATCGTAGGCTAAGCTGGGCACGCAACGTAGTTGGCTGCATAGAGGCCACGGCAGGTGACACACAGTGGGACGGGCCTACAAGCCATGCTTCGTACATGGGCCAAAGCACAGTGGGCGCAGACTTGCGCTATGCAGCACTGCTGGCCAGTGTGGTACTCCCAGCAGCTTCAGCACTCGAATGACTTTTTGTCGAGATCTGTCTTCAGCTTGGCATGTGTACAGCCAAACACTGTGAATCTCTCACGAACCTTCTCGCCGAAGACAATAATCCAGCTGGTCACCCCTAGCTGAGTAGTCGAGAGCTGCTTGACACGCAGAAGAGTCTTCCCGTCACCACCGCTGCCTCGTGGAGGATGAGCTGCTCAAGTGGGGTCGACTCGTCGGCGATGCCAGCCGGCGCGTTGTTGACGAAATATGCGTAGCTCTCGTTGGGACGCTTCAGCCCGTTCGTTGAGGGCATTGGCCAAGTATGAGTTGGCAGACCTGATCAGTCGACGGGGTGAAGACCCGACCCGTGCGGGTGCGCTGTGCTTTGAGAATGGTCATCAGCCCGAGACCATAGTGGGCAGCGATGCGTTGCCGGGCGTCAACCTCTTTCACGTCGAGGAGGGGGTCGCCGCGATCAAGGCGGAGAAACAGTCGAGTGTCCTTTGGCCCAGACGGGACAGGACCGACGACAGGGCTCGGCTTGGGGGGGCCCGCACGCGGAGTCAGTAGGTAGTTTAGTTATGAATCCAGATATAGTCGCTACTCGTATTTCAGAACAGGGACAGCGTAATCCTACTTCAAATGGGCGGCAGCCTTGGCGTCGTTAGGTGGGGTGGTGCACCGATAATGGTTTGCGGTGCACCGAAATCTGGGGCGATCAACCTCTACCCCGCCATTCAATACGTAATGTAAAAGATAAGATACGGTGTGGATGTTCCGTAATCCGTAATCTGATACGGATAACGGTCGGCGGTGCTCAGAGGCTGACCCTCTTTTTCAATGAGCCAACGTCGTCGAGATGCCGTTGAGATTCTAGCCTTGGTTCATGATTCGCGGAGGATGCATCATGTGTTCCAACGCGCCCACGGCCTCTTCTTCGCATATTCGTCTTCTTTAATCGGAGTCAGCACGACTATTAATATTCTGGCCAGGCGCACCATGGCGACGCGAGAGGGCCTCGGCCGAAGCTACAATGTGAGGGCACTACCTTTCCATCGCGTGCGGAGAGAAGGAGGAAGAAAGAGAAACTGAGAAAGGGTAGGGCATGAGACGAAAACAGGACCCTCCTAATTGCGTTATAGGATGCCATCAACGCCCTTAACTCGCTGCAGACGCCGTATGCCGTGATCGAAGCGCGCCGCAAAGCCGGTATCCGCCCCGATGCCACCTCCATCGCCGAGATGCGCCTCTACCTCGGACGCATCGGCTATTCGTCATCGGACCTGGACCGCCTGAACATCCTGCATGTGGCCGGCACCAAGGGCAAAGGCAGCACGTGCGCATTCGCCGCCTCCATCCTCGCCCACTACCAGCAGGCGCACGGCGTCCCTCGCAAGATCGGCCTGTTCACCAGCCCCCATCTGATTGCCGTCCGAGAGCGCATTCGCATCAACGGAGTCCCCGTCAGTGAAGATGTCTTTGCACGGTACTTCTTCGAGGTCTGGGACCGCCTTGGCGACGCCGAGGCCCGAGAAGGGCCCCGGGTGCTCGACGAGAGACTCGGAGTCCCCACGCCGCCGCGGCCCATCTACTCTCGCTACCTGACACTCATGAGCTACCATCTATTCCTGCGGGAGGGCATAGACGTTGCCGTCTACGAGACGGGCATCGGTGGCGAGTACGATGCTACGAATATAGTCGAACGACCCCTCGCCAGCGCCATTACCACGCTCGGGATCGACCATGTCTTTGCTCTCGGCGATACAGTGGAGAAGATTGCCTGGCACAAGGCCGGCATCATGAAGAAAGGGAGCGCTGCCTTCACAATTGCGCAAACTCCCGGAGCTGCACAAGTGTTACAAGAGAGAGCCGATGAAAAGGGCGTGCAGCTGAATGTATTAGATGTCGATCCGAGGCTCCAGGGCGTCAACATTCGGCCAAATGCGCTGTTCCAGAAGAACAACGCCAGCCTGGGAATTGCTTTGGCGGAGACTGCGCTGAAGAGACTCGATCCTGCTTTCAAGCCAGGTCTTTCCAGCTTGACCAAGGAATTCGTCAATGGCCTGGAGCAGGTCGTCTGGCGGGGTCGTTGCGAAGTCAAACCTGAAGGGCCCGTCACCTGGCACATCGACGGAGCGCATACCATCGACAGCCTGAGAACAGCAACGACGTGGTTCGCGAACGAGTGCGGCGCCAAGTCCGGGCCTAAGGCTCTCATCTTCAACCAGCAGGGTCGCGACGAGGCCGTAAACTTCCTCGATGGTATGATAACAGCGCTGAAGACGCACGGCCAAGGGGCAAACAACACCTTTGAGCACGTCGTCTTCTGTTCGAACGTGACTCACGCAGCATCGGGCTACAAGCTGGACTTTGTCAATCACCAGTATGATCCCGAGGCTATCAAGGCTCTAACGGCACAGCATGCATTCGCCGAGAAGTGGGCAGCCCTGGAACCACGGGCTAAGATCACGGTCGTGCCCACCATCGAAGAAGCCATCAACCACATGCGCAATCTGGGTGCGTCCGTGGGTGAAGACGGGAAAGTGCAGGTTCTCATTACCGGCAGTCTTCATCTCGTTGGAGGAGCGTTGTCGATACTGGAGGATGCGAAAGCGCTATAAGAATTATATATAGGTCCTCGTAGAGACGGGTATATCCAGGTCAATTCACCTCTGAACTTGGAAGCCCCATGGTTTATGGGTAGTCGGGAGAGACACCATTTGACCAAGGCCGTATCGGTTCAACCCGGCTTTTATCTTTTTCTCTTATGTTTCTTTATATCTTGCAAGAGGAAAAAAAAAAGGAAAAGGCAGAAAAGGAGGGCGTGGGAGGTTTTACCGATTTCATACCAGCCCAACTACTGAAATAATCTATCCAGCTGTCTTCCCCCATCATGGAGGCGAATTGGCGCAAACTGAATAATAACAGACTGTCATCACGTCGGCGGAGTCGAGATGTGTAGTAAGACGAGTCACGCGTTGGGCCAGGTTTGGCTGTTACTAAGTCGGAAAACGGAGAAGGAGTTAAGGGCTCAGTAAGAAATCACTCGCTCTCACCGTCAAGAAAATGCCATTTATGTAACGGTTCGCTCAAAAGATGAATACATAAAAACCCATAGTAAATACTAAACAATCCAAAGCTGTGAATTGTTTTGCACACTTCATCCAAACAACTCGTGATCCGCCGGCGACAAATTCATACAAGTGACGATGCGACCCTTCAAAACCACGCTTATCCGCCACGCCCAGAGCTCATCACGACCCAGCATCCAATCACTAAAAAGAAGACCATTCCACCCGCGCAACCTCGGCCTCTCCTCCCTCCCCATCACCTGTCCCTCCTGCCGCCTCTCGTCGACCATGGCGCGCACCTACGAAGCAGCGCTCTCGCTGCTTGCAGCACTCCAATCCAATCGCGCCATCACATCCCTCTTCACCCCTCCAGCCTCTGAGCCCGGCGCTCCCAAGCAAGACTTGAATGCCCTCGCCATCCCAGAGATGCTCGCCTGGGTGCAGCGCGCAGGGATATCCACAGACGATATCGCCACGCGCCTCCGCTGCGTCCACGTCGCAGGAACCAAAGGTAAAGGCTCCGTCTGCGCATACCTAACCGCACTGCTCGTGCACGGTGATGAGACGACGCGCGCCGCGGCGGGAAAGGTAGGCACGTACACTTCGCCTCACCTCGTTTCCGTGCGCGAGCGCATTGCGATTGACGGCGCCCCGATCTCGCGCGAGTTGTTCGCGCGGTATTTCTTCGAGGTCTGGGATGCGTGCACCGAGGCGGCGCGCGCCGAGGTCGTCGCCCGACGTGCCGCTGCCGGGAAGGGTCAAGCAGAGGAGATTTCGGAGGAGGAACTCCGCGGGCCTGCAACGAAGCCGTTCTATTTCCGCTTCCTGACGCTCGTGGCGCTGCGGGCGTTCCTGGGCGAGGGCGTGCGCAGTGTTGTCGTGGAGTGCGGTATTGGCGGCGAGTATGATTCTACGAACATCTTGCCCGCAGCTGCTGTCACGGCATCTGTCATGTCACAACTTGGTATCGACCATGTGACTATGCTGGGTTCCACGCAACCGGAGATCGCGTGGCATAAAGCGGGCGTGTGCAAGACTGGGCGACGATGCTTTACGAGACTGCTTGAGGAGACAGATTTGGAAGCGACTAGGGACGTTATACGACGACGCGCGAGTGAGAAGGGGGCTACGCTGGTGGAAGTCGAGGATGCGGAAGTCGAGCGGTGGAATGGCGTCCGGGCTGGTGGTGAGGGTGGTGGCTATCTCGAGGGTGAGTTCCAGAAATATAACCAGGCGCTCGCTGTCTACGCTGCACGGGAGCATCTTCGTATACTTGCGGGAGAATTCCATGATAGTGGCGCGCAAGCTACCCATACGACTGGCCAGGAGAGGTTAGAGGACGTACCATCGTCATTCACGTCGGCTTTGCAACATGCCAGATTAAGAGGCCGCTGTGAGACGCGCGAAGACGAGAGGGCGCCCATCACCTGGCTGATCGACGGCGCACACACAACTGAGAGTCTAAGAGAGACTGCGCGATGGGCCGTTGGCAAAGCCGATAAGAAGTCGAAGATAATCCTCATCTTCAACCAGCAGGAAAGAGATGCGGCAAAACTCGTGCGCGAGTTCTATGCAGATGTCGAGGCAAACGTCTCCTCGGATGGGAGAAAAACAAACCCAATCTTCACTCACGCTATCTTCACACGAAATGAGCTGGAGTCGCGTACAGAAGCAGAACCGCAGCGTGACCTCTCCGCCCAACGCACAGCGTCTGAAGCTCTGAGTGCTGCGTCCCCGCTCACGTCGACGAGTGTCGTGGACAACGTGAGAGCCGCCGTGGCCGAGGCTCGGGAACTAGCTAAGCGTAACAAGGAGAGTCGGACGACGGTTCTCGTCACGGGATCATTGTATCTTGTGGGAGCGTTACTACAAGCGCTGGAGCCAGATATCGAAAACTAAAGGGGTATTTGACAGGACTGAGTTGGAGATAGTACGAAGATAGTAAGGAGGTTGAGGGGTCAGGATTTAGCACACTTCTCGCTCGCGTCAAACATCGATTAGGTGACAGGATAATGGACATATCTAGCCATATCTCAGCTGGCAAGGCCTCTTAGCTGGTCTCGAGGGCTGTCTACGTGTTTTGGGCTCTGGTATCTTGTCGTTCATAGTGTAGTCCACAACGCGTCACTCCGTCCCTGCCTTTCTTAAACGGGGTATTGATATGATAGGCTCTCACGATCTTGGTCGAAACATCGGGAAGAACATAACATGGAAGGAGGCAGAAACCTGCGCAGGTTAGAATATCCGGACATAACGGGTTCAAGACGTCAGTGCCTTCGCTTCACCAAGGCCATGACCTGCATGACAATGACATGCACTTAGTCGATCAGTCACGAGTTGTAAAATATGTTTTGCTGTCCCATACACGCGTGCAATGGCCTCTCATGGACTGTCACCTAGAATCATTGGAGGGCAGGATAAACGGACGGGATTTACAGAGACAGGCAGACAGACACGAAGGGAAACACAACCAATGCTGATGCTCTCAACTAGAAATGGTTCTATGCGTCTATAATGCGTTTGAAATCAAGTTACTCCACCTGCAAGCTCTGGAGTCGGGCTTGTGTGGCAATGACCTGCAGTCAACACATGTCAGCTTTCAACGGCAATACAAGGTGACGAACGTGAAGTGACGGGAAACTTACCTCGAGCGCCTGCTGAACCTCCAGTACTTTCCGCACCTCACCTAGCCAATCCCGGCTGAGCGTCTTGGCCCAGCCCTGAAGACCGTTCATCTCGCGTGCCGCAGCATCGAGGTTGCCCTCTTCGAGATAGGTACGGGTGCGAGTCAGAATGCTCTCGACGTCATCGCCGACGGCAAGACCCTCCTTCTGGAACATGACCTTGCTCAAGACCCAGCTAGAGGCATGGCTGGCAACGCCGGCGTCGTCGGGAAGAAGGGACGCTTTACGGACTTCCGAGGCCACTCGGCGGAAACGGTCAATCAGTTGCGACGGAGTGGCAATGCCGCGCTGGTAGGCCGAGGGGTTGATCGATGCGATGGCCGCGTTTACCACGGCGTCATCGGAAGCAATCTCCTTGAGAGCGACCAGTTCGCGGACGAATGGCCGAGGGTGCTCTGCATCGTCGAGACTAGCACGCACCGCCTCGACAGCAACGTGGAGTTGCTGAGTTCTGAGGTTAGAGTCAACCACGTCGTTCCAGCCAGTCGTGAGCTGTTCCAGCTCCTTGACAGCGGAACTCAGCTGTTCAAGCTTGCCAAGACGGCCGTTGCGCTCCACCTCGACCTGACCCTGGATGTCTTTCAGGAACTGACGCTTGAGCTCAATAGCCTGCTTGAGAAGCTGGTTCTTCGTGACTTCTTCGTTGACACGTCTCTGTTGGTCGACTTCGGTATGGAATCTTGAGTCGTAGATGGACTGGATTCGGGTAATCTCCTCCTCAAACTCGACTCTCCATTGCGCTTCCTGGCTGGCCATCACCTTCTCAACGCGGCTGACCAGTTCGTTGGCGGCTGTCTCAAACTCCTTTACCTTGGCCTCGACCTCGGCAGCAGCATCCCTTTCAATCCTGGCCTTGATGTCTCGGATCTGGGATCCCACGAGATCAACCTTAGACTTAGCCTTGTAGATAGTGGAGGAGAAGCGTTGATCGGCATTGTCAGCGTTCACAACCGTGATAATGTCGTTGAGCATCTTGACCAATTCTTGCACGACTGGCTCATCTGCATCCTTGACCGCAAGGGGATCGATAGGAGACGGAGGTGGGAATCGAGACGGCTCATCGACCTCGGGTACCTTGAAATCAGGCTTGCTCTTCTTAGTTTCGGCCTCCTTCTTCGCGGCAGAAGCAGCAGGCGCTGCCTTGGGAGTCGAGGCTGGAGCAGCTTTCTGCTCAGTCTTAGGAGCAGGCTTAGCCTCAGGGGCAGGGGTGGGCTTCTTCTCAACAGCAGGCTTAGCCGCAGCACCGTTGCTCATGGCACTCGACTGCCGGCCGGTAGGCTCGCCGCTGTCGGCTACTCGCCATGAAGCGCCACTCTGAGGAGCAATCTTGACTTGCGCGCCGGTGTCGTTGCTTCGAACGCTGTTGGCAAGGGTGCCGGGATACCGCTTTCGGAACTCGAGCTCCTCGAAGTACAGAACGGCCCGCTCACCAAAGGGGATGTACTCCGTGAAGAAGTCATGGAAGTTGTCGTTAATGCGCGAGTACCAGACACCACCACTGAAGGCGATAGCACCGACAAAAAGGAGGGTGAGCACGTAGCTGCGGAGTCGGCGGAAGAATCCCTTCTTGGTGGGTGCAGGAGGCGGCGAGACCTTAGAAGCTGTCGTCGTTGTCGAAGCAGCAGCAGGAGCAGCCTTAGGCGCTGAGGGCGTCTGAGAAAGAAGTTTAGCATCGTCAGTCGAGGCAACAAAGTCAGCCCGGGCTGGGCGTAGGGGACGTCGGGTTCGCTCACAGCGGCGCTGTTCGTCTCGGCGAATGGCTTGGGTGCCTTCGCGTCCTTGACAGGAGGCTTCTTCTCGTCGGCAAAGCATCTCTAAACGATCAACGACACAAGGTCAGACTCATTGCTTGCAAAAATAGGAGCATTGACCAGAAGCCAAAAGCCAGAAGCCAGCCGGGAATACACCACATACTCTCGCGACTGCGCCAGTCGATCTAGCGATCGCGGGCTGCCATTGACGGGTGGCAGCGGCACCAACGGGCCTGCTGCCTACAGCCCGGACAGATCGCAGCGAGGTCCGCAACATGAGGGCATTGAACAGCCGTCAATCTGGAGCGGGAGTGTGACGTCGGGTGCGTTTAGGTCGAGGGGAGGGAGATGGTAGTGGCCGGGGGCAGCAGCTGCAGATAAAGTCGCGAGGTTATGAAATTATAGGGACTTCAATTGATCCGGACGTAAAATCCTCGGGAAGCTTTTCTGAGCTCAGCAAGTTCGTTACTGCGTACGGCATGGTTAATACGGAATTCCTACCGACTTTTAACGCGCATTGCTAGCCCCGAGTACCTGGCCTACCATGATGTCCGGCCACTCCACCTGTTTAGGGCGTTTTTAGTGCAGGATCAACGCCTCTGCCTCCATGTTATAGGAAAGGTGACCGAACAGGCTATGTAGGTCGAGTATTCGGGCTAACACGCTAGCCCAGCCAGTCAAGTTTTAAATGAAAACGGGCGACATTACGGAATTCTACGACGTCCTACGAGTACTACTCCGTACATGACTCGAAGGAGACGAGACCTCATTCTCTACCTAACGAAACAGGCACTACCGAAATAGGTCCCTATGCTCTGGATTCTTCGCGGACTTCATCTTACACTATCAAAGTCATAAAATAGTAATCCGTCGATGGTAGCGACCGTTTGGAAATGCCTCCATTTCGGACCCTTAACCGGCACGGTTTGGTGACTTTTTAGTTGCACATTGCCGTAGGTTAGCGTCTTGGCCATACGGATATTGAAGATCGCTTCACGGATAACCTGACGGTGTTCCTGTTCCTCCTCTACAAATATAATCCGTTGCCACAAACGAGTGGCGGCGATAGGTAGACACAGCGCATGCCACAAACCACTGAATTCCTACCTATGTACATCCCTAGCAACTCATCTCGAACTGAACAATTAGTGCTCTATCGTATTACTACTTGCTTGACAAATCTGCAGCAGTCTGTGAGCTTTGTACTCTCTCTCTCTCTCTCCCGTCCCCCCCTCTCTCTCACCCACGCATCTGGCCATAACACTCGAGCAGTCATGACCATATGCGACCAGGGCCCTACTTCAGAATCTTGTCGAGACACTCAAGTATTAAAAAACAAACAAAGGAACCGTGATGCCTTCCTACCGAGAGAACCCCTCATGGAATGAATATACACTAGACTTGCCATCACTCTCTTGCCCTCTCCCACACTGAAACACCAAATCTCCACTCGTGCTAGCGTGCACGCAAATATGCTTCACGCCTCGGTTGCTGACCCGCGGCGTAATCCTCAGTCAGGGTCTTCACGACGCCGGCTTTCTCCATACGACGTGAAATCGTGAAATCGGTAGTTCTTCGGCAGGCAAAATAGAAAAGTGCAACGCCGTAAAGCAGCACAGACGCCAAGACATAGAAGCCCTGCCTCGTTCCCAACGTCGTGGCCTAAATCGAGACGCTTCTAGCAGCTGCAGGGTCCTCCTGACTGCGTATCTCTGCCCTCGGCCGGCCCTAGACTGACACCACCTGGTCGTTGGCCAGGCCTTGTGTGACGGGGGTTACCCTGGTCCAGGGGAAGCTTCTTCGCAATCGCAGTAAACAGCTCCTGAACGTTCTCCGCTGTCTTGGCAGAAGTCTCGAAAAACAGCAGGCCAGCTTCATTGGCGTAGGCTTCCGCTTCAGCTGTCGGGACGGCGCGCTTGTCGGGTTGCTCGTTCACCAAGTCAAGTTTGTTTCCAGCGAGCGCAATAATGATGTTCTCATTCGCTTGCCTCTGCAACTCCTTGACCCACGCTTTGGCTTTATCCAGAGATGTCTGTAGCCCTCAGATGTCAGTAAAGCCATGCCAACCGTCTGATCGCGCCATGCCGAACCTACCGATTGCGTGATATCGTAGACAACTACGGCGCAGTTGGCGTTCCGATAGTACATAGGTGCCAGCGACTTATATCTCTCTTGGCCGGCGGTATCCCAGATTTCGAACTTAACAGTGGTGTTTTCGTCGAGAGATATAGTTTGTGTGAGGAAGGCTGCGCCGATGGTCGACTCTCTGTATGAATCAAATTGATCCTGCATCACGGTCAGCAGGCGAGCTCCAAAACTTGGTTCTTACACGGGTGGTTAGATATAGTACCTTTACGAATCTCAGCACTATCGAGCTCTGATCCGTTCAAGTTAGCATCGTCATACTCTCTCAGCGATTCGCGTCAGCAGCATGTATGCACTGTACCTTTCCGACAGCGGACTCTCCTGGATGTGCGTCAGTGAGGATCAGAAAGGACGGACAAAGAAAGCGGGAGACAAGCATACCCAACAAGACTAGTTTGAATTGTGCAAAGCGAGTATTCATGCCGCGACCAGCGGCGGGGCCTGCCCGAGAAGCCATTGTGAAGACGTTCGGGGGTGCGGAGGGTCGGCGAGGACGCAGATGCTGGATGCGCGGTTGCTGCGGATCGAAGCAGACGAGACCGACCGATGGAGGGGAGGGGGAGTACGACGCAAATAGCTTCTGATACTATGGTAGATAGGGCTTTCGTGACGTCGATTAGAGCACGGATACGATGCGGCAATTGCAGGATGATGGGGCGACGGGACAGACGAGTGGTCGGTTGATGGGGTGCTGTCGCAGTTGAAGGAAATGGTGATGATGAGAGGAATGCTGGGGCTAAGGTTAGGTCACTGCCTAGAACTGGGAATGATAAATGGACTGGAAGCTTGTTTGACGGACGGTGAAGTGAATGGATGAGGGTGACTCGTTAGTGGCTGAGTGGGCCTGGGACTGGCCGTTCTAGGTAGTGTAGATACCTCTGTAGGGATGCCGCAGTGAGATGGGTACAGCCAAGTACCTGGCCGCCTGACTTTGAAGGTACGCTCGCGGTTAGGCTACAGAACGGATTACATCGGGAGGTTGCCCACCCGGTGTTGCGCCGACGTCAGGTGTCCCTCCCTTCAGCTGTTAAAACTTGCAGTGGCACTTGTATGTGCACATTCCGCATTCCGTATCTAAAGTAACAAACGGAGCAGGTTCGAACGGATGTTGGGTTTCTCTGGTACTACTACGACTATTATTACCTCTCTGTACCTCTGCACCAGCTCCGTTTGTACCGTTCTGCTTGTACCTAATAGCAAATTCCGTAACATCTTGCACAAGTAGCGCGAACGAATTGCACTGTGTCTCCCGATGGCTTACGTGTGTCATATGTACCTAGCGCGCCTCAGCAGGCACGCTATACGAAGCACTTGGCATGTCATTAATGTACGAAGTACCTATCTGTTCCGGGCTGAGGCCCACAGGACCTCAGCGGTCGAGGAGAGTGTGAATTTGTGATCCGTATGCATCTGAAGGAATGCTGTGACTGCTTATAGAGATAGTCACACACAGTGTTATTGGACTCACGAAGCTCACGAAGTACCGCCTGCTAGCAGGCAGGTACGACGACCCCATGCGCTGCAGGAGATTGAATGTACCCTGGAAAATGCTCTAGGACCTTGTCCTGTCCATTTCAGGAGCTTGTTGATTCATTAACATCGCCACTCTCCTGTCGCTCTCTCTTCCAGTGCAACCTCCTCGTGCACGTGAAGAGGTGTACACACAGGTGTTCTCGACAGATCCTGAGTAATACTATAGGTTACTCTCAACCTGTACACCAAGTCGGAGAGCTCCTGATCGTCGCTGTTCCGGTCGTCTTGCCCCGTCGTCTTCGTGAAGCTATGAGTTTGCGCCAACCCGAATCATTCTTTAGCCCATTATGACCCTTCCATACCGGGACATCAATGTCCATGTTGCCGCCGAGTCCTATACCTTCTCGTCGCCCTCTTCGCCCAATGCCCCGGCTCTGGTCATCGATCGGCCAACGGGCGATATCCGCCTGAGCGAAACGGCCTCGATTAGCAACAAACGTGTCGCTCGTGTCTCTAGTATTTTTGGTATTCTGGGCTTCATTCGCCTGAGGCTAGGTAAGCCTTGCCCCTTAACAGTAAACTGCCAGTCCGGACTGACAGGGCACGAAAGACAAGTATGCCATCGTCATCACGAAAGCCCAGCCCGTGGGCCGCCTCAAGGGGCATATGGTCTACAAGGTCGTATCCACGGACTTTCTCCCCATGCGGGAGCGGCAAATTCGTGACCCCGACGAGGACCAGTTCTTGTCCATTCTGAAGACGTTCATTATGACCGGTCCCATGTACTTCTCCTATTCGCTCGACCTCACCAACAGTTTCCAGAGGCAGGCTGCCGTTGACATTACCACCCCCCTTTGGATGCGCGCCGACGATCGCTTCTTCTGGAATCGATTTGTTCAGACCGATTTAATCGACTTTCGAAAGATGGGCAGCCGGTCTCAGCAGGGTCCGCAGCTAGGCACCGACCCTTTCATTCTGCCGGTGATATGGGGCACGATGGAAATACGGCCAACAAAGTTCAAGGGGACGCCCCTGACCATTGTTCTTATTACCAGAAAGTCGAGATACCGGGCGGGAACCAGATATTTCACGAGAGGTATTGATGAGGAAGGACATGCCGCCAACTACAACGAGACCGAGCAGGTCGTAGTCCTGAATGACAATGGTGGTGGCCTGGGCGGATACGCAGGCAGCACGGATATGCAAAGCGGTAAGTTTGGGGCCTCCGAGGGGCCAGAAATGCAACTCATGTCCTATGTCCAAACTCGAGGCAGTGTGCCCGTCTACTGGGCTGAGATCAACGCTCTCAAGTATACGCCGAAGCTGCAGGTTCGTGGCATCGAAACCGCCTTGTCGGGCGCCAAGAAACACTTTGACGAGCAGATTCGCCTATATGGTGACAATTACCTTGTCAATTTAGTGAACCAAAAGGGCCGTGAGAAGCGCATCAAGGAAGCCTACGAACAAATGGTTGATATGCTTCATACCTCCAAAGCCGAAACAACTAACGTGGATCATCTGACGGACGACAAGTTCCGCGCCGTTGACAACACTGCCCTCAAGCAAGAGTTTAACCGCCTGCACTACGTCTACTTTGACTATCACCACGAAACTAGAGGGCTTCAGATGCATCGCGCCATGCTGCTAGTCGAGAGACTGCAAGACGCACTTATCGCACAACAGTACTTCCGAGGCGTCGATATGCCTGTGAATGGCGGGCTAGAGACCAGAAACTTCCAGACAAGTGTTGTACGAACAAACTGCATGGATTCCCTTGACCGCACAAACGTAGTTCAGAGCATGCTTGCTAGGTGGACTCTAGATCGCATCTTCGTGGACCTCGGCTTGCTTCAACGAGGTGAGACGTTTGCCACGGCAGATCCAGCGTTCGAGTTCCTTTTCCGCAATCTGTGGGCGGATAACGCCGACACCGTGTCTAAAGCCTATGCGGGTACGGGCGCCATGAAGACTGATGTTACACGCTTGGGCAATCGCACCAAGCAAGGAGCTCTGCAAGACGGCAAGATTGCTGTGATGCGATACTATCTAAACAATTTCCGAGACGGTCCTCGGCAAGACGCTTATGACCTCTTCTTGGGCGCCTACGAGCCGGCAACGGCTACTATTGGCTCAGCGCCGATCTTCGCCGACAGGAGACCGGTACTTATCCAGAGCATCCCATATGTCCTGGCGTTCAGCTTATTTCTCATCTTCATGGGCCTCTTCACCAGACGTCTGCCGGACTCTACGGTGCTGCCCATGCGCCTCTTCATCCTCTTTTGGACAATAGTGGCCGGTTGGTGTCTGAACTTTGTTATCCAGAACGGCATGTTATATGTAAGTCATGAGCCACCCATCACTGCCGGGAGCAGATTCGCGATGTCACCAACGGTTGTACTGATACCAAGAACAGGTCAACTGGCCAAAGTTGAACCCGCGCCCGTGGGCTGTAGAAGGCTACCAAGAGACGGTCGCAAAGGTCAGAAAAGACAAGATGATTGGCTCTCTTGTGGCAAGCCACGAACGTGGATTAAGCACTGCGAGATACCTCAACGCGGAAGAGGGAAAGAAGAGGATCGAGTAAGCTGTTGTTTGTTGGCTTGTGAATCATTTCAGCCAATTATTCAGGAGTTCAAGCGTGGCGCATCACTCATTGATTTCCCATGGGCCCCCCCTGAATTCGTAGTCTTCGTTATGTCCATATTAGAAGTAAACCTTTAGATAACATTCCGTATAGAAATTTTAATCGTAAATTCGATCATCTCAACTATTGTCGATGCCCTGCCTTTGACAGGGGACTGCTCACGATTGAGCAGATCTCGATAATAGACAGAAAAAGTGAATGTGTATATGATGGACTGATGAGTACCTCCTAATGCGGACGTCTCAAGAATGAAATGTTTATGCAGACAAACAAAAAGCACGCAGAGAATAGCAAGAGGCATAACGGAGGGAGAAACGGAACACAGCGACAACAAGACTGACGACGTCTAAAAAAAAAGAAAGAGTATGAAGGTGAAAAGGACGAGGAAAAAGGAAACAAGAACGAAAAAAGAAAGCGACTCTCGATCGGGGAATCGAACCCCGGCCACCTGCGAACTCGTTCGGGACGAATGACAAGCAGGTATCCTGACCACTAGACCAATCGAGATGGTACAACACCAATCGGATTGCTTGTTGATGACCCGCGCATAACGGTGCCTATAACGTATTTCGACGAAGGAAAACAGTTGCGCAGGAAGATCAGGCAGACATTTCCGTACAGATTTGGGCGACCATGATGTCGCATGCACACTATTGTTTGCACACCGAGCATCGCATATATCCTTACGGTAAGTAACAACGGCCGAAATGATAAGCAACAAAAACAAACGAAGACAACCAACCGAACAAAGAGGGAACAACAACAGCCGAACGATTCAATCCAGAATGCATCGCAAAAAAAGAAGTGACTTGGATGAAAACAAGCAAGATATCAATCAAAAAGATGATGAAAATGACAAAAAAAATAATCGACTAGGGCCTGATTCGAACAGACGCTCCCGAAGGAAGTAGATGACTGTCGTAATTCCCGAAGAACAGGAATTCGATTCGAGTCTACCGCGTTAACCACTCCGCCACCTAGCCAGACTGATTCATGTCCGATGCCACCTTGGCGGGGTTTACGTAGGAGTGGGCAGACTTGCAGGTAGACATGTGGGCCTTACCGCTTAGGTTCGTATGTCCGGCGAACTGGTGGGTTGGTTTCCGATCGATCTTCCTACGTAGCGTGTGACCGGATCAGTTGTGGTTGTTGCCTTTGCATTCCACACATTTTCGGTATGGAAATCTATTTACTTCACGTGACACCTTTATATACTTAGCAAATATAGAACATCAGTTTTGTTGTTCTGTTTGTCGTTCTTTGTGCCTGCTTTTATCCAGGCATTCGCAGGGTTTGCAACGTCCCCTCAGTTGTGGATTCTAGCGGGACGCCGAGTCCGCGGCATACAATGCGCCTCACGCGGTGACGACGCCAACAAGTTCTCCACAACTCAGTCTGGGCGAATGGTCTAGGGGTATGATACTCCCTTCGCATTGTCAGAATTCTGTTAGGTTTCTCACCTTCGGTCTTCCGTCTTACAAAGCGTCTGGGAGGGGTCCGGGGTTCAATTCCCCGTTCGTCCACTTTTTTGATGATCTGAACAGCTCTTTTTGTTTGCTTCGTACGAATCTATCTTTCTTCTGTTCGTTGCACTTCTTCTTCTTATTTTTTGTTGTCGCAAACTTCCGAATTCCTGGGTTTCATGGGTGACTTTGAGGTGGGCTCACAACCTACTCCGGGTGGGAGAGGTATACGAGTACTTGTAGACTTTGCGACTCCCTATGCCAATTGATGGTGTCGGACAAATGCGAGAACATCACGAGAGCTGACTGTATGCATATCACGTGAATATCGTGACTTGCCATTACGGTAGGGGCGAAAGCATCATAGCGCCCGGAGACCACGACAGACCAAAGCCGGCTTTTGTTGGGTCCTGGCGACTGTCTGATGGGTGAGAACCGGCTTCGCATGCCGCGCCGCGGATACCCCTGAATCCCAGATCAATCATCATACGGGTGTTGGGTTGACCCGTGAGCTTCAGGGGATGTTCCAAAGCCTGTGGCTGTGAGATTGTGACAATAACGATACGTTTTGAAGTCACGGCCACACACAACTCGCCGGATTCTTCTGACGGCCTGCTTGCTCGCAAATTTCATACACTCCTATTGCGAGAGACCTAATGATCCGCTACAAGCGTGGATCTAATTGGATTTCTGCGCATATTGGCCAATGGGTTATGAAGGAGGACATCGAGAGAATGGATATCAGCGACATCATAACAACATAGGCCTAGAACCCACCTAAGACCCAATCAACGCGCGGTGTTGGCGACTTGTGTTGTAGCGGAAGCTAATTATCGGGAGGAGACAATACGAGCCGTAACCAGAGGCCCTGGTCCCTTAGATTGCACATATTGTCAAAGCCGGTATGTAGTCTCCTTTCAAACGAAATGATTATCGCCATCGTGCAGAGACGCTTACCGGGTTAAACACTTTACGGCGATTTTCTTCAATGCGAGTACCCAACGCCAGAGGGCTTGAGAGGGCCTTCATGTTCCAACACCGCCTCCATGCCTTTCAGTCTAACACCAGGGGTCTTGCTTCTAACTCCACATGGTTCAACCGAGATTGGGAGACGAGAGATTTCGGTCAAGTGAAGTACGTACCTCAAACTCGGTATGGGCATATGGCCTACCTTGAAGATCCAACACGACGTGACAAAATGCTAGTCCGATTTATGAGGTCTGTGCCGTAGAGCAATACTTCATCATGATACACCATCAAAAGTTGATATATCCATGAAGACTAACGGCAACTGAAGCAACTCACCCAAGTTCTTCTTTCTCTTCAGTTATTCCCCCCGGTTTTCGTCTCTCTGTCGTGGAAGCAATTCCAGGAGCAATGGGACGGCGACAGAATGGTGTCTTGGAGAATTGACTCGACGGGTGTCAGACAGAGTACCTGTTGACTTCTCGGACTGACATGGAATATCCCGGAGTGATAAGCCATTCAAAGTGACTTGTCAAGAGGATATGGAACGCATATGAGCAGTCAGGGGCTATCCTGACTGGTCTGCGCCGTTTGAGACGCAAACAGCGGACTGGCCGTCATATATGTAGAGACCCGTATCGTGCTGTCGGTACGATAGGTATTCGTGGGTAGAGAATCCGAGTTCTCAGAGCCTAGGGGGTACGGAATACCGTACGGTCGCTAGTGCGTAGCAGACAACCAGTTGCACTCAGCATTGGAGCACAACTCCATGAAGTTCTTGATTCCCTGGTCTGTTTTCCTCCGAGGATGTAAAGTCCAGCCTTTGTACAGATAGCCAGCTGTTCGGGTATATAGCAATGTCTGTCTTCCTTGTCCGTTGAATCGAGCTCGTTTGGAAGGGGTTGCTTGCTTCGGGCCCTGCCTGGATTTATTACTCCTCGGTGTCCTCGGGACTCCATGTCCTCCGTGCTTCCTATTCCTCCCGGGCCACCTTGCTCGCGCCGGTATGATGCTGGCCACCTGATCATTCGTAAGATATTGCCAAACAGCTCAGGAGGTAATCTGTGTGCTACGTCAAATCGTCTGTCGGACGAAAACGAGCCGCCGATTTCCGTCCATCCAAGTACTCGGTACCTCATACCGTCTCGCCTCACCGTCTCGTGCTGCCCTGATCCGACGTCTAGACAGACTCGTACGACGACTAAAAACAGTCATCATGTACACCACGTCCTCTCTCGCATCGGTTATCAACGGCGTTGCTGGATGTATTAGAGACCGTCAGAGATTCCCGCCACAGGCCAGGCAGCTTCCACTGCCCCTTCCCATCTTATGTGTCACCGAGACACTCGAGCCACTCGAGCCACCAACTCCCACCGTTCTGACATTTTAAAAAAACGGTAGCGAAAGTAATCGCCCGTGACTGCGTCCGATAAGAATACGAGCATAGCCATATCCCCCCCGCAGTTCTGGCCGACTCGAGTTCCTTCTTTTCCACTCATCCCACAAACCCATCCCACAACCCACAACCCACAACTCTCAATCCACTCCCACGAGAGCAGGACCTTAACAACAACGGCCAGGTCTTTATTCCTTTGTTCCTCCTGCAGAAGCCGAACTCACTTCGGTGAGTAAGTTGGCATTCTCTGTCGTCTAGACCACCAATTAATTCTTGAAAAAGTAGGAGATCTCGGGTCCTACGAGCCCAGCAATCCGGACAGGGCCGCATCACAGACATCACTGTCGTCCTGCGACTCAACCACATCGCTGCGCATCTTCTGGTTCGAATCCCACTGAATTCCCACCAGAGTTTTCACCTTCTCGTTCCCCTTCGCAGCCCTTCCAGCGAGTCGGGGCCGTTCATCGATTGTGACTTCATCAGTAGTTGCTTGGTTGTAACTACTAACCAAGCCGCCTGGTGATCGGTCAGGTCTCATCAGAGAGTACCGGTTGATGCCGCGAGCTGAATCTCATTCCGCCTGTCCTTTGCGTTACGCTGGGGCCGTCTGTTCGTATTCGTCCGAGTATCAGTGGCGTTGGTGTTAACACACAAGTTCCAACGCCATTGACCTGCATCAAGGTACGCAAATATGTCTCGGTCCTTATCCTTCAGTATCCCCGCTGACTTGTCTCGACTTGAAGCCTGCTGTCGTATCAGTTGTATCAGCAGTTCCGGTTACCAGCACTGCTTCCATCCTCTTGTCCAGCCCAGTGCTACCTTCCTCCGAGTTTCAAGTTGCAAACGAGAAACATCCTTCGAAGTGAGAAGAGAGACAACCGAATACAAGAATGTGTATTCATACATACCTCCGCTTCACGGCATGCCCTTGTCAACTGCACCATAGCCTGGAACGGTGCGCAAATCCACAGTGCCAGCACGTCAAGACATCTCTGAAATAGAGCAGCAGAGAGTACTGTTCCTGGCACCTCCAGTGGAAATCGCAGCAGGATAGGAAGCAGTGGCGCAAGAAGCAAGCAAGTGTGCTGATGCGTTTCGGGCATCTCGGCCTTACGAGCAATCCTTATCATGAGATTCCGATTGACTTCGACAAGTACGACTTCGTGGATGACACAAACGTCGCGTCGCCTCCGGGCAAGATCAGGATTCCGATCCATCAACCCCGGGACTATACAAACCAATCCCAGGGGCGCTGCCGTGCAAATGAGCCAGATCCACGCCTGTCTACGGCTTGTGCAGCGAACTTCGAGCTTTTCGGAAACGCACCAACTCAAGGCACAGGTGGTGACTCGACCGTCAACGAAAATTCGTGCATCTCTTCTGATGACAATTGACTGCGTTGCTAGTATATTATGTCGTTTCCAGTGTTGCCAACAGCTTGGTGAGTCTTCGGCAACCTCCTTCAATACGACTGCTTTTGCCTGACACCTGTTCCGTGTTAGTTTTGCTTTGCAGGCGTTTTGCAGTGTTCACTCCCGTCAAACAGCGACATCCAACGACGGCTCTCCAGTCGTGATGAAGGTACTCGACTGCCACCAAGACTCTTCTAAAGGATGATGCCGTCGAGATTGTCCCAGGAGCCTTCGACTGACTGTTTAACGGGGCAACGATGCCAAACCGTCCCAGTCAAGTATGGAGGTACCATATTGCCTGGCCATATGGATTTGTTCGACTTGCGATGCGGTGTGCCTTTCAAATGCTTTTCGAGGGTTACTATTGCTTGATTGTGAGAAGTAGAGTACATGTGTCAAATGGGATGGCTGGTCGATGAAGGAGGTGTGGCCGAGTCGGAGTCGACAACAATCATTTCGTTCCCAGACGGACAATACAGACAGTGTCTCTAGCTAGAATGTGTTGCAATCAATTGACACTCTAGCTCAGTCCATGAAATTATCGTAACAGAAGCATAAGGTCCAGGTGAAGAAGCAATGTTCACGTGACAGCAAACAATGTTGTAAAGTTGGGCCAATTGGCACTGCTCGCCTCGTCCAAAACATGGACAAGGAAGTCATTTGCAAACCAGGATGCCCATCTTCTGAGTGGTGTCTTCTTCGTTCAAACTTCATTGGCGTTTAAATATGAGGCTCGACTTCCTGGTGGTACCAAATTGGTAAGGTGCGTCGCCATGGTGCGTTGTGTACTGAACCCGATAACGCTGCGCTGCGTCTGGCTTTCTCCTTTTGATGATGGAGCTGTTGGCCTTCCCATAGACCGGTTCGTTCTGGTTCCGAGTCACTAAGACTTCCTAAGCTTCATTGATCAATGCCTGCTCCCTGTGCCTCGACTGCTCGATTGCATAGCCGATGGCGCAAGGGAGACTAAGTTCTGACACTGAATGTTTGCCATTGACTCACCACAAACAGTCTCACAGAAACAGGGTCGCTAGGCAGATGTGTACGTTGTAGGTCTCACAAATGCATGCGAGTAATTTCAGACCGACGGTAGCTAGGTCTGCTCACGATTCGGTGCCCTGTTGTAGTACATGGTAGGCTGTAGCCGTGCCGATTCCTACCATTCACGCAGGTGAAGACGAAAGCGAACTTGTATCACGGCGTGCCGTGCTCATTCTGGACAAGCAGTATGTATCTTTTTCTGCAGCTCCGAATGCCCTGACTGGATTGCCTATTAGCCCATCAGTACACCTGCGAGCTGGTCTCCGTGGCCTCTCACATACGGTGCGCCTCTGCGCCACTTCCGTGAATTTACCAGTTAACCATTCTTCGCGATATGCATGTTGTACCTTGCATACGAGGCCTAGGAGGACCAAGACCTCCATGGCTTACCTGCCTAAATAGGGAGATGATAAGGTGCCCAGGTGTCGTCTACCTAGGTAGAGAATGCCACCTAGTCATGTTACGCTGACGGCTGTGGCAGATCGGGGAATCCGTGAAGTTGTGCGCCATCCCCGGGGGATACTCGGCAGTAAAAGAAGAATATTTGAGAGAGATGCTTCCTCTTTGAGTAGATAAGGATAGATAATCACATGTTCTGTGCCAATCTTAAATAGATCGGGACGAGTGAGTCAACTTCCTGTGAGACCTCTGCTCAAAGTGCCGAGCTCGTGAATGCCAGGTGAATCGGATGGCTACTCGTACTCGATGGATAGAACCAAGCGCGGGCGAGGGTAATCTTAGATGCTCGAACTCAGATGCTCACGACGACGGTAAGCCATCTTTGAGGATTTAGGGCCGCGGCGTCATGGGAAACAAGCGTGAATAGGTTGGACCCTATTTCGTACCTGCAGATTGAAGATGAAAGAGGCAAAGAGGGAAGCACAATGGTTGGAACGGGCAAGAATGTAGTGATCCAGTTGAATGGCCCGTGCTACTAGCACCTACCTGACGCAGCAGCGCCTGCCCAATCATTATCCCCGCTGAAGACTCACCCGATGACTGATGCAGGCGCACGGGACAACTCGCCCGAGGGGGAAAGTCGCTCGAAGTCCAGCGGTCCAGCGAGCGAGTCGTACGCGCACCACTACGGACGCTATTCCTAACTGGGGACTAATGAGTCAGGTGACTTCGTGCCAATTTCCTGTCTATTTTCGTAGCAGCGACGCGATGACCATCCTGCATCGTCATCCAGCCGTGTTTGCCTGAAGCAACGGGCGTAAAATGGCGTTACAGGCATCCTGATTCATACGTGCATACCGAAGCTACCCTCCATCATGGTTGGTCTAGTATATATATTGAGGGACTTCCCTCCCCAGTCCCAAAGAAAAACTTCTTGTCTACTCATGCCAAGTGAAAGGGGCTTCGACAGGTCGGCAGGAATCGTCACCTTTCAAGTTACCAGCCGATTGTCCTCTCCTTCTTGCCATCAACTTCCATCAGAATTTGCCTCATGATCGAGGTGACTTTCTGCGATTAAGGCATTTTCTTAATATCCTTAGTTCTTGCCTATTCGTCGGTGAGGTGGGAACCCAAGCTTCAAACTTCATAGGCCTGCGACTTTGCATATACCATCACGTCTCCGATATGCATAGCAAACACCTTGATCACTTGTCAAGCAAAAATTCCTTTAAGGGCAATAAACTTAGCAAGTCGGGCCTGTCTTTCACTGGTAGACATCATGGCGTGTCCAAGAGTCGACATGATCCTCGGCGTCGGTTGATGGCCTCTGCGATGCAGCACGCGAACACAACCAGCACGAAGAACACAATTGAGTCAACAGACAGGTAGTGTAAATCTCCTATGTTTATCATCTGATTGCCTCTTCATCTAACGTTTTTGTCCAACAGACGCTTGACGTCGTCTATCATAACTCTCGTCATCGGTCGGGACCAACGAATCTTCGCCGCGCACCAAGACGTACTCTGTGCATCGCCCTGGTTCCGACAAGTCCTGTCAGATCTCTACCTTGACCATCAGAGTTCCAAACGCATCCACATACCCGATGCCGAACCAGAGATCTTCTCAGCCGTTCTTGAGTACCTCTACAAGGGCGACTACTACCCTCGCTTAATCCACAACAAGCGTAACAACTCGTGGGAGCTTGAGCAAGCCGGTGAGGGCCAGGGAGTCGGTTATAAAACCACTATCTACCATCACGCTATTGATGGCGAGATCCTCAAGGATACCGTCATCTACTGCGTGGCTGATAAATACGGTTTGGAGGAATTGAAGCACATTGCCCTGCGAAAACAAGGCCTTCGTAAGTCCGCCTCTCACATGTTTCTATCGGTCTACGCTCTAGGCATATACTTACTATGACTGTGGTGAGCAGAGTCTGGCATCCAGTGTAGCACTATCCTGGCATCAGCCCGCTACGCATATGCCAACACTCCAGACACCGACTCCAAACTGCGGGCACATTATCTCGCTCTCATCATCCGCTGCCGCAGCACCTTCAAGCGCAGCGGGACCATGCAGCTGGAGATGTATAACGGCGGCACGCCGCTTTTCTTCGACCTCTTCGTCGCGTTGTGTAATCATGTGGATGACATCTCCAGTGCTTCGTGAGCTTGCACCAGGGGTCTGGGTTGACTCGCTTCTGCTGACATTAATCGTGTAGGAGCTCACCGCGGAATAATCTTCTCTTTTAAGTGTCGGCTCTTGTTGTCTCCGGAGGGAAGTCCGGAGATAGGCTTGGTTCTGGGCCGGGGCATATCACTGACTTGAACGTCACACCTTGGAGTCCCGGAGTCCTTTCAGCTTGCGAGTCTATTCCGTAACCACCTTTCTATCGCGATTCTTTGCGTTTCCATCATGATATCCTGCTTCACTACTATCACTCATGTTCATCATTTCCTCGAGCGTGCCGAGACGGTGGTGCTGGAAGGCAGATTGTATGGCTGAGGAATCTTTTAAACTGCTTTATACTGCTACTTTGTTTGTTCGTACGACTTACCTGGGGAGTAAGGGTACGTGATGGCATGATGAAGCAATCCGCAGCTCAAACGATGAAGATCTGGGTAGCGGACAACGGGGAGGGTCAATCAAGACTATATTTCATGGTCGACTATGAATCATGATCGCCTTATGTGGTTCCCGTAGTTATGAATGCCACGACTATTCAATTCGCTCAAGTGTCTTCTCCGATTTTGATGTGTTTGATCGTTTTAGAGATTGATGTTGCTTCGTTGTCGTCAATAGGTCTCAGCTGTCGCCATCAACGGTTAGGAGATAATGGGGCATCGGACTTAAAATGGCAACTCATCTCTTTGTTTACTTGGGTCAATCAAACCAAATCACTCCCGGAAAGTCGGAAAAAGAACAAGAAAAAAAGGAGTTGAGAATTGGCGATGGCCCCACTCATCCTATTACTGCCTCATTCTCTATGCATGAAATAGGCAGTCCGGTATATCCCGAAACCACCGATACGCGACAGATCGATTGCCTGCACTAACAATTGCAAGAAGTCCTGTAGTCGTGTCGTCGTCAATATATGTTCGAGCAGTGCTTCTACTTCCATAACATGTTGCATCACCGGCTCAATGGTCTAGTGGTATGATTCTCGCTTTGGGTTCTCCACTTGAATTGCGAGAGGCCCCGGGTTCGAATCCCGGTTGAGCCCCGTTTTTTTCTACTTTTTTTTACTGCCCCTTTCTATCCTTATTTCCGTACACCAAGCCCGTTATCCTTGAGTTTCCACGGAAGTTGTGGATTAATTCTTTTTTGGTAGGTGTCCCTTCTTGATGTGAGGTAGCTTGAGCTTCAAGTACGGGATAAAGCTGATCTGACAACTGACTGTGATTTGTGTACGGCTGGCTTTCGGTATTTCTCAACCGACCTCACTCGAGCCCCTGTTTTTTATCTGGATGGGTTATTCACCTTTGATAATTTCAACTTGACTCCAATATGAACGGCTACGTAAGAGTGGTGGCAATATGTTAACACGCGGGAAAATAGCAGTGGATTTCTATTTGAGAAAGTGAGCCTCGGTCCGGTCTTCTTATTTCAGTTGGGCGGCACCTTGAGCAGGTCATTATTAGTTCTCAATTAGCTATGAACCTACAAATCAATCGAGTGGAAAACGCCCAATAGAGGCGACTCTGGGGCACCTGAGTTGCAATTGCAGGCATATTTCGGTTGTTGGTGTTCATGTCACTCAGACAATGACCGCTCGAGCTATCGGCCAAGGACACCCCCCAACATGACCATGCTCTTTCATGTGAAAAATCCCACTTGGACCTCCTGCGAGGAGATCATATAGTAAGGTCGGTCTCTTGGTACAGCTAGAAGAAATGACAAGGAATTTGTAATACCACTGGATTGAGTCTTGCCGTTGCCCTCGAGCGTCATTTGTTTGATAGATCAGTTCATGATTTCGAGACTCATACCTTCGTTCCGGGGAATGCGCCGGACTTGCTTAAAACGACAAACCCACGCTCGTGGGCAATGTATCCCTTCATGAGATTCTGAGTAAAGGCGTTAGCATTTGGGTTTTTTATGCAATGACTTTTCTCGAGGAAGGCTGTGCACAGGCTATGTCAACGTACCTTGTATATCATATTGGCCATGAGGCATTCGACCTCATCCACATCGATAGCCTCACCACTACTCATTTGTACGGCTGCTGTGAACTCAGTAATAGGAATTCTAGTCCTTCGTACAGGAGGCGCCCCGTCTTTGGCTTCCTCGAAGCCACCCGCTATAAATACCTTGCGCAACAAGTTACGCAATACGATGTCACGCCCACGCTCCAGTGTGAGGTAGACACGGCGCTTGATAAACTCATCCTCGCCATCGCGTAAAGCGATATCAAACGCTCGCAAATCAGCTTTCCGGATCGCACTAGCCAACGGCATGAATAGCTTCTGAAGACGGGGAAAGGGCTTGAGCAGTTGTGCGCTAGGTAGTGTATGGGTTGTTAACAGGCGACATGGGATGAGGTAGGTAAGAATAAGCCTGATGATCCATTAGCCGGTGACTTCTTTGATGGGGAGATAGGGGAAGATAAGGGGCTGCATACTCAAGATTCCGCTGCGCATCTTTGTGGCACATCAGCCATGCCATTTCAAGATGCCTCTCTGCCTTTGGTCCCGTCAGTGACTACGAGATAGAATCAAGAAGAGATAAATGCAAATACCCACCTGTTCGTAGTTTTCCTCAAGAAAGGCTAAAACACCTTCATAGTATTTGAAGGTGACCTGCTGCGACTTGGGGAACTTGTCAATAGGCGGGATATCGGCTCGGCCAGCTGATATCGCTTTCAGAATGTTCTTCGAAAGCGGCTCCGAATTTAGTTTGAAATACGTCTTGAACAGGAGGTTGACAGCATAATAAACTCCCCACTTGCGAGATTCTTCCAAGGGCGCCCTGGCTCATGTTAGTGGGGGTCCCGGAATATGCATAAGAGACCATGGCAAGCAACTGCCTACCTATCCGAGGCGCACAGCTGGAAAATTCGGTTAAGATGCCTGGCACAGTCCTCGAGACTTTTGTGCGCCTCCGCTTGCGGATCAAAATCATCTTGTAGGTCGTCAATGGCGGCATCGTCGGTATTAAACCCTCTCTCGGCATCAGCTCTCATGGCAAAGAGTCTCAGGTATTTGCCTGTGATATAAAGGCATGGGATGGTCCAGTTCTCAAACTCATGGTTTGTATAGCCCCGTATAGTGAGTAACGTGACTTCTTTCCATGCATCGTACACCTTGGTCCATGAGGACTATGGCCGGTCAGCGTGAGCAAATCATCGTTTAATAGCCAGCAGAAAAAACAGCTCCATACCGTGCTGCTGCTAGGGGAAGTGAAATCGTCCACAGATTCTGGTCTATAGAGAACATACCTGAACGTCATCTCGCAAGCCCTCCGCAGCTAGGATCTCACCAAGAGCTTTGTAGTAGGCATTGTAAATGGCCAACCAGCCGTTAGTTTCGTCTTTAGATAGCCTAATACTAAAGCGAGCCTGGTCTTGATGGAATAGAAAATTGAGGTCAGACGCCGCAGACCACTGGTTGCCGGTGCCCCAAATCTCCAGTAGTTTGGCCGCGTTGGCTTGGATGTCGGGGTTCAGCGTCTCAGCCAACTGTTCACCATTCGTAGCGGCATGAGCCAGTCGAAAATGATGGATCAGGACATCCATGGCTAGACCGCGCACGGGACGTTGCTAATCCTTTCAGAGAAAATGTGTTCGTCAGTCAAAATTGCAAGAAGTAGGCCAGTTTTGTCGTAGACAAACATGGCATGCGAGATGTGAGGAAGAAGTCATTGTCCCGTCCGTGTTCTCTCGTCAATCAAGGCCTCTAGGAGGAAGGCAGGTACCTCCAAATAGCATATAATCCGCGCCAACTGCGCGCACTTGGGTGGTCTCCATCATGTGGGGACACCAGCTGCTGACCTTGGGTACGCCACTGCAGCAAGTACCCAGGTACTCATTCGATGATGGTGACAGGCACAAGCACCACTGGTACGTCGACACTGGCAGGTACCTACACCACCTGCGGGGGGTACCTAACCGCATGCGAGTTCAGCGAGATTGAAGCTAAGCCACCGTTCAATTAACTGTCACCAGCCACACATAGCGCCACAAAAAGTGAAACATAGAGCAACGTTATCTGTACCACAAAGAGACAGCACAGCCACAACACAACTCCCAATCTGCTAGGGCGGGAAACCCTTAACACATATTTTCGCAAAAAGTTCTCCAACCTAGCCGAAGACGTGTGGCCTCCACTGCACCGCATCTGTCTGCCCTTCAACTAACCTCACGACAACAGGACCGCAGTCAATTCAAAGTAGGTCGCGACGCTGCATAGTATTGTATTTGTTTGAATAGCTGCTGACATTTTACTTTCCTTCCAGATGGGTAAGCGTTTTTTGCAATTTGTCCGATGATGCAATTGAGGTGGTTCGGAAATCGACGACAGCCCCGGCATGCACTTCCCGCGAAGCTCCCTTCAACGACACGGCGCCACGATCCAGCGAGCATTGAGCATACACTGCTTTGTCGAATTTGGGCCGAGAATTTGGCCGGCTTTGGAAAGGGGAATGGTTTTACGGAAAAATTTTGGGAATCGGGAGAGAATGGTGCTCTGTCCATGGCCCGGCAACAATCTTCGACCTGTGCGCTTAAGCACGCCGCGATACGTGATGCTGAGCTGGCTGGCGACTCGATTTCCGACCACATGACCTCGTCGTCGCAAACTGTCTGCATTCTTCATGCAACAATTTACTAACTAAGCGCTCCTAGGCCGCCTTAACGAATACCAGGTCATTGGCCGCCACCTGCCCACCGAGGCCAACCCCACCCCCAAGCTGTACCGCATGCGCATCTTCGCCCCGAACGATGTCGTTGCCAAGTCCCGCTTCTGGTACTTCTTGATGAAGCTCAAGAAGGTCAAGAAGGCCAACGGCGAGATCGTCAGCTTGAACAAGGTATGTCGGGTCTTCTCACGGGATCACAGCTCCCTATACGCAACGAGCATGATGGCTGATGCACTTTGTCCATTTTAGATCGCCGAGAAGAACCCTCTGCGCGTCAAGAACTTCGGTATCTGGATCCGCTACGACTCTCGCTCTGGCACCCACAACATGTACAAGGAGTACCGTGAGCTTTCCAGAACCGATGCCGTCGAGGCTCTCTACTCCGACATGGCTGCCCGCCACCGTGCCCGCTTCCGGTCGATCCACGTATGAAGTTCCCGAACAGTTTGAGACGAAGATATGGGCATAAACTAACATGAATTTCCAGATCCTCCGTGTTGTCGAGATCGAGAAGAGCGAGGATGTCAAGCGTGCTTACATCAAGCAGCTCATCACCAAGAACCTCTCCTTCCCTCTCCCCCACCGTGTCCCCCCGTCTCAGCACCAAGAAGGTCTTCAGCGCTACCCGCCCGTCCACTTTCGCTTAAACTGGGGGTTTCTGGTGTTCTGTATGTGGTGAGGTTTTTATGGGAAATGGCTTCTAGCCCGGTGTTCACTCGGAATTGCGGAAAATTTTCATCACGATTGATTCAGCATGAGAGCTCTTTAAAAGAATAGAGCCCAATCAATGAATGAAAGCCAAAAAAAACCAGACTACGAACTGTCCCAACGCCCTCGGATGAGTGGACGCCCGTAGAATGGTTTATTCCCACCCATGATTCACGCAACGTGCAAGAATGGCAATAGCAATAGTCTGGCCTCCTTCGCCCTCGAGTGCTGTGCAAACATCGGTTCGGGCGGCTCTATGGTCAGTCAGGGTGACATGAGTTTCTCGTTCTAGTAGAGCAATTACCTAGTCCTTCTGAGAGAGGCGCACGCAATCTCTGTAAGGTCAAGATACTAGGCCAGGCTCTTGATCCATGTAACTAGACCGTATCAATCAACAGACCGATTCTCAACCACGCTTCTGACTCACTTGCTGTTGTCCTTTCTCTGCATCTGTTCCCGGCTTACTGTGGTGGTCTGGCTTGACGCGTTCGCAATGCATGAACTAACACTCTGAACCATCCATAATCCGTACAGCTGAATCTCTTTTCGCTACTACGCATCACACCAAGCGGGTACTCCTAGCTGTTAGTCTACAGAGACATGGGCAAGCAAGCATTGATATTGGTCGCTAACATATACGGATTACGAGTACACCGAGGTAAGCCATGCATGTGATCCTACCAATGTTGGTTCAAATCACAGACCACGATCGGGCCGAACTTGACTCACAACCCGCCGGCCCCGGTTCGTGATAGCGGCAAGCAGACATATAAAAGTTCGGGTAGGACCTTGATCTCGTGTGTACATTACCTAGAGAGACCTCAATCAACATCTCGCGACTTACTCAAAGCCAGGGCATCTTAGCCTAGCATCCCAATTCAAGCTTCACACCAGATACGCGACAATGGCTTACGATCCCTCGCTACATCCACCGCCAGACCCAGCGACGACGATAAAAGTGAGGTCAACATGGCCGCTCGTACCGCCAACAATCGACAGGGAACCCATCCGGACAGAGCGTCTCATGCTCCGGCCCTTTGACATCACCGACGTCGAGGCCCTCCACGAACTCCGCACGCAGCGCGAAGTCATGCAATGGACAGCCGTCGGCAACATAGACGAGAGCATCGACCAGACGCGCGCCTTTGTAGAGCGCTTTCTACCGCCTAGAGATATGGAGACGTTCAATTGCGTCATCGTGTATGTGGAGGGAGAGAACGAGGTGGTCATCGGCTGCGGAGGGTGTCACAAGTATCGACCGGAGCTGGGATGGCCTGAGGTCGGGTACATGCTGCGTAAGGAGTACTGGGGCAAGGGTCTGGCGAGTGAGTTCATGCGGGGGTTCTGTGAGGCTTGGTTGGCGTTGCCGCGGGAGGACATTGAGCTCTATGTCGACAAGAAGTCCGTGAGGGAGCCCAGGGACGACGATGAGATCATGGAAGTACCTGAAATTCTTACGGCCATGATTGAGTCTCTGAATACTAGGAGCAGCAGGGTCCTTGAGAAGGCTGGTTTCACGGAGTTTAAGAGCTGGGTTGAGGCGGATGACCGGGAGGGATTCGGGGGTGTAGATCTCGCGCTTGCCAAGTTCAAGCTCGAGATACCGCGGAGTCGAATAAATGTTATGTCTGAATAGACTACGAGTATCATGACAGCTACCTGTCAGGAGTTGCGTGATACGTTCATCTGATTATCATCCTAATAGACGTAGATTCACTCTTGGCCGTTGTATCTCCAGACTGCCGAGCAATTGAGAGATGGACTTGCATGGATTTCTAGATTTCTACTTGGAACCGTCTTTAAACCGGTAGTTTTGACACAATCTGTCAAGGGGTTCAGTCCTGTCACAGATAGAACGACTGGGGGAGAATGTGTGTAGATGACTCGCCGGTACCGAATCGGAGCTTACGAGTACAGTCGGTGATATACCTAGTCGATAGGGTCATGGACGATACTACCTGGATCGCGCACAATTGGCGATCCTACTTACTCGTAGATAGCTCGTGGCATGATATAGGTAGGTACACAGCCCGCAAGGGACAACGTAGGCAAACGTATGTTGCTAGGTAAGAAGTAAGCGAAGATGGGCTGAGCTTATGCAGTCTAATCGTGATGGTGTACGTCCATCTGTTACTACTCTACTGGTTATAAAATTTCCGGCACGCTCGCCCCCATCGGATCACTTTACTTACTTCTTTATTTCATTCACACCGAAATTATCTTTCGTAGTCGCAACAACCTCAAGCTTAAGCCTCAAACGGCCATACCTCTCGGACCTCAAAGTACAATGGCACCCAGCTCTACATCCCTGACGGTTGCCGCAGGCGCCTCCATCCTGGCCTCGGGATGGGCCGCAGGTGAGAATGAACTCTGTCCTCCACAGCCTTGCTAGGCTACCATGTCTTGGCGAAATTTGTCAAATGGTGTCCAGTCGTCAATTTCGAGCGTAAGGCGAGCAGAGCCGCTAACGTCCAGCAGGCATAGGAACAGGGCTTTCTCTGATCAACATCCCCAGTATCCTCAATGGAGGCGCATCAGGCGAAGTCATGCTCCGTCAATGGCGATTCCAGTTCCTCCGCGGCCAGGCCATCATGCCGGCTGTTGCAGCGCTTAACGCCATCAACTACGGGGCCATCGCCTACCGCTGCTGGGGCCAGGGCCTCGAATGGCGAGGTTTCGCGGCGGCTGGCGCTTCGACCTTCTTCATCATTCCCTTCACACTGGTTTTCATCATGGGAACAAACAAGACGCTGCTTGCAGCATTCGACAGTCCGGAGAAGAAGTCGCTAAGTGAGGAGTCGATCCGGTCGCTCATCAAGAAGTGGGGGGATCTGAACCTCGTGCGGGCGATTGTTCCCATCGTCGGCACGGGCTTGGCGCTGTGGAATTTCTGCCTGTGACGGGGATTTATGAATAGATATACTCATTCTTACCTAGAAGTACAGTAGGATGGTATGCCCATCTAAAAATATAAAGTACGGGTCAATAATTTGAGATTTGGGAAAAAGAGCGTCGCAGATGTGACTGGACGGGATCGACGATAATATGTTAGTTTTCCATCATGGCTTTGTTGATGCCTACCTGGTAGGCACGGATTACTGTAGGTGAATGCCCGATGAGGCTGTGTTGAAAGTGGCGCAAGCGATTGGCAGAGCGCTTCGGGATGATAGGCAGGCAGGTACCTGCCGAGTACTTGCTCGCCTCGGTAGGGCATCTTGCGGGTGCTTACCGAGTTAGGCAGATTAGGCGCTCTAAGAGACCGCGCTAACCACTCCGGACACCTTCTCCAACCATCCTAGCGAAGTTGACGGTTGAATCTCGCCTCACACCTTCACCTTTGGTGCCTGGTTCGGTCTGCCAGATCTTCGCATTTCCAACATGAATGCGCTTCAGATTGAACATGATAATGTACAGAATACAACGACGGGCTTCCACGGAATGCCACTACACTTTTAGTGCATTCTGCGGCATGGGGCTGTTAAGATCGCCGGCTCTGTCCTAACGGAGGTCTTAGGCAGAGAAAGCGGCAGATCTACGCAAGTATCGACGGAATATCGTCCCATGGTCTTCCCACTGTGCGGCAGTCCCCAGGCTACCTGATTCCTGCCTAGCGTGCCGTCCACAGTGCGGCACGTGGCGCCCGGTTATTTGGCCAACATCATCCCACTCTTACCCGCTTTGGGATGGGCTATGACGTGGGGTCGGTACTAGGCATGTACTTGCCTGCTCGCTGCGACCTCGATGTTTTCGTGTGCAGCGTGCAGTTGCAGTCCACTTGCAGTTGCAGTTGCAGTCGCGGTTGCAGTTTTTCAACAGGCACAGGCACATAATTTTGACAGGCCTGCCTTTTTCAACCCAGCGTGCCTTTCCCTGCCCCATACGGGCTATTTCCATGCCTTATAGGGCCTTGTGCGATACGTACCGCCTGCTGGTATACTGCCCTTTTCTGCTAAGTGCATTCTCTCATTCTCACATATCAGATATTATTGTCCTCTTCATCCACCGTCCCGCCTTATCTGAGCATTTATCATCTTATTCGATGTGAGCAAACGAGCCCGAGCACACACACACACACACGCACACATCTGAGCTCACTCTCTCTCACTCTCTCTCCTGTCATTCACTGACTCCCGGCCTCTCGGCCGCTCTGCCTCGCTCACTCGTGTGACTGACTTGGACGGACTACTCGTACTTTTACATGTCGCTTGGCCTCCATGCAAATCCATCGCTCGCCTTGATGCCCCGCGGTTGCTTGGCTGTTTGCGCCTGAAATCCCGGCCAGCATAGCATAGACTCAGCGCCAGATGTGCACATCACCTATGCCACCTCAGATCCGTGACACGGCAGAAGCTGTGCTGCCCGATACATCATTATATCATTGTTGAACCTCGACGAGGCCAACCCGCCAATTATCCCCGTTTTTTTCTATTTCATTGTGACTTTTAGGTCTCCTCATCTCACACCATCGTGCTGCCTCGCGTCCCTTCCAGCGTTCTTCAGCATCCCATCGAATAATGCCAGTCGCGCTGCGCTGCGCTGTCCGTCCGTTGTAATAAAAACGAGCACCGTCGCTTCGGATCACACCTCACGTCTCGCCTATACTAGTTTGTCCTCAGTCACTTTTCACCACGCCGTTGACACTGCTGCGCTATTTTCTCGAGCTGCTCCCAATGGCAGCCTCATCCAAGTCCAATGCAGACGACCCGCCCGACGTCCCGCCATGTTCCACTTCTGCCAAGTCTTCCCAGCCCTCTGACCCCTCTGAGTCCTTTGAGTCCGCTGAGACCTCTCATTCCCGAGCGCAATCCGAATCTGAGCCGCAACCCGGACCAGAGACACCGCATGTGGATGGGAAGTCATATTACGGTTACCTGTTCAAAGAAGACAAGTCGCCGACCGATACTCTAGATGCCCTCCTCCGTGCTATCGGACAATATATTGTTAGTTCTCATGTGTTGTCTTCCTTGTCCCCTCTTTCATGGCTAACTCTTTAGATTGATCATATTGGCGACACGAATGATAAGCAGCTAAATGCACGGAAACTTGCCGCTTTCTATCGTGCCGTCGGCGGCGACTTCGACAAACTTTTCGAATCTCCTGACAGGACAATATCGTACATATGGCAGGCGTTGGGTGTCCAGTATAGTCTACAGCCCATACCAGACGATGACTTCGCGGGACCATCCATCCCCGCCCTGACCCTCAGGGGGTTTGTGCGGTGGCAGTCGCTGCAGCTTCTTCTGGCCCCTGAAGAGAATGTTCCCTTCATGCAATTTGCGGTAGCGAACTGGAACCTGAAAAATCCTTACACACTTGATCCTTTTCCGGATGATCTGCCTGCCACAGCATTTCCTGCTGTATGCGACCCCGATGTGGACGAATGGCACCGGGCTTGTGGGGAGAAGCTTCGAGAGGCCGCAACACCCCATGAGGAAGATGAGCAGCCACCACAGCGGCCAGACGCTGACCCTCACGCGCATGCCACGCATACCACACATACAACACATACAACGCACACCACGCATACTACACACGTCAATGAGCCACATGATACGCATGATACACGAAATTCACGTGATACACGTGACACACATGATGCACATGATGCCCATGATGCTCATGATGCACCCATATCCCCCGGAACTACTCCTCGCCACCAGCCCGAACCCGAGCATCACCGGCGCTCGCAGCCGATGCCATATGTGCACATATCGGAACCTCGGCATTCCCAGCATACTTCTCACACTACTAACCATGCCACAGTACCAGAACCTAAACGCAGGATGAGCAGTAGCAGTAGCAGCTCTCTGGAGGACTTCACTAGGTTGCGGAGACGGCGAGATGTCAAACCTACACCCGTTCTTGTACGCGAAGACACGCGGCCATCTGTGCGCACAGAGGCCCATCGCCCGGCTAATGTTCGTCGCCATAGCCATAGCCCCTATGTTACCTCCATTGTCGATTCCGACTCCGAGTCGGATACGCTGCGAGCTTCTCCTCGGGTCATCCCTCAACCTTCAATCGTTCGACGCATCCCAGTAACGGGTCCCTCACCAACGTCAACTCCGATTCGACACCGGCGTAGTGATATGCGGTTGGACGATCCCTATCAGGGTCGACTATCTACTATTAACCACAATCTAGCTCCTTTCCTGAAGTCTCCGTCAAGCCGACAGCGGAGCAGCTCCAGGGAACGTGCGGCTCGCTTACAACCGACTGTACGCTGTCGAAAGGATATGCCCAGTATTCGGCACAGCCGTAGCTTATCCGCGGAGTCCTACGGCAGCGACGTGTCGTTACAGGATATGCTGCCCAAGTATTCTGCACGTGATAGCCGGGAGCATGTGCGCGCCCGCGAACGTGCCATTGAACGAGAACTAGAACGAGAACGGGAACAGAGGAGGGAACGCGACCGAGAGAGAGCGCGTGAGTGGGACGAAATAGAGAGGAAAAGCGGTAGGGACAAATCTTACTATCGTCCGACTATCAACAGAAGAACCAGTAGTCACGCTGACATCGATCGTCGACGGCAAGATGTCGCATGGGATTCGAGAGATCGGCGTCCAGAAAGTCGAGACTTGAAAAGACAGGTCCGACGGAACCTGACGTCTGACGAACTCGACCGTCGAGAGCGAAGGCGGTATCACGAGCGTGGACTCAGTCCGTCAATGACCGCCTTGGGTAGCAGGTCATACCCTCGCTAACGGAAATTTTTGCTTATACAACGTTTCAGAGCTGCGCTCTGTATACTGACAAGGAGTTTGGTGGAGTTATATAGCCGAACTCATAATGTTCTGGCGGGATTTGAATATGAGTTGGGTACTCCGGGGAAACGATATGGCCTCAGTTGATTTCGGGACTGTTTTAAATATTAGAAAAAGGAGCTGGAAAAAGTTACATATATGTATGGAAGAGACTAGGTGACTCCTAGTTCTTTACAAGCGCAGTCTTTATACCCACGGGAAATTTAGAGAAAGAGATGGAAGAAAGGTCGGCGCCAGATTTCATGGAGCGTGACATGCATAGCCAGCCGTGAGTGCTAGGCCCGTTGGTTTAGGAGCGCTTGAATCAATCAATGGACAACATACGGTCGAGAGAGCGTAATTGAAGTATTCATTCAGTATGCATACGCAGTACGTTAGTGTAGATGTTCAATCAACGATGACGCTGCCAAATCGTGATAGTTTCTCCTCAACTGGCTCTGCTCTTTCAGGCATGGGCAATGGATTGCGATATGCCCCTGATCTCACTGCACTTTACAAACAAGAAAGATCTACACAGACCGACGACTGTAGCAACAACAGATTCATAAGCTTGTAGAAGACGAGATACACATGGAAATAACGAGGCATGATAGACGACCAGGTTTATATACAACAGATAGCAAGAGAAGATGCATCGTGCATTACGACGCAATGTTCATAATTTCGTAACGGTCGAAAAATATCATCTCGAAAATAACCACAACCCAACCCGTGTGCGCTGTGTTCTGAGACTTCATCACAGCTCCCAAGCTCCCTCATAATGGTATGTATCTCATCTACAACGAAGCACCAAACGCCCGTCTTCGATCATCTTGGATCTTCGTAAAATTCAGGGGCTCGAGGGCGGCGCTGCGGATGCGGACGGCGTCGCCGCGCGTGGGGATGACGCTTGCGCTGCTGAGGGAGAGCAGAGTGGTTAGGAGGAGGGTTGAGATTTGCATTTTGAGTGAATGGATTGTGTATGGTGTGTTTGTTGATTTTGAATGAGTTTCGACCAGCGAGACTTTGAATTTGTTTAGTAGAATGAATTTGGTGATAATGAGTGTAGTGAATGGAAGTCGAGAAGGTATCAACACAGTTGATGAATGTAAAGAAACGAATCGAACGTAGACTGAAAAACTGATGAAGTGAACTGGCAAACTATCTGACCAGGAAGGTCATGATGAATGTCCGCGAGCACATGGGGATTCTATATGGATGGAGATCTCATTGTCTTGAGGGGCCATTATTCGATTCTCTTTCTAGGCTTGGATATAGATTACATTCTGGAAGACAGGGGCTCTTTGTTCAATGCTGACGGGGCGACCGAGGTTTGCCGACAGGAACTCATCAAAGAGTCGCGATTCAGTGAGCATCCCTCCTACTGTTGCACCAGAAGGTAGGCACGCTTAACAAAGTCTCTATGAAAACCAAGAAGCCTCCAACAAGAAACCGAGGAGCCGGAACTCACGAAGTCAAAGAAGCCAGGACTATGCCGCTTGTAATGAATGGTCCGAGTGAGGTACAGACAGGTAGACGACAAAGACGATCGAGAGCTAGACTGCTACACTATGGCGCGTTGCTGGGTAATGGGTTGCGCGGTATTACCTGAATCACGGTGTATGAAGTCTCAGTCTCTCATGAGTATGGCACTCAATTAAACCGACATCAGACGTCTTCAACGCGGCCCGAATATACGGGTTCACTTTCGGATATACACGCCACACTTAAATTTTCTTCACAGAATGCTCTATCCATGAGAGACGGATCCGTAGGCTCAATCAAATCGCAGGTTGGTGCCATTCCAGTCGGAGCAGTAGTCTTGCCCGTGTGCGTGGTGCGGGCGGGTGGCTAGTTGGGCGGCCCGTGAAGAAATGAGCCCGTTGGTATGGAAACTATCGAGAGACGTCTCTTCTTCGGTGCCTGAATCTGAGGTCAGTAATTTAATAGATGTCTTGAAGTGAGGTTAATGAGAGACTCTGGGGTCGGTAAAAACTGCGAGACACGATCTCTAACGCTGCGAAGGGCTCTTCAGTCTTCCACTTAAATGGTACGTCCCGTGCCGTATGAAACTAGGTCTCAGGAACGGATTAGTTATCAAGACACCCAATGAAGCTGGAGATGTCGTGGGCGTAGGTTTTGGAGGTGGGGATGAGAAGGCTGGTCGTTTGAACACTGAGACATGGTTTCTTCACGCCACGAGCCGCACGCGGCAACCGATGAAGGAATCTCCAGCCATCTTGTCGACGAGTTCCTAACGGTGGGCGGGTATCAACCACACAGAGAAATGTCTGGCTGTCCGTCGACGACCCTCGGTCACGTAATCGTAATTGAAGGCCATCGTCGGAGCATAAAAGGGTCAACGACGGCCGTCGTTCTGGACAAGATTTCTCCAGAGCATCAGCATCAGCATTCGACACTTCGACACTTCGACACCTTCGACATCTCGGCAATCCAGGACATCAACCGTGAGTACCGGCCTCTTCTTCTTCACACATCTTTGCTTTCCATCATTCTTCGTATCTTACTTTTAATTCAACCACCCCTTTTACGACTTCACTTTTTCGACAATCAGCCTTCAAAATGCGTCCCACTTCATACCTCGCCGTCTTCGCCGTTGCCATCAACGCCCTGCCAACACCCAGCATCACCGACCCTCTCTTTGACACCATCCGGGGTGTCGGCGGCGGTGTCGGTGGTGGCGTTGGTGGTGTTGGCGGCCTTATTCCCGGCATTCCCCCCATGGGTGGCAGCAAGGAAGAGCCTCTCGCTGGCGCAGCTCCCTCCGGCACACCTCCCACTGGCGGCAGCGCAACAGATCCCAGCAGCGCCATGAAAGACCCTTCCGGTGCCATGAAGGATCCCTCCGCCGAAAGCAAGGACATCCCTGTCCCCTTCCCTCCCGTCTCCTGCGCATTGGACCTCGGCATCTGCGCTAGTCTTTGCACAATCGATTGCATCGGAGGCAAGGAACCTGTAAGTCATTATCCCACTAACTCTCCCCCTTTTCCTTGAGATCAAGCCGCTGACATAACTGTTTTTGTAGTGCACAATCTGCCTTGCGAGTTGCAGTAAGTATCCCTTTCAGACCTTACCCCTGGCGCCTCATCATGGCTCAAGACTCCAGATGACTGACCTGACCCCTTAGACGAGAGAAACGGCTGCAAAGCGCCCATGGCCGACGAGAAGAAAGACGGCAAAGAAAGCTCTAAGGAGAACGGCCCCAATCAGATGCCTTCCAGCCAGATGCCTTCCACCCAAGGCCCTTCCCAGCAATTGCCTTCCACCCAGGGTCCTCAGGGACCTTCCAACCAGGGACCCTCCAACCAGGGCCCTTCCAGAGAGACTCCCGTCCGGGAGAACCCTACCAAGCCCGAGTACCCTCCCTCATACCCCCAGGGCAACCGCAGCCCCACGAGCGCGGACGCACCCAGAACAAGCACCATGAGCGCCTACTCCTACCCCAAGCAATCAAGCTACGCCAAGACACAATGAGGACTTTCCTTTCACGATCGGGAAGAGAGAGGAGGAAGCACGGGGGATTCATTTCATTGAAACAATTAGAAGTTGGAAACCAGAAAAAAAAGGAATCAGATATAGTAGACGGTGGATTGGATTTGCATCATGTATGGCGTCTTGGGGTTCATTTCTTCTAGATAGATGACGGGATGGTTTAGAAGAGGAGGATAAACAAGGGCTTTCTTCCATAGAAACACTTTAGATAGATTCAACAGTGCATCATTTCAAACCCAAAGTTCACACACTGTGCCACAACTCACAGGCAACCACGTCCCGCAGTGGGTCCCCTCGGAGCCTGCTGAATAATAACTCCGGGGCCCCACCCCCAGCACCGTAGCGCATCTATAAATTCCTCTCCCGCTGTCCACCTTTCTCTCTTCCTCTTCCTTTCCCTTTTTCCTTTCCTCATCCCAGTGCACGGGCTTTACGCGTCACAGTGAGGAGCAATCCGAGTGCGTGTTTTTGCTAGTTGAAAACTATACTATGACCACTCCTATTTGGCTTCGGCCGGGTAGGGAATTTTTGTAAAAACCATCCACGCGCTTTGTGTGTGTTTTTCTTTTTCATTGCTGTCTGTCCCGCGTGGATGGAGGTGAGGAAGAGGATTGGGCGTGGAGGGAGGGGTTCGCGTCGTGGGACGGCGGATGGAGTGTTGCGAGTCACGGTGGTTCAACGATACCTGTGTCTGTCGTGACTCCAATTGCTTTCAGCTCTCTCTCTCTCTCTATTGACTGTTTCACTATTGAGTTCATCGGCAGTGTCCCGCCCTCCACGCAGTGATGATTCCAACCACCAACCTCGCCGTCGTATCGTACCGAATTTCCAAGCACACATTGCTCCAGATGAGCCCCGAACCCCGAACTCCGTCGTCACAATGCATCGCCATCGAACAGCCGTCTACCGAGAACCTAGAGAGCAGCGGCTATTGACCTAAGAGCCCTCTAGACAGCAGAGGGGTATCACGGTCTCCAAGAGGCATATTCAACGTCCCAAACGCGATCGACCGACCGACCGACCGCGAATCCGAGCGACACCTGCAAATACAATAACCAAGTGGCGTAAAAAAGCTTCAATCGTCGAGCTCAGAGTCAAACCCACTCACGCAAGCGCGCGACCTCTCTTCTCTTCTCTTCTCTTACGCCTCTGCCCTCAACCTGTCGAACTCTGGGCCAGTTGTCCATTTCTGGAACATCTGCCATATATCCTTATTCACGAATTTACAAGCATGCAATAGCCGATGGATATTTGGGGCACGTTGGAACTCTGCTATAGTCCGTGGCAGCTTCATAACCAAGTAGTCGAGGGTCTTGTCGGATGCCAAGGGCTCGGTCGGCTTTGTTCGCATGGCCCAGACTACACTCTTGATGTAGGCCTCCAACTTCTTACGCAAGAGCATCCTTTCGCGGTCGAGTTTAGCGGGTGCTGCTGAGGGCGGTGTTGTCGTGGTTGGTACTGATACCGGTACTGGCACCGCGGCTGCTGCAACTGTTCTAGATGCAGACGAGGATCCCGATGCTGTTGATGTCTTTGTTTTGGAATCTAGGGTAGACACAGGCTCTCCCTGGGCAGCGGATGGACGCCCGGGTACACACTGCTTTGGTGCCGCACTTCGCTGGTATGGCTGCTGTTCAGCTTTCATTCGAGACGCTTCACGCTTCCGCTTAAGTTCCAACGGCAAGTTCTCGTCATTAACGACACTGGGATCCTTATCTTCTCGAGGAAGTGCTGGGGCACCACCAGTGAGATCGACCTCCTCGAATACAAAGGATAGGCCTGTATGTAAAACAACAGTGGGCCTGTCTGCTGGAACAAGACTCGGTTTCGAGCAGCCCAGCTCGATGACCCGCCTGCGCTTTGAATTCTGCTTTCGAACCGGCTTTTCTGTGGTTAAAGGAGCGACCTCGGCCAACACTGCCGGTGCGGGCTCGATATTATGACCCTCATTCCTCGCCGTACTATAGAAATCCTCCGCAGTAACGATCCGTGTCTCCCCCTCCGCCGTGACCGACTCGAGATGTATCGACACGATCGCGCACATCGCAAAGGGAAGATACTCCTCACACCTCCTCGGAAAAGGCGGTATGGGTTTCATAGCGAGCCGCTTCGCATTCATGCAGTGGAAGAGCATGAACCCGGCATAGGCGTCGCCGGCGGCATATTGAACCTGGTCGGGTGCCAGAGGCCGACTCCAGTCGCTTGTCCGGACACTCCCCTTCCACAACGGCAGTCCGAGATGTTTCTGCACCTGCATGGATAACGCCCGCAGTCGTGTTGTCGCGTCTTCGGGCGTCATGATCAGGTTGTATAGATGGCTAAGCTCGCACGCGCCCCTCGGATTCAATTTGAAATGCTTTTGCAGCCGGCTGAAATCGGCATTCATGATAGCGACGCCCGTCTTGATGATACTCGGCGACTCGATGATCTTCTTCAACGTAGGCGCGATCAGATCCTCCGGCGTCGTACCCGTATGAAGCGAGATATGGAATAACGCAATCCTGTCCTCCGTCGCGATCTGGATGAGGGCTATTTTATCCTGCAGTCGCGGCCGTTTATCCGCATCCATGGGCCATTCCATATCGAAGCCGAGGACGGGCTCGTTTGCGAAACGCCGCGCCTCGATCTCGGAGTCCGCTATGTTTGTGCAGTAGCTGACGTGGACGACCTGGTTCTGGGGTCCGCGGTAGTAACTGAGACGCCACCATTTACGCAGCGATGCCGCGGGTGTCTTTCTCATGTTATAGGACATGGGCCATTGGAGGCGATCTGGTTCGAAGGCCGTCATCGTGACCCAGAGTAGATAGATAGATCGTATAGAAGACCAAAACTTCAAGCTAATATAAGATGGACCGATGGTATTGACGATGATGAGCGTATCCAAATAGCTAATGAAGTAATTCTCATTTCACAGCTGCAAGGTGTCGGCGACGTAGTGTTGTTGTTGCTGCTCCCTTAGCGACTTACTGACATACCTTCATATATGAATGTCGGTATGTGGATAGCGATTGCTGGACGTACGTGTCGTGTCAGGACGGGGAGGACGGACAGAGCCTTGCACGATGCGAGTGAGCGGATGCCCTTTCCTTACATACCTGGGAAGCAGACTGGGTAGCATTGCCATGTATGTGATGTGATGTACACTGATGTGGCCTCCAGTCGTCAGAAATGCACGTGCCTAGAGTGAGTCGAGGTCGCAGTTGATGCTTAGGTATATAACCAATATCTATCGTGAAGTAGTATTTTTTTGAAAGACGATACCGTTCCTCCTATTCCGCGACTTTCCGGTACTGCCAGTAACGTCTGTTCCAAGACCTGGGCATTCGGGTTGGGCTTGAGTAGTGCTTGTATGAGAGAGAGAAAGTCTCAATGATCAGTCTGTGTGTGATCTGTTCGACTGCGGCATGCGAAATAGGGAAGAAGGCGAAGAAACGGTCAATACGAGTAAAGTCAATCAACAACCGTCACCCAGGTGAAGATCACTCCGGGGGATCCACTGCACTATAATGGTGCACATAGGTGACTGCGAGGGTCTGGACCTGGAGGCTTCGGCAGTCGGGATTTTGTTTCACAAATCGCCATGGAGTTTGGACCTGACTTTCGACGTTCTGCGAGGACAAAGGACATTCTACGGACAACAGTATTTCTACTCTTGCTGTTTTCGTACGGTAAAACACCATATGCTATTGTTATTGTTGATAGTATTCACTTTACTTGTCTGAATCCTTTTGGTGTTCACCGAGACCATGTCACGGCAAGGATGAATGAATATGTAACCCCTGACCGGAGTATTACAGCGTACGCTCAAAGCCGTCTTCATCGATATCAATTACCGACGGGATTGATCGCATCTAATTCCTGATATCACCGGATAGGCATCAATTGTATTATGAGATCGATACAACAAGATATGCCGAGTTTCAATGCTGATCGAAGACAAGTTGGTATTATTGGATACCTTTTATGTCCTTACTACACTAGGAGAGAAGATAGAGAGAGAGAGAAAGAAAGAAAGATAACCTACGGATAATGCTATACAAAGACGAGACCGTTGCTGTCGTTACTTCGCATCCCAAGAATTACCATTCGACCCAGTCTTTCTGAGTCGCGGCGCAAAGCTGGCCCCAACGAGACGCTCCCCAGAGGATAGAGAAGTGCAGCACAAGTAACATCAAACTGAATTGCCAGCCCCATCCCCATTGCCAACCGTGGCCGGTTCTATCGGCGTATCTGAACCCACTGACTGTGTCGCCGCTCACTGGAGAGCCTACGGCGAGGTCCAAACCCGCGACACTTATCAATGGTATGCCGATGCCTAGACTGATGATGAACGGCCAACAGATCCGGGTTATAGATGCAATCTTGACTAGAAACAACGTGAGCTTGCAGGCGAGCGATAGAGATGCGGAATGTCTGTGAGCGAGCCCAGTCATCTGGTGTAAACAGACGAGAGATTGATATCTCAATGCACTCAGCCCGTCTACGGGTGCTGGCATTAGGAGAGGCGTGCGAGCTGTGGGTTGGGGTTGTGGACTTAAAGGTGCCGTGCCAGTACTCAGCTCCGGGGACGAATGCCTCTCCTCGCCTCGAGTAATAACCATGGCCTGAGATCGGCGTCGAGGGCTACCGGGAGCTCGATACTTCAATAGGCTGTTATTGGTCGATAAGGGTTGTGGCGGATGCTCGAGCGGAGGGACTGAGCTATTGCGGGGTGGTAGAAAGTCATATGCAGGAGCTCCATTGCTGCAAGTTGCCTGTCTTGGGGGGACGGGTTGGGGGTGTGCTTGGCGGTATGGGAGAATCTAGATTCTGAACCCGACGACCTGGCATGCCCGCTTGAGGGCTCGTGGGCCGTGGGCCTCCACGCAGGCTGCCGTGGCTCGACTCGAGGTTCAGGATGCCCAGAACCTCTGTCGCACTTGGGCGCTCGGCCGGGTTTAATGCCAACATCTTCTTAAGCAATTGGTATAACCTAGTCGGCAGATCAACGCGCTCTCTCCTCTCGTCCAGAAAACCTTTCCACTCGGTAATCTCATCACGAAGCTGATCAACATCCTCTAGCTCTTCCTGAACCACGTTGGCATTCTTGTAAGGCAGACGACCAAAACAAAGGAAATACAGAATCATGCCGAGAGAGAAGACGTCCGACTTGACTGTAAAGTTCCCAAACTGGCCCCGAGCATCCATTTTTAGGACTTCAGGGGCACAGTAGGATATGGTCCCCGTGGTGCCTGTTGACTTGCGCACAGCATTGCCAGGCTGCACTTCGCCGAAGTCGCTGATCAAACATGTGAGTTTCCCGTTCTCATGATGCAATAAACAGTTACTGGGTTTCAGGTCTCGATGGATGTAATTGGCACTATGGAGGTAAGCAAGTCCTGACGTGATATCTTTGAAGAGAGAATAGATCTCTTCGAGGCCCAGGCGACGTTGCGACGGCGACACCCCGGGCGGGCGTTCTTCCTGGCCCCTGGAACGGCGGCGTAACTGAGCCTTCAACTGCTCTTTCGTAGCTTGCTGGGGCAGGTCGCCGATCACGTAGCGCAAAAGATCACCGCGGTTGCAATACTGCTGCAGAATGAACGCACATGCGACACTTGGGCCGAAACGATGAATCTGGACATCTTCAAGCCAAACATGGCGGTACGATACGAGGTTGGGATGGGAGAGGGCGGCGAGGAGCTCGACTTCCACGAGTACCTTCTCTAACCAGGCATGGTCATCCCCGACGGGGACTCTCTTACACGCAAAGTGGCCGAGGGGACAGCCGTCGATTTCGTGGCGCACCAGCAACACTACTCCTTTGCCACCGCGGCCGAGCTCACTCTCTTCGACGAAGAAGCGCGCGAAGTAGTTGGGACTGAAGGCATCGCGACGGATACGTGCGCCTTCTCGCGGCGCAGACGTGCTCGAGACAAACTCGACATCGTCGACGGCGCTAATCCCTTCACCACTCGGTAGCGTTGGCTGCGTCAACCGACGGATTGATGGAGGAATCGAGTTCTGAGAATCGCTCGCGTCGTTGTGACCAGCTTGCAGCATGCGAAAGTACTGTGGATCGACCCATGATGACTCGTGTTGCGGGGACGCATCGAAATGCCGGTCGGGCGTCGAGGGCCGTAGAGGTCGCTTACACGTCGGACACTCGGTGACAGGGACGCCTCGGATCTCAAGACGCTGCGAGGCAGGGTCGCGAATTACGAGTGCATCGCGGTGGCGACTAAGGGAGTATGCGGCATTGTCAGTCATCGTGGCTTCATCGTGCTGAGGAGATGATCTGTGGCCTGAGAGACGCAGCTATTCCGAGGAACGGCTGTGAGGATCAATAGTATCGTCGCATTCCCATTAGGTATTTACGTAGTGAGAGATCAGGACTATGGCTAGAATGCAGTGAACGAACGTACAGATACACTTGACCTTCCCTTGCTGAGTACGGGATCAATTCCATGACTTGCTGGTCGGCGGTCGTGGGAATTGACGGGGTTCAACAAGTCGCGGGCCAGGGCTTTGCGGGGAGGAAGCATGGAAGAAGAGGATCCCCATAGTATGCGAGTCTACTTATACAGAGAGGTGGACTCATGTGGTGGACGGACCGTCAATGAGGATCGGAATGGGTCATGCCAATCATCGAGCCTGTCCGTGGGATCACAGAGGAAGTGTCATATGCTGGTGTACGGTAGTATACGGATTACTGCGTACAGGTGAGGGGAATGGAGAGTGAGCAGCACTTCTTCGGTGAGACTTTCGGTGAATGTTTGTTTCACTTCACTTACGGAAACGGAAACGGAGTCCTGAAGAGAAGCGCGGGGTGTCATCATGGGGAGCGGGTGAGCCGGACACTTGGTTGATCATAAATACGGTTTACGGATTCCCGTTTAATATGATCCGTCCTAGTGAATAATATGTAGTTGTCCCGTCTTGCCATCCGGATTATGTGGTGGCGTATGCATCTCCGAAGGGGTTACATAATAATCATATGTTATGATGTATCAGGTGGTATCCCGTACGGATTAGGGTCCCGTCGGCACGGGTAAGTATTCCGTACATTGAAGGTGGTAGCATCCCGTATGACACCCTTCCATCGTCTTATTCTTCGAAACTACTACCTACATGCACCAGGAATACCAGATTACAGATCTCCTGTTGGAGACAATGGAGACGAATAATTCATGCTGCAACTACTTATAAGTAAGTATTTTGCTTCGTACACCTCACGTATTCCGTACCGATGCAGCTGCATAGACGGTGCTCGACGCTCGGAAAGCGGGTTGGATATCCTCCAGTCAGCCCAGGAGGCTTTCAAGGAGGTTCCGCACGCGAGACAGGGGACTTGACAGGTCCAGCTCCTCTTCGAGCGTCTCGTGTCGGACAGCTTCAACTGCCCGCTGCCCGGCTATGTCTTCTTCTGAGAACCAAGCGCTGTGGAATCCGTACGGGACACGCTGCGGAAGATGGATCCTGGCGACGACATCCCTCATGTTCATCGCGTCAATCACCCAAAGCTCGCTAGCTGCATCTTCCCTGCATTCTCCTTTTTCGTCCAGCTGAGATTCGTCAAACACATACGTGAGGAGCCACCCGTCGTCTTCAGAGCGAGCTCTTTCACGCGCCACAAATCGCGGCTCTTGAGCATACCAGCCCTCGGGCATCTGGAAGAGTTTGATCGGATCGCTCTCATCCGTGCTTTGCATCACCTCGTCAAGAGTGCGCTCGTCAACACATCCCTTGATCTGCTGCGGTGGATTAGCTGTGCCGTAAGCGATGAGCGTTTTCACGTCGATCTTGGCTACATAGCCCATCTTTGCTGCTTTCCCCGATGCAACCGAATAGTTTGACGAGGGATTCATGGTGCAGCCGTATACAAACTGTGCCGCTGACATGGCGTGCTGTGACGACAATGTTGGAAATTCGAATGGAATTGCTGACAATGCCCACTGATGACGGATCGTCGGCCGTTCGTTCGAACATTCCGCCACGAGGGGGAAGCTATAGTAGTAGAGGCGGCATTGCTCCTCCTCAGCGAACTCTGGGGCCATTGCTTTCGGCGCTGGCGGCGAAAGTGCACCAGCACTGTACAGTAACGAAGCCGATGTCATGCGGCACGCCACAAGATGCACGCACGTCTCCATGGTAGGTTTTACCGACGTTGTCTCCCAGCAATTCGCCGTATGGAAGATGACGCATGGGCTTGTCTCAAACCACTGAACTCTTTGTGGCTCGTAGCGTGGGAAGACACCGAAACGCGAGCGGCTTGCCAGGTCGAACGATATCACTGGCTTGCCTTTGACACAGTTCAAGGGATTTAGCGACAGCGGCAGATCGAGAATGACGGTATGGCGTTGCGCAACCCCAAAGTCGTGCATCAACTTGGGTGAACAGATGCCAGGAATTGGAACGTGGTATGTTGGATGTAGCGGACTGTTCTTTACATCTGCTCTGCTTTCCGGTGGGATGATTGAATAAAACAGGTACGGCTTCGCGAATAGAGAGTGAATCGAGAGAAATTCCCCCGTAACAGGATCGACTCGCGGATGGCCTGTTGTCCATTCTTTCATGACGCTCATGGGCCCCTCGCTGCCAAACCCTTCATGCTCATCGTACGAGGCTTCATTTTCGGCCTTTCGTCCATTATACCACCCAACCGTGTCCAGGGTTGGCAGTTGAAATCTCAGAGGTGGCCCACTCTCACATGTCGCCAAAGCTCTACCGTTATGGTAAAGCACTGCAGTGTTGGCCACACTAATTTTCTTGATAACTTGGCGCGAGCCAGGAAGCCTAGACAGGATGACCAGGAAGATGCTCCTCACTACAGCCAAGATAATGGCAAGTGTCGATCCATTGACAAGCGTCGACACACTGGGAAGAAGTGGCCGCCGCAGGTTGCGATTGTCTTTCGCATTCAGGAACAGATCAGTGAGAAGATACTGACATACGAAGTGCGGCTCGACTCCTTCACCGTTTGTACCAACCCGTTGAAATAGTACTCCGTTCAGCATTCCATCGCCGTCGAACCAATGGGCACTTCGTGCAACGTCCTGGTTGTTGAGTGGATTCCCTCCGTTCCGAACGTATTGACCGCCCGCTAACTCCATAGGTATGTTGCCTGTATATGAACAAGGTGTAAGAGACCGGGTGTTCTTGGCGGGGGCAAAGTTTCCCGACAAATATCTGGAACCTATTTCAGAAAAGACGGCTTTTAAGCGAGGTGATATCGGTCAACTTACGGGTGCGGCAATTGAAGCCGGTCCTTCATCTTGATCGACGTTGTCCACGATACTGGGAAGGGGAACCAGAATCCCGAGACTTGAGGCACTCAAAAGGGGTCGCATTTAATACTGCCCTGCTCTGTCATTGGCACCAAGATTCGCGTTGGTGGTTCGCCTCACAGATGCCTTCAACAAATTCCATCACGGTCCATTTCTATGTCAGCTGCTCGAACCCAGATGGCTGATGTCTTGTGTTTTTGGAACTTCTTGTATCCTGGAAGCATGACGCAATGAGTGATCCAAGCCGGCACCTGGTAGTGCGCAGTGACTAACTTAAGAACCAGGGGACAGCCATGTCATTCCGTCTTGCGCACTGCTTACATTCTCAGTACGTGTGGTGTGTGGTGTACGCTACAGACGACAGTGCATCGTTAGAATCACGGTTATCCTAACTATGAAATCAAGCTGAAGGAGATCTCGACTCGAACGCAGAGATCCGGGGTATAACCACGATAGGAGATGGTACACCAACCCTGCGTACTGCCACCGATTCTATCTATACTGTTTTATCACAATATACGGGACATTGAAAATATCTATTTATCCAATACCAAGACTTGCTGCCGAGGCTCTTGGCGGTTGATTTTGAGCGACCGGTGGTGTAGGTCTATTTTAGGGTTTGACGCCAATGCTCTCACGGGATGAAGATGAAGTCATCTACATACAATCGCTCGGAGCAAGTTCAATGTTAATGGCAGTTGTTGTCTATTCGGGCGAAAATGTACCTTCTCCTGTTATCTACTGTAGCCTTCTGGCCAAGGGGTTGTTTGCCTTTGACTGAAAGGGTCCTCTGGTACTAGCTGTTTGGGTCATGGTGCCGGCAGTTGTCGACCGGGAGACAAGCCTCAGAAGTTCTCTAATAAGATGTTCATTGAGAGGGCAATTCCTCTCAACGTTTCTTTTCTGTTAAACCACGCTCCACAGAACATCGTTGTCTGCGGGAGACGGGAGCTGTATGGCACTGGGTTCCCCTTTATCTCTTCTTCAACCCCCCATACGAAATACATGAAGGCGTCCGTCTGGTGGAATGGGCCGGTTCAGCACCAAGCTTTCTGGACCGCCATGAGGGTTGAGTTTCCGATGATGTATGTGCTTTCCGCCCCTCCTCCTCACCTTATAGTCTGTGATGATACACTAGATAGTGAAATATGGAGTTGCTTCATTGAAAGACCCGGCCACATCACCGTGATTCCGGTTCTGAGACTACAAAATCTATCTAAACACAACATGCAAGTATCCGTATTCCAAGTGGCGTCTGAGCCGTGGCGTAGTTTGAGTGGGATACCTTGGCGGGTACCTTAAGGTGCTGGTTACATAGCAGTGATGGTACGCGGTAGGTACGTATCTAGGCGCCCGCCATACCTCCACCTAAAGCTGCCTTACCTCTTAGCAATGACGTAGCCCAATTTGCATAAAACATGCACAAGGTAGTAACGACCAGCCCCGCCACCTGCCAGTTTGTCCATTCACTCTTTTGTCCACGAGCTCAACATTCTTAACTGTCGTCACTCCCAGACGAGCACTCCTCCTTCTCTCGAACCAACCCTAAGTTAGGCCCCGAGTCGCAGCTCTCATCCCGGCTTGACTGCTTCGTTTCTTCTGAGCACAGCTTACAGTAGAACGCATCTGAGGGGCAGGCAATCCTCTGACCACTCTAACAACCGACCTCACGCACGACACTACGGAATATCTACTTCGTACATCACGATACTGTTCGCGCTTTGATCCGAGACACTGTCATTCGTACTCTTTGTTTAGACGATCAGGCGTTAGTTACTATTGTCAAGCCAAATCAATACAACCATGACGCTCTACTACAGTCTCGTATGTGTTTCTATACCTCTCCTTGCTTTCGCTGGACACGCCCCGCGCCTTGATGCATGATGCTGACGTTGTCCCACCAGGTCTTCCTGCTCCTCGTGGCAGAGATGTCACTCTTCATGCTGCTTGTCATCCCCATGCCCTTCTCCTTCAAGCGCCGAATGTTCACGTACGTCACAGCGATGAAGCATCCGTTCCTACATAATGCATCGGGCCGCAAAGCTTCGAGCTTCGAGTTTTGGACTTCGTGAGCTAACGTTGGTCTCTTTAGCTTCCTCTCCGAGAACCCCGTCATTGCCAAGATTCAATATGGCCTCAAGATTACCTTTATCTTCATCTTGATCCTTTTCCTCGACAGTGTTAATCGCGTATACCGTGTCCAAGCAGAACTGGCGCTCGCAACAGACTCGGGTAAGGGCGCAGCGTAAGTTACATCCCTCCCACCACGGCCTTGGCCTGCTTTGATGCGATTTACTTGCATGGCTAACCACGGTTCTTTGTTAGTGCTGTGATGGGCCACGAGCGACTGGAAGTTCAAGCCCGCAAGTTCTACAGTCAGCGAAACATGTACCTTTGCGGCTTCACGCTGTTTCTTTCGCTGATCCTCAACCGCACGTACACCATGATCTTGGACATGTTGCGCCTCGAGGAGAAGCTTAAGCAGTACCAAGGCGCGGACAAGAAGACTAAGAACGGCGAGAAGTTGACTGACGCTGGCAAGTCTGACGAGATTGCCGCCCTCAAGAAGGAGCTTGAGAAGCGCGACCGCGATATCGAGACTCTCAAGAAGCAGGCCGAGGGTCTTTCTCGCGAGTATAACAACCTGTGCGAAAAGTATGGCGAAACCCAGGTTTCCGCTGGCAGCCGCAAAGACAAATAAGCGAGTTCATTACTTCGCTCGGCATGGGCAGGACATGTCCCCTGCTCGACATCTGTCAAGCCTATGAGTGAGTCGTTCATCTGGCAACCGGGCCAACGTAGCTTTGATCAAGTGCTACTGCACCATCGAATGCTTGAGCAAATGGGAGATCCGAAGATGAAGAAACGAGGGCGTGGCGTGTGAAAGCCCCTAGAATGATCATTATACGCCAGGCCCTATGATAGGGTGATTTCATGGTCATGGAAAAACCTCACGACAATGGTTTACCCAAGTCAAGTTGTGTGCTGTAACCTCTATGGGGATATTGTAGTTGTATCATGCTATGGTATGAATAAAATAGCAACTGACAAGAATGGAGCCAGACATCTACCTCGTCTCTTCTTGAAAACTCGTAGGCGTGCTGGGTGATAAGCGACGATCGTGTCGTTTCCACCCTAGGGCTCGACCATGTGATGGCCGAGTCAGCTAAAAATACATCGCTTGTACTTCGTATTCCCTACATGAGTTGGTATTTTGCGAGATCTGGTAAGCTTTGACATTGCCAATTATTCTTTCTCCTTCTTAACTCGAACCCTGCGCGCTGCTATTCCTTACAAGAAATGTAAGTCGAATACCAGCACTTCCACAGCAAATAAGCATCATACCATGGAATCAACTCGGAAGCCGACTACTCGCTCGGCACAGAAAATAGTCTCTCCGTCTGTTTCTTGACTCGATTAGATCGTAGATGGCTGTGCTGGGATACCACAACAACGGGAACGGGTATATTGGGAAAGAAACCAACAGAGAGACCCTCGTGGTCTACACGCGGAGTCGAAGCGCGGCCAGGATCTCCTAATGCGGCTTTCGGAGCTGCGGGTGTGAGCATGCCGACTCGGTTCTAGTCGCGGGATGGTATTATTTATAGTCTTTGATTTCCGCATAGACGATCCCATCACCGCTTCAACCCCCCATCAAACCGATCCGGGAAAAGAATCTCATTCGCTAATCGCAATAACCTGCTATCTTTCCCGCTCCTCTTCTCGTGTTCCTCAAACGGCGTCAGGCCCATACTCCGCAGCCCCTCGCCGCCCCCTGCGTCCGCGACGTCTTGCACTGTGGATCGGCCCGCGTAGTCCCGCTCGCCGGTCGATCCGCGCCCGGACTCGGAGAAGTCTGGCGCTGGCAGGCCGAGAAGGAAGGCGCGACGTTGGCGGGAGAGGTAGAGTGCGTTTGTTTGGGTTAGGGGACAGGCGGGGATGTAGAGGACTGTGGTTGTGTGTTTGCGGTTGGGAGGGGTGAGGTAGGGGGGTATCATTGGGATTGTTGTGGGAGAAGGGGAGGTGAGGGTGGGAATGGATGGAGGAGGAGGGAATGGCGAGTATGTGTTTGGATTAAAGCTGGAGGTGGAAGGGGAGGATGTGCTTTGCTCGGAACAGGAGGCATGTACGGCGTGGATGGTGTCTGGGTGCCAGATCACGTAGTCGCCGGGCTCGATGTCCGGGAGTTTTACCAAGGTGCGATCTAACTGGAGATGGGGGTGGAGTGTGTTGTTCAGGGTTTGCACGTTTCCTGGTACGGCGCCATGCAGGACGCTTGTTTGCGAGACGTTGAGATTCCAGTTGCTGGGATGCAGGAAGTCGATCTCCGTGTTCATATCGCTGGTCATCACTTTGGCTGCCGGGTCTTGGTGGCGTGGTGTGAAGAAGGGGCGAAGAAGGAGGTATGCTGTACTCGATTGCAGCATCGGACATACCGTCAGAGAACCGTTGTCTGACGGGATGGAGGAGAGACTCAGGAATCCCTGAAACATGCGGAACATGCTGCAGGAACCGAAGCGGTTGTAAAGGTCCGTTGTGATCTGGAGACGAGGAGTACTGTCCCAGGGGTCGTATTCCTCCCAGCGCCCTGAGAATATCGAGCTGTATGTTCCCGACGCCCCGTACCCGTCTGGTTCCCAGCGTTCTGCACTGCCGTTGTCGACGTGTGCACTTCCAACATAGGGGGCATCGTTGGGTGTCCGGATGCGTAGCCGGTCTGCGTACACCACGGGGTATTCGCCGCTTACGAGAGCCTCCTCGTCACTAGCATGCCAGGTACTCATGGCGAAGCGTTGAGCATCAAGGAGACGGGAGTCAGCACGGGCTCGGATCTGACTGGGGCTCCAGTACAGGTTGAACAGTCGAGGATCATCAGACGGCTGACCCCTCGTCTGCGGATTATCCGCAATGTAATCAAGCGTCTCTTCTTTCCAGGTCTCTGTGACGGTGGCCGGAACTACACGCTTGATGATGGCCACACCCCGCTTTCTCAGTGCTTGCCTGAAGGCAGCGGCTTTCTCGCGGTTGTCGATATCGATGTAGTCGATGGTGGGAATCACTTCGGACCCTCTCGTGACGATGTCGTCCACTTCTGTGCGGAGGGTCCGGAGCAAGCGGTAGAATGACTCGGCTACGTCTTTCTCGCGGCATGCGATCATATTCCGCTTCAACTTCGCGAAACGCGGCGAGAGCGGGATGGGCTCTGTGGAGTCGAGCATTGACATGGTGTTGTCAAAGGGGGGTAGCCTTTCCTGCCTCATGGGGAGAGATATGATGCCCGAGATTAGCAATATCTGATACTATCTCGATGCTTGCTTTGGTGTGAAGGTGATGTCAGTGGATAACGAAAAGCGAGAAATCCTTAATACTTATAGGAAATTCCAGCTGGACTGTCATGATACAGAGTGGGATCACTTTAATGGCTCAGATTACAAGGCGATACGCATCTGAAGCCAGCGCAGCATGGATCTTTCTCATTTGGGCGTGAGGCCAGGCCGGGTACGTCGAGATAGGAGATAGGCGAGGACATGGCCGTACAGTAGGTATTTCGTACAGCACTAATGCGCATGGAAGTACCGGCAGGAGCCCATATAAGTCGACATCTTGCTCGTCGGCAGGATGTTCCGAATTGTCGACCAGTGTCTTGCTTTTTGATCTATGTGCTCGTATGCAGTTTGACTACGACAATGCCGACGCAAGAACTGTACAGTGTACAATGCTCCTGGGCCTGCGTGTGGTGTTTCTGGCCGTACATAGTGTGCGCGTACGGATGCCGTGAGTCAATGGACAGACAGCAGACAAGATTTTGCCCGCGCTCTTATCACGGTCGAAAGTAGGCAGGCAGAACTACACTAGAGGCACCTATTCCGTACACAACGAGACGGCTTTCTCCTGAAACGCTTCCGCGGGCCGTCGAACCGCAGCCCATCTTATCGGAGAATTTCCCCGGCCACAGCCAATGGGGAGGATTCCCGGGGCTCGAGTGATGTGGGTAGGACTTGTCTACCTTCGCCGGCCGCCGTACGTGCCGTTGAGCCCCTACCGAGATCTAGTCCTATGAAGCAGGTAGCTCAGGACGACGAGCCATGATCGCAGCTGAGGTGCATGTGAATGCGAAGACGGTACGTGTCGTGCCTATCCTGTCGAGTACCTGCTGCTCCTGATGCTCCATGGGGTTGCATCGTGCTGCTTTCCCAAGCTTCCGTACTGCACGCTCCCGCAAAGGCACCAACCGGGGATTTATACCCAGGCACAGGCACTCCCGTATTCCGTCCATCCCGTGCAAACGAACCCTGGACGGAATAGGGATGTCTGTAGGGTTATGAGGGCATTACGGCGATCACCTTTCCTTGTTTGGAAAATGGGCAGGCTGAGGTGTCAAGCCGTAATCCGTGGATGGTTTCCCCATCATAGTAGTGTGGCCTTTTCGCGTGCTGGTTCTCTGCTAAAGCCATTGGCTTACAAAACCCGACGAAGTGATTATATTTCGTATTTTTATCTCGGACGGTGCGGGTTGCCGGTTGCCCGTGCGAAGAAGGGCCGTCTCTTATCCAGGCGCGTTACGCTAAGTGGGAGAATTGTGGACCGGCTGCCGGTATTTCGGGACTTGAGATTTATCTAGGTTAGTTGCACTAGTGTCGATGAATCTCATAACACTCAACTGCCTAAGTGACTAGCGTCGATGGGGCATGCACATAGACGGGTGGCCGAGCAAGAAGACTGCCCGGGCGGTCTTTTCAAGCCGCACAATGAAGAAGACTGCCACAGTCTTTCAGTATCCGGCCCGGTTCGGTCTGCTCGACGTTTTCGGCCCGCAAACGAAGCATCAACATCACCAATCTTCCTTCGTTGCACGATCTACTCGTTTGTATTCCGTTCTTAACTTCGAACCTATTCACCAAGTGACCTACGGATTACGGATTGATACCTATCTCCAGCACTACCTGCCGTCATCTTTTTGATTACTGAACTATCAGCACGTAACTACCGTTGCCTACGAGTAAGAGTAAGCATCAGGTGTACGCGTACGTTCTCAATGATGCCAACTTCCAAATCCACCTGAAGGTCACAGAGGAGACATGGTCTTCTTGCAAGCGAGGGCCGATAAAGCCGTCATGATACAATGAGAAGCAAGGAGCCAGCAACTGCCTACCTATCATGACGGTAGACCCACATTTGCCATATGGGTCTCTCGGACTCGGTAGGAATCTCGCAGCCGCCGGCCGAGTTAACGCCTGATGGAACGCGGACGGAATAGGCATCTGAGTCCTGTCCGGATGCTCGCGTATCGCCTACGACCACCTACCTGTTTTGAACTTACAAGTACGGATCCCGAACGGAATACGACATCTTCAGGATGGGAGATAAGGTCGACGACTTGTTACTCCCGGAATACCTACGAGTAGGCGAACTCACCTACCTTTCCCATCACCTTACGTGACTGACGATGCCGTGCACGTGGTTCAACGTCGCCCCTTGCCGATGGGCCTAGCCGTCAGACCCAAAGTGTGTGTGGGCCTAGCAATGGAAGTTATTTATGGAGAAGACGACATTCCGCGCTAACTTCCATACGCTAATGCGTCCAGAGGGAAGGGCATTCCATCCAGCTTTGGCGAAGCTTCTTGCTGATCAGTATTTCCGGGCTTACTTCGTAGAGCATATTGATTTCACGGCAGAGATGATCTCGCACGGGGAATTTGCCTTGCTGCCGCATAAACGCGCTACAGGCAGGTGGCATAGGATGCAGGACTTACAATACAGGATTCCGATAGTGCAGGCGGGCGGATTGGCCCTTGTCTGGCCGGCCCTGTCTGTCCGAGATGGAACCGACTTTCAACACTTTTACGGTACCTACTTTTGCAGTCTCGAATAGCGACGATGCCGAGGTACCTAGCCGTCGACCAGATCACCTTTCAGCCAAACTAACTCTCTCATACAGCATGATAACATTAGATTATGTACGTGGATTATATACACATAGAATAAGGCTATGGATCCAGGTTAGACAGGGTGCCTCCCGGTGAGTCCGAATTTACCCTCACTGCCAGGCTTGGGCCATTTGCTGGGAAGCCTTTCCGGCCATCGTGATGTACGCATCGGGAGCCATGTTATCATCAATGCCCAGGAATCTTTGGTTGGTAGGCAGCTCGTTGTTTCTGAGGAGAGGGAAGATCGCAGTTCCCTCGTTCACCTCGTCAAACATGGCACCGAAGATGAAGCTCGGCTTCAATGATACGGCACCGTCAAGCTGCATCTGGTAGAACGTGCCGTTCCATCTAGGGAAGTTGTCGAATGGTCCGTTGGGATCCGAGTTGCTGTTAGATCCGCCAGGCCAGACAACAATGCTGCTCTCGATGCCGAGCTCTTGAAGCGCTCCGGCATCTTCGGTGGCCTGCCGTCCACTGTGGAAGTCCTGGTAGCCGTTGATGTCGTAGGCACCAACGGTCCAGGGTTGAAGCATATCAGCGAGGCGATATACCGATCCATACTGGCCGGGCTGGTTCTGGACCATCTCCGCGTGCCAGGCCTGTTGGACACCGAGAATCAAGTAATAACCAGCCGCTTTAAGGGCCGTCACGATGGCGATGGCATCGTCAACCGTCACGTCTGTGTTAATACCGAGACCCCAAAGCTCGAGGACGGGTTTGCCTTCGTGATGCATGTAGGCTGGCGACGAGGTGATATCGCTCAACGCTGCGAGGTCGTTGAGATATGTCTCGGTGATATTCGACGTGGCCGAGTTTGCGCCAGTTATGTCGTATTCGATCACGAATCCGCGACCGTACTTCTCTGCAGCTGTCTTGACTGCGTTGAGAATCTACAATTTTCAGTCAGCCAGAGAGCATCACACGACATGTATTGGGTCCACCTACGTTGACCCAGCCCCCGTTATCTTCATTGATATATCCGTAAAAGCGTTGCACGAATGCGCCGCTGATACCATAGTCCGCCATCATCTTGACGTGTAGGTCTACGACGCCATCGCAGTCGTTGCTGAAGAACTGGACGGCCGAGCCATCGGCACGTGTGAATGGGGTGTCGAAAAGACAATCGGCTGGGTATCCAGAGACGTTCGGAATCATATCCACGCCGACTATTAAGGCCGTTAGAACCGCCAACATTCAGAGAAACGCGAACATCCATCAACTTACCATGACCAACTTCCGGCGCCGGTGTATCCCTGAATGCAGTTTAGAGAATGAGCCAGACTTCGAAGAACTGTTTCATCGTGTACTCACGTGGTCCAATGCGAGTTGCCATCATCTTGACCTGGCTTTCGGAACCATGCCTGATATCCAACGAATAGGTTTCCATTCAAGGTCGAGCGGTCAATGGTGGAAGCTTGTCGCTCATGGAGTTGCGCCGATGCAAGAGGCGCATTGGAGGCCAACAAGCCAGTCAGGCCCAACAAAGATGTAAGTTGCAAAGATCGGGTCATTTTGAGATATTTCGTGATGCGTTAACTGTCTTTAATCTGACAACAGTTCATAACGTACGGGCATGACCCTTTTATAATAGAAATCTGCCCTCATCATGCCATCAGCTTTAAGAATAGAACTGCTCACCACCCCAGATACCTGTTACTATACATAGTGAAGCTACCGGTGCCATAAGGGGTACCTATGCCATAACCGGCACTCCGTACCTAGCGAGGAATCTGCCAAGATCTGCAAATAGCGCAGCACGAGTAAGGATGATACCTAGGCAGGTCGAGAAGATCGTGAACGGACGCACGCGAAGGATGACGCCATCCCTGCCGCGGTGTTTTGACAGACACCGGCGCTATTGACCTGCCTAGCCGAGAACATGGATCGATCATAACTTCAATTTTAAAAGTCACCTTCCCGTTCCTGTTTTCTGGGGGATTGGAGAGATGGCAGGATCCGAGGACGTGCATAAGATCAGTGCCCGAAGGAAGCATGTGCTAGGTATGCCGGGCAATCAACCCAGGGGTCCAGGCCACTCTTCTTGGAAGCGGTGAATACCGCAGCAAGGAGCTCCTGAATAATTCTCACGATGTCTTCTGCCGTCTGGAACGTCGGAGTGGCTTGTTGTCCGTGTCTGCATCCGAGCTAGTAGTAGCTTTTCTTTTCACCGGTGCTCGACGTTGAATCGTGTTCTTCGCAGGCTCATTGTCAGCTTCCGACGGTTTGCTCTGCTCTTGAGTCAAAGAAGGGGCCTGGGTCGACTCGGGCGCGTTGCCCTTCATAGCCACATAGGCCACCTTCTCGATATCCGTGGCCCCGACCTCGAGTCTCTTCGCCAGCTCGTCGGCGGCGGTGTTCAGCTGCTGATACTCTTTCGCATTGTACTTGATTCCTGCTTTCTGGCCGTTGCAACAGAGCCACCAGAAGGCCTCGTCTGAAAAGAATATGACTCGTTCAGGGTCATGGACGGAGAGCAGAAGCGATGCTGTGGCAGGACCTATCCCTTTTAGTTTCGCGATGGCGTCTGTTGCTTTCTTGACATCCTTGTCTGCCCAGTACTTTGTCATGGCCTCGTGGATGGTCTTCTCGACTAGTTGTGCGTCGTTTGATGAGACGAGATTCATTAGGGTCGGCCGGAACTTGCCATGGCGTCTGAAACATTGTTAGGCTCGGTCCTATATGAATCATGATCTCATGATCTAGGAGCATGTGAAGAAGCTAGGGGACCTTTGGGATCTCAGACAGGAGTATATAGGTAGTAGTTGCACTCACAGCTTCCAGTTTACCAAGGTCTTGACATCCTCGTGGTTCATGTGGCGCTTGGGCTTCTGAGATCGACAGGCCTCGGTGGCTTTTATATACCGAAACTCATCGAGCTCGAGAAGAGACGGTTGGCCAGGTTTACTCGAGGCTATGGATCACGAGTTATTATGAGCCCTATTATCGATCATCTCACCAACTCACATGTGTTCGCGATGCTCTTGATTAGCGAGCTATAACGGCCTAGGAGTTCATTGAACCGGCTTATTGAGATATTTTTGGGCAGAATGTCGGCGTGCATTTTGATGCAGATAATCTCGAGACACCAGAATACAGGTTATGGAGATTATGATATGAGGAATAAGGAGGAGATATTCTGATTGACTCGAATACCTAACAACTATTGATAGAACATTGTCGACGACGCATTGCGAATGAATGAGAGATCTAGCTGAGTCTACTGTATCGTCTTAAACGACACTCAATCATGCACCTGTCAAGGACCATGCACTTAGAGGAAATCAGGTTTACGTGCATGTGCAGCATAAGAGTGGGTCCTCGATGACAGGTTTGGTGGATCTGATCTCGACATCCTCACCTTCACCGAGCGAGCGTCTCAGAAAGATACTTGTTCATCACTGGTGCCACGCACTGTCTCGTGTGGCTTGTCCGGATTAGTGCGGTGGCTGGCAGTTCAGATTGCCGGATCGAGAGAGTCGTCGCCGCCACGTGGGTCGTCTGAAACGGCTAAGATAAGGCCGATCGAATTAGCGTATGTATTTAGCGAGGCCGTTGTCGATATCTAGCCGAGACACAGGTGACTAACCCAATTAGTCCCTTGCACGGAATGCTTAGTTTGTGCGATCCACCCCGATGGGGTCTTCTGGGTTCTCGGGCCATGTCGTAACTTTCAGGCTCCATCATTCTTTTTCTTCTCTTGCAGATCCTCACCGCGCCTGCATTCTGACCCCAGTTCGTGCCTGTTTTTCATCTGAATATTTCGTCTTTCAACTCTCATTCTTTATATCCTAATCAAAATGGGTAACGTAAGTGAAGACAGTCCCAGGAAAGTCACTAACAACTGGTCGCTAACACTTACATCTCTTATACAGGGAGCCAAGGCCCAGCAGAAGCGCGAGCGCAACGCGAAGGACAACAAGGTCGCGAAGTCCCAGCTCAAGACCGTAAGCCAGCCATTATCTCAACTCCTCTCACATCATGCTGGACTCCGCTAAAGTCTCGATATATAGAACGCGAAGGCCATGGACATCCAGTGCACCATCTGCAAGTCGACCTTCCTCAAGACCACCCGTGCCCCTCAGTACGTTCTCCCTTATACCCTCCCCGAGATGCAACCCCAAATACATACGGCGACCCCGCCTGGATCCGTGAAAGAGCCTGTGCTCACCAATATATATCTAGGCTCACCGAGCACGCCACCAACAAGCACAGCAAGACGCTAGCCGACTGCTTCCCTGGCTACGAGGCCGCTTAAACAGCCTCGCGACGGGGACGGATGTAAATGCGCTAAATTGAGGGATTATTTTAAGGCGAAGGCGCATTGCCAGGTGTTCAGCACGGGGCTCTTTGAGGCGTATTGGGGGATCGATTCTGGCTTTAACTTATTGATACACGACAAACCAAAAGTGTTTTAAGCACTCGTTCTATTTCCCTCTCCTGTGAGGGAAATATTTCAACTGCCTTGCTCCTCAATGTGCTTCGACAGTTTGTCTGCTGACGTTTACTCCCTCGCTTTGAACGCTAGCTTGCTCCGCTTTCTGGGCCTTCTCCTGTGCCTCCCTGGCTTGTTGTTCACGGATGCTCAACAGGATGTCGGGGAACCATTTTTCGCCGACGTCTGGATGGGACTTTACGCGATTCCTCAGCGTGGCTTCGCCTAACGTCTTCGCTACACCGCCGCTTCGAAACGTAAACTCGACATCATCTAGTCGACCGCCATTCGCCTCCATAATCTTGCGTCTTTGCTCCTTGATAGCATCTGGTACTTTCCCCACACCGATCGTCTCGAGTTCCTCAAACGTCGCACTCCAACGTACACCTTGAAAGAAAGGAATCGAGAAGCGCGCACCTGCGCCTGCCGGAGGGGATAACACTCGATGGGTCGTTGAACAGCATACACCTTGTGTCAACGCCTCCATGCCCTGACCGATAGCAACAACGAGCGTACCATCGATCGGCGGGCAATTGATCCATTCTCCCTTCGTATTCTGGACCTGCAAGCACTTGTGGTCGCTTGCCTGCAGCAGATAGCTCGTAAGCATGCTATCTTTGTGCGGACCGACACCCTGAGCCTGGACATCGCTGTCGAGTCCGAGCTCCGCGAGATCCGGGTACTTCACAATCTTGAGCTTGTGCTGCTGGTCCTTGTCGAAATACCGGTCGAACGCGTCGGCCGGCAAGCCGATGGCTTCGGCGATGAGGGAGGTGAACTGGATTGAGATCTCTCCCATACGAGACATGTAGTCCGTGTAAACCCTCCGGAACTCGGGTAACACAGAGGCCGAGGGCCATTGATTCGGGGCTAAAAGGTGGTCCCACCGGGGCGCATCGGGGCCCGGGACCGGATGCTCCGTTGACAGATCGATTTGCTCGCGGTGGTCGACCGCGCCAGCAGTGATCTCAGCCGCGAGTTGCGAGTACCCTAAGAATGAGGGCGCATTCTTCATCTCGATTTTCAACCTGGTCATCACTTCATGTTAACACATACATCCTTCTTCAATGACGACTTTAATGATGAGATCTCTGTGCTGAAAAGGGGGATTGAGAACAGCCCATCATGAGGGGTTTCTTACTTCTCTTCTTGCGGCATATCGAAGAAACCCCGCCCTTCACGGATGACTTCCTGCCATAAGTCGTCGGGGATCCCGATGTTCTTGATGTACAAGAAGCCCACCTCCATCAACGCGTGTCGCAGGTCTTCTAAGAACTGCGGCTTGGTGGCCGCATCGCGCGATAGCGCTAGGTCGAGGATCGGGACTGATGTGAATGACATGGCTGCGATATCTATTTGACCAAGCGCAGCGAGCGTGGTCCTATGCAGGAGACTCGGTTTGAGCCCCGTCCAGCTAGTTGCCTTGGGTGGTTTCTTGTGGCGGAGTGTATCTTCGCTCTCTCAGATGCGATACTGCGCACCTTGATGACCCAGAGTGAGAGAGGGGTTATGAGCGTGCGTATGAGCGTGAGTATATCTCAACCGACAGACCAATCTCTTCAATTCTGCCCAAAGGCGCAAACTAACATATCATCCAAACAATATATAAACACCTCCAACTCTCCACCTAACCTACGGAATAATACGTAGGCTCGTGGTGGTGAAAGAGTATCAAATGACCCACTTATGGCGTGCTCGATGACAAAAGTGGTGTGCTGGGGTCACCAGAAACCTCGGGTCGCGACCAATTAGTTGGATGGGGGGTAGCATCGGCATTGTATTGGCTACCGGTACCGGGATCTATGTAGATGTTAGACTGCCGCCTGTCTACGGAATACCTAACTTCTGTAGTACACGCATTTGTCTGGTGAGTTGTGCATGAACGTACGTAGCTGGGCTGTCAAACGTGATGTCTTGACGAACGCCGGACGTGGGCCGATTCCGGATGCGGGCGGGATACGAGTAAGGATTTATAGACGATATAAATACCTAGATCGTGTATTTATTGACATGTGCACTGTGTAGTCACACACGTGCAGCGGTTAACGCATCACGATATATAGAATACAGAGTCTGTCCATGATATGCTGAATTCCTCAATTTGCGGCTATGAACAAGGCAAATGCTCTAAAGTACATTGGAATAAGTATTTCCCATCATCATCTTGGACGGGGGAAAAGAGGTGGACCTCCCGGTTATTTTCACGGGGTATTCGTCTTTTCTCAGATCAGGCCATGCGCACACTTGTGCCCCTGAGCGGGAACTTTTCTTTTTTAAAAAAGAGTGTCCCGTACTCCCTGCCTGCTGCTTCGCTGTAATCACGCTTTTATGCGAACGCTCTGATGTTCTTCAGCGCGGCCTTGAGACCCTAGGACGCATCTCGGTCTACGACCACCGCTATTAGCTCAAGACATGTCCTGATTGTGCCGTAGCCTCCTGGCATCGTCGGACGTGTTCTCGTATTAATGGTTCGAGCTATCAAGCTTTACCGCGAAGAAGCGTACTAAGGCGTTCTGGTAAATACGCCAGTCTTGAATAAAATCTCTTCTAGCAGCGGTATGATGCGCTTCGTACCGACTGCTATCTATCCCCGAATGAGAGATTTCAAGACGCGGTTGCGGTGGTCTTGGTAAAGAATAGCTTGGTGACTTGGTAGAACATGTCCTCGATAGGGGGCATAGCGAAGGATGGTGCCTTGTCGAAGAGTTCGGCGAGTTTTTGCGGGGCAACGACAACGGGGTACATCGCATCATCGGTTGTGTCAGCCATATCGACATCCATGCCGTCCTCGCTAGCTTGGTCGTCATCGTCTGCGAATAGCAACAATGGTACAGCACTTGCTTCCTGCGCGGCTCCTGTGGGTTCCGAGTCCAGCTGGAGATCGGCCAGGGGCAGGGAAAAGGAGACGGCATTCGTGTCCATGCTTTCGGCGACAGACCAGAGCTGTGCTGCGGAATCCAGGACCACGAAACCGCTCGACGCAGGAGAGGATACTAGGGAGGTGATGGTGTTGGGGAAGTGTTGTACTAGCTCGGGTTCATGTCCTTCAGAGTTGAAAACAGCCAGTTCAGACCGCACTTTGTATGACCCCTTCTTGGCTCTCGAAACAGCCACTGCGAAGCAGCCCGATTGTGTATCGACTGCTAGATGCGTCATGAGCGCGGAACCAGGTCCATGCTCGTCGTCAGGGTTGGCACTCTTCGCCTTTCTCAGCTGAACTCCATACCGCAATTCATCGAGAACTAAATCGTACACCATAAGCGCATCCGATAGCACGATGAGATTTGTCGAGATGATCGCGATGCCCTGTACGCTTCCCTTGATGAGCCCGTTCAGTGTGTTCCGAATCTTTCCACTCTCTGTATCCACAACCTGGATGATTGATCCATGCTCGTGGACGGCAGCGCATACAAGGACAGAGCCATCCTCAGAGAATGCTACTGCACCAGAACCCTGGAAGGATGGATCGAATAGGGAACCATCTGTGTCAACCGAGGTCTCATTTCCATAGAGAGAGATAGCCTGCGAGCAGTTCCAGCTGTGCAACGTACGTCCCTTCTTGCTCTTGATCTGTACTCCGTCTCTTTGTCTTACGGCTGGCTGCCACAAACGAGCGATTCCATCCCCACCGATAGTTGCGAAACGATCTGATTTAGGGTCAGCGGCCAGGTCGAACACCGACTCGGTCTTGTCGGAATGGTGAGGCGCATTGATGCGAGTAATCAGCTCGAGGCCCTGGTTTTCAGCGGAGACCGACCAGAATTTAAGGTAGGACTCTCTCCTTTCCAACGCCGACCCATCCAGACAGCTGAGATCTCGCGAAGGCGGCTGCCACTCATCAATCGTGGCGAACCAGCGACCGTCATGCGAGTACTTCATGTCAGTGACGCGCGGCTCGGTAATAGGGTATCCTTTAGATGTGATATTCACGTCTGTGGGGTTGGTACGTGTCAGGGCTTGTCTGGAGACACTCTGCATGGTAGTCAAATCTACAGCTTGCATCAGTGGCATCGACGGGCCGCTTCCAGAGTAACTAAGATGCTGTCCGCTACCAACGCAAAGCATCATCTGCGCGGGGTTAGAAGGCGACATGGCAGCCGGTATGCTCGTAAGCCGATCCGTGTGGTACTGCCCAACTCGCCGGACTTTGTCGTCCTTAGACAGGGGTTGAGGGGTCAGCATAGCCTGGATGCCAGTAATATATGTGATAGGCTTCATTTCGGCAGTCGAAAGCACAATTGCTGAGTTGTCGTCCAGCTGAAGAGCATAAGCAGAACCCTGCTTCGAAACCACGATGTTTTCGATGGATGCCGACAAATGAGGTAGGAAGCCAAACTTCGAAGTGTCTAATTGCCAGAGAACCAAGGTTGATTCAGATCCGCCCGAGAGAATGTAGTTTCCATCACGAGACCACTTCACTGCATGAACAGCCTTGCGGTGCCAGTGGTATTTGCGAGGATGCAAGCCATAGGCATGGTGGCGCGAATCGGGAACATCCAACAGACGAATTTGGGGGATAAGATCGCTGTAAACCAATACAGGGCCGCGGGCGCAACCAACTGCCACATTCACAAGGGGAACATTGCTGGTTTCGCGTTGAGACTTGCGGTTGAGATGGACACGGGCGCTGATCTGAACATCCAGGCAGGTAATATCGTCGCCCGCATCGAAGCTGATAACTTCATAGTCGAGCTTTTCCAAGGTGGCGCTGGTGTCTTGTTTTCGCACGCCGACAATAACATCTTGTCCGGCGTAAGCAGCAAAAACGTGCCCGCCCTCGCCGACTCTCAGGTTTTCAATCGGCGCAGTGTGAGAGAAGATGGTCTTAGATGCGTGCACTTTGCGATCCCGAATGTCATGCGCAGTGACTGTCCAGGCTTGCTCCTTTTTGGCCGAAACGTATACGATGTCTCGAGGACTCTTACCGACTTTGACAGAATCGACGAACATGTCGTGTAAGCGGTCGCAAGGCACGTTGATATGCGCTTCGGTTCCAGCACCCGTTGTCCAGTCAATTAGCCATATGGAGCCACCGTATGAAGCTACCCATAGCAGATTAGGGGATACCCCTGAACGGCAAACAGCCGCGATCTGGTCCCGTCGACCGCTAACCCATTCAAAGGAGAGTTGTATTTTGCGCAATAGGAGCGATTCGGCTGTGGAATACACCTGGAGCGAAGTGTTGTATGCAAGGATCAAGTGTCTATGTGGATGTCAGCACATTTCCGGCTGGGTTGTCAATCAACTGAATTAAAGATCTAAAAGACTCACTTCTCATCGTCGGTCAAGATAGGATCCAAGTTGAGTATTCTGCCTCCAATGGGCTTGGAAACCTTCCATTTGCCAGTGCTGACCTGGTCGGCTCCCGCCTTCTGACTCTTCACTTGACGCTTGCGCTTCTCTTGAACGTCGGTTTGGTCATTGTGTTTTGCTTTCTGCGGCAACAGAGCCAACTCAAAAGTCTTGGCTTTGGCAGGTGTCGACTTGGCAGGCGTTGGCTTGGTAGGCGTCGACTTCTTAGGAGTCGGCTTCACCGAGGTCGTCTTCGCAGGGGTCGCCTTGACAGGCGTCGACTTCGCAGGCGTAGATTGGGCAGACTTCACCTCGGCAACGTCTTGCTTCCGCCGCTTTCGGGTGCCCTCATCGTCTGCTCTCTTGCGCTTCTTCGCGACAGACTGGATGGTGTATAAGTCAGCAAAGATACACGATATGCATATTGATCAATTAATTCTTATGTAGAACGAAAAGTTACGGCTACTAACCTCCAACGCCGCATCAGGCGCCATGTTGAGATCGGGGGTGTCGGTATCGCAACTGCAAAAGGACCGGATCTGGAGCTCCTACAAAGTATCGGCGTGCAGATTAAAAAGTTCACGGCCTGCACGGTCTGAACGCGGCGAGAAGCCTCTCAGCGTTTTTCTTTTGCGGAGCAGGCGCGATAAGAGCCCGATAAGGATCTGGTGTCGCATGCTCCTACGTAAATGGGCCGGTACTGTGTCTATGACACTGTATCCCGTAGAAGCGCCAGGTACCGAATACGTGTGGTAGGCGCACTTGCCTCCACTGGCCGGGGCGTGTTCAGGTACTCCAGCGCGCCCACTGGCTGCTCAGGGTACCTACCGCAGGCGCGGTGGTACGCAGGGTGGCGTACCGGTACCCTCCAACACAAAAGTGGGGCTCTGAAATCTTGGTGCCGTCGGAAAAGCTGCGTTCAAAGACTGCCGTTTTCCATCGCGTACGTCTTCTGTACTCGTAGACACTTGCCATCTTCAGACTCAACCTCTTAGCAACGTTCGCCAAACAACAACAAAGAGGCCCAGCATTGCTACGAGTACACGATCGCGAATATATCCCATACACGTTACTCTTCTAAAGACCGACAAGCACAATGATTATTCCCATCCGGTGCTTCTCCTGCGGAAAGGTTGGACTCGCTATCCTCCTGCAATCGCGACATGCACAATGCTAACCTCCTGGCCTAGGTCGTTGGAGACCTGTGGGAGCGCTATCTCCGGTTGATCGACGAGGGTATTCCTGACGGGTTTGTCTTTCATAGCCTCGAGACTAAGATGCGAAACTTACACGCGGGTTTGTAGTGACGCCATGGACCAACTCGGACTCAAGAGATATTGCTGCCGTCGCATGATCATGACACACGTCGATCTCATCGAGAAGCTGCTGAAGTGAGCCTTCCCCCCAATGGTTCCCAGGGAAACCGATCGGCAGGACAAGACAAGATGCTAACGGACATGTCAGATACACACCGGATGGACGAAACGAGAAGAAGCTGCAGCTTGGAAAGGATGACTAGGACGTCCCAACTTGTGAGACAGCGCAACCAGCCTCGGCTTGTATAATGGTTGAGAGGACGTATCAGAACTAAAACAGTGCATTACATGGCGTTCGGTGGGCGGGTTTACTATTGGCGTTGGGTTCCCCGGAGTCTTCAGAACTCCTGCTATTTCGAGTGTTTACAAAGGGCAACGGAGACGACAACTGCATGTTGGCCCTGTGAATCGTCCACGGCGTCCCCGAGAATCCATCCGTCTTGACCACGAATCAAGACTGAAACCGACATCGATATCTTGTTCACTCTACTCCGTCTCGATCCTCTATGGAATAGATGGGGTACGAATCGCACACGAGAGGAGGTTGGCCTTTGCTTCGAGCAGTGCGGCTAACAGTCTTCACTCGAGTGTATGGAATAGAGTTAGGCAGACAAAGACAGGCACGGCTCAATTAAGTCAAATAGACGCCATCCTTTTGTTTTTCAGTCTTTGTTGGTCCAATCGCTCCAGAGTGACTTGTGACAGGTCAAATTCCTCAGGCTCGATGTTCCGCATATTATACTCAGCGGTCAAGATGCTCACCTAGCTCGATTCATATTTTCTCTCCAGAGAGAGTGTTCCGGATGTTATTCTTGAGTGAGCCATTCCCCGAAGATGTTCGTGTGCAATGGCTGTGCTCACTTTAACTTATTCTCCTGGATTTTCCAAAACCTCGATGCCATGATCAACGTTTAGCATCTCCATCTCTTGTCGAAACACATCAGTATGCTCAATGTCTTGGGCGAAACACCCCCTGAAGTCTTGCCTCCATGCTTACACGAGCGATCGGCGACCAGGGAGAGCGGGTTGAATTATCGAATACCACCGTACCAGTCTCGAATCTAGATTTCTACCCGCGTGATGCGGTCCGCCTATTGAGGCAGGGTTGACAGCATGGCCCAACTAAACAGACATCTCGCTTTTTTGAGGGGGCACATTAACGATGTAACTCAGCAATTCGTAGAGATTGTTTCTGCTACGCAACGTTACATCTCGAAACGTTGAGGATTGGTGTAGACACCTGGATCTCCAGTGTTTACTTACTGCCTGGTGACGCCCCGCATCACGACTACCTGAGATTATATGACTCAATGCCTTTGGTTGAGCTCTTCTCGGGAGTCTAGAGGGTCAGCGAACTTCCCACTCGAGCCTCATGTAACACGTTGGCCTCGCTGCTCGTCAATCTCGTATTCATACCACGGCTCCCCACGGGATGCATGATGTCTTGAACTCAGTCACACAGATACCCACTCTGCATCAACATCGAGACTAAGCTCACGGAGGAGGTGCCCTACTTGGGAGGATATGATGCGGCCCATGGCTCTTCGTGCGTAACTCCCTAGGCAACAGACCTCACCCCGAACGCCGAGCATACAGGCAAAATCCTGGCGAAGGCTTCTATTCTATTCTAAGTTCTGGCTTGTATTCCATGCCCCTTGACTTTGCTTTGCTGACTCTTGCAGTCTATGTTGTATCATCCTACGGATTATCATACCTAATGAATCCGCCTCCCACTCTTCTGATACACCGGTCTCCATTTAGACTGCGAGCTGCTGGCATCCTTTCAATCTCTATGCCTATTTCTTGGGTCCTCGCCGTATAACTGCAGACGGCCCTGAATCCGTGCAGGCGTTGGGTAGCCCGGTCTCCTATTATGAGTGGTACGCAAGGGCTCGGTATATCAAGCATTTACCCGGACTCACGCCATCATGAAACCAGGTGATCAACTGTTGCGGTTCATGACTAGCCCATCCAGCATCCATGTGTGGGCATGACTGCTATTGTCCAGATGCTGGGCAGCCAAACATCTCTTAGTTGGCTGAAATAATGGACATATCTGGAATCTTATGACTATTTTCCTAACTTAAGGCCGATCCTCAGCCTTGAGAGGGGACCGGGTGAAGTTCCTCAGGGATGGGTCGTCGTAGACTCAGGGCTAATTAAGGAATGACTAACAACCCTTACATGCAGATTTCTTTTTCTTTTTTCCTTCGCTATTTGAGCCTCATTGGGACGGGTGGACTCGATCACTGGGGCGTGATTCATGTAGGATCGAGGCCAAGTGGAAAAACGGCCATCAGATGGACAGCGAAAAAGAAAAAAGAAATTGGCGCATACTCCATATTAACCCACCTTGCGCCCAGTAACCTACGAACTACCTACGAGTACGAGGCAGTTTAACAATCACTAATCACAGGTAGATAGTCAACTGTTGATATCTTGCGAATCACTCAGAGGAGCGATCACGGCTACGATCCGTTGAGACATTGGGCTCATGAAGTTATTTACCACTCCCGAAATGTGTCTACGATGGGGCACGGACACGGTCTTACAGGATCTCTGCGCCTTGAGGATTCAAGATACATAGGGGAAAACGATGCCCATGTGTCGCTGCTCTGAAGAACTGAAACGAGGGATTCATCCCTTGGTGAAATATCAAATACTTGTAGGTACATACATATCTGCTTCGAGCCATCCCGGGTACACTGTCCTATAGAGGTCCTTTGATATAGGGTAGGGTTGCCACGATTTGGCAGGTTTTCGCAACAAGGCCCTCCAAGTTCGAGTCTTAACTGGTTGTGGCTGCCTAGCTTCGAATTCCCCGTCGCGAAATCTTCCGTAGTCTCCCTTCGAGTGGGTCGAAGATTCGCAAATCTTCTTGCTGGATTTGAATGCCATCGAGGCGTGAATCTACATAGCCCCCTTTTCACCGCCAGCCGTTTGTTCCCATGGCCCAACATGAGTAGATGCATTGAAATGAACACCAGAGGCTAGACATCGTCTCTGCTTCACTTGAATCAGGGTCCATCATGCAAAGTATGGCATGGTGACAACCCTTTTCGGGCTTGTCCCGTACCTGCTGCACGTCAGAACACCCATGAGTTGGTACTTGACGGATCATGCATGTGGCCAGGCATAGCGCGCCAATCCAGATCGAAATCGATCGAGAACGGATGTGATACGGGATACAGGGGGAGAAGGCTTCCCATTGGCTTGACTGCTTGGGACTGTACATGATCAACAGCAACGTCTGGTCGTATCTGCTGTCGATACAAAGCATGTATTCCGTTCGGACTGGGTAGTATGGCCAGGCAGCAGGCTCTACGAACGGTACTCATCCAAAGTAGACCATGTCTACTGTTGACTTTGAGTGGAGATGCATGCATGCTCTTCAAATGAAGTTCTTTGCTGCGGAGGAAGAGTCTCGGGGTTAAGAAATTTGTCATTAATATTGATATTACAAGATCTCCTCTCTATTATGATCTCTTATAATCTCCCAATATGATCGACCATGTCCCATGGATCATCTCGGGAACACTACTCGTAATCTAATCCATTCAGCAATCACTAGTTATGAATATCTTTGAGAAAATCCCACTCCCTCCTTACCCTCCTGGCTTGCGGTGGCGCGCCTGGTAAGATGTCTTGTGTGTCCAGCCTGTTGTATTACGGGCGGAATAAGCCGTAAGGATATGTATATTAGACGGGAAAATTCCTGATCAGCAGCGACGTTACGTACTTTCACCTCCTCCAGTCCCAGATGAAGGGGCGAAAAGCAGGAGGACTGGCAGCGCGGTCATATGTACTCCGTACATGCATGCAGCCTACATGCTGTTGCGTCGCTCACCACCGTGACATTGACGATCTACGTGCACATGTAGAATTAGTCTCACGATGATACCTTAATGGCTTGGATATTACCGTCTGCGTGAAGAGTTATCTTATTGTACAATGGGGTGCACTGGAAAGGGTCATGCCCCCCTCAAGATCGAATCTACTCAGCCGTGAGTACTAATGGTATCGTTTCCAGGATTGCCTCAAAGCTATCAAGAAATCCGCCCCCACGTGAGACAAAGCGTGGAGGCATCGATTACTGTAGATTACCTCCGGTTGACTTCGTACGTTCGTGTATCCAACTTCTATCACTACTAGGTATATTCCTAGCCTTCCCACGCGGCTTACCACATCATACAGGTGAATCAGTGTATCCGTATCACGATCTAGGATGCCACGTTCCCTATCCATCACGTACGCAGTACTCGTACACGATCCTGCAGGCTGAGGGCAGTCTGTTCATATCAGAGCTGAGACGAGTCCCATGATGTCACTGGCTGAGTAGAGAACCGGGAATTCCTAGCGTTACCGGCCAGATGGATGAGCTTACATGTGGTCAAAGCAGCGGGAACACGGCAACTAGCTGATGTCTCTTTGCCAATGAGACCCCAGATGGAGAAACAATCCTGGGACTATCTAAAGGTCAGACGCCGCCGGCGCCCATCCCGCACGGGTTATTCAGCTGATAGGTAGATGGGAATGGCTGAGCTGTTGATCTAGGGATGCAGATCCCGTCGCAGGGATACCCATCCCCATAGGCTTCGACAACGTGAGCCTTGAGGTTCCATATTATTTGGAGAGGAGAAAGGTGAAGTCAGTGTTCACTCGAATTCGGAAGCAAATCCCCCATGAGGTAAAGCTGCCAATGTCAAGTGTGACTCGATGTTAATTACCGGAATGGATCAGGCTGGGCATTCAAGGCTTGATGGAGGGTCACCTCGGTGACACGGGCTTATAATAGTGCGATCCCCAGCCTGCTCGGATGCATGGTCTAGCGTGGATGGGCGGCGACCGCATTGAAAGACAGTGATTAAGGCTGCGAATAAAAACGTACGACTCGGAGTATTCTGCGGTGGCAGATCTCGGGAGGGCTTAGCACGGGCATGATGCGCGGTGCGTATCGTACCGTACTCGTACATGGTTGAGATTACGGTGGTACTTAACGAGACGAAAGAGAGGAGGTCCTGAAAGCGCCGAGCTGGGGCTTCGTTCGGTTCGGGGGACGGCTTCGAGGACCCACCGGGTGACGTGAACGTGACCCTAGTCCCACGGGGCACCCAGCTAATCCATCGACCTAGTCCCGATGAAGCCCAGGGACCAGAGAGTCGGGACAGACCTGGCACTGGTGAGCACCTGACAGCGAGTTTGTGACCAGCTGGCGCGTATTCTGTATGCCTGATCGAAGTCGCATTCCGGCCATGATTCAGGCAATAGCGCCGAACATCTAGACGTACGTACGTGGCTTTGAAGCACGGAATAAGTTCTTACCAACATGTAAGCGAGCACTTGCAAGTATTAACCGGATGCAGTTATGCCATCGATTCTCTGCAGAAGACGAGGGTAATTGTGGTGGGGATTGAGATGGAGGACCGATAACTGCTTAGGGTCCCTACCCGGTAGCCATCGAGTCCGGCCCTCACACTACGGGCTGATTATCAACCTACCGCCAGATTCTGAAGATATTTTTGGATTTTTTTTCTCGTCTAGCGCATGAGAGAAATACTAAAGAGCTACCGGTCGGTTATTTAGCAGAAAGAAAGAATTTCAAAGTGTCTCGTCGGGGTACAGTGCAAGGGGATCTCAAGTACAGTACGAGCGCACTTACATGTACGATATAGACGGCGCGACCTGGTGCTCACGTACCCGTTCGCTATGACGTCCACTCTATCTGCCAAGCACACCGCAGGTGATGTACATGGCATGTAGGTACCTATAAGAAAACGTAAGGCCGGAGGCACCTTGCATCGATTGCTGGGACCTCTAAACGCCCTGCTCTGACTCGTCCGTTGGAGTGATCCACCGTGCTGTACACGTGTATTGTATAGGCTGTGTAAGCGCTGAGGCCCCGCTTGCGTGCCGTCCCCTCCCTACCTAGACGACACTACCGGTGCCTACTGTAATCCGTCCACTACCTGGTATTTGTACGGATACACCACGAGGTAGGGAGGAGGTATCTGTACGGATAGTACGCATGCTTCACGGAAAATGAAATTGTGAAGTTGTGAAATCATACGCAGATGTAGCACTGAGTCGGGCAGGTGAGGCAGATGCCCTGCCCTGCCCTGCTCTGCTCTGCTTTTCACTGCTGCTCGTGTCGTCGAGGGCACAGGACAGAAGAGCCTCCGTGTAACCCCGATCGCTGCCTGTCTTCACCTACGATACGTCGAATCGTCGAATCGTGGCGGGTGCGCAACACCGATCTGGATTTTTATACCTGCACTCGTATCGTAGACCATGCCTTGTACATACCTACCGCACGGACTCCGGGCATCCACACGAGTTACATCCTCCGGGCTTGTCTTGTCCTCATCTTGCGCTTCTTGCATCTCGCTCTCTCGCTAGCATTCTTTCTCTCCTCTCTCTCTTGCTGGTGACCCCACGCTAGTACATATTCCTCTCCCATCCCACGTCTCCCCATTATCCCGCATCTCCCACTTCGACATCCCCTCTTCTCTTCTCGTCTCTTCTTTTCTTCTGCTGTCGTCCAGTAGTCTTCCGCACTTATACCTCTTTCGTGCTGCGCGACGAGGTATCCATTACGACTCGGTACCGCGGACGCTGCTTAGTCCGGAGCAAGAGGCCTGCTATTTTCCGGGCGTTATCCCCAAAGCAGGCGCTGCAGTCGTGAAGGATTCCAGGCCTGCTTGGAAGTTTCAGTGCCATCGCCGATTCGGGTTAGGCGCGGTACAAGCTGGTACAACCTTGACGGTGAAGCTAATTAGCTTTGACTCCGTCGCAAGTCGAGCCGCGCAGAGCGCAAAACAGACTCTCTCTCTCTCTCTTCTCTTCTCTGTCTCTCTTCTTGCTCTGTCTCTTGTTCTCTTAATACCTCGCTAACTACCATACCATACCAACCTCTTGTACCTCTTGGATCCTCCTCTGCCTCCACTCGTCTCCCCATCCGTACATACCTACTACCTACTTTACCTACGCTTGCCTCCTCGATCTGCTCTACCTCCACCTCTCTCTCTCTCTCTCCTCCTCCTCCTCCTCTACTATTCTATCCTCTCTCTGTATAAGTACTAGATCACTGCTCAGTTAACATCCACTCTCGCTACGAAGTACATTTCTCTGCCTGGCGTCTTGCTGGTCCTGCGCCTGGTCCACGTTCTGGCTTCCCTTCGTGCATAAACTTTTCCCGCTGCATCTCCTTGTTCGCCCGCGCTTCTCTAGCCCGTGCGGATAGGCACGCTGCTCTACGATCCCTTGCCTTATATATACCGGCAGATCATTGCCCGGTCGCCTTGGCCTCGGAGCCATCTCCATAGCTTCGGGACGGCCCATCTCTGGCAGCAACAAGGAAGCTGATTTGCCTGACTGGGCCTGGCGCTTCTGGCCTGTACGACGCTCTCTCGCCACTTCCCGCGGCAATCCGACCTGCCCAGGCCAGTTTCTCAGCTGGCTGGCTGTCTGCCTAACACGAGAATTCACGACACACAGACCAGTGCGACTTGCCCGTTTGTATTGCCGTGTCGCTTATCGTTCACTAAGCGCGCGGTGTAGGGAAGCGGGAACTTGTCCGTGGCGCTTACACAGTACTATAGAGACGCGATCAGCTCTGCGCGCGTTCAAGCCCCGTCGACAAACAAAGTACATGTTTCTAGTCCCACTTACTTGCCTTGTGGTCGCGACGCGAGCTCCATTTCGGCCATGGCTCTCGAGGCTCCCCTAAGGACCTCTACGGGCCGCATAATCCCGAGCTTTAAATCCCACCCGGATATGTCCATCTCGTCACCAGATTCGCCCGTTCAGGTTGCCTATCGCCCGATGTACGTGCCTGGTGGCTCAATAACTGGCTGCGCTCAATGACTGACTTGCCCAGGTCTTCGGGCCCCATGGATTCTGGCTCGCGCCAGTCTTCCCTTGCCGTCACGCGGGCATCACCCGCTCCTTATCAGCTCATGAGCCCTAGCGATATAGTCGGCCCATCGCCAGTCACATCGGTCGGAACGGCAGTGACAGAGATTGAAGACGAAGCATCCGATGAAGCCCATGCTGTCAATCGAGAGCCTCAACCTCAGGTCCGTGGTAACTGGAATCGTAATCGCAACCCCGGCAGTGGCTGACTGATCTTGACAGCTAATCTCAAAGCTGCGCACCGATTTACCTGACCATGTTCGCCAGTCATCGAGTGAAGAAGCCATCTCAGTCATTCATGCCCCCGAGAATTTTCAGAGTTGGGTCAGTAGAACATTCCCTATGTACCTTGCTACACGCATACTCATTAGCACAGGCCGATTCCGATTCCTCTTCAAAACGATCAGAGCGCTCCCAGAGACAATCACCAAGACAATCACCCAAGTTCGGTGAAAATGCCATCACGTCGTTCAATGACGGGGTTTCAAAGGTAATAACAACCCTGCACCCTCTCAGAGCTGGGCTAATTAATCATCTAGGATACGTCAATGAGGCTGCCAGCGCCAGCGCCACTGTCAACAGACATCAAACCGGTTCGGTTCAGTAACGACAGCGTGACGCCTAGAGCCCAGAATCTCGGGGAAATCATGAGCGAATCCCAGAAATTGCGATCGAGCAGTGCGAGTAGTCTTGAGCGTAGGTATACGAATATCAATCGTTGGCACACAACTAACATGAGTAGTGATTCCCGAGAGCAGAGAACCTGAAACGGACGTCGAGCCAGACATGGACGGCTATGGCGACCACGACTATCTAAGCTCAGCCCGGAGCGACGCACTTGAAGATACGGAAATTCGATCTTTACAGACGGCTTTACAGGAGTGCTGGACGTTATGCAACACGCTGGCGAGCTTAAGCACCCATCACCGAGAAAAGGTCTTTAGCACGTCTGGGGTCCCCGACGGACGTGAGAAGGCATGGAAATGCTGCTGGAAACTCTGCCAAAGACTTTACGACAGTAGAGATGAGGCCGATGAGTCTTACAATGTGAGGATGAATCTAGATCTTTGCCGGGACTTTTGCCAGGCCCTCTTCGACGTGCGCACGCGCCAAGACGAATCATCCGATTCCGTGCTCCGCGTGAGTTTCGAGTTGAACAACCAGTGAGTCGTAACGCTCGATCAACCGACCCTATGCCCAGGCTGATTTCGAGTAGTTTATACAGTGCACAGGATAATCGCAATCTACCGGACGCGTTCCGGGAGCGAACCCTCGACTTCTATATTACTCTATGTCACCGACTAATGAAGCAGCGTGGACAATTAACCGAAGAGACAAGTTCCCTCCTCCGTGCCTGTTGGTCTCTCGCCGAAATGCTCTTCAGCCTCCGCCAAAACAAGCGAGACGGTAAAGCGCCGGATGAGGAGTTGCTGGGCTCGGCGGTTCAGGCATGTTGGGAACTTTGTGATATTTTCCGCGAAGGATGGACGCAGATTCGCCCGGACCGAGGTACGCCACGACCTAGTCAACCTACGTTTTTCTCGCACACACGTGATGCAGACATAGACGGTCGGACAAGTAAGCAGTCGAACCACTCCAAGCGAAACACGAAGCGGGATTCCCTAGATAAGCCCCGAAAGCCGCCGCCAGTGCCTGAGACGCCGGTTACCGAATTTGAAGATACCCCAGTCTCACCAGAGAGTCAATCGCCGCAGGCACCCCATATTCTAGTTCTTGGAACGGAGAGCAATAGGGGAGGGCGATGGTCGAGCAGCGCCTCCAATCTGTCTGGCTACTCCCAAAGCAGTCAACGGACGTCTAGCACGATGACCACTGCGGCGGGGCCCGAGAATGTCAATATAATGCGAGTCAAAGTTCTGATCTTGAAGGCTGCGTTAGTCATGGGTTATTCCCGAGATATGACCAACGGACACGGAGCCCCAGTCTCCTTACCCGCTTTTGTCAAGACTTTGCCGACAGGGTCATTCGGCTCATTATCATCACATGCCACGCTGCTCCAGAACTACAAGAACCTGGTGTTATCCGACTCCTCGTTTCAAAATACAGTCTCTCTGCCGGCTCGTGGAAAGCGGGTGTTCGCTATGGACATGGCTAAGAGCGTAAACATGCTGCTGGCGGATCAGCCCAGCCAGTACAACCTCGATTTCCTACGAGACCTATACAAAATGGTTTACGGATTTTACATAGAGGAAAGTGATTCTTACCCTAAAAGCAGCATTATGGTTTAGTCCTTACAAGCGACGATCTGTCGACCATTATACAAATTGCTATTACTCGGCTCAGCATACTTGTACGTACTTAGAATGCCATCATCGCATTGCATCCCTCTTGGCCCTATAATGAGCCGGGGTATGAATGGACACGAAGAAGGATGTCTATTCAAGGAGACCAGAGTGGAGTGGATGGGAATAAGAAGCCAGAGCACATGCCTAGTCGCTAGGTATTCTCTCTTGTTCTTTTGCCTGTCTCCCTTCCCTCGACGATACCCCCTTTCTTGATCAATCGGCGGGCGTAAAAAAGGGGGCGTTAGGGGGTTTAGGGGGTACCAATTCCACAGAAAAACATCAATGGGGAGTTTGCGAGATTTCTGTTTCTACCTATCTATACTTGATGTACCTTTCGGTGCGATGTCATGAAGTGATGACAACAGTACAAGAGCAAGCAGAATGTGAAAGAGAATAAAAGATAAATCGATCTATCAAAAAGAGCATTGCATACGGATTACTTGTGGCTTAATGCCCAACACGTTTATACTTGTCTTGTCTTTCTTGTCACCCTTAATTCGGCGGGACTTGGTAGATGGCCTTAATGTAATACCTGTCTTAATACTTCAGGCACATCACTCATACAGATAAGAAATACAAGTAACCAGACTTTAAATATCTTTTATATTGATCCCTCATGAGCTCCCTAAACTTTCAAAGATCAGGGAGACAACCCAGACGAGTAGACTGTCTATGAAGTGAATTATTGCCTTGTGGTGCAAACAAGTCCTGTCTGTCGTAGCTTTCAGGCACCCGCACAACACCACCGTTTCATGGCTCTTGAAACCGAATCCAGAATGAGATATACATCGACAGGAAAGCCCAAAGGAGCATCAATCCCACCCGTAACCATATTGCATCTGGTCGTCCGTTGTGGGCTCCTTGGGCCCAGCCCCCGTGGCCTGCATTCCTTCAATTGAGTGGTTGACTCACGCAATCAGAACTCAGCGGAGAAGAAAGCGACATCGGCTAGGGTTTGAGGGATACCCGCGCTGTGGCGCCGACTATCTCTTACGACCCACTTGACGCAGACGATGAGAGGAATCGAGTCGAGAGGAGGCGAGGAAATGTGGATCCACGGTTTCTGTCTCCTGATAGCATATATATAACCCTCGTTACCAGCACGATCCATTTTCGTCAGCCTTTCTAAGGAATCCCCCGATCGGAAGCAGCTCGATCGAGAGGGTTGGGACCGAAGGTACCTAGTTTAGTATAGTCAATTTGAAACAGGAATGGCCCCGAAATACGGTGCATTTGGCGCCGGTGCCGAACAATGCGCTGCTCGGGCTGGTCAAATCATTCGACGATGCAGTGGGGTGCGACATTCCCGCGTCGCTGATTCCACGCATTACGCCCCCTAAGACACGCTTAGCACAACCCGCCCGAACGGTCTTCTCAAGCACGCGCGGGACACCGCCCACGTCCGCCATGCCAGTAGCGTTGTCGTGACCCCCTTTTTTGCGGGTCGCTTAACCGGACATCAAACGCGTACATGAAGTAGAGGAGAGAGAGAGTCCCCACGAACGAAAGCCGCGTTTCTCTCTCCCAGCACAGGAAGTAAGCGCATTTATATAGACCGCAGATGCCGCGGAATCAATCCCGCTGCGAGACAGCGATCACCGATTCAACGGGGAAATGCCTCTCCTTGATTCGCTGTTGCTTTGTCTGCACGCAAGTACATACGATGTTGAGCTCGCGGGGTCCTGTGAAAGTGGTATATAGCGGGAATATTTCGATGGAAAGAGGGTTTGTCGCCATTCAAAAGTTGTTGGCCAGGAGTTCTTTCCATGGTTAGGACGTGGGGTGGCGCCCCTGGAACCGTCTTCCATCCGCGCAGTCACTCAACCGGGAACGGATGCGACGGGCCGATATGGCTTCTGCCGGAACCCTGTGTGGTAGTGGATAGATATATAATCGCCGTACACACATGTATACATAACGTGGACGCCGGCGGGATTCGTTGAGCGTGAAGTACGGAGCGAACCCGCAAAGGCAGGGCGATGGACAAGGAGGTAACCCGCGAATTCCTTAGAATTGTGGCTCATCTTGGCGTTTCGTCATTATATATATCTCCTCGATCTTAGGCTTACGTTGAGAGCGGACAGGGAGCGAGGCCGTGTGTGCAGCTCCACGATTTGTCGATGGGATGATACTTGCGTCGACGATTCGTGCCCAGAAGCCACACAGCACGGCCCGCAATCATAATTGGGTTTGTTATCGTGGAGATTGAGCAAAGCGTTGTTCGGCGCTGATGTGTTCCTGCGGCATCTGACCCTCTGGACCTTCCCACAGGCGAGGGGCGTGGGAGACTTGACGTGAACCCGGCTGACACACAAGGGCGACGATGGTTGTTTTCTTTAGAGGAGCGAGTGACTGAACCCTCGTCTAACGAATATATCGTCTAGCTAGCTTTTTCTTTTGACGAGCCGTCGGCATCTTGTTGGATTCCCGCCTCGTACTGCATCCCGGCGTCTTCGAATTCTGGCAGATTCAACGTGAGCTGGGTGTTCTGCGGAGGCTGCTCATTCTGATGTTGACGTGGTGGTTCATCTTCCAACGCCACACCGGTAGACGGGCCTGAGAACGACCGGTCGTGTTGATCACCCACAAGGTGTTCGGATGGTGAATGGTCGTATATATAACCATCATTTATATGTCCATGAGTGGTATAATCACAGAATTGTCCCGGAGTGGCACTTGGCTCAAACTGAGAAGTCACTGCATGAGGACCTGTGAAAGAGTCAGGGATAGTACAAGCGCCCGCTTCTGACGTGAAATCCTGACCTTTGGGGGGAGTATACTGCCCCACGGGCGTGGGCGTCGTCAAACAAGCACGAGGGTGAGCCCGGGTGGGGTATGGTGAGGCTCGATGGATAATTCGGGATCGTCGAGTAGACATTGTTGACGTGCATGTCCTCATCCCGGACTCACTGGGGTTGCGTGAACCTGGGGAACGGTTTGCAGCGGGAATATGATCAGCAGCATCTAACGTGAAAGGGCTAGGCACCGACCGGGGTTCCTCATGGTAATTCGGGTCCAACAATGGGGCATTAAACTCCAGGCTCCCGAGGGTTGGTCGGCTTGGTAGTGAAAAATGCAGAGTCTGCAGATAGGCAGTGGAGCCAGATGTGGATGTGCCATGGTAATATCGGCTGGCATCAATACTGGGCACGACTATACGATTAACTGCTCCGTGCTTAGGAGCCGGACTTGTATCGTCGGCCGGTACCATGGAGCCAGCTCTTGATCCTGAGGCACTGGAGGAACCTCCGTGAACTGAGCTTGCCGTGTCTTGCTGATCATGGCTCCGGACATTCCCCACAACAACTCTTCCGGTACCTCCGCATGTGTGGCAGACGGCCATCAGCGGATTCTCCGCATCCCGTGAAGAACTAATGGGAAGTGGCGTGTCACTGCCGGCCTCAGACGCCAACAAGCCGGCCAGTACAGAGTTTTGTAACCTCTCCTGGCCACGGAGAAGGTTGGGTTGTCTATTACTGTGCAAGGGTAAGTCAGTATCAGTAGCTCGGGGAAATCAGAGATGGCAAGGGACACGATACGTACCCATATTCCGGGTCTGACCCATAGCGGTCAGTAACATAACGGACCTGGTTCACGCCGAAGTCCTCTTCACCGAACCCGAATCTTGCTCGAAACTCCAGGGCGGCCTTCCGATGGGCTTCTGCAAGGTGGCCTCGTGGAAAGTGGCCGATGGTCCTGTCGAGAATGAACCTGATCTGTTCATTCGTGTACTTGGTTGTGCCAACCATGTTGCCGACCTGTTGTCAAAGTGTTGGCGAACTAACGAGGAGTAAGTAAGTAAACGAGACAATGGCAGTGGATTGGTGATGGTGATGGTGATGGTGATGATGGCAGGAGTGGGAAAGACATCAAGTGCAGCAGAGTGATGGGCTTTATATACCTGACAGGGAGCCCACGCAGAACTTGTCTTTCAACATTTATGATTGTAAGAACAGTATATAATATATAGGACTGTGACTGCAAAGGATGTTTCGATCGATATATTCCGACTGTCGGGCGATCATGTGAGGAGGTGACTTGGAGGGTATGATTTCAGACGAAGACCAGCTTGACAGTCTGCGGATTCATCAAGGGAAGGTAAGTAAGTACGATGCCTTTTATACTACGCGGTGAGCCTCACCGGAGAACGAAGTGACTGTCGAAGTAGCCGAGCCAGGTTGCACCTGTAGATGACAGACCAGGGGATTGACTCAAATTCCAGGAAGGAAATCACCTTCACGTGTGGCCATGATAGGTGAACGTCGTCAACCACGTTGCAACAGGAGTCGCTTCTCGTTTCGAACCGTTGCCAACAAGCGCCAGTCAGTCCGGCTAGGTGACAAGCATGATTCAAGTATGTGACGACACTGCGACGCTTTGATACACGTAACGTGTGTCTAGTTGCCTTATTCCCCTGAGAAGCATCGTGAACGCCTCTTGTTACTCCCTGAAGCTAGCCGAGAGCCCTGGGACTTCAACACATTCCCAGTCCCATTGCGCATTCATGCCCCTTTTTGGATGGCACTGAAAAGTCATGAATGTATTGATGACTTTTGCCAGGAAAAGTGACGATCAAGAAAGTCGTTCACAGCCTCACATCAAGTAAATATCAACACGATGTCGGCGCCTGACAGCGATGAGAGTCCAGCGACACACCTCCGATCGGTCCCGTGACACTGTGTGATATGTACTTTGTTTCGCGTTCGATGTCACTTTCTCCGTAGATCGGTGTTTTGTTGCATGTGATAGTGAAAAATGCGACTTCTGAGTCGAACCGATGGAATGGAAACGGCGCTAGGACGGGACTTTTGGTTCACTGATTCACGAAGAAGTATCACAAGGGGCTCCGGCGATGGAGCAGGGTAAGGTGAATCAGTGCAGCTGACAAACACTTCTGCTGTGCACCCGAAGCATTACACTCATGCGACGGTTGCCCTTGCCATGACGAGAGACACGATGCATCTGGAAAGTCCGAACTTCAAAACTACACGGGCCTGATACTGGAAGCGCACCTCAACTAACCAAGCGTTGAAAGACAATGTTCTTTACCCAACTGAACAACAACAACGATGCAAAGACTGATAGAAGTGCAATTCCTGGCATCATAGCGAGTGTCTCCCAAATATGGCCCACCAGCACTCGACAGCTTGAGACTCATCACCATTCTCGAAGTCGTCCTGGCCGGTAAGGGTATGCTCCTCTAGAATCGTAAAGGCAGGTGAGAACGCAATCATATTTGAGCGGAACTGCGCAATCAACCTCTTTGTTGTTTCATCTCGCATCGGCGACATCACAATGACCCTCGCGTCTCGGCTGTGGCATGACTGTTCGTGTACTGCTGATGCCAGGAGATCAGGGTGGTTATCGTCGTATATACCATCAGCAGCGAGAATTATCTAAACCATGTCAACACCAGGCATTACAAGAAAGCGTAGACACTCACATCGAACTGATTTCTACGAGAGAATCTCGGGTCATTTCCATCCTCAGATCCCCAGATTAGTGTCCCCGAACTGAGCTTTCCGCCGAGTTCTTCCACTGTGGCTCGATTGCTTTCAATATTGTAGTCCAAGTTTGACATGATAGTAGGAAGATCACTGAGAATAACCTCGGTTTGCCACATGGCAGCAGCAGCGATGCCCAAGAGGCCTGTTCCTGAACCAAGCTCCAGAACGTTCAATGGCTGCTGACGACCTGGCCAGAGAAGGTGGGTTAAGGATTTAGCCGCGATGTCGTCTAGGAGTTGTGCCATGAGATAAGAGGAACACCACGTCTTATGGCCCAGAGAATCACCGGTAATAGGAGGTTCCCGCACGATCAATTCAAAGGGCACATTCCTATCCTCGAACGGCCACCTTCGCGTGATCTCTCCCATTCCTGCTCGACCGCATCGCTGCGCAAGGCAATGACTCGCCTCCTCCCAGATGATCTCTTTCTGATCGTCGTCCTTTATCCATTGAAGGCCATTGCTGACGATACTGCAAAGGTACGAGACGACCTCGTTATGATAGCGTGTCTTGTCCTGCTTCTCGAGAACGGCCTTCTTGGATGTTTTGGAGTTCCAGACTGGAGGCTCGACGTGGAGTTGCTTTAAGCATGCTAACAAGTCTTCAAACGATGGTCTCTGCCATATTTGAGGGAAGTCATCTGGACTAATGCAGGCTTCGGTCATTCCTAGTGGTCCTGGGATTCCTTGAAAAGAGGCCGGACGTCGAGAGTCGTGAAGGGGGGAGGGGGGAACGGAGAGCACAGAGCAGAGTGCTCGAACACCGAAGACGAGACATGATTCAACGATAGTCCGGCTTTTATACTTGTCGACCAAAAAAATACCTCTTTCTAGATCTGTCTGGTCCGTCCCCGTTATTCCGTCACAAACGCAGGCGGTCACCACTTTTAGGATGTCGAAATAGCTAGAGGCACATCTAGACCCCTGTGGAGTGGATCTATCTTCGCTATGCATGTAAAAGAAATCAGATATTGGCTTATGTCAATATATGTGTGTTTAAGCAGAATTAACAGAGTAACGGGGTACTCTGGTACGTACCCCTGCAGGTACAGCAGGTGAGCTGGACGGTGAGCTTGGGCTCCACTTGCCCCGCGCTAACTGGATGCTTCTTATCGATAATCACGAGCTCGCACTAGCGCGTACAATATAATGACTGGAAATTCGCGATTCTCATTTCCTCTTCTCCTCTTTCCCTTCCTCAAGCATCGTCCTCATCAAGGCTGTGTTTCTGGGCTACACACAGAACCGCTGCGTCATGCGCAGCCGTTCGCCGGCGTCGAGCTTCTCGGAGCTCAAGCTGGGTTTTACCGCCCGTGAGAAATTCGGAGTACGCTTCAATCCTACCTGTGCCTCACCTCGTGTGGGGGTTCCCGCAGGTCTGTCCGTGAGGGCCTCGCGTGACATCACGCCTATGATTGGCATCAGAGACGCAGGGCCTTCCCTTCCGTGCATACCCGAAAGGGGACGACGGTCGAGGTTGGTTCCTATGGGAGAGTCGTCATGAAGCTTGTGCGAGATCACTTAAGTGCGATACACAGCCTCTGTTCACAGAGAATTCAATTCCGATCATTCTGATGGGGACGATGCTTCACCCTTTTTTTTCCAAGGTACGTTCTGTGATAAGTTCGTTTTCCCGTTGGGTCTAGGATACTACTAACGAATGATTGTTCTGTGTTCATCTCTCAGGATCTCCATATTGTCACTATCCATGCGCATTGCACGCTCAGTCATTCTTGGTTCCCGGCCAGCTCGAGTCGTCCTTCTCGTTGGTCTCCGGCGAACTGTTAGAGCTCGATTCCGTCTGCCGACTGGCGTCTGCATCTTCAGCCCTGTCCGAGCTCTGCGTTTCGTTCTTTTGCTCGCCCAACCTTGTTGCATTCTGTGATTGACGCTTGTTGAAACGATATAACATCTTGGCCGCGCTTTGAGGATCCAGCAACTTTTCGAGCTCCGCTAGCTCGTTCAAAAGATCGTTGCAGGCGGCTTCGTTTGTCTTCGCCTTCTTACTCAAGGTAACAGCAGAGCTGCCGGTCCTCTGAACCTTTTCTAAATAATGCTGTCTGGAGTTGTATTCCCTGTTGTAGTCGGACGTCCAGGCCTCTACGAGGAGCTGCGCGGCTTCGTCGACCTGATGCAAACAGCTTTCCAGCTTCATGCTCTGAATGTCGAACTGTTGATCGTCCTCCTTATCACCACCCTTAGACACGCGGCTGTACTCCACCTTCTTTCGCCAAATTTGTTGTAGTACGGTCTCTCCTCCGTAGGATTTGATGCTGTCCACTTCAGCCCAGTAGTCGTTCTGAAAGCTACGCCAGAACGCTGCACTCTCCTTGATCTGCTCGCTCAGCTGAGTCGCTGCCAAGGATAGCTTCATATCTGCCATCATTCCTTTCACAGCTGGGTCTTGCGCGGCTCTTGCTGCGAGGGATGAGTGGTGTGACCTCGGTGTTGTTCCCAGGGCATGTTGTCGTCGTTGCTCTTCATTAGGGGTGCTATTTCTCCCTCGGGTTTGAGCATACGGGTGTATGAAAAACGGCCGAGCAGGCATGGTGCACGTTGCGGCCCAAGACAAGCTCGTAGAAGGTAGAGGAATGATGTTTTTTTAGTACGGATTTCCTCTTGGTCGACGGATATTGAGATCTCGGCCTTGGTCCTACGTTCTCTTCCGCTATCGTCGCCCAGCAAGATCATAGGTCTTGGAGGAAATGGATCTCCCCGTTTTCATGGGAGCTTTTGTCAGAATCTATACTGCCTTGGCACATTGCCGGACCGATTATGTTGCTCTCTCCTCTGCGTCATTGGAGACAAACATACAGCAACGTACCGCGCATACGGCGCTGGTGTCTTCCACCCACTGCTTCATGCAGCTTGACTGGACACAATTACCCAACCACACATCTTATTTGGTCTTGACTGCAAACTGGCTAGCATGCGATATTTGCTAGGACCATTGCCGCAATCATTCCTACAAACAATTGTTTTCGACGCTCCTGAATCGGCGGCATAACAAAGGTCTTATCCAAACTCATGCTCTCTGGCGAAAGATGCAAGATTGGTTGCTTGATGCACCTGCATCATGGTCTGGACAGGGTAACAAATGAGTACTCTTCGGGGAATATGAGCTATGTTCCGGTACATGTCCAAGGCCCCTGTTCAAGTATTTGTCAGGTCTCCCTCGGACCCGGTCCGAAGGTCTGGCCGGTGACAGCCAGCTCATATGCTCTCACGGCATTGTGGTCGGTGCCAGAAGGGACTATTCGCGCATGATATCATCGAAGGTATAGGACTGAGCTACGCAAGTTCGCACACTTGCCTGGGCAGAGTTAGTGATGAAGATGATACCATTCACTTAACCTCAACTGGTCTCACTAGACAAGGTGGGCATACTCATTTCGGCTCACAACACGCGCCATACTCTTTTACTGTGGCAGCTCGAAGACAGCCATTTGCGCTGTCGTATGCCAACTCGAACCATCTGGAACAATATCAACGACGTTGGCCCGCACTCTGGCCAGGGCGTGAACAGAATGAAGTGGGGGTATCATATTGAGATGCTTACTCGTGAATCGAGATATGGTCTGCGCATGCTATGATGGGTTGACAGGGCTTTCCCAACTTGCCAAGTGCGATTTGCGCACTAGCTTGGCCCGACAATCCGGAACTGCAGGGATTTTAAGAGCTCCCAATTAGTAAGATGAATGCGGCGGGGTGTCAGAGGGCGATGAAATCGGCTTAGATGTTTGGAGTTTTATTCCATCGATTGCGACAGAGACGAGACGACAAGTAGGTTGTTGAAACGACCACGGTGCCTTTCATATGATGTTTGACGGCTATAACAGATGCGACTCGCGCGCATGCACGAAGTTATCTTTAGAAGTCAACGTGAAAAGCACGTGGGCGGGAACGACGGAACGTGCGGGAGCAGACCCCTGGCCAGCGGGGTCTGCCTAACGTGTTTGCCACTCTCACCTCATCGTTGTTCGGGTAACCCATCCAAATTTAGCACCGACCAATTTAAGTCGGCCTTGATGATGGTCCCATACCTGCGATCGATTAGATACCTAGCCCAGACAATGGCAATGTTCGCCCTGTATGACGACAGAGCGACTGACTCGCATGACTGGAATACTACATTTACGACAACGACAGCGACAGCGAAAACGAAAACGACTCCTGAGCTATCACTGATGGACAGGCTCATGAAGTACTGTCCTTCCGAGATAAATGATTCGTTGTTCGCGTGGTCAATTCTGACACAACGAGGATGTGATGTTGTCTAGGGAACATCTCTAATTTGCCAATCGATCGACTCTGCACGACCTGCTCATGGTTCAGGGGTCCGCATGCAGGGTCCAACACAAGCGCGTACAATGTACATTCATCGGCATTTCTCTATTCCTCTATGCAAACCCTTCCATGATGCGGCTGCTCTTTCAGCCGACGGCGAGGTAGCCAGGCTTGAATGGGTATGAGGTTGATGAGTTGCCGCCATTTGTTGCCCTTTCTCAAAGCCTCCATGCCGGTGCTCCGATGCCCCGGTGAATCCGATTTCGTCGCTGGGATGCCGGTTCGGGCTTTAACTGTCTAGAATGCTTCTCATCCATACATCTATATCCATCCGTCGACGCAGTCTCTTCTCGGCCAAAAACATGCTCATTTCTATGAGCGCAGTTGAGGGGATTCCTGGCAATGATTTCTCATCCCGTCAATAATAAGGGTCTTACGTGTCTCCTACCTCATCATGTGATCCCGTCGTGCTCTTCGATTGGTTCCGGATGCTAACATCTACGCAAAATGCTTCTTATCTGGAATCTAGCAAGCTCCAAAATGCCGGATCCACGTCACATTCTCATCACATAGCATACCGATCCGATCCGATCCGATCCGGTCAACGAGGAGCTTGGTGGCATTTTCGCCATCTTTGATACTGACTCTGGTCGCTGATTGTTGTCACCACACACACACCACCGTGCTGAGTGCCGTCTTTTGCCCTAAACAAGGGCTCGAGATGCCTAACTTACCCACGCAGCGGTACCGATTCTTCCTCGGTCATACAGCAACGTGCCTCGGAGCAGCTGCTTTTGTTTTAGCTGCATGAATGCACCGTCAAGGGTATCTGTTTATCCCCGTGGAATGCGATCTGACCAGTCTCTTGGAAACCAGCTTCCTTGAGGGCGGTTCTTTGTGAGTAACAGAGTTCTCCAACACGAAGAACGCATCCGCATCCAACCATCTTCTAGTGATGGGACTGGCATCTCTGAGCTCCGCTATGGGGGTTCTGCATCGTGTTTGTGGACGAAGGTAACATCGAGGGTGGGAACAAGAAACGCTGTACGCGCAATGCTGTGCTCGGTATGACGAGACGGAGAAAAAGGCCATGCATGACCCATCCTGGCCTATCCCATCCAGCGATCACGAGCGGAAATCTGATATCATCTTGCAAGTGATTCGTATCATACCTTGCCCACTTTTGAGCTGCGCCGATCACATCCCCTCGGCGCAAAGACCCCACACACTTGGCATGTGTCTATCTTGCATTGTGCATCGCCGCCTATCGTGTGACTAAAAGCCGCAGAAGAATGAGCTTGTCCGATTTGCTTGCTTGCTTGCCTGTTTGCGGCCCCTTTCCCATCCTCAAATCTCATGCACCATACATTCCATTCCCACTTTCTTATTTTTCGTCCTGGTCAGGGGAAATAAAACTCCACATGCGATCGTGTTCATGTGCTCGCGTCGTATCGTGTACCGGTAAATGGGTGCCAAAACCACCCCTACACCCTCCGATCCGGAGGACAGACGGATCTGCATGTCGCTCAACGCCACTTGGACGTCCGGTTCCGAAGTTCACAGAAACGAACCCCTCCCCTCCCATCCCCATCACATCACATCACGTCACATCCTATCATCAACCGCTTCTTTCGTCTTTCCGGTACGCTACCTCGACACACTCTGTACTCGTACGGAATGGGTGAGGGATGATGATGTGCGTAAAACCCAACCCAGCGAACAACCATGTCTGTATCGTAAGGTCTTGTCTGATCTACGGCATCCATCCATCCATTCACTTGACCGGCTCGCATTTACCTACATACCTACCTAGGGCTGGATGTAGATAGGGTTGGTTACTATTTTTGCCAGAACGCGTGTACATTAATTACCTACATACGAACATACATGCACATACATAGCCGTCCTGTCGTGTATCAAGCGAGATCGATCTCGCATACACCGACCGCATCACGCAGGGTTTACATACATACATACATACATGCAGCGCACATACATACATACACGTACATACATATGTCCCAAGAAAACCCATCCGTGACGGAGTATTTCTATTCCACCATAAGGCCAACCAACCAACGGGAACGATGCAGGTAGAATCCTTCCTTGCCACCTACCTACCTCCCTCACCTCAGCACCATCCGTATTCTCGTACCTACCTACCTATATAGTATCAGGTAGGTAGGTAGGTAGGTAGGTCGTGATCCTCGTACCCACACACATCATCACTCAAGCTCTCTTCCAGAAGGATCCGGGTGACCTGTCTCTTTTGTATGGTTGCCAGCCAGCCTGCCTGCCTGCTTGCCTATCTCCTGCAGGGGGATCTACACACCCTCGACACCTACGTACCTATATACGCACGCACGCACGCACGCACGCACAGACAGAGGGACGACATGCATGCGCCGTGATCTTAGTCAGACAGACAGACAACGTACCTACCTCCTACCTAACCCTGTGCGATCCCAGATGACATACGTACGTACGTACGTACTGACGAATAGACAGACGGACGGGCTAGATAGATACGTAGACGAACACGGGTAAGAGGGGGAGGTAGAGACATCTACCTAGCCTCGGGTCCTATACCATTGGTCTTTATTCGATCTCACCTCTCGGGATGGATAGATAGATGGATGATAGGGGTAGGTAAGCAAGGTACCTGAGCACAAACCGAGGAATCGAACGCAAGGCTGGCTATCTCAACCAACCCAATCCGGAATCGCACCCCAAGGTAGGTAAGTAATCATCTCAGACCTCCATCAAGCACACACATTCACAACAGCACTCAAACAATCCCCATAAACACTTAGTAAAATAGTTTAATTTTTCCCTTTTCTGTATGGCCATCTGGGCTCATCTGTAGTACTAGGTAGTAGCAATAGTCGCTATATCTTGAAATGCAGGTCAAATATCGCCCATAGCGATCTCTTTCTTCTTTTTTCCCTTTGTCCGATGGAAGCCCTGAACTCCATATGCCTATGGCTACCATATCCTGGCCTGTTAAACAGAGTATGCAGGGTACTCGGCGCCAGTGCACTCCATGTCATCTGTGTGTGACATACGACAATAAATCTCAGAGAACCTCCCATAAAACCGAATCAATAGCTAGCTGTGTGATGGACTGGATCCCTTCTTCCCATAGGCCACGAGCATCATGATAGCCCGCTGTCTATCATGTCGTAGGCACAATATGTGCAATGTCTATTTTTAGAACCCCATGAACTTCTCTCCTTATACCGTGAGGAGTCTTTCTCATTAGCATTTTCCCAGGGCGCAGTAGATCGTCCCAGGTCAAATCGTAGAATATCGCGCGACGCCCATGCAGCAAACAGATTTGAAGTAAATCAGGAGGCATGAAACTATGCCCCGGCAGCCGCAACTGCTCGCTGGATGTCGCGCTTCATGACAACAAGTCTCTCACGCATCTCGAGCAGATCGGCAAGTTTCTCCTCGGGCGGCTCCTTCAAAACAGCTATCTCATTATGCAGATTCTCATAGCTTTCGTAAAATTTCGTGAATTTTCGAGCCTGAATCAAGATTTCCTTAGAGACACGAGGCTTCTTCGTGGGCGGAGTCGGGGTTGTATCGGGCGACTCCTCTGCCGCCTCTCGTCCCTTTCGCTTCTTGCTAGCCGTTGAGGCCGATGGCGCGATCGACGTGGAAGAGCTTAGGCTCGAGACTCCATTTGCAATGCCATGCGCCTGAGCACGAGCACGCTCACCATCCCGTTCTCCTTTACGGCGCTGCTGGGATGACTGCTGCGAGTGGCTCGCTGGTCGTTGCTGGCTCAGAGGTCGTTCCTCGAAATCGGAGGCATTGGTCGGTGGCGACGTAGCAAGAGGCGAGGATTTCGTAGGTGACGTATTCTTGCTCTTCATAGTGAGGCTAGAAGACGTTGTACCATTGGTGCCCCGAGAATTTTGGCTTGCGTCAGACGCCCGATGCTTGGCTATTACCTTCGACTCAACCGCCGCCGGTCTTGCCGGTAACTGTTTTGGCTTGATACGCTTGGTCATCAGAGGAGCACCAGAGCTTGAACTACTCTCCTCATCGTCTCGGTTGGTCTTTTGAGACGATTCCTTCGGCACCACTGTCGCTTTCAATGGCGCACGGGGAGCCCGAACAATAGGTTTGGGCTTTGGTTTGAGAGCAGGTTTAGGAGCAGGTGGCTCCCTTGGCTTTTCCACCGGTTTCTCGACAAGTTTCTCAACAGGCTTCTCAACGGGCTTCTCGATTGGCTTCTCGATTGTCTTCCCCGCTGCTTTCACAATAGGTTTCGGAGGCAATTTCGGCTTCGGCGGTGTGGTCGTCGTCGTAGTAATAGTGACCTGGGATAGGGACTGTGCCTCTTGGCTGGTATCCGTATCGTATACAAACTCCTCTGACAGAACACGCTTGCCCTTTTCTTCCACGGCCTTGACCTTCGCAGTTGGCTTTTTCGGCACGGGCTTTTTGGGGTTGGCGGACAGAAGACGCTTTGTCTGAGCCTGGCGGTCACTAATTTTCTTCGTTTTACTGCCAGTCTGGGAGCTGGACTTGACCATCGCTTCGCCCTTTCCTTTCGCCGAGTCGGCATCGCTTCTATTGCCGTTCTCTCCCTTTTGGCCAGCGGTCTTGGGGGCAGGGGGGCATTGCGCTCTGCTTGGCTATCGAAGCCTGCAGTTTGCTCAGCACAATGTTCTTGCCCCTGTCCTCCTTCGGGAGGAGTCTGTCCCACACGGGATCGGACAAAACCACTCGTTGCCTGTCGTAGACCTTGATGGCATTGTCGATGGCCGATTGGCGGTCTTCCGGATTAGCGTATTCGTAATTCCATACGTCCAATTCCTTCCAGAATATCTTTTTCAAGCTCCATTTCTCCGTGGACTTGTTAAAGTCAGCCACCTTTTCCACGGTTGTTTTCAGATCCGCTTCAAGGCCCGTCCAAACTTCCTGCAGATGTTGGAATGGCTGATCTTTCACTGCCAGTTCTTGAACCAAGGCAAATCTCTGCCCCTTGTTCTTTTCTAATACTTGCTGGGAAGCCGAAAAGGCAGGATTCGGCGAGGCATTCAGAGCGGGGCTCGAGGGTAAGGATGCTCGGGTCGTCGTACTCGATAATACACTCGCCATCGCAGACTTTCCAGTCGGAAGTAGTTTACCGGAACTTCTCGATGTGGTGAATTTGGCCCTGTACCGCGTTAGCTTCGCACATTGAGACCCAGCTGTAAGGCACCGTACCCCTTGCCACTCTTCTGAGTAAAAGAAGTATTTCGAGTATCGATATCCGAGTCGGCGCCAGACTCTGAAGCACGACTCGTCTGCTTCGTCGTCACCTTCGAGGACGGCTTCTTTGCCGATAGAGATGCGGACGGTTTCTTGAATATAGACATGGTGGGGTTTGGTAGTCGCTGGATCTTGCTTCCAGGATTCGTAGGGTCGGTACAATATAGGTCGTAGTTAATGGAATCTGAGGCTTCCAAGACCTTCTCCTCCATCGCTCCATAGTGGAAGGACTAGTCGCAAGGCCATCAGTCAGTAAGGCGATCATGTATACTTCACGAACTCTCTCGAATCCAGGGGCGAGGCACAAAGCGTGCGACCGCGAATGTTGATATTGTTCCGCCTTGCCCTCTTCCCACCAAAATATTTTTCTCGCGTGGTTGATAGCGGGCAGACTCAAAGACGCTGCACAAACAGCAAAAACCACTTACGGGAGAACTCCCCAGAGTCAGCTCTACATCCTGCCCGCTTTGCACACATCGTATCATGTCTTCAATCATGCTATCGTTGAGGATGATGCCGAAAGCCTGCATGGGAAGAAAGTTCTTCGAGCTGGGGGCGCTTTCTAGCTGCAAGCCAGCGTCCGGAACCGTGAGGGCCGACATGGTGGAGTTTTCGCTCGACTATGAGGCTATAACGGCGGTTGGTTGGACGTTTCGTATATAAACGCGGTAGGACTGTTGCGAAACACCTGCACTCCGCACCCGACCAGACTGTCAAGAGTCTACAAGGGTAGAATAGTGAGCGTTTCATGCAGCTGCATCACATGATGTGAAGGAATTCTCGCCAATGCAGTCTGTCGGTCGGTCGTTGTCGAGATGGTCTGCGAGGTCAAGGCTGGAGTGCGATCGGCACAGAGAGGCGGATCAACGAGGACGGGAGGAACGGCAGAGACCAGGACAGAGCTGGGCAAGTAGCAGAGGCTCTGGTCCGGGGCAGATGGGGACGCAGAGAGTAGGATACTAGTGACAATGACTCCTTGTCGTGAAAGACGAGGCTGTTCAAGATAGCTACGCTATGCTATACCTTAGTCCGAGGGGGAAGAGACGGAGAGTAGGTTGAGGCACAATGCCAGAAGAGGGTCTAGAGAGAAGATGGGTGGTAGGATAGGTTGGTAGTCGGTAGATACAAGAGAGGAAGATGGAGGATGAGTTGGATGGGTGGATCAATGGATGGTGGATGGTGGATGGAGAGGGATTGGAGGTGGAGCAAGTACCTCCCAGCATAGCACCAGGTCTGTGTCACAGGCGTGTGTGGAGGTACCTTACCGACCAGGTACCATGGGCCTCTATTTAGTCGGTTTTAGCGTGCCCCACTCGGCCAAGCCACAGAAGTACTGCGTCAGTACACGATGCATCGCGCACAGCGGAGGGAGGTGCCTGGAGTGTCGCCTACCGCGACAGTCGTATTCGCTGCCAGGAGAAGGCAGTACGAGCAGTGTACCGAGGTGAGGACCCCGCTCGCCCAATTTGCCTACCTGTTTGCCTTTGGCACTGTGAAAGAAACATGCACGTAACACGCCTTGTGTCGCCAGACTACGAGTACTCTCGTAAGCTCTGCGGAATATGTGCCTACCTTGCTTAATTTACCCTGCAAAGTGCACGCTATACCACATTGGTGCAGGTGTACCAGGGACGCTAACCGGTAGCAGACACGCTACACTGCCCATCCACGGCCTACACAGGTACCGTTCTGCGCTGTAAGCCAGAGCCTGCCCTACAGGTACACTACCTACACCACACCACACCACACTGCACTGGGTACACTACCTAACCTAAACTACTGCGGATTCCGGACGCTAACGCTAACTCGTAGGTACCTGATATCACACACACCACATGGAAAGTCACGGCAAGGGGCACGTTATCACCAGCCCGATCTCAACAGAAATCGTGCCGACGCGTCCTACCTGCTACAGTGTCCCCGTGCAAGATTAGTAGCAAGCGGCATTGAGTGCGTCATTCCGCGACTCACGTTCTGAGCAGTTGTAATACCTACCAGGAAGTCACGTCCATTATGTGAAAGCAAGTAATATTAGTTGGGTCGTTGTTCGCTGGGTACTCCCTTGTGCTGAGCCCCGCTGACTCCACCACCGGACAGCGCCTGGCTAACTGGACGCTAGCCTGACGCTAACTCGGTGGAATCTAGCTCGGTACCTCTTCTAGTGAAGACAATCCGTACCGGGCCTAGGTACCTGCGGAATATTCCTCCTTTACGTCTCGGATGATGCCAGCACTGTGGGCGAGCTGGAAGTACCATTCGAAAATAAACATTTTGAACCCCAATCCGAGCTAAATTCTGCCGCTACTTGTATGTACCTAATGTACAAGTAAGAGAGCGCATACATATCATCAGAAAAACAAAAAAAAATGACGACAGCAGAACGGGGACCAAAAAGACAGAAAAAAGCAGCACGTCGTTCTCAATCCAGTTGTCAGCTGTGATTGTTGGTTGCAATGGGGGTCATGTTATGACTAACTCGGCGTAGGTTGTGACAAACCCTGCCTGAAGGGCTTTGATCACATGCCTACGATGAGGTACGAGATACTTTTACGGGATACTTCACTTTTACATGGCTCTTGTGCGTAAGTCAGAATACGTAATATGTGAGGGTATATTCATCTTAAAGTTGAAGATCCAAAGTATGAAGATTCAAGAATCGTCCAGTTCGATCCGTCTTGATCGCGCGGTCTCACGATGACGTAGGCAGCAATCGCAAGACTCGCTCCAGATTCACAAGGCACAAGGCAAATCCGGCAGATCCAGCTTCAGTCCGTCGATCGGTGCGCCGGGCTGCCTGTGTCAGTTCGCAGCGTAAGTGTAGCCGCCTCAGTCGTCGTACCTGTGCCCGTTACATCATTGGAGCGTGCCAGTTGCTTGTCCTGTCTGTCGTCTCACGCTGAACATGTCCAGGTACCCAAACAAGCGAGGATGTGGGCAACCTGACAGACAAGAGAGGCACCGGAATTCATCCAGTTCTTTCTCGTCTCTTTCCGAATGAGCGTGAGCAGCAGGTCGAGATATTCCGGTGGGTCTCCGAGGTAGACTATTACTTACATGCGGATTACGGATTACCTGCCTTGACATCGTTCCAAAGCGACGTGGTCGTAGTTGGGCCGGTATGTACATATTTTCTTTTCGTATAGGGGATGCCGCGTTCGCCAAATGTGTCAGACCAACGCAATCAAACAATTCAAAAACCGAGGGCAACGTGGCTTCGAAGCGTCTACTGCGTGCGAGCATCAAACATGAGGAGAGCAACCCAATGTGCATTGCCGCATTGCGCATGTGTTGTTCAGCAAGTTGCTTAGTGGTGTCTGTCTGTATGTACATACTTGACTGCGTTGCGTTGCGTTGCGTCGCGTACCGAACCGTGCTGTAATTACTGTATTGGCACGGTAGAGAAGGGTTGACGCTACTTAGGGCTAACTCCTTGTAACTACTTCCAGTTAGTCGCGAGTTAGTTAGTTTAGCTACTAGTTTAGTTGGGTACTTCTTAGTTTAGTAGTATCGTAGTTCACTCAACTCCTCGACAGAAGACGTCCCAGGTAATCCGTACCGGTCATCCGTCATCTGTATCGTAATCCGTGAGAATGCACTGCTCGGCGCAGCAGAATCGTTCATGTCTATTCAAGACAGAGACAAGGTCCCATCCCGACTTTTACTGATAGTAAACCGGTTCGCGTGGCCACAGAGATACGGTGGGCTCATATACGGTCCCATGGGTATAGCTGATGCTGTACATAGACGATGCTACCTGTACGAGTACGCATGCACCCTGGATTTGGTAACTCGTACCCATGACAAGGCCCCGACACCCGTCATCCCATCGGACGGGAGAGAGAGAGAGGGAGAAAAAAAAGTCTCAAAAAATATTTTAAAAGACGCTCTCTTTTTCTCTGCCCAATATGCAAGTGACAAAAAGAGCGATTCCGTTCAGAATTCCCGCCCAATTCGGCGCGTTTCTCTAAGATCCTTAATATATGTATAATGTCAGGGAAATATAGGAAATTAATAGCAGGAAGTACTCTGATGTTCACTGACGTCGTCAGCGGAGCAATGATGAAGAGCTGGCAGAAAGAAGGCCGCTGACCATGCAGCAAACGATGCATGTACCTCTTTGTAAAAACTCCGTTTTGTGGTGGGGTGAAAGAAGTCGTATGGAGACAGACAGAGAGAGAGACAGAGACAATTCAAGAGCAGCACGACGGGAATGTCTATGTAGAATAACTCGTTGATAAACCTGGAACCGTGCTTTGCCTCTTCGGCATCTACTCGTAGACATCCCAAATCTGACCGAAACACCTCTTGGGCCCTCGTCGCTCGGCAGCAGTCAAGTACGAAATAAAGTAGCAGTAGCAGCAATACTTGTAGGTACGAGTATTTCGTAGGGTGGGTGGCTCAAGCCGACCGGAAAGACAGGCTGCATGTACTCATACATATTCCATAGGTAGTGCAGGTATGTGCAGCATATCGAACGATGAATGTGGATTTGATAACCCCAATCGGGACAATAGACGCCTTAACCAGAGGTTTCCCTATCGGCCTACCCGTCGGCGGGGGTTTCTCTCATGAATTCATTTATGTGTACGGAATATCGTAGGTATCTCGACTTGGAGGTTGTCGTTGTCTCTCAACGCAACTCCTAATAACCTCGGTATAAACGCGTCAACTGCGGATACTGATTATCTACAACGTCGTTCGGTGAGAGACGCTTGGTAATATGTATCGTAATCTGAATACGTTAGGGAATATTTTTACACTTGGCTAGGCACGACGAAGGCTCAGCAGCGATCTCGGGCATTTCAGGATTGAGCGAACTTCACTCCTTTATCTCTGATAGCTGCGAGTACGAGTACATGTTGCAGCGAATCCTGCCGACCTCAGCAAGGGTGGATCAAGGGACACCGTGCACTATATTTGTACGGTATTAAACAAGTCGAATACTACCTACGGATTACCTGGAGCGTCGTTACCGCGTAACAAGACGGACGGTGTGAATTGCTTGTTGAATTGATCGTAAGGGAGGGAGAGTGAAGCATGTAACAATTTCATTGTACGAAATACAAGTACATAGGCCGACAGCGGAACACCTCCATGGCTATCAACCCTCAGAGAAGTCTCGCACTGTAACAATGGTTCGGTACGTCTGCCCGTCAGATATAAACGGTATCCATTCCGTACATTTCGCATGTAAGTGCAACCCAAGTCCAAAAACAATCGCATTCAACTCTGGTTGTCGCCGAATGACGTGCCGTAGAGCCTTATATACGGGCGCCTCTTTCAAACGGGGGGACTAAAACACCCCATCTCGCTTGCGTTCCGCCAGAAAACCCTTGAATGACAAGAAATGGTTAGGAATACGTACGAAGGACGCGACCGAGTTGACAGCCGAAACTTCGTTAGCAATATGTGTTTCAGAGAACGAAGGGCCGCCACATACACACACACACACACACGGCAAGCTGAGGTAGGTGACCAAATGAATGTACCGTACTTATGTTCATACATACACTCTCCAGCTGGACACAGAACAAATCTCACGCTGCTGCCATTACGGATAGTCGTTGTACGAAGATCTATAGATAAAAAATCGTGCTGAGGCTTCATTATGATCCGGCGTGTGACTAGCAACTACCTAGACTCTCGACTACTTTAACTGCCTCCCTACCCCGGAAGAGAAAGAGGGAGAGAGACAGACGATAACCTGGGGGTAATTACAACCAACTCGGCAAGACCCAATGTATTTTCAGTATGTAATCAGGAATGCTGCTAGGCGTCGACTGTCGTTACAACTGTAATTACATCCATACAGGTAGGGACAGGGCCCGGTGTGATTTAAGTACGAGTAGGACCCTGGATGTGAAGGTCGTCGTCTACGCCGGGCGAATCGCCAAGCAAAAGGGGCACCGAAAGAGCTCGAAAAAAGAACCTGCAACAAAAATAGGCATTCACTCAGACGGACGGGATGGCTACCGTACCCAGACTGAGTGCCTATCCGGGTTAGTCAAGGCAATAGAGGTGTGTCTCTAAGGGCAGTATGTACTAAGTAGTTACCTCTCCCGTAGGTAGTGCACACACCAGACGATGTGGTTGCACTACTTACGTGGATGTACACGCTCTGGGCCACACCCACTGCGTTGATGGACGCTAGATCCGACTGCGTTAGCATTGGGCCGGGTAGGGAGGACGGGACGATTCGACGAAGCTATCTTGGTACGGCATGATTCGGCATCACCACGACCCCCACCACACCCTTTCTGCCCTCGTACATGAGGGTGTCTGGTACCGGTACCTTTTTCGAGTTGACCTGTCTCCATTACCTAGATGTCTGGTTATTATATCGACTGAATTGGTAACTTACATACATACGATACGACACAAGACCAGCATCATCTTTAATAAGAAGTCGACGAAGGATCATCAGCTCCGTCCTAAGCGCGCAGATCGATGGGCATTATTGAGATCCCATATCTCCGCAATTGGCGCCATCAAACGGGAATTGAATTGAATTGGATTTTTTTCCGGCCGTACACAGCGAGGAGGAACCCACTCAGTGACTGTCCAGCTGAAATGGACATCCTATTCCCAAATTATCTCCCTTGTTCCCGGTCCAAGTACACCCAGTAGCGTCGCAACCACAGCTGTACCTACAGTAGGCATAGGATGTTTCCGGGGCAGCGTAGGTATGAGTACATACCTACTTCGTACAATCTCGAGAGTACGCCGGAGGCTGGAGGACATAATGCCTTCTACATACGGAACACTTTACTTCCCTGGACCATCCCCAGCTTCTCACCATCTACGATACACGTGTATCTACGAAATACCTTCTCACTCCTGCACTAATGTAGTGTAGTGTGTCGTTGTAGTGTCAGGCATGTAAACACAGCGGTGCAGATGGTTTAGCTTAGCGTAGGACCCGTGTAAGTGCGGTCTCGTCTGGTCACTTGTGCTGTGTCTGTGTCTGTAGTGTACGGTAGGCATCTGGGTATGTAGTGTGTACAGTAGGCCATGCGAGACTAATACATACACGAAGAGCGCCTCTGTGATGCTCATCGAGACAGACAACCTTGTCAGTCTTACTACTCGTACGGATAGGATCAACGCAACCAAGATAGACGACGCTCGAAGAATATCTCTGTATCTGGCAGTGTTGCGAGTTTGGTTCGCGGTTCAGCTTGGGAGTCGGTTACCACCTGAACGACCACACCCATAATAGCAACGACACTACGATACAAGTACCTACCTACCCATCATGGTTCAACCGGACGAGAGAGACATCCAGGCTAAACCGTCTAGTGTACGACTACCCAGTCACCTAGTACCTACGCGTACCTAGATGGTAAAGTAAGCAAGGTACGGGTTGCAGCAGCAGACCACCCATTCGTTTGTCGTGGATGATCTCCGCAAGGTACAAGCAAGCATACCTAGGAGTACCTAGGTAATACCGTCTCCACGCAGTGTCTAGGTACGGTACCTCTTCTTTACCTAGGTACTCACCTCCGTGATTGTACTTGACTATCTGGGTTAGAAGGGCCAAGCCCTTCCGACATCATCTCCTGGTCAGTCCATCCATCCATCCATCCATCCATCCACGGAAGACATACCTACCTGGTTGGATTATGTTGAGACCTCAACTGGTTGATCTCGCAATGGAGTCAAAGACGGTTGGCAGAAGAGCGCGATGTCTCCCGGATCAACTCCAGTCCAGGTTCCTACCTAGCTTCGCCACCTCGGGCTTGGCCTCCATGTGCACTAGCGCGTCGACTACGTAGGCCGTCCCTCCCAACCGGCCGGTTATGTACATAGGTACGTCTACAGGAAGTGGGTTGATCTCCAGCCTCTTCGGAGTTGACTAGGTAACCAGCAGTGGACACAAACAAAGAGATCGATTCAACTCGGACTCTGAGTTCATGCTAGGTGCAGAAGTAAACAGCATCAGGTACGGAGTTGTGTTCTAGAAAGTGTCGTGGAGTGAGGCTCGAGTGGCAGATGTCGACTGGGCAGAGAGAGTGATTGGGTTTCTACGCTTCTGGGAATACTACTCGATGGTCGTGCTGTCGGACTTGGCAAGTGTCGAGTTTTTACTTCATTTACCTACCTACCTCTCGTACCCCGCGAGTTTAGGCACCGGACCGTCGACGGTTCCCCGTACGTGGACGGTGATACGTAGAGAGCTTGTGAGACGCATTCGAGTGTGTCTGTACTTGGTATGAGTGGTTACCAGTGACTATCAGGATCTTCTCAATCTCGTAAAGAAGACCAGAAAACGAACAAAGTCCTTATGATTTCCACAACACCGACACGGACGTCGCCGGACTCTCAGTTACCATGCAGAGAGGCTCGTGTCACTCGATGCAGAGCAATATCTTCAGTCCGTGTTTCAAGATGAGTAGAACTTCGTTTGCAGAATGGGATAGCAGACGCGGTCATCGAGGGACACTTTCTATCTAGGTATCTTGGCAGGACTGACAGTATGTGTCTGTCTTTTGATTGATACATGCATGAAGAAGAGAGACAGAGGCCGGTCTCCAAACGAATACGCGCGAGTCAGAAGCGGCAGACCGTGATGGTGAAAATGAGTAGGGTCGGTCGGTCGCATTGTCGACCCAGCCATTGATCTAAAATTAAAAGAAAATCCCCTGATGTCTTCATGCAATTGGTTCTGCTGAAATTCTTCTTATTATTCGTTCGTTTTGCTTCTGCTGTCCGTCTCCTTCCTAAATCATGACTGAGAACGATGCCCTACCTGGTTCTAGTCTACCGGTGAGGTCAATTCAGGAACCGTATCAATGCTAGAATATCTAGTATCGCTCTGGTATTCGCCGACAAGTCGGTGAGAGAGTATAGAGAAGACGAGAGACCGGCTTTAATCCGTAGATAACAAGCCGGTACTTTACCAAGACCACGGAATACCACATTTGGGATAGTAATGGTCTGATAACTAGCAAGCTTCAATAGATTCGAATCGAAAGAGTATCCGAACTGAAGCGTTGAGAAGAGAGAGCATGTGGCTTGAAAGCCAGATGCGACAGGCCGTTGGAATTCCCGGTCTGGTCCCAAATTTAGATCCAGTGCTAGATTTGTCTTGGTTCTTTTCTTTGCTTGCCGTAGGTACTCCTACGAGTACATATTTCAACAGAGAGAAAAGAGTGAACGATGGATGGGAATCCGTAAATTGCGCAAGGTCCGGCCCGGATCGGGCTGTCGGGATTTTCTTTCCTTCCTGCTCACGGCCCCCGATGGATTGGACCTGTGCCAGCGAAGATCGACCAACGTCGCGGGTATTCTTAGTCAGGACGGATTACCAACAATTTTCTATTTCTACGAATTTCTTAAAACGCACTCGATGCTAGGAATAAGAATAGGCATGATCAGAACCGGTAGCAAACGGGTACATATGGGCAACACAGACGACGGTGTGAGCAGATTTGGCCGACATGCCGCCATGATCCGAGCCCGCCGCGGGGCCAAGAAAGGGCTGGATGATCAAGCAGAGTGCGTCCGGCTTTGTCAGTCAGACGTTCCCCGGTGCACCCTACCTAAGGAAATGGTGTGAAGGTGTAGGGTACCTAGATCTTGGCTGTCTGTCTGTCTGTCTGTCTAGTCTCGAAGCTACGGAATAGGCATTCCGTAGGTGTGGGAATTCCTGACATCATATCGCTGCGGTCTGTCAACAGACCGATGCGGTCCGGGATGCGACATCATTCATGATGTGAAGGGTGCGCGCACCGAAAACGCAGGCGGGCAGGCGGGCAGGCGGGAATAGGCATTCCTTTTCGAATTGTCCACCGACATGTCACGTTACCTGCAAACACACGTTCACATCCACGCTACGGTGTACCAGGTCAGAGTCAGTCATTCGGTCAGTCATCAGTCGGATGGATCCCATGCCTACCGGTACGTTACTTACATACGAGAGCCGGGGTGCTGTCTGTCTGCCTGTCTGTCTGGGCCCCCGCTCCCTTCTGCTTCTGAATCTCGGAACCCCAGGTTTTTAGTCGATGCACGTAGCCGCCACAACGTCTGATGACTTTCGAGGATGCCGGTAGGATATGGAGCCGAGCTGATTTGAATTTGAATACGGGGACTTTTATATGTAGAATAGAATACCTGGTATCGTACTGTGTAGGCACTTTTGTTCGGACGAGCACATTTGGACTTCATGATGTTTCACAGCGAGAGAGAATATTCATCCACACATATTTCGTACTTACATAATTCCCTACAGACATCTAGATCTTTCGTCTACTTGGTGTCGGTACGGCAGAAGATCGGCCTGATCATATAATCAATCCATCAATCAATCGGTTTATCAATCAAGACGTGGGTCTCAGTTCTTCGGGTTTCTGGTAGAATCCCTGTATCACGGAGTCTAGACAACAGGATCCTCTTCCTGTCCTACCGGGTCTAGAGTGTGGGATGGTAAATGAAGAACAAAGAAGAGAAGAACAAAGAGCAAAATATCTATCTAATGTGATACGAAACGAAACGAAACGTGCGTGGGGACTAGACCAGTGACATGTTCTTGTAAGAGTCCTGGTCTGTGTTTGCTGTCGAATAGAGATGGATATCTCTTCTCTTGCACGTACGGACGTGTACCACTCGACGCTGTGGGTATTACAATAGGGTATGCTGATCTCGTTGCTGTTGGACGAGGGGGTTGGCATGGCGGTTTCGCTTTCGGCGTGTGCTTGTGATGAGAGTCTGCTGCTCTCAGATGTTGGGAGATGGGTTGCGTACTATATACTGTATCTTGCTGTCGACATTACTTTCCCATAAATCCACGGATTCACATCCCGCGTTCCAACGCCTGGATCGCCGTTTTCGAAGCTCGTGTCACGTCGATTCCATCAACTCGCGACCTCCATGACCCTCTACGAATTCATTACGGTCTGCTTAACGTAGATGCAGATACTGTTAATAATCAAGCAAGTAGCAATATCAGTATGGCCAGATCCTGAGTATCGTTTGCTTCCGGACGAATATCGCCCTCATGTGCTTCTTCATGAAAAGCATTCTGCATACCATACCATCCCCGTCGGTAGGACAGATGGTGTACATGATTTTGCCTGATGACTGTCTCCCACGATCTCCATGTGCGCGTATTCCGTACACAGAACGAACAAGAACTGTCAACCCGACATGTTTCATACCTAAGCGAGTCCCCCCTTGGGTACGATAGCCATGCAAAGATGGCCTCAGTTCAACCCAATATACCTTTGGAGTAACGACAGACTCACGCACAGTCAGGTACGGCAGTTATCTCTGAGACAAATTCAAGACCGTGGCAACTGATAACGAACAGCAGGGTCTCGTCCCCATCTGCACCCGATCAGATCAAGTATGTACAGACGACTAGAAATGTAAGGGTTGCATCCATTCGAACTGGTGACCGCAATATGTAGACGGCCGAAGAGGGTTCGAAAAAGCAAAAGCAAAAAAGAATACAACCACCAATGCATGGCATACCTGTACAGAATATACAAGGAGGGGGGAGGGCAAAACAACGTGGCCCGTCGGGGAGGGTCCCGTTTCCTGCAAGAGATCGTCTGAAACAACCGACAATTCTCTCGTTTATCATGGCCTGGTGATAGGTTCTCTGTGAGGCGTTCTCGATTCGGGTTGCGTATGGTTGTACGCATTTATTATTTCCCGCGCCGCACATGCCGCGAACTTGAGATTGGGAGGTTCGAATTGGGTATTTGAGGTTATAATTGGGCTTATAACTTGTTGGAGGGTGGTTGAATCTCGGATGTCATGCTAAAAGGGGTTCTCCTAAATGCTGTGATTGAGCTGACACACGCACATATTTACAGACAGATAATACAGGACAGAAGAGGGAGAAACCAAAGAAGAGAGACGACGAGGGAATTCTTCTCGCAATCGAAACGAAATGATCCCGCAGCAAACTTGAGTTGAAGTCTCACTCGAACAAATGGTGAGGGAATCTGATGTTTTGGGTTGTTTCTTATTATATTAACTGTTTCGTATTAAGAGCTAATGCACGAAAGTTACAACGAAGAGAGCGAGGAGGCACCAACGCCTTCCTCGCCTGCGTCTGTGTCTTCTTCGTTTCCTGCTTCAAAAGATATTCAGACTCCTTGACGTGTGTAGGTGTGTGTGAAGGCCATTGAAGGCCCTCCAGAGTCGACTCGAAGGCTGCTAGGTAATGATGGGGTAGGCAAGAACTGGTAGGTCGATAGGATGGCAGCCGCTGAGATGGCTTAACATCCGAGAGTCCCACTCAAATAGTCGGCAAGTGTGCTCGTCAATGCGTGTTTCGTAACCGTAACCGACGTGGTATAGAAGAGTCCCGGTTGGCAGAGCTACACTAGGGCAGGGCCGTATCCATGGAACCGGCGACTTGATGGTTTTAGATATGAATCCTCCTTCCGCTTCAGAGACTTATTGAGTCTTGAAGAGCAGGATAGCGCAGTGGCCGAGGTAGAAGTAAAAGAAGTGGCGTGTCTCTATACCGTCCGCTGTATTAGTATTCCAAGATCGCATTGTCTGATGAGGCGAGAGAGCCAGTATTTACCATGAGTTACGAAGCTGCCGAAGTTTCGACCCACGATGCAATGCCACGTAGGTCCCTTTCGTTCGTCGAACTAATCGCGGTTCAGTGTTGATCTCCCCAACGTTGCAGTCCTATATCAGGAACCATACCGTCTTCTTAATGTGCTGCGCAATGTCCTTCTCGATTGTGAACTTTCCCATCGCCTCCTGAGCTAGTCACATGCGTCAGAGACAGACTCGTTCATGGGGGGACCTTCAGTGTGATCGCATACCGACGTCGATGGCCTCTTGCTGCATCTCCTCAGTCTAACCATAGTCAGTCATCTATTCGGCCAATTTCCTGGATCTCGGATCGTCTCCTAACCATGTCTGCCGACTTGACTTGAGCTGTTCGTAAGGGGGTCATGTCAGTCATCAACGTTCCCTGCGTTATCGGCGCTGAGGGGCGGGCGTCACGAACCGTCGAGTCGCTCGCGAGTAGCGGGGGGAGGGGAGGCCTGTTCAGTCATGGTTGCGCGGGATCGGTAGAGTCACGAATGGCAATGCCTTGTCTAAGTAATAACACGAGGTTTAGTGATGGCCAACTCGAGGTCACGAGGAAGCGGGAAGTAGTCAAGGGCAACAGCAAAGACAGGAGTGATGCTCAACTACACAAGCAAACGATCTCAACACGTTGGGCGAATGGAATTGAGCTTACAGTGAGGACGTAGGATGAGGGAGTCTGGAGTTCTCGCGGCGATGATTGTCTACTGTCTATTGGGGGATGAAGATTACAGGGGGAAGAAGTCAAGCCTGATTGTCGCGATGCGTGACAGGAGGGAGTAACGGGATGTTGATTTGGTAGGGTCTAGGCAGGTACATCGCACATGGGGGTCCTGTAGCGCGCATCTGTATCTCCATCGGTACCTCCGTCAGTACATAACCCCGTCATGAAGGGCCGCCGCACTGTACGAAGTACGCCGCACGTGACGGCGTGGATCGCCTCGTTGCTCTACCTAGCGTACCTAACGAGCTGCAGCAGTTGTACCGCGACAAGGAGGCGCATGGTTCTGGTCACGTGAAGATAACCGTAAACCGTCCCCACCAAAATTTGTACGGATTACGATTAGTGTGCGCCGGCGTCTCTCGATCTTTTCATATCCAAGTCTGCAGAAAACTTTTTTTTTCCTGTCGATCTAATAAAAACCCGGCGCAGAGAGACAAATAAAAAAGAGAGGCAGAGCTTCACACTAGTAGAGGCTTGGGTGTTGAGCCTGCCCGCTTGCAACGATGGAGTCCTCTCGGATATTCGTGCGCGGCCTGCCTCCAACAGTAACTGGTCAGTCTCGTGATTCTCTTAGAAGATCCCGTTGTCTCGGGAACGCCTCTGCTAACGTTCATTCCTAGAGACTGAGCTCCGGAAACACTTCAGCGCAAAGGGTCATGTTTCCGATATCAAATGCTTTCCTCAGAGGAGGATTGGCTATATCGGCTTCAAGTCCTCAGAGGAGGCGACCGAGGCCGTTAAATACTTCAACCGATCCTACATGCGCATGTCGAGGATCCATGTGGAGTTAGCCAAGCCGGTAAGTCAGTCGTGGACTGGGCAGAATATACCAAGTATACAGAGCTAACTCTGGTTCAATAGATCGCAGATCCTTCATTGTCCCGGACTGAAGTTTCGAAGGACCAGACCACATCAAACTCCAAGGCGAAGGCCAAGACCTCCTCAGGTCCTGTGTCGAGCCGTGAGGACCCCGAGACTGCCGCGAAGAAACGCAAGCGAGATGATCTGAACGAGTCTGACCCCAAACTTCAAGAATTCTTGAATGTAATGCAGGCTACAAAGAGCTCGGCGAAACTGGATGGGCATGAAGATGATGCTCTCTATGAGCCTCCTACGAAGAAGGTGGCCATCGATGATGAAGCCGAATCGGGCGATGAGTATCAGTCTATGCCTGCCAAACCCGTCAAGCGAGCCTCGCCACCACCGCGTGAACCGAGGACGTTTTCGCCACAGAAGCCTACGGCTGCCCCGATTGTTGAAACGGTGGCAGATGAACTAGCTTCCACAAACCTGGCGGGCGAACCAGCGTCGCATGGCGTCGATGATTCACAGGATCCTGCTACAGATGCCGGTAACGATGACGACTGGCTACGTAAAAGGACTAATCGACTGCTCGACTTGGCTGACGACGATGACGTTGTGCCTATACGGCCGCAGCCATCGTCGGCGCCACCGCCAGCGGCAGTCGACAAGCAAAACCTGCAATCCGAAACTCCTGGTGATATGGAGATGACGGATGTGTCTACCTCCGCTGTGCAGGAAGACGTCACTGCTTCAAATGCCGAGGCGGATACCCAGGCCATTCTCGATGCCATTCGGAGAACGTCGAGAATATTCTGCCGGAATCTACCGTATGACGCCACGGCCGAAGACCTTCGAACCCATTTCGAACGTTTTGGTGAAGTAGAAGAGGTAAGAGTCCGATCGTGTATTATTTGCAGTCTTTCTTCGTCGATTCTATGATGAACCCCAGATAGGGACAGCTGAATCATTTGATGCGAACCCTGGGCCAGTATTTTAGTAGATACTCTGGTTTCTGAGAATCTCCCTTAGCCAAGCATTGGTTATATCCCTCGACCAATATGTTCATTCCTGCTAAGATGAAGAATAGGTTCACGTTCCATCCGACTCTACTAAAAACAACCGTGGTGTAAGTCTCCCCTTTCTTCGTCGTCATCTGGACATGACGCTTACATACCACAGATGGGTTTTGTTTTGTTTCATGACCCGGAGGCAGCTGTCAAAGCATTCCAGTCGGATCGCACCACATTTCAGGGCCGAATTCTGCACGTGTTACCAGCCAAAGCGAAGACGGATGACCTCGACGAATTCGCGATCGCTAAGCTGCCGCTCAGACAGCAGAATCTGATCATGAAGCGGAAGAAGGCGGCTGCTGCTACGTGGTCGTGGAACTCTCTCTACATGTCCCAGGATGCCGTGAACACATCTGTCGCCGAGCGCCTGGGTATTTCCAAGAGCGAGCTCTTAGATCCGACCAACAGTGATGCCGGTGTGAAGCAGGCTCTCGCTGAATCGGAGGTGATACAGGACACGAAAACATATTTCGCCGCAAACGGCGTAAATATTGACGCTTTCAAGTCGAAACCTCGCTCTGATGATGTGATTTTGGTCAAGAATCTAGGAGCAAACACGAAATCTGAGGAGATCAGAAATCTGTTTGAAGAGCATGGCAGAGTTCTAAGGGTCTTGATCCCCCCTACTGGTGTGATCGCCATCGTGCAATTCGCCTCCCCTTCTGATGGAAAGCGGGCGTTTGCCAAGTTAGCGTACCGCCGCTTCGGCTCTTCCCAATTGTTCCTGGAAAAGGCGCCGCGCGACTTGTTCTACGATTCACAGCCGGTACCGGCTCAGGAGAAGGCCGCCGAGCCAGCCGCCGAGCCAGCCGCCGTTGAGAAGGTGTCGGCAACGGACCTTCTCGGGGAAACCTCCCAACAACAACAATCCTCGGAGGCTACGCTGTTTGTAAAGAACTTGAATTTTGATACGAATACTAGTGCGCTGGCGGATGCCTTCCATCACCTGGAAGGATTCAAGAGCGCGCTCGTGAAAACTAAGAAGGATATGAAAAGACCCGGCCAGACATTGTCCATGGGGTTCGGCTTCGTGTCGTTTGAGAATAGCGACTTCGCTGCCGCTGCCGCCAAGGTCATGGATGGCCACGTCTTGATGGGCCACAAGCTACAAGTGCGAGCTACTCACCGTGGACTTGATGCCGCCGAAGAACGAAAGAAGAAGGATGACGCTGCTAACAAGGCTACCTGCACCCTAATAGTGAAGAACTTGCCGTTCCAGGCAACCAAGCGCGAGGTAAAGGCGTTGTTTTCTGCATATTCCCAGATTAAGACCGTAAGGATGCCCAAGAAGTTTAATCACTCAGGAAGAGGTTTCGCGTTCGTGGACTTTTCCTCGACCAAGGAGGCCGCGTCGGCGCTGCAGGCGCTCGAGGGAACCCATCTTCTGGGCCGTCGTCTAGTATTACAATACGCGGAAGCTGAGGCCGTGGATGCCGAAGAGGAGATCGCTAAAATGCAGAAGAAGGTTGGCGGCCAAGTCAACAAAGTTGCGCTGCAAGAACTCACAGGCCAAGGCCGCAAGAAGTTCACTGTCGGGGGAGACAGGGACGAGGGAGAATAGAAAGCGACAAATAATTGCGTTTATTCTTCCCTGTTTCTATATAATGTCACGAAAGGAGTGTAAGTATTGGCGTCCCTGGAGTGAGACGAGAGACCTGGCTATGCCTGGCTCATGGGGTGCAGAAGGCCCTCCCTTGGCAGAGAAGCTAGGAGCTCCACCTCCGGGGACCCGGGCAAACGGTTCGCATGCAGTAAGTTGCAGGGAGAGGGCCGCACAATGCAGAATGCTGAATCCCTGTCTTCTGCAGTACATCAAGGAGTACATTCTAATACCCCGCTAGGCTCGACGATCATTGTATTGGTACGTTAGTGAAAGTCACATTCCCGGCGACTAGTAGGGCTGGTCGCCGGGCCGAGATACATAGGCAGAGGGAACATCGTTAGCAGAAGTCGCAAATTGAGAACATTCCCGAGTACGTCTCTTGTTGTGTTGTTACCGTTGTGATCCTAGTCCCCTGCGTGCCAGTATAGCAATACAACTCTCCTGTCGAGCACCGTTTGTGCCATTCGAGGTGCCTTATGACGACGCCCTTGACACCACCCCTAGTGGGGTAATTGCCCAGGGCGTGTTTGTTCAAGGCACCATGACATGCTCTTCGGCGAGAGCTTTTGTCGAGTCGCGGGTCGTCACGGTTCATATAAGAAGATATGAGATGTTCTGCCTTCCATGCCAGTCCCTCTGGTGTCGTGTATTCCATCTTCGGCCATAGAAAGTCGAAGGGCATTTTCTTGCCACTGCCATTCCTTTGCCAACATATCTTAATCTGCTCCCCAGCGTTCTTGCGCTCGGCCAGGCATTCATCTGGATTCTCAGTCTTTACATGAAGCATTCTTATCGCTCCTTTCATAATTAACTCTTCACGATGCAGCTTCCGCGATCAGTGCTGCCATCCCAGCGATACTCACCGGTGTCTGATTACACATACGAGACTCATCATGAGGGAGTCTCGTCGACACGGCAGCCTCTGAGTGAGTCAACGGGCAACATTCAGCCTCATGGCCTTGCTGCCTCGACTGGCTTATGTTATAACCAACTCTCGCTGTCGCCTCCTATCCACTCCATCCCGGCTCCGGCTATACTGCCTACGCAAACCTTGACATCGATCTATGGCACCAGCCTTCGGGGTGAACGGTCTCTGCATCGAAATGTGTCGTTACAAGAATTACCAATGGGTCCTCACAGGGGTCGGAGAAACCCCATATATCACCACAAGAACTTTGCCGACTACCGGAACAAGGTGATGCAAAAGGAGCTCGACAAGGAGAAACCCGTATGGCCTGACTGGTTGGAGGATGCTTTCTTGGATGGTATGTGACCTTTCGCTGGATGCTATGTTTAGGAGAGATATTTTGTATTAACAGCTCACCACAGCTCTTCTTCTCATCCCCCAGCTGGGTCGAAAGAAGTTCAGTTCGAAGACGATTCTGTATGGCCGGAATATGCTGATTACGGAATATCTTTGGATCTATCACTGGACACTTCACCCGCCAAAGAAAGGTGAACGGATCCCAACTGGCAAGCAGAGAGAGAAGACGAAGCAGAATCCAGGACATCCCATGTTCAGATCGAGGAAGCAAGTATCGAGTCATATACAGGTCTTGAAAGGATTCTTCCCGACACTCCCTACATGTGAGTATATCTTACCCTTTAGCAAAAAATTATTGCTAATCGTCGGCTCAGTTCACTTCATCTTCCCAAGGCAAAAGGATGGACTGGACGATGAGAGAAAGCTCACCAAGGAAGAAGACGATACGGAGTCCTTCAAGAACAACCGTGTTCTCATCTCCATCACCGACGGCCGGTTACCCGACGAGCGACCCAACTACGAGTACTTCTCGCGGTTACTCAATGCCGAGAATGATGTCTTCATCAGACCCAAGACGTGCTGGATATTCGTGTCATCGCCCAAGATCACCCTCAAGGAGAGGCTCGTCGCATTGGAGGATGGCGCCATGAAGAAACTCATCACGGGAACTCATCCCGATGGCATATGCCTGACGGAAGAAGACTACCCCCATCTAAACCTCAACGAGGGCAAGGACTGCAAGGACTTACCACGTCAGGGAGATCGCCCCGTTGTACTCCTACACGAATACACGCGGGCACTGGCGCAGAAGGAATCGTCTTCCGTCAAGGATATCTCCAGCAAGTGGGACGTCCGCTTCCCTGATCTCCGACAAAAGCTCACCAGTGCTCTCGATGACACCCGGCCGAACGATGAACGTACGTCCCGGTGTGTCGTCGGACCCTGTGACACTTTCCACTTCGAGACTGTGCTCGATCTTCACTCGACTTCCAAGTTCCCGTCTGGCTCCGACATGAATGGACTTGTTGAGTTCACCATCAGCAGACCTGATCTCCATAACCACAGCTGGCGATCTAGGACATGCGTCATCAAGCCCGAGGAACTATACATGTCAGGAGAAGACGACATCTGGGACCAAAGTAATCCCATCGATGTCACCTCTTCTCATCGAGCTGGATGCAACGGCTCTAGCCGCTGTGATTGCATCGCCCGTGGCAATCGTGATAGCATCTCTATCCCGTTCCCTGCTAGCAGCTGGGCGAACACCTTCATCAAGCTCGCACCATTCGTGACAGCCGAGCGAGAATGCAAGGAACGCGAGCGAGCAGCGCGGGATGCGACGTCGATGAATGGTCGGGCTGAGCGTGAAGCCGCTCGGATGAAGAAGGAGAAGGAGGAGACATCGTCGCATCTCAAGTCGAAGTTACCCAGTCCCAAGGATCTCCTCTCTCAAGTTGCCATGTACCAAGAGATATGGTCGGCACCTCAAGGTGAAGCGGTGGATGTGGCTGGCGATGAAGACCCGTCGTCTAAGCGCAGTCGTGGCAAATGGACACGTCGAGCCGTCATTCTATGGACGTTTGTGCCTGTTCATGAGAACACGGATGAGAAAGGCAAGACGACGGTTGTGCCCCCGGGTACCAACTGGCGTTTTCTTACCAAAGTTGACCCGACATCGTCGTATCACCAGCAACAAGCATACGTCTCTGGATCACCAAGAGTCGTATCCCGCGGTAACGTCATGAGCCCGAATCCGGGATATGCACACCACATCAACGCCGTCATGAACGAGAACTTCAGCGCTGCCTACGAGACTGGTCCGTCGGCAGCATTCACACTGCCGAGTCATACTCACAGTCAGGGCCACAACAAACCTATCCCTCACCCCCTGCAAACCAGCCATCTCGCGGGCATGAACCAAGTCTTCGAGGGTCTTTCCAATGGACTCGTCACGCCTCCTCCCAGTGGGACACTCTCGAATAACTACCCTCACACCTTCGACAGCAACAACATCAACATCGGCCCGAACCACACGCTCCACCACCATCTGAGTTTCATGTCCGACGGCACGAGCGGTTCGAATTCTACGGATCACACACAGGCCAGTTTCCTTGCTGGCCACGACCCCAGTCCGACGGAGAGTTTCCTGCCTGGTCTCGATGTGCCTGATTATATCCCTGATTTCCACGCCGCGCAGTCCGCTGATGCGCTCGGTGATCTGACACATCGGTACATGGATGCCGGCCATGGCGTAGCAGATGCGAGTTGGGTCGACGCTCCCGCGGTATCAGGCGCGACAGAGCCTCATTGGGCAGCTATCGCCGCCGCCGCCGCAGCCGTTGCGAATCATCCCCAACATCACGGCGACGCCAATGTGCAAGATACCCACGGTAACCTGACCACGGCAGGAAACCAAGACTCCTGGAGTGCCTGGCAAGCCGCAGAACTCAACTGCATGGCAGCCCCCAGCTACAGCCGTCGCACATCCGACAGTCTCTGGGACGAAGGATCCCCAGAAATCCCCGAGAACGAAACAGCGACGTTCTCACTCAGTACTGGATTAACACCACTCCGTAATCACAGCCTTCCCCATCTACATATCCCGACGTTGACCTCGCACCCCTCGCCGGCGCTGACGAGTCGCAAGAGATCACGCACGGAGAGTATTGGACTCGATGCGGATGACGAGGAGCATCGGGATCAATTCCCTGCGCATTCGATCCGCAAGCTGGCGCATCATCCTGCGAGTTTGGGGTTTGGAGTTAAGGTCGAGGAGCAGGGTGCGCCTGAGGGTGGGAGTTATTTGTGATCAGAACACATCTTTGATTCTTTTGCACTGGATGAGGTTGTAACGCTATTGTAATGCATTATGTGGTCTGGATTCTTTGCTGTTTTTGTTACTGGTATCATCGACGTAATGGTCATTCATAATGGGTGGTTTGGCGGGTGTATTTTTATGAGTTAGGAGTTGAGTTGGTTGTAGGATGGTGTAAGGATAGGCGGCGGTTTTTCTGTTCTCTTTGATGTACGATTGGGACTGGCAAAAGAATGGATGGATGGATTTGAATCGGCTGGCTAAGTTGTTTACGCGCCATTGCTGGATAACATTGTCACTCTCGTTTGGCATGTTTGAATTTCTGTTATTGGGATACCTGGGATTCTTGAGACCGGTAGACTTTGACAGTTGAATACAAGGAGTCAAATCACTTATGAAGCGACGGTGAACATGATGATGATAACCAACTCGACTCCTCACAATTATCCACATCAGAACACTCCAAAAAGTAAACACATCCATCACATCGTGAATATCTTCACAGTATGCGATCCTCCACACGGTACAATCCCACGATGCGAGAAATGCCGCACACTAACGAAGAGTCGAGACCATCAGTGGAGATCCGTCCAATGCGCCAGCCAAAAAAGAGACCAAAAAAAACAACCGCCTGCTCATAGCAAATTGGTACGAGGAATTGAACCCAACCCGATTTGAACGGATGACCTTCTGGATGCTGTTTCCAAGCGTTAGCTGGAATCAGATGCTCTACCGCTGAGCTATGGGTCCCAGTTTGCTGTGAGCTGGTTGTTGAAGAGACTATGGCTTGTTCTTGTTTATATCCCGGGACCTGTGGATCTCACGATGTATTTTCACATGTCATTGGTATGAGTGATTTATCCTGCTGTCTTATTCAACAATCTGTCCTCATCGTCGCATACACTTCCCCGTGAATGATGCCGCCAAGATAACACTCACCCAGCAGCAACATGCACCTCCGTCCTCCCCGTCCCGGTGAACTGATCCTTCACATACGCCAAATCCAACCTCCCATCCCGATTCCAATCCACCAAACTCCAAACCCCATTCTGCTCCTCCCCAAACACACTCCCGCCCTCAAATATCCTCGTCCGATACCCCGACGCCTGCGACGCAACATGCACCTCCACGGTCCCGGTCCCCGTATTCACATCCTTGATATACACCAAATCCGCCGCCCCAGTCCCCGAATACGGCGCCAAATACCAAAACCCATCATCCTCACTCCCAAACGTCGTCCCCGTCTGCAATATAAATTGACTATACCCGCTCGCGCCGGAGGCCACATGCACCTCGACCGTCCCAGTCCCCGTATTCCCCGTCTTGATGTACACTAAATCGAGATTCCCGTCCCGATTCCAATCATACAGCGACCAGACCCCATCCTCCTCATTCGCGAACACCGTCGCCGTCTCCTGGATGCGGGTCCGGTAGTTCGAGGCGCCCGAGGCGATGTGGACTTCCACGCGACCTGAGGGGGTGTTGCTTGTTTTGATGAATGCGAGGTCTGGGAGTGCGGAGGTGCGCGAGGGCACGAGGAGCCAGGTCCCGTCTGTTTCTTCGGCGAAGGTTGTCCCGGATTCGAAGATGCGGGTTTGGTAGTTTGAACTTGCTGAGGCGATGTGCACTTCGACGGAGTTGGTGCCGGTTAGGCTGGTTTTTATGTAGGCGAGGTCTGGGAGGCCGGAGCGGGTTGCGCTGGGGAGATGGTAAGTCTTGCTCGTAAAAGAAGTGGAAGGGTTTGTGGCTTACTCGATTAATTGCCATACGCCGTTGTCCTCTTGGTAGAACGTCGTCCCGGTGTCGAGGATGCGCTGCTGGTAAGGTGCCTGGCGGGCATTGAGCTCGGGCTGGAGAGCTGCTCCGAGCACGGGGACAGCAAAGTGGAGAGTCGAGAGACCTCCCGCGTAGGAGAGAAACTGCGTTGGGACGACCATGGTGGGTGTTGTCGTAGCCGTTGAAGTACTGACGGCTTGACTAGCTGTTGACAAAGAGCATCGCGAAGAGTCAGAGCTCTTATAGACATCTCAAGCACCATCTTGACTTAGGATCAAGGGTATGATCTACCCATCATCGTAAAACAAGCCAATCCGACCTCGTGCCTCAATGAGACCACAATGGTTCGCACTGCAGCTTCACTCTTTCCTGGGGTCCAGAAGTCACAATAGTAAGCATTTAATGACAATTCCAGTTCTCAGGGGATTCACGTCGCGTGACTGCTGCATACATCGAGGCCTACGGTCCAGCCAGCCAGCCTCTAAACGGGTCCAGATCACAGCCGTTGAGACAGAGCTGCCGTTGTGGTCGAGTGCGCATGCTGGTCGACGTGACACGGCATGCAGCTTATATGCGCGGCGCAGGAGCTGAAGGTTATTTGCACGACGAGTACGCGGGGTGTCTTTTGTTGTTGATGGGGAGTCGTGGCCAAGTATCCATGTAGGCATGCACCTGGTAAAAGCGATCGAGGATTATGGCAGTTGTTTGTACTACGGATTGTTACGATGCGAGTGATGTTGACTGTAGTAGTAAATGTGACACTTCTCGAGGAGTTGGCATTATGTTCTGTTGATCGACGTGAACGAAAATGGTATCAATATGGAGAGGCAGGGCAAGAACTAGCACTTCTGAAGGCATTGGAAAGAGAGCTCCCCGTCGTCAGTACCGTGAAGTCGTTGACGTTATGTAAAGATTACATGTGAAAACGAGGTTGGTGCTGCATCGGGAGGCTTGCAGGATACCATCCATCCCAGGAACCAACCGAGTAGTACCGTGTTTACGTCTCGATATTCGGAAAGCGATAATCACATCATGGAAAGCACAGCTATGTCTTACCCAGTTCAGTTCCCCCGAGCTTATCCTGCCGTTGCGCCATGCAGATGCTCGGGATGTGTGAACATTTCCAGACTTCGCAACGTGCTCCGGATGATCTGAAGTTCTACCCCGCAGACAGGTTGCCTCGAGCTGACAGGATCGTCCGTCCCTCGCTCCGTATGGATGGATGTAACGGTAGTCTTTCAGTTCTAGAAGCATGGCATGGCGACATAATAGTGTACCGTGCATGTGAAATCCACGGATCACCATTCAGGGCTGCAACGGTACCGGTACGCTTAGGCGCTCAGATGTCCCGCTGCCCGTCTTACGACTTGGGGGCCGTGTCGCTTTAGATCAGGCAACTGCCGATTCATCCGTTCGATCTTGACATGTATGGCCTGACAAGAAATAGGATCCTGCCCCAATCTGGCTCATGTAGAGTTGCTGTGGACATCAGGCATACGATGAACATTAAAGAGCTCTCTTTACTCTCACTTTCTCAGGCGCTTCGCTCACTTCCATCATATCAAGATGAAGTTAGCACCATCTTCTCGCTCGTGCTACTTCAAAGATGGTCATATCCAGTGAGATGTTTCTTAGACCGTTCTAAGTTGGCATGAACTTCAAGCATAAACTGCAGAATACCGACTGTGTGGGCGAGATAGAAACCACGTCTCAGGTCCATGCGACGGTGAAGTGGGACTCACTCACGCTTGTTAGAGGTCAGATGCGCCGGATCAGAAGCGGGCTAGAACCATACGAGCCCATGATGGCCACGTCGGTCGATTATTGGTTTTGATAATCGGTTGGTAAAATAAAGTCTGTCGAAGGAAGCGTTCATCATGGACCGAACTTCATGCGAACATGTTCTTCCCCGGAATAGTTCGACTGTAAAGACCATGTGCTCGCATGAGCGTTTCCAGTTGTCTCCGGATTCTTCATCGTTGGATGACACTGTTCGGTAAGGAAGGAATGGTTTTAATCCAACCTCCAACCAGAGGTCCGATACTCCAATGAAGCTGAGTGGGGAATGAATTACTGAAACATCTCCATCAAAATCGAATGAAGTTCGTGGCAAGAGATCGCAACGCGCATGAACCAAGTTCGGATAAGAGTTGCAGTTCAGTCTCGACAGCGCACTTCGCTCCAATCTTCATCTCAAAACGCGATGACGTCCTCATGTCACAGATCTGAGATCTTGTCGAGACATGATAGGTTACGTTGGCCAGCGTATGGGACACGCTGGCGGTGAGTCACAGTCAGAGTCCAGTCGGGAGGCTTCTAGATGTTTTGTGATTGCACGCCATCTCTTCGTTTCGTTTCGGCTTCATAGACTCCAGACGATGTCGCGATCTGATCTGACCTCTCATCAGTGCGCTGAGTAGACGTTTCTGAGACGATGTGGAGCGGGCGGCATTCTTCACAACAAACAATGCCAGCAAGTGTGGATTGACGACGTATCATCTCGCTGTGGACCGATGCTATGGAGTCATGTGCTGCTCTGTCTCAAAGAAAAGGCATCATCGCAGCCAATCGAACAGTTCAGTCGACAAAAAAAGAAGCAGATACAAAAAAAAGTAAGGAAAGAAAGAATGAAAAAAGAAGATGCCCACTAGCGGAATCGAACCGCTGATCTTGTCATGACATCTAGTTGGTACTAGTGACACGCTATACCACTTAGCCAAGCGGGCAGAAAAACCCATCACGTGATGGGGTGCTGTTGGAGACATGTTCCTGTAAAACGGCACTTAACCGCGCAGGCCGATAAACTTTTGCCTATGTACCTCTTTTAGCGTGATTCTTAATTTAGAACAAAAGAGCAGAAGCTACCCGGAACATTTGTTTATCGATAATGCAGTTCAGTCATTTGCGAGATCTTTTGTCTCCGGCGTCGTACAGGATCGGGGGCAGATCTGTGGTACCGAAGCTTTGGAAGGGGAAGTTTTAAGACAAGTCAAGCGATAATGCAGGCGTCTATTCTATTCTTATCTGTGCATGTCGATCGGAGATAATAAATAGGCGACAAACAGAACGAAGCTGATAGCTATGCGCTTGTGCGACCATCTACGCTTGATTGCGCCAGCCATCTTGGTACTTTTGCACGGCATCCCTACTCGGACAAACATGAAAAAAGGATAGAGTCCCGCATCCACTGAGAACAGATGGAATAGGTAGCATAAGTGTAGAATAGAATACGAAAATGGTGCGGGATAGAAGTGCCTATTTGCTGGCAGCGCCCAGGAAGTATGAGACCATCAGTCATTTTGAAACTCGAACAGTCACGGCTGTACGACGACTTGGCAAAGACAGTGAGGTGTAGAAACGAATTTTTTACGTGAACCAGTCATTGCATCTGTGACTGTCCTACGTATCGCGCAGAGTATCATCCCAGCCTGCAAGCAAATATGCTTCCATCGCCGGGACTCGACACGGATTTATACTGCGATGGGGCAGAAGCATTGCGACGCTGCGGAACACACGGACTGCCCATCTCAACTCTACTGCTGCTGTAGCACATGAAAGGAAAACAACAAGAATAACTTGCTCTTATCGTCATGAATGTAGAAAAACTGACTGATGCATGCTGCTGTCGTGACGTAGGCGCGCGCCTGTGGTCGTTGAGATGGGTGTGGTACTTACCCAGGTGGGTAGGTATATCGAGTCCTGTAATACCGAAGCCAGGCGGTCAGGGCACTGCGGTAGGGGATTATTCCACCCACTTCCGACGCCGGATCGTAGGGCTAAGGTACATAAAAGGCCATGGCATGTGGTCGTCGAAATAGCCGCCACGATATCGATAACAGCCATGTGTTGGTACATCGGTGTGGCCTCGTCTGCGGACGCAGGTTACGAATCGAGTATTTGATGGGCAATGGTTGGCGGATAAGGAGGAGAGTCTGAGAAAGTGGGCGGCATCCGGGGATTTCAGTGGCTCGAATGGGGTAAAGCACAAGGGTAAAAGCGGGGCCTCTGCAGGTACGAAGTGGTAAAGTACAGAGGTACCTTACGTGGACGGGCAAGCGTGGGTGCCGTGGTGGGGACCCTGGGGTGTACTTTTTATAGAAGCCCGTCTCCATGGGGATACTTGCGATGCGCTTTTAGGCAGGTACCTGTAGTGGCCACTGTGTGCGAGTTGAAGGCAACTTAGTAATCTGGGTACAGAGGCAGAAAAGTTGCACTGTACAGCAGGGTACTCTTGCCCTCTTGACAGGTACCGCCCGCATGCACAGGTTCCTCACGATCCCTGCAAGCCGTTGCACCTTGGGGACCTCACAGCCAATCAGCGTCCCCGGCAGTTCTGAATTGGGTTGATCAGGCACGCTAGCGGGGTACGTACCTCGCACCTTCCTCTGCATCGCTGCTTCGTGCACTTACACCTGCAGAACTTCTTCGAGCCCAGAAGTGCGAACCGGAATCTTTCCTTTCTTCTCCTCAACCACTTTTTTCCAAGAGCACACGTTCGCATCAATATCAACGCCCGGTGCATGGTTACAGATCTATCCGAACTGTCCCGTCCCCCGTTGCTTCCTGGACCCCCCTTTGCGCTGTCATCATCACCGCCTAGAACCATACTGGTTCTGGGTCGCAGCCAAAGCACAGTTCGCAAAGCGCCGACATCTTCCACGTCGCCGACCTGCGACGTCGCCAAGCAAGAGCGCGTCAAGATATCAACACCAAGAAGGTGGTTCAACACGTCAATCCCGTCCATCGAAGGATTGGTCTAGTTCATTCCGGTAAGTGCGCGCGCATCCACTAATGCACACAATCATTCACGGCCCTTTTCCTACTCGTCCCTTTCTCCTCCTGCCTTCATGCGGCTCTTCCTCCTCCTCCTCATCCTCTTCTTCTTCTTGAAGGCCTTATGGCCTTTGAGTTCCATCGCCTTTCATCAATCCAGTGCCTTTCACCCTCTCCCATCTATCTGCGTTTCTCCTACGCCCATCGAGCCGGACTCGAACAAAGGCTTCCCTTGTCTATCAGACGAGCCCTTTGCACACTCCTCTTGTCTGCTTCGTTTGCCACGCGAGTCTGGACTCGCACAAAGAAGCAGATCTTGAGATTCCGGTCCATTCAAATACAGCCAGCCTGACTCCCAGCGCTGCGCGTCCCGGCCCCCTGCAAACACTCCTTGATACTAGCTTTCCGTTTTACTTCTCTCCACCGCGTTACAGCGTCTTCTTCGTGTTCTTTTCGCTCTTCAAACGTTAACTTTTGACTCAAGCTCGATCTTCCTCTGAATTCTCGGCAAGATCCAATTCAGATCCCGGAAGCAAGACCTTCCTTTAAAGACCCCCCTTTGCATTCTTATCTCTCGCTGGGCGAGACAATATCAATTGCAAACATTCCTTTTTCGACATTTCAATTATCCATCTTCGCAATCAAGATGAAGTCGAACCTCAAGTACTCCGCCGCCGCACTCGTTGTGCTGGCCGCTGCCCCGGTCGCCCAGGGTCACACCTGGGTTGAATACTTGTACCGGATTAACGACGCCGGCGCCTTCACCGGAGCTACAGGCTATCCCATTGGATACGTCCCACGTGCTCAGGGTGTCCCTGATGATGTCCATCAGAACAAGATCTTGGACACATCCACCAATCCGGTCATCTGCAAGCCTTTGGGCAGCAGTGACAACATCAAGTATCCGCCTCTCAAGGCTTCTCCTGGTGATTACATCGCCATGCAGTACCAAGAGAACGGTCACGTTACCCAGCCCGATTTGACCGTCCGACCCTATCGCGGCGGCAATGTTTATGTCTACGGCACCCTTGATCACAAGGACACCGACGGCATCAACGACGTCCTTGATTCTTGGACTGTCGATGGCTCTGGTGGTAACCAGAAGGGTAGACTTCTTGCTACCCACTACTTTGACGATCTCCAGTGTTTCCAGGATAATCCTGGCAACAAGATCGCTCAGGAGCGAAGTGCCAAGTATGGCGTGAAGGAACTCTTCTGCCAAACCGATCTTCAGCTCCCCGTCGACTTGCCCACTAGCGGCACCTACACCCTCATGTGGGTTTGGGACTGGCCTCAGATCCTCAGTGACACCCGCAACGTCACCGAGATCTACACCACCTGTGCTCAGATCGATCTGAGCGGCCCTGCCAGCAAGAACAAGTCCAAGGCCCCCGTCGTCGCAGCTGGTGGCAATATCCAAAGCGCCGCCATTCAGTCTCAGGTTAAGGACCTTGTTGAGGCGACCGCTCTCGGTGTCGGCACTCACAGCCCCGCCCCCGTCGCTCAGACCACCGGCATGCTCCCGCCCGTCATCACCTCCCCCCTGACCGAGGCCACCATGCCCCCCACCCAGGCCACAGGCAGTGACAACAAGGTCAAGACCGTCACTGTCACCGCGGCTCCGCAGACCGTTACGCAGCTCGAAACCGTCGTTATGAACGTCGGTGCCGGTGGCAGCGCGACTACCTACACGGAGAGCAGCGCCGCGGCCCAGCCAACCTCCATTGTCCCCGTTACCAGCGTCCAGGGCTTCCTGAAGCAGCGCGCTCTCCGCGCTACAGGCCATGCTCGTCGCGAGTACCGCCCTGACTTGGAATAAGTGTTGCGTGGGTATCATGTCGTGGCAAGGGCAGTAATTTGGTGGATGGACGTAATGATCAGTGCTTTTTTTTCGGGTACATAATTTGTTGTTAGGACCTTTTTCCCCCTTTGTTTCCCCCCTCCCTCCTTCCCCGCCTGGATTGGATCAAACACAACCAAACCGATGTTCTTCGGCTGGTTCCGCGGGACATATTGTTTGTATCCATTCTTTCTCGGCTCAAGTCAACGTCTCTGGGAGGAGGAGGAGGGGAGGTTCATTTTCTTATGGCAATACAAACAATACAATACATACCCCAGGGATTTTCATTAGGAGGTATGTTTGCTTGTATGTACCTAGGTGATGATGTACCAAGCAGAAAGGAAGGAAGACAGGCGTTTGGGGATGATGAGATGAGTTTTTAGATCTCGGACAAAGGGTTCCATGCTTTGTACTAGAAGTAGCAGTCAGTAAATTCGATGACGAGATAACGAAATAACAACGTTTTGATGATTTAATTTTTTGGTTCTTCCTCTTTTGCTTTGTGTTTTTTGTGAGGACTCTCGGCTGTTTTGGTTTTGGGGGGGTTTAGAGTACAACTTGAGAATACGTGAAGTAATGAATTCTGACTTGACGGCGATGGCATCTAGTCCAGCCCGGCCAAACCACACGGCGATCAGCCGGTTCTCTCATGAAGGACTGAATACTTTCATGAAGGAACGAACACAAGGGACAATCCTTCTCCCACCAAGCCATGATCCCGTGTTCTGCCATACTCCAGACGACAGGGAGGCGCCGTTGGAACTCGGTTCCTCGGAATAGCTTGTCTGCTGGTTATCGGTACACACATATCGATTCACCGGATCGCACGAGATGCCTGTCTCTTTTCTGTTTTCGTTATATAAGAGCCGGACACGACCGATGGATGCATGGAGGTGGATTTCGTAACGCCTGACTCGGGACAATGGCGTATTTCGTACAATGCTGAGTCCATGAGACCGTGCTCGTTACGAAGGCGTGATGCTTGGTTAAGGGCGCGATAGCAACGTTATTATATATGCACGTATCCACAGACCAGTTTGAGCTCGTCGACTATTGACCCCTGTTGATAATATGAGTTAACCATGTGATAAAACGGAGAGGAGAACGCACGACTGTTTTCGGGAAGCGCGTGAGACTGCATCATCTGTGTTGGCTTTTGCGGCTCGATGATGATGTCGTCTTGTTGAGGTGGTTCGCAAGGACGGATATCCCATGAGTTGTTCCCGTTAGACAACGGGTCGCAAAGCTGCCGTTGAAGGCCAGGATTCCGCAATGCGTAACGATGAACGCCTATTCAGCGGTTGCTGCGCTAGGGTCTAATCGCGATTCGTTTGATAGCCTTTTGGAGGTGTTTGGATCCGTGGCGATTTTCTCGATGAAGACTGCGTCTATATAATAACGAGACGTTTCTCGTTCGGGTGCTGTACATGTGTTGGATGTGCCTCATAAAGTGATGCGGTTGGACGCGAGGATGAGGTGATAGAACCAATCCTGACAAGGAGAAGAAGAAAAAGAATGAGGAGAGACCCCGGATCTGAGGCGCGAGGAGGTAAATAATTATATATAATTCGAAGTCGGTCCGGCGAGTACTGTTGGGCGCGTATCGAAGCTGTCTACTGCTGGGCGGTCGAACAGAGGACACAGATGGCCGGCTGCTTGGGATACCGGTCTTGCACAGTTCGTCGGTAGTAGGATTGAGGTTATGGAGGAAATCTCTGCACCTTGTTCGGCCCTCCGAGTCGCCTGTATACCCCGTGCGGACCGCATCTTCTCGTATTATACCTAACCGTATACAACTGCCCCACTACTGCTGTCGATACTTCATCCCATGCAGTCTGCTGGGCAATGAATTGCCGAGATCTCGCACAACGAAGGCACCTTCGGGGTTTGCGGTCGGTGTATTGTATATAGGTGGACACGCCAGTTAATAGTGAAAGATGGAGATAGGGGCCAGAAACAACCATGCATGTCGCGTGGATCTCGTTAACACGACACATGAACTGACAGTCGGAAAACGCGTGCCGGCATATGTCACAGTTTTTTAAGGCACGCAAGTATGCTGCCATCTCGAACCCTTGCGGCTCGATATATTCTCGAGAGAGAAAGCAAGCGTGCTGCAGAGGACTTGCAATTCTCTGATGAACAGGATGCGACCTCAGTGAAGATATAGCGAGAGAGAAAACCCGTGGTTTGCGTGTTGCTATGTTCGCGGAAGACACACGCGATACCTCGAGCTCATTGGTTTTGTTGTGTTCGTTTATATAAACGCCACGGCTCTCGACGAGGAAGTGGGAGAGCGATGAGTGTGACTAGGCACGGGCGAGACCTGATGTCATCCAGCTTGTCTGGATATGATCGGTATATAATAAGCGGGCAAGACAACAAGTGCTCTAGTTTTTGCTCGGTAACGAGGGCACATGATGGGGTCGAAGGCATTGGAGTACCGCTTGCTGTTGACTTGGAGAAGAGCGCGAAACCCCGTAGTTCATGGCCTTGAAAGCGTTCATGGCGAGGGGACGCACGCGCAAGACTTTTTTGACAAGTTTGGCATTCACCCGTACAGTCAAAATCGTGTGAGCGTGACAGAAAAGCACAGCCCAACTTGGGAGCGAGACAGCAAGCAGCCACGATACCAAACATGGAAGCACAAACCCCGTCGTCTAGGGCAAGGAACATTCGCAGGTATTCTCTTGTGTTAGCAGCTTTCCAACCCTGAGGCACACTCTTGCCTGTCCCGCTGCCTTGCCATATATATACCTAGACGGAATCGCGTATATAGAAAGGAAAAGGTCGTAAACCGTCTCTGAACCCATTCAATGCCTGTGAAATCCCATCTTCGAGAGACCCTCATGGCCGCGTTGTGTGGAATCGCTGCTTCATGGCTGGTTCGGAGTAACGACGGCCACCACAAGCAGCAGAAGCACCGACCTCAACATTTGTACGTGCACGCCATCCGGGAACTTGAGTTCACGGTGCTTGTGGTTTTCTTTTCACTCCGAGTCTGTTTGACGGGGCCTTGAAAACATCGAGAACCCTTGATCCAGGCGGCAAAGCTCCGATCACGGGTCAGATGGCAGCATGGATATTGGGTGACGGGGACTTTGGCCTAGACAGCCGTCCAGTTTTGCCAGATTGAGGATGACAACTTCGTAATCCACTCCTTCAACAGGTTCACCTTCGTAGGAACGTTCATGTTGCTCTTGGCCCGGAGCCTTCTTGAAGGCTTTCTGAGTTTGTCTTGGTCGAAAGCATACCAATATAACATAGAATAATATGCATTTGCGGGGGATGGGAGAAGATGTGGAGCAGACGCACTTGACGTGTTGAAACAAGGAATTCTCACGATTTTAATACATGAAATATTCATTCTAGACAGTCCCCTTTATGTGTTTGATTCCGCCCAACATACGAATCCGTCATGAAACAACGCCAACATGAGATGCAGTGACCATCACCACCTCTCTCTCTCTCTAGAAAACAAAAGCAAACTCGGAAGCATGGTATCACCAGCACATCCAACAGCGCAATCATGCCATTTTTCGAAACAACAAACCATCATAACAGATATTCTATGTGTCTTGTTTTCTTTCTTTCTTCATGCAAACGCTCCCACAAGCGCCATGAGAAATGCGCCAGCAAACACCGCCAAGCCTGCATTTCGCCTCCTTTTTCCTTTCAGGGTCTTGTAACTCTTTTCCGCGAGGAAGTCTTCGGCTAACAACTGCACCAAGCCGGCAAACAGTAGAAGGCCGCTCGAAACAGCATTCATGATGCCCACTACCAGCAAACCGGCCTGACTCTTCGGATCGTACAGAGTGTGCACGGCTAATCCGATTGCTTGCCCTAGAGGGGTAGTGACTGCGTAGGCAAGCACCATGAACCATGGACGGGCCGATGAGCGTGGAAACTGAATTGCCGCGATTCGCGAACCAAGCGCCAAACCCTCAAAGGTTTGATGGAAAGCAATGGCGATTAAGAACACGACAAATGGAGGACCCGTCGCAACTGACACAGCCATTCCAATAAAAACGCTGTGAAACAAGATGCCGGCCTCAAGCAACATGCACTGTAACATTCGTCTCTTCTGCTCTTCAGGGGTCAAGGGCTCCTGGGATAGTCCGGCTTCTGAGTTCTTCCTCTGGCCGTTTGCATGGGCGAGCGGTTGCGTATCGTCATTTATTGCCGGATCCAGCTCGTTCAAGTTCAACTCTAGGTCGTCATCCGCATCATCATCGTCAGTATGCGCATCCTTATTCGGGGCAAATGATTTGTTTTTCCCATTCTGCGGCGTGTCCGGAAATGAGTTCACATCGGCCATCAGTCCGCGACTTGCGCCTGCATCGTCGCGCGAAATGTTTGCCGCTCGATGAGTCGCCACGCTTCCACCGTTTGTCTGGGGCTTGATATGCGCTATGTCGTCCGCTTCCTCATCTTCCTCGTCCCAGCCATGGTTATGTGCATGTGAATGACCGGCTCCCCTTGTTGTCAAGTAGGATTCCATCATAACCACGGTAAGCGCGGATATCATGGCAATAAGACCGGCGGTGGGTGTGTATTTGGTGGAAAAGAAAGAGGGTAGGCATGCATCTGTGAGGGATACAAAAGCGGTCGGCAGGAGATGGACAAAGGCCGTAGCGATGAGGACGCCGGTGCCGAAATGCTGGCTCAGGAAGATAATGATATTCGCGCGACGATTCTTCGTAGCACTCTGGTGGGAGAATAAGGGAAAACCGCAGGCTGTTTGATCCTGCTGTTAGGAATGTTTCCTCTTTTGGAGTCGTAAGGGAACTTACACAGCAAGCTGAGCACGAGAATCAGTAGCAAGGCGAAGACGTGCAAGGGCGTATCGTATGTGCCCCGATCTCCAGAGCCACAGGCAGGCTTCTCGGAGATAGCACTGCTGTTGTCTTGCCTTCTCTCCAACTCGGCGCGGAGGAGATCGCTTGGGATGGACGACCAGGGAACATCTACGACGACCGGATAAGTTTCTCTCCTTCATAGGCTGAATCTGCCTTCAAAGGCAGAGAAAGGTAGCATCGAGATGCTTACCATGCAGAAGATCGGATGCCCCCATGACGGCGATAGACAGAGCACGCACTTTCGAGTTCGACTAGGTACTAGATCAATATCATACGCGATGCGAGAGAAGAGAAGGCAGCATTGTTGCGTTGCGTGCTGTCAAATGTAAGCCTGAAGATTAAACAACGGCAGGCATGAGCTTCTGGCTTGTTTGATTATACGAAGTTTCAGGAGGACATGTCATCAATTGGCCGGCTGGCTGGGTATTACACGGGTAAGGCTGTTCAGGTAGGAATCAGGATGCACGGAATACGCAGTCTGAGGTAGATTGTACGGACGCAGGTCGGCCTGAGGTGGGCATGGTCGTGACTGTCACATCATCCATCCGTCCATTCCCCCGCCTTACATACGGATTATGATTACTTACTGCAACGGGAAACTAATGATCTAACCAGAGAAGGAATTTGTTCGGGGGCATTTATGAAGACACTAATCCCCTTCAGGCAGGCTAGGTAGCGACCTCATTCGTAACCGCAGTTCGCAGCAGGATTTCCGTACGCAGCGCTTATGTAGGTAATTCGTAGGTAAGTACGAAATAGTAATCTCTACGCAACTGAATCCATGCCCAGGTACCTATTTTGCGCCGACGCTACGGATTTACCTCCGAGGCCAGGAACACGTGTGTGTTTCGTACGGAATATGTGCGGCTCAGCAAAGGTACACTACAGTGCGTAGTACAGTATACCATCAATCGACACGGTGATTGACACGGACTAGCCCTATACAGTGTATGGTTATGTAATCCGTACTGTACGTAGGGTGCCCGAACTTGGAAGTTGCATTTGTCCGGAATCCAGACTCCAGTTCGTGGGCTTCTCGCTCGAACTCATGCTGAGACTGACAACACCTGGTCATATATCCGTGATACGGATTATCTCAGTCTCCTAATCTCTTAAGGAGTACCGTCATACTCACCTTGTGTTGTGATTATCTTCAAGCGAGCAAGGGATTCAAGACCTTGAATATGCCTCACGACCGGCAGCAGCAGCAGCAATTGCTGGCGTGAAGAGCGATTGCATTGTCGACGGTTATTACGGCATTCGTTGTTAGAACCAGCCATTGAAGGCTCGAGCAGCTAGGCTGCCTCTAATGAGACGGCTACCACAAGAGTGAATATATCAAGCATCTCACGGCGTTCGAGATGAACGAAGGGATTCCTTGATTCCCCAATCATGGAGGTGATCTACTCATACAAAACAAAATGGATGGCCAGATCTGAGAAGATTTGAGCTTTCTGTTCTGATGCCTGGTAGGCTAGATACCTAAGTCATCTGTGTGGACTATCTCATGATCGGTATCTCCCAAGGTGACCCTCTAGCTTCCTTCCTCTACAGAGATGACCGACACGGTTCTGAAGAGGTTGAAAATATTCATCGGCCGGATAATGCGTTATTGGTCATATCAAACAGGTAGTAACTCTTGCTGATGAGAAGAAGTGTCTATCGGGACTCACCATTTTTTTATGGCTTCGGTCCTAATCAACAGACGAGCTACACGTCGAAAGCCAGAAGCTATATACGACATTCAAAACCACATTTGGGGAAAAGGAATTAAAAGTTTGAGAACAAGCTATAAGCTGATTTATCTGGTCTTCAACTCCATGAGAGATCTGACCTCGACTCGGCAGGCGCGCAAAGAACTACCTACATAGGAATCACGTTCCCTCGCCGGTCCTCCGGAGCTATTGTCGGTCCAGCTACGGATGGGTAACACGTGTTTCTCCCTCCGTTCATCACACTTATGCATGGGCTGAATCCCAACTTCAGCATTTTCATCGTGATAAACTGCATAGTCAGCTGGCTGCTTATGTGGCTCGGATATTCCGCTCTCTTCTCACGTGGGTGTCGTGTACTACACGCCCCGACCGGCCGGGCGAATTCAGAGAGCACCCGATGCCACTTCGGCTCAATGTCTTAAAGCTAGCGGCTCGACACTTTCCGAAAAAGGAGCCGACGAGGCTTTTCACATGCCGCACGTTACCCTCCGAGCTGAAGGTTCATGGCCCTCTTCGTTCTCGACGCTGACCTGGAGCTTCGTCGGGCAAAGGCAGCAGCGCCTGGAACATAACAGACGCTGAGACAATGAAATCGTGTCCAGGCCAACATCCATCGCCACATTGCCGCTAGGATCACATGCCGGTAGCATGGGCTGGTAATGTGAACCACGATGGTGCTCTACGAGATATGGCTGCACTCTAATGGCTTTGGATTTTGAAGCAACAAGCCAAAACGGATCTCGGCAGTCCATGAAATGCGGATGCTTCCTATTCGAGACGAGACACTTGATTCTCAGATGTCAGTTCAACTCGGAGTCTCTGGGTACGCACGGTCTCGGGCGAAACTGTCGTTGCCGGCCTGGATTTCGATGCCTAGTACCGGTGACGATATGAACAAGAAGCACTTTTACGGGGTAAAAGTACGAGCGCACTACACGTCACTTTCCACGCCGCAACATGCCTCACACCGTCTCCCGCCTGCCGTTTCATCCTTTATCTCGCATACTCACGAGCCGTACTTGTGGAGAGTCTGTCAAGTTTCATCTATCACCAGAGGATGATTGACAATCTTCGATACCTCTTTCTCAGGATAATAGAGATGACCCACATCAGAAGATGGCAATTACGGCGATGGTTTCTACTGTCAACAGTCGACCCGGGAGTTCTAGTAAACATGGGCTTTTCTGCTCTCTGTTTCATGAAGTTGTCTCAATCCGATATACGTCACATACCTGGGCGTTTGAGTGGACGGTAGGAATTGCATAGTGTAGGGCGTTGGTATTGGTAGTTGGTTCAATAGTTCAACATGAGGAGGTCATCTTCACCTTACTTGGACATGGACCCCAACTACGCCTTCTGATTCTAACCTAACTCGTATTAGGTGACAGTGGAGTGCGTGTCTTCATCACATTAGTAGTGTATGACAGCCGTTGCATGGCGACTCCAAAAGATGAGGATATTGCAAAGGCAGAAGTCCGCACTGCCTCATACCGGTTTGCAGCTCTGGCACGTCCCTCTATTCAGTCTGGCTCATGACGAAACTGTTATGAGAGAAAAAACCTCAAAGTCAACACATTGGCGACGCCGCCTGTGAGATCTGTGGCCAGAATTCACTCATAATTGCCACAGGAATGAGTTTGCGAGCCTCATGATCACCGATTACCTTCCTAATGCGAAGGTTTATCCGAGTTACAACACCATGGAGATAGAGAATCTTGCTTCTTAGCATACACATACTCCTCCTTGTGGCTGACGCCTCGTGTGGAAGATCTTTGGTGGACTCCAGAGCACGACGATCCGGAGTCATCCGCACCGCCAAGTGATCCAAGCATTCAGGGGATATCGCGGAACCAACCACGGGTTCACGAATTCAAGGCAATCGATTTTTCATGATTCTTCGCGGTATCACGAAAGTACCAGAGTTGCCATGGCCGCCTCCGTCCGGTCCAACTACCGTTTTGGTATCTTGATTATTGAACATTCACGTTGCCAAGAACATGATGAGAAAGACACCGACGCCAGACCGTCACTTATCACGGCCTTACCTTGGCACTTGACCTTTCCGATTGGCCCATTCGAACTTGGAAATTCTTTAGAGAACTCGGGATGGGTCTGACTAGCGATATCTATGCGCAGATGTTGGGAAATTCGGCGACCCTTGGCTGCCTACGAGTACACACGCAATGGCATGGCAGGCATCGTGTAACGTCATCGCCTGCCAACGAACATCATGGGGGATTGAGACTCGATCACTTCTATATAAGGAGGACGTGTTTGCTCCTTCGACGAGAACCTGATCTTGCTATCATCACTCATACCTCACAAGTCACTGTTCAAGATGCGTTACCTCACCAGCTTGGCTCTCTTCCTCGGAGCTCTGCTCCCTGCCGCGCTTGCTGCTCCTACGACCAGCCAGCCCACAACGCCCGAATATATTCCCAACAAGTACATCGTCACTTTGACGGAAGGGGCCAGCACGGCCGAGTTCGAGGACCATGTGAACTGGGTCCGTGATGTTCATGCTCGAAGCTTGAACCGCCGCGACTTGGCCGGCATTGAAAAGACCTACAGCATCAAGGACTTCAACGCTTATGCCGTTGAGATGGACGAAGAGACTCTCGAGCAGATTAAGGCCAACCCAATGGTATACTATAGCATCTCTTTTTTTGTTAGGCATGGTCATCTACTAACGTCAACTCAAGGTCGCTCACGTCGAGCAAGACCAAGTCTGGCACCTCTTCGACGAGGTCCACGATCTCTCTGACAGGGCATTGGTCACGCAGAACGGCGCTACCTGGGGTTTGGGGACAATCTCGCACAGGAAATTTGGTAGCAACAGCTACATTTACGACAGCTCCGCTGGAACCGGAACTTTTGCCTATGTTATTGACACCGGTCTCCTTACCACACACACTCAGTTCGGCACCAGGGCATCTCTCGGATACAATGCCGTCGGCGGTGGTAGTGCAGACACCAATGGCCACGGCACGCACGTTGCTGGCACGATCGGTGCTACTACGTATGGTGTGGCCAAGTCGACTACGATCATCGCCGTCAAAGTCTTCGCAGGATCATCCAGCTCCACGTCCATCATTCTCGATGGCTACAACTGGGCCGTCAACGACGTTATCTCTAAAAAACGCCAAACCAAGTCTGTTCTCAGCTTGTCCCTCGGTAAGCAGAGAGCACTCCAATATATCTCTTGCCCAGAGTCTAACAATTACCAGGCGGTCCCTATTCCCAGGCGTTCAACAACGCCGTCGAGGCAGCTTATAAGTCGGGCGTCTTATCCGTAGTGGCAGCCGGCAACGAAGGCGTCAGCGCTTCCACCGTCTCTCCTGCATCGGCACCCAACGCTATCACTGTCGCCGCTATCGACGAGTATTGGCAATTCGCGGGTTTCTCCAACTGGGGTCTACCCGTCGACCTCGCGGCGCCGGGCGTCCAGGTCCTGTCCTGCTGGATCGGAAGCAACACGGCGACCAACTCCATCTCAGGCACCTCGATGGCCACGCCCCACGTGGCCGGTCTGGCGCTCTACTTGATCGCATTTGAGAACCTCTCGACGCCGGCTGCTGTCACTGCGCGTATCAAGGCGCTGGCTACGGCCAACAAGATCAACGACCTGCCGCGCGACACTGCGAACCTGATCGCTTACAATGGCAATGGCGCTTAAATGACCGTTGCTCTTCCAATTTGTCATTGGCGACGAGTGAAAAGTGAAGGATTGAGGTGAAAGCGTAAAAAGAGGGATGAGGCGTTCGGGTCAGGGATACATATCAGGGCCTCACTGCGGAAGGGTTAGGAGAGACATATGAGGGGGAATTGATACACTCCTTGGGTACGGTATATACATATTGGGTGCTTATGTTTTATGACTCTTGCCCATCATGGGAAATTGAATACATACAATTCGATCTGCGACGTATGGAAATTTTCTGATACCGGTGTTGTGAATGTTCCCTGAGGGGAAAAGGGGTTACCGTGAGAGACACCCTTCTGGTTGGGGTACGAATTGGGAGTGAGTGGGACACACTGTTCTTGACGTCACACCTGGATGTCCACGGTCTTGTAGGTTTTCCGTGGATATTCTAGGCCAGGTAGGTGTCTCATCCGTTTTTCTTTTGCGAATTACTGCGGTTGTCTCACTTCACGTGCGCGAACCAAGCCAGTTACTCGTTCTATCGACTCCTCAGTCCCAACTTAAGGATTCTCATCAGGACATGCGTGACCAGAGACAGCTCATACCGATGAATATGGCACCTCTTTTCAGCAGTAGGGATTGTCCCGGGTGAGTAGAACACGAATAAGATCGTGTTGTGGGCATGCTGTTGTCCTCGTCGGCTGCCTGCATTCCAAGATGGATCCCGATTATGGGACCTTGATTCTGCTTTCGTGTCAGCTCAGCTTTGGACATGGTACTTTTCCACCTTGACGAGTAAGGGGAAACGATAAGGCCGAGTCGGACTGGATACCGGGTTTACGATGTTCTTCGTGCCTTAGGAGGTATATATTATATATAATAAGCGGTAGATTCCACATTCAGGGCTGAAATTGCGTTGACGGTGAGAGAGAAGGAAAGAGTCAACTCTCCATGAAGGATACGCAAGATGCCTTCCCATACTGCAGTAACGGTCATGGCACCTTCTAACCTATATGTATCATACGTCACCAGACTGCTCGTCGTTTTTGATATTTAGGAGGGGTCATGCCAAGTTGACATGATCTTCCCTCAGCTTTTCTTGACCGGAATATCTACTGTTCGTTCGTGCGCGTGTGGCGTTGCAGTGATGCTGTCGTACGACGAGACTTGCCATCTTCTGAAAAGAATCGACTCTCGCCGGAAAGAGCACCGTTCTGCATCTTCGAGGATCATCATATATGAAGACGATATATACTGGAGCACTACCTAAGATATAAAAGCTCAACAAGGCCTTCCACAAATATCTCTTCTTCCTCATAATCTGCGCGACCTCTCGAGTCTCACTAACACCGATATGGACATTGCCCATTGCGCGGGACTCTCAATGGCCGGCGCTCTTATGGCCACCGGTTTGCAGGCGTTCTGTGGCGTCGACTGGCGATGGACAGCGAAATATGCGGCCATTACACTCTTCATCATCCAGTATGGGACGCTGAAATTTTACCAGATATTCCTTTATCACAAGTATTTATCGCCTCTGCGGCATCTACCTGGCCCAACGGTGAGTCACACTCTGCAGCTTTGTGGGGAATAACCATTGTTGAGAGTTGGTCTCTGGTCGAGTCGTCTCCCAGTCGAGTCGATAGTATTACCGTATTCGTCCTCACTGCCGCTGTTCCCTATCGTGTAAGAAACTCGAATGAGAACCTGAAACCATGATGACCGTCCCCCCTCCCCTACTTCTTTACCTAATCCCCCCCTTTATCGGCCATCCCCTTATCGACATCTCGCTCCTTCCCTCTCGCGGTCAGCCGCTCATCGCACCTTCCTCGCCGTCACCCAGTACCCAGCCATATAAGTACTAATATGTCCGTGTCTTTCTAACAGCCGGTCTCAGGACCTGTTGCCAGGTCCTGAGACCGGCTGTTGGCGTAGTGGGTGAACGACCGTGTTGACTTGTTCGCAAGCATCCGACTGTTCGAATCTGCGCCAGAGGGTTTTCTGGGGAAAAAAAGATAACCAGGATTGGGAGTTTCTCCTCCGAGTTTCTTTCCGTCAACTACGGTTGGCGGGTTTCTTTTGCTATTTTTTATCAGTATCTTTTTTTTGTTACTGCTCCTTTTGAGATGATGAAAACGATGCCCATATGTCTATAATTCTTTCGAGATGATGAAGTGTCTAATACTAGAAGAATCGCAGGACAACGCCTTTTTCTTTGGTCAGTTCTTCAAACTGGTCATGGCCGAGTCTCCTACAGAACTGCACATCAAATGGATGCGAGACCATCCAGACGCCCCCTTCATCCGGTATCTCACCATCTGCAACCGAGAGGTCCTGGTTCCAGTTCGACCCAGCTGCCACAAGGCCCTTCTGCAGACGCACGCATATGTACTCCGAAAACCACCACACTGGCTTCGCATGACCAAGGAAATGGCGGGCGAGGGTGTCATCGTGATGGAATTCGAGAGACACAGGAAACACCGAAAGCTGCTCAGCGGCCCCTTCTCGGTGGGCAGTATAAAGAGACTCGAGCCCGTGTTTCAATCCAAGGCCCGTGAGCTCGCGCAACTGTTTGATCGCGCTATTCAGGCTGGCACTGATGGCTATACTGCTGTCATCGATTGCACCCAAACATTCTCGAAGACCACGCTCGATGTCATGGGTATTGCCGTGCTTGGAATCGATCTGTGTACTCTAGCTTCCACGACCTTTGAAAAACCGGGGAATTCTCACAAGACACCTAATTGTGGTGAGTACGGCTTCCACAACGCATACGAAGCTGTCTTCTCGCCCAAAACAGTGGCTGGTGCAATTTTAATGACCGCGAACGGAGTTATGCCATTGCGATGGCTACCGGTGCAGGCGAACCGCACCTTTCTGTTCGCTACGTCGTACTTGGAATCCTACGTTACGACCCTGTTCAGGAAACGACGCGATGAAATTGAAAGCGCGATAGCGTCTAACAACTACAAATGGGCCGACTCTAGTGATCTTGCAAGTTTTCTTGCGGAGGAGTGCGGTACCGGCAATGTAGCAGACGGTTCTACCGAGAAGGAACTTGTTGGCGATGTGAGTTGGTTCCTGAATGCCATTGATTATATCGGCAATGCAAGTACTCAAGCCACATGATAGCTCCTCCAATTCATGATTGCAGGCCACGAATCATCAGCAAACGCACTGTCCTGGGCGGTGTACCTGCTAGCCATGCGTCATGACATTCAGACCAAGGTACAGAATGAACTCCTTGAGCTAGGCGATGAACCCAGTTTCGCAGCTATTGATAAGGCGCCGTATTTCGACAACTTCATCAAAGAGTGCATTCGATATTATCCGCCAGGTAAGCGGCGCGCACGCTCATTGTTGGGAGAACTGCTGCCCAGCTGATAATGATAATATAGCTGCACTCTTCCAACGGGAGACAGTCGTTGACGTCGTGATCGAAGGGGTTGTCATTCCGAAGCATACCCAATTCGACATTGTACCATCTGTGACATCTCTTAATCCACTCATTTGGGGAGATGATGTTGATGAGATTGATCCCTCAAGATGGGACCGGCTCAGCAAAAAGCAGTTGCAACCCCACGTATCGCAGGCTTTCTGTAGTGGGCCTCGTATCTGTCCGGGTCGGGCGCTTGCGATGATGGAGATTAAAATTATACGTGCGTTCATGTTTCCTCCAGTATGGATAGAATTTGTTTATTTATCTAACGCTAGAGTAGTGGCCAAGATCATTCGAGAATTCCGATTCATTCAGGTTGAGAAGCAGTTCACGGTAGAGAATCCCAGTTTCACCCTGCGACCTCGCGGGCTCGAAGTGAGATTAGAGAGACACAGCTCGGACGGTTGGCGCCGAGATACTGCTGGTTCGTACTGAATTTGATTGTGAAAATGTGAAGGACGTACAAATCAAACCACCGTAACCTTTTTGAAGAGTCGTGAATGTAATTTACAAAAGCCCCTGTGCTAGTCGTGCAAGAGACTACTGCCCATACCAGTTATGTTCATATTCAAGGCACACCCCGCCCAGCCCTCGTCGCCTTAGCCAACTCAGACTGCGCAACATCATCCGCATACCGCTTATAAATAGGACGATAAAACTCCCTCTCACTCGTCGTCCTCTTGACACTCTCCAGCTTACTCACAGCATCAACCCAACGACGCCACTTCTCCCACCGCTCTTCATCCTCACCCCCTTTCCCCTTCTCAGGAATCCCCAATCCACCCTTAAACTCATCAAAGACCCAAGTCCGCAACGCGAACGGTAGTAATACGATATCAACGAGTCCGACGTCCCGCCCAGAAAAAAACGGACCGTCGGCGATCTCGTCCGTGAACTCGAGGAGATACTTCCGTAATTCGGCGCGTAGTTCGTCTAGTTTGGCGATACCGTCCCCGTCGTAGGATGCGGGTTGGAATTGCAGGAGGCGGTGGAAGGCCGGTATCACGCGGCTCGTGACGAAATCGATCCAGATGCGGGCGCGCGCTCGTTGGTAGGAGTCGGCGGGGAGGAGGTGCAGGGCGAAGTGCTCGTTTAGGTATTCGATGAGCACGGTGCTTTCGTAGAGGGGGTTGTGGGGTGCGGTTTCGAGGGTGGGGACGAGGCCGCGGGGGTTGGAGTGCAGGAGTTGGGGGGTTTTTTTGTAGGGGTTTACTGGGGGTGTGAGTATGTGTATATTTTATCTATTATGTGTGTGTGTGTGTGTGTGTGTGTGAGTATGTGTATATTTTATCTATTATGTGTGTGTGTGTGTGTGTGTGTGTGTTGGTACGTGGGAGGATGGAGGGAGTTGGGAAAGTGGGGGAATGGAGGGAGTTGGAACGGTGGTGGAATACCTTCTATGTACTGGTACGGTACCCCCTTTTCTTCGAGAGTGACCCAGACGCGTTGGACGAAGGGACAGAACCAGCCTGCGAAGAGCTTGAGTTGGTTTTCGTCTGAGTGGTTCTGGGATTTGTTAGGACCGTAAGTGATAAGGGGGGAAAGGAGACTTACGTCGACGGTCTGCTTTGCGAGACCGGTTGCGACGGGGTGGAGTTGGGCGTCTGGGATTGGCATGGTCGGTGGATTTGACAGATGAGGTTTTCAGATGTGATTTGAGTTTTGAAGTGAGTTGTTGAAGTGGAACATGCAAATGTGAATGAAGGCAGACGAGAGGTTTGATATAAGAGCCCTGCTTAACAAATGGCACTGTCATCAATGACGTTGTGAGGTTGTCTTTGGATGGGATCGATCTACACCAACTTTATGAATCCCTAGAGAGATTTGTTATCTCCACGGGGTATGAACCCCAGGATATGAGAGACTCGAGGATGAAGCTTGTAGTCCCTTGGGAGCTAGTTTTGAAAGGAAGGGTCTGGTCGTTGAGACGATCTGACCCCTGGCGAGGGATTCTATGGGGTAGTAACCAAGTCTCTGGTCAACCCTTTCTACCGTTACTCACCGGCCCTACTGGCGCGCCAACCTATCTACTGAAAGAGACTCAATCTGACTAGAGACAGGATTCGTGAGTCTGAAGATCCGGTTGACTCGCGGTAGGTAGGAAGTCGGGAATCGATAAGAGAGAGCATAGAGCAATGCGCACCTCTATTTCGATAGAACAGGTCTTCGTCATGCTCTAATTAGAGAGAAGAGACGGTAACGACATTAAAGGGGCATATTCGGTAAAAATCAGGTCGCCTCTCCTTGGATAGACAAGCTTCTCCTTTCAATTCCGTTCAGCCAGCGGAAACCGGGACAGAGCACCCGGTCGTTTTTGTAATACGTCCCAACCCAAACTTCGGGTCGTAACGTCTCTCATTAAACAAAAACACATCATCGTCGCCTTATCTATTCCCTTAGAAATCTCGTAATGAGAAGGCTGTCAACCGGCACGCCGCCTGCATCCGAACGTGCTGCACGATCAACGTTGTGGAAATTCACGTCCGGAAGTGATCATGGAATCGTATGTTAAGCTGCAGTCGCATTCATGATCATGATTTCACAGTTACTGAAGTAACATCTTCCATTTAAGAGACGAGATTAAGGATATCTGCGTTTCCCAAGAATCCGATAGCAAACATCATGAAGTTGAGATGAACGCGCCCGATGATCATGACGAGAGGAGCGCACCTAGTGGATCCCCGGTCGCACCTACCGCCCCACTCTTTCCAGGGCGGTTGCACAGACTCCACTCGCATGCATGACGAAACCTTAACTAAAGGGCCCCACATTAAATTCAATGAGATTCTGAGCTCGGCAGACCAAATTTCTATCCATCACGCAGCTTGTCGTCCGCATCACATCACGAAGCAGATCGAGATCGCGCAACAATGTCGTCCCTACGAAACACCGTGAATCGCCGCGTCCATCGCGAACGAGACCAGTTGCAGGAGCGCAAGGGTCGGTATGGATTGTTGGAGAAGCACAAGGTTTGTCCACTGGATCGAAATGGAGAAATGGAATGGAAGAAATGATGGAAGTGAATGCGCTGACGAGGATGAACGAATAGGACTACAGACTCCGCGCCCAAGACCACAATAAGAAGAAAGCGCAGCTCAAGAGTCTGAGGAAGAAGGCTGAGGATCGCAACGAAGATGTGAGTCTTTCCCTCCCCTTTTCCACCCTCACTTCTAGACTTGAAGACAAAGTCTGACGCGCGACTAGGAATTCTACTTCGGCATGCTCTCCCGCTCGGGCCCGGCCACGGCACTCTCCTCCGGCAGCAAAAAATGGGACGGCACCGTCGCCGGCGACCGCGGCAACAAGGCCCTCGACACGGACGTCGTCAGACTGCTGAAGACGCAGGACATCGGGTACGTGCGCACCGTGCGTAATACGGCAATGAAAGAAGTCAAGGCGCTCGAGGAGCGCGTTATTGCGCTGGGCGGCGATCTTACTGCGGCCCAAGAGGAGGAAGAGGATGACGATGACGAGTTTGATTTTGGCGATGAGGAGGACGACGAGCCGAAGCGGAAAGCGGGCAATAAGAAGATTGTGTTTGCGGAGGAGGAGGGGGAACGTGAGGAGAGGATACGGAGGGATGTTGATACCCTGGAAGAGAAGGATGAGAAAGAGGAGAAGAAAGAGTTGTCCCGCGCCGAGCAGAAGCAGCGGTTGCTGTTGAAGTTGCGACGGAGGCTGCAGGGTGCACGGAAGAAGGCGACTGTCCTGGCGAAGACGGAGCAGGAGCTTGAGGTGCAACGGGCGCGGATGGCGAAGACGGCGACTATGGGAGGTGTTACGAAGGCGGGGAAGAGGTTTAAGGTGCGGGAGCGGAAGCGATGAGCTTTCGATAGACGAATAGAGGGAAAGGAAAGGGGGCAAAAGGGAATTGAGTCTTAATATTCAACGCTAAACGGATAGATGGCGTTGAGCTGCTGGCGTTGGCGTTATGAATCACTATGCGAGAAATAAAAAAGAAATCCATGCATTTGAGAATCGTGTTTTGATTGTTTTGTTCATGATAACCGCCAATAAACAAAAAACTCCACGCTATTGCTATACATCCATAACTCATCCGTGTATGTTCCCCCATTACATCCCATCCCATTTTCATCAGACGTATTCCATCGATACAAATAACCCCCGACCGGGTGTAACGTATATGTATGGGAATTATAGGGGGTATTCTTGTGACATAAAAACGCTTAGAAACCTGTCTTTTGCGCCTCTCTCTCTCTCTCGTGTGTGCGTGTATCTCTACCTGTGAATCCCAATGGTATAAATCCGAAAAAAACCAATCCATCTGTAAGTAAGTCCTGCTCTATACATTTCGTTGCACTTGCACTCATGTTTCCTTTTTTTCTCCCCTCATACCGTCATCGTCATCCCCGATTCCGTACTCCTACAATTTCTCGCTCGTCATACATTTAGTCAGACCAACGAGGATAGCCATCGCTGCGTTAAACGCAAGCGTAAGGAACCAGATAAGCACCTTGAATGCGAACCCGGCGAGCTTGATGAATCCCCGAGCGACGCCGGGCAGTTTCTCCTGCTCGGCGTCCTGGAAGTCCAGAGGAGCGTCGAAACTACTGCCCTGACTTCCGAAAACGTGATGCGCGCGCTTCTTCCGCTTCTTCTTGTTTTTCTTTTCGTCTTTTTCTTTGCTGGAGCTGAGGATCTTGCTGCTTGGCAGACTACTACTCCGTCGAATCCCATCCAGGGAGTTCCGGGGTGATTCGTCCCGCAAGTGTGCGGCTGGAGGCGGCGCGAACTGCTCGACGACGACGTTTTTCTCGTCTAGGTGGGCTACGAGTAGCAGTGCGGCAGCGGCAACATCAAGTATGTACTTTGCATCGATGCGACTGGCGACGAGCGTGTCGAGCTCCAACCATCCCACGCCTGTGCCATCCCGCGTAAGTCTGCCAAGGTGCTGCGGCGAGTCCAGATGCTCAACCGCGTATTCCGTGCGACTCCAGGCCGGACTCCTCTCTATCGTGACGCAAAACGGTGTCGGCACAGCTGGGTGCACGAGGAAATAATTTGTGCTGTCCTCGTCCCAGACGAGGCGCGCGCACTCACGTTCCGCGGCGGCAACCGCAGTAGCATCATTGGCTTGCTCGGCGGCTATCTTCTTGGCAGCACTTGGGTGCAATAAAGCAATGAGTCCATCATTGGGAGGCAGACGGCGCGATGGCTCTTCCATTGATGTGGCAATTGCTTCTTGCCAAGCCTTTTTGCTGTCCGTGTCACGGAGCGCGCTCAACAGTCCCGATCCATTCCGTGGCGCTTCATTTGGGTCTCTTTCCTTGCAAGGTTTACTGGGATCATGCCGGCTCAGCGTTACATATGCGGATGCTGAAGTCGGGTCGAATCGCATATGGTAAAGCGGCTGTTGCGAGCTCGATAATAACGAGTAGATTGGTGTGTCCTTTTCCGGAACCAGCTTCATGCAAAATGTCCGTGCTTCGGAATGTGACGCTTTTGTCCCATCCGCCGCTTTCCAGTAATCCTGGAGATCCTCTGTTGTGCTCACGGGTGGGATTGCAGACGGCTCGTGCTGCCGCCTCGGCCAAGGTTGGGTTGATCCTATGCTCATCGGACTCCGTCCAGGGTCTCGGACTGGGGGGCTCCGCTGTGCTATCTGTTGCGGCACGTGCGATTGCCTGCTTATAACAGTCTTTGGTATATGGGTTGGGCTCGCCTGAGTGGGATAATAGTTCTGCTGATCAAACGGTAGACTGTAATCATATTGCGGGAATATCGAGCGTATGGCAGGTTCTCCTTCGGGCGAATGCACTTCGATATGCTGCTGAGCTGCTGATCCGGGCAACATCTGGTTGGCATCTCGGACTAGAGTACTGGTGGACGATACCGCTGTGCTGTTCTTTGGCGGAACATCCTTAGGCGGGACGCTCGGTGGCCGAGAGTCCAGCTCTTCTACGGATATCTCAGGATGGATCTGATGCGATGGATTGCTGGTTGTCGGCCGGTGCCCATTCGCCCGTGATGACATCCCATCGACCACATGCTCGGTTGATTCTTCTGCAATTCGCTGCTCGTTCCGTGGTGATGACGCATCCAAAGACGGACCGCGTCCCTGCGATGAGTGTGAAGTGCCAGCGCGAGACCTGGGTGTCGTCTTTCTCGACGGTGGCCTGGGCATGTTTGGGTTTGGGAAGAGGGAAAACCCTCCCGGGGATACATTCACGGATGACATGCCGTCGCCAGTCTTGTAATATGTCCCAATCCGCGTCAGCTATGCGTATTCCGTTGGCAGAAAGAAGGCTGTTCTAAATTTGGTAGTATTCAGACCTCCCCTACCGACCTGTGGAGTGTGTCTCTCTGCTTTCGGTAGTATTCAACACGCTCTCTATGGGGCCGCAGCCAAAGCTCGCCACCCTCAGATCATGGAGGATGCAGAAAATAGAACAAGAGGAGAAGCAACGTAAGAAAAACAGGGACGCAGCAACGGGTTTCAGTGGTCCCAACAGGCAGAATGTATATACCAGAGCAGCGGAGCGCCAAGCTCCCACGACCTTACCCACCGCGCTCTTGCATGAACCAGGCGAGCTGGGCATGTTTTTTTCCTGGTGTCTGCATGCTTACAGCGGTGTCTGACCCTCCTTGAGTCCTTTGTCGGCGCGACGCAGCCCATTAAGCGCTTTGCACCACGGCACTAGGAGGGCGGGTCATCAACCATGGACCACTGGCGGACCACTGGTTGACAGCCATGCCGTGTCCTTCGCCCGCCGTCGTCCGCGGCGCAAAAGCACTCTTCCCGTCTTAGGTAAAATTGCCCAAATCTCCACAAGAGGGCACAAAATGGCACACGATGGCTCAAGATGGATGGGTTTAACTGCATGAGGTGGAGACGAGCGATTCCGCCAATCAGGACGAGTATCACACCCATGATCCAGGGCGATAGCCGCCGTGCACGCGATGATGGACTGACCAGAATGCACGCGACGGTGGTCCAATGGGAGATCTCGATGATGAGGAAGAAGGATTCATTTTAGCCGCAGGACTCTGGCAGCAAGCAGCAAGCAGGTACGGAATGGGTACGGGAGTACCTACTCGTATTTCGTACATGCGGTGAAGTCGGGAGAGAACGGGAACGGTCCACGGGCTCCAAATCACTTACATAAGCAGGCCCAGCAGAGATAAACTGTGGATCCGCTGCACAGCTCCACCAATGGGACAACGCGTTGAATGAGACTGGCCCGCTTTAGTGCATTTCCGCTAAAACGACATGCATTCGCAGCGGAAAACATCCGGCGAGGGTATTCCGTAATCCGTATTTCGTATTTTCGCATGTGCTTTGCTTTCTCAGACACGACTCAAAAGGCTCGTCGGACCCTTGCTTTTGGGGCCACCTCATTTCCTGCCACCGTGGATTCATGATGTTGCCATAAATTACGGGCGGAAACCGGGTCGGAACGATAATTCGCGAAGATGCTGTGGCCATTATTTGCTTCAATTGGGGACTCTAAGCGATTGACCACGCCGGCGAGACGCGAGACGAAGATACGGTCCCTTTGGAAAGAAGACGCGTGCAAACCGGAACCTGACCTAGCCCAAGTCTCGGCACCAGGTGCCTCGATATGACCTGTCGTCCAGGCGACTTGCTGTGCCGGTTCATAGCCTCAATCCGTCGTCTTGTCCGGTCTATATATATTCCGTGTCATTCGGCGACTTCACCTTGGAACCGCCTGTTTCATGTCTTCGGAGATATCGGGGCTAGGATCTGTTTTCTATCTTTAGCTTCGAAAGGGTTCCTGGGCAGATTGCGCTATGAAGCAGATCATGCGCGCTATTTCGTATCGTACAGCGCACCGTCCAGAGAAATACTTGCCGGAACAGGAGATTCATCAACCCCAATCCTAACTGGGAAATGTGACTGACCGAGCGGCAGCTTTCTCTTTCATGCGTCTGCCGAGATGACGTGTCTCTCACTCAGCCTCTTCACTCACCTGGTTGGTCTTTTGAGGTCTGGAAAGCCTTTGAGAGAGCGCTCTACGTTTCAGATCCGAGCTGGGTTTCGTCAATATATTCATGAAGCGCTCACGGCCTTTCCAAGTTTGGAAATAGGCATGCCCGTCACATCATTCAGAAGGATCTTTCCCGACTGCCATGGATTCAAAGCTAAAGTGACGGGCGATCTTTGTTACCGAACCAGCTCGTCATGCGACGAACAGACGTATGGAACTGAAGTGTGACGCATTTGAGACTCGAGGGTCAGATCGAATCCTGTCAGACTACAGATATCGAAATGTTGCGGAGTCGACTTGATCATGGTAAATTCCGCCGCTATGGTCTGCACTGCCTGAACTGTGTGAAATGACCCCTGTCGTTGGATCCTCAGCTCTCCTGCTGTCCCTGGATTCAAATCAGTTAATAGTCATTTGCATTCTATATTCAGAAGTCCGATCTCTGGGGCCTAGAATATACAGCATCCCAGTATGTAAGTCCCCGTTGATCGGAGCAGTTAATTGAGCCGACCAACCATCAAACTGATCGATCCGAGTACGGATAAGGCTCGCCACTCGGCTGGTCATTCTGATTGCCGGTGATCGATTGAAGATCACTCGGGATGATCGTGCATGTTGCTCGCTCGCCTCGCCCTCGTTGATCGCTCCAAGTGACCAGAACTCTGCGGCAATCTTGATCATTCAGTTCGACTCAACGGCCCGATCCTACGAATCGATTGAATCTGGACCATCGTACCTCGGAGCGATCGCCAAAGTGGTAAATACTCATCGCTCCAATCATTGCCGGCTCGTATCAGCAATCAGAGCGATGAGTAATCGGCTTTAATGAATCGTTCTGGGTTACTGGGTCAACGAACGAACTGGACCTTCATAGCCACACGCCTGAACAACCGTGGTTTCATTTGGCCCGCCACGGGATCGATGATGAGAAACCGGGAGTTGTCAACGTCAAGTCGGAAAATGACAGGCGTTTCTCCAAGTCATTCAATTTCTTGCATGAGGCCACGTTTTGAGCCGGGTATGCGGTACGAAATACACTATCGAGGATTCTCTTCCCTGTCATGAACCATTGGCAGGCAGGAATGCAGTCCACACGTGGCTGTATTTCGTATAGGTGGTTAGGTAGTTCATGCGTTATCAGCTTTCTGCACGTCATGTGTTGATTTCTGTGTGCTAAGCATGAGAGATACGTTCTGATAGCACGTTTATCAAGCGTGAGACGAATGAGGATCTTGAGAACCTCTACGGTTCGTGCTCAGCCCTTGGAGTCGGCAATCGAAGCAGTAATAGCAGGGCAGCATCATGACCCTGTTGAAGGTGTCGGGGGTATTAGTGTTGTGAGGATGTTTTCCTCCACTCGATCATACGCAGTGACGGCATTATATCTGCGGTACATATGTACGAGATGAAACTCCTCCTCCTCATCAACAATCCTGAAGAGTGAGATTTTAGAAAGTCCGCAGGCTGCGAGTTGCGTCATCTGTCATGAGTTGGCTTTGGTGGTTGGTACTGTACGAGCCTGACTGACTCGGTCCCCGTTTCGGTCTGAAATACCCCTGACGGGCCGAGGAGTTGATGTCAGACAAGGTGGGTCTGACACGCAGTGGAGAGAAATTTAAACCCTAGCCAGGAAGAACCTCGGGCGGGAAAGCTTCGGACGGCACGAGCCAATGGGCGTCCGGGCAGTGGGCCGCTGACACAGGACTCGTAACGTAAGCAGGCGCTGACCGAGTTGAGCCGTTGGAGCGATTGCCGGTGATATTGTCCCCCGAGCGACTGAGATCTTACGGTGCCAGTTTCTCCGTATCGCCGTATTCCAGGTACTTAAGCCGTACATATCGGATGGACGTACCTATCTAACATGTATGTCATGGACACCACACCTTTGTAGTAGGTACTATGTACGTACGGAGGACGGAATCTAAACACAACGTGCATGCAGCACGCGTGACGCAGCAAAAAAGATTAGGCGGGTTCCTTAGGCCTGCCTAGGCACGTCTGGCAAACCCCGCCCACAGTTGGACCTAGGCTGCTCCATCTCCTTAAGGGCGGGATTTCAGCCCAGGTCCGAGCTTTTTGCTTGGCTGTACCGGTACCAAAATGCTGGGAAATCTGGTGTCGTCGAACCTGAGATGCCCAAAGGACTGAAGTATTCTACTTTGAGTGGCGTTTTTTAAGCATTCTGATTCGACTGTTTTGAGTGCACGGACCTGGGCTGAAATCCCGCCCTTAAGGAGATAGGCGTCCCAGGCTTCTCCGTCCCCATTAGGTGCGTTCCTGGCAGCTGACTTTGCTGGAGGCAGGCAGGCCCTCGAACTCAGGGCTCATCTTCTGATTAGAAATCCCTGGTGCACTAATCAGCAGCTGAATCTTACCAACGAGGATTAATCCTCAGATTTACGGCCCGGACTAACCCAGACGGTGCATTGCCGGGCGAGTAGCGTGGGCACGACGAGTCCCCTCCCAAGCCCATCCCCGTCCCTCCCAGGCCATCCCAGGCCCCAGGCCGTCCACTCATTTGCAACGATTTCCCCCAACCTGCCAAGAACAAACCTACATTTTCGCTTCCTCTCCTCCCCCCGTCTACCTTGTCTCTCTAGAAGCTATCTCCATGAACTACCTAATTGATCAATCTCACAATTGCGCCTACGATCCACGTCCCCACACCCCTTGTAAGTGCGAGTGAGAGCGTTGAGTGCATGTGCGACTGCGACCCGACTGCGTGTGTCTGTGCGTCGTGGTGTGCCGGCCGTCGTTTTTTTTTTTCTCTTTTCTCTCTGGACTCGCTGGCCTCTCTGGTGTCGCTCGACGGGAGTACGGGATACTTCTCAGAACTCCTCTCTCCAGTCGCTCTCGCTCTTGCTCTCGCTACCACTCTATCTCTCTACCTACCATTCTCTTTACCTACCTAACGCTCTCCGTTCCTCGGTCTGCCCGCCTCGCTCTCTGTCTACCTACCCACGCTCTTCACCTCACGCCACAACACAACTTGTACGCTCCTCTCTGCACGGATTGCCATTCTCGGATGTCGTCGCCGCCCATCTTCTAGCGCCTGGTGTGAATAATGATTCAGGAGCATGTGTATGTCTTCGAAACCCGCATGTCTTAAGTCCAAGTCACCTACCCTTCTGCCTCCCCCTTGCATCCGATAAAAATTCTATTCCTGTCTTGCGACGGTGATTTTCCGACCTAGAGTCTTGGTTCTCCTTTTGACAGGGCGTGAGACTACCTACTGGGTCGGATCGTCCTGGACTGTGTTCTTGGCTAGTGTCGCTTGCTTTTGCACGTCGATTCACGCGCCAATTATTGATCACATCATATTGAAGACTTCTTGGCGCCAACCCAGCCCTCTTTTTAAGCCTCCTTGGCACAGCCGCAAACTGACGTGATTCTACAGCGATTCAAGCCATTCGGAATGCTGTGTAGGTCGCCAAGCCAAAATCTCTTTGCTGTCTCCACGATCCGTCCATGTCAGATCTACACTCATCCGCCGTCGCGTGTCTTGGGAAAGCTTGGCTGCAACTCTTCCCGCCATCCCACCGTTGAACGCCAACGGGGACCCTGGGGATATCCCGAACGTGCAACTGTGGGAGACGAATGTCACATGCCGTCACTGCCAAGGCCTTCATGTGAATGTTCTCTTCCATGGAGGCCGATGATGTTGCTGACCAGGAACACCCGTGTGGCATATGGGCTCTCTACGTCCATGCCCAGATGATCTGATATGACGGCTGTCGCCGTTGTTTGACTGCTTGTCGAGAATAACAGCCTCGCTAATTCAGCTGTAGTCTGTTGTTCACCAATCCTACGTCCAACCATGGCCACCCTGTCCCTAGCACCATTTTCAAGAACCTCACTGCTGTCTCGGTACGTCTGAGGGCTCTTCTTGAGATCTGAATTGGGCCTAATCATCGTCTCCATTCAGGACAAGATAGCATATGCGGAGACCATAACGGAGAACCTCACTACTCTGTCCACCAGTTATGCCACGATTACCAAAGGAACCATCCAAGGCCTGTTATATGCGCCGGGCCTCCCCTTTGACGACGACTGCGAACAACTTGCTCTCAACTATGTCCCGGAAAATGCCACACGGCCAGGCTACCTTCCGCTCACTGACTATATCCTTATCGCTCTAGTACCATGGATCAACGAGAACTGTACCAAGTCTTTTCTGGCTGCCGCTGCTGTAGACCACTTGCACGCCATGCTTGTGTACCGTCCGGACGATGAGGATGGCCAGCCGCCCGATTTACAGTCAGGTCTATGGGATCTGGACGGCGGGAACGAATGGAGATCGGACAACCATTTCCCTGTCTACGCCGTGTCTAGCGGCGCCGGGTCCCGCATGATGCGCCAGCTAGGTTTGTACTCGGGGAACGTGTCTGAGGTTCCTTTCGCCCAGGAGATCAACCAAACATATGCCCCCAACCCTGCCGATTACGTACGAGTCTGGACACAGTTGTCTGTAGCGCCCGAACCCGCCGATCTGGCTATCTGGGCGTTTGTATTGATCATTCTAGGCGTGTTCCTGGGCGTCATAGGGGGGATATCATTACTGATGCGCTATGTCCAGAAGCGCCGTCGAGCTATGCTCCGCCGCCGTGTAATGAATGGCGAGGTGAATTTGGAGGCACTGGGCATCAAACGTTTGACGGTACCCCTTTCTCACATTCAGAGTTTTCCGTTATTTACGTATAACTACGACCCCCCTGGCAACTCGAGCACGACTTCACCACAAGCCCTCAAGCCATCCTACAAGATGTCTTCCGACTCCGGATCTCCGTCTTCTATGTACAACCGGGGAAAACATGGCGACCGCCTTGATTACCAACCTACATGTTCGATTTGCTTGGACAACTTCGAATCGAAAGTGACGATTATACGGGAGATATTATGTGGCCATATTTTCCATCCTGAATGTATCGATCAGTTCCTCGGCGAGATCAGCTCTCTATGTCCCATCTGCAAGGAGTCGATGTACCCCTGGGGTCATAGCCCCCAGATCACAAATGCCATGGTCCGGAGAGAGCTAAGCACTCGAAAGTTACGGTCACACGGCACCTCCCAAGCCAGTGGATGGCGACGGCTGTTCGCTTGGCGTGCCTCGGAGGAGGCCCAACCTATGGAGAATCAAGCACCCGCCTTGATGGAACCCCGCACCTCCATCTATCTACAGAACAAGCCCGCTGGCGAGCGAAGGCCCGGCGCGGTAGGTGCCACGAGGGAACGTATGCAAGAGCTGGCCACGCCCATGATGATGGACGAGACAAGCAGCGATGAAGAGCGCTCTCCATGTGAGCATATCCTCCGAAGCGTAAAACATTGATTGCTGCCGAATTTCACCTAACAACCCCCAGGGAAGCGTGCTTACTTGACTCTGTTCCCCGGATTCTCCTAATGGCCGGATCATTCTGGATGGCGCACGGGCTGGAACCATGGATTTTCAAGCTTGGGAGGCACTGGATGATCCTTTTCTCGCATCGATTGGGCGTTTTGTTTCTTTTCTGGCATGAGGCACTACAGGATAGGTGCTGTCTTCTTGATTGAGGGGAATGCGGCGTTTGTGGGTTACGTCCGCCGGCCGCACACACGGCTAGGAGAGGACATTGTTTTTAGGCAAAGGCGCACAGTTTGGATATACCCCGGCTTCTCAACCATTCCGATGCATCTTTTGTTATATATGGGGTGTCGCACATCAGTGTGATTAGATAGAGGCGGGGAGAGCATTTGTCTCCCGTATTGTCCCGCGAGAGGTAGTACGACATCTACTACGATGCCCACCTATCGAGTCGAAAAGAACACCAATATGTATATAGATTAACGGTTGCTGTTTGTTCCTTGTTCGAGTCTGCTGTGCATTGGGTATCGTCGGGTCTGCACTGAGTATGCCGCAGTCTCGATGTAAATGTGAATACAAACGTCCGTACGTACATCGTACGTACTGACATGACAGATCACACTCGCAGAGTCCATACACCCACTCAATTCTCCAACAGATTGAGTGAGATACTGGGGGGTAGTAAAGGGGGCAGATGTTGACTGATGATCCCCCATCCGGTACGAAGGCGTACGCTTCCCGAAACAAAACACACATTGGACAGAAGATATCAATCAATCAAAAGGGTGGTGAGATAGTCGACCCAACCAACAACAAGTGGCAAACCCACCTACATTCAGAAAAGGAGGGTCGTCTCACGTAGGTACTCGCCGTTTTACAAATGAGGCAGCGGACACATGATGCCCTATGTATCCCGGTGCAAATCCCGGGATACGCCACGACCATATACTTATCGCTCGATCTGGAGACTGTCTGTATCACTTCCACGATCACCACCTTGGACCTCTTTAGGGAGGCGTGATTGGCTCGGGCATCTAGAATCGGTACCTACTCGTAGTATACTGGAGCTGATGGTGCGGTCCGAATCAGACATTGATCAGATGGTTGTTCATTCTTTTGGGGCTATATCGGCTGGTGTTGAGGAGAGACCATTCGTGAATAGACATTACGTACCTGGTAGGTATGTAATCCGTATTGTGCGGGAATTCGAAGTTTGCAGAAGGAGATAGGGAGTGTGACAGGTTGATTGTATCGCATTGTACGAGTCTCTCGAGTCTCAAAAAAAAGAAAACTTCAGACCGAAGAAGGAGCAGATAAAACAATGGAGAAAAAGAATCGACGTTGTCTTGTCAATTCGTTGGCAACAAAAAGGAATGTAAAATCGAAAAAAGAAAGCTGGACGAACGGGGAATTGAACCCCGGACCCCTCCCATATCACTCCTGATATCCGAACTCACATTCGGATTGGTGCGAAGGGAGTATCATACCCCTAGACCATTCGCCCGCTCCACTTGTTGTTGGATTCGACGACGACTAGCTCTGCTTATAACGGCGACAGCATCTTTTAGCTAATGCTTACCGATCCTCAATTCTGCTTCAAGAAAGACGCAATGAGTTGTAAACAATCGAATTGGAACAAGAAGCTGTACGGATTAGAGTGAAGATAGAAATCGGTTCAGAATTCCCGTGCACGGTCGTGACTAGCCATGTACCCTGTACCATATCGTCTCCTAGAACACCGCACTATTTGTTTTGGAGCGCCGATAAATCCGCTGGACCATCCTTTTGTCGGCGAAGGATGCGACCGACGTCGGTCTGTCGGTCTACCGACGGTCCGTTACTGCAGTACCAATCCAACTCAACGAGCAGTGCTCCTGTAGCAACGGACCGACAGCCACCTGGCAGACCGGATCCTCCAGAAGCGGACTGACCCTGTCGCATTTATTGCAGGGCATATGTACAAAGTACTTCGCTCCTGCCCTCCTCTTTAAGCCTGTCGCACCCTCCCGACTCCTTCGCCCGCCCCGTTTTGTTTCGCGGTCACGACGTTTTTTCTGGTGCCCGGTACTCTTCGATACCATTTCTTACTCACGTCAACTTCTCATGAGATATTAATAAGGAAAGAAATGCAATAGAATTACTTTCTGCTCATCATCCATGCCCGAGATTCATCCTTTGCGAGCGAATGTTTACAGCTTCATCGAGTAGGGCGGTATCGTTATAAGTATCGCGGGTTAGGCAAAGGGAAAAAACGCGGGCGAAAGGGCAATTCCCGCTTCGACATCGAGTGAGCGAGAGGCGTCGGTCAGCTGGTTCATCTGCGTGCAGCCTGTGGCGGTTCATCACCGCAGATGCTCGCCGACGATGTGGCAGCCCAAGTGCGCAGCCAGCCCGACGGCGTCGTGATCCCCGTCGTCCGCCGCAAGCTCCGCATCATCGTCTGCTTGCTGCTGGTCCTGCTGGCCTTGCTGTATCTGCTCGTCGGCCTCCTGCCTATCAAGAACGATGTGCTCTGGGGCTTCCGGTTCGTGCATGATAGCTACGACTGGTCTAAGCAGGAACTCTTCTTTCCGGTGGCTGACATCACGCCCTTACCGGCTGGTCAGCCGCGGGCGCTGCCGGCGGTCCAGTTTGCGTTTGTGGAGGATACGAGTCCGGAGGGGAGAGCGAGGGAGGCGGTGCTTGCGTCACGCCGTGACGAGGTGAAGGATGCGTTTCTGAAGAGTTGGAAGTTGTATAAGAGTGCCGGGTTTGGATTCGACGAGGCGTTGCCTGTGTCAGGGGGTGGGCATCAGGTTACCGGGTTCGGAGGATGGGGAGCCTCGCTGGTCGATGCTCTGTCGACGCTGTGGATCATGGATCTCCGGGATGACTTCCACGATGCCGTGGCTGCCGCCGTTACGATCGACTACTCGAAGACGAAGGATACGGCCTGCAATTACTTCGAGATCACGATTCGACATCTCGGCGGGTTGCTTGGTGCGTATGATCTGAGCAGGGAGACGGCGTTGCTGGAGAAGGCGAAGGAATTGGGCGATATGCTGTATATGGCGTACGACACGCCGAATCGGATGCCCGGGTTCTGGTTTAATTTCCAGGATGCGAAGAAGGGGAGACAGCTTGCCGGGAACCACGACCCTTCGGCGTCTGTTACCTCTTCGTCCCTAGAATTCAGTCGTCTCTCGCAGCTGACGGGGGACAACAAGTATTACGACGCGATCAACAGGGTCACGCAGGTCCTCGACGAATGGCAGAATAAGACGAAACTCCCCGGGATGTGGCCGACGTACCTGAATCTCCGGAACGAAGAACTAGACAGCGATAGCAGCTTTACGTTGGGTGCGCTCGCCGATAGTCTGTACGAGTATCTGCCGAAAACATTCGTTCTCCTCGGAGGCCTCGAACCGGTGTACGAGAAAATGTACCGCGCCGCCATGGACACGGTCATCAAGAATATCCTCTTTCGCCCAAAACTACCTGATCAAGCGGATATCCTGTTCCCCGGCTCCACCTACGTCTCCGACATGGGCCCGACACTAACAGCCGAAGGCCAGCATCTCTCCTGCTTCGTCGGCGGCATGTTCGGCCTCGGCGGGAAGATCTTCAATATCCCCGAACACGTCTTCATCGGCGAGCGCATCACGAAGGGCTGCGTCTGGGCCTACGACGCGATGCCGGCGGGCATCATGCCGGAGGTCTTCGACATGCTGCATTGCGAGAGTCTGGAGGCGTGTCAGTGGAACCAGGACGAGTGGGAGATCGAGGGTGATACAACGCTCAAACCGGGCTTTCTGAACGCTAAGGACCCCCGGTATTTACTACGTCCCGAGGCGATTGAGAGTGTGTTTTATATGTATCGGATTACGGGAAACCCGGAGTATCAGGATATGGCATGGCGGATGTTTACGGCGATTCGGAATGCGACGGAGACGGAGTTGGCGTTTTCGTCGATTGATTCGGTCAGGGTGACGGAGACGACGAAGTCGGATTCTATGCAGGTTCGTACCATCCCTTTTCCCCTTGTTTTGATGATATGCTGATGATGGTGTAGAGCTTCTGGTTCGCAGAGACATTGCGATATTTCTACCTCATCTTCTCGCCGCCGGATCTGATCAGTCTGGACGAATTCGTGCTGAATACGGAGGCGCATCCCTTACGACGACCGGTTCCTGGTTCATGATTGATTTGCTTTGATTGATTGCGTTCATGTTTGCTGGATACCCTAGATGTGTGTTGATTGATTAACGATTAAGAGAGAGAGAGGAGTGGTAATGAATATAAATGTAATAAGTAATGAATGCATCTCATTGCTCCGGTAGTCTTTCTATGTGAATGTTACGCTCGTGTGAAGGTTACATCCGATCCGATCTGGAGATATTATCTGGAGACACGGGATGATCGGATGGTGACTCTGTGGCGATGGGAGTCTGAATACGATGTTGCGAAACCAGGTGTAGATTGTTCTTCATCTGTATTAATGCCAGCTCATCCAACACATCGCACTCGTACTTATTCATACACGACGAGTCCGACATGGCCCAAGTCGCTACGATTTTTACCCTGATCTTCACGATCCATTGCCTTGAGAGATTAATCTCACTCTTATCGAGCCTACGTCACGTATCTATGCATGTACCGTTGCTCTTATAACGACTTCCGTATCTCGAATCACCGTAATAAACCAGTATGCGAACCGCGTCCGATACGACAACGACAACGACAACGACATTGACCAAACATCTAGCGATCAATCTCACCCATCTCACCAAGTCCATGGTTCCCCGCTCGCGACTAGAAGGGTCACACAACGTAGGTACGAGAATCGTGCATGTCGCGCGAAGACAATGCAGACGCCCGGTACGATTGTTGACTCGATATTGACCGGGGGGACAACCTGGAGGGGAGGGTTCGACAGGGACCCGATCCCATAACCAGTTTCCTGTTCACTCGTGGCAACTTCAAGAACCGGGTGCCGTACAACTTCGTTCTGGAATCCATCCATCAAGTCTAGGAATTGGAAGAATTTGAGATTCGAGAATGCATCGGTATATAAATGAAACACATCGACCCAGCTTCTCGAAGAAGCCTACTCACTGCCAAGACACCGCGTATGTCTTGGTCTTTGAATCCCCGTGGCGGCTTTCAGCTCTGGGTGGGAAGCGAACGAATGTATTTATATCCATCTTTGAGATGCGGGATGCTCTCCAACTGCCACGTGCAGGGGTCCCCGTGGGAAAAGCTGATGGAGCTGTGCAGGATGTCGTGTTACGGATGCTGCACGGTCATTGCGCAGTCGATAGCTATCAGCATCATGTCGATACCTATCCATGAGCTGGGCTATTCAGTAGACGTCAACAAAATCAATCAATTCCGCCCTCAAGCCGTCGCAACCCGCATCGCACCGAAGAAAACCGACTCAACACCCCTGAATATTCGATGATGAGTGAACAAAATCCTTGGCATGAAAGAAGAAAAGAACTTTTTACTTCATAGTTGCTTCAACCCGTACGTGCGCCCAGATTCTATCTACCGTAATGACGTTGACGCCATCATGCGAGATCTTGGCTTGAGATTCTAGATCCTCGGTAGATATAATCAGTAGGTATGTACTCGTACGTAGGTAGGTACATAGGTAGTAGACAGGTCGGTGTGAGAAAGAAGACCCTTGTCTATATATAGAGTCGCGCGCGCCGCGTTAATCGCGATTCCGGCTTAGCTGGCCAAGCACGGAAGGAGGCGAGGGTGGTATTCCGAGGTTGTTTTTTCTAGAAACGGCAGAGGATTTCTCTCTCGTTTCTTTCTCACTATCGTACCTAACCTACGACTTAGTTAGCAGAGTAAAATCTCACCTTCCTTGTCTGACAGATCGCCAGGTGAAGAAAATCAATCTTTAGAGGTTGCCTTCGGAGTTACTCCTGACTACACTAAGAAGTTCCCGTTGCCTAAAAATAGGAAAGTCTGTCTTCCTCTTTTCAATAATCTGAGAGAATTTTTGAAAGAGTAGATGGGTTTAGGTAACAGTCGTATCGAATGGGTCGACATTTGCCATTTTCTGCTTAGGAACAGGTGATATCGTAAATCCTTTCTGAAGAGACGAAAGTCGTCAATTGAAGACGGGATGATGGAAATCGGGGCCTGTGATTGTATGCGGTTGCTGCATAGTCCGTAGGACTGTGCATGATGTGTCGATTCCGTGCATATATATGTGCGGAACAGGTTAGATCCATGCAAAACTAGACATAGTGCAGTAAAAAGAATAAACCCCTTCCGGCGAATCCGCGAATCAGATCAGCCGATGCGATGCGACGCTGCCCGCGAACTGGAGCCCCACTTCCGCTCCTCTTCTCTTCTGCCCCTGTTCGTCATCGTCCGTCTTCTTCTTTCACTCACCTGATCAGGGGTCACTAGCAACCGTATCCATCCATCCATTCCCCAGCAACAGGCCATCTGGCAATCAATTGCGAGAAAAATAGACAGAATGGGATGGTGCCTTAATGTATTCCAACGTGCCAAAAGAAAAATAAGTGATCTTCCAAGCTGCCGAATATGTAATAGCTGCCGATCATGTGCGTGGCTTCGCTGCCCGTACGAATCACCTACCCATGGATCCATCCGTCCATTCAAACCTGACCTGACCTGACATGACTGACTGCATGAGACGTCTCGACGGAACGGCCCTACTACGTGCATTAGGTCGAGCCATTGATGGATGCATGCAGGCTGGACAGCCTGGGCAGGGCAGGGCATGGCATAGCATGGGATTCCCTTCCCTCAGCTGCTGGCGCGGCACGGACGCAGGGCACAGACAGGAGAAGCACAGACGGGACCGCTCCATACGAAGTAAACGTATGCCTAGTCCATCGTATTATCAGATAGACAGATAGATAGATCGACGTCCGTTCGGAAACCATTACCTGGATATATTCCATCCCAACTCCTCCTTTTTTTTCTCTTCTCGCAATACCATTTCCCGGAGAGAGGGGAAGAAAAAACTTCATTCATGTAGAAGTAGGTATATTGGTTTCCTGCGCTCGTCGTGCGCCGTCTCTCTCCCTCTCTCCCACTCTCGCTGTCTCTGTCTCAGAGATCTCGGGTTCGAACTGAAAGAAAGAGGAGGAACCAACAAAAGAAAAAGAAGAAGAGATGATGGATAAGTTCGGACACCATGGGTTGTCGCAGGAGGGCATAGATGCCCTGAAGGCGCTGTTTGTCGTGTTGGCCTTCATAGCCGTCGTCCTGCGACTCATTGCGAATTGGAAGTATAACAGTTACTTCCTCATCGACGACTGTAAGTGTAGACGAGAGACAAAACAGAAACTCCTCGCAATGATGAAGTGTAGATGCCAACTGCTTTTTGCTTAGATATCTCCATGGCTGCCATCCCCTTCCTAGTCGCCGTCTCCGTCCTCAGCGATATAGCTGGTAATGGTAAGAACTCACCCACTCAACTTCTTACAGCCTCATACTAACAACGTCACAGGCTTCCACGACCCAAACTCCTCCCCTCACAAAATCGCCGAGGTATATACCCCTCACACCATTCCCAATGAACTCATCTAACATACCCAGCTCGCCGTCGCAATAGCAGTAACAACCCCCTTCGCCCTCTGGACCTGCAAAGCCCCCATCCTCCTCTCCTACCTCCGCGTCTTCGACGTCAAGAAATGGCTACGCACCACCTCCCTCCTAACTCTCGTCCTCATGGCCCTCGTCTACATTTCCGGCCTCGTCGCCATCCCGCCGGCCTGCATGCCGCGCTCGCGCGAGCTGTCGGACCCTTTCATCGCGAACTGCCAGCGTCGCACGCGCATGGTGAATGTCTACCTCGGTATTGTTTCACTACTGGCCGATGTGATCATTCTCGTGCTGCCGATGCCGGTTATTTTTGGCCTGAAGCTTATGATGCCGAGTAAGATTGGGCTTGTCTTTTTTTTTTTGGGCGGGTGTTTGTGAGTATTCCCTTTTCTCTGTCGTTATTCTCTTATTTCTGGATTGGTGACTAAGACCACGATAGTGCGATTGCCGCGAGTGTCATCTCGCTGTACTTCAAGGCCATGTCCTTCCGCGTTCCGGAGATATCCCTCGCCATCTCCATTCTCGCTACGTGAGTCCACCTTCCCTTCTTTACCTTTCTATGCATGCTGACAAAATCAGTGTAACGGAGTGTTCCATCGCCCTCATTGTAGGCTGCGTTCCCTCCCTGCGTCTTCTCTGGTCCAAGATCCTCAAACCCGGAGCGCGCTGTGTTTCAGAAGCAGGGATATCGACAACGCAATTGTCGCCGCGAGACGTCGAGGAGGCCAAGACAGCATCGAACGACACCCTCGTTGGAACGAGTCTTACCTTATCAACCACGATTACCAGCGGAGCAGACGGGGAACGACAGCGCTGGGGATCTCTCTTCGACGATGGTAAGCCGTATATACAGGCGTATTATCAGCCGGGGAGGGAGAAGCTCTTCGGGGATGAATCGTCGGATTTCGGGGATCATGCGCTGCAGACGAGGGTTGAGGGGGTTTGGCGGAAGTAAGGTCTGCTGGTGAAAATTCATTGGGAGGTGGGCGTTATTGTGTATTATCCGGGTTGGGTGGATGAGGCATTGGGGACCATGTTTGTACGGAAGGGCATGCATGGTATGGGACACGATGGGGGTTGGGAAAAGGAATAGACAAAACAATGATACCCATTTTCAAAAGAGTCTGAATTCTATCTTCACATCAATAAGTGCGGTGCTCACGTCATGAATATGGAATGAAAATGGAAAAGGACAGAGGCTGGTAATCATCAACACAAGCTCATTTTTGCATCCTGGAACTTATATGCATCCGAGAGGTATGGACAAATAGATAATATAAAAAACAGTCATTTTCATCTTGGAATTTTTCGTGATGACTTTTGTCAATTGCTCTCCCATTCAAACAATTTGTTTCTCACCTGAATTAAGGCCATCGCTTAAGCCAACGAGTTGAGTCTGATCTCGACAGCGCGTCTGTGCGCCTCGAGCTCCTCAACCTTGGCAAGCTGCATGACAGCACTGCCGACATTCTTGAGACCCTCGGCAGTGAGGTTCGAGCTCGTGATGTGCTTGACGAACGAACCGAGGTTGACGCCAGAGTACTGCTTGGCGTAACCGTAGGTAGCTGTAGACAGGTGTTAATCATGAGGTACAAATAAAACGAGCAAAGTCGAAAAACTTACGTAGAGAGTGGTTAACACCAGCAGAGTAGTCACCAACACTCTCCGGTGTCCACTGTCCGATGAAGACACTACCAGCGTTCATGACCTTAGCGACGGCCTGCTCGGCATCCTTGATCTGCAGGATCAAGTGCTCAGGCGCGTAGTCGTTGCTAATACGCATGGCCTCGTCAATGTCCTTGACGAGAACGGTAACAGAGTGGGCAATGGAGCCCCTGACGATGTTCACACGGGGCAGCGCCATGGCCTGGTTGTGGACCTCATTCTCGATCGCCTGCAGGTGAGCCTCATCAAGGCCAACAGCGATGCAGATGACCTGACTGTCAACACCGTGCTCGGCCTGAGACAAGAGATCCGAAGCGACGAAGGCAGGGTTCGCGTCCTTGTCGGCAATAACCAAAACCTCGGAAGGACCAGCAGGCATGTCAATGCTGACACCGGCGTTTGTGTCGTTGCTCACGTACATCTTAGCGGCGGTGACGAACTGGTTACCAGGACCCAGGATCTTGTCGACCTTGCTAACGCTCTCAGTACCGTAAGCCATGGCAGCAACAGCCTGCGCACCACCAGCCAGGACAATGCTCTCCGCACCAACCTTGTGAGCGACGTAGACGATCTCAGGGGTGATGCTTCCATCAGCGCGGGGCGGTGAAGCAAGGACGATCTTCTGGCATCCAGCAACCATAGCCGGGACACCCAACATGAGAGCAGTGCTAGGCAAGACAGCGGTACCTCCAGGGACGTACAGACCTACTCTTTCGATCGGGCGCGAGAATCTGCTGCAGACAACTCCGGGCATGGTCTCGACTTGGAGAGGCTTCTCCTCCTTCTGGGCGGCGTGGAACTTTCGGATGTTTTCGAAAGAAACGTCAATGGCCTTGATAGTTTCAGGGGCGAGGTTCATGAGTTCTTGAGGGAAAGGGGCCTTGAGGACGGGTGATGTCAAAGAAGTAGCCTTCTCAAACTTGTGAGTGTAGGAAAGGAGGGCCTTGTCTCCATGCTGGCGCACATCGTTGATGATGGGCGTGACAATACCCATGATCGTCTCCGCAGACTTCTGGGAGGGTCTCCTTAGGGCCTCGGTGACTTCAGCTTCGCCGACCTTGCTAACGTCTACCCGCTTCATGGTGATCTTCTCATCCGATGTTTGATGCTGGGCAGCCGGAGCAGGAGCCGACTCCTTCTTCTCAGCGGGGGCGACGGAAATACCCTCCTTCTTCGCCCACTCACCCTTGGCGTTACCAGGTCTGCGCTTGACCTTCAAGCTCTTAGCATCGAGGTTCTTCTCGATATCAGCGAGGCTAACTCCAGCACCAACAGCCTTGGTCAAGGCAAAGTAGATCAGGTCGGCAGCCTCAAAGGCGACCTCGTCAGGGGTCTTGGCATCGCAAAGTTCCTGGGCCTCCTCCATGATCTTCGCGCGTAGCAGCTTCTCGTCAGAAAACAATCTCTTCGTGTATGAACCCTCAGGGGCTGACTGTTTTCTTGAAACAAGCGTTTGCTCAAGCTTTGAAATACCACTGAGATCACCGAAGCAGCCGAATTGCTCCAAGTGACAGAATCGGCCAGTTTGTCTGACGATGAACTTGAGCGCATCGTTGTCGCAGTCGGCCGAGATTCTCACCAACTCCTGGGTGTCTCCAGAAGTAGCACCCTTGTACCATAGACCACGTTTCCGGCTCTGGTAAACACCGGTCTGTGTTCTCAATGACTCTGCAACACTTTCTTCGCTGCTGTAAACCAGTCCAAGAGCAGTACCTCGCTCATCGCAGACAACAGTAGGTAGCAGCTTGTCCGCCCTGTCTGATTTCCAGTAGGTAGAGAACAACTTTGGAACGTAAAGCTTCTCGCCAGCCTCATCCTTCTTCGTCGTCAACTTGGTGGAAGGTATGATAGGGATAGCATTGAGTAAAGCGCATTCAACCAACAACTGCTCACAATCGGCGCCAGCAACTGGCTTAATGAACATTGGCGGGAGCTTATCAACGCTGCTGGACTTTAAGAAACCGGGAACGTCACAGCTCTTCGGCTCGAAGTCCTTCAGGAGCAACTGCTTCTCAGTGCCCGTAATCTGGGCCAACTGGGCGACGACAGGCGCTATTCTCTCGCCGAACTCAGTGAATTCGGACAATCTCTCGGGCTGAACGAAGACCTTGCGGGCGCCATGGTCCAGGAGCGAAATAATGTCGCCGCGAGATTCCAGCGCGGTGCCGTCGAAGAAAGCCTGGAAGTCGGCATTGTGCTGGACCAGGAAGTTCAGAAGCTTCTCTAAGTTCTTCTGAGTCGCCTCGAAAAAGACACAGCCAAGGCATGAAACTTCTTCACGGCTTAGTCCTTCGCTCGAAGCCAGTCCCGGAGGGACGGCCACAGAGACAAGGAACGGCAGCGGCAGTATTGTCTCCATGTCAATTGACGTGGTAGAATAAGGGATGAGTGACTCAGATGAAAAATAAGAGTTTAGATCCTGGGCTGCCTCTCTATGATGCAATGAAATGCGCCGTGGTCGGTCCATTTGATGGTGGGGGCTGAACCTGCCCCTCCACGAATATGCGCTAGTCCCGATGCGCCCTAGTGCATCTCCCATCTCGATAAGGCCCGGTACTTTAGCGATAAGAGCCCGTTCATTGAACTGCAGGTACGGACGGAGTAACGGTTTACGCAATACGTACCGGGCCGACCTGCCATCATACATCCTCGCTTCTGCAACACCCAACGTTACCTCCTCCTGCTCACATTCACCCACTACATACCAGACTTACCCTCTTCATACAACCAATTCATTTCTCAAGAAACATCAACCGCAGCTCACGCCCCAATCTTTGCTATCGCATTGACCGGATCACCCATCTCGCAGCATCCGAGCGAAAGCACCAACGTCCGAAGCGAGGATTCTGTCGCGGCCTCGCGTGCCGGTACGGAGCAGTCAATCTGGGTGCGCAGGAACGATTCGCTCCTATATCTTGACTTGCACTCATATTAGGAGATCGTTACACTACTGCTCATCGCCGCGTCAATCAAAAACATGACGACGAACGGCCCATCAACCAACGGCGTCATGCCGAACGGCGCAACATCATCGTCTCAATCCCAGTCCCTCTCCCAGTCGCAAACCATCCAGGCCAGCTTCACAAGCACCAGCACAGCCGTAGCACCCACCCAGACCAACGGAACAGTCGCCGGCACAACAGCCGCAACCACCAACGGCCTCGCGCCCGCCGCGCCCTCCTCCCCAACCGCCACAACCCACGAACCGCGCCCGCGCGACGCGCGCACCATCGAGCTCCTCCTCACCTCGCAAGGCGTCACCAACTTCGACGCGCGCGTGCCTCTCCTCCTCCTCGACTTCGCCTACCGGCACACCTCTAGCATCCTCAACGACGCCCTCCACCTCTCCGGTGATCCCTACACAACCCACGCCGGCGCGAAGCCGAGTGGTTCTAGCGGAGCCGTTCCCACCGCGCCGCCGCCCGGCGATGCAACTGTTAATAATAACGCTATTAACATTGCCATTGCTAGTCGGCAGGCGTACCAGTTCCGCGGTGGATCCGGCGGCGGTGTCTCCGGAGCGGGCGGTGGTGGTGTCAGTAAAGAGTGGTTGCAGGAGCTCGCGCGCGAGCGCAATAAAGTCGCCCTGCCTCGTGTTTTGGCCAATGAATGGGGCGTGCGTCTACCTAACGAGCGATTCGTGCTGAGTGGACATAGTTGGGCAATGCGACCGGACTGGGACGGCGAGGGTACAGGCGAGGAGGAGCCGACTAGTGAGGATGAGGAAGACGAGAACGAGGATGGCGATGTCATGGAGGGTGTCGAGGGTAACGATAAGCAGGTGAAGGAGGAAGAGGAGGGCGGAGGTTTGGATGAGTTTTTGGGCGACGATTTCGCCGATGAGGATATGGAAATGGAATGAGGAAATACCGTCATCAGGGGCTGTCTGTTACCTACCTACCTAAGGTATATATACCTATCAACACCAAGGTACATCACCGCGCCCATGGACTCAAGATTCCTCCTTTCCGTTCTCCAAATATGTTCAGTCCCGTTTCTCCCAATAGTCGACAACGGAAGACTACAGCATTATTTTCCCCTCTTTTGTTATTTATATTTTTCATTCGTCGCCCACGGAGGCGACTTATTACAGATGGAATGGGTGTTCGGCGTTATACAAAGAAACGAAAGCTTTACGATACCATAACACTGCTTTATCTTACTGTATTCCTTTTTCTTCTCCGTGATCGTATCTGCTTAATATAAACAAACACAAAATCACCATGAGGAAAGGTGGAAGAGGGACTCCTATGCATCAATCAGTCAGGAAAGGAATAGAGCAGAGTAAATAATGGATTCTCGAATCTCAGCAGCATTCACAGTCTTCGTTTCATAATTTATCCCCTAAACATTGATCATACAAAACAGGGAACAAACTACATTCACAAGTGACATCCCTCAGACCTCATCTCTACAACTTTTCTTCTATTAAAAGGAGATCTTACTACCTAACCTCACCCCATCAAGACAGACACACACACATGTTTTTTATTTATTTCAAACTCCAGAAGACAACTCCCAATGGGAAAAAGAGAACGCCTTGCGCTATGCAATTGCCTATGGAGAGGAGAAAAGCCATGCGGAAAAAAGGAAAACCATGTCCGTTTCCTGATGGTAAGGCTCAATGTGTGTGTGCGTTCTATAGTACGTAGACAAATCCGAATCTCTTAACACGATAAGCCCCTGGAAAAGATCGTCCATTTGCGTGACTACAGTATGCCGGGTTGCGTCGAGAAGCTGGCCTTCAACTTCGCTTAGGCTTCGAGGTCTTCTTTTCGACTCCCAGATTCTTCACGCCAGTGATGAGTTCCGCATTCACGTCAGCCACCGCTTTCTTAGGGCGAGTAGGCGATTCGTCTCTGCTGTCTGGTTCATATTCGGCTTCGTCCACCTCTTCGTCTTCATCGTGCCCATGCTCATCGTCCTCCTCTTCATCATCGGCATCTTCGGGTCTGTCGTAAACCGCCGAGCCGACCATTTCATCCTCGTCCTCATAATCGCCACTCTGATCGCTATCGCCTGCGTAGGCGTCATCGTTTTCTTCATCATATTCGTCTCCATGGGAGATATAGCTATCCCCCATTTCACCCACATCCTCATCCTCATCGTCATCTTCCTCGTCGTCGTGACCGCGCCTTTCGTCCTCCGATCCGCTAGCTGAGAACTCATCCAACTCTAGCGGCGTATCCCGCCAGTATGTAAAGTCAGTGTAGTTCACTCCAGCACCCTTGACCAACGTGCTGACTGGCGGGAAGTAGTGATCGACTACTTCTCCTATATTGACATAGCTAAGCTTCAGCTTGTTAAGACTGAGTAGATCCAAGGACACTTCCGCATTTGAATTAATAGTAAAAATGCGATTCCTCGGAACATCCACAGTGCGGTAGGAGATCTGGTCCGTGAGACGGTTTCCGAAACCTGCGTAGAAACAGTGGTTGTCGGGTCCGTCATACAAGCTTCGAATGTCACGAAGTGTTGCCATCTTGAAGACGTGAGGTTTCCTCAGGTAGATTTCCCGTCTCAACGCAGCCATCGTCCTATCTGGTGATAGGATAGTCGGCCCTTTCGGCAGTCGGTAGCCATCCTGAATGATGCCATTCAGATAGGCCCGAGTAGTATCGGCCTGTCCGACTGATCGACTAGTCAGATACATGATATTGTAGCCATTTGCTACAATGTCATGGTACAGCTTGGCAACGCCTGCGTGTGTCCAATCGCGGCCAATCATATTCAATACGTGACCCAGGGCGTCTGACTTGGTAATCGTACCGTCGATATCCGAGATCACCACCGGGGTGTCATGCCTCCACAGGAACATGTTGGCGGTACAAGTAGCTCGGTTTACAGTAAAACTCATGGAGTTCTCGCCCGGCTTCAAGTCGAGAGCCTTCAACTGATCGCTAGTCAGGCGAAGAGTTTTGGCGTAGTTTCTGTGATGATGGCTTGCCGAGGAAGCAGAACCTGGAGTCGTAGGCGGTGTTTGTAACTGGCTCTGGCCGACGTCAGATTCGCTGCGCCGATGGAGAGCATCTCGCGAAGATGCGATCGAGTCGTCACTGGCATAGCCTGGATCTGAAACGGCATCAAGCGCTAATGTCGGAGCGGGTCGGAGCGATGCGACAGCCTTCTTTAAGGCGGCCTCCTTTGCCTCCTCGCTACTGTAGATCCAGAGATTACCCTCCTCGTCCATGCCAAATAGTGCGCCGATGTCGTAATCGCCCTGTAACTCTTCGGACAATATTTTGCGCGCAAGGATCTCTGCTTTGATGGCATCTTCCTCGCTGCCCTTATACGACGCCAGGTCGAGCATTAGATCTCCCGTATCGGTAACACGGGTAGGAATGTTCACAGCTGATAACTCGTGAGAAAGGATCATAGCACGTTGGATAGCTTCGGTCGGGCCTAGAGGAGGTGGGCTACGTGATCTGTGCGAAGGAGCCGGGCTCTCGCCACGCGATTCGTCCATCGACTCATCCTGATCAGCTGGGCCTCTTGAATTGGGGCGGCCCGACTCGCTCGAGGGACTGCGTCGCGAAGGAACACCAAGCCAGTCTCCAGTACTCAAGCGCCCTCTTTCCGATTCGAGAGTAGACATCGTAGCCGCTGTACCTGGATATTTAGCAACGCTCTCAAAACGACTACCAAGTTTTCCGGGTGTAACGACGAACCTGAACGTAGCTGATTGGGTTGAAAAACATTAGGTCCCGGTCTCGTCCTAGACGAACCCCTGTGCCTATTATTCCCGCCATCAAGCTGTAAAATGTCGGGTTCTTGGAGGAAATTGGGCGTGGTATTCGACCGATCGATAGAAGCGAGTGTAGGACTCGTCTCGGGTGATACGAGTGGAGAGGTTTGCAGGCTCTGAGGAATCGTATCGGAGGTCTCGAATATGAAAAAGGCCTCTCCTCCCTCGCCTAGTTTCATAGCATAGTCTTGCTTGCGTCCATTGACCTTGAACTCGACCTTTTTCTCGTAGGGTCGTAACAGGGAGAACTTGCCGAAGCGAACGTGGAAAGGGGAGCAGTATAAGTCGCCATTTTCATGCTCGACAACGATCACATCAATGGCGCCGCTCAGCGTAGCCGGGTTGATGGAGTTCCACGCGGTGGACACTGAATCGCTGATGTTCCTAACGTACTGCATCGTTCACGAAATTGCGGTGCGTAAGATGTTGTGGTAGTGGTAATACCAAGAGAGAAAGAGTAAGCAGGCGAAGCGCCGCGAGAGGAAAAGCGGGAGAGGCGGGAGTAGGCGGGAGAGAGAGCGAGTCAGACAGATGGAGAGAAAAGGGGGCGGTCGGGGGGCCCGAAGACGGCAGGGATGGAATATGTGAGGCGGCTATTAAAAGAATAGAAGAAAAGCAAAGCGAAACACGGCAGAATTTTGTGTGGGATCTAGATAGCAAGATACCGGCAAGCTGGCGATGGGAATCTCGAGACGATCGGACGTGTTGGTATGAAATGGAGCGGACCTGGCGTGTGCGGCAGTCGACGGTGGTAGCTCATAGATTAGGAGGGAATGGCGACGGTATCGAAGAGAAGAGCAGACTATATAGCTATAATTAATTCGTCTGCAGGTAGGGCAGCATTGTTATCGAGCAAAAGAGCGTCCGGGACGGTGGCATGGAGGTTGGCGCGTTGTATCATGGACGAGATTCGGACGGGGGGTTTTGATGGAAAATGTAGTATCGGCCTGCCTACGTAAATTATTGTCTAGCGGCAGGTACAATGTACGAGTATTGCGTGGGTACATGCCGGGCAATGCCAACCTTTAGGTGTGCGTCTGACTCGGTCCTACTAAGCTTCAAGCCTACAAGAGCATATCACTGTATGCTGTAGACTAAAGCGTTGTAGTGTTGAGACGAGACTTGGTTAATTAAGAAGGAAGGAAAACTAGGAACTATGGAGGGAGAGAAGAGGGCTATTTATACACAGAGGTGTGGAGACATTAGGAGTCCTCCACCAATCATAGCGAGTTGGAGTAACTCGCGCACTGTTGCCTAAACTTCGCAAACAGTTGCCTAACCTCGTGCGGGGAGTCGGAGTCGCGACCGGATGCTGCAACCACTCCCCTCCTACAGACGATTGTCCTCAATCGTCTTCATCAATCCATACTGATAAAGAAATACGTAGGAAAATAACAGTGACCAGTAGCAGTATAGCTAAAAAGCAAGAATGCGCGCAGAGACTCAATTCTTTCGGACCAGTTTAATTCTCTCAACCGTTGTCTGTCGTTCTCGAGCGTTGTCTTTAGCTGCGTCTGAGAGACTATGACACGGGTGACCATCGTGATCTGAAGGCGGGGAAGAGATTCGAACAGTTGTACTTGTTGTTAAGTGCAATACCGCCGAGGGCTGCGAAAGGCGATAGGTATTGCCGGAATGACAACTCGCGACACTCGAGGGCCGTCGTAGTAGGGTTCGGATTTGTTCTTGCGTTGTCGAACTCGGAGGACCCGATCACCCGTCTGATACGTTCGGATCAGACGCTTTCTTTTCTTGAAGGTAGGCGCGGATCTGATCTTGCGACGACTTGATCTTGTTGAATTGCTGGCGAGCGAGAGGAGCTTCGTGATTTTGAGCTAGGTTGCGCTCAAAGTCTGCTTCCTCACTCTGTCGCATCACGAACGTAGTTCTTTGGGTTTCTTGAGGTGACTGCGGCGGTTGAGTACCGAACATCAAAAAAGTAGCTGCTTTGTATCCGCTAGGCCGTGGTGTTCGATTGTGAATTTGAACAGCCGATTTCAATAGCGCGGCGTAGTTAGGATTTTCTTGAGTGGCGAGCCCGCGAAGGATGATGCGTTTGATGTCCTGATTAGACTTTCTCAACTTTACCGTTTCCTCGTGGGCGAAGGGGTGTGACAGGGCATGACAATAGAACCATTCGACTTATGCGCACGCGCGTGCTTCATCGCTGGTGAACGCACCGCCGTTATCATTAATGAACTCGCGGGGAAAACCGAAAAGCCTGACCGTCAGGTTGATGAGTGGTTTCGTGGCTTCGAAACCAGTGTCGGGGGACAGGTGCGGCTTCAGCCGAGAGGTAGCATATTCGACGGCGACGAGAATATTGAATCCAGCTATCGACGTGTGGTCGATAGCGCAGCGAGTGAGTGGCGTGGGAGCGGCGACGGGAGTAAGGTCGGGTAGAATCTCGGAGGGTACGCTTCATCGGTTGACATTGCGGACACTCGGCGACGACTTGCTGCGAGACGAGTACTGTCTCGGGATGCGAGTAGCGTTTCGATATTTCTCTCAACGTGACTCCGACGGTGGCGTGGCGCTGATCCTCATGGAAGGTCTTAGCGGCGTGCGTGAGCTCATCATACTCGGGGACGACGAGTAGTGCGAGTTGCCTGTGCAGCAAGACCAGGTAATATGCGGAGGATCACGGGATTGCGGGAGTTGTGAGCAATCTTGTAGAGGCGATCGTCGTGGAGTAAGAAGTGTCGTTGAACAAGAGAAATGTCGATGTGAACGGGTAGCGCAGGCTTGAATCGTAGATACTTTCGAGAGATAGCTTGTAAGTCGAGACGATTCAAGTCTTGTGGACGCTGTACTGAAAGGGTTCGGCATCGGCATCGGCGTCGGTGTCATCAACGGGGGCTTCATCATCAGCCGGGTGAGCTTACTCAGGGGCGGGACAACCAGTCAGCCAAGACATTAGCGCTTGCCAGCGCGGTACACGATGTTGATGCTTTGTAATGTTCGATAGCATCGAGGAATCTAACAATGCGTGCCGGCTGATCTATCTTGGTCTTGAGTGTAGTCGGTGACTGGTGGTCTGTCCGTACGATAACTTCACCACCCTCGATCCAGGTGTCTCGATGTTGAACGGCTAACATGATGGCGAGCAGTTCGCGTTCTTGGGCAGAGTAGCGAGACTGCGTGTCATTCAACTTCTTCGAGAAGTAGGCCACTGGATGGAGAGCGGACTTGCTACCCAGTGGAAGTGAGGCTGCAAGAGACAAGCACCGACGTGTTGTTGACTTGAGTCGGTGTCCAGAACAGAAGGTAATCTCCCGATCAAACGGTTTGACGATGGGCGTGGTGGTAATGGCGTCTCGAATCTTTTGCGAGGCATTGCGGGCGCCCTGCGATAACTCAGCTGATTCATTCTTTGCGCCGCCGGTAAGAGCGATGAGGGGGGCAGCGATCGAAAGAAGTTAGGAATCAGGTGACGGAAGTATCCAGCAGCGTTGGTGAAGGCTCGAATCTCCGTGGTGGTGCTTGGGGAGCAGGGGCGAGCACGTACTGCTGATACTTTGGCGAGGGTCGGCGCGGATACTGGGTTAATCGAGACGTGAAATCAAGGAAGATGCGCTCGGTGACAAACATCTGGGATTTCTTCGCGTTGATAACCATACCGTAGTCACGAAGACGGGCGAACAACAATCGACAACGCTGGTCCGGTTCATCGAGTGTATCCCACGAATGGCGATGTCATCAGGAAGACCGGCTAGCAATTCGATGAAGGGCTCGGTGATCTCTTCGATGAGTGCCTGGAAAGTGGCGGGCGCATTGCAGAGACCAAAGGGCATGACGAGCCATTCAAAGAGTCCGAACGGTGTGATGAAAGCAGTCTTCTCGATATCGGCCTCGTTCGTGGGGATGTGCGAGAATCCGTCCTTCAAGTCCAGGGAAAACGTAGTAACGGTGACCGGCGGCGCTCGAATCTGATCCATTGCGTTAGGCAGGGGATGTGCGTGTCTTTTTGTGCGCTTGTTCAGCTCACGATAGTCACAGCAGATCCGCCATATAGCACTACCTAACTTTTCGGCCTCGGCACGGGTTGGGATAATGGAGGTGCCGGGCGCTTTCTTTGGAGTCAGAAGGGCCGGTGCCGCCGAGGGCACTTTACGCTTTGCGAATGTGGATGCGGTAATGGGCGCTTGGTGAATTCTCGAAGGGCGATTTCCTGGGAAGGGCTGTAGCGGCGAGGAGGTAAGCTTGACTGGCGTCGCATCAGCTTGTGTCGATGTAATGCTTCGTCCTCATTTGAACCCAGTGGGCTTCCGTTTCAGAGGGTCAAAGATCTCGGGGAACTCTCGAACGTATTTGGCCAGACGATCGCGAATCCATGGAGTGTCCGGGGGTGTCCTTGTGCCCGATTCGACGCGGGGTGGTGCTTCGGCGATAGAGACGTAAGCTGTCTCGGGCGACGAAGCGGCGGTCTCACGGGCGAGAGGTTGTATAACAGGCTGGCGAGCGAAACCGTCAAGGCGAATAGATTCAGGGACAAGAAAGGAAGACACGAGACCATTCATGGAACTTTGCTTTCTGAGGGTGAGGTCTCAGGGGAAAGTGCCGTCGGGAACGACTCCTGCTGCGACTGACCATTCGGTTGTAGCGTTAGAAGAGGAGTCGAGGAATCGAGCGATGACGCGACAGTCGTGGGTAATGGGAGGGACCACGACCGCCGACTCGCTGCATGACACGGGGACGCGGCGAAGGGTATGGCTGGAGACGTTGAGCGAGGCGAGAGACATAGCAGCTGGTACAACCGTGATCCAAAGAAGACGATAAACGGGCGTTGGTCTGCAGAGAGGATAGCCGGAAAGAGGTTGTGACGATCAAAGTATCCGTCACGAACTTGGTGTTTGTTCGCTTTCTGCAGGGTGGTCGAGCACGGCCCGGGTCCATTTCGGCCAGGATGGACCGGGCGCTTCCTAAACGTTGGCCTCAGGGGAATCGAAAAGTTCGGCGAGTTCCTGGTCGACGATGGCATCGTCTTCTCAAAGCGGTCGAGGCGAGAGGGTGAATCGGCGAGATTTGCTTCGCCACTCGTTCGGTTCAATGAAGTGAACGCTTGCGATTACCGGAGTGGCGAAGAGAGTCTTACCACGGAAGGCGCTTGTATCGTTCCCGGGAAAGCGGTCGGCGAGTCGTGGGTGAACATCTTTCACTTGATGGTGACGTCCGTGCCGGCGGGAGCCTTGGATTCGCTAGGGGAAACGTGCGGAGCTTGCGACAGATCCTTAGCCCGATGGCGCTTTCTTGCCGCAGTTGAAGCACACGTTATCCTCAGAACGAACAGCGTATCCATCCTCATCTAGCAACTCGGTGGCTCGGCTGACCTCGCGATCATACTGTAACGGGGTTGGAAATGACCGAGGCGAAGAGCGGCGGGAGTTGTCGACAATGGGTTCACGGGAGCAACGAGTTCCAACTCCAGGGACGGGTAGGTGTGGCAGCCGAGACGCGATAGTCATAGAAACGGTGCCGAGGATCGCTTGGAGAGGACGAGTGACTCGAGCGAGCCCGTAGATCTTGGGCTCGATCGCAGCCTGGGTCGATGATTTGGCGATGGAAGTTGCCTCATCGATGATCTGACCGTTGGCCAAGTCAAAGCGAGTTGCGAAGGTGAAGCCAAATGGACGGAGTGTAAGCGCGGATGCTTGTCGATGACGATGTCGCGGGTCTGGCGGGTGTATTGATGGTCGTAAGGCAGTTGGTAGAATGCCTCACGAAGGCGCGAGAGGAAGTTGACGTAGGATTCGCCGTGGACGAGGGAGAAGACCCACGAAAGTGGTAACCGGAGCGTTCGAGCGGTAATGGTCACGCAACACGCTGGATGATGCGCTCGAGCATATCGGCCCGCGTCTTTGGAAGGGGTGTTGCAAATGAACTGACGGACCTGGTAGAAGTCGCCGTCAAGCTCGCTTGCGACACGGAGGGGCCAGAGCTCATAGGGAACGAGCGCTGCATCAAACGGACGCTGGATCTCACGGGACGCAGGGCGAGGATACGAGTCTTTGCGTAGATCAGCCGGAGGGATGACGGGAAAACAACGCTTGTTCTTGGCCTCGCACTTACACGTACGTGGGACGCGCTGGGCCTCGAACACTGCGCTCGGGGAAAGTCGTCCCAATGCGGCGCTCCTGTTCCGTAACGACGTGGGGCTGGAGCATGGCGACGCCGAAGGTTGAGCGGCTCATCGAGCGGGCGTTTGTCGTTAGTGATGTTAGCGGGATTGCGCATATACGGCGAGGCGGGATGACGGTGCGGGAGGGCCGCTCGATGGGTCGAACTCTCGTGTGCCGTGCGTTTGGGGGTGGCGTAGGCTGGGGGAGGAGAGTACCGCCGTGGCGTGGTGAGTTGTTCGAGCGGGAGAGTCATCCGGTGGGTTGCGTGTTGGGAAAGCGAGTTCATGGCCGGCACACTTTTCGCTTGCGATCGGGGAGTAGTGTGGGCGTCGTAGAACCGTCGTGCTGAGGGAACGCAGAGGCTATCTTGATGGCAGCCGCGTCGTCATCGATCGTGACGACGTGAAAGAACTGGTCCACGCTTATCCGACACTGAGTGTATGCGACCTTCAAACGACCTGCTGCGGTCCTCGAGGGGCTGTGGTTGGGACGAAGGTTCGCGCTTGCTCAGCGTGGACGAGTGTTCAGAGTGAACGGAGTGCTCGGGATGTTACTGAACGGGGGACTCGGACATGGCGCGAGCGAAGAGAAGAATAAAAAGGTGGCGTGAGGTTGTCGCGAGCACTGCGAGTGGAGGGTGGCGCGTCTGTTGACGCGAGCTTTGGATTGAAAGACAAATGGGGTTTGTGTAGTGTAGGGGGTATTGCTGGGTGTGGCTGCAGCAAAAAGCTTTTTGTGCGTCTGACTCGGTCTCTTAAGCTCAGCCTCTGAAGCGTATCATCTGTATCTTTGTAGGCTAAAGCGTTGTAGTGTTGAGGCGAGACTTGGTTAATTAAGAAGGAAGGAAAACTAGGAACTATGGAGGGAGAGAAGAGGGCTATTTATACACAGAGGTGTGGAGACATTAGGAGTCCTCCACCAATCATAGCGAGTTGGAGTAACTCGCGCACTGTTGCCTAAACTCGCAAACAGTTGCCTAACCTCGTGCGGGGGTCGGAGTCGCGACCGGATGCACATAGGTAGGTACGTGCCTCATAGGTTAGGTACGGACGACGGGTCAGCAGCCAGGTACCGTCTACCTGTCCGAGGTCGATGCACCTGCCTTACCGATCAGAATTTCATAAGCTGCGATTTAGGCTAGGCAGGTCCTGAGAACCTGTAGCTACTGTACCACCACCCGGGTAAACTGCAAACTGCAACTTCCCACGTCCCTCTTACGCCTTCCTTTCTGCGCTTCTACCAGTACTTGTACGAGTACTTGCCGTATTTCACGGTGGACGAATTGTGACGTAGTTACGGTAGTAGCCGATTTAAAGCTAATACAACGAACCTTCAGAACTTGTGCCAAAATACGTGACTAACAACATGTGAGCTCTATTACTTACATGCAGTCATTCGGAAGGATATGGAATCTATAATCCGTTGACAACTTGGAGGATTTCTGGTTGTTGCTGTGTTCCTATTCCGCAGAGTAATCCACGCACTAATGTGGGCAGGTAAGGCGTGGCTGCGAATGTACGGCTCTCAATCCGAGACACATGCCACATGAGGCCGATCCACCTGCCCCTATTGGCTCAGCTAGTGTGCGCTATGCCTAGCTGGAGTGTCCCGCGACGGTGACCGAAGGGAACGTGAAGCATCTTCACCGGTAGATGAACCGTACAAATACGGTATCCTGCCTAGTGCAGTGTTACGCCGTTATACGGAGCCATACAGTGCCGTTACCTCATACGAACTGTGTCTACCATTTCGTGCTCGAAAACACAGTGTGGACACATAATACTACAACTGTATAGGCAAAAAGTGATCAAGCGGCGGTCCCGGTCACTTCTCAGGAGTCCCACAACGATCCATCCCCTTAGGTAGGCTAGCCGTTTGAACCCGCAGCTGGGCATTGGCGCCATGGGGATGCCCATGGCGTGCCGCGTCACAGGCTCACAGCCCTAACAAACAGACTGATGTACCAGATATGTACATTGACTACGATCCCGACCTCCTGGGGCACACAAGCATATTGTCATGGGACTTTGTGCTCGGCGATGTGATCGGGTATACGGGGTGGTCTTGGAAATGTTGCTGCAGGCCATATTGGTTCGGTAGGCAGTGATCGAGAATTCGCCCCCTTCAACTTCTGACCGGAATAGCAATGTCGTGCAACCTCGAGCTCCCTACTGTTGGGAAGTGATCTGACTGTGTTTAATGGATTTGCCTGGAACATACATGATACACTCGAGATCATTGCCGACAAGGGGATTCTGAACGATGTCGGAGATGCACCGACGAATCGGGTTGTGACGTAACATAACTGCCTTCACCTGTCTTGAGTCTTAGTGAGTCCTCGGTTCTCCTGTTATCTGTTGATTGTGCGGAAACTCGATAACCAGCAACATGAGTTATTGTGCATAGTAAGGGGCAAAGGCAACAGTACGGGCATACTACTGTTGAATGTTTCTTCCCGAAGACCTACGAGTCGAATGAATGAAGGGGCTCTGCTTAGACCCCGATCATGACAAGGACAGCAAAGACTCCTGAGATGATTTCGTTGGCAACTCACGTAGTCATGGTTGCATACATTAGGAGGGCACTCACTCTGGCGCCTCTTCACTACAAACTACCGATTCCACCGCATGTCGATGTCCTTGCATATGAGCGAACGATGGCCAGCTCCTGTCCGCTGGGTTCAGCCCGTGTGACCTTTTTGTCCGTTCATTTCGCCGATGCTTCATCAAAACTCGTACCATAACACACACGCTCCGCAATGACCCATCCCAACACTTTTCTGATACACGTCGTGGACTTCCTTAGACAGCCACGGCTTCCGGAATATAAGCATATCTCGGCATCAAGGCCATCCTCTCCTCCGGGCTGAGCTCGTCCTCGTATATCATCTTTACGTTCTTGTCCTTCTCTTTCTTCGACTTCTTCTCCGCAACTGGTTCCTCTGCCCCGGCAAGGGCATCTGACTTCTTCGGTGGCTTAATACCCGCCTCGGCCATTCTTATTAGCTGGTCGATATCATCGCCTTGAGGCGGTACGGCGCCCGATGCGAGCTCTTCCGCTGTAGGAGGAGCACCCGACCAAGCAGGCTGCCCAGGTCGTGGAGGGAGACCCGTGGTAGCAGGGACATTGCTTCCGGGTCGTTGGGGGATATTCGATGTCGTATATGCGTGAGGATATTGTTGCTGGGCCGGGTATCCAGGATACTGAGCGCCGGGCGGGTGGAATGGTGAATTCTGTAGATGCGGTCAGCTTTAGAACAAGAACAGAATCCGCACGAATACGCACGAAGGCACCGGGTGAGGTGCTCTGGGCAGGACTGTGTCCATCCGGTAGACCCTGCGGCGGCGTGTGTGTTGCGCCGCCTCCATTTACGTTCTTCTGCGCAGCGAGTCGTGCTCGGTGCTCAGCCAGGCGCTTCTTGATCTCCTCAGGCGTTTCGGCCTTGATCTTCTTGGCAGGTCTCTTATCGCTCTGTCCAGGCGGCGGATTGCCAGTAGCGGCATACCGCTCGGCTTGTGCCTGATAGAAGTTTTGTATGATGCGCTGGTTGTGCTGCTGAACGATGTCCTCGGGGATACCTTCCATACCGAAGATCTCGACATCGAGACCTTGTCTGTTGGGAAGCGCATTTTCAACAGACGAAAGCGACTCCTTGTGAACCTGGTTCATGTGAACGGAGAGACCTGACCGGGTTAGCGTCTTCCAACACATGGCGCGCGCGCGCCCTATGAGATGGGGATCGCGAGATCATTACCTCCGGCAGTATTGAGTCGCCGACCACATCGGTCGCACTTGAAATGCTTAGCTTTCTGATGCGAGATCAACAGTTTTAAATCCTCAAAGTCTCGTTCACCTGTCGCGCAGTCAGTACCAGTGAATCGTGCCAGCACAGCGAGAGCGACGCGTACAGTAGTAACACCAAGGGCGATTGAGGAGCTCCTCCACGTCGGGGTGCTTGCGCTTCTTTCCTCCCATCGTGAACCGCTTTGAATAGTCGATCTGATTGGAGCGATAAGAGACTGAACAGGTTCTAATTTGTAAATGTAGGGAATATCTCGATGTTCGCAAGACCGTGTAGACAGTATTATCTTAGTAGGCGGTACAAGCTGAAGGTGTGTTGCTTCTCCAGAGGAAGAATGAGACCTTGGCCCCATTAGCCTTGTGGCGAGTGACGGATGCAAATTGTGGCGGTGCATTCCTCATTTGGTAATCCGGGCGCGTCCAATGATTGCTATGCGCGGAATTGGGCGTGGAGCTAGCGCTTACAGGGGTGGAAAAGTGAATGTCCGTTTTTGGTTCCCCTTGATGTCGCTTGTACATACTTGTAACAAGGATTGCTGATATTTGTTGATAACTACCTACCTACTTACAACATCAACTTTTGGTCATTGGCCCAGCAAATGCATGAGCTCTGGTGTAAATTGGTGTAAAGAACGAAAACGGATTTCACATGTTCAAGTATAGGAAGTAGGTCTGCAGTTTGGTGTTCATACCTAGCAGGACCTTAGGGAGGGTTATGTGCGGGAGCAACTGCATGATGTCTACAGATAGGTACGGAACAGTGTTGCTTTCTCTTCGTGCCTTACTATGAGGAATATTTTTGTGGAAGCTTCTCTAGACCAAAGCATGGCCTAAGAATTACACAAATCGCCAGACAATTCGTGGCAGATTCTGGCACTTCCTGAACATCAAACGCTTGGTTGGCCGGCATGGCAGCGAAACCGAAACCGGCCGACCTGAAGTTCGCTATCGTAAGGTGCTTCGGAGAGATATCTAGGTAGCTACGGCTCAGAATTCGATATTTTTCATCGCATGAATAAAAAAGGTAATCATACCTCTTAACGATTAAGATGCAGCGTGTACTCGCAGAGGGGTATCCTTTCGGAGATTTCGTGGAATCCCGTATAGTTGAAGTTGGTGAACTCTTCATCGTGCTTTGGACGAGTTGGATGATACTGGAGGCGACATTGAGTATTTACGCTAGCTCCAGTATCACAACCTAACCTCGGCACCCAATTTGATGATGATTGGATGTTCCGGCCAATATTGTTGCCATCCTGCTCCGAGTCGAAATTAAAGACTTTGCTTCCTGAACCTCTAGAGCCGGCATGGAGATGCATGATTGTTCATATATAGTCGCTGGCGGCCACCGCTGGAATATCCTATATTGTGGTGGCAGCAATTCCAGCTTGACTCGCCACGCCAATGGCAGGTGTGAAAGGTAGCATAGTAGGCTAATGGCACATCTGTGTCAGCCTCTGCTACACTCTTCTCTCACTCTTTCTGTCTCGGGCTCGCGGCGGATTCGGAGGTGATCCTCGAAATTAAAGATTGCATAGGCGGGCAGTGGCAGAGGTGAGCAGGGGAATGATCAATTGTTGATTAATATATATAATTGCTGCAGCGTATGTCTGATGTCGGTCTACCTGGAGAGAGATAGAAAGAGAGAAAAGATGAGAGAGGAGAAGGCAACTCAGAGACCGAATTAAGATACAGGACGTGACTGATCGTGCCTTCCTTGACGGGTTTCAGCTGGGTTTCAAAGGGCCTCTTCCAAGTAGATATCGATTGTAACTCTGTCACGCCATCCTTTGTGCCTCAGGAATTGTTTAGTAGCCGCACTGCTCTGAGATTTTGATACAATTTGGTAACCGTAGCAAGACGCAAATGTTCGTTAAATGCTTGGAAGCCGGTGTTTTCATCGGAGGGAGGGCCCTCAGAGGGATGACGTCACCATGCAGGCAGACACAACCCAGGGATACGCACTAGGCCCTAGACATATTAGCGTGGGGTGCAGAGGTTCATGAGATCCGAAGCTACGACCCATGGAGCAGAGGCGGGCATCGCGGCCAATCACAGTCAGACAAAGTCCTACGGTCCTACCTCCTTCCTCCACCTCATTGCTCCGGCACGAAGCACGTTGCCTTCTTCTCACGTCCCTGTGCTCAACCATTCGGCTCAGTAGAAGATTCACTGCCTAACGCTACCATTACTGTCTATAGTGATCATATCAGATGCAGAGACTCAGGGGTCTTCATACAGATGATCGTTTCTCCCTTTCCCCGGCTGATTGGCTCCACCCTCTCAGAAATGTGAACGCCCGAACTCGATCCGCCCACCACAACCCTCCAGACCCTCCGTCCCTTGTGCCTTGGAAGCCCAATTGAACCCTGCGCTATCAATCCTCAATGCCTCATCGCTGATGCCTTGCCGTCATCTGTGAGATGTACTCCCTCGCATAGTCAACTATGGATTGCAGTTGGTCAGACCCCGGTTGAGACACGTCAATCATGGAGAAAGGATTTACCTTGCTGGTCCATCTTGGCTTTCATTTCCTTCCAGATCTCCTCGTCTGCTTCTTTGCTGTTATCTGCCGTGCAACAAGCGCAGAAGTCATGACCATCTGTGACCAAATTATAGTGGGATGATGGCTCGAACTCCGGCGTGGGGAGTCTCGGGATGACCGGTGCTCTGGGCATGTAGCTCGGGTCCCTCTCATCAATGCGCCTTCTCCTAGCTAGCTGGTTTCCGTCTCTTCCACGCGGGGAACAATTCCCGGCGGATTCTCTGTTGCCTGGTCCGCGGACCACGAAGTCATGTGACTGCGCCATCGTTGGATGCCTTGGTTGCCCAGCACATGGGTACTCGTCATCGTCGAATCTCACTCTGCTAGCTCCGGTCCTCTGTGAGCTGGTCAACTGGGCATATCTGGGAGACGCCAGTGTATTTATTCCAGGGTATCCTGGCGTCCACAAAGGTATCTGCGCTTGAACGCTCTCATTGATGGCTTCACACTTGTTCCCCCTCGATCTCTTCAAATGAGGAGGCGGAACCTCTACTGGAAAGAAAGGCTCGTCACTATGCAAAAGCACAGCAGCTCGCCGGCGTTCCGATGACCGACCTGTGGTCATTCGCGATGGCTGATGCATGCTCTCATGGTGTATCGAGTAGTTGTGTGGTGAATCATTCGCGTCTACACTCATTAGATCCAGATGGGGGATGAGTTCAAGACGCAGTATGAAAAAGACTCATACCCAGAACTCTGATATGTGAGCCCTTGGCCCGAGTTGTGTGGACGCGAGACTCGGCAGAGTCACGATTCCTGCGCCGTGTACAAACCAAGCTCTGCATCTCTCCTAGATTATCTAGGGAAGTCATCAGTCTCGACTACCTCAAGTGTGTGGTTTCATATGGAGTGTGGGAGTGAACTCACAACGTGGGACGAGCGCGGGAACACAAGGGTATGTATGATGAGAATATCCTCTTCCCCCTTTTTCGATGAGGATCTTGACAGGTTCAAGTCTCTTGAAGTGGGATTCTTGTGACTGCTCCGATGAAGCCTTTTTGTGCAGATGAGGAGGGAAGTGTGTGGGATTTTAGTAGAGGAGGAGGACCGGCTTTTATGGACAGAAGGGACCCAGGGTAGGGGGGGGCTCTGCCCCCCTTCCCTCCATGCCAAACGGACCAATCAGTGAGAGCTGCAGTCACTTCCACTGCATGCGACTACTTTCCATCAGCCACAACCCACACCTCTCGATCGACACTCAGTGCATAATCACCTCCTGTCCTGTCTCGAGACCTGTTATTAAACCCGGAGAGTGTCGACTTCGTCGTTTAGTTGCTGCGACTCAAGCTCATAGCCCGGAGCTACTCAGGGTCACCGTCGTCACGAATCTGGCAAACAGGACACACTGCGTTTAGATCCGCATACTACCGCAGAGAACAGCCTTGCTGCGAATTTGGTTGATGATGATGGCGGTGGCTCACCTTTTTACACTCTTCTCAAAGGTCTTGTCACATGGCTTGGCTTTCCCACCTCAACAAACATGATCTACATTGCCGCTTTCAACACCAGACATCTTGCTCTCCCGGCTCCCGGGACGCCATCTACACAAGCAAGCCTGCCATACCAGCCTCCCTATCTGTCCCGCTCCATCCGTCGAATCGGAAAATTTACCTGCCATCCACACAGATCTGCATTGTCAGCCAAAGCCAGGCTCCAGGAAGAAAAAAGGATGACGACCGTTCGCTCTCTTCTACTCCTGCTCGAAAGCGTGGGAAGTCTGCCCTACGTACTAGGAGGGGTGGGGTAGCAGGGGGGGGGGGGGAGAAGGCCTCTGGTTTGTAAGGTGCGGACAAATTCCAAATACACACGATAACATGGATTGGTTTGGTACGAAAAGAGTCACCTGTCTGGTGTGATCGGGTCAGGCCAATAGGCAGCCCCTATTGGCCGTACCACGTGATCTTGGAAACGTCTGAGGCGCACGAGCCACCACGTCTTCGGTTTGCCTGATGGGCTTGTTGGCACGATTTGCTTGTTTTGTGGGCAAGTTTAAGTTTATTTCGGCTAGAGAACCCATCAAATCATGGATATGGGCGACTTACTTTTCGGTTCCAAGGGTAGATGAGTTCGCCAGGTCACTTCGTGCAGTTGGACTCCAGTACGAGACCGACTTCTCATGCCCTTCGGAACGGGCCGATAAGGGCCGAAAATTGAAGTGGAAAAAGTCGATAATTTGGAACCAAGATCAATCTTTCAAGGTCTTTCAAGGGTCACTTGGCACGAAATGACTACACAATTTTACAGGCTTGTATTCTGCCTAGCAACGAGTGTTGATGCTACGGAACACGGAGACAGAAAATCGCAACCACCTGAAGGGAACATCCAGGTCGTCATGACATAGTCAGACGGCGGGTAATCCTTCACACAACATGAATCTGCATCCACATGACCGTGGTCAATCCTTTTTGGGCAGCACACTAAGCAACCCTTAGCTCCTGAGCAACTGTTCCCTCGTTACATCAAGCCATTAACATCGTCCATGCTCCCCATGGACTCCATCTGATCGTCTCGAAATTCGTTCTTGGGGACTTAGAAAAGCAAAAATAGCAAGTACTCCACGGTGCGCACAACGTCCACATTAGTCTCCTTGCGAGGGTCCTATGGTGCCTCCTTGGTCTTGTCGAATCTCTGGGACCAGGAGCAAAATTGTCCTCGCCTGGTCCGCATACATGCATGACTGATCAAGAAGTTCGACGATCTAGTAGTCTTCGAACTCGTAGTCTTCGAACTTGGGGAGGCATCGGGGGACCTTGGACTTCGGCGGTCGAGGACGGAACACATATGGATCGATGTAATCTTGATCACCGGGAAAATGCTGCATGAGCAGGTGGTGGGTTCCGTGGCCCTTGGCATTTCTAGATCAGTTGGATTAGAGAGACTGGTTACTACCTAGAGGGGGTTTAAGGAGAGAGACTCACACGTCGAAGATCTGCATGATGCGATCTAACTGCTTCGCATAAACCGATAATCGCAGCAGGTGCTCAGAATGGGCTGGTGTTTGAACCGATGGAGCCGCGTCCTCGAAGCAGGTTCGCGAAGCACGCAATTCGAGCTCGAAGCGGATCAGCCATTGTGAAGTCGACGCAAAGAATCTTGCCGGGATATGGCGAATATTGCTGTTTTCAAGGGGTCGCGCATTCTCCAGGATGGATTCAAGACGGTGCAGGTGCGGTGCGAAGGGAGCGCATTTCTCCACAAGACTGTCCCTGAGGGGGGTACAGTGACCTGGGGCGGTAAATGTCGTCTTGATGCCGTGCAGCGCACGTAAGATTGAAGGCAACTTTACGGCGATACTGACTAGAAAACTCAAGTAGTTGTTGGTTGTACTGGTTGTTGGAGGGTCGAATGACGGGATCAAGAGGGTTGTGCTCATGCCAGAGGATCTCACGGACGGGCCTTGGTCCTGTGCGCCATCGCCATTGGGATTGTGGGGTGCGTCTTGCGCGGGTCCCTTAGAATTAGCCTTGCGGGCTTCATCAGCCATGACCTTGGCACATTTCTCCCAGGCTTGCTTCTGGGCCTGCGTGCGATCGCGACAGATACGGCGGAGGGAATCTTGCGCGGGTTCCTTGGAATTAGCCTTGCCGGCTTCATCAGCCACGACCTTGGCACATTTCTCCCAGGCTGGCTTCTGGGCCTGCGTGCGATCGCGACAGATACGGCGGAGGGGTCCCTGGGAATCAGAGGCTCGGACGGTATCGGTCGTGGCCATGCGATAGGACTTCAAGGCTTTTTTCTGGCCCTGCGCACCAGCGTGATCGGGATTGTGGGGTGCATCTTGCGCGGGTCCCTTGGAGTTTAATGCGCGGACGAGGTTGCCATCATCGGTAGTACGGCTCGACTTTCGGCTCGGCTTTCGGCTCGACTTTCGAGCGGTAAGGAATTCACGGAAGTCCTCGTCGTCGTCTTGGGACAGTGTAAGTGAAATGACAGAGGCAGAATCGCTATCATCATTCACCACCTGCCAGTCATTATCATCATCAAATTGATGACCCGCGATAGATTCACCACCCATGCTGAGCGGCGGCGACGCGAGGCGTCGAGTCTGTGTGATAGAGCAAGAGGAATGAAAGACAGAGGTAGGTGACTTGGGGATGCGATCTCAAATCACGACAGTAACGTCGTCAAGTTGTTCAAGGCGGCGTGATGGATACGTGTGTAGGAAGTGATGAAGGTGCGTTGCGCATGGTGCTTGGAAGTTGTAGGATGGTCGGTTTTGGGTTGGCACGCCAAGTAAGGTCCTCAGTTGACGGTCCGGTCTCTAGGTGGGCAGTGCGAGAAAGGAAAGAAGAAAAGACAGTTAGAACGAGATGGGTCAAAGCTCGGTGGGTTGTGTTTGTATGCTTGTTTTTGGTCACGGGGAGAAGTACGGATGGCAGAAGGTAGGAAGGGTCCTCGTCGGCCCCAGCTGCCGCGCAGGTGGAAGTCACGGCATTATGTCATCCATCTCAAACCTACACCATGTGAAACACTTATGACAGGGGGTAACTGCATATGGTCCGTGTGACACAATCTTATTGCACATCCTTGGTTATGTCTTTATCGCGAGGCAGTGGACGAGGCCGGCGCAGCAAGACGAACAGAGTGCCTCCTCCTCGGAACATTTGGATGCAGCAAGTGTCGACAGAGGACGAAGTACTCGTACTCGTATCATTGAAGTAGCTATGTACCAGGATCAGGCAATGCGCATCGCTGGAGACTGAAAGGCTTGGCAGACGTCGTTGTGCATGAATCCATCGTTCGCGATGCGGCCTCTGGTTCTTGTTCGTCGACCGACCTCGGAGACTTTAAAACGCCGGGATGCAGCAGCATCTTGTCGTGATCTTCGACATCGCAAGACGAATAACACACTGTTTACATACAAAGCCGAACCCCGTCGCTCGAGATGATGAAGCGAAGTGAAGACGGTGTAGGTTAACCGTTGGCTGAGTTTACGTATGTTGATGAGTGATATGTTGTGATATATATCGAAATGTTTTGATGAGTCCCGAGGTCCTGCATGAGACTTGGAGTCAGGTCAGGTCAGGCGATGCGATAATACGGAGCATATACTTCAAGAGCTAATTTTGCCTGGATTTTGCCTTGATACTGGAAGAAAGAGAGAAGGATCGAGACTTGGGTGGGACTTGAAGCGCAGGCAACGATAAGGCGACCGAGCCTTTGCTTCATCGCTATCTATGGCGCAGTGCAACAATACGCTCGAGGACATGTGGGATGATGGGGTCTTGAAACGCAAAATCGACGGCTTGATGGAGCCAGAGTCTAGGAAGATGACATGCTCATTCCTGCGTGGACCCTTGATCATGTTCAGGATATACAAGAGCGGCTTGTTGTCGCCGAGCAGCTACCTAATAGCTCTCAGCTCCCTATCCGAACTGAGAGGCAAGGACTAGGTAGTACTTCCAAGGGATTGCATGGCTTGTAACTTCTACAATGGCGGAAAGAGAAGGCGAGGTGATACTCGGAAACGCATGAACGAGAAGCTGCCGTGCTAATATGCTGGTTGGTTCTTGTCCGGCTGTTTGTAACGAAGGACAGCAGGAAGTCATTGTCTCCTATTTGCTCCTTCGGAGTCCTGAGTAGGGTATCGGTGTTTAGGTCGCGTGAGCAGTGGCATCATCACAGGTATACACTCGATTCAGGTCCTTGACTTTGCGTGCTCAGAAGAGCGCCGACGGTGCAATTCGTCACGTTCAGGAAAGCAGCGTAGATGTCATAGCTGCATACCACAAAGGGTTCAAATATAGACGGGCCGGTCTCGGTATAATTGACACCGACAAACTTCCATTTACTGCCGAGTGCCGACCTCAGTGACTCGCCATGAGCCAAAGTTGAATTAAGTTAGAGTTGGCCCTAGGCTAGACACAGAACGGAATCGACGGATGAAGTTATGAACTCATCGGGGGCTTGTCGCTGTTACCCCTCTCTCACTATCTCCTGCCGGGTGACACACTCTCCGACCTTATCCTGGATAATATGGGAGACACATAAGGCTAAAAGGGTCACGACATACCTCGTCCACCTATCGGCTCACTGGCATGATGGTCGGCATGCGCACAGTAGAGTCCAATATACTATTTGCTCCGGTCATATGCTTGCTCTCGTCCGCCTTGTTTACTGAGTAGCGTCGTATCATGCAATGGGACGTGGTGCAGAAGACGTTGTTTACGGCCTGGCGCGTCTGGTTCCAGGATGGAAGAGACTATCGGATAATAACCAGGTTTGTGTATTGATTCTCTTGCTATATTATCTGTTTGAAGACATTGAAGAGCTCTCATGAGATGTAGATAGGGAATGATGTATCACCAATCTGTGGAATCGCAGCTTCAGACACCAAATTGACTACCATGCTTCCCAAAACAAGTGGAATATTACTAGCACATGTGGTCATCGTACTTACAACCAGTATTCCCAGACCGCCGAATCTCGTTAAGATTCCAGCAACGATCCCGGCCGAGGCCTCTCCTGAGGTCAGCCCTGACTTCCCAGCTCTAGCCTTCGAGGAAGCCTCCTTTGTCCGATATGCCCAAGATGACGAAGGCAACGTCAATACATTCTCAGCCAACCTAATAAGTGCGATCTACTCGAGAACGGGCGGGAAACCAATCATACGACTAGGCGGAACGTCTCCAGATTATGGCAAATATCTTCCGGGCCAAACAGAGCCCGCGCTGCCGGTCGCTGAACAAGACAGCTTTCAGGATGTTGGACATACGACGATCGGCCCTTCGTACTGGGAGTTGACGAAGAATTTCCCCAATGCGATGTTTATCGTACAAGTCCCGCTTGCTACGACGAATATCAGTGAACCTATTGTTTGGACTCAGTCCGCCGTGGATATCATTGGCCTCGACCGCATATTCTCGATCCAACCTGGGAACGAAGCAGATCTCTACCGTGACACGTACACGGGCGAAGGCGGGATTCCCCTACATCCGCCGGAGTACCAAGGGACACTGATTAACGAGACATATGTTGGCAACTGGACGAAGTATATGTCGGCGATCAGGAACTCCGTACTTGGGTTGCCGGATAAACGCTTCTTCACGGCGTTCGACACGGCCACGCACTTTGGCGCCGATGTGACTGCTGAAGGGTACATATTTGCCGTCGATAGGTGTTTCGATCTCGGTATTGATGCCGATGATGTGGTTAAGGAGGTTGCGCACCATTATTATCAGGGGCAGGCTGGGACTGCTGCTACGCTGGGCGCCACGCTTATGAATCTCACCATGACACATACGCATCTTGATCAGTTTAAGGGGGCGATAGATTGGCTAAGGGCAAACAAACCAGAAGTGCCGTTTGGTAGGTATCTTTTATGACTGTTCTGCCCCTTTTCTGGTCTCTTCTGAAGGGTAGATGGTCATCTTGCCATCTGAAACTGCTTTTCATACCCCATTTCATATTCCCGTTGCTGAAGCGCAATATGTTATAGTACTCTCAGAAGTCGGCAACTCACTGAAGCGTACCAACACATACGAGTACCAGGCACGCCTCGGGTCTGCCTTATGGCAGGTCGATTTCTATCTTTACTCCATGACCATCGGCATCGCGCGTATCAACTACCAGCAGATTATGCGTAAGTAGACCTTGAGTGCCCCTTTTCCTAGGAGAAAAGGGTTCATTCTGGCTCCGTGGAGCTCCGACTTTATGATTTCCATCCTCATACAGAATACTGAGTTTTGCGAATTCAAGATGCGGGCTACGATATGTGGCTTCCCGTTGCCAGCGTCGGCATGCCTGCGCAGGTGTTCGCGAACTACTACTCGCAGCCTTTTGTTGCGGATTTAATAGGTATGTGATAGCAGCATGTCTTCCATCAGTCGATGCCTATGCTAATGGAGTTTCTAGTATGCCATGTTTCCTGACTTCAATGTCTTTGACAGAAAATAATGACTCACCGTGATCAGGGAAGCACAGGAAAGACCCGCGTCTCGCAACTCTCAGTAGACGACAATTCCGTCTCAGCATACGTCGCCTACGACAATGACATACCAAAACGAATAGCCGTCATAAACATGCACTACTGGAACCAGACATCGTCACCCGAAGCACGTGAGCACGTCATGATCGACCTCGAGGTCCCCAATGATGTGACCTGCGTGACCGTGCATCACCTGAATTCGCCCCTGGGTGCCGGGGCAACGGCCGACACAATCACATACGGCGGCAGCCAATGGAGATACGATAGTCTAGGTAAGGAAGTCAAAAATGTCCGACAGGACACCGAAGTCATTTCCGTTGTGGACGGGGTCGCAAGCATTGCCGTTGTGAGCAGTGAGGCGGTGTTGATATGGCTGTGATCTGTGATGCATGTGCTAGGGAATAGGTATAATACGACACGACACGACCCATATATGCAGATGCTACGGGGCAGGCAGAATTCATACGTGTAATCCCTCTCGAAGCCTTCTCGTTGCCTCTCAGCATCACGAGATCGCCTTGCGGCCTTACGCAAAGCACGTACGAGTAATTTCGCGCATTATACATTACCTATAATACAACATCTCTACTATTACTCTTAACAACGATCACTTAAACCTCCGCTCCGCCTCCCAACCGTCGGGCACTTCTCCAAGGCGTGCCTAATTAGCCCGAAGGCAACCGACAGGGCAGCAAGGTACGGATTACGGTGACAATGGGAAATTTAACGTATGTAATAGCGTAGCAATCCGCAGTAGCATAGCATAGCAGCAAGAGGAGGCCCATGTCCATGCCCATGCTCATGACGACGGCAAGAGTCGGGGGTGGGCTTCAAAAAAAGAGAGCTGCAAGGTACGAGGAAACAAGGGTTTGATGCGAGAACGAGAGAAAGCGAAGGGAGGAAAAAAACGAGCTGTACGGTGACGAAAGGGGAGCCATCGGGTCTAACCAGGAACGGACTTAGCGTGGTCTTTTCTTTTCAGTCAGCGGAAGGCAAGAAGGCAACCAGGCAGGCGTGCCGCCAAGTCTTTTTTTCTCCGTTTGAGAGGACCAAATTTGTGCCGTGAATGGTTTTCGGCGGGAGGCGAAGACTTCGAGACTCATCATCATCGTCCGTTTCTTTTATATCGTTACGATACATCCTAGATAGAACGATGAGATTGGTTGGAAGGACGTGATCACGAGCCAATATTGGATTTTCAGCTAGGATAGAGACGACGAGATCGAATGTTTCGTCGCGAGAGAGAAGAGACAGAAAGAAAGGGAAGGAGAGAAGAGTCTCGGCTTGAAGTGCATGCAGGTCAGTAGCTTATGACGCAAGACGAATGCTTATGCTTGGGCTTTCTGATGCCGTGTTACATTGGGTCTTTCCGTGGGAATTTCGGTGACGTCCAAGGTGGAAACTGCGCAGAGATGCCGACGGAATACGGAATACTTACGGGAAGAATACAGGAAAAAACAATTGTAGGTAATTGAGAATCACAAAGTTCTTCCGGTGAAATAACGACAGAGATTTATCATTTTTATAATAAGCATCCTGATGCTAGGGGATCGGAAGATATCAATACTTCCTTCGTAGCTATACCTAGTCGCAGTCGTCGTCGCTACAGTGCCAGAGCAGCTCCGACACTATGTATGGTAGGCATTCCTCGGGTGCGTAGCGTCGTGGACGGCAGAGTCAATAGCCGCAAGATCTCTTCTCGCTTCTTGCCGTCATTATTAATATAGGAAATTACCTATACAACTCGTAAGGCAGATTGAATTGTGAACCTAACAGTTCTACTATCTACGGGACCTAGGCATTCCGTCCATTCCGTACAATTGCAGTAATTCCGCCGTATTATCTCCTAAGGGAGACATGTTGCGCCGATGATTTTTGTTTCGGAGAGCACCAGAGAGTGATCATTACGTCATGTCTATGTAATTCCAGGACGTTCTGAAACAAAACAACGACATCGAGCAGTTTTTAGCCAGGCGCTGCTACCGGCCGAGTACGGACGGCAAGTACCTACTCGTACCCGGAACAGGTACGAGTACACTCGTCCTATGCACATACAGAGGCGGGCCTAAGGCAGTGGGGGCTCTCTATAAGAATGTAATGACGAATGCCAGCTCCCCTGTATATAATCACTAGGCACCGCCTAGGCAAGGTAAGGCAAGGTCTGAACTGCGTAGGAATTAGCAGTTTGCTAGGCTACAGGCACGAGCACGGTAAACTGGGTGTCAGTCAGATCTAAACCCCATGTTGCAGGTTGCAGGCGTGTGCGTGTGCGTTGCGTGTGCGTTGCCCTTCATTTCTTTGTTCGTGTGTGAGGTCATGGCCCATGTTCGCCCATCCATCTCATTCAAATCTCGCCTGCGACGCTTTGATGGCCTAATAGACGCACCCCTACCCCGGTAAACTGCATCCACATGACTGGTGATATCCACGGTACTAACCCGTCCGTTCAGATTCGTAACCACATACTCCCATAAATCCCTGACTTTTTCACCTGAAGCTACCTAGGGTTAGGAAATATTCCGTGCCTGTTCGTGAATCGTCTCTGCTCTGCTCGAGTGGCAAAGATGAGGATCCGGAAAACGGGAGGTAGCCAGAGAGAGGCATGCTATAGATAACGCTAGAGCAATAGCGCACGCTAGCATGGGCTGGTAGCGCACATCATGTACTCTACCGGTATTGCGCCTATGCTAGCTACATGCCTAGCGTGTGCATAGCGTACACCCGCTTTGTGTATAAATATGTAGAAAGTACATGCCAGCGCGTTACCTAATCTCAGCCTATGACGGTATCGACACCCCTTAACGTCCTTAAAATAGGCACGCTGACGACCTAACGCCCCCTGGCCTCCATTATTCCCAGCGAGCCGGACTGCTGAAAGCGCTGCGCCCTACAAAGCGTCGTGGGTGTACTCCGTACATCCTGCATATGTCATTCCCAGAGTTCGCCCCGATTGACCTTCCTCCTCCCCAGCAGCGAGAGCGCTCCTACCGTCTACCAACAAGGTACGTCCGTTTGTAAGGCGCTACAGGTACTATTACTATTACCTACTCCCCTCCCCGTCGACGAACGCCGTCATTTTTCTGCCTTTCTCTTCCCTTAAACCCCCCCCAATTTTTCTAAACGTCGACCTATAAAGATCTTTCCTTGAAAAGATTCGCCGTGGGATCGAGTGTCACGCAGGCATCGCTTGTTCCTCATAGAATTGATTACCGTACATCATCTGCACATTCCCTGCTGCGTGCTACGTCTTCTACTGCTACTTCTCTTCTCTTCTTCTTCTGCTTCTACGTCGCCTCCTTCTCTTCTGATAGCCGCGCTTGATAGGATTCTGGGGGTTTACGGTCATTCTCATCTGATCTGGCGCAATAGACTGACTGATTGACTTGGAGTTAACCGACATCACACACGACATTGAACCGCAGGCAACCCGCCAAAATACGACCCTTTTAACTGCTTACTACGGTACGGAGTATAATACTACATACTCAATTGCCTCCATACTGCTACCTAATATCCAATCGGCTCTATACTTCGGGATTCGGTACGGAGAATATACAGCGCATCGTGCTTCCAGTTCGAGATTGTAGTATGCAACGGGACGGACAGGAATAGACCGGGAGAAAAGAAAGGAACAAACAATACTACTACTACTAAGGGGAAGAGCTGCCGATTGCATTTGCGGGCTGTTGCGCACCGTCCGGACGTCACGTCACTCGTACCTGCCCTCCGTTTCTGTCTCTGCCTCTCGTTCCGTTGCGAGCCGCTTTGCGTGTTTGCGCCCTTGCGCCTTCCCACGGTTGCGTGCATCGCCATAACCACGGAAGCCGCCACAGAGGATCGTCACGTTCTTGAGCCTCAGTGGCCGCTCGGGAGTCCGGTAACGTTCCAAGGTAGGCGCGCTGGACTTGCATAGCGTACTTTCCGCGGTACCTACGTCGGGTATCGGTACCTCCGTCACAGGTCACGGGTATCCCTCCGGAGCCAAAAGTCTACCATCTCTGTGCCCCCTCAATGTCTACCATCCAGCAGCTCAAGAATTTCATCCGCCATGGTATGCCATTCCTTGTCATCCTCCATACAACCTGCCTCGCCTTTATTTCTTTCGTCACCTTCCCGCTTTCCTTTCTCATCACGCGTTATTTCGCCCAAGGTATTGTATTGGCGCTTCATTTTTATACGCACTCCCTCTTTTCCCACTCTACCACTGCACCAATCCCGCTCCCCTTATGCAGCCCATTAATCCACCCTCCACGGATCTGCAACCCCGCGGCCTGTCTCTGGGTCCCCGTCTTCCCTGCCTGCCCTGCCATCTCTGCCCTGCCATTGCATGCTGTGCTGTACACTGACATTATTGTGATGCTGCCCCCCAACAGGCAAGCAGGCCAGAGCGAACCACGACGAATCTGCTAAAAACCATGAGCACACGTTCTCGCACCCCACACAGAAAGCCATGGCCAATATTACAGAACCAAGTCCCGTCGCCACCAGGGACCGAAATCCCGCATTACCTGACAACTCGTCTTCGCAGCATGCCGAAGCCCACCGTGCCGTCCCAGCCGACGGCGTAACCGCTCGTAACGCTGAGCCGAGCCAGGTGTCGTCATCGAGCTCCAAGTCCAAGAAGACGTCCGACACGCATGTGGCCAAGATCGTCCAGGAAGAGAACGAGAGCAGGTCCAAGTTCCCTGTCTATCCCGGCCTGGAACGCTGGGAGCTGCTCGAGAAGATGGGCGACGGCGCCTTCAGCAATGTCTATCGCGCACGCGATCTGACCGGTGATGCCGGCGAAGTTGCCATCAAAGTGGTTAGGAAGTTCGAGATGAACAATTTGCAGGTCAGTTGTCCTGGCGCATGATTTTTGCTTGTCCTCGAGCCGCCGTTATAGTGTTCGGCCCTTGCTCGTCTCAGTTCTCTGTCTTTTTTACCAACACTGGGGTTCAACAGTGCCAGCAACATCTCCATCCGGATTTCAAGAAGGCCCCAAAAGCTGTAGAGGTGCGATACTATTCCTTTTGTCAGCTACCTACTCATCACGCTTGATGCATTACTTAGTACTGTCTATGCATTACTTGGTATTGTCTTTATGCTGTTGCGCGTCATTCTTTGGCGTTGTTTTCCCCCCTGCTTCCCCGGTCTACGCTCTCAGACACTAACACATAGCAGCGGGCGAACATCCTGAAGGAGGTGCAGATCATGCGCCAGCTCGATCACCCCAACATCGTCAAGCTAGTCCATTTCTCCGAATCTCGACAGTATTACTATATCATTCTTGAACTTGCGCCCGGTGGCGAATTATTCCACCAGATTGTGCGCCTCACATATTTCAGCGAGGATCTTTCGCGACACGTTATTACGCAAGTCGCCAAGGCCCTCGAGTATCTTCACGAAGAAATGGGCGTCGTTCACCGGTTAGATATTCCTGAGCTTCGCTGCATGCGACTACAATTATGTCGCGTGCACTTTTGATTCAGGGTGTTAACTCCTTTTCAGAGACATTAAACCGGAAAACATTTTATTCCGTCCGATTCCTTTCGTACCCTCGAAGAACCCAAAGCCATCGCAGCCCGGAGACGAGGATAAGGTCGACGAGGGCGAATTCATTCCTGGTGTTGGATCTGGCGGCATTGGACAGATCAAGATCGCCGACTTTGGCCTGTCGAAGATTGTGTGGGACAAGCAGACCATGACACCATGCGGGACTGTGGGTTACACGGCCCCTGAAATCGTCAAGGATGAGAGATACTCGAAGTCCGTCGACATGTGGGCTCTCGGCTGTGTGCTCTACACGCTACTCTGCGGATTTCCACCGTTTTACGACGAGAGCATTGATGTTTTGACTGAGAAAGTCGCTAAGGGCCAGTTTACATTTCTCTCTCCGTGGTGGGACGACATTTCGAAATCGGCGCAGGATCTCATCAGTCACCTTTTGACGGTCGACCCCGATAAGCGTTACACGATTAGGGAATTCCTAAATCATCCGTGGATTCGGGGCTCCAGCCAGGTACCTCGCGACGAGCGGAAGCCACAGGAGTTCGAACGTTTACGTGCATTCGACGCGACGAAGTTGATCGATGGCGAGAGACGACTCGATTTCCGATCCCCTGGCGCTGTTAACCTGCGTGAGATCTTTGATGTCGGATACTCAGTACACCGACAGGAAGAAGAAGCGAAGCGGAGAAAACAGATTGGAGCTAAGGGCGGTCTAACAAGACTAAGCAATCTTCACGAAGAATCTTCCGACGAGGGCGACGACCGCGGCAAGTCTGATACTCAGTCATTAGAGCAGAGTATGCGCAACACGAGTCTCGGTAAGGACCAGGAACGTGGCCGGGACCGTGCTCGACAAGCAGAGCCGCGAGGTTATGGCCAGCACAGCGCAGCCGTGGCGCAAGCCGCTCGTCAGCAAGTTCGGGATAGAAACCGACAACGCGGCGCTTTCGAGCTCAATCTTGACGGAGCAACTTTACTAGGACGGAGAGCCAACAAACCTGCTGCTAGTGTAGGCGGGTTTTAGAGCCTCTGTGTAATGGGGATTTGGACATTGGGGATGACGGTAGCAGGCTAAGGCCTGGGATGAATTGTAGGCAGTGTGGTCATACGGGGTGCTGGAGTTTTGACGCAGTTCTGCACTGCAGCCTTCAGGGTTTCGAATGGGGAACAAAGGGGGGTATATGACGGACGGGGTCTTCGCGCGGTGTATCGGTCTGAATGAGCACATCACATCAACGGAGGGTGGTTTGTTTGTTTTATTAACATAGGTTTTGCTTCGTATTATTTGTATGCGCGCCGTCTTACTTATACACATAGGCGAAGGCGAAGGCGTCCGTCTTTGTGGAGGTATCGATTCTCACAACTCCAGACTTGATCGGTCGAATCGACCGATCCATGAATAAATTTATTACGATACTGGTTTGCCTCTTGGCTTTATGTGAACGACTGAATACTGCGTGGTATCTGAAGAGAACTGGGGAATTCCATCCTTCTCGGTGTTGAGTTAATCAGACTCCGTGGCTGCTCCACGGGAGACCTCATAGACTAGACCACCAGCAGACATAGGGGTCAGATTGATGCTCACGAGTAAGCGCCTGCTGGCCTGGTAAGTGATTTGGTAAGAATCCCGGAATCGATTTCACGGTCGCGATATTCTCATCTTGATGATCATACAGCCAAACGGTTGAGCGGATGTCTATGGAACTGTTTTCGAGCCAGAAATTGTCCGACTGGGGCCCGATGATGATATCTTTTTGCATTAAAAAAGCTCCGTAGGTTTGGTAGATTACTATCGAAGCTCCCTGGAATCAAGAGTCTTCCATCGCGTTTGAAAGAGAAGGGTATCATTAGACGTCGCAATGATATGTATTGGGAGCCAGACGAATTTTAGTCCAAATTGAAGCCTCACGACCATGATATGAGTCTGATTGAGAGCCCCCCTTTTCCCATCACCCATCACCACAACGCCCGGCTTCTGCTCTCGAAGACTGAGCGCGGGCTCTTTTGCCATGACTGAACTGGGTCTGCTTGGATCTCACCGAACCAAGATCATTATGCAGGAGGTCAAATTCCGAGTTACTCGACATCGCTAGCAGGATCTTCGCATCTGAGCTCTTATATAAATATATTTCACACATCACGGCCTCTCTCAGTCTTCACTTCATTCACGTAGCCCCTGAAATACACCGTAAATTGATCAGATATCCTTCCATGCTGCCTTGTAGATTATCGCGATCGTGGATTCTCACTACGTAACCACCTTCTTGACACGTAATGCAAGGGAAGCGAGTTACGGCTGAGATGTGGGCATAACCTGTCCGCGACCGCGATATAATACCACTGTCTTCGACCCATCTATGAGTATCGCCAATGACGTACATCATCTATCCGTTCCCGTGTCTATGTCACACTCCAATGACGAGCTGGAGGAGCTGCCAAGACAGATGATCGCGCGCGGTATGTTCTCTCTCATCAAGATACAGTATCCCGTGTTACAAACTCTTCTACGTCCTACATCCTGCTCAAGTTAGGCAGGCGTCTGGCGCATAGTAGATCCGTCCGGACATCCAACCCTCTCCAGTCCTCGAACTCAGCATACATCCAACACGCCCCGTCCGCTATGACGTGCGTCGCATTCAGTACGACACCATCTCCAACCCCATTGCCTTCTCCAATATTACCCCATTACCCATGCCCCATCTCCAACCCCGTGCCCCATGCCCGTCCCCCCATGCCCATCCCCCCATCTCCAACCTTCCTCCCCCCAGTCCCTCATTGATCTATTACCAGATCACACTAGCAATACCGCACACAGGGTCGCATCCCAGCTTTCTGGGACAATACCTACCGGTCATATGCAGGGACCTACCTACCCACCGACCTCTACATGTAACACAACTTCAACAATGAACATACATAGCTACCTAACGATGTACGGTCATGGATGAATTCCTGGGTTCACGACGTGTCTGTAGTGAGGATGGAGGGATAAGGATACCGTCGCGACCCCTGACCGAACCAGTCTATAAACCCCAGACCCCTCCTAATACGCGCAGTCCCCTACCACATCACGACACCAAAGGCCCTATCCAACCCTAAAACCAGACTCACCTCACTCATCTAGTCATACCCACTACATATCACTTACACTTGCTCAAAACGCAAGCTTACATCAATCCCAGTCCCAGTCCCAGTCACAAATACAAAACCATCAGTTTACTCATTTCGTATATTTGCCTCTATGTTTATATCATTTCTACAACTTTCTACCGCCGATCATACAGAATCCACATAGCAAAGCATGCGATGCAAACATCTCTGCTCAGACAAAGCTGCATCTCTCTACCCGAGCCCAGGCAAAGATGCAAACCGGATGCCTATCCCACCCGAACCATTCCCCACCATATCGTATCGTGTCGTATATCGTTTCGTGTCGTCTCGGTCGTTGCTCATAACTGAATGAAACACGGTGACCCAGGGAAAAGGGTATGAGGCCATGTTCCAACAGACTGAAAAAGTCCCCCGGTGGGAGAATCCATGCCATCCAGTTGGAATCGTACATGCGTAGAACAAGCTGTTCCTGCAGTGCCGAACACGCAAACAAGGTCCGGGCCCCCCACATACCAAAGTGTCAGAAGAGACACACGACTACTAAATTGGTATCAGGGGACCGCCTCAACCTCTGTTCTTGTGCTCATCCAGACCAAACAAAGCAGCAAGCTGATTCATGCTCAGCTTGTTGACTTCCTGGTGGGCCTTTGGGTCCAGGACGCCGTCGGCATGCTCGAGTTTGAATCCCTGGTACTCAAGGATCCGATCCTCTACCGTGTTCTTGATCAAGATGCGGTAGGCCACCACGGGCTTGGTCTGGCCTACGCGGTGAGCTCGCTTGATCGCTTGCTGTTCCACGGCCGGATTCCAGAACGGATCCATGATGATTACGCGGCTCGCCTGGTAAAGGTTCAAACCCGCGTTGCCGGTCTGGAGGCTCATCAGGAGAACCTTCACCTCAGGCTGCGTGGAGAAAGCCTCGACTGCAGCATCCCGGTCTCGCATGGACATAGTGCCATCGTAGCGCCGATATTGGTAGCCATCATCAGAGATGGCTACCTCCATTATGTCCAGGAAGGAGGTGAACTGGCTGAACACAAGCGTCTTCTCCAGTGGAAAGTCACGCTGGATCATGGCCAGCAGTTCCAGCAGCTTCTCGATCTTGGCACTGGGAACCCAGTTCTGCCGCAATCTTGCGAAGTGCCTCGCCTTCACTTCCTCGCTACTCATGGCTCGTCTCTTCTGCGAGCCGGATGTGCGTCGCGCAGGCACATTGGGACTTTCCACCCGGGTCCTTTTGGCTGGCCTGTCGAGGCTTTCTCCAGCAGGTCTCTTCCTTCGGCGTATATATGGCATGATCTCCTCATCGGAGTCGAGCTCCGAGTCGGGCTCCGTGACGCGAGCAGCATCATGCCCGACTGTGCCCTCTCCATTAGACACAGTCTTGTTGTTCCTCATACGCAAGACAAGCGCATTGAGGGACACGATCGAATCATCGGAAGAATCATCGGTTTCGTGTCCTGCGACGGAACGACTGCGCTCCCGTCCGTTTCCCAGCCCAGACTCACTGAGCAACGGGCTGGACTCGTGCCCCCGAGAAGCAGCGTCGCCATCGGGGATGGTGCCGTGCGAAGCAGTGTCGCTCTCCTGTTCGGTGTCATGAGAGGCACCGTCTCCACCGTCCTCGGTGTGTTCGACTATTTGATCATCTCTCTGATGATCATTGTGGTCGGCAAGGTCGTCGAGATCCTCGCCAGATTCACTGCTGGAACTACTGCTGTTATTATTGTCGTCGGATGACTCATGCTCATCGTCAGCGGTAGAGTCATGATCATCCGAAACGACAAATCCATCCGCCTCCTCTGAGCCCACGTCGGCATCTCCTCCAGTGAGGTGGACTTCGGCAAACCATTTATAACAAATCACCCCACTAGAGGTCACCAGCGTTTCGCACGATCGTTTCGCAGGACATCTTGTTATGACGTTTGCGCCGAACGGCTCACCCGGCTTCGTGCTGATCAAGTTTGTCACACAGCTGCCGCACACATGATGGCCACACGGATGTATTATAAGAGGCTGTTTGGTGACTTGCTTGCACAGGGGACATTTGAAAGTCTTCTTTCGGCATATGCGCCTGACGACGTCCTTCTTCAACTGCTGTGCCAAGTCGATCATGTCGTCGGTGGTCATGTCGATGCCTTGCGGGATCTCATAATCCTGTATGAGATGTGGATGCAGGCAACACTGTCGAAGCCTGAGAAGAAGGAGAAACATCACCCAATAGCCTCGATTGATTGAGCCCTCGTTCATGAATTTGTTCATTTGGAGCTGCGAATGCTCCTCAAGCGATTTGTAAAATGCAGCTTGATCGTCATCAAATTCAACTTCGACAGTCTCAACCGTGAGCTCGGGGAGCCTCAGGATGGGTTCGCCGTCGATGAGGGTCTCGGCCGTGCGCCGCAGTAGGATGCGGGAAAGTAGCCAATGGATCTTGGAGTTTCTAGCAAAATTGACGACACGTCTGAAGAAATCGCGGTGCTGATACGGTTCGATGCGCAGGAAGCGCAGATAACCGTAGAGATCGTCTGCGCCGTTCATGAGCGGCGTGCCCGTGATACAAAGCCGATATGTGCCATGGAGGGAGGCGACGCCCTTGGAAGCCATGGACTGGTAGTTTCGGATGTGGTGAGCTTCATCGAGGATAATTCGATGAAAGACGGCATGGTCAGCCAAAAGAACCGAATCCCCCGTTCGGCGTGACTCATTGGCCACTTTCCATGCCTGGCTAACCGTACCATAGGTGGTAATGACAACATCGTATGTCATGAGCCTCGTCACAGTAAGGGCCTTCTTCGCGTTGCCATGGAAGAGCGCCACTTTCAGCCTGTGACTGGCTTTCAGTTTGGTCTGGATATCGTACTCCCATTGCTTCATCAGTGTGGTGGGGACGACGACGAGTGTGGTCTTTCTCGTGCCATCGTTCGGCGGGCGCGCCACAATAAGCGCCAGTGCCTGTAAAGTCTTTCCTAGACCCATCTCATCGGCGAGGATGCCGCCCTTATAATGGCTCTGCTCTTGCTTAATGAGCCAGGTTAGGCCCACACGTTGGTGTGGAAAGAGCTTTGGCACCAAGGCAGCCGGCTGCCTTTCGCGTTCCCATATGGGAATATCGACGTGCGGCTGGTCGAGTAAAGTGCGTATCGCGGCTTCATGCTCTTCCGCCATCTTTGGCAGTCCAGAACCGAGGTTGTACTTCCAATAGTCGATGTCCCGGCCGAGGCCGGTCGGAAAACTGGGCGGAGGAACGGGCGGAGGAACAGTCGGCGCCCCAGGATCTGGGGCCAAGAGGTCTCCGGCATAGGTGTCCTAGTAGAAGAACTTGAGTCAGTAACCAAGGTGTTCAGTGATTCCAGTGAAACATAGGGAAGCCGTCCAAGATAACCTACTCTTAAGCCGCCTAGTAGATCATAATTTGCGTCGCGCGGATCACCATTTGTTCCCGGTTGATTGTCGTTCAGTAGTAGTGAGTAGCTGGGCTGTTCTTCAGAATGTCCCTCGAAATGTCCCTCGACATGCCCCTCGGGTTGTCCTTCCCACCCTGGCAGTCGGGGGATGTTGGTAGAGTCTGGTGTGTCGCGAGACGGAGCATGTTGGCCAAAGCCCGACACCGCAGTTGTAAGGTCCATAGTCGCTAATGGCGCAATCTCTACTTGTGCGCTTGCGCTTGGCAGCGCATCATCGAAGGGGGGCGAGGCTTCAGGCTGGTCCATCTCGATGGTCGACATGAAAAGAGACGGCCAAGCACAGAGAAGAAGAACGCGCGTGTCAAAGGGCTGGATGCAAGGAAAGGCGTGCAGGTATCGTCGTGAAATCAAAGGTGGGTGAAAGGGTCGCTACAGGAGGAAGTGATGCAGAAGAGAAGGTGGGCAGGTTGTGTTGCGGGTTGTTCAGGTGAGAAGTTCGGAAAGGTTCGAGGCGGAGTCCCAAGTGGTACTTAATGTAATGAATGAATGTATTGGAGGTTGGTCCACAGACGCAAGACCTCGCACCTTCCCTGGAGGAAATCGAACGAACGTCGGCCAATGGGCAGCTGCGCGCGAGTCCGTGCATAGGTAGGTGGTTGACTGTTGGCAGGTGCGAAGGACCTTCTTGCTCGTAGTTGCGTACCGAAGTGGGATGGGAAGAAACGCGTCGCAATGGGCTTCCCGAAGTTCGAACTTACCGACCTAATGGTACGAGTAGCGAATCAGATCGGCGCGGTTCAAGTAATCCGTATGTACCTGCCCGTGGGAATACATTGGGTGGGTCCGTGCCGAGGACGTGGGCGCAAGCGTGCGCGCGAGACAGGCAAGGTACATGAGTATACACTAGCAGGTACATCGAGCGTCCATTTATAGTGGTTGCATGCACTTTACTGTGCACCTTTGGGTACACTGCTAGTGCGATAGAGTAAGTACATGCGTGTAGTGCCGACCCGCTGACACGAAGTCACCTGACCGGCGGGTGTCAGTAGCCAGCTTAGGTAACATTTACGTCACAGTCTATTGTTTGGTTCGTTTGCTGTCGTTGCCCAGGTTACCTACCTTACCTATCTCCAGATTTACTTCGTGCGGTTGACATGTACGAGTAGTAAACGCAACGCACCTGTATCTAGGTGTTTACGATATTTTGTTACGGCTTGAATTTTCCCAGTTCTGAGCGCATCGCCGAATCTCCTACATGATTCCCATGTTCAATAAGACGGCTCTGACTCTCGACTCTTGATATCCGTTGAAAAATCATCGACCATGCTGGAAGCCAGGAGCCGAGACAATATTGCGTAACAACGATCGTATACACATGGCCCAACCGTACCTCGACGCAGAGGGTGTAGCGAGTACTATGTAGTTTGCCGTGCTACACCCGAGACTCGAGAGCCATGTCGTACAGCCGTAAATGGAGTACAGCATCACGATGTGGATGTCGTCCGTATCTGCTCTGTTTCTCTCACTGTTTCAATTCATGTTTAGTAGCATTCAGCTGAATTTCTGCCGACGATGCTGGGCAAGGGTGTTGACTCTGTCTTTACGGGGTGATGTTCCGGGCCTTGGGCTCGCCATCCTGACGCAGTTCATCACATTATCGGTGGGATAAATCCCAACTCAACCATCTCAAAGATAACATAACGAGAGCATATGGCAAGCTGGCGGTATCTCGAACGGGTAGAATGGCATGGCAGGATAGTTGTGCTGCTAACATCCCACCCAATTGATCGACTCGACAGCACCGACACCATTGATGATGGTTACGAGCTTCGAAGCCATGCAAACTCTGCAACCTATAGACTGTATGCGTCATTTTCGGCGGTTGTATTTGTTGGTAATCCTAATAGATTAAGAGCGAGAACAGTAGACAAAAACGCCTCCTTGCCTTCACTGCATTATCAAACCTGCTGGCCATTTTGAGTATGTAGCGAGACTATGCGAGCCGCATTTAACGGCAGCAGGTGTGACAACTTCGAATTCTGAGAAGGAGGAGAATTCGCTGTCTATGACACCCTCGAGCGTTGGTGACAAAGACACTATTATGGTATATGTATTGGTATATGTATCGAAAGGCACGACGACAGCGAGGGTACTCTTTGAACAGAATCGGAGATATGGGATTTGCAGTAGGTGGCAGCCAAGGTAGCCAAGCTTCGCCCAAGGAGGGCCCAGACTCCAGCCCTACTACCGTTTCTCGATTTCGCTGGGGCTCGAAAACCGGGGTGGCACTTTGACCAGTAGGGAAAAGAAGGAAAACCCTGGTCTCTTTGCCGGACCTTGTCGTGTACTCGTAGAGAACGGAATCTTCCGTATTTCGTGAGAAGATGATTTCAAAACGTTGCAGGTAATCGATATAAATAACTTCTCAGGGTGCACAACATGAGTGTTAGGGAAAATAGGTAGGTATTTGCGTACAAGTAGCCGGTTGACCTTCATTGTTTGATGCGCAGTTCCTTAAATATGTTATTAAGTAGTAGGTATCAGAAAGGGGTCGATCTCCTACAGTACTAGATACCTAATACAGAAGAGGGTTGAATGAACTCCGTACTCAGGGGTTTCAATCAGTTCGGGATACGCTACGTTACAGCTTCACCAGTTCATAAACAAACGAGTTATGCTGGTACCTCCTCCTCATATAGGTTCTAGATCTATGGCGCATGCTGATGTAAAAGCCTCACATATTCAGCCGTGGCACGGAATCCACCACTAAAGACTTACTTACTCTCACGATGGCGCTGTTCAGTTCTCACGGACATGTCTACTTCCCCATCTCCGGCATGATATGTGATAAAAACTGCGTCCAGACCCTAACAGCATCGATCAGACCGTTCGCTTACAGGTAAGTGGCGCACATCCGGAATTTGCCAGGAGTGAGACCGACGTCCACTCATAGCGCAGCTGTATACACCACCGATCTCTATGTCTATTCTTGGCATCGGAGAGGGGAAGATTTGTCTCTCTTTACTGTTCGATATGGAGCATGTGAGGAGATCTGACAAGATTTGACCAATGACTGCGACAATGAGGTGTGACCCGTGGCCGGCAGGCCACTGCCCGTTGCAAGTTGAGACAACATCATCTAGCGTGATCAATGTGTACTCGTACCCGAACAGGCTTCTGGTGTACCCACGATGATAAAGGTGGCAAGTGTTTAAGAACTCCGCGATCCCTCGATTCCTCCCTTCTTAGCTGACGACATTCTCGCCTTTCTCACCGAAACTCCTCCAGATCAGCTTGTGAGGATATAGCAATCCGCACCTAAGACCAAAATGATCATAGGATGGCTTATGAGTTGGATTCACCAGGATGACACCCACTCAGTACCGGAAAACCCAGGGGAAATAGCCGGAAACACGACCTTTACGCGCTTCCCGGACCTGCCAACCGAGCTCCGCGTGCAGATCTGGGAACACTACTTCGACGTCCCACGAATCCACGTGCTCTACCAGGGGCCTTTGAAAGCGCAATATTCGTTCAATGGCTATCATGTAGCCTACGCTGATCTCACGGCGCGAACAAACCACGATGTGTCTCCTGAGCTCCGGTTTTCCGCGGCAACCATCAACCGAGAAGCTCTGGATGTCTTTCGCAAGACCTTTGATTTCGTCCATATGAACTTCATGGACATACCAAGCAAGCAGTTGAGGGACCTCTTCGATGGTAAGGTCGAGGGTCTCATCGACGCCGAAGACCCAGGTTGGCAAGCGCTTAGCATGCCCGCTGTACCGAAACCCCTTATTCATTCATTGCCGCAGCTCGCTTCGTTGGTCAGAAGATGCGATGGAAACGCCCAGCATCCAGTCATGCCCGGCGTCCACATCAATTGGGAGCAAGACCTGCTCTACCTCACAGACGGCGGGGACGTAACCTGCGACATGCTCAGGAGAATGTGTATCGGCCCCTTTGCGAGCAAGCTTCGACGACTGGCTATACTGGTACACGATAGCTACACGTATACTGGGTGGCGTCCCTACTACGGACCGAGTGCCGACTTCCCCAAATCGTCTGCGAAGCTCATCGAGGTTATCCTTGTCGTCCGTCTGAAGGACATTGAGAAGAAACCCCTTAATGCCAAGATCGAGCGCGATGCGTTTGGATTCGTCCCTTACGAATCAGTCGTTCAGGGGAAATCGGGGTCTTGGGAGTGGATGCAGAATATGAAGCTGATAGAGCGTCGCTTCGTGCATGTGGCTCAATTGCTGCGTGAAGCCTTTCCGGACCTGGAGGGACACCAGATTAAGGTATGTCTCCCTCAGAAGAATATTCAGTTTCCTATGACTCTCGTTTAGGCGGCGTATATAATCCGTATTATCTGTTCAATATTTTAGCAAGTACCGTTGAACTGAATACAAATCTGATATGAAACTGCAGTGGGCTGTCGACATCGACTATACCTATCACAAAGCGGAAACACGATACACACGGAGTCTTCGGTGATGGTCACACAACCGATTCGAAGCGCGCATCGATTTGGGTATAAAATCTCAAGACCCACGCGGATCAATTCGAGAACACTTCGATGTGCGTGTGTTTATCCCCTTGAGTCCAATAAAGGTATACTTTGCTCAAGCATCACAGGAGCGCAGCCGACCTCACTGGCTCATACCATTCAACTGGCTGTTTTGACTGGAATACAAGTGAAAGAAACTCATGACAGGCCGTGAGACACGAAGGGCATCGTGAAGGGATCGAGAACATGTTCCAGAGGCGGAAAAGAAACAGGCTCCGTCGTATCTATAAATAGCCAGGAAAAGGCGTTCACTTAAGCAAGGGATACTGAAAATAGGGATTCATGTGGACGACTAAGCACAACGGCTGCCGGTGAAGGTGTGAAGATGATGACGGGTATGTCAACATCCCTGGCTGTGTGAATGTCACGATGAAGGCCTCAGGCAAGAAATCGAGATGTGGAACTCCGCTCTGATCGAGCTTGACATGCATCAAACCGAATACAGTTTAGCTGCATAATCATCTAAGGCATAGCGCTAGGCTGAATAGGGCGTAGTCACGGTCCACCGGCGGGGGTGTTTACGAGGTCCGGAGTCCCGGCGGAGGTTGCCTGTCCAGGGATTCAAAATGGCAGGTGGATCTTGGGAATCCGTAATGAGCAATCTGACTTGCTGAGCAACAGCTTGTCATAAACTCATGTTGTCTGACTGACACCAGGAGCAAGTGGAAGAATTACTCTCAAAGTCAGAGAAGTTTCCATGCAGAGTCGAACAAAAGAGAGCATGGTTTGATCTTTGTGCTCGCATGTTTTGTTTCTCTACCTGATTGGAGACTCTCCAGCTCAGCTTGTATTCTATTGTGCAAACGGGACTAACGGAGTCAGCATTCGCGGGGTGGAATAACGTCGTGTACGGAATGATACCCATGGGCGGTTACGGAGTACCTGGTCCGTTAGTACTTCATGGTGAGCAGAAGATGCAGATATACTTCGTCATGAAGTAATTCAGACGTATTCCAGGTCAATATAATCCGTAAGTCGACGCGATAAGTAATGCCTTCCGTCCTCCATAGAATACCTGCTGCAGCCTGCCTGCCTGCCGTATTTCGTGTGTACTACCTGCCTACATAAGTACAACCTTACCTCCAGAGCAAGTGCGGGACAGGTACGGATTACATCATTCCCACTCCCCAAACCTGCTCAGCATCTGCTTAGCAGTCCTTCGTCCGTTCTTCCACCATCAGGTGCACATAACCCCACCACCTTGAATGGTAGATACGCCGCTCGGATCTCTGATTCCATCTCCGTCGTCATCAGCGTAACCGTCATAGAATCTGTGGTGCAGCGATTTCTAGAAACACAATGGCATTTCGCGGGATTCGAGAGGCTGGCAAGGCCCATTCTTGGTACCAGGGAGATCCGGACGTCTTGTCGAAGCAGCTTGATGGCTTCCTCAACGACGTGCCTGCGTCCATCAAAGATGTACAGCTCCCCGTGCCCGGGGCCCGGGTCATAATCGCGCCGTACGTGTGCATTCTGCTCGCTCTTCTGGGTTGAGTTGACTCTTACTCGTATAACAGACACGCGGGTTACGCATATTCGGGACCATGCGCTGCCTGGGCCTACAAGTGCCTTGATCTCAGCAATGCCAAGAGGATCTTCCTCCTCGGCCCCTCTCACACCTACTATCTTCGCGGATGTGCCCTCACCTCGTTTAGCCAGTATGCCACGCCGTTTGGCAACCTGAACGTTGACAGGTCTACCATATTGCAGCTGCGACACGGAAAGTTCTTCGGCGAAATGTCAAAATACAATGACACTGAGGAGCACTCGCTCGAGATGCATCTGCCGTACCTTTACAAGCGTATTACCCAGACCTTTTCGTCGCCAGACGAGTATCCCTCCATCATACCCGTCTTGGTAGGCGACAATAGACCAATTGAGGAGAAGGAGTTCGGTGAGATATTCGCTGAATATCTTAAAGACCCGACGAGTGTCTTCGTGGTGAGCTCCGACTTCTGCCACTGGGGTAGCAGATTCAGCTACACGAGCTATGCGCCGGATGGTGACGTGGATGAGCTCAAGACGTTAATGCGTGACTCAACTGCGGAGTTCCCCACCCCACTGCACGAGAGCATCAGGCTAATCGACCAGACGGCCATGGATGCCATCGCCACTGGCGTTCACGATAACTTTGTCGAAAACCTCCAGAAGACGAAGAACACAGTCTGCGGCCGTCATCCCATCGGCGTAATCATGGCGGCGCTGGAGCGGTTGGCGCAACTGGCTCCGGACCCTAACAAGTATAGGATCCAGTTCGTGCAGTACCAGCGGAGTAGCTTGGTGGAGAATTTTCGGGATTCGAGTGTGAGTTATGCGTCTGCGTATGCTGTTGTTTGAAAGCGGTATTGTGTGTTGTGTGTTGTGATCGACATGGGACTATCTTTACCTACAGATGAGCTTGCTTACGAGTACTTCACGTTGCTGGACTGGCCTTGCGGGGAAACAGCTGGAACTTGAGACGTGTGATTCATGGGAAGAGAGAGACAGAGACAGAGAGATGATGTGTCCATGTTGTAAATGCCGGGAGATGTCGTTATCATTATCATGAAGTGTGTACGGATTACTTTACATGATTGTAACAATCGAGATCGGAATGGCATTACAACACTAGGTACTCGTATGTCGTTATGACTGCTCATGGACGGAACGTTGTAGCGGAGCGGGAGAGATTCGTGGTCCGTGGGATAATAGATGTGGACAATCAGGCTTGGCGTCGAGATGAGATATCGTGTGGTTCTGACTGCCAGCAACAGCACAGAACAAGTAAGATGATAGTATTCCTCAGGTACATCCGGATGACCCTTGAATTAAGTACCGTGTCATTTCATCGTTAAATTTGCAGTGGTCGACGGCGATATTAGTCGGCATCCACCTCGGTTAAGTGTGTACATACATAGCGCTACTGCGTCCATACGTGTGAAGGTACCGTACTCGTACACGGCGCTACACTAGGTCGGCACGCTATAAAAGTACGAGTACAGCCTGCACTAAGAATAACCACATCTCATCACCAATTCATGCGTTCTCACAGAGGGCTGAATTAGCTGATCTGGATCCGTCGCGGTATATTACTTCGTAGAAGCTTACTTGTACGATAACTACTCAGCCCCTCGGGCAACCACAGCCTCATCAATAAAAGGCACGATCTGGAATGGGGAAAGATCTGATCTGTGATTCCCGTCGTACCTTAAGGTTCAAACGAGAAGATCCATCCTTATAAGAGATGCTATGCATCGATCGATGGATATCTGTCTATGCGAATGGATTACTTATCAACACACCCGACTTGACTTTGACGGGAATCTGCGACTACCTAGGACAGTGTCGACCACCATCATACTATTGCACAGTAGCTTAGTTTCACGACGCTCCCAGCGAGGTTAGCGCCGTGTACCTGTGTACACGTGTTGTAGCACTGCAGCGGCCTAGCGCGCCCACGCTAGCTTGAGTGTGTACAGGTGCTAACCCTCATTGGCCTTGACTTCTCAGGGGCCAAACGCGCTACGTCGTGGAGGGTTCCAAGGGAAGGCCCTTGGCAAGGATGGCGTTACAAGCAGCCTCCAGTGGCCGTACAGGGACCCCCACAGGGCCACAGGGCATCACCTGGAGGTACGGTTTGGGTACTTGCCTAGGCAGGTTGTAGGCACCTACACAGTGGCTAGTCACATCCTAGCGCCCTAAATGTAACAAAAACCGGAACCCTCGTTCGACTTGTTCCATTTCGCTCCACTCGTTCCACTCCATCCACCCTTTTTGACTTGCTTGCTTCTTTTTCTTTGTCGACCTATTTTCAACCCTCCCTTCTTGCTTTCGTCTCAACCACTAGGTAGGGAGAAACTGAACTGCCGGTAGATTGATTACCTACTCAGTTGCTGTGTCCTAGTCTTGTCTGCGGTCGTTGGGTCTCTTTTTTGCATCTGAAATTGGGGGCTCGGACTTACACCCTTTCGACTTCGCCGTCTCTTTCTCTCGTTTTTTTCTCTTCTCTCGTTCTTACCCTTCTTTGCTCTTTTTGTCATTCGTTCTCTCTCCCACTCCTTCAATCCTCCGGTATTAATTGATAATCTATATCTGATAACTTCACCCTCTCAAAGGGATACCTCACAATCACCCGTAATTGAGAGTCTCTAACAACCGCCATCATGAGTGTATGTGTCTCACTTTTTTTTGCTTCCCTGTCTATGACAGTTTCACGTCTCCGAGAGACACGACGTGGCTCGGCAGAGTCCAGTTGGCCCCCAGCCTGAGTGTCCTCCCACAATGCCCATGTATACTCATTTATACGCCTCAATCCTCTCCTCTCCCCGATTCCTTTGCTCTACTCCTGTGATATAAATAAGCACGAAGCTGACATTATGGTCCAGTACGGGTACGAAAACATCTCAGCTCCCGGTCATCGTCCGCGAGCCTCTCCATCACCAGTCAGGGCACTCACTCTAACACGCGATCCCTTATAGGTACGGTGGTCAGCAGAATCCCTTCGACGACCGCTCAGGTCAGCCAATGAACTACGATGAATATGGGTGTAAGTCGTGGACTATATAGCCAAACAATCCACAATCCTTGGAGCGCAAAGCCTGATCGAGGTCATACCCACAGCAAACAATGTCGAGATGGCGCCTCTTGCTCAGAATGTCGATCCCTTCACGGACAGAAATCCGAACTCGGCTCTCGATGAGATCACCGACATCAACCGGGGCATCGACACCATCGACAGCAACCTGGAGCAGCTGAGAATGCTCCAGCAGCGCTCCCTCGATGACGCCGACAGCTCTGCCTCGAGCAACACCAACAGACAGCTCGACCGTCTCAGCACCGATACTATGGCCCTGTACCGATCGCTCACCGAACGAGTCCGCCAATTGAAGAGCAAACCCGAGAACCAGCAGCGATTCAGCCAGCAGGTGCGTCGCGTCGACACTCGACTCAAGGATGCCATCCGGGCGTACCAGCAAGTCGAGTCCAGCTTCCGCAAGAAGACCGAGGAACAGATGGCCCGCCAGTACCGAATTGTGCGCCCCGATGCCACCGAGGAAGAGGTCAAGGCTGCCGTTGCCGACCAGAACGGCGGCCAGATCTTCCAGCAGGCCATGATGCAGAGCAACCGCCGCGGACAGGCCCAGGCCGTGCTCAACGCCGTCCAGGACCGTCACGCCCAGTTGCAGAAGATCGAGCAGCAGATGATCGAGTTGGCCCAGCTATTCCAGGACATGGACACCCTTGTTATGCAGCAGGACGCCGTTATCACGACTATTGAGCAGAAGGGCGAAGAAGTTGTCGAGAACATCGACAAGGGAAATGTCGAGATCGCCACTGCTGTTAACACGGCCCGCAAGACTCGCAAGAAGAAGTGGATTTGCTTGGGTATTTCCAGTACGTCAATTCACTCAACACGCTTATTCGTTTTCTTTGGCTAACAGTTGGAACAGTCCTTATTATTGTTATTATCGCCGCTGCCCTGGCCGGTTACTTCGCTACCCACATGCCGTCATCTGGCAACAGCGCCAACGCCAAACGCAGCTTGGAAACCCTGTTGGAGGACCGCTCCGTGGTTGAGAGCGAGCCCTTTTCGCACTTGTTGACTTCAAGAATCAACGCCGAGACGAGACGATGGCTTATGAGCACCACGACATAAATGTGATTTTATCTGGAGGGGGGAGAAGAAACGTTTCTTCCCCGTCGCCGAATCGCAACCTACCTTATGCTAATTCGGGCCATCGTTGCGAAGCGCTCACTCACACGTGTCTTTTTGGCTTGGCTATATACCCACGAGCAAACTTCTCATTTAAGCCGTCTCGAATATGACTCAATTGCTTCTAACGTCAATGGACGTTGGTTTCTCGGTACATGGAAATTTTGGGACTCGGCTGTGATAGGCTTGGGATGAGTTTTGGACTAGAAAGCCATTACTGCGCATAGGTCATCCTCTGCTAGAATCAAAGAGATGCGCACTACTCATAGACACGAGCGGCTTCTAGATGGCCCCTCTCTCTTATATACCTCTTCTTCTCCCATCCCCCTATTTTTTCTCTGGTTATGTCGTTGCTGCCGCTGCCTCCGCTGCTGCTGCTGTATCTGTATTTTAGGGTGAAAAAGTACGCGTCATGCGATGCATTTTCGAGGCGTTTGGCGAAATGAACAATTGATTAATACCTTTTACTATTGATATGAATTGTGAGTGAGATGAGGTGAGGTGAGTGTGTGTGAAGTGTGTCTGTGACAATGGGTGAATGTGAATGTGGAATGTGTGTAAGTCGATGTGGATTATGTGGATGGGATGGGATGAATCCGTGCACGTGAAAGTTCATAGATCGTAGAGTAAATGAATCGCGTCCCGTTCCTCGGTTCGTAAAGGAGGTATGGACGTGTAGGTTATCACATGTCATCGAACGCGGTAACAAGGAGGGCGGTTTCATCCGTAACTTTCGTTATCGTGTGCCATGACATCCCTGAGTCCGGGTACGAGTCATGAGTGAGGTGGTAGTGGTGTATGTGATATTTGATGAAGTCGACACCATGGCAAGGACGAGATTTGTGATGTTGGGGCGTCCTTACTGAGTCATTTGAATAAGAGGTAGGGAAAGTGATAGATGAGTAGATAGGAGGAGTTCAAGACGGTGGTTAGTTTGTTAGCCAGGTTACTCGGAATCATCCGAGGGGGGGTAGTCTCGGGTCTCATCGTTGGATTTAAGATATATGAATGAATGGACGAACAGACAGAGAGTTGAAGTCTGTATATTAGGGGTATCGGCATCCAAACTGATCTGGTATATCGTTGCATGAGGGAAGAGAGGTAGCCCAGACATTATCGTTCCTACTCATTCATTCATACCCTTCGACAACTATCTGCGTGTAACAGATGAACAGGGAGTCGAAGGGGTATCGCTAGCCAGTCAGCCTGATATACGATACATCTGTTATATGCGAGGAGAGATATCCCGAAGTCATTCCTTCGCCCCTATTCATTCATCCGGCTTTAAAATTCTTTACAGAGAGAGGAGATAGGGGTAAACCATTCAGTCAGTCAGTCAGTCAGTTTGCTAGTTGTTTTATGTATTGTTTTTGCGAGGAGAGATATCCCGAGTCTTACCATGCCTTTTTTCCCGATTCTTAGACGATATGGATGAACAGACGGTCAGATAATCGAACCAGTCGGTCAGGGGCATCATCAGCATGATTAATGTGACATATTCGTCGGACTAATGAGATAAGAATTGATGCTTTCGTCGTACCGGAGAAGAGAGATTTCCCAGGCCTCAAGTCCTCGCCTTGTTAATTCACCCCTGTCCCGGCTTCACAACGTATTCAGGGGAGAGTAGACAGGTTCGATTGCAGTCAATCACTCAGTCAAGTCCTCTCATCGTCTTATTAAGTTTTCATAAATTCCTTATATTAGAGTCGAGAATCTTCCCAGGCCTAACTCCTGTATCCCTTCATTCGTTTCCTATTTATTCATATCATTCAGGTCATAGACAAGCCAGTCAATCAGTCGGTAGCCCCTCTCCATCGTCGTCATCTAATAGTAAGTTCGTGTGTGTGGGTGGTAGTAATACAATCTGTGTGGACTGATCGAAGGACCGACTGACGACTGGATGGAATACATGTCGGTGCGAATATGTAGCAACCGTAGCTTGAAAGGTTCGAGATGATGACAAGACATCCCGACCGAATAAACAGCAAGATTAAATACGACATTACGCCTGCCTTGAAAACCGTTCCCTTCGTTTCCCTTACAATGCTGTACAATCCAAATGCTCATGTGATGAATGGTAGTCTGAATGTGTGTGACTGTGTTTGTTCGTTTGTTGTTTCGTTCCCTCCGATATTCGGTATGCCTCGTTTGATCCGATATCAGGGGTGGTTGACGGGCCGATATTATTTCGTAAATGCCCAATAATTAGGGGACTATAGTCCCCAGTAGACGGCTTCGATATCCTTCTACTTTGTGAGATTCTCCTCCACGAGATCGTGGTCTGCGGACGGTGCCTCCTCTGTGACTAGCTCTTGTGGAGCTGCCATTTCCTCTGGGCCCGTAATCGGAAATTCAGCAGTCTGGAACTCAGCGGTCTGAAATTCTGCATTTTGGCATTCAACCTTCTTCCGCCTATCCTCGCTAGCGTTGACGACTTTCCGCAACGTCTTCATGCGTTTCTCGAATTCATCGAGCATACTAGCATAATCATCCCCTTCGGTCGTCCGTTCGCGTTGTCCGCCACCACTACCGCCTGCGCTGCCAGGGCGTTGACGGCTCGTCTCATCCGATCTCCTCAGTTCGGACGACGCGTTAGGCGGGCTCGTCTCGATGCCTTCGATTTTGAGCATGAGTCTGTCTGAACGGCGATTACTGGGACCGGCTTCTCCGGTCTCGTTGCTATGACCGGCGTCGGAAGACGGTGGGGAGATCTGGCTGAGCTGGGCATCCAGCACGGCCCATGATGGCGAGAGACTAGAGGCCCAAGCAACACTAAGACCGCCGTCGTCATCGCGTGTTATATCGAGGGCCATGGCTCGGTTGGCGAGCGCGGGATCGGAGCCCGACTCGTGGGGATAGGAGTGTTCGCATTCGGCGAGAGCCCGGGTCCAGATGTCCGGGTCGTCATCGCTGAAGATGTAGCGCACGTGGGGATGGTTGGAGGTGCCCGTGGAGATGTTACTGACGAGGGTGAAGATGGGCGCGAAGGGAGGCGTGCGTGGCCGGTGAGGGTCGGAGGCGTGGTCCGCGGTGGACGGCCGATGGTCGGCAGAGTCCGTCATGATGAGAGCTGGTCAGGGAGAGTTATCCATGGACGATGAGTAATCCGTAGGGGTGAGTGTCGGGGAGTGTCGGGAATATCAAAGTGGCGGCGATGAGAATGTTGATGAAAGGATGAGAATCGAGACGGACTCATCGTGGAGCTGGATGGATTGTTATAAGGCTAATGGCGAAAGAGAGATTAGGTACTTCATGGTTTACGAGTGCGTCTACTCGTACGTCTGCAGCTCGCCTGCAACTGCAAGCAAGCAGGCCGTAGGGATAACATCAGAGGCGAGCGAGCGCCTAGAGGAGAGACAAGGGACAAGGGTATGGGAAAGGCAGGCTGGATTCCGTAATCCGCAATCCGCACCTGTCCATCTGTCAAACGTGGGGCTGCTTGTAGAGCTGCAGGTGGTCTGATGGGAAGCTGGGACCGAACCGCATGTAGTAATCCGTATTCTGTACCTACATAAATGTACCTATGCGTATCCACCATGTTAACCCGTGTTGCACCTTCACGGGTTATGCCCATAGACCATATATCCCGAGTCCTCGAGATTGGCTCAAGCCACCTACCCGGGAGCAACGAAGCTCAGGGGAGGCAACTGACGCTCATTCCTCGGTACCATCAACCAGACCCGTTTCCCTCAGACCCAAGTTCCATCTGGTCGTAATTACCCGTGAGTCACTGATGGTGAATCCCACTATGTCGTCGCACAATGAGACCCTACTACTAGTAGTACGTAGTACTGTATAGATATGTAGTCAGGGTTACAGATATCACCAATGGATGGACTCAACACGATAGTAGTAACTCTCACCTGAGACCTGCTGTGACTCCCCAACCAAGAGATATGATTCGCACACAGCGTTGCCATCTAATAAGCATGTGGCGTGCCAGCAGAGCGAGATAGAAGTTCGTAATGCGCCCGACCACTGAGAGTGAGTGCGCCAGGAGGTTCGCAGGCTACTCTGCCTGTGCTCCTCCCATTATGGCATCTTCCCATCTATACACCACCGGCTGTGGGTTGCCAGCGGCGTCGTTCCACTCGAACTCTGTGACGGGACTGTCAGCGTCTCATTATTGATGATGGTACCGGCACACTTACTCTGTCTACACATGGGACACTGTCCCTTGGCCGACTCTTGCTTGATCCACTCCATGATGCAGTGCTTCGTTGCTGGTCAGCGCCGGTTCATACGAATAGGGGACGGGACTGACCATATGAAAGTTGTGGCCGCATTTTCCAGACACTATGAGTGGTTGCATAGTAAGCATCGAGAGCCATTCCAATTAGTACGGGACCTGATGAGAACGTACAGAGGCTACAACTATCGCCGGGGAATTTGCAGGTAGGACATGTGCCGTCGAAATGAATCTGGCAGATACCACAGACGTCGTCTTCGGGGAGATCCCATCGCCAAGTCGCGACAGCGTCCCACTGGCTAATCTTTACCTTCATGGCTGTGAGAGAGGGCTTCAATTTGGATGAGATGTCTGTAGAGAGGATATGGACATGAAGTATTGCGTGTTGAGAGTTGTTTTGTTTCTTGTTGAGATGAAGAACTCCATTCAATTGTTGCACCGCATGGAAGTTGATGTAATTCGGTTTACTTCGATAGTAGCATATACCGCTCTAGATGCATGTGTCTCTGTGAGCCGTCGCCGTCGCAGTGTCGGCGGTACATCTGAAGTACCTACCCGACCGATTCCGTAGCGCACGCCGTGGCGCATCGGTACCAGAGTGGCAGTCAGTGTGGGTACATTGAAACGTTGTACCTCCGGGTCCATATCACGCACTGAGGTCACTGAGATCCACGGTGAAGCTGCGAACGCAGTGTAACCAACCAGGCACGAGCCAATCCGCTATCTCGACTCCCCACTTAGATAAGCATGTACTTTATCCGTATTTTTAGTATTCTTTTAGCAGGATCTGTACCTCCAGATACTCCGAGACCCGCGATCCCGGTCTAGCGTGGTCAGCTCCCCGCATTCTAATCTCGCGGGTTCAACCTCTCGATTATCCCCGCCTTTTTTTTTCACTTCACCGTTTTAGTAACTCCGTTGTGCCTTCGATCGTCCACCCGCGCCCGATCTGCCCTTGCCTATTTGGACGCAATCTGGCTCCAGCAGGAACGACCGTCCTACCTAATTCGGGAGAGAGCAACCTCGACGTCGTGCGGTAGACAGTACGGATTCACAGTACGGATTACGTACCTGCCTCTTATCTGCGAAGTACGTACCCCGTTGGCTCGAGCGACCTCCTCCAAGCGTCTCTCGAGCTCGAGACATCCCCCAAAACCCGCCAGTCCATTGGGTCTCCTCCTCTTTTCCCCTCCAATCCCCACATCCTATCTCTCCGTCTCGTCAGCAATTATCACCGAGCCGACCTGTTTACCTACGTACCTAGGTTAATTCTTACTACCTACTACTCGTTGACCGAATTCCGGAGTTGCGCTCTCGATCATCTTTTACGCAACGTCAACCTCATCCTGTAGTCTATACTCCATACTCTACGTATCCTTTATCTCTAGGCATCTCTTCCTGGTATAAATAAACCACCATCCCCTCTGGCCTCGAGTACAATCGCAATCATGGCAACCGCCGCCATCTTCCGCTCCTTCGTGCGAGCGGCCCCAACCCTCCCGCGCCAGACCCTCTCGCGCTCTCACTTCATGCTCAAGATGGAGTCGCGTCGTGACCTCTCCTCCTACCTTGTGAAACCCAAGGAGCTCGCCGACGCGATCCACAAGGCACAGAATGAAACGACCTCATCAACCGCCGAAACCACCTCGCGCATCATCCCCCCTTGCGCCTCTTGGTTTCTCCCCAACTCCCCGCACACCGGCGCCTCCGTCTTCGAAGCCCAGCGCATCCCCAAGTCGCGCTTCTTCGACCTCGACAAGGTGAAGGACAAGCACTCCCCCCTACCCCCACATGCTGCCTTCGCCCAAGCACTTCGCCCAAGCCATGAGCAGCCTCGGCATCCGCCGCGACGACACCGTCGTCGTCTACGACTCCGCCGAGCTCGGCATCTTCAGCGCGCCCCGCGTCGCCTGGACTCTGCGCGTCTTCGGCCACCCCAAGGTGCACATCCTCGACAACTTCAAGCTCTGGATCGAGCAGGGTCTCCCCACCGAGTCCGGCCACCTCTCCACCGTCGAGTGCAACCCTTACCCCATCCCCAAGCTCGACGAGAGCAAGGTCGCCTCCTTCGAGGACGTGCGCCACGTCGCCATCGACAATATTAAGCATACCAATGGCGAGTGCATACAGATCCTCGACGCGCGACCCCACGGCCGCTTCACCGGCGAGGCCCCCGAGCCCCGCGAGGGCATGCCCTCGGGTCACATGCCCGGCGCCATCAGCATTGCCTTCAGCGAGGTCCTCGATCCCGTCACCAAGACCTTCCTGCCCAAGGAGCAGCTCGTCAAGCTCTTCGAATCCAAGGGCGTGAATCCCAACCACCCCATTATTTCGAGCTGCGGCACGGGCGTGACTGCTGCTGTTGTTGAGACCGCGCTCGAAGTCGCTGGTTACGGATCTATTGACAACCGCCAGATTTACGATGGTAGCTGGACGTGAGTTTCCCTTTTTCCTTTCACTTACCCTTTTCCCTTCTTTTAACATCCCCTTATTCATGCGCCTCCCCGTCCTGTCTTAACTAACACAATCCCAGCGAATGGGCCCAACGCGTTGACCCCTCCGAGAACCTCATCATCAAGGACGTCGAGCCCGCGAACAAATCCTAATTGATCAAATGGTCGATACGTCGCATCAATCAATCAACACCGTCCGTCTGTCTGTCTATTCACGTAAATATCCACACACACACTCACCACCACATACCTACCTACCAACATGCAACACACGTTCATGATGTATGCACGTGTCCACTCATACGGATACATGCATGCACACATACACCAAGACAGGCATCTGTCTGTCTGTCTCTCTCCCCTCCACCATTGAGTTACCACATTACTACTGCTGGCCTCCCTTCCCCCAATCAGTTCCCCCCCCATTCAGTCAACTCTGAAGAAAGAAAAGAAAAGGATGAATCGACGACGTTGTGAGATACCCGCTCTAACTTCTACGGCGTTCACGTTCACGTTGTTGTTATGATAATCGTTTGCATTTCCTCTCATCCCAATCCATCCCATCGACAAGAACCACCACCAAAAAGAAACCTCAAAAAGGTTTCAAAAACTGTACTATTACTTGGCTTGTGACGCCAGTTCTCTCCCCTTTTCTCGAGTTCTGGTCGTTTAGATACTCCAGGTTCATTCCACACATGCACACGAACATAGACAACGTCTTCGTTCATGCCATTAGCTATTAACGGATACGACGTAGGTAGTCAAATGAAAAAGCCTACGCCCTTTTTTTGCATCTAATCTCATTAACGACATTGCTCGGCGCATAACTCGGCGCATACTGTATTTTCTCCTGTTTGTTTCTCGTGCGTCCGTGTGAACAAGACGATCCTTTAACTTCATAGGTAGATGCATACCTTTGACCACACTCCGAATCTCGATAGATACCCTTAGGAAAACTCTCGGTCCAAAAAACCCACGACTCCTTTGTCCTTGTCTCCTTATCCTCCTATAAATCGATTCCCTGTTATACTAAGTTGCTTGGTTGTTAGTTTTTACCCCTTTTCATTGTTTCTGTTCATATTGCTTGCTTTTTTCTCTCTCTGATTTACGTATGCGGTTACCACACATAGACTGGACGAATGCGTTGCCATCGCGGATAGGGAGAATTGGAGAATGTTGTCGTTGTTGTCGGCGCCTCCTCAAATTCCAATGTCGGGGCATTCTGTTGCTGATTGGGGTCGTCGTCCACATGATCCGGATGCAACATAGCGGGAGCCCCCTTTTCTCCATCGGGTTCTCGCCAAGCCAACATGGATGTCATAGTCGTCATGGAAGGTGAGGCACCACCATACGGGACCGGGCCAGGTGCGAAAACGAATGATGTATGTGGGCCACTAGATGTTGCACTCGGGCCGACACTGCCATCTTGGTTGGAATTAGATGGTGTTGATTGTTCTGGCGCGTCAGTCGAGGAATGTCCTTCATTAGGCGACGATGAGTTCGGACCTGTCTCCGTTACAGCGGCGCTACTACTGGACACATCAGAGGGTTTCGTGGTCCCAGACGTATGACCACTATCCGATGTGGTAGGTGAACTGCCAATTGGGTTGCTACTCGGCGTCAGTTGTGTTCCAGAACTACGCTGGCCTGGCGCCACACCACCGGCACCATTTGGGGTCGACGATGATCCATGACTGAGGGGGGATGTCATAGAGGGAGAAAAGACAGATTGCGTGGCTTGATTCGCGCTGGGTGTTCCTGATGGTCCTGATGAACCTGAACCGGTATCACTGAGACTGTCGCTTTCATTTGCGCTGGGCGACGTGACTGGGCCCTGTCCATTGGGCGCATTATTTGACGGCTCACTACCAGTGCTCGCTGTTGAACCTTTCGAATTTGAGCCAGGTGAGAGTTTGGAGCTTGGGGTCTCCTGAGGACCCGAACTGCCACTTCCACTGGATATGGCGCAATTTGGATCGGTTGATCCCGGCGTGCAGATGCTGCTGCTTGAAGGACCACTGGGTTGATTTGTCTGGCTCGCCGGGTTAATAGAACCCATCGAACTGGTGGGCTGGCTATGTTCAGGCGCCACGGCGCTTCCTCCCATTGGTGACGTACAGTGAGGATCTGTCGAGCCGGGCGCGCAAGTGCTGGGGATACTACTTTGGTTCGAGGTTGAAGGTTGTCCATGTTCCGGAGCCACGCCCGATCCTCCAAACGGTGAGGTACAAGCTGGATCATTGGATCCAGGCGGACAAGTGCTAGGGTTAGTACTTGGAGTGTCTCCTGTTGGTTGTTGGCTCTGGCTAGGCGCTGTGCTTTCAGAGTTCAACGAGTTACAAGATCCAGATGGGCAAGGAGTAGAACCGCTGCTGGGCGATGGGGACGTAGACGGTTGGCCATGTCCTGGTGCTACAGCTCCCGCGCTAATGGGAGACGAAGAAGACGGATTGTTTGTGGGACTTCCACTATTAGCTGTGGGTGTTGAACCCGAAGGACTCCCCCCTTGTGATGGAGACATCGGCCCATGGGTTTGTGCCGGCTCCGTGTTTGAGTTGCCGCCGGTAATTGAAGGGCCGGTAGGGGCAGCTGTACCCTCTTCTGCCGGAGATGTTGAGCTATGAGATTGACTGGGATTTGTGGCTTCGCCTGTGGTATTGCAATCCCCATTTACTCCAGGAGTACATGGCTCCGAGACACTGGGAATACTGCTTGAAGGATGTCCTGGCCCTTGCGCCGAACCAGCGGGCTCCGTTGGCGCAGTGGTATCACTAGCACCGCCGGTAGGTGTTGTACTTGAAGGACCTGTGCTGCCACCAGACGATGCGAAGCTTGGACTTTCGCTTCCCGAGGTTGTGCTCGAGCCTGTTCCATGGACAGGCGCGACTCCTCCAGCCCCATCAGGAGTTGAGCTTGATGTCCCCGACGGACCTGGAGAGCTCCCATTTGGGCTTCTCGATGACGCCGCTACGGGGTTACTGGAGATCCCAGATGTCGGGTTGGTATTTGGGTTGGTCGTGATTGCGCCTGTTGAACTAGGCAAACTGTGCCCTCCAGTCGATGAAGTAGGTGGACTGCCCTGAACAGGCGCAACACCAGCACTGCCATTTGGATTCGTAGAGGCACTTGAAATACCAGGTCCACTGGGGTGACTCGTCATGCTAGCAGCAATTGATGTGCCTGGATTACTTGGAGAACCTGAAGAGCCTGGGGAACTTGGAGAACCTGGAAGACTCGAAGAATCTGGAGACGCGGGAGACTCTGAAGAGCCCGGACTTCCTGAGATACTAGGAGCACCTTGAGAGCCGGATGCGCTTGGAGAAGTGGGAGAGCCTGGTGAATTTGGGGAGCCTGAAGGACCTGAAGAGTTTGGAGAGCTTGGGGAAGTGCCAGGAGTAGCTGGAGTGGCTGGAACATTAGAAGTGACACTATGTCCGTTGGGGCTTGTCGAGCTGCCCGAAGGGCCTGAGACATGAGGACTTGAGCCGCTACCGCTACTTGTTGACGATAATGTCCCATGACCTGGAGCCACACCTCCGGCACCATTAGGGGTGCTTGATGATGACGGCGAGTTCAGGGGTGTTGAGAAGGTCATATCAGCAGGAAAGTCCCCTAGAGGTCGACTTATGGTTTTCCCGTATTCGCTTGTAATCTTTGCTGGATCCGCGTTTCCCGGAGGGAAAATGAGCGCCGGTGTCGTTATCTTGGTGTGAGCAACGCCGCCGATATTCAACTCCAACACTTCTGGAGGTTGCATCGTAGGCGTACGGAGCTGGGGTCCAGCACTGGCCCAACCATACGGTTCACCATCAGGGTTGTAACAACTGAGTGCATTCAAGCCGCCACACTTCTGCGTGGCATCTCCAGAGCATGGCATCGAACAAGCGTCGTCGCCCAATTGTTGAGTGCCATTCAGGAAGTTGCCGCAGAAACAGTGGCTTCCGTTCTCTGTACCGGCCATGAGATAACCCCTGATCAAGCAGTGTTGTATACAAGCCTCATTGGTAAGAAGATCCAAAGTGAACGTCTCTTCGTCGAGTGCCCTTTGGCTACTCTCGTCGGAAAAACAGCCGCAATACTTCCAACCCTTGACTTTCTCGGGTGTAGGGGGGCTGGGTTCGCTTGCAGCAGGTCGGCTTGCAGTTGGCCGAGAAGATGAGCAACTGGTTACTGCGGAAGTGATGCGATGGCTAGCGGTGGGTGCACTCGAGCCCGCACAAGTTCCTGGAGTCACCATAGGGGCACAGAACCAACCGCCTTCGCAATGAGCACATGGCCAGCCAAATCCACAAGGAGCAGGCTGTGCCGGTGTATGAGAAGGAGGACAAAACCAGCCGTCAACGCAGTCATCGCATGTATACCCAGACCCTGGACACGGTCCTTGGCTGCCATTACCTCCCGTCGGGGTAGGGGCATTCGGGCAATGACATGTCGGCTGAGAAGCTAGGGGGCAGACTGATTTAGGGCATGCCGCATGAACAGTCAACGTGACTGTCTTTTCAACCCTTCACTCATGTCAATTATCATTCTCGGAAGGATTGATCCGAAACACACTTACAACGATGCGAAATGTTCTATATTGGACCTGCATTGCTGGGTTAGGATCTCATATTCGGTGACAGTGACAACACCGTTCGCTTTGAAGCCTGTCAGCAATGTGGTAGAGCATGCGAATCGTATCATAGGACTTACCTCCCGTTGTAGTTGTCTGAAAGTTGGCACTCTCCTCAGTATGCGCTGGCTTTGCACTTAATGCAGATGATGGCGTGGATGTTAGGAGCGGCGAAGTCGATGAGGTCGGACCGCCTGTGATGATAGGGACGCTTGTGAGTATGATACGCGAAGAAGGGAAATCCGTCAACGTAACATCGGCGTTAGTTAGAGAAGCTGTCGCGATCTCCGAGGAAACTTGGGCGACAGCAAGGGACATATCCCCACAGAGACCAGCAACCGTAGCAAGTATCCCATCAACAGTGGTAACAACACCGCAGGCATTGTGTTCGATTATATCGCCGACGAGAGAAACTGGGCCGTTCGCAGCCCCAACGATATCGCCAAGCCCACTACTCATAACCTGGCCCAAGTCGTGCAAAATGGGCAAGGGGAGTTCGGAGGTAAGGTCGGATGTGATGTCTTTGACTATATCGTCGACTTTCGAGTCTAGAGAACCAAAGAGATCTCCTATCCGGCTAAGGGCATCCGGGGCTTGAATCTGACCGCTCCCGATATCGTTCCCTAAGGAGGCGACCTCTGTGGCTATGGCTTCTATAGAATTGACGACACCATGGGCCTTCTTGGTTATGGCAGCAATGATACTGGGAGCTGCTACAGGAAGGACGTCGTTTAGAAGATCTCCCAGCTTATCAGCAAGCGCACCCAGTTGAGCTCCTGTCGGTATCGGTTGGGCCGTAAGAGGAGGTATGGATTGTCCGCTGGTGGTCAGAGCCACGCCATCCGAGGACTGGGCATTAGACTCGTTGATCAGGGGCAGTATACTGTTGATTTCAGCTGTGACTTGAGCTTCCAATGAGCTGACCACATCTCCTGGAACAAGAGACCCTAAGAGACTGGGCAAAATACCAAGCACGCCGCCCATACCAAGCAAGCGTTTCTCAAGAATTGGAGCCTGAGGATCAACCTCATCTTCTGAGGGAGTACCATTCTCCTGGGGTAATTGAACAGCGGAGACTAGGGGAGGAGACGTAATAGCCAGGAGACCGAGAGTCAATAGAGTGACATATAGTAGACATCTTGCTATGAGTGGCGAATGTGACTGTGATAGCATCACTATTCACTTCTGCTCAAGGCACGACCGACTTGCCAAGGTCAGGGTTCACTAAATAGTGAGACGGAAGCTGTATGAGCGAGAGAAGGATTAAAATGGAGAGGAACGTTCAAAATTTGGCCAAAATTGAAGTCCAAAAATGCCAAAACTTGAAGCGATGGAATATGGATCGGAGCAAGCGTGCAGCCAAAAGAGACGAAGAAGTGTGAAGATTAGAAGAAGAATTACGCACAGGAGAAGAGAAGACCAGGTATCTTCTCTTAGTTGACCGCGCCTGCCCAAAGGCTCTCATTGACGTCGATCCATGTCATCATCGTTCTCGTGGAAGAAGGGGCGACGAGGGAGAGTTCGCAACCGGTCGAAAAAAGGCCGAGTGCAGTATGCCCAAAACCAAAGTGTGAACAGAACAGAGAGTCTCACCTGTCTCTCAATCTTCGTCCGAGGCATGATTATATCAAGAACCGTCATCGAGAAAGGGGGACTTGGGATCGACACTCTACCTACCTACTCAACATGTCACGCAACATGTCACTAGAAGGTTTCACATCTGCCGCCGGGTTGCCGAGGCATGATTGTTCGGCGAAGTTGTTCGAATATGTATGAAGATTGGCAAGCAGATATACGAAATACTGACTTGTCGGCTGCTGCTGCTGATTAGGACGAGGCAGGCCGTGGTTGGTAGATTTGGCGAATTCGGAGGTCCTGCCCAAATTTCTCGACATCGCTTGCATATAGGGGCTGGTCAAATTAGTAATCACGTTAGATTTCGAAAAAGTTGGCAGTTCAAGCCAAATTGCTAGTCAAGGACGCCAGAGCGGTTCTCTTTCGTACACGATTCATCTTCGGTTCAAAACAATTCGCTCATAGATGTTGGAAAAAGCACAGCAGCAGGAGAGAAGACGCAAGAAATGGTTCGTGAAAAGTCAAATGACAGGTGCCTATTTTTTGCTACCTTAAATCCGATGCCTGGCCCACCCGGCACCGGTTCAAATTAACAAACTCCGAAAAAAGAAACCCACGCCGTTGTTGTTGTTCATAACAAGCCCCGTAGTTTTCCTTTCTCTAGTACTTCTTGCCTTCCCGGAGAGTGTCAGCGTACTCCTCAAGAGGGCTGCGGATGAGCTTGGTCTCCTTCCAGAGGTTGGGGGTGAGGAAACCGTAGCAGTTGGAGATGGCGGCGAAGGTGGCCTTGAGGGTGTTCTCAAGGGTCTTGGTGGAACCGGCGGAGGAGGTGTAGGCATCCTCGATACCGGCGAGCTGGAGGAGACGCTTGACGGCGGGGGAGGCAACGATCTGGGTACCACGGGGGGCAGGGATAAGCTGGAAGGGAAGAATTGTTAGCGAATATGTCCTTGAAAGTGCTTATTCTCATGGATTTCCAGTTTATACGTACTCTGACGGTGACGGAACCGCACTTGCCACTCTCCTTGACGGGGAGGGAGTGGGGGAGACCGAGGTTGGTACCCCAGTAACCACGACGGACGGGGATAACGCTGAGCTTGGCAATGATGATAGCAGCGCGGATGGCAGTGGCGACTTCCTTGGAAGTCTTGATACCAAGACCAACGTGGCCCTCAGAGTCACCAATGATGACGATGGCCTTGAAGCGGGTACGCTGACCGGCACGGGTCTGCTTCTGGACGGGCTTGATCTGTACGGGGGAAAGAACGCTTAGTACTCAATTTCTCATCGCAAATTCGTTTCGAAAGTGTCTCCCAAACGCAGTTTCGTAGAACTGTCGCCTGGAATTGGTGGTTTCTGCTCGTACCTTCATGACCTCGTCCTTGAGCTTGGGGAGGAGGATGTCGACGATCTGGTACTCCTTGATGGGGAGAGAGTGGAGGTAGATCTCCTCCATGCTCTTGATCTTGCCAGCCTTCACGAGACGGCCCAACTTGGTGACGGGCATCCACTCCTTCTCGCTGTCCTTGGCACCACCACGGCGGCCACGTCCACGTCCACGGCCACGGCCGCGATCGCCGCCACGGTCACCGCGGGAACCGAAGCCACCACGGGCACCACGCTCAGCACCAGCTCGGTCAGCCATTTTGATCGGTCGAATTAGGATCGGGGGTGTTGGAAGGTAAAATGGCGAGTATCGAGAGACAGATTCGTACTTCCCGAGGGCAGGGGGGGATTGCGTTGTTGAGCTGTGCGGTTAGTGCCGACTTTATGAGGGTTGGGGAATTTCGCGGAGGGGAGGACTTACCACAATTTTTTAGCATCGAAATTCGATAGGTTTGTGGGAGATAGCGGGTGCAGCCGAAGTGGTCCGTGCGCCACAGCCAGCCAGATGAGCCAGCCCGAGCGCTCCTCAAACCAGAGGTACGTACCGCTCTCGGCTCCACTAAATTATGCCCCCTTGTTCAGGTACCGCATAACCGCGCTAGGATGACTAAGATCCACCCGTGCTGCTGGTAAACTCACCCTAGCCGCCCGCCAATTGGTCATCTTTGCCAACATCTAATTCGCCGGTTGGCCAAATCTACGCCCTATTCGGCATGGCCGTCTGGCTCTCATCAATTATCGAATCAACTGTACGCTTGAATGGGTGTAAATATTCCGTGCTTGCCCTTGTCTACCAGCCAACAGGCAAAGGGACCAGACTTCTCGATACTGGTTCATGTCCAGAGGTCAAGCACGATGGATGTCCGAGTCGTAGAATATAAGAAGACCTTCTCGTCGTCTCATATGAGGCAAAATGTAGGCTGTACGGATTATGGGAAGTATTGATGGGTTCAGAAGAGCATACGTTACACCAAAATCCCTGGGATACGATGCCAGCCCCTAAGATGAACCTTATAAGTGCTTACGAGTAATCCGTACATCTCCTTGTTCATACGGGGGCTCACAAGGAATAGATGTCCGTGAAAAGGGATCAAGTCGTACAAGCAATTGACTTACACGGGGCAGTAGGAGATAATGCGTTCGTGCGGGATGTCGTATCTCGTGGTGGAAATTCTACTTCTAAATAAGGGACGTTCACATTAAGAGAAGGCTGGTTTATACACATGTCACACAAGTCATTAATGAGATGCAGTCAAGCGAGAAGTTCTGCAGAGTTTTTACTGGTGTGGTATATTTACGTGCGATGAGAGAGCGCAGCTACCAATATTGAGGTTCTCTTTAATGGACGAATATCCATAGTAGGTATCCATGCCTACACAGGTAAAACTGTCCCTGGGAGATGCCTCGGGGTACACAGTAATCCGCCTCTACCAATGATTAATGATTCGCCCTATGGGAGGAGGGCCTGATGCAAGTGTCTATGTGACCGATGATTTAGTGTCGTCGTCGTGCGACTGGGGTTTGGATTGGGGTTGGGGGCGGACCTGTGTCTACAGCTCCCCTTGCCCGAATGTGATAAAATGGGATGTGCGTCTGGTGTTCGCTCGCTATGAGCGTACCATTGCCATCTGTGTGTCTGTCATCTGTGATGTGTGCGAGTGTTGCGCGCGCATATTCTCTGAATGATGAAAACGTTCGGAAATTTGGGATACCAGTTCAGATAAACGGTAGCGATCCAAAAGTCCGCGAGCAACAACCTCCGAAAAAATGTCCTCCTTTTTCTTTCATTCCTCGTGGCACTTATCGCCATGGGAACGTTTCTTTTTGCTCGCGCACATCCTCTTTCTCTCTCTTCTTTTTCATCATCTCTGTCCTTCAATCTGGAGGCTTGGGTGTGTTTAAGGGGGAGTGGAAGGGGGGGAGTGGAAAACGCTAAACGACTTTGCAACTCGCGTAGCTGGAAATCAGATTTTTTTGAGACGGTATCATTTGGGGTTTCATGCATGGGATGCAAAGATAATTGCGCAATGGGTATGACTGAAAAACACACAAAATGAGTTCGAAGCAAAAAATCGCTAATGCCATGGAGATATCTCAACCGTCACCTTTATGCAATCTTCCAATAATACAGATCATGCCCCAAGGGGGCAATATCGAATGCCAGCAGGATGCGCGCGGCATCCAGGCAAGGGACGAACGCCTGGGTTGGAGTCAAGTCCCTCAGGGTATCTCAAGGTCCAGTGAGTAGGCTTCTAAGCTACATCTGGCCATGATATTCGTCATATGGGTAGCTAGTGTATTCCTGGGACTGCTGCTGTTGTTGCTGTGTGTACGTCGGGCCAGAAGCTTGAGGTGTGGGTGTGACTGGGCACCGAGGAGGAACATACTTGTTCATGGGGTCGGAGGCGGCATAGCACATCCCGTCAGGCGTGATAGGAGGCGTCATGTAGCCATCAATACCGTTGGAGTTGGGTCCACAGCCCTTCTGCGGGGTGTCGTAGATGGCAGAGTGGCTCGATGTCACGGTCGGCTCAGCGGGCGGAGTAGGGGGCACTTGCTGCGCGCGTCTGCGAATCGCGGCCTGTTCTGCCAGAAAGTCGACGAGTCTAGCCGAAACACGGGATAGATGGTGGGACGAGTACTTCTTCGAGAGTGTGGCAGACGTCTGGTGTAAGTGCTGCGATAGCGCCATGACGGTTCGGTGCTCAGGGCTTTCCCATGCGTCGTCGTTGACCTCCGATCGACCTAGGATAGCGCGCGCGAGGGTGAGAGAGGCCCGGGCCATCATCGATGGTTTCGTCGATACGAAGTCGCGGTGGTACAGGGCAATCTCGGCCAAGTAGGCGGCCATGTGCTCGACTTCTTTGTCGTCGCCCTCCTCGGCCACGATCAAGCGGGTGAAGAAATCGACGGTGGGGTGTCCGATGGTCCAGTCGAGAGTGTTGAGCACGTGCATCTCCATCTGCGTAAACATTCCAGCATCATACAAGCCACAGCACATGCTGTTCAACTCGAGGATCTGCGGCACGCGATCCTTCTTGTCGCCGTACTTGGCGGCAATCAAAAGCGCTGCGCATCCGACAAGCTGATAGTGCTGCTTGTATACCACTCGCTTCGAACAGTAGCGGTCCAGAAGGTTGACGGTCAGGAAGAGGGTTTCCGGGAGAAGCGCGAAGGCAGCATGCGCTTCAATCAGGAAATCGATGAGGTAGGGTCGCATGAACCATTGGATCTCCTTCTGCATGTCGATGAGATTGGCGTCGGGTAGCGTCTCCTCCTAAGCGTTTCGTTAGCCACTGAGAATGCAGACTGCCCTTCAGGAGTCTGCGACAGCCAAGAAAACCCATGTTCAACCACTTACCTCCATGTGTCTGGTGTGCTGCATGATATCCTCGAGGTACTCATCGCCAGCAAGGCGCGACAGGTCATTGGCTATCATTTCTTGCCGGTTGCGCGCCAAGATCTTGACCGCATCCTTCATGTTCATGCGCCGAGGCTCATCGTTCTCGACGAAGAAGTCACAGTCGTTCGATTTGTGCTCCATGGTGACAGATTTCAGGTGTTATCGCAACGAGATAAGAGGCGAGTAAAATCCAGGTGGAGTAGCAATGCAAAGAATGAGTGACAGGTTCTCCAGGAATCTTGTTGTTGCGTGTGAGTATTAAGTCGGTTGTCGCAGATGAACAGAAATGAGCGTATTATATCTCACTGGACAGACCGTATGGACATTAATAGGGTATTAAAGAACGTGGGGGAATAAAGTCTTTGAAAAAAAGAATGACAGCGGCGATGGTTGAACCACGAATAGTTGGAAAGTAAACTATTGTCGTAACCACGGTCGGGAAAATAGACCTTTTAAGAAAAGTCGAGTGAAGAACTCTGCGGTCGGAAATAAGTCAGCCCTCGAAACTAGGTAGGTAGTGATGGGGGTGGATGGATTGCAGGAGTATCATATTGGGCTTCAAGGTACCATGTCAAGGGACACAACGGTGAGGGCAATGCGCCGTGCGTTGCCAATGAGGGTGGGGGGGGGGGAGGGAAAGGGAATGGATTATGACAGGCGAAAAGAGGTGTGCCTGTGAAAGTTCTTCAATAGTAGACAGACCCAGGCATGTGCATGTGCAGACAATGGTACAGATGGGGTAATGACGTTGGCACCCAGGCAGGAATATGTGCACAAAAGAGCTCTCCCTTACCGCCACGATGACAGGAAATGGAAATAATTCCTCAACGCAGGTGGGAACAGCGAGTTAACGGGTCCCACAGGGCAAGATTCTCTGCTCAACCGAGGGTGAGGCAGTGCGTGGTGTGTGTAAGTGAAGAGGTACCGCCGGAACACTTGGAACCTGTCGGCATGCCACTACATTGGCCGAGTCTATAATCAGAATCACGACTTCGGGGGGGCAGAGTGGAGGGGGGGAGATTTAAGAAGGGATACGGGCCCAATTCCTCGCCATTACGTACATACCTCTTACAACAGACGGTGCTTCTATTCAGTAGACGTCAAGTTGACCAAGCTCAATGCAGGGCGCTTAGATTCAATGCTCCAGTCAGTACCATGCTAGGTCTACTCTACCAGTATCGAAAAACCCGGGACTGGCTGGCGTCTGGAATTGATCCACGGAGGGCTGATGATTACCGCTTGTACGACGGACCGGGCGGTATGGCTGAAGGGATATCTATCCACCAAGGAATGGAGCAACAGATATCGCCGATGGTTCAGGGTTCAGGTTGCTGGCCAAGGGGGGTGAGTCGAAGGGAGGGAATGTTGTGGTTTAACAGTTGCCTCGTCAAGAGTATAAAAGGAGAGATTATTAATTGCGAGGAATTCCAGCTGGTACGGACGGGCGGATAGACGCAGTTGAATTCTCGGGAGAACGAAGGCGTAAGGCGTGGGTTGTCAATAAAGCGGATAGGGATGCTATTGCTTTACGTCGGTTCCTTGGGTTTCTTGATCTTGTTCTGTCTCTCTTTTTTTTCTCTTTCCTGTAGTATCCTTATAACGTAACGTATGCACCAACACTCGAATTCGGCTCTTGTTCCTTTATCGACTAGGGCGGGCCCAAAGGGTTTATCTCTCCTCCTTCCCTCTCCTTTTCATTGAGCAGGGAGACTGTCGTGGGGGAGATGTGTTGAGAAGAAGGGGAAGAATGGATCGGATGGAGGACGGGGGGAGGTAAAGAAGGGGAAGAGAGGAGAGATGGCCTCAAGTTGGAGGATGTAGGAGATGAAAAAGGATTGGAAGAGATTGCCTTTTAGGAGAGGTACCTTTAAGACGCCGTCGGACAGAAAAGAGAGAGATATCCACAGATACAATGGTACCTTGAGATGAGCGGAATGATCGTTTAGTGAGGGTACATAATAATACCTCTTACCTGTTTTGCATGCACTAGTAGTGGTAGCTGACAGGGGAGCGAGTTTGTGTGTGAGTGAGTGAGAGAGAGTGTGTGAAGAGAGAGAGAGAGCGAGAGAGAGATGGATGGATGGAGTCCGCAGTAGTAGTAGCCCGTAGTGTAAAGTACGAGCAGGTACGTGGATAGCAGTGTATTGTAGCAGCAGGTAGCATGTATATACGGAGTCATCAATTACGGAGAAGGTACTACCTTTTCGTAAGGTTAGGTTAAGTTAGGTCAGGTAAAGAACGGAGCAGGATACGCCGCAGACTCTGTTCAGGTACTACGCAGGACGGAACAGGCAGCGCACGGAAGTCGCAGCAGAGCGAAGGGAAAGAAGACGGACAGAAGCAGGGAAAGCATTGCCCTCGCTGCACTCGCTGCACACTGCATCTGCCTGCACTGCACTCTGCACCTGCCTGCACACCACCCACTGCAGCGCCCATCAAAGACCGGGATAGGCCCAGAATTGCCTTTGCCTGGCAGGTGCGAAAGTAGAAAGTACTAAGTATTTCGTACCGCCCGTAGGTACCGCTACCGGCACACTGCACTAATGAATGGAAGGAACGCGACACGGAACGACCTGTATTCCGTAAAATGGGAAATGGGAAAGATGCAGGTCAGAAGTACCTACTTTAGGTGCCCTTCAGCTACGCTGTAATGCGCCTAGCGCGCCGGGCCTGCCTCAGTCGGCCACGACAGTGCCGCGGTTTAGAATTCGCACGCACAGTGGCCTGCGCTAGGCAGGACCTTAGGTACCTAACCTAGACAAATCACGTACGATGGGCTTGGGCCTACCGACGACTGGCGAGCCTTACCTCATCTAAGCTGACACTGTATTTCCACGAGACGGGAACATCCATACCGGTGAACGGAGCGAGGGACAGGGACGGATTATTACATGACATTATACGTTAAGGAACACCGTTATGACCTGACGGTAGATTTGCTAAGTCTGGAATCCAGAGAGTTGCCCACTTCGACTAATATAATCCGTATAAATCGAGGAATATAGGAATATATAAACGTACGTAATGTATTAGTAGTCGGGAGGGGACGATCCAGCGTAAGGCGGGCATCGAACGAGCCAGCAATAATATCACTGTAGGTACTCGTAATCCGTAAGTATTTGTATTTGCAGCGCAGGCACGGAACGACGTGGAATGTGCAAAGTATTCCCTTCGATGCCAGGTGCGTACCTAACAGATAACCATGCCTTTTACCCATGCTAATCGAGAGAAAATTGGAAAAAAATCCTGCTCTACACCACACACTACCTACACTACTCCGTGCACTAACACGATCCCAGCTTCATAGTGCACGCCGTACATAGTGTCGACGGCCCTCTTCCCTACTGTACCGCACTATGTACTTCTACGACGAGATCTGCCGAATTCACTACGAAGTTGTCGCTGTGAGGCCATACGGATTACCTACTTCGTACGGATGAGAGGGATGAAGGACTCCGATGAGTGCTACGTTTATCGACTCTGATATACACGCTTGCTATGGGCAGCAGCAGTCAGGTAAACAGGCAGCGTGCTGCGTACAAAGTACCTTACACTACAGTGAAGTTCTGACTTGGTCCAACACAAACCTGCGCCGGCATGCGAGGAAATATACAGCAGGTACTACGGCAATGGATGAAAAAGCACGGTGATATATCAAATGATAATCTACCAAATACCCAGCCGGACGAGCGAGAGAGAGAGAGCAAAGTACACTGCCGACCTATATAAGACTTGTGTAGGACACCATCATGGCCATGTCCCCCTTCGCCCTCCTGAATTTCTCCGAACCTGCTGTGCCTCATTGTCAGTGTGCTCTGAGTGGTGTCGAAGATTGATTGGGGTCGTCGTCCAGCGTTCTGGTAATTGGTAGGATAAAAAGGAGGAAAATGCAATACCACTACCTAACTATCAGGCAAGCAATCCGTATAACTGCAGCCCTAATTGCCTGACTCGTTTTCCCTTTTTATATTTGTTTCCCTGAGAGCGGAGAAAAGTACACAGCTTGGCTATGTGTGTGTGTGAATAAGGACGACCTGTGATCCGTCCATGCCTGCGACGGAATGCTACCTCATTCGCTCCATTGGACTGTCAGATATATGCGACCCATGTACGAGTAGTATCTACGACATAGGCAACGAAGGGCCTTGCTTCGCGAGGTGCCAACCTAATCTCCAGGTCTCTGAGACTCCAGCGCCCGCCGACGTCGTCCCCCGTATCATGTACGTACGCAGTAGGCGGTGTTTCTAATAACCACGATCAGGCCATTGGGGGGTGGTATTCTTCACATTACAGCTTACGGCTATTAGATGTACTCGTACTCACTTCGCCTTGGAGCAAGGAGGAGGAGGGGGCGTCTATCGTATGAATTCGTGCCGTCAACCGCCTTTACTGTCTGTCGTAGGTAGTCCGTATCGTGATCCGTAGGCAGGCAAAGTACCTACCTCTTCCATTTGGACAAACATGCAAATAAAGGGTACGCTATTCCGTCCAGGCCAGTATCAAACGGATTTATTGACTTACTTTTCCATGTTCAGGGTCAAGGCCCGCGCACTGTCGTTATGCAAGCCTGTTTGTAGCGTACGAAGGACGGACCATGTACACGACCTAGTGCTCATTCATGTAGGTCTCTCTCTCTTCTCTCTCTGTGTGTACTTGGCCTGCCTACTTGTACGCTAGATTCCGTAGCGAAGGCCAGCCAAGGCAGCCGCCGACAGCAGCAGACAATGCCATCAAACCATCCAGAGTCCAGACAATGCCTTGCAGTCGTCGACTACTAGTCAATTGACTGGCTAGACTGTATGTAGTTCGCTCGGGCGGTTGCGCTATCTGCAGTCTGTTGTTGTCGTTGTTCAACCCTCACTTGTGTACATACTTTGATTTATTTGTGTGTCTGGTTTGTTTGGCCGTGAAGAAAGCAGGACGACTTGGCCAAGGCTTTCTCACGGGTCTCCTTCATTGAGACCAGGCCACCGTGTGTTCTCTTTCGTGATGCACGTTGTAGTAGCGCCAGGTCTACGGGTTCAGTCAGGGTAGGCCATAGTGCACGGCGACCTGCTGGGCACTGTCTACTCGTCGATACCTCCCGTCTGTTCATATTCATAAAGTGGTGGCCGTAGTTATCCACGGCGTACGCAATGCGCCTGCGCTATCACACAGCCCATCACAACCAACTGGAACATCTAAGCCCGCGAGAACAGCTCTATTAGAGTCTCCTTACATAGTATTCCGTAACTAACCTCCATCGAAACCCATTCACCTGACAGCTTAGTCCGCACCGCAGGCGAATGGTGCACACAATGTACTTCGTAAACTCGCCAACTAGTTCTGTCGGGAACACTAGGAGCCAGGGGGTAAAATAGGGATCCCCGGCACACTTATACCATGTAGGCAAGGTAGCGAGCTTGCGCCGTGGTCTGTCCTCTCAGGCTGTTTTTGTTTGTATTTCCGTTTCAATAGTGTGTAGATGCGAATACCAGTTGATCGAGATATGGAACTGCTAATAGGTAGGCGATACTACCTACCTACCCTACCCTATGTTGTTTACGAAGTAGGCAGAGCAGACGGTCATCACACACGCAATTGGTTCCGTGGACGTCCGACCATGTGAGCGATAAAAAAGGCCATTTTTTTCCAAGACCTGAACCACTCCCCCCCCACAGCATGGGGTCCGATTGGTAGTAGGGGGGGCCTAACTTGTTTAAGAGAGGGCACGCTTTTCTGCTGCTTGCTACGGATTACTCCTCCAGTTCCCCTGGGCCTTAGGGAAGACTTCATGCGTGCAGCAGCGCGGTCGCGTCATCAACAACGTCTGTTTGTCATACCCATAGGAGGTATAGATAGCAGAGCTGCTATGTGCATCATAGCCCGCGTACCGTAGTTTGAGCCCATCCGTTTCTAACAGGTACATTTCCATCAGAAAAGGTACAAGTGCGCCGACTGGACCGCCCGACCTGACACGTGGAGTGGCGACAAGCACGATACTGTATGTTTTAAAACTGTGCAGTAGGGATTCGTAGGGCTCGGTACGGCGTGCTGTCCAGCCAGTCAGACGCGAGCCCCAGAAGATCTTCTCCCAAGCGAGAAAGATAGGGGCCGTGGGAAACGGTGCCAGCAATTGGCAGACAAGACGTCCAGAGCCGACTGGTTGCCTGCTGTTGTAGTTGTATCCCGTAATCCGTATTCCATACGCTGTACATACTACCTACCTCGCATCCATAACTCGTACGAGTACATACCTAGATTCATACAGTTGCACCACCGGCGTGGCAGCGTATAGCAGCTACACCAGCTATCCCGGTACCAGAGTTGAGTGATGGTGGTGAGGAGAAGGCGCTGAGACTCGCGGACAACTACTCCAAAAAGAGCGATCACACGACAGCGTGTTTCTAGATGTCTAGATAGGGGGTGCCGTGAAGGGGTATCCTCGGTATATATAGTCAGAAGTAGGAGGTCACTGGTCATGAGAACGGAGGACTGTGATAATGATGATGGCGATCGTGATGGTGATGATGACGATGACGATGATGGCGGCGGTGATGCAATGTCACCTAGCTACTCAGTTCTCCAGCCTATAATACAGTATGCTATGTACACGCGAGTCCCCCCTTAGTAGTCCTGACCGAGTTGAACGGGGAACTGGGAACTTGTCAAAACCGTAAAAATTACCTAACCCTCCGATGAATCGGTTCAACCTGGTCGTCGCGAAAGATACGCGTACTAATTAGCAGTTGTCACTTGCCAACCGATGTAACTGGTCAGTGAGAAGTCTAGTACCTACAGTCAGAGTCCAGACAACGAGCAGAGATAATCAAATAATAATACCTACGGGGAAGCAGCACGTCCGCGATCGCGTCCAGCATACATACTACCAAAGCATTTTCTCTTTGATACTGTTCACTAGTTACTCGGGAAGTACTGCGTCCATAGAGACAACGAGGCCTGGTACATGCATTCTTAATATAGAAACAGTGTACCGGCATCCAGGTCCCTCCCATCTAACCACTTTACGCGCTTCATCGCGCGTGCCTACGCGAATATAAGTACAGTACATACATACATGATCCATACTCCGTACATCCATTTACGTAGGTGGTTAGATGCCGTCGTGAGAATGATGATCCATCCCCAGCTTGAGCCGTTGCCACCGTTCGAAATACGTGCATAGCATAGCATAGCCTACAAGTAGAGACCCAACAACGAAAGCTGGGGAAAGCCAGGGGTATTAGTGTCAGGCGTTTTTACGTATTTACGGATTACAGATTTACGTTCTTTTGAGGTCTCCAGTTTGCCTATTTTCGAACCGGGGAAAAGATGTCTTCGTACGTACAAAGAATGACAAGTACAAGGCAGATTCAGATGCGGCCCCATTTCGCGCCCCAGGAGGGCCCCTCGCGATCAACAGTCCACCAGTCACCAGTCACCATCCAGCAGCCAATCAGTCTTCGGCGACGCGGTCTACACGACTCTGTAATCAATTAGGCATGCGTGTCGATAGGATTCATTCATTTCGCTGAGCCTGCAGCAGCCAAGCCAGGCCTGGCGACTGGGACAAGAAGAAACACACCTTCTGAATCGGACGCCTCGACAATCAGCCCTGGTCAGTCTCTGTGATCAGTTCATACGCGAGCGCTACTACCTACCCGTAGCAGTACTCGTACATACGAGTCTACGACTAATAACGTCATTGGCACTCTCTTTTTCGACGCCGTCGCCAACTCTAGCATGGAATCGTGGATATTTACTTACACATCCCCCAGTGTAAATAATGATCATCATCCGTAAATGCCAGCGGATCTCCTCAGCCGGAAGACACTAAAACCCCGCAGGCCCATTGTTGGAGGCCTGGATTTCTATTTCGACTCCAAATTAATCTCTGGGAGTCCGAGTACCTATCCTTCACCTCTGCGCATTGCCCAAACCCTTAGCGTCGGTACGCCGCACAGATGGCAACATGCCAATGATACCATGCGATAGATCAGCGATACCTGCCGATACCAGTCCTCAAAATAGGTGCAGTGCATGCCGACTCCGCACTGCTTTCCTCGGACGGGTACCCTCTGTGTACGAGGCATGTCAGAACGCAACGTACACTTTGGGATGGGCCGTCCTCTCGTACATCGGATCACGCCCAATTGCGAAACATTCTCCGTACACCGACTGGTCGACTTGTTGGACTCGTCTTCCAAGTTTCCAACTGCGATTCGGCGTGGCCTTTCTAGGGGCTTACCCGCGGGCCACTGTACAGATCCAGCTTTGCCCTACCCACCGTGTCTTGCGATCCGTTCTGTGCTCTGTGCTCGCCGTGCAGCGCAGACGGAAGAAATGAGTGCAAATTACTGACCTAGACAGCGACCTAGGAAAAAGCACGAATCAAAGAACGAACAAATGAAAAAAAAAAGCGGCATAAACGCATAAACTGCTTCCCGCGTTGTCAGTTGGTCTATGCATTATCCCGGCCAATGTAAGGAGAGACAGACGACTGAGAGAGCTGGAGCTACCTATTCGTAGGAATAAGCCTCGGGGAATATTTGACGCCTTCGCAATGCTTCCCTCTCTCCCTCTTCTCTCCGAAACGAAACCCCCCGTCTACGTACCGACCCGTGGAAAACGCCTTCGAAAAGATCTGGAAAGACTCGTAGAATGTGGGTTGTGGCTGAGTTTGGGCGTACTAGCCGAACAGTAAATTAGGCGCTCTCGTGAGGTTTTACGGATTTACGGATCTACATTTGCCTGCGAAATTGAAAAACGTCCATGTGTTCTAAAAATCCGTATATTTGTCAGTTACACGGATTACGGAATACAACGTCCACCTCACAAAGTCCGCACTCCTTTTCTCTCGGGCCGCACCTGGCGCGTAGGTAATTGCTAACTATAGATTGCATCAGATCGTGATAAGAGCATAGCCCATTGATATCTCGGATCGAGAAATGAGGAATGCTGGCCCATTGGTGACGCGCAGTCGAACATCTGTGATGAGTCCCCAATAGCAGCAGCAGCGTGTAATAAGTAGATGAAGTATTATCTATAAAAGCACATCGGATATCTCTACGAAATACCTGCCATGAAACAGGAGAGAGTGAGATTGACAGCGACATCCTTGCTTCGGTACTTACATACAGTACGGATACCGCATTATCACGGATTACGGATTACATATCAGAAAAAAGCCCCGGTAAGTACATGTAAACCAAGTCAATTAGACATGCGCCCTGGATGCCGACGGTTTGAAGAAACGAAAACTTCCCCCTGTGAATATCAGAATGCCATTTACTCACAACAAACACGCATTTCCATGGCATTCATTCACATACCGACCGGACCCAGTGCAACAACACAATGACCCGACGAGCGAGAAACGCGCATGCCCTTGCGTGACCCTGCATCTCACATGTAATTACTACTTTCACCTCAGAAAGAAGTACCAATAAGTCACAGCCCCTCGCTCCAGCTTCCAGCCGTAGCAGCAGTAGAAGCTGCATGGCATGGCGTTTGGATCCCACAGACCAACAACTCGTGTCTCGTCAATGCATTGTAACTCGTCGTTACATTCCTTTCACATATTCATCGACGTCCGCCCAGAACAGCGCCCCCATACATACTCCGTACGAGTACATCGTTGTGTGCGATCGTGCGATGATGATAATCTGTCCTGTCCGTCGTCTGCAGCATATAAGATGCGAGGCAACTCTCGACTCATTCTCGCATGCAAGACCACCAAATAGCCACCGGAGTGGCGCTGCTAGGTCCCGTTAGTTGACCACTACGACCGTCTGGTGCGCTGCTCTTCACACACTCATCACAGGTACGAATTACTACTTGCTACATACTGAACAGTTTGACACACGGAGGTCGCACTCGGTGAACAGCGACAAGCAGCATTCCTGGTTCAGTTACTTAAAAATCCCATTTAGCCGGGTCGCGGAGCCCGTGACGAGATAACCTCGGACTTGAACGACAGACAAACGGGGCACGTGCAAACCCCGTACCCGAACGATTTGCCTACTATCATTCCGAGTGGAATGAACAAGCAGAGGGCAGTGCCCTTTAATTCTTCTGGACGACGACAACAGACAAACAATACAATACAATGCAATCTTCGGTCCCGACTCTTCTCTCCTCTTGAAACGCAATTCGCGCACGTCTCGCTCGCTGGTATATCGCCTGCCCACCTCTATGGCTCCTCATCACCATGCCGTGTACCTTTGGCGGCGTATACGGATTACGACCAGTGCACCGCATTCCGTATGAGATCAATATCATCCATTCATCCATCGACGGCCCTTCCCGGAAGCCTCTCACCATGGATAGCACCGCAGTTATAATCCGTAGACTGACCTGCCTAATGAGCGACGAGCTTTCAATATTGCCAAGACCCAGCTCGAGGATTTCGGGCGGAGAAAATGGCTTGCTTACATTCATCTTGCTTTTTATTAGTTCAGGAGGCACTCTCTGACTCTTATTATTTTCATGTGCAACTCATTCGCCCTGCTGCTTAATATTGTTCTTATTATCATTCCATTCCTATTCTCTCCGCCAAAACACAACGACTGGTCCCCGACTCCCCGTCCTCCATGCATTGCATTGTATCACAACAAATGCATTCTCCAGACGGATGAAATCTACCATATGACGTATGTTCTGCGTCCCAGGTTTAAGCTTGTGGGGACAGCAGGACCGGACAAGGGGGAGTCTCAGAGAAGAAACAACAACAATGCTGGCTACTAACTGGGCCGGGGCCCAGTTCGAAGAACAACTTGGCAAGGCGATCATCTCTCGTGCTTCTTTCTCTTTTTCTTTCTTTCTTTTCTTCTTCCACGTATACTATTTTTGGGGCACACGCAGTTCATGCCCGTCATCGACCGCTCCTGATTTTCTTTTCCAGAAAAAGGGAAAGATTCGACGTGGACCCTACCTATCCCGTCTTCGGTAAAGGGGGCTCTTTCTCTCTCTCGCCTTACCGGCGGACAGCTCACCTACACTACGAATGCAGACCCATTCTGACGGCGTACGGCGTGCGCTACGGTATCCATTCGTTGGAAACAGGTGGCACTGCTTCATTGCGCTGGGTCAGTAATCCGTAGTGAGGTGCGCAAGTGCGTGTTTATTTTCATTCGGTAAGACCTTGAGGTACGGTACGTAGGGCACACACACACCGACCGACCGAAACCGACCTTGCTCTAGTCTTCCAGTCTAAAGTACTTCGTAGGTGGGTGCTAGAGTGCTTAGCTGCGCCAGGAGACATGGTGAGGTGTGCTAAGTATAAAAGTCGACGTGCTGGAACGGATCTGCTTCGTCGTCGTTCGTCGTCTTCGATGCAGATCGGATCTACCGCACACCCCTGCTCTAGTGTAGTCCCATGGCCTTGCCTGCCTTAGAACCAAGGTGAGTGTATCCCGCGATTCTCATTCGCGACCTTCGTCGTCATAACCCACCCCATCAGCAACGTGGTCAAGCACACTAGACATGTACGTAGGCGGTTGTTCTCTGCACTTTCTTTTCAGCCCCGCCAAATGATGTGTTCCCACGTCTTTGGGTCTGTCTGATGGGGAGATGTAATCCCGGGGTGAGACATAGAGTGTATCGTACAGCTTTCCTCCTCGCTATTTTTCACATTTCGAGTCTCCTAAGCGAAGGTGAATGCAGCACATCGATGAGCCAGGATATGAAGAGTGCTGTCGTGGTTTACCTACCGTCAGCGATGCACATAGTTACGAGTGTATCCAATGAGGGGTTTGCGGTCTGTATCACACCCCGATTACAGCATCTACCTATGTATGTAGTTGGTAGAGATTCGAAACCACGATTGCTACGCTATGATGGAAGGGGCCTTACCTATTACCGATCCTCCGCGATGGATCTTGCTATGTGATTCGTATGTATGTAACATCAGTCGAGGGCTTGGCGAGGGCCTGACTCGGTCTTAGATGCGGTGGTTTAATCACCTTCTTCCTGCTTCCTTTCTACAACGTCAGTGTAGACAATCAGTCCTACGACTTACTACAGAAATAGGGCTTTAGGATTTCCTTCGCATCGACTCGCTCTGCCAACAACAGCAGATTATCTGTCCGACAATAATCCGTAGATATACGCAAGAAAGAAATAAGACCGCAAATACGGACCTAAAACGTGTCCAAAATCCTCCGAGACCTGTGACAACTAACATAGCGTCGCACGACGAAGGCGCCACATGTCTTTCGTCTGCTTGCTTGCCTGCTGTACAAAACCACTACCTACCCAAGTACAACAACAAAACTCTCACCGCTTCATTGAATCCATCCATCCATCCAGCCTTGTGTTGATCGTGATTTCCGTCTTTTTGTCTCGTCTCTGATAGGGAATTGGAATTACCTACGGTAGCGTTTGCTTTGGCGATCGGCGAGGCTCGCTTGCGAGGGTGGTTTACGGGAAACTGGGTAGAAGAAGGGAAAGGAAAGGAATTTGGAAGGGAAAGGAAAGCAGGGACTCACATGATGCATGTAACAGGGTTATGTATATCGAGGATACAACATACCGGGTGCATCCCGGCCTGCGCGCGCGCCGGGTAGGCCCGGTCCGAAACGGGCTGTCAATATCGACTTTCTTTCATTCGTTTACTCGTACGGTATCAATCGTGGAAGTCCGTATCTCGGAGATATCAAAATGGATGAACGGACCTGAGTCTCTGTCTCGTCTCGACGGCACCAATCGCGGACGGGCGATAAACAAGGCAAGGCATACTTACCTGCCTACCTCCTACCTACCTGCCTTGGGTACGGCAGCTGTACGATGGCGATGGCGATGGTGCGTAGCATATGCCGTACATAGCTCAGAGAAACCTATCCTATCCTATCCCGCCGGTCGATCGGCCTTCAGCACGGGATTCAGAAATACGAGCAGGACCCCGCGGACCGCGTAATCCGTACACCAAGCACATCGTAACACCGTCCAATCTTCTATCACTGTCTCGTCGTCTTGCCCTACGAATCCCGTGGGTAGACAGTTCGCGACCCAAACCCGCCTCTCAGCCTCGGTCGGAGGAGAGAAGTAAACAACCCCGCCTCTGCATGCAATATCGACACACATACATCCATAGAGTCACCATACCATCCCATATGCAAAGACCCTATTGAGATGCCAGATAGACCCCAACTCAGCCGCGGTCCGTCGCAGACCGTATCAGACCGAGGAACTGTGCAGATGGGGGTTGGTTGGTACCGGTAGGCTGGGACCGTGATATGTTGACGCCCTGCGCTGGATATACTACATATATCGAGTACGATAGTGACTGTGCACTGGTTACGGTATCATGTGCGGCCTAGACAGACAGGAAGTTCCTCGCAGGCCGTCAGATCAGATGGTAGGCCTTCAGGAAGAAAAAAGGAATTACGCGACGATCAACTCGTGAGCGTGGTCTTATTAGCTTTAGTCAGTGGGCTGAGATGCGACTGTAAGGAAGAAGAAGTCCGATGGATGTGAACGTCGGACTTAACGTGAGATGGCGTTCATAAGCTTCCTTTTAATCACACTCCTTGCCTTCCTATATTTAGGAGGTCGGTAGGTTAGGTAGGGTATCATGGGTACGCCTCCCGAAACACCACGGTGGCAATAATGTGTCGTGAGTGTGTACGAAGTAAGTCAAGTCAGTCACTCACCCGCCATCTCTTTTTTTTTTAGCAAGACATCCATCCCGTCATGTGTCCGGTTCTCTCGGAGTTGTTGTTGGTTTCCGCAAAAAGAATGTGATCTGCCCCCAAATACCAGAACAACAAAAAAGAAAAATCGATCGCAAATTGGTTCAATCACTCTCTCTTACCTACCTTATCCAGCCCAACCCATTTCGCTTATATGCAAGGCAGTCAAGTCAAGTGAGGGAACGAGCGCATCACATACATACATACCTCATCTTACTTTTTACAGCGTCTAACCCACGAGGTAGTAACGGGATACCAACGCCCGTATATCGAAGAGGCTACGAATAAACAGCCTTCGGTCAAAGAACAAGAAAAAGGGAAGAATTGATACCCAAAACGCCAAACGAGAAGAACGCCTACCTAATCGACAGGCTGAAGGGCTGAAAGGGCTGGCGTACTGCAAGCCTGGCGAAGCCCTTCTCGTGTGCCCGTGACGGACGGGGGCCAATATCCAAGGATCGACGACAGTGCCAATGAGACCTGCACACATACGGAATACCTATTGCGGGAAGTCTCTGAGTGACCTACGAGTAGGTAAATATTAACCGGGTACCCTGGCCTACCTTAACCAGATAGGTAGGTGCTCAGATACGGATTAGAAATGGGTGTCCGCGTGCTTCAGATGGCCTACCAGTACGAGCATCTACTGGCGGTGGACGGGTTTTTCGATCTCGTGCCGTTTACTATATTCCCGCGTGTGCTTGTTTGGGGTTGAGGTGCTTTGTTTCAGCGGGAGTACAGCTAGGTAGTCCGTATGGAGCGCCGTGAATCCTGGGCAAAGTACTGCGCAATAAGACACGATCCGTTTCTAGGACGTATTTCGTAGTGTAGGTAGGTACTCCGTACGAGCGATCATCGAATCCGTTCCCAAGGCCCAAGAAAGAGCGCTTAAACCGCATGTATACTGTCTGTAGTATACCTCTGTACGATAGGTCCACAGTCCACAACGGCGGCGACCGGCCTGTTTCGAAGCTGTAACGCAGTGAAATCCGTGGGCTGGATGACTTGTTATATGCGAGCTCAACGTAGTGTCTTCCGTACCTAGATGCAAATGTGAGCGCCGAGCATGATAGATGAGTTGTCTTCTTTTTCTTCGCCGCCGATTTCGATCGATCTTCTGACTGATCTTTATATGTCCCGTACTGTACGGAATACCAGCAAGTAGAGCTGGCCCGAATTGGAATTGTCGACAGGAGAAGCGCCCCCAACGGCCTCCGCGGCGTCCATGGTGGTAGGTAGGTAGCAGGCAGGTAGTATTTGGCTAACCCCTGGCTCCCCGATGGATTTTGGTGCAGCACTGCGTACTTATTGTTGAGAGGCGCTAGTGCAAGAGGTTTTGAGGCTGTCGTTACATCTCGATCCGTAACTCGATCCGTAACTCGAAGAAGACCCGGGGAAATCCAGCATCAGAGGATAATAGATATCGTGAAGCAATGTTCTGATACGTTACAACAACAACGTCGATATGTGCGAAATCAGAGCTAGGTACCGATGATCCCGAGAACAACACGTGTACGCTAGATGTTCTAAAGTGTTCCATACCTTCTCTGTGGTGTACGCGAGAACGGGTTCGCTAACGGATTACGTAGGGAATCCTCAGTCCCAGGTCGCGCGCAAGACGGTTCCGGGCGTGGAGACACGATAGTGCGTGCACTAACTAGCCATAGTAACATCGTAAGTGCGGTGAACGAGAACCTGCAGTGCTTGGCATCACCAGGCCAGTCTCCGTCTCCGTCCCCTCTCTCTGCCGAGTACGAGTACATTCCTGTACCTCACCAATGCACACTCTTAGCACGCTCCGGCGCGTTGGTGCTACCACGCGACGCGCACAAGCACTCGTTATTGTGTTAGCGTGTGCGCCCAAAGAAGAAGGTCGGTTTACGGACGACACGCAGAGGACTTCGTGCGTGTGCGCTACTGCGTTAACGTACGCGCTACGGCCGGCCGGCGATGCTTGGGTCCGGTATGGCTCCTACCTATTCCGCCTTGGGAGGGGAATGCGAAGGCGAGACTCCAAGGCCGTCACGGAATAGGTACATACGGTATACCGGAGGCTACCTTCGCGTGCACACCGTTTATGATAGCGAATCCGGCCTGGTGGTTGCGGGTTTGATGTTGGGCAGCGAGGAGGGTACGGAATGCCGATTCGTGTGATCTGTCCGACGACGGCCGGGCCACCGGCTTCTGATGAATTGTCAGGTGAAGGTCAATTGACAAGTTAGAGCTCGGCGTTCTCTCCATAGCACATGAAAACTTTCGAGGGCTCTCCTCTTTACTCAGTGTGTATCGGTGGAGCCCGGACAGGAGAACCAACCAACGAAAACCTCCAATCCTCTCACAACCCTCAAAGCGTGATGAATTCCGTACATAAGGCAGTGAGGGACGTATCCGTACATCATGTAGGTCCTACCCGGCAAGGTACTACGCACGACTGCTCACAAAAGTGGGATGGGTGTGCATAATACTTACTGCATTCGCAGATATTCCAGAAACTGTTGCAGAGGGCTAGAGAAAACTCAACAAAAACTCCACCGGCGGGGACTTGCGCACAAATCTCATCCTTGTTAAGAGATTCGTCATAACCTCCACTAGGCGGTTCACCCAGGTACACTCTGTTTACCTCGCGGATACGGAGTTCGTCGTGCATTCTTGCACTGAATGAGTGCGCTGTAAGATATGTCCGGAGCCGTTGATGAGCATCATGATTCCCAGGTACCGGCAGTGTAATCCGTAGTTTCATGATGAGTGTCAGACGTCTAGACTCAAAGGGCTATTCCGGAATCCTGTCATTCCTGCTAAATCCCAGATTCAGGGTCGATGACCATCAATTCCTTAATGACCGTAGTTGTGCTGATCTCTATTATAATACCTGAGTAGGGCACTTATGAAAGACGTGTTATTCCTTGATCCGTAGGTAGTAAGTCTGACATACGGAACGCCTAGCGTTCAACTACCAAAACGCCTTGGTCAGATTCGATATATGGAGTAGACGTACTCGTAGACGTATGGCGTCGTGAGGCCTCAGAACCGGCAGGATCACGCGCTCGATATCGAATTGCGCCTACCTATCACCGCGTCCACCGAGTTCCGGAATGGGACGGCCATTGGTTACCAGCGTCGTGTCCGTTGTTCCAGCCGCTCAGTCGGAACCTGGTAAACTTCCCCAGAGGCAAGGCGTTTATGTACGAGTAGGCAAGCAGTGTATTTTCGTATTGCACAAGCCGCAGGCAGCTAGCTGAAGCCTGAATCAAGCAAGCGAACACCTAACGCATCGTATCGCATTGCTACCTATACCGGAGCACGCATCACTTCATAACCCGGAGGTATACCGATGTCACTGCGTTGTAAGTCGCATTCCGTACCGCGATGTGGGCTGGAGCTACTGTAAAGTACGGTACCGAAACTCGAGCTCTTACGTATTTCTTGACGCTGCTGCAGTGTGATTCACTCCATTTTTAGGCGTCTACGAGTACGAAATACTTCGTGCTAGAAAAACTACCGTAGTCCACAGTAGGCAGACGCGTCTCTCCCCGGTTTCGTACCGTATTTTTTGCACGCTCGCGGATTTTGTAGTGCGGTCGGTCACGAGACTTGCGCAGAACGGCTTCGAATATCGGAGACAGAAACAGAGAGAGGCGCGTTGTTGTCTTCAGTACGGAGTACATACTGTAGGCACGCCGGATCGGATGGATGGTTAGCTGGACAGAGCTAGAAAAAGCGAGGCGTACCTAATCCGTATTCCGTACATATTTCTTCCTCTCGTGCCGGCACGGAATATTCCAGTCGGTTATTCTCGCACAAGGACGGGAAATTCCACTTCGTTAGGACGTGAAGAGTCTTATGTCAAGCCATTGACACAATGAACAGAGAGTGAGGGAAGACCTCGCAATCGATTCTCCGATTCTCTAGTCTCGAGACTCGACACGCGCGGTGTGTGCCACTTAAACTGCTGGTCGCGAATCGTACGCGCTGAAGAAGTCTCCTCGCGTCGTTCACTGTGTGGTATCAATGGGGCGTGTCGGTCGCGCACAAAAGCTCGTCCTTATGCAAGACCTTCACAGACTTGCAGTTTGCAGACTGTGGCCAAGATTCTTCACGCATGAGAGGAGGCCAATGGCACGGCCAATTGGGTACATTTCTGTACTTACGATAGAGATTGTGTAGGAGGCAAGTTGGAACACGCGAGGCCAGTTCGTGTGTGCTGCATGAACGGAGAGAATGATGACAAAAAGTTGGCAGGCAGCAGAGGTTCCCCGCCAAATGCACTCATCTTTCAATATGCATTAATCCAAAATATGCCATTATCACGCTCGTCATGGTGACTGGATCTCATCGCCGTAATCCATACAGCGCAATCATCAAACTTCAACTCATCAACTCATTAATGTCTACATCCAATTATCTCTGTGCCGGATCGGATCATTCAGCTCGGAAAGATGCTCGTGAATATACACACATGAAGTTTGATATGCCGGGACTGGCACGGAGCAGTGCACTCAGCAACAAGACAGCTGCGACACGAATCGCGTCCCATTTTTGAAGCGCACTCAACGAGCTCTTTGACAACTTGATATCACGTCTCTCTGGCCAGGCCGCGCAAATTAGACTTCTTTAATAGTAGCAATGACTGGATATCTTGGTCTGCTCGGCAATGCTTGCGCTCCTCTCACTTAGGGGTTGGTGGCTGGCTCGCCAGTTCAACCGTACGGGTCAGGACTCACATCAGACGAACGACTGCGTCAAACGACTTTCATGGGATATATCTTTAGGAGACCAACGACCACCATGGCCCTGTACTCTACGGTGGCTCGTAGGTGCATATCCATGAGATCATTGGCATCCAGGTATGTATCAACAAACAAGTCACTGGTATCGCTACTATCTTGCTGCTTGGTTTTCACGTCTTCATTCTGGCTAAAAACTGAATGCCACCTGTTTCCTATACTCTGCGTCTTTCTCCATTCCCCTTTCACCCCATTCGACTCCTCTCATTCTACTTCAACCCTATTTCACGAATTCTTTCTGCCACGGTCGAGCGTTAGTCTTTGGCACCGTTTTGTAGCCCCCTTTCCGCGGCTCAACCCGGATGACTCGTTTCGGCACCACGCGGCGTCGTGTCCCCGGTGGTTGATACTGTCCAATGGCAAGCTCACTCTTTCCCGGGGCGTCTTGTATGTCAACGTCCGTAAGTATTGTGTCTGGTCGGTTCTCAGAACTGTGTACAAACACCACACGATCAGGCGTATGCGCCTCCCGTCGAAGTGCCTCGAACTCTTCGGGATAATTGAGATGAAGAAACTTGTCGGTATCGTATCTGAGATGCGCAGGTAGCCGACTAGTACCTAGCACGTCTCTCCTATCCTCCCCTAGCCAGAGCCTGCCCATGGCCGGCGCCGAGGACATATAGCACGCATCAAACGGAAGCATTCCGCTGAGACGTTTCGCGAACATGGGGACTTTACTTGTGCTCGTATCCTTTTGTGCGAGAACTGGGCAAAAGCCTCCTAAGCTCCGCGGCTGATCTGGCCAGACTGCCGTGTTACCTGCGTCAACCATTGACGCACCCTCACTCGAGCACACCGAGACATACATCTCGTAGAATCTGAGCCTGGTAGTGCCCCCAACAACGTGGAGCTGCATTGTTCCCTGCGCGGGGTATCTAGTCAGGTTGACGTCCAGATGCACGAGGTCGGTCTCCAGGATGATTGGAAAAGTCGCACCACTATCCAGGACCGTTTGCAACTGGCATGAAGCACCAGTGTTCCCTGATCTCTCCTTTCTCTTTCTTTTTCTCGGACGTCGAGTCGTCGTCGACACCACCCTGGAGACTTTCTCCGGTTGGATGGTAAATTCCAGATTGGCTTTGTAATTCCCAATGCCGTATGTATCGAGACGTTTTCGATTAAGGCAAAAGCCTTTCATTGCTAACCCGTCAGTCCCGGCTCCAGCCAGCGGTGGTTCATGCCAGAGCCAACCAGGCCCATGCTTAGCAAAGTAGCCATCAAGCCTATCGCTTCGATTGGCGCAGAACTCGTGATAACTTCCACAAGTATCAACGATGTGGCCCGCGTATATGAGCGTGAAGTTCAGGGAATACGGGATCTGTCCGGACTCGTATCCGTCTATGGCTGCCCTGATATTGATTTTCTCGTCGTCACAAACGCTGCTATCCAGGGCCCATCGCAGTAAGTCCAGTCTTTGCGCAATCCGTTCTGGTCTTTCTCGCTGATCTCTTTCTGATTATCAGCTGGGCAGTGATCCTTGCGGTCACGGATTTCAACTTACTCTGGCATGTTGTTTTCCTCGTTATCCTCCATTTCACTTCTCTCCTGGATTAGTCGGTTCAGGGTGCGTCTATTGTGCTCTACTAGATGGGGAGAATGTTCCTCATGGTATTGCACAATAAATCGATGTTGCTCGATTTCACGATCCTTCCGTTCAATGTGGCTTAGGTTCTCACCCACGTCGCCAATGACCAATGTCTCCCAGGGTTTTCGCTTCGGACTGGTATCCTCTACCACCTGTAACTGCCCTGAGGTTTCCGGTTCGTCGACATCTGTGGTAGATGGTGTTTGGCCCGTAAGCGTTTTGCCTTTTTCATCCTTCTCCTGTTCCTCTGGGGATGGAAAACGAGCTGCGTAACGAGCGTGGCGTCTCAATCTCGCTGCGTGCTCCTCATCCGACATATCAAGCGACCGGTATACCCGGCGTCGAGGCTCATCTGACCCATGTTGACCTTCGTTGGAGCCTCTGCCCCTTTCTCCTGGTTGTTCTTCCATCACGACTGCACCGGAACTGTGAGTTAGACCAGCTTTTGCAACAGAATTGAAGATATCTAGGAACAAGGTCAACAGAATGCTTCAGTTGCACCGCAGATGCCTAATTGCCTGACCTGCCGAATTCCAGACAAAGGCACTAAGTCCGTCCGCCACAAAACCTGCAAACGGTGGAAGAAGGTCTCATTGTTGTCTCACTTGTGCTCACGAACGCCATTACCGCAATCCGGAAATCCTCTTTGTCTGGATTTGGATTGAGATCTCCGGGGGCAGAAGTTGGCTTGAGACTGCTGTCTCCGGAGTGTTGACGTTCCATGCCGACCAGTTGTGATAATTTTTGGAGACAAGAGTCGCAGGTCCCATCTACTATCGAGCCGGCGCCACGAGCTGGTTTTCTCACATCATCATCTCCCACATGTCATTCGCTAGACAGAGAGACGTTTTAACAGTGACTTTTTGATTCGTAGACAACACCAACCTTCCTCATCACCCGCCTGACCGGCGCCTACGTACACGATGGCGTCAATTCGTGACCCAGGCTTTGGGATATTAGACTGGGGAGAGGCATTCGCAAGACTCGACGAACTCTACGATCCTGATGCTCCGAAAAAGGACAAAGCTGAGAGGGTAGCCGATGACATGGATATGCCAGATGCTCCCGAAATAGAAGCTGCCGAGGTTCTTGTGGATGGGTCAGATGGCCACGACCCGAGTATCGCCATTCCCAGGCTTCGTGAGTACCTCAGGGACAAGGACAAGAGCCGAGATTCCAATTGGCGCGGTCGCTTTGCGATCATAAGGAAGTATCTCAAGGCGGCTCAGAAAAAGATGGAGGCCGGTGGCTTGGGATTCAAGAGCCTCGTTCTGCGCGACACCTTAATCGATGCGCTGGAGATGGTCAAAGTCCATGAGCGATTCGAGAAATTCACCGGGGATAAAACACCTTGGACTACCCAGATTCTCCGCGGCCGACGTAGGCAGGACCGTCTCCTTTCTTATCCGACGGCGTTTCCTCGTCCTCAGCCCAATCTGGCGCGGTCTCGGCATCGACCAGTCAGGCCTACGCCTCGCCCTGAAAATGACAACCAGACTCTCTGGACTACGAGCCTCAAGATCTTAAATCCTACCGATGGCTTAACAGCGCTGACTGAGGTCGATCGTTTTGTGGAGAGTGAGAACGAGTTCTTCAAGTCGGCCCAGGACTCAACTAGGGACGTCCCAGTCACCAACTCAAACTGGAGGGAATCTCGGTTTGGCCTCGAGACACAGACGTATGAATATTACATGCAAAATGGCCTTGAAGAGGTTGTGAACAACCCACCACCTCTATTTTCAGCTGTTCCAAACCCCAGCGAAAAAGGACCGGATAATCCAGATGGAGCCAAAGGGCGGCCGTTCTATTTGCAGCGCGGATGGCAGAGAGCTGCGCTACAGCTATGCCTCAACCACTTCACGAACCGTGAGAATCGAGTGATCAACACTCCATGGCGTCGACCGGTTCTACCGTACTTGCCGTCTGCCCCCTTGCCTAAAGAAGTCCCTTTTTCAATGCGAATCCCCGAGACCGAGAAGACCGAGGAGCGGTACAAAGATCCGTTCTCATGGCTCCAGTGGTCTTCAGACTACACTCGGATAGTCAACTTTCTAGCGGGCACTCAGCGTCGAAGCTATGAAGTGGAATCCTGGGGGAATTTCACCGCCTCCGCTCTCCCGATGAATTTTCGAGGGCCTCGCATCTACAGAGGCTTGGCAGTTCACGATCAGTATTGGCTAAAGTTGGGCGAATCTCTCAGCAATCTCGAAAGAAAGATCCACCGTGCATGGGGGGCAGCACCTCGCCCTCTCTTAAGAGTCATCTTGCGGGATATCGATGCAGGGAGACATGAGAACACGGGTGGTCCCGTTATTGGCAACCATCAGCTTTTGGCAGCCGAAGAAAGCGACGACACGCTTCATAGGAAGCGATACTGGCGCCGGGATATCAGGCGCAGACATGGCGTTGACAATCTGAATGGCAGTTATGAGGATGACGACTTCAAACTTCTTGACGAATTCGACTTCAAATGGCTACGATATCTATGTGAGCCGTCGCGCACACTGGAAATGTGTGATCCAGCCAAACTGCCCCCGCACAATCTTGCCATCCTGTTCGATGCAAAGCTTCAGTCATTCTTCAGAGATCTAGAGGCATCCGGTACCCTTGACAGCGAGGGACTTGATCTCTGGTTCGAAACCCCACGTGAAGTGGAGAGACTCGAGGAAAGCCGCAAGCCGATCCCGCTCACGAAAGTATTGGCATACATCAATGGCTGCGAGGAGTCGGAATTAAGATATTCAGGATCCAAACATCCTGACCCAGATCATCCGAATAAGTCTTACCAGTTCTCCATTGATGAGGCCGAATTCACGTGTGCGGAGCTTCATAATCTCGGGCGATGCGTGTAAGTCTTGTTGAGACCGCAGTACGTGAGATGAGATGCTAACTTGACTCCAGATTCGAACCAAGAATGAATGATGAACCTGCGAAAGTTGATCGGCCTGCATACCTGATACACCCCGAAGACCGTGTTTTGTGGCGCTACGTCGACCACGACCAGTTCGACTCATTGAAGACTATGTTCGTTGACGATATGGTGGACCACTATAGCAGCATGTACGGAACCAAAGCCCAGTGCAATGGGGATAAACTCAGGTTCTACCGCGAAGTGAAGGGCATGATGGAGCACGTCGGCCCAGATTTTGTTTTCAAACTTGCGCACATTGAGGCTCTCGCGCCAGAAGAGGTGTCAGAGTTGAGAGAAGACCTCATCTATGGCAATATAGTCCCCGAAGGTCTATATCACATTGGCAATAGCGAACCGGACGACTTTGTGATGGAGCGGGAAGCCCCCAGATACGAAGACCTCGCCACGTGGGAAGCGGTTGGCAAGTACTTGTCCCATTATCGAGACCAGAACAAGGATAAGATCGCGGGTCCCCACCACTCGAGCTCTGCCTATCTGCCTCAAACACCCGAGAGAACTGTGCAGTTCTTCAGAAATCTGGCGTACCGCATGGGTCGGACATTGCGGTATGTGGACAAAATCAAGGACAGGCTACAGTATGTAGAAGAGAGCACCGAAAACGTCAAGCTGAAGAAACCCCTGGATCTCTCTTCAGACCTCAGAGAGCCCCGCCCAGAAGTCGGAAACGACATGCATGAGGATGCTCACTCTCCTTCTCCTGTGGTTGAGAAATGGTGGCACGCGGTGTCTCCCGGAAACTACAGTCTTGCTATACGACAATGGGAGCATACTATAGAAGAGGGCACTGGTGATGTGTCGCTCTTGCCGCCCAGAATCGAGGAGGTTCTGGAAAAGGCCGATCCCAATGGCACGTACAAGCACCCGCTCAACGAAGAGCTTCGGAACCCCTACACCGTAATCCGGGAGGGCATAATCGACGACTGTTTTCAGAATAGGCCAGCCATGTACCCAGGACGGACAGGCGGGTTCAAAGGGTTCAAAGGCTACCAGAACAAAGAGTATGAGGCCCATGAAAGACCGAATCTCTTTGAGTGGGCAACAAAGGAACAAAGACGGTTCCAGGCTCAACACACCCGGCGACACTTTTTTAACATGCAACGGTGGCCCCCCAGTCGCATTCTTCCCGATAGGCTCGAGACCATCCGCAACCGCAAAGACGAAGTCCTCAAGATCGACCCATCCAAGCGCGGCCAGTCCTATGGTATTCTCACCGGTCGAGTACCTGTCGGCACAGAGAAGCCAATGTATTTAATCCCCTTCCCGGACGGCGATAGATTACGCGAGCACAATTTCACCGGGGCCCCTGGAGACGACAACGACTTGGACTTCCTAGACACACCACGCCCACCACCTACTGACGATCATAACCTCTCTGGTGGTAATACTGTTCCTCCTTTCACTGGCGGCGAAGCCCCTCCCAGCATCTTCAACAGGAAATACCCTGGCACCACCGCAAACAACGGCGGAAACGTCGTGAATAAGGAGGTCGATCTCATCGCTCCGGGAGACGTCAACATCGTCTCCGCGTACGCCAACTTGAGAGCTAACTTGAATAACCCAATGGTTGTCCCCAACAACGGCGCCAACAGGATTTACACTCTGGACAACGAAGGCGGTCCTACCATCATCCCTGACGACGTGGGCTTTGCGAGTGTCGCTGAAGGTCAAGGCAACGGTGGTGACGACGACGACCTTTTCTATATGTCCGACGAGGAGGACAGTTCTTATTATCGTGACTCCGTCATAAATTCTAGTGACGATTCCCGAGTCGAGCAACATCCCGCAGACATCAGTCAACCTTCTTCTCCCACGTCACCTCGCAAGGCCGACAAAAAACACGCAATGGAGCAGGAAAAGGTACCCAAGCCAACAGTTGATTATTACATCAATGATTCTCTCAAGGTGCCTCGCATGATGGACCCAATGGATAAGCAAAAAGAAGCCAAGCCAGCAGCTAAGTCGGCAATGAGCGGTACATCCAAGTCCAAGTCCATGGGGAAGGGGAAGGAAAGGCCGAGGAGAGAGACCCTCAAACCAGAAGATCTGCATGCCCAACGCAAAAGAATGCTTCAGATGATGGAAGATTTGCAGCCAATGGATCAACACAAGGGGCTCATCCCCATTTCACGAGAAGGCGCGCAGTTCGCCCCTGGCCCGGCCGCGTTTCCCATGGGTGACACCCTGTTGCAGAAGGTGTTGATCAGCCATGAGCTTAGCAATGGTTAGTAACTCGTAAACAACCTCCTTTTATTTTCGGAAGCTAACGGCATATCTTCTAGCATTGTATCCCGAAGTCCCCTTCTACCAAGACTCATACTTCGGGATTCCAAAACTGGTGCGCCGGCTCACGGGCTCCAGAAATCCCCTCATCCCCTTAGTGCCGGGGGTCGCGAAGGCAGACCTCCCTCGCAGCAACCCGTCCAAACGCAAGATGCCCATTGAGTTCTTGAACGTCCCACCCACGTCGAAGAAGTTCTGCAGTTCCAAAAGCGTCGGCATGCAAGCCGGCGGCATCGGCGGACAGTTTGCAGCTGGTGTCCCTGCTGCGGTGAAAGGAGACGTCGAGAAAGACGCGGACTCAGAATCCGACGCCCCGTCGCCTGTGCGAGCGATTAGTACACGGACTCGTCACAACGGGCGGGCCGCAACGAATGGTGCGCAGACAACAAGTGGTACGCAGAACAACGCAGCTCCCACGCCCACGCCTGCTATCTCGCAAGGTCCCAAGACAGCGGCTCCTGTAAAAGTTCAGGCGACTCCCATGCCAACGCATCCTGACCGAAGGGCTCCTGTCCAGGGGACTCAAGCCCAGCCAATCGATCTGACCAATGTCCGGATCGAGGAGGTCACCATTCCGGCCGTACCAGGTGACCAGACGACTGGTCTTCAGATCCTCGGTATGGCGCCGACCCCTAAAAAACCAGAAATGGAAACGACCACGATCCGGACACGGTCCCCCCTCATCAAGCCCCTCCCACTCGACAAGTCCTCGCCAACCACAAGCAAATCCAGCGAGACAGCCCCAACCGAACACTCCACCCCGAATGACCGCGCCGACTCCAACGCCCCGCCAACCCTCGACATGACCGCCATCCGACTCGGCTACCTCGACGGCCTGCGCATCATGCCGGACCCATGCCCAGGGATGTCCAAGATCCAATTCGTCCAGCGCTTCCCAACCGGCTGGTTCACCTCGCACATCGAGATCCAAAACCTCTACCACTCGGCCCTGATGGCGCTCTCCTTCTCCCTGAACAAGCAACTCACCCTGCGCAATCGCAACGCAAGCTTCAACGAGCTCCAGGCCCTCTCCACCTCCGACGCCTGCCCCCTCCTGAAAGCCTACACGAACACCAACGTCCAGAACTTCGACATGCACTGCGCCAATTACCTGCTGCAAGTCTGGGGCGAGCAGCGCGGCCTCAAGCTGCAGCTCGGCGTCGCGCAGGAGGATGTCACGGGCACGGACAAGAACGCGCTGCGCGGCACGCACGGCACGATGTACAGCGCGTTCATGGTCGGATCCAAGTACAACGATGATCCGGACAAGTACATCATCTGGGTGCGGCTTTCGCATCGGACGGATTGGACGTATAATCTCGTCAATCCGTATAGTCTGCACATATACAATTGCTACACGGGTATTGGCGAGGTGCCGCCTGGGACGTCGCCTTACTAGGTGTCTTACTCTACCTTATCTCACTTACGTTGCGACAAGGCGATTGTGCCTTCTTTCTCTTTGTCCTGTTAACCGGTTTCGTTTTCCTTTTCTTTATTCCTTTGGATAAGACTATTTTCGGATAAGACAAGATCCCCTACCTACCTTCCCTACCCCTATTATGTCGTATCGATGGAATCGGAATTGTTTGCTTTTCTTTGTATTCTGGCATTTCATAGCTATACACTGTTGTTGCTATATTCGTTCCTGGTATCGTGATATGACTGAGTAGTGATGACTCCCTGTGACTGGCTGTCTCCAAACATGCATGCATGCATGCGACCCCTTTCATGTGATACGTTTTCAAAAATGGGGATCTCACACTCCTTCCAACTGAACTCGTAATAGCTTGTAGATGACCACCTGAGGGAGATGAAATGCCCTCAAAGCGCACTTCCACGCCGCAGTCAGGACTCTGATTATATTCCGTATTCCGTACTATCATCCTTAAAACTGATGTCTGGTGAGGATTATACGAATGGCTGTGTAGGGAATAGATACACGACAGCGGCACAGATTGATTGATTGATTGATTGCATGGCAAACAGACGGACAGACAACACCTGCGGCGTCGCGTCGCATCGCATCGCCTAAATATAGACGTTCGGTGCCGGTAGTCGTTCTTTCTTTATCAGTACATAATGCGCAATCAGCAGTGAAAACCCAAAGGAATCGTTCGAGTACCTACATACATATGTGTATGGAATATGTAGAAGGCGTACACGGAAGACGCCACGGACCCGTGCCGTCCCTTGCATACCCGTGCCGTGCATTCACATCAGCCGATTCTCCTCCCGCATCTACGAGTTCTTGTACCTCTCTCCAAGTCTTCCTGGAATCACGGCGACAAAATAGGTAGGTATGATCCATCACAGCATTGATCAATGCGACCCCGCCAATGCTACGGTCCTATGATGGAAAGGGTCCGAGTCATACCTACCAAGTGTGCGCAGCAGGAAAAGGAGAGACAAGTCTTGAAACAAGCGCTCTTACTCGCCAAGACCTACATGAAGTACGTATTATGCAGTGTTGATGTGCGGCACGCGTAGGTATTGGTACGAGATGTGCCGCATACCTATATCCGTACTAGGGAGGAAAAAGTAGGTACTAGGTAGTATGTAGGTATGTAGGTAGGTAGGTAGGTGGCGCTACTGTTGCGCGGCGAGACGCTGGAGGATCGGGTTGTCGCCTGGGTACCTACACCCGAGTTCATGGGACCAGAACTGTGTAGAGACTCAACTCTAGCAAGCATCTCCAGACATCGAGAATAGGGGTTTGCCATGCACGCTGCAAACCACGTGTTCACAACACGCGAACAAAGTCATCCGGTATGAATCAAGTCATACATAACTGGCGATTCGCGAACTGACTGGCAGGTAGGTAATCGGTAGTAGGTGACTCGTAAGCGGTTGGACATCGTCCGAGGCCAAGGTACCGGTACTCGCATGCGACGATCCCAGCCAATGCATGCAGATCAACCCCGGCCTAGTCTAGCATGAAACGCAGGAACAGAGGCCTCTCATTGGCGGGCCGTCATCATCGATCCATGATAAGTATGGCATCCTGTTTGGCGCAGGCCTCTTTGTTTGGCTGTGGATTGCTCACTTGCAATTTGCACGTCGGGCGCAGCCCAGCGAACCCCATGATGTGAAACGGATTGGAGATTCATGGCACATCAGCTGGGGGTACGATAGGATAGGGTAGGGTAGGGTAGGTAGGTTGGGTAGGACTGTTGTGAGTGAGTGTACATACATGCTCGAGTTCCTATCCTGAACGGTAGTTCAAAAGGAGACCCTTCTTCCCTCCCTCCTGAGCTCGAATCATTGCTCTTGGCCAGTCAGTCATCATCGTTCTCTTCATGCTTCCATTCTTTCCATAATAGCTCTTGCTCTGTGTACATTTCACCGTCCCTCCTTTCGAGCGCTTTATTTTTCTTTTCATTATTTCGTGTTATCTTAAATCGGGGGGAATATTTCAGACACAAGATGAAGACAATCGCCTTTACCACCGCCGTCGCATTGGCCCATGTCGGCGCAGCCATTCAGCTCGATATCAAGGACACCAAGTCTGTGAAAGCGGCTGCTGGCGTGGTTGCCAAGGGATTGTACACTTTTCACAATGAGGCCGCAACGACTGGCCAGTTCAACCAGCCGCAGCCGTGGTTCTGGTGGTTGTCTGGTTCCGGCTGGACCGGAATCATGGACTATACCGTGTACACGAAGGACACAACGTATAAGGCAGACCTACTATCTGCTCTTGCGAAGAACGTCGGACCGAACTTCGATTTCGCACCACCCGAGCAGGCTGGGTGGGAGGCGAATGATGACCAAGTCAGACTTCTGATCCTCCCGTGTCGATGAAAGGCACTAACCGAGACTCTCAGGCATATTGGCTTTACAACGCCCTGACAGCCATGGAATACGGCTTTGACACGTTGCCAGGCGCCCCAACTTGGGACGTCGTCGCGACCAACGTCTTCAACCTCTTCGTCAGCCGCTGGAACGCGGAAACGGCCACCTGCAGCGGTGGGCTGAAGTGGCAGTATAACCCCAGTGCCAACGGCTGGTTTTACAAGAACTCAGTCACGAACGGCGCCTTTTTCCAGACGGCGGCACGACTGGCGCGATACACGGGTGACCAGAAGTTTGCCGACTGGGCCGTCAAGATCTGGGATTGGTCGCGGGGCGTCGGTCTCGTGAGCGATAGCTATCATGTCTATGATGGAACAGGTGACGACGGGGGCGCCAACTGCTCCGTTGTGAACACGGCGGAGTGGTCGTATAACATCGCCACTTACATTCACGGCGCCGCGCACATGGCCAACTTCACCGGTGAGGCAGTATGGGAAGAGCGCGTACATGGCCTTGTCGAGACAGCGGCTGCGACGTTCTTCGAGAAGGGCATCATGTTCGAACAGAACTGCGAGCCAAACCACGCCTGCACTACTGATCAGACCTCCTTCAAGTCCAGCCTGTCACGCTGGCTTGGCAAGACAGCCGTTCTCGTGCCTAGTTTGAGACAAACTATCATGTCCTTGCTGGAGACGAGTGCCGCTGCCGCCGCGAAGAGCTGTGTCGGAGACGGCAAATCAACGTGCGGTCTCTCATGGACAGGCGACGGATTCGACGGCCAATCGGACTTCGGAGTCGAGCTCAGTGCGCTGGAGACGATTCAGAGTCTGCTTGTCTTCGAGGCGCCCCCTTTGGCTATTGCAGGCACTAACACGAGTCCTGCACATGGTTCTGGTGAGACTCATGGACAGACCCCTAGCAAAGTGCCTGAGCAGACTCCCAGCAAGACACCTAGCAAGGCTCCTTCCGAGACTCCTGGAGAGACTGCTGCCCCGACATACATCGAGACGCCGAGCCAGACTCCCAGCAAAACTCCTAGTGCGACACACAGCGAAGTTGCCGCGCAAACTCCTGTCCAGACCCCCGTGACGGGGGGGTGCCAAGGCCCCTCACAGCAAGTGCGGGCGGAAGCGACGCAGCCAACGTCAAGCTGCTGCTGCAAGGAAATAGATGGGTTTAACCATATCTATCTTGTAATATGAAGTCGAGAGGCCGCGTGCATTCGTAATAGGAGAACTTGCTTCAATAATATGCCATCCGCAGGACAGTCTCGCTCATACTTGTACGCTCACTCTGCTCAACGCTTCCTCCTGTTCTTACTTGTAGAAAATACGTATCCGTACTTGGCTATACGTGCTCTCTTATTGAAAACAATCTGTACGAGTACAAAGTATGAAGTATGTGCGGAGTCGAATTGCCGATTCAGGGGGCTTGACTGGCTGGCCGATCACTTGGCAACATTATTGAACCAGGTAGTATCCTGCTCGTGATCCGGGCGCCGTTGTTACGGAATACATACGAGAACTCGTTGTCATCGTCTCCAAAACATGACGGAGCTCTCGTATGTCTCGAAAAGGTGCCGGGCGACGGAAATATACTGGCGGATCAGGTGCAAGGTAGTATTCCGTATGTGATTGAAGCACTATCGTCTCCACCTTATATACGTGGCAGTATTACGATTCCTGGAGCGGTTTTGTATGGCAATTAGCACACACCGAACAAGAACAAGAAAGCAGTACATACCTCGACAGCTTTTTCTCTCTTGTTGGCCCTTTACCCGTATTCACTTCGCACGACGATGGAATACCACAATGTGATGGAGCCCTCTTCCTGTCCCGACTCCAGTGAATCAATGGTTCTATGATGTCCTACTCGTAAGTACGGAGTAGAGAGCCAGAAGACTACGATTTGGTACCAGAAAAACTCCAAAGGAGGGAGTTCCTAACTCACCCGCGCAAAAATTTTCCTGCGTGAGACTCACATGGTTCATGGACACTGACCACCTTCCGAGACCTTCAGAAGACATGGTTATGATTGGTTCATACCATGCCCGCTATGAAAGTGTACGTAGTCACCGGGCACTCTATCGATTGAGATCGTCATTTTTCGTTGTTGTTTTTTGGTTTTGTTTTGTTGCTGTTTTCGACTCACGCGTTGTTTACGTCGGGCAACTCTCATATTGTTGAGGACCTGAACTGAAAACAACGGTCCAATTGGCCGGCACCGACCAAAATACACGTTGAAGGCCAACATTGAAGGCCAACAGGTTTCAATACCATCTTTCCTCAAAGATGGCACCGAGGCATCCCCGACGACTAGTAGCACATCTCCGTCTGCATCGTCTCGACCGTCGAATCAACCGTCGAACCGCTCGTTCTCGTGCTCGTACGCTGGTTCTGGATCTGTCTCTTGCGCGTGCGCGTGCGCGTGCGGCACTGAAGCGTGTCTTTGTTTTTAACTATCGTGCGGCCGCGAGAAAGGGCTCTGCTTTGTGCAGAGGACGATATGATTCAGATCATGTAGCACTCGAGGAAATATCGCGGGTGTCGAAGCGTATCTATGCTTGTGTGCGTGCTCGTGCTCGGGCATGTGCTGCTGCGAGAGCATTTACTCGATCGCGTACGCGTGCGCGGGCTGCAAAAGAGAAGTCCACAAAGCGACGTCAACAACAAGCCAAATTCAAACTCGTCATGTCTAAAATGTCCGAGTCCAAGTCTGAATCTGCCGAAGCAGATGCCATGGATATGTCTCTGTCTGATGCACCAGTCGACGCTTCCTCGTTGCCGGGCGTGCCTTCCTCGTTAGAGTTGCACAATTCGTCCGACGCTCCCTCCTCATTGGGAGTGCCCTCGTCATCGGGCGTGCCGTCCTCGTCAGAATTGCCTAATTCGTCTGACGTTCTCTCCTCGTCAGGAGTGCCCTCGTTATCGGGCGTGCCTTCCTCGTCAGAATTGTCCAACCCATCCACCGCCCCCTCTTCATCCATGCCCTTCTCGGCCGCTTTTTCTCCCCCCTCGTCGATAGCCTTCTCAATCAATCCTTCTCCCTCCTCATATACAGCGCCGTCCGACACTCCGCGGCCGGAGTCTCTGTTCCCAATAAAGGTCACATACAAGACCTCTATTATGGTCAGGGGATTGAAAACCTGGCACAGTCCGGAATGCACCGATCAGCAGCGAGTCGTGGAGGTGGCAGATAAAGAACAATTGGAGAAGCTCGTGAACACAGCTCACACCCTGAACGGGACGACGACGCTCATAGAAAGCCTCGTGACTATTTCGGCGAGTAACAGACTCAAACCCGGCCACCTGTGGTTGTTCTCTGGAGCCGCAATTAGGGCTGGTGAGCTGAAGAGGTCGAAGACGTCCCTGACGTATCAAGGACACCTGGAGGATCCATGCCCACAATACCCTCTTGGTTCGGTGAATATGGAATATCTTACCGACTCTGTCTTGACGGATCAGAAGCCCATTTATGTAGATATAAGATACCATTTCGAGCAGGTGCCGGTCGTTCAGGCCGAGCCTGGGACAGGACCTCGAGAGATAGAAGCAAGTCGAGCATCACTCCGGCAACCCTATCCTAACGGCCTCGCCATAACCCCCGACGGACAGAATCTCCGACGCGGTACCTGGGCGCAAACATTAGCCAACTACCTTCGCTGCTCCAAGGCCGACTGCCGCAACCGCAACGTCTGTAAACGAAGGTACTATTGCTATGTTGACGAAGAAAACTACCACCACATGGTTTCCAAAAAGAATAGGCGTCTCTGGGTGAGCTCCTTGATGAACGGCATAGGCACTATAGAAGAACCGCCGGAGGAACTTCTAGTTCGGTTTACAAGGTGGTCGAAGCCGAGAAAGACTAGAAGGGCTACTTGTACTAACAGGTGGAAGGGTGTACCTAGAGAGAGTAATGCTCCCTCGCCGGAGTGATTTTGGGTATGTAGAACAAAACACACAATGGACATATATCATGAAGGGAGACAGAACCTCGTTCGTGATAATACTGACTACGTTGAGCATTATAAGAGAATGAACAGAATCAAATGTTTTTTCATTAATGGCTAGCCATCATAAATACCCCATTCACCCCTATGCATCCATGCATTCATTCCCTTTTTCTCTGTCCTCTGTCTTCAGAACAAATTAACCCCTCAGAATGAGCAAACCAGTGCCCCGGGGCCAAGGTCAGGTTTTCGGTTTCCTACCTAATATGCACAAACACACACACATACATATGAAGGGGAGAGAAAGGAGAGAGAGAGAGAGAGAAGAACTAACCTCTCCTTTTCTCAAACAATACAGACAGGACAAGATCATCGGGACAGTACAAGACAAGCATGCTCACTCTTTCTCTCTCTTCTTCTCTCCTGGGATGTCGATGGTCCACGTGAATCCTTCAGGTAGGATATGCAACGAGACAGGCAAAAAAAATGAAGAATTACTATCCATGCAGCCAGTCCTTTGTTGCCAACCCCATTCCCTCCTTCCCCTGACGGGAATGGAATATGAAAAAAAAAGTAAGAAGAAAAACCTGGTATCATTCAACCATACACGAAACAAAACACATGAATGGGAAAAGGGGAGGAGGAATAGGAGGTCGAAGACGAAGGAGAAGAAGAGAAGAACCAAATTAATACCACGAAGGCAAAACACTCCACTGCATAACGCACCAGGAAAAGAAACTACCCGAACTCACTGCGTCCGGTAGAACTTCCTATACAGCAAATGGAGCAACAGATTCACATTGACCCTCAGATTGCCCTCGAACAGCTCCATGAACTGCCGCGCCTCGAACTGCGCCTGCAGCAGGTCCTCGATGGGGATCACGACGCTCGCCCCCGGGATCTGGATGTGGCCGCGGCTGCCCTCGATGTTAAAGACGCCAACCTGGTCACACGCGATCGTGAGGTTGATGTTGCTCCAGTCGCGCTCGGGCACGCCCTTCCACGACACGATGACGCCCTTGCCCGAGAGCGCGCGCACGCTGTACTTGTAGGAGCCGAACTTGGGGACGCGACCTGAGCGCTCGAGTTCGCGTTGGTGGTTGTATTGTTTGGTGAAGGGGAAGAAGTGGCGTTTTCTGGTAGACGTGTTAGCGATATCCATGATAAGATTAGGGAGAAAGGGGACTTACCCCTGATTCTTCTGCAGCGTAGCCATGGCCTGCTCAATGTAATCGTCATAGCTCTTGCGCTGCTGCTCGAGGTACTTAGCCTTCTCATGCAGGTTACTGAGCGTAAGTCGGACGCCTTCCAGTTCCCGTTGTCGCTGGACGCGACGTCTGCTCTTGGTGCGGATGTCCAATGCGATGGCGTTCAAGACGTCCTGGTAGTAGTTCTGTTTCGAGATACGACCCATCTGCTCCAGACGCATGATGTTCTCCAGCGCATTGCGCTTCATGTCGAAGTAGGACATACGGGTCACGTCGACCATATTGACGTCCGAGTAGGCTCCCTTCGTGTCATTGCCCGAGGCAAAGTCCTCGCGCAAGAGGGCCTGCCACTTCTCCTCATCTTCTTCCGTCGGGGGACGAACCAAAATCGCCAGCAAGTTGGGACCAGTCTGGACACGAATGATGTACAAGATACATCTCTTCGTCTCCATGAAAAGCGCCTTGATATCGGCTTCGGGGTCATTGACATCGTGGAGCTTGGGCGTGAGGAACATCTGGATATCGGACGAACCGGCCGCATGCATCTCGTTCTCGTTGTTCTTCGCACTACCGAGGTCCTGGAGGGTCTCATAGAGCACATCCGTCCGAGTGGGGCAGATGCTGGCAATTTCTTGCGCTACCAGACTATGGATGGCGAAGATATCACTCATCTTGATGTAAAGCGTCGGTCGGTTTTTGGCGTAGAGGTCGTTGAATTCGTCCACACCAAAGGTATGCTCAGCGTCGGGGACCGAGATGAGCGCATGTGTCGTATCCATTAGTCGCTCGATGGACTCGCCCACGAACGCATTCAGGGGTTGGAGGTAGATGTTCTCGCCACCGAATTGACGTCCCGAGGTAACTTGTCCGAGCACCTTGGCAACTTCGCCCAAGTTTCGCTTCTGCAGGGGTCCCAGCGTCTTCTCAACGACACCGACCTGCTCAGGGTTGATGACAGCCGGCTGGAGGTAGAATCGCCAGAGCCAGTTGCCTACGAGCTGAAGAACAAGATGCTGAGGCTCGCGCTTGAAACGGTTGCAGAGCGCCTCAAAGATCTGTTGAGAGATGAAGCGCAATCCATACGGCATTCTCGGGAGCAACTCTTCAAAGGCGACGAGGAACTGGTCGCAGATCTCTCGGAGGTCTCGAAGGTGGTCAATGAATAGCTCACGTGTCTCTGGGTCCTTGATAGCGAGGTCGCGCGGGATGTCGAGGGGGCGTCTGCTGGGCTGGCCTGTACGAAGCTCCTCATTATTGACTGAAGACCGGTAGATCTGCATAGGGTCACTTTCTAGATCTAGCGCAGGATCGTCGATGATGTTGTTTCGGATCAGTGGACCGAGGAGCTCTCGTAGGTATTTTCTGTCGCGAGGGGATCGGCTGTAGTTGGACATAATTCTGGTCCAGAAGAAACTGCCTCGTAGGAAATCCTGGAGTGACTCTAGATGATCCACTTCCTCCCGGATCGATCTGGCAATTAGCTTCAGCAAGTAATACTCCTCTCTTCTCTTCTGCGCATATCCGAACAAGCCCATGATCAAGTGCTCGATTCTCTTGGCTTCCTTATCGGTGGTGCCTTGCTCGCGAAGGCGCCGGAAAAGACGTGCGAGGTATTGTGATTGTGTCTGCAAGTTGAAGAAGAGTTGTTGATACGAGTCAAGCTTCTTTCGGGAACTCTTGTTGAGTGCCTTGAGATCGAACTGATTATTGGATGTGATGGAGCTGTTGGCAAGGAGGCTGGTAGTATGACCTCCGTAGTTGCTCTGGTGCTTGATCACCTCGTCCAGAGTGATCTTGTTCTTCACCAAGAGCGCGATCTTAATGTCCAGTTGATCAATATATTGCTCGAGCATCTCGTTCTGTCGCACTTGCTGGACCACGGTCTTGCGCACGCGTTCGAATTCCACTTCCTCGTTGAAATCAAAGCCACTGTCGTTGAGAAGGTGAACGAAGTTCTTGACGGCACCGACAGGCGGGTTCTTTCCGGTCGTGAGACTCTTGTAGGCTTCTCCCTGAAGTTTGGCTCGGACAAAGCTCTGGATCTTGATGACCTTCTGCATGTTCTCGTTAAAGTGTTTCTTCTTCGCGGCAAACTGTTCGCGGACGAGGAATCCCCTGGCCAATGCCTGCAGCTCCACGATCAAGTCCTCGTTGTACTCCAGCTCGTTCAGAATGTCGCCGATATTAATGCGTATAAGCATAGCCCGTGTTAGAGCCTGCAGCTCGGCGATCTCTGGTTCGTGGGAGTGGAGTTCCTCCAAGAACAGATCTTGCTGCTTCCTAAACAAAGCACCGCGGATTCTGGCCTGGAAGTCGATGAAGAGTTCGGTATGTGCGTCCAAGTCATCAAGAAGCGTTGCGGTGTGTTCCCGAATAAGCATACCACGCGCAAATGCCTGCAGTTCAAGAATCGCCTTCTCCTCGTCATGTAGCGCTTCGATTAGGTCTGAAATCTCCTGACGAACCGTGGAAGCGCGGATATGGGCCTGTAATTCGAGGATCGCATCTTCGTGCTGGTGTAAAGCCTCGTTGGTCTGGCTGACTTCCCGTCGCACTGCGGAGGCCCTGATGTGAGACTGCAGATCAAGAATCGAGTCTTCATTGTCGTATAAGGCTTCATTCGTTTCCGTGAACTCCCGGCGGACAGCTGAGGCCCGTATGTGAGACTGCAGCAGACCGATCTCTGAGCTGTGTTGTTCAAGTTCATATTTGGTGGCCTCGATCTCCTGCCGTACCAGCTTGGCTCGGCTGACCGCTTGAAGTGCAGCCCAATTCGTCTCCAGGCGAGTGAGGGCTTTCTCCTGCTGATGCATCCGGCGTCTTGTCATTCCTGCTTTAGCTATGGCCTGCAGGCCTTCGAAAACATGACTTTGCTCTTTCAATGATTCTTTCACGTCTTCGACTTTTTCTCTGGCTAGCTTTCCGCGAATCGCAGCTTGAAGTTGCAATACAGGGCCGGTCATACGGCTCGTCTGCTGCTGCTGCGACTTTACCTGCTTGCGTGCGAGGTTACCCCTGATCATGGCCTGAATACTGCGCACTGGTCCATCTGCTCGTTTCAGCTGGGATTTCGTGCTCGATACCTGGTTACGAGCCTTGATGGCTCGCATAAAACTCTGGAGCTTCACAATATCTTCCTCCTTGGCTTTCCAAACATCTTCTCTGTTCGTCATCTGGCGGCGGACAAGAGAACCGCGGGCGGCACTCTGAAGGTTGATCGCAAATGTGCGCATCCGAAGCCGGTAGCCCATCACTTGACGGGTCCATTCTCCGCGAATGCGCGACTGAAGGTCGATAAGCCAGTCTTCGGAACCCCACAGCTGCTGCATAACCTGACCGAGCTGCATTCGAAGCATCGCGCCTCGCATCTGCGATTGAAGGTCGGTGACAGTTTCGGCGTGGCCGGCTAGCTCTCGGTCGATGCGCTCTTCCTCCGTCTCGACAGGCTCAGGGGGTTCAACACCAAAATCAGCTCCCATGTTACCGAAGCTGGGCATGTTGACACCGAGCTTATCGAGACCCTTCTGCGTGGCTTCGAGTTCGTGGTGCTCAAACTCCAACTGTCCCACCAGGTTGCCAATTCTGAAATCTACAATGCCCTTCCTAAACAGTAGCCAACTGAGAGCATGTATGCAGTAAATGGCCTTCGGGATGTTCTTCTTTTCGTAAAGATCGATCAGCTCGAAGCGGAAAAGATCGGGCATTTCCACCTCGTCAAGGTAGCGGAAGAAGATCGCAACGTTATCCCAGTGTCTGGCCTGAAGTCGCGGGTGTCGGAAAATGCGGCATCTTCGGTCGGGGTTGAGAGCTTCCACGATCTCGGCAAGGGTGACGCCGTCTCTGAGGGCTTCCTCCAACTCGACAATGGGAGGGATCTGACGATGAATGATGTCCTCGATCCACTCTTTGGCTTCACCGATGTGACAGAGATATTCATAGGCCTGGAGGAACTGGCGTTGCTTGTCCATCCAATTGCGGCCTTCGAAGCCGTATCGGTCGCTTCGCATTCCATTCTTACTGCCAATCGAAGCTCCAACTCGCTGTAATCTCCGTCGACCTCGCAAGCCCGCGACTTCTTGTGCCGGTGCAATAATGGCGAACTCGTCCGGTGTTCCATCTTGGGCCAGTCTGGATAACGTGCGCAGCTGATTAGTCGAAGAGCGGCCTAATTCAGACAAGTCAGGAGCAGCAAGGGGCGCGTGCACGACAGCGGAGCTCGTCGTGCTCCCGGCAGTATCTGTTCGTATCGAATCTAAACGTGTTAAGAGCATAGAAGTCGGGCGAGCGGTGGTCGTGCGAGCGAGAGGCGAAGGTGAAGACGTTGTCTGGTTTGCATTATCACGGAGAGAGAGCTTTCCAAAATCGACAGTTTGGCCGCGCTCGTGGCGAGACAGACTATGAGACAGCGGCGGCGGCGGAGATGTGGTTGTGTTTGAGGCAGGCGTCTGTGGGAGAGGCCTCAGAGACTGTCTCGCCATACTGTACATTTTCTCGGGACTCTTGGACGAGTCGTCCAAGGTGGCGGCTCGACTGGTTCGCGTCGCCATGTGTCGAGAAGCGGCGTCGCCTTTGCCTCGGGTGTGTCCAAACGGTGATGCGACGTCGCCATTGGACATCACAGAAGAAACTGTACTGGAGCGACTGGGGTGGTAGTTCTCGGTGGTATAGGAGTCGCGCGAGTATGCCGACGACGACGACGTTGTCGATGTCTGGCGATTGATGGATGACGAGTCAGCTGGCTGTGACTGGCGGAGAGGGTGCTGCCGGTACGACATATCGTATGGTAGCACTAGCAGTCCGAACGGTGATCTTCCTCGAGTATGTCAAATACTTCGTCAGGTGTTACAGCCGGCATAACAGCGAGGACGCAGAGGAGACGACCGGGTCATGGACTCGTTCGGCTGGAGTGACCGAGCGCTCGTTCAGCAACGCCGGCGTTGAGATCGCAGGAACCCGGTAAGTATGCGAGAGAACGCCTCCAGAGCGTGGATGGAATGGGGGTTACGAAATGTGTGGGTTGGGGTTTACGATCCTTGTAAGAAGAATGCGTTCTTGGGATGTTGGTTGCGGATGACGCGCGCGTTCGGCGCACGCATGTGATAAAATGGTCGGCAAATGCAAAGGCTGTCGCATAGGAATGTTGAGACCGGTTGCTGAGGTTGCTGCAGCAAAAAGTGCATGCTAGCAGCTAGTATCTAGGCTAGTTTGTTAGGCGGTCGCAAAGAAGCGGGAACGTAATTTACAGACCCTGGTCACTGGTGCTGACTTGAACGTGAATGAAGTGGAGGATGTGGCAGAAAGGATTGGGCATCATGGGTTCCCTCAAGCAGTAGTTTGTTTACCTGCTATTTGTTTGCTGACACAGCCGGGGGGCAACCAGCTGGAAAATCACCAGCCACGAATGCCTCGGATTACGGAACACTGCCGAGCAGGTGCTTTCAATCTCGTCGAAGAGCCCCTCACTTGTTACATTGTTCTCTGTGGAATACATATGTACGTAGCAGGTACCTACAGACGGAATATGTGGCTATCCATGTATCTAGAGACCGTCTGTGTGGGAAGGTACGATCTGAATTCCCTACATATTGTGGGGCGTGGCACGAGTAGTTTTGCTGGTCTAGGCCGGATGATTGAGCGATGTGATTGGCTGATGAAGAGATCAGCACGTGATACTTGCACGAGCCTGCCTTAGAGCATAAGGTTGCTATTTTCGCACCCGAGAAATCTATCTGTGCACCCTCCGGGCCGGTTTCCTGGCGAATCCTCTGATGAAGACCCGCAAGAGCACAGAGAATGCGAGAAAGCTTTTAAAGAGATTCGCCACGAATTCCGTACAATCCGTAACTATGAAGGGGCAACGCTGGACTCCCTGTATTCCGTATTTCGTACCTACTTGTTATACCCTAGGCTAGGTATCTATAGAATTACGTACGACTGGTCCTGCTAACTTCGTATGACCGTATGATTCATATCACGCACCTGACCATCGTTGATCACTGTCAATTGCGGGCCGGCGGGCTCAGAAAATTTGACGGGGTGCGTCGATTACGACGCGTTAGCGCGAAAGCCTGCCGGAGGCAAGACTCGCTGCCCATTTCGGCTTACTGATGTCGTTGGTTAGGTAAGTTACGGATAAAAGGATAGTCCGGTACCTGCATGATACCTTGCCGCTCATAAAGTTCCTCTAGTGGTCCGTCCTATATTTCTAGCGGTTCTAGTGAGATAAATTCGCGCTATAGGCAGCCCACACCACTATTTTACTGCCTTTCTTGGTATCCCGAACAGCTGCACTCCCATGCAAGAGTCAAGAGTGCTAGGTATCAACCAAGTACACTCATAAATGCGAGCCTTATGTAATTACACGCACTAGCGTGCCTTCCTCCGTACCTACGTACTTCGTACGTACCGCGCAAAGTTTAGGTCGGTGGTACCTACCCCACTACTCTCCAAAACCGGCTGCCCCTCAGACCCCAAGTCGTCCCTTATAAAAATTTTGGTGCGGCCCCGGCCTGTAACTTTTTTTTTCTCTTCTTTTTCTTGGGAAGAAGATAACTCTCAAGTGCGTCGACCTGGTCAGTCCCCTCGTCACCTTGTCGCCTATCTTCAACCTCGCTGCTCTTTTAGAAGCTTCTATCTTGTTCATTAACTTGAACAAATTTCTATCACAATGCCTGCTGTCAACGGCACCTCCCCGGTCAACGGGAAGTCTGACTTCCTCGACCACGCAAAGGCCGTCGAGGTCCTGAAGGAGTACGACTCTCCTGACGGACTCTCCATCCAGGACCTGATCGACACCAAGACCCGTGGCGGTCTCACCTACAATGACTTCCTCATTCTGCCCGGCTACATTGGCTTCCCTGCCTCCGAGGTGGCTCTTGACTCCCCCATCACCAAGAGAATCACCTTGAAGACCCCCTTCGTCTCTTCGCCCATGGACACCGTCACTGAACACGAGATGGCTATCCACATGGCCCTGCAGGGTGGCCTGGGTGTTATCCACCACAACTGCTCCCCTGACGCTCAGGCCGAGATGGTCCGGAAAGTCAAGCGATACGAGAACGGCTTCATCAACGACCCCATCGTCATTCACCCGGACACCACCGTCGAGGAGGCCAAGGCTTTGAAAGAGAAGTGGGGCTTCGGCGGTTTCCCTGTCACAGGTCAGTGCTACATTTCTTTCTGACAGAAGAGAAAGCCTCGCTTTCCGCATTATCAGATGATTATAGTCCATAAACCAATAACTTTCGTTCCACCGTATAGACAGCAATGTCATGGGGAGAAAGATGTATTTCTGATGATGATAATGTTTCTGTCAACGCTTTGTACTGTCAACATTATGATAATGTGACAATGGCTAACGTGTTGCCAGCCACCGGCAAGCTCGGCTCGAAACTCCTCGGCATCGTCACCAACCGCGACCTCCAGTTTGAAGACGACCTCTCTCAGAAGGTCAGCCAGGTTATGGTCACCGACCTTGACACTGCTCAGGCCGGCGTCACTCTCCTTGAGGCCAACAAGATTTTGGCCAAGTCGAAGAAGGGCAAGCTGCCCATCGTTGACAAGGACTTCAACCTGGTGTCTATGATCTCCCGCTCCGATCTTACCAAGAACCTCCACTTCCCGCTAGCATCCAAGCTCCCTGACTCTAAGCAACTCATCTGCGCTGCTGCTATCGGTACTCGCCCCGAGGACAAGGCCCGTCTGCAGAAGCTCGTAGATGCTGGCTTGGACATTGTCATTCTTGACAGCAGTCAAGGAAACAGCATGTACCAGGTTGAGATGGTCAAGTGGATCAAGGAAGTTTTCCCCAAGCTCGATGTCATCGGCGGAAACGTCGTTACCCGCGAGCAAGCCGCTACCCTAATTGCTGCTGGCGTTGATGGCCTGCGTATCGGTATGGGCAGTGGAAGTGCTTGCATTACCCAAGAAGTCATGGCTGTTGGTCGGCCACAGGCTGCTGCCGTCTACGCTGTTGCTAGCTTTGCTGCTCGTTTCGGTGTTCCTTGCATTGCTGACGGTGGTGTGCAAAACGTCGGCCACATCGTAAAGGGTTTGGCCCTCGGTGCCTCCACCGTCATGATGGGTGGTCTCCTTGCTGGTACCACCGAGTCTCCCGGTACATCTTTCGTGTCCCGTGAGGGTAAGCTTGTGAAGGCCTACCGTGGCATGGGCAGTATCGATGCTATGCAGGACAAGAAGGCTGGCGGCGGTGGTAAGAACAGCCAGGCTAGTAACGCTGGTACTGCTCGATACTTCAGCGAAGGTGACAGCGTTCTTGTTGCTCAGGGTGTCTCCGGTGCTGTCGCTCACCGCGGATCCGTCAACAAGTTCGTTCCCTACCTTGCCGCTGGTCTCAAGCACTCGATGCAGGACTGCGGTCAGCGCAGCTTGAAGGAGTTGCACGAGAACGTTGCCAACGCTACCGTGCGCTTCGAGGTCCGAACTGCCAGTGCCCAGCTCGAGGGTAACGTCAACATGGAGAGCTATGAAAAGAAGCTCTATGCCTAAAGAATTGGCAGAACATAGTTGCCTCATTCGATCATGCCTTGTAGTAAAGGCTGTCGGGTCGAGGACACTTGTCAAGCGGGATAATTGAGCATTTTGTTTTGATGACTAGTTATGGGAACTGGTTATGGTATGATGCATGTGTAACACGAAGGCGTTTAAAGGGGTCACTGGGATTTGAACGGGCCGAGAACGGGGGATATCTACTGACTGACACTGACATGCACACAAGATATGGACATCGCGTCGTATCATGGTGGTCGCATCGAATGACATACTATATATACACCAGAGGATTGATGCAAGCGGCATGAGCTTCCGCGCCTCTCAAACAATGAAAAACTACCTCCTATCCTACTGTTTTATGGAGAGGGGAGAGCCAGCAACACATCGTGCATTGTGCCATCTTCACTAATGTTTCTTGAGTGTGTACTTGTCGGTATTCCGTAGTCGGTATTCCGTACTGGGGCAATGGTGTAAGGACTCCGTTAAGAGTCAATGCTGTACTCCGTAAGTCTTTGAGCCAATGAAATGCGCGGCGAGAGCCACGTCCCCCCTCTGCATGATTATGCCACCGTAAGTATAGATTCCCTCATGCTAAAACCAGAAGGTGAGAAGGTGTTGTCATGCTTGTCTGGCGTGACGAGGATTCAGGTGTCTTGGCGGGAGGGGAGGGGTTCTAGGCCGGGCGAGTATATATTGTCTATACTCATCGCGTAGGAAAGACGGGCTGGTTCATTATGCATTTCGGACCCGAGGAGGGGGTCCGATCAGAAGATATGTGGTACTTTTTGTATTTTGACTACCTACCTACTTATCTACTGAAGACGTAGGTAGGTATGATTTGTATATATGAATTCTCGCAAGATACAGACAGACAGGCGCCCGGAAGAAATGTACTTTTGGTAAGGAAAGATCCGACTAAAAATGCGAAAGGAAACCGAAAGGAAATGAGGAAAATGGTGTAAGTGAAGAAGAAACCCCAACGCCTTGCCATGAGGCGGTATGAAGAAGAAAAAATGTCCGATGATGATGATGATGATGTACGGTAGATACCTGATCCAGAAATGCGGCGCTCAAACGCTCAGGGGCTCCATGCTCAACAATTCGACCCCCTCCCGTCCGCGATAACAATCTCTCCTTTTCCAATCCCTTTTATTTACGCAGCGTCTCATATCCATTATTACGATCCCGCTGAATCAGTCTCTGTCCCTCATGACGCGAACTCGGGCCCTCGTCGTCCTCGAATTCGACAGCTTCTTCGTGCTCGTCTAGTTGCGTATAATCGCTATCGCTCTCCTCGCCACTATCGACTTTCGGTCCGTCGCCTTCGACAATCATGTACACGGGTACCGAGCCCACGATGGCGATGACACCCAAGATCCACCAGGGGGCGCCAATCATGTTATTCTTGACGCCCCACGTGAACGCGAGGCCCGCGAGGGCCGGGCCGCTGGCGCGACCCAGGGCGCTGAAGGTCGTCGCGAAGCCGTTGAGGGTGCCGAGGATGCTGAGGCTCGCGGCGCTGTTGGTGAGGAGGATGGTGGAGCAGGGGAAGCCGACGATGACGGAGAAGGCCTTGATGATCATGAGGGTGAGGAGGGCGGCATAGCGGAGCTGGGTGTTCTCGATGAGGACGACATAGGGGACGAGGAAGTAGATGATGGGGTAGGTGCAGACGCAGAAGCGGTAGCAGGTGAGCACGCCGAAGCGCGCGCAGAGGGCTGGGAAGAGGAAGAATTGGATCACGCCGCTGACGACGCCGTAGAGGGTGAAGATGGTGCCGATGCTGCCGGAGTCGAGGCCGAAGCCGCCTGAGAAGAAGAAGAAGGAGGTGTTTTCGGCGGAGTGCTTTTGGGGCGGGTAGTGGAGGAAGACCGGGAGAACTTGGTCGAAGGCGACGGAGTGGAGGGCGAGGAAGGTGTAGGCGACGAGGTTGATGACGGATTGGCGAGAGAATACGGCTGACATGCTTGGTGCGATAGGCTTTTCGTATTGCTGCTGCCGACTCGATCCTGTGGCTCCGTCAGACTGTAATAGAGGGGCTGAGGCCTCGGCATCCTGGATGGAGAGTCGTCGGAGGGTCTGCTGGCGTTTAAAAGAGCGGTCTCTGACGGCCTCCTTAATGCGCTGGCCTAAGACTAAGCCCCAGTCGCGCGAATGCCGTTTGCTTTGCAGCGTTTCCCTGAGGAAAAGTAACGCTGTGGACAAGGAGAGCAAGAAGACGACTCCGGCCATGAGATTGGGCAGGGCGAAGGGAAACTTCTTGAAGAATTCGTTGTTGCCGAATAGACCAGGGAACTGAGTGGCAGGCTTGGCGAATAAGCCACCGAATGCAGGACCGAACACGGATCCGATACTCCAGACTAAGGGCATGATGGAGAAAGCTTTGGGTTGAAGTTCCTTGTCCTGGACCATTTCGGCCACCATGGTTCTGATAATGCCGACTGCATATATCGGTTAGCTGTGGTGCTCATCATCGTGCTGGAAGGTGAAGTATGATACGCACCATTGCCGTTACAACCGCCCTGAAGACCACGGACGATAATGGCCATTGTCAAGCTTGTTGACATTCCCCATACTATGAACAACACCATTGTACAGAACAATCCGGTTATGATAATGGGTTTTCTGCCTAGAAAGCTTTTAGTATTGCTGATGATATATAGCTTTGACCAACATAGAGCGTTATATTCGACTTACCAACACGATCGGATGCTCGACCCCATGGCACGGCGGTAATACTCTGAGAAAGGGAGAAGACGGCACTCGTAAAGCCAGCCCATTTGGCAACATCTCTCTGTTCGACACCGAAGCTAGCGATCATTTCGGGGAGGTAGGGAAACACCGAGGTCATGGCCAGAGGCTCAGCAAACCGAGCAACGGCTGCGAAGAAGATACGTTAGCCATCGATGCCATCTCTTGTCTGTCATTCTTTCTCATGATGCTGTCTGCTGATTGCTTCCAGGCAGGTTGGCGGTTCTAGCCGTGACTCTGTCTAGTGGCCGGCATGTTATTCTTTCTATTCGAGTGCTTTTACGGTGAGTGAAAGCAGTCGCTTGGATGTACTTGGGAAGACAACTTCAACACCAATGACAACGAGTCCAAGTCACGGAACACAAACACCCATGTTGGGGCGATGCAGGGGCAGATTGTTTGACATATTCGACAGATTATGGGAAGATAAACGTATAAGCCAGAAGCCAATCGTATACGGGATGCCAAGAGGGGAACAATTGCTACTATTCACAATGCAGGCGACACTAGTCGGTCTGTTCCGCCAAGGCCATCTTCATTCTCCATCTTGGACGTTTGGGGAAGTAGAAAGACTCCGCCATGTCGCAGTGTTTACAAGATAGGCAGAATGGAGGCTGAGACTTGCGACTGAGGCGAGACGGAGGCAGAACCAGGAAGCAAGGGAAGCGAGGATTGCTTGCTTACCCAGGATGGCCAGTTGCTGGACAGGCATCTTTGCCCGCGAATGTTTCGTCGCCATGATATCGCTCGTGTATCCGAGGGCGTCTGTACTCGTATTGGATCGTGAGGGACGGCTTGCTTGGGCCAATGACTTGCACCGGCAGGTTACCGAGCGACAGAGACAGCGCAGATAGACGATGCTCTCGGAGGGGACGAACAGGAATCCAAGACCGGAAGAACCAAAAGAATAATACCTATTTACAAAAGGTAGGCGGGCTTTGCTTTTACGGATTTACGCTGCCCTGGCCATGACCTGCTATGACGTTTGTCGCGTTATTGATTTACCTTGTAGGAGTCAGATTTCTGCTTTCGACGGGACTATCCCCCACTCATTCTCGCATCCTCGTCTGCCATTCTCGCATTCACAGTGCGTTTTCCTGCGGCCCATGTGGCATTCTAGGCCGAGGTGAGACTAGGGCCGGTTGCAGTGACATGCATAGATGCATATATGCATAACGCAACGGTGGGAATTGCGCCCTTGCAGGGATGGGGCCGATCCAGTGTCAGTCAACAGCGGGTCGCCGGGTAGTCGCCGGCTACGGGTGGCGAATCAGCCCCGTGAGAAGGTACTTTGCGCAGAGTAGTGATTACGCCCACGGGGTAGGTACCGGCCGTGGGAGGCTGCTCCGAAGCGGCACAGACTTACCCGAACGCGGACCGGATGTGGCTGTAATCATGTGTAATGGATCGCCCGCCCACTATAAAATGGCCGTTGTCGGAGATCATTGGTCACTGAACGGCTCACGAGCAGGTCACAAGCGAAGACAATGCGGCGTTTTGTTGCACTCGAAGGTTCATGCAGCGCAACACATCGGGACTAGCGCGACAGTGCAGCAGACAGTGTGATCCTAGGCCGTGCCGTAGCCTACCGCGACTTATCATCGGCGGATGAATGTACGAAGTAGGAAGTACCTAGGCTTATCCGCGGCTCCTCACTGGCCGGCCAAGGCGGGGGCCCGATGCGCGCTATCTGGACGGGGCCCCGCCGCGCCCATCCTGCGGCGAGCCTGCCTGAAGGCTACGCTATCGACCTAACTAACTGCGTATAGCGCGGGCACCTTAGCGTGTGCCTTACGGGGCTCGTTTACCCACTACAGTCATAATTACAGGCTATTATCACCTGCCAGCCCGCACTTACACGCGCTCGCCATCTTCTTCTTGATCGCTCATCGAAGCTGAGCAATAACATGCGTCATCGCTGAGATTCATCACAGCAAACATGAAAATGGCTCATGAGCGAACGCCGTTGATCACCGGCCCGTTGATCACTACCGTGGTCGTCGCTCCGCCGCGCCAGCGCTATCCCCATCAGACTCTGCGCCGATTTTGCACCATCGCACTGAGCTCATCGCTCGTAGCTCTACTGATCATCTTTCTGGCCAACGTCAACTCGCCCCATCACGGCATTTCTCATCCGTGGCCTGGTCATCGACACAATCGTCTGTCCTATGAGAAGCTTCAAGCCATTCTGTTAGACACACCGAGTGCCGAGAAGGCGTCCGAGTGGAGTCAGTTCTACACATCTGGTGCGCATCTGGCCGGTCAGAATTACTCACAGGTAAAATCCATCCGAGAAAAGGGGAAAGACTCAACCCAGATGAAGGACCCGGAGATCGATGTTCCGTAATCGCTGACAATCCCAGGCCAAATGGACCAAGGATCGCTGGGATGAATGGGGCATTAAGTCTGAGATCGTCGCCTATGACACTTATCTCAACTATCCTCTCGATCACCGGTTGGCCCTCTTAGGAAAGAAGAAGACCAGTGCTGGCCACGATTCTGATGACTGGAAGGTTGTCTTTGAAGCCAGCCTGACTGAAGATATCCTTGAGGACGACCCTACCACCCAGTTCGAGAACAGTATCCCTACCTTCCATGGCTACGGTGCCAGTGGCAATGTCACTGGCTCTTTCGTCTACGTCAACTATGGTACTTACGAGGACTTCGAAGATCTTCTCCGGGCTGAAATCGACCTGAAGGGTAAGATCGCCATCGCTCGGTATGGTGGCATCTTCCGTGGTCTCAAGGTGAAGAGAGCCGAGGAGTTGGGCATGATCGGTTGTGTCATTTACAGCGATCCCGGCGATGACGGCGATATCACCGAAGAAAACGGCCACAAGCCGTATCCCGAGGGTCCGGCCCGGAATCCGAGTAGTGTGCAGCGCGGAAGCGTGCAGTACCTGAGCATCAGACCCGGTGACCCGACTACCCCCGGTTATCCTAGCAAGCCCGGTGCGCCACGTGCGCCTGTCGACGGTGCTATCACTACCATTCCATCCTTGCCCATCTCTTACACCGACGCCTTGCCCATCCTCAAAGCGCTGAATGGCCACGGCCCTCGAGCTAGCGACATCAACAAGTACTGGAACCGGAATGCCGGTCTGGGATACAAGGGTGTCAAGTATAACATCGGTCCTTCCCCTGACGACCTCGTTCTCAACCTTGTCAGTCACCAGAACTACACTATTACCCCTATCTGGAACGTCATCGGTGTTATCAACGGAACTATTTCAGATGAAGTAATCGTCGTTGGTAATCACCGTGATGCCTGGATTATTGGCGGTGCCGGCGACCCCAACAGCGGCTCAGCCGTTCTCAACGAGGTTGCCCGCAGCATGGGTCTCGCCATGGAACAAGGCTGGAAGCCCCCGCGAACCATTGTCCTCGCCAGCTGGGACGGTGAGGAATACGGCCTCGTGGGTAGCACGGAGTGGGTTGAGGAATATCTGCCCTGGGTCTCGGCCGACAACGTGGCCTACATCAACGTGGATGTCGGCGTGCGGTCCCAAATCTTCGAGGCCGCAGCCGCTCCGATGTTGCACAGTCTTCTCTATGAAGTGACAGGACTTGTCCAATCGCCCAATCAAACCGTTCCGGGCCAGACTATTCGGGATGTATGGGATGGCCACATCAACACAATGGGCAGTGGTAGCGACTTTACTGCTTTCCAGGATTATGCTGGCGTTCCTTCTCTCGATATGGGCTTTGGAGGATCTTCTCCGGAAGATAATGTCTATCAGTATGTACTTCTACATTTCCTTTTTCATTATGGCAGAGCATCATGCCCCCTTTTTACACTCTGCATACTCTATAAATTGATTCACTAACTCCTGAATTTTATAGCTACCACAGCAACTACGACAGCTACTACTGGATGGACCAATACGGTGACCCAGGATTTGTCTACCATCAAGCCATGGCCCAGCTGCTCGGACTCACTATTGCCAAACTAGCTGACAAGCCACTCATCGCGCTGAACGCCACCGCGTACGCTGTAGCCCTCGGAGAATACGTCGAGCAAATCGAGACCAAGCTTGCGAGCTCGGACACCGAACCTTCCAGCGAAGCTGAAGTTTTCGAGATGAGAGCCCGAAGCTCCAAAGCAGTCGCCACTGGTGACCGGGGCGCATTTGAGAAGTCCTTGGGCCGTCTTTATGACTCTATCAGTGAGATGAAGTCCGCTGCGACGAAGCTCGATGCCGAAGCTGCGACATTGGCAGAGAAGGTCACCGAGAAGTTCTCGTGGTGGGATTGGTTCAAGAGAGCCAGAGTTTTCCATCAGATCCGACGCACCAATATTAAGTACAAGAACATCGAGCGCGCGTTCTTGTATAGCCCGGGTCTTGATGGACGTGAATGGTTCAAGCACGTTGTCTTTGCGCCTGGTTTGTGGACTGGATATGCTGGTGGTAAGATTCTTATGATCCCCTGAGATTTATTGATGATGCTGACATCTTTTAGCTGTTTTCCCTGGCCTTGTTGAGAGCATTGATAACCAAGATTACGAGAACGCGTTGAAGTGGGTGGATATCATTGACGGATGCATCAAGACCGCTACGAAGACAATGAAATAGGTATGATCATGAGACAAGTGCCGCTTATGTATTGGAGTGAGGTTGATTGGATTTGATTCGGTCAATATGTTACAACGTCAGGGAAGAGATGCATTTGCAGGCAGCAACAGGTTTGCAAGGCTAGGAGTTGAGATACCAATGCCCGTGTACGAAACTTCAATTGGTTTTTAACGAAATTGATGACCATGACTTGCTGGCTGTTGACGAAGTGACATGTTGATGGGAACTGACACCCAAATTCAATGGCCGTATCTATAGGTATAGTCAAGGCCGTCCGGGCTATAACGGTTGTCTCGCAATGCCTTGGTTTAGGACGCATCATTGCGCATGTTACGAAAGGCCGAACTCGTGGACAAAAACATTCCAAACGACTTGGACGAACTACTGAATTCGATTCTCTGAGATAGTCTAGTTTCGCGGACGTCTTCCCGTAAGGTCAAAGGCCTCCCTCAATCTCTCAGGATCTTTAGCATAAAAAGCCTTGTTTCCAAGGTTGTCACCGACTGCTTTTCTAGAAAGGGACGACGTCTTGAGTCCCGTTGGTGCCAATTTGGTCGATTCTTAAGGTCTCCCTATCATGTTAACGTGCCAGGAGCAGCCTCTTGCATTATGAAAGGATAGCGAAGAAGAGACACGATGAGGAGTGGGCTTTAACGTCAGTCAACGCCAATGTCGCTCTCTTGTCGTTTCTCAGACGGATTACAGGCTTGTTCGGAAGAGGTTACCGTGTTCTAAGATCGGGATCCGAATACACGACAGACGATCTCATGCTGAAAAGCTGTGGTGAGCTTATTCCTCAGCGAGCGCTGCCGAGCAACCTCCCAAATAAAAACCTTGGTATGGCATCTAGTTCGATAGACTCTAGAGGGTCATATGTTCCTTGAGAACAAGACACTCTCGCGGTCATAATGGCAGCATTCGGCAATCTCGCGGGTAGCATGCCACCACGAAAATACCAAGGCCATATCTCCCTACCGTACCAATCGTCGAGGATGGCACGGCAGCTCGTTCCGACTCCTCTTTCCTCTCAAGTTTACTCTCGCAGGGTTCGCGACTCGGTATCATGATAGGTTTCTTGGGACGCTTTGCGCTCGAGTATCACGGTGGCGTACGTTTTCCTGACGAACACGCGATTCGTGATATCTAGGGCTGCAGTCATGACTGTTGAGCTCTCAGATGCGACGGCGGATGGTCGCATTTGCGTCACTGTGGTCGTCGGGGACGATGTGATGTCTAGGCATGCGATCGCGGCTTTGGGTGATCTTGTCCGACTCGGGCCTGCTGTGATCGTAGTGAGCGCTGCCGACCTACCTCAACACATCTGACATCGTCTATTCTTGTCATGATCAACAAGATCATCGTCACGATCTTCCATCATGTTTCAAGCATCACCGCACCCACCCAAACCACAACTCCGGACCGAACAAACCACACAACAACACCATACGGCTCTGAATATGCGTGCGTATCTCCCAACCAGATGAACGAAAGAACCGTCTCAAACACCATCATTTGAAACATTTCTTCAGGAGCCTGCCGGGAACGTTCGCATTGCCGTACCTATTTCCAGCATGCAGAGGTTTTCTCCCGTGCATATGTATCCCATCCCCATCCCGGGACTGACTATCAGGTGGCGTCAATGGCTTTACCTACCTGCCTACATAAGTATCATCATCGCATGCAAAAGGAGAACAAGTACAACTGCAGTGTAACGGAATCATTTAAAGTGGTGTCGCCCCCCGTGGAATCGGTAATCTCGGTGTTGGTGGCTTCTTTTGGCGCGGGACGTCTTACCGAGTGAGGTTGTTGTTTTTGCTGTTGTTGTTGTTATGCGGTCGTGCATGAGCGACAGGGCCAGATTCATGCTGGGATCTTCCTACATACAGGGCAACGAAAGACCAACCTGGGAAAGAAGGAAGCATACCATGTATGTGTACATTCGAGGTACGGATAGGATTGTCAATCACCAACAATATCACTTTACGACGATTTCAAGGACAGACCGGCAGCATGTCTTCCGTATTAGCCCCCCAAAAGTACGTACGTCTCTAACCACTCTCTGGCATCATCAATAGTCAACATCCTCATTCAAATGTCCGACACAAAGAACCCAGCTATTGGCTGCTTCGATTCACAATCTGATATTGACACCCAACTCAGAACCACGACATTCGACGCCTAACACAGCAGCAGTCATGTAAGTGCACGCAGCAGTGAGACGTCTCTGTCTTACACGCATCGCTAGCACAGAGAAATAACCACCATGTGGCAGAAGGTCTTACCTGGCCGATACGCCGTTTTCCTTCATCGAGTCAACTCCTGACTTCTGTGCCGTCTTCGTGCATTACTGAATTCACTGGAGAGAAAGAATATCCCGGGCGTGTCTGCCGTTCGGTGATAAGTTTCGCCACAGTATGCGCATACGTTGAGCTTAGGGCTGCGATATACCTCACCGTGCATGTCGAGACTCAACCATACTGTGTTCAGAGTCGAGTGCGCTAACCGTCTAGTTTTTCTGTTGCTACTCGTAAGTTCCAACAACTTCACGACAGGACATGTACTGCGAGGTATCCGTACCCAACAAGATCAGTGGTAAGAAAGAAAGACGCATAAAAGGGGCACAGAATTAGGGTGCCGGATATTTAGGGTGAATAATCGCCGGATAAGCCTTCCCTTTTATCCGTACGAGAGATCCCGTTCCGTCGTGCTGGTGGTGCCCGGCAACTGAAATTCCGTAGGAAAATATCCGTAACGGGATGGATGCGTATATTCCGTATGTTGATTACTCGTACAGAACATCTAAGAAGAGCGATCTCTTCTCTTTTTTCTACGATCCGATCAGTTCGATACTCGACTTGAGACGCAATGAAGTCGGAATGCCCACGTAGGCAACCCGTAATCCGTCCGGCTAAACGGTACAGTGTATCTTCACAGTTTGCACTGTACGCCGTCCGTGGCTGGCACGAGAAAAAAATAGACCCTTATGTACCTACAACGTGGTCGCCGACCAATCATATCCCGCGCATACCGGCAACAGAACCCACACCATTGGCTTCCATATCCCTGGTAAAAACGCAAGAGTTGCTCACGCGCTAAGTCACGATGGGCGATGATGTTAGCGCCGCGAAACGCTAGCGGGCGCTAAGCTTGTTGGGGATATGAAAGATCAAGATGGGGGATGGCTTCAGATTGTCTGGTGGACGAATTGAGTTGTTGCATTGTGCCTACGTATGCACGTCGGCGCAGCGTTCGTGAAGGCTTGACTCCTCTTTTGAGGCAGGACTGGAACGGGACTGAAATTCGGTACTTCAACCCTTTGGTCATGACGGATTATCGTAGAGTGGTCGCTGTAAAAAAAGTGATCGCTCGGTGATAGAAGGGACTTGTTGGATGAAGATGCACGGGACCTTGTGGAATTTTTCCATGCCCGACGCCAAGTTGGGCGGCGTTCTGAAGGATCAATTGACATGCTAGGAACGTGTCTTCGGGTGTCTTCCCGTATTACCTGCCTGCACCCAATATGCTCTCCGCATTGTCTGGGCTTTGTTTCCGGGTCAGGAGGTTAGGGGTAATCGGTATCAGACCGGTTCGTTATTGAAACCGCCAATGATGTTGTGTGAATCGACTTTTCTTGTGACGGACCGCCGACTTCGTGAACCGATCCTAAGCGAGACCTCGGCCGGACCTCGTCCCGTATCGTATCGTACGAATTACGGATTACATATCGTGTCGTTGTTAGGCAGAGTAGTATTCCGTCCGGGCTGTGTTAAACGCATGTATCGTAAAAGTTGGCCCGTGGTGAACACGCGAGTACGAGCACCCCTGCCAGATATCTGAACCAACAATGCGGATTAAACATACTGTACGATATGTGAGAAGGTAGATGGACATCCAATTCAACACTTTCAAAAGCACGATGTGGTCACTCGATCTGATTGTCGATAGATAAGGATAACTGAAACGATTGAAGCAGAACATCGATCTGAGGAATCAATCAAGCCATTCTGGGAATATTGGACTTTTGGCAGGGAACTTCATACGAGAAGCGTAGGTATACTTGGCGTGATATTGCGACGGTACGGATTATGTACATACATGAATTGAGGCACAGAATAATACGCCCGTCTTTCGTGGGCAACGGGACAATACCTACGATACGATGACTGGCTGAACCACAGTTATTCCACGCAGATTATGGCCTGTTCTTCTCCGCGCCGCTGCGATCTAGTGACGTAAAACCCTCAATCACTATCACTTTTCTGGCACAATTTCAGCCCCGAGATCAACCAGATTCAGGCCAACACGGGAATCGGATTTAAGACCCCATGCACTGACCGAGAGTCCTAACACCGATATCTGCATACCCCTTGTCTGTTCACGGAATTAGGTATTTATCGGGTTGCATCTCGCATAAGGATGTCAATCTCGTCTCGGGGCTTCATCAATCAACCTCAACATGCCAACTTTTCTTCTTATGCCGTGCCATTGGTCGTTCAACATTGAGCCCGAAAGAACAGCCGCCAGCATTCGCTAACTGATTACGCGGTAATTACGCCGTGCCAGTGTCTCAACGCGACCGCATAGTGACCCTTTTATACATATGCGAAGGCTATCAGACAACATGACGCCTCGGTCCGAACCGAACCAGACTTCAGTCGACTCGTTGATGATGATCGCGATGGCTTCAAAAGCAAGTCTTGAACAGTCCCTGCTGATAAGTAATCCGTACTTTCTAGAGGAGCATAAAACACGGGATATACATCATCCGTAATCCGCAAGAACCATGGCTGGTCTCGATACAGTCTGATGCCTGGGCATCTCAGGTACAGATTACGAGTACGGAATTCCTATCCTTGGCGCATCTCTCTTGCTCCCTTGTCGATTTCTTTTACCTAAATCCGACTCCGCACGGCGTGTTTACTACGAGTAGGTAGATGCACCTAGCGCGATTGGGGTATCTTGGCACGGAGCAGAATCGCCTCTGATCCGCCCATCCTTGCCCCATTCGCACCTGCTGTCATGGTCCCTTCGTCTCCGTCTCTGTTGGAAGTGACCTCTTCCCTCCCCGAGTCCTCACACTACATGTCTAGTCCCGGCTTCTGTGGTGCAACCACCGCCGACCAATTTGTTACTATAATCTGAGTAAGAAAGATCCCATCCATAGTGTCGTTACCGGTACTTTGTGCGTTAGGGCCCGGTCTATTGTTTCTATTGTTGTTGGCATGGTGTTGTCGGCAGTTCATCTACGTATCTCACTTACACACTTGATGGTGACCTTCATGCCCGTATGCTTAAATATGATCCCTTCAGCTCAATGTACCTACAGATCGTCTACATGTGATGCCACCCCTCGCTAACAACAACCCAGACCCCTCGCTAAGTGCAAACGGAGAATAGCCTCTCTGGTCCACGCCGCCACGAGCCCACCATAACGCCGATCACCCATGTCGAGCTGAAGTGACGCTGCATGGCCTCCAGTCAATACTAATACCGAGTAGGCAGTGGTGCCCAGTCAATATCGCCCGCCGGCCCTCACTAGTGGCCTTGGTAGCCCAGCGACTCGATTCAACAGAATCGGGAAACGCATTGCTCGCATCGAATAAGGTGGCGTTGCCCCGATGTACGAAGCAGGCAACGCTGCAGAGCAGCAGTAAGAGAGGGTCCCCGTTCTGTAGTGGACATCACACTAGGCAGGGTGGGTAGGTAGTAAGCTTTTGGCAGCATCCCCGGCCGTTTCTACAGACCTAATGCGCAAGCCCTTGCCCGTTCCCCTCAGAGGATGACCCTCTCTAAGATGACTCGATGCAACCCTAGGCCCCAGTCCTCGAGATCTGAGTCGTTGGGGCTGGCCGGGGAGCATCGAAACCTGGTCGGACCACAGATGGAAACTGGGGAACTTGGGGCCAGACGCAGATGCACGAAGGAAATACCTATCTACCCAGGATACGTCCGTCGGTACCAACACTAGAGAGTGCGAGGGTTACGGATTAGAGTACGGAGAGAAGAGTGAGAAGATGCGAGAGAGAGAGAGGAGACGGGCATGAATAGAATGCGCCTTGTCTCTCCCTCCCTTCCCTGTCCTGGCTTGGTCTATTAATAATACCCACCTGAGACCTCTCACATATATCTCTATACTACCTACCTGCCTGCATGTGGAATATATATATAAGCCACGCCTCTCTTTGTCGCCCGTCTCGGTCTCCTTCTTTCGTGGGTATATTTCACGTTGACTTGCTAGACACGGGGTGTATGCTGTAAGACCGAGCCGTCGCTCACACAATCGCACATCACTCTTATACCGTAGTCCACTTACACATCCCCATACCGTAATATCTTCCATCTCATAACAACAATGGCATCCATGGATGAGAAGGGCGCAGTCCCCGCCCAGGCCGACGCCTACCTGCTCAACAACCAGGCCCGCGCCCGCATCGAGTACAACAACCCCCAGGCCAACATGCACTCCGACGGCGAGGCCCGTCTCCCGGCTTTCGGTGGTGAGTTCCAGCCCGGTCTCTACCGGCCGAATGAGCACCGCAAGTTCGCCAACCCGGCGCCTCTCGGTCTGTCTGGCTTCGCTTTGACTACTTTCGTCCTGTCGCTCCTGAACCTCAACACCCGCAATGTCTCCGAGCCCAACATTGTTCTCTCCCTGGCTTTCGGTTATGGTGGTCTCGTCCAGCTGTTGGCTGGTATGTGGTGAGTAACCCTCTATCAACAAATCATCAATTGTCTATAAAACCAATCATATCACTTACACCAACCAGGGAAATGGCCGTAGGCAACACCTTCGGTGCCACCGCCCTCTCCTCCTTCGGCGGTTTCTGGATCTCCTACGCCATCGTCTTGACTCCCAGTTTCGCCACGCTCTCCGTATACGACGAAGCGGAAACGGCCTCCGTGCTCGGCTTCTTCCTGATCGGCTGGTTCATCTTCACCTTCATCCTCCTGCTCTGCACGCTGCGCTCGACCGTCATGTTCTGCTCGCTCTTCTTCACGCTCGACCTGGCCTTCCTCTTCCTCGCTTGCTCTGAGTTTGCCGCCGGAAACGGTAACACGACTGCTTCGCTGGCGCTGCAGAAGACGGGTGGTGTTTTCGGTCTGTTGGCTGCGTTCTTGGCGTGGTATAATGCTTTTGCTGGTATTGCGGATACTAGGTATGTTATCAATTCCTACTTTCGCCCTATCATTTGAGTGGTATGCAATCAATTGGCTAACAAGCGAAACAGTAACTCCTTCTTCATCATCCCCGTCTTCCACTTCCCCTGGTCCGACAAGGCCCGCGAGGCCCGCGTCAAGTCGGAGCGCGAGACCGTCTAAGTCCTACACCCCTATCGGGTCACGGAATCAAAATCAACCAATATCACGACGCCGCGGGACGAACAAGAAGCGACTCTCTATTCCACGGAAAGGAGAATGGGATATCAAGTCGTGGATCTTTTACGCGGTTACGAATATAATCTACAACGACGGGCGTACTTATACATACACCGTTTGCATGACATACGCTTGGGACGGACGGAAGGACATGGAATGAACCCAATGAAGAGAGAGAACAAGGATAAGTCCTCTTCATCTCATCATTGCTACTGCGAAGTAATGAAGCCAATATATATACAATCCAATTGTATGCCAATGGCACGCGAATAAGAGGAGGAGGACAGGGATGGAAGGGCGGGAAACTCATATGATACCAAATTCTTATATATAATACCAACATGATACCTGAAGGGCGTTGTTCTTCACCCACTCTCTCCCCGTCCTTCCTTCGTGCTTACCATGCCAATTGAAAACTCCAGAAAGGGATAAGATGATGAGGTGAGATGAGACGAAGACGCATGCGTTGTCCATCCGCAACCGCATCCCCCGGAGCCATGACGTCTTTACCCCAGAGACTAAGCGCGTCTAGAACGAGCCCGAATCACAAGACGACTAACCCGGTCAGGAGACGATCAACAGGTCAGTGGAAGAGGTTCTCCTTTTCCTTTCCTCGCCTCTTACGATACGCCTTCGTTGTGGAATATGAATTCCGAACTCTTTACGTCAAGAATTGGGGAGGGATGTGATATGAATGGCAATGACTAGATGGATGGATTTAGGCAGTTATAGTAGAGCCGCAGGCTGTACTCGATGAATCGAACTTAAGACGTAGTCATGCACCCGTCGTGTGACCACTTTTCCCCCATACCCCGGAATTCCTCATCCTCCTTCCCCCCCCATTTCCCCGCTTGACGCTACCGAGACCCAACTCGTTAATACCGACCAAGCCAGGACTACGAGTATGTATACGTGTATCGATCACGGGTTCGTAAGCACTCACGGCAGTTCATAGAAAACACCCAGCCATGAAAATCCGGATACGTAGCAAGAATAGTAGCAAAGAACCGGCAACCTGAGCAGATGACCAATCTCAGCCCTCCATAGCAACATCCTCCCCCCCCCTCCCCCCCCATCCAGATCCGGCATCCACCCCTTCGGCCTCTCCTTCCCCCGAACAATCACCCCATAGCCCAGCCTCTCCACCTTCTGCACCTGCTCGACCATGATAGCCAGCTTCTTAAAGTAGACGCCGACCTTGCCGCCCACCGTCGGGCAGATCTGCAGCATCGAGCTCACATCCTGCATATCCGTCAAGATGGTCCGCTCGCCCTTCTCGCTTTCCTCCTTCTTCTCGCCGTCACCCTTCTCACCCGTAGGCATCCCCCCACTCAACGCCGTAACCGCCGTCGCGAACCGCATCATCTCGCCCGTCAAGTCGAAAATCCCAAAGACGTAGTCCGCCGCCGTCAGCTCGATGTCCGCGGGCAGCGCCTTCTGGGCCTCAGCGGGCGTCATGAGCGTCTGGTGGCGCAGGTAGTGCAAGAAGGACACGGCCTCGACGAATTCCTCCAGGCAGATGAGCGGGTACCGGTGGCGGTTCATGCCCTGCACGTCGGTCTGGATGGTGGCCAGGAGCTCGGCGATTTCTTTGAGACGCCCGTCGATCTCGGATTGGATGCGTTCGGGGATGGGCTTGCTGAGTTTGCGGACGCTGGGAATTGTTAGTGATGTGTGATATAAGATGGAGGTGAGTGAGGTGAGTTGACTTACCGCTGCAGTGAAAAGATACTATGAGTGAGAATCAACGGTCAGTATTTACTCCAACCACTTTTCAAGGATCAGAAAAAAGCATACATCTTCTTGCTCAACGCAGTGACGTCCCGCGAGACCTTGCCGATGCGCATGCGACGGTCGTGATGCTCGTCGAGCTCATCCCGGAAGCCCTCGAACATGGAGGTGTAGGCATTGCGTGGGTGATCGGCGGGGGCTTGACCCTCCTGCTTCTTCCCCTTTTCGTTACCTTGGTGGTCTCTCTTAACACCACCGGTGACGTTCTTGGGGACGATCACTTCCGACATCTTTTCTGTAGCGTGAGCGTTTGTTGTTGATGATGAGAGTGAGTTGGACGGGGTGAAGTATGACGATGGTACCTTATTCTCATGTCGGGCGGTGACGGGGCTGGGCAGCTGCCAGTCAGCTGGCTGTAGGTACTTATCTGTCTATTTGCTGCCTTATCAACGACAACGTATTATCGAGACGTACTTCATCCGAACATCACATCACATCACGACAACAATTAACAACTTCATCACTTCCATACACCATCTCTCATCCATTGGAAGATGATATGAACTCCTCATAAGTTTCACTCATTCATGTTTGAATATTTCACACAAACTGAGTAACCTTGATGAAAACACCCCCATCAAGGACAGCTTGCTATAATCCGTCCTCATACGGGTTACATGTCCTCAACAAACGACCCCTGAGTGACACTACCATGGTGTAAACCACACAAACATCACCCTCATTTCACCAAACATAATCCAAGCATCAACCCAAACAAAATGCCTCCCCTCACAACCCTCATCTCCCATCCCATCCCCCTCTTCACAACCGCCCTCCTCCTCCGCCTCACCCTCCTCCTCTACGGCCTCTGGCAAGACGCCCACTCCCCGCTCAAATACACCGACATCGACTACCTCGTCTTCACCGACGCAACGCGCTACACCTTCAACTCCCCCAGCGCCACCCCCCTACGAGCGCGAAACATACAGATACACACCCTTACTCGCCTGGCTCCTCTACCCCACCACGTTCCCCGGAACATTATGGTTCTCCTTCGGCAAAGTCCTCTTCGCCCTCGCGGACCTAGTCGCAGGGTACTTCCTCATTCGTATCCTGCGACGCAGCATGCCACTCGATCGCGCATGTCGCTTCGCGAGTATTTGGCTCCTGAACCCCATGGTCGCGACGATTAGTACGCGGGGTAGTTCCGAGGGTCTATTAGGCGCGCTGGTTTCCGCGCTCTTATGGGCTGTGTTAGAGAGACGGGTTGTGCTGGCGGGTTTCTTGCTGGGACTCGGTGTGCATTTTAAGATTTATCCGTTTATTTATGCGAGTGCCATTGTTTGGTGGATGGATGGGGAGAGGATGCGGTCTCCTTCTCCTACCTCCGAACAAGCCAAGCAAGACAAACAAGCGAAACAAGAGAAGGAAGAGAAAGACGGCAAAGGGCAAAGCAAGGAAGGCAAAGGGAAAGAAGAGAAGAAAGGGGTGGTGAGCAGAGTCCTGGGCTTCATAACCCTCAACCGCATCACCCTCGCCCTAACCAGCCTCCTCACCTTCGCCGCCCTCAACGCGCTCATGTACGGTATCTACGGCTTCGACTTCGTCACGCACACATACCTGCACCACATCACGCGCATCGACCACAGACATAATTTCAGTCCGTACAACATCCTCTTATACCTTTCCTCCGCATCCTCTTCTTCCTCCTCAGTTTCCCCATCATCATCTTTATCATCATCATCCTTATCAGCGACCGCCGGGAACAAAATCGAATCCCTCGCCTTCCTACCCCAGATACTGCTATCAACAGTCCTCATCCCCCTCGTCGGCGCAAAGAAAGATCTACCCACGACCCTCCTCGCGCAGACGTTTGCGTTTGTGAGTTTTAATAAGGTTTGCACGAGCCAGGTATGTCCCCCCCTTTTCTTCATCTTCCATCATCTTTCTCTCTATGACTTGAGAAACTAACAGCCACAGTACTTCCTCTGGTACATGGTCTTCCTCCCCCTCTACCTCCCACGCTCCTCTCTCCTGACCAAGAAACGCGCCGTCACGGGCATACTCGCCCTGCTCCTCTGGGTCGTGAGCCAAGGTCTATGGCTACAGCAAGGCTACAACCTCGAGTTCCTCGGTCTGAGCACCTTCGTGCCGGGTCTCTGGCTCGCATCATTGGGTTTCTTCGCCGTCAATTGTTTCGTGTTGGGGTTAATCATCGATGATCTAGCGAATTAGCACATGTATCTCACTATAGATATCACAGCAACAAGAAGAGAAGATTGTTTGCATAGGGGTGCAAAGACACCGAATCAATTCATCTATTTCATGACTTTCACAAAGCAATTTTTCCTGCCATCTGGATAAACGTTGAATGACTTTTCGGTTTTTGTAAGCAAGTGCGAAGAAAAACGAGAAAACGGGAGGCGAGATGAGGTGAGGAAGGTGAGGAGGATGGTAAGTAAAAAGGACAACGATCCTCCCTCATCCATCTCAAAGGTACCCTACCCACACGCCATCGTTTACCCACGTTCTCTCCCTGTCTCCTTCTCTGTGTGCGTGTTTCTCTCTCTCTCTCTGTCCATCTATCGCCAGCAAGTAGTTTCTCCGGAGATCCCCAGTTAACGCCTTGAACAGTAGCACCGTAGTGGGTATTATGTGCCGGATACAACATAGGAAAAGCAACAGACACGCGGCCGAAACGCAGACAAATAGCAAATTCAAATAAACCACTCAACAACAGACCCTGCCAGTAAATGACGGACGAGACTAGGTATCCACCAGCAAATCAAAGTCAAACTAGCCCGCATTGCATTTGCTTTTGCGTCCTGCCCTAGAGCCCCGCCATAGCGCATCGAGCTATGTATAGGGGCTCTTCAGGCTTCAAACGCCAATCCTAACTTGCGTGTCAAATGCAAAGACATTGTAGTGAAAACAGAGTGGATGGAAGAAGCATAACGATACTCAGTTCCCCGTGAGGCAGATGGGAACTTTCATATCTTGGTTGCTTCGCATCACGTGAGTGTGCATATACGTCTCTCATCTCAAATCAAGCGATAACGTTGTAAACTCCATCATTTCCCGCTCGCCGACGGTTGTGCTCTGGGTGGGTCATAAACAACATGTCGAGTCTGCTTCTGACGTTCATAAAATCGTAATGCCGCCCGCGAGCATGGCATAGTTGGCCAGTTTAAGTGAAAGCACACGTGACTTGGGAAAGTCAGGACTGATGATCAGGCGGCCCTCTTTGTTATAGCTGACTTCACCGAAGCTGTCCATGATTTCCTTGAAGCGAATGTTGGGTCGCACCCGATGGATCTCTTCAAGTATCTGGTCGCTCCAGACACCCGAACACCATCCATCGCGGACTAAGAAGTATGGATTCAAAGGCGGGACAGGGGAATCTGTTGGTAGAATGATCAGCAGGCAAGGTACATACATATAAAGAGAGAGTGAGTAAGCGACACGCGACAAAGCCACAACATACCAAGGTCAACGTAACGAATCCGCAACAGGTTCACCGTCTTGAGCCGCTCTAGAGCGCGAATGCCACTCAAGACAAGCAGCTCAAACGCACCAATGAAGTGCATGTCAGTAATGCCCGAGCCGGATTCGTTCCACTGGGCATTCTGCCGACAACAGTTCTTAACCGTGATGTCGATGGTCTTGAGCCGAGTCGTCCGAGGGTCCGTGTGTCGAGCCAGGAGATCGAAGAAGGTGTGGCAAACGCGCCCTGTATACGAGAGATGCTCGAGATGGCTCGCAGCCTTGGCTAACTTTTCACACCAGTGTACCTGTTCACAGACTTTCATGTAATACGGCGGGCATGTGATCTCCCTGCGGTAGTCACACTCAAGACAGAGGTTGAGCTTCGTAATGTTACGGGCTAGGTTATCTAGGCTGTGCGCTATGCTCAGGTAGCTCTTCGATTTACCCTTAGCATATGTGCCGTGCCACTCCTCTAGGTTCGGCAAGGCTTTGGAAATGCACTCCCAATCTTTCGGTTGTCGTATGATGTTCCACTGACCCTTGATGATGAGGGTCCGAATCGTGGGGATCTGCGGTAAGACTCCGTCTCCATGGGCCAGACTCGAGCCAGGGACGTTGAAACGAACGCGTGGAGCCTTTTTCCTCTCGCCACCCTCGAGGGTTAAAACTCGCGCCTCAGGGAACGTAAAGCGCACAAGCGAGAATACTTCTTCCATGGTCGCATTGTCTGTTGGTAGGCCATAGGTAGCGCTAGCAATTCCTTCTGGAGACACGGTAGGCAGAGCCAGCGAGCCTTCAGCCAAGGCGGGCGAATGGTACTTGGGCTGGAAGACAGGGAACCAGATCTCCACGTGCTTCACACATGTTCCGAGATGAGGGTGCTGCGCAAAGAAGAACATAGCATCGTCAACAGACGAGACGGTCGCCTTGAGTTTGATGTGTCGGTACAGTCGCGCCTGGATCAGATCTCGCCAGAGTGGACAGACCAGAGCAAGATTGGACAGCTCTTTTCTCCGGGAATGGCGTAAGGCAGTACTCCAACTCCGGGCGTTGATGCTGGGAACGCTCAAGGAACTCGGAGAAGACGCAGATACGCGGTACCCGAAGATGTGGTCCAATATGCATTCGTGGATCTCAGCAGGGAGCTGGAAAAGGGTACGGACTGGGGGCTCATCGACAGACAGTGAGGCAAAGGCACCTCGTAGGGAACGCATATCAGCATCGTTACCGGTCGATTGTCGGGCTAGGCAGCGGATCTCGGACGGACTCTGGTGCGCATTGGGGAAGGGTGTGCTGCTAGGTCGTGTTGGTGGGACGAAGTCGGCGGACTTGGGTGGGTCGAGCGGTGGACTGGAGGGGCCTGGCGTCACGGGCGTTGAAGTGGCCGTCATAATGGCAGCCAGCTCTACAGATGCGGATCCCTCGTCGTCGTTGTCCTCGTGACTCTGATTGTTGTCTTCGTGGTCAACGCGGCGTTTGCGGTCGATAGCAGTGTCACGCGGGAGGTAGGGATCTCTCGCGAAAGAAGGATCGAAGGGGTCTCGAAGTCCGTCTTCGGACGGGCACTCGGCCTCAGTGGGGTCCTTGAGAGGCATGCCTGTGATATTTTCTTGTGTTCAGTTGTTTACAGTTAGAGTCAAGAGACCCGGCGGTCATGACCAGCGCGTCGATCGCCGCGGAGCAGGATAAGAAGGCGGACAAGTATCCCGTATGTTCACCAGCCTATATCCCGTGGGGTCAAACGAAGGGTTACGTCCTTACGTCCAGAGCATCAAACAACAAGAGTCCTTTACGGAAGAGGAGAATCAGGACGGCCAGGCACGTAGAGCCGTAGGACTGTGGGCGGTGATGCTTGGGAAGTCAGTTAAGAATAGGATACTACTAGTAGTACTAGTAATACAGAATAGATACCGGAAGGCGTGAAGTAAAAGAGAGAGTGAGGGAGAGAGACGATGTTGATCGTGTGCGAAGTTGGGCCGAGAGAGATGGGGTGATGGTGCTGGGGTAAATTAGGTGCCGAGTTGGCATCTATGGGTTTGGGGAGGCGGAGGAGGGATGACGGGCGTTCTTTTGGTCAGTCAGTGGGAGGAGATCATAGGTGGGAGGGTCTGGAGGGGGACTGGAAGGAGGGTCCGGGTTGATTGCCAGCCTCTCCAGGCGGATTCTGGCTCGAGCTCTGGTTCGGGTTCACAGTTCACAGGGAGACACGGTTGTGGTGGTGTTGAATATGATGATGATACTGAATAGGTAGAATACTGCTGGATTGAGTGAGTGTGGTGATAAGACTACTAACGTTTGGAGACAGTGAACGAGAGGATCGTCTACAATTCGTGAGGTCGTGTGCACGGAAATGCAGCACGTACGGGTGTAGAATGCAGACGGCAGTGTTTGGACGTTGGGACGGGTCGACAGGGCGAACGGCAGCGGACGAAGAATTTTCTTGCAGGTTCACGGTTGGCTTCCTGGCTGTCTGGCCGTCTGGCTTTGCACTGTCGCTCAGCGAGTAAGGAACGGGCACATGCGCTGACAGCAGCAGCGTGTGATGTATGTCGTGTCAAACCGGTGTGTGGACTCAGGAAATAAATGGGAACGGGATGGTTAACGAGGAGTAGCGGCTACTTGGGGGAGTTGGGAGCGGAACCGACTGAGGAGGGGGAAGTGCTGGGAGGGTCGGCACGATGGCATGCGCCATGCAGCGTCGAGCTTGTACCGGGTACTTGCCCGACTCCAGCATACAGAGGTAAGGCGGCTCGGACCCGCACGAGAACCTAATGGGCCCTAACCAACTTCCTGTGGGGACACCTCTTGGGCACTCTAACGAGGCCCGTAGCGGACATGGAGGTCTCTACTTTAGGGCACTCGTGGGGACGGCGATATCACCAAACACCCTGATAGGGACTTTCATTGGTGAGGGACCAGTCAAGGCCCCGCTTATGAAAAGCTATCCGACCCACCAGGCGAAGCTACAGATGTACCCAGGTACTTTTACATGTCACTGGAAGTACCGACCGCCAACCTCCCAAGTCGATCCTTCCATATCTCTCTCATAAGAAACCCCCACCACCCATCACCACCTTCGATATCACGACTACTGCCTAACCGTAGACCACGGTACCTAATCCGTACAACAACCTGTTCGTAGCCAACTTCATAAACCACCTACGGGCCATATGGATTCCAACCTTCCGATTTTCATAAGGAACTCATCGACCCTATTGCTTACCTACTTACAATACTACACAAAGATGGTGAGAGTGCATGAGAAGAAGCCAACGAAACCGTATGACAAGGTCAGCATCCTAAAGCGAGGGCGTTCGAGGTAGGCATTGGTTACGGATCACCTACCTACTCTGGGAGGGGCAATAAGCGACGAGTCGTGCTCTTATGCTAGCAACAGCGAGCAAGAGCAGAAAAAAAAAAACACGATTAACAGATCCTGTTCAGTCGGCAGTCATAAGTGAGGCGCGAGCAGCCAAGTCAACAGCCTCGATGATCGTCGTCGTTGTTCACCCAGTACGGAATATCTACAGATCCCGTATGGAATTTACACATTCCCCATGGATTACGGATTATCTTACGGAAGACCTAATGTAATCCGTGCTTCTGGTTACATAGCGCTGGAAGTGTTGTACGAGTACGCAGGCGGGTTGGAGGGTGTTGATAACCTCGTGAAGCCCGACTTTCATATGAATTGGCATTGGCAATTGATATGGCACCGGGTAACCTTTGGGTACTTGCAGTACCAGCAACCAGTGGCAACCTCCGAGATACTCGCCCGGGCTAATAGCGACCCTACCGGTAATAAACCCCACGATAGGCGCCAGGGTACGTGAGTGGATAAACGGCTCTCACTGGTGTAGAAGCTAAAAAGGCTTGACATGGCAAGTCAAGTCGGGCGTGTAAAATGTCTCTCTCGTCTGAGGCGTGCTGAAGAAGACGACGCAGATGACGAGTCGTCAATAATAGGGGCGTACAACTATTGACCACGACGAAGCAAGCCATACTCGCATACGAAGCACATGATCGGTCGAGACTCGAGCATCTCCGGCTTCCGTACAGTCGACGTTTATATATCAAGTTCGTGATGAAGAAGATATCTTCGTCTCTCTGGCCTGTTCAGCGATATGCTATCGGCACTAGCACTGCTTAATGCCTCAGTGAATCATGGTAAGTGGCCCTCATACGGATTATTCCGTACATTTACGGCATAGACGAATCTATAAACAACAACACTTACTTACCCATACGGTTAACAGGCTACGGATAGCGACGAACACGGCCTGCTCCTTCGCCTGGTAACCATACGGATTGCATGAGACCTGCACTCTACCCAAACTGGGTATCATTGCCTGCGAATCACACGCCGTATCAACCCGTAAAAGGAAAACCAGTCGGTCACTTATATTCTGATCGCCTCAAAATCAACCACGCCATTTTCCAACATGGACGTTTAGAGAAAACGAACGACAAGCGACGACGTTGTCGCCGTATTAGTCACCTCACGAACCTCTTCGGTGTTGCGACATTTGCTCGAAAGAGCATGAAGTGATGTGATGGATGCCACCGTCCCCAAGAGCCGCTCCACATCCGGATGCTACACCATCTGGGTTGTGATTTGGCTCGGATGTGCCTTCGCAGATGCCCGGCTATCCCTTCGTCCATGCATGATGTTGTCTCTCTATCATGTTGAAGAGAAACCGTATGTTCCGCATAGACTCACAGTACGATGTATGTATTCCCGTATCACTCACGCATCTCCTGTACGGAATACGGAACATGCCATGTCGTATTGATGAATTCGAGACATCAGCGACTGTCTCCGTGCAGCAGACGTCGGTTCGGGATCACTCCTGAAAGCGGATGCCAGCAAGCAGGGAAGCATAGCATAGCATCGACAACGCAAAAGTCGAAAGGTCGTTAATGGCATTCGTTTGCGTGCTACTACTGGTGCCGGTCCACAGGATATGCCAGCAAGTCCGGCGCAGTGTCACCTCGCACAGAAATTGCATCTGGCCCGGTTGGCGATATGATTGCATCCTCGATGAACCCCTTACTTCAGAGGACGTTGGATATCGTCCCGATAGCGCTCACGCGTCGTATCGATTCGAGCACGGAGCAGAGTCCCAGATGTCCCAGATGGCGACACGACGCTAAAGCACGCTGGAGTATCTTCTCCAAGCGATGGACCGGCTGATTGGATGTCTCCCTTCCTGTTCATCTCCTCTGCGAGTGCACGCCAGCTCTTAGGCCATGTTACATGTGGTGAAACGACAACTGGTGAAACCACACTTCTCGCTCACTGTTGAGTCCGACCAATCAGACATTGCGAGGGTCTGCGGCCTGCTTCGGTCTGTCGCAGACTCGACGGCCCGCAAGTCATGCTGGATCCTTCACTGGTAATTGAGACCGCCGGGACGGATTGCACAGTGTGAAGTGCATCACTGTACTGCCAAACTGTATGATTATCATCAAGCTTCTCATCGCCTCAACTTCTTTCAACACTCTACTCGTACTTTACACCACACATCTTCGTCAAGATTATTCCCTGCCGCCCTTTTCAGCTAGAAAGACATGTCCTTGACGTATGCCTTGGCTGATGCTCATTAGAGTAGGATCCCATGCGGATATAAGACCCCTAACCTAGCGCCTAACGTGCGGAGCGCTCCGTAGTCGTAGACACCACACTAATGAATTGCCTACCGTAGGTACGGCAGGTACTTTACCTACCAGATGACACCCTCGACATGCTAGCGACGACCTGCTAGGTATCTCTCGACGTTTACATACCTAACTATTTGAAACATAGTTGACAGGAAATGCAACCCAGACAGCCTAGTCCTACATATGTTGTATAAATAGATCAACTCGGCAATGAAGATTCGAAACGTTGAAGCTGACTGTCGGTTGCAGCTTGCCGGCTGAGACTCTCTCTGGGCGCGAAGACGAAGTACCCGCGGCATACCAAGACAGAAATATATGCCTGGAGGATGGAGCAATGCTTGGATGATGTACATACATGGCAAGGATCTCCCTCCCTCCTTTAACGACTCTTGGTAACCAATTGTTTGACTTGGCGGCAAAGACAGCATTTCACAACCCTCAACCCTCATAAATCTCTCCGCACACTACGCACAATACTTGTAATAAGCGCTCTGTGACCATGAGGCTCCTGCTTGGCCACCACTGACCGTGTGCGCCCGTTCCGCTAGTCTCCATATCCATCTTTGCACTCAAAAGTAAAATGACATGGGTGGGCATTTTGTTTGAGCGCCATGTAGGTAGCGAAGTATTGAAGCCAATGTCATCTCCGTCTTAAGGAAATAATAGTACGAGTAAGAAAGCCCCCCGGGGGCAAGGGCAAGACCCGGGTTGGCGTAACCATCAAAAACCACGGGGATGCTGGCGACTACCGCGGCCAAGGTAAACATCGTGCATGATTGCCTCTTTTTTCTCTCTCCCCTCTCTGCTCGCTCGACGCCGAGAGTTTCGGAGCGACATCACGATTCAGCTCGCGAACAAAAAAAGAGTCTCTCATCGTAACACACCTAACATAACGTATCATAACAAGTAGGGGGGTCCAAGGTTAGTCGGGCATAATCCAAGGTGTACCGCTTTGTTTGCTTCTCTCACCTCGGTCTTGTCTCTCCCAAGTACATTATTGTTGTAATTGTCCTCTCTCTCTCTCTCGTTATCTTCGAAATTGTGTTTCCCCTTCGTCCTCCCCTCCCCTCCCTTGTCCTTCCTTCTTTCTTTATATTCCGGAAGATTCTCTTCTTTCCCTATTCTGGATTTCCCCACTACGTCTTTATTTGAAACACAAGCATCGGGAAAGAAAACAGAAAACAGAGGCCCTCTTTCGGGCCATCGACTTATAGAACCCTCGGGTTCGCTGAGAATATTCGCGCTCTCTTGGACTATCTCTCGTTCACGCACGCTCGTTTTGTCGACTTATTCACAGTACATCCATAGTCATTTCGATCTCATCTTGGCTATATTCACTGGTTTCGCCTCTCGGTCGTAGATCTCTTGCTCTCTGATTCACTCTGCCTCTGAATCAGGCATCAATCCCCTCCTTCGTCGTCTCCGGACCTCAATCTATATAACCGGCCGCACAGTTCGTAGAAAACAAAAGAGATATCTCGACCTCTTTAACAAGTTGGCACGCACTCGTTCAAGCCAACTCTAGTTCAATTCAAGTCTCTCACTCACTACCCGTCGCCTCGACTTGGCTGGGACAACGTCGAAGGACACTTTCCGTCTCGATCTTTCTTTCCAGACTCTCATTAAATAAAGATATCTAAGAACAAAACCACCAAAATGCACACTCTGTCCAACCTCCTAACAACCCTCCTAACCCTCACCACCGCCCTCGCAACCCCCCTCCCATCCCCTTCCCCTTCCCCCCTCCAACCCCTCCCAGGACGACATCCGCGCCTTCATCAGCAATCCGCACGCCGAACACATCGTGCCCAACTCCTACATCGTAGTCTACAACAACACCTACAGCCACGACGCCATCGACGCCCACGAGACCTCCATCCGGACCGCCCTGGCGCGGCACTCGCGTGTCACCAATCCCAACTCCAACTCCAACAATGACGAAAAAAACGAAAACTCAAACGACAAACGCTTCTTCCCCTCCACCCCGCGCATCCGCACCTTCCGCATGGCCAACGGCTGGCGCGCCATGGCCCTCGAAAGCGACCACATCATGGTCGCCCAGATCAACGCGATGCCCGTCGTCTCGTACATCGAGGCGAACCAGTACGTACAAGCATCCGCGCTCCTCGCACAAGCGAACGCGCCGCCCGGACTCGTGCGCATGAGCCATGCGAAGACCGGCGGGGGCAATTACGTCTTTGATGATACGGCGGGGACCGGCATCACGGCGTATGTGGTTGATACGGGGATTTTGACGACGCATGTGGAGTTTCAGGGACGGGCGGAGATGGTGTTTAATGCGGTCAATGGGTCGGCTGTAAGTGTTTTTCTCGTGTTCTCGGTGTAGAGTTGTCCCTTGTTGTGATTTTAAGGGGAAGGGAGGGGATGAGACTAACAGTACCAGAACACCGACGAAAACGGCCACGGCTCCCACGTCTCCGGCACCATCGGCGGCGCGACCTTCGGCATCGCCAAAAACGTCCGTCTCCTCGGCGTCAAAGTCCTCGACGCCAACGGCGGCGGGACCAACGCCGACGTGCTCGAAGGGCTCAACTTCGTCGAATCCGACGTGCGCCGACGCAAACTCGGCGGCAGAGCCGTCATGAACATGTCGCTAGGCGGGGGCAAATCGCAGACCATCAACGAGGCCATCGAGGCGCTTGTCGCGGCGGGCGTCGTCCCCGTCGTGGCGGCCGGAAACGATGCCAAGGACGCGAGCACGAGCAGTCCGGCGAGTTCGCCGAATGCGATTACCGTGGGCGCCGTGGACCCGACGAATGATCAGCGCGCGGACTTTAGCAATTATGGCGGTGCGGTGGATATTTATGCGCCTGGCGTGAATATCTTGAGCGTTGGGATCAAGAATAATCATGACTTGCAGACGCTCAGTGGGACGTCGATGGGTGAGTCTCAGTCCCCCCTTTTTGTATGACCCCTTATTCCGTCGGCTTGCTAACGCGTCTCACAGCATCTCCTCACGTCGCGGGTCTTGCCGCATATCTCATGAGTCTCGAAGGATTGACAAGCGCATCCGCCGTATCGCGGCGCATCAAGCAGCTCGCGGCCGCGACGGGCGCGGGCGTTGTGAAGAACGTCCAGGGGACCACGGGCGCGATCGCCAACAACGGGAACCTGTAAACCCGTTGTCTTTCTTTTGATCTGGGGATATGGTAGTATATCAACCCAGCATAGATGTCTTTATAGAAAAGCCTGCACGCGCAACAAGATGTATAGTAGCTTGACAAGCGGTGATTTGAATTTTTGGATTTGTATCCCCAGAAGGGATATGCCTCTTCTTTCTCCCTAAAGCGACGAGATGATGAGACCAAACATTTGTCTCGCCTCGTAGATAGGTAGAACAGTTCGTCCTATTAGCGAAAACGTCGCGAGATCCGCATAACTCAGATATAAAATATAAGATATAAAAGGGGAAGATCAGTCTCACGTGAGCTTATGTTGTCCGAGAAGCATTATCAGGGGCGATCAGGAGAACAAGCTAGTATTCACCGTACAGATACGATCTTCTTTTCTGGGGAACCCATGCTAAGCCGTACTTAATAGACAATATTGAATGGCTGATGTTTCGTTGAGAGGAAGTCATATCCTGTAGCATTTGTTAGTACGTCAATTCGCAAAGATCACGATGAGTTTCAGTTGGTCAACGTTTGGGAGTTCTGTAAGATAATCAAACCCGAGACGGGTATCTTGTATTGAATTTGGACGCGAGGCCCTGATATCTAGGAGACAAGCTCTAAACTCGCACGGATCATCCTATGTCGTTGATGATTCCTCATGTTACCTGAATACCGAAGAAGAGATAAGTCGTATAATCGAACACACTCGGGTCAGAAGAGTCGCACGGAAGTCGTTCACGGAAAATTGGACGCATGGTAATGTTCGCGATCCTCAATGGCAAACCAGCCTTTGACAAGAGCAGGTTCTTCAAGGACACCATCGAGTGCCGACGAGTCGCTGTTTGGACTCGGTACTCCTCGCGATGGGGTTTGCTATCAGCACTTCTCGGCACAGTCGCAGTCATTGAAAGAGACTGAACTGTAATTTGACATCCATGCTTTTTTGGCGGTGTTTCTGGTCTTTCCCACTGTTCATGTATGATGGCGCGGCGCTGCATGCAGTAAGCCCTCGGCGGAGGGTGAAACGACGAAGACAAGCCGAATTGATCGGAATTAGTTATTAATGCCACTGCTACCTTGTGCCAGGTCGTGACGATGTCGAGGAATCGAACAAACTTGGCCTCCTGGTTTGTTGCCTCTGTAGAAAAAAAGTATAAGTACCTCATAAGAACCCATAACGTCGACACCCGTGCCGAATTTCCCTGGCCTGGTAAGTAAACCTCGTTATCATGCATAAAGGGCATCGAAAAAAGCCCGTTGGTATATATGTGTATATCACCAACACAGAATTAATTATAACTCCCCGTGGGATATTTTCGTCGTTATTTTTGCCGCTTCTTCGACACTCGATACGGCAGAGCTGCTCAGGATCGTGTCCCAGCGAGCTCCCATGGCCCACGCAACGCCCAGCTGTTTCTATAATGAGCCTAAGTCGTAAAAGGGGGCATGGGATTGAGCAGTGAGCTCCATGTACGTACCATAAGAGCTGATATTACGACCAGGAAGAAAACAACGGCTAGCATCAACATCAATGATTCCCAGAATTCGTTCGGGTTTGAATCCTTGGTCTTTTCTGCATGTAATGCGTTTACGTGCTTTACGTTCTGTGAAGGGAATAGTGTTTCAATGAATTGTTCGATCTGTACAGTAAATGTCAGCGTTTGCATCGAGATAAAAAGATTGCTACGGGCCGTGAAACCAACCTTGCCAAGCGCCATGCTGATCTCCAGGTAATGAGGATCTCTGGGATCGTTTTTACGAGCTATCCGCCTCGCGTACTTCCGGAACACGTCGCACACTAGGTGCAGGTTCTGTGTTGACTGCATCATCAGGTGGCAGGCATCACCCTTAGTGATTTTGAGATGGCTGTCAAAAATCCTGGGGTTCTGGAAGACGAGTTCCAGGGTAGCAATGGCCATGGTCTGAGGAATCGTAACAAAGTTGAAGACACTCTGCTCCTTGATACCGGCCATGTAGTATAAGCACTCGTCGGCATGTTTTAAGGCGTTGAGGACCATTTCTGAACTGCAGTGGACCGCCTGGGTGCGGTACTTGGGGTCGAAGAGATCCTCCCACTTGTCGACGTACTTGCTCCAGATGTCTTTCGGCCAGAAGCGACGGCTGTCGAGGAAGTCTTCGTGCACATCACGGATAATGTTGACTTTTTGCAAGAACTGACCCATGCTTTCGGTGAGCTCCATACGCTCGAGAAGAGCGGGGTTAGCGTAGCCGCCGCCAACGAAAATGCGCGTCAAACCCTCGCCGACGAGACCAGCTACGTAGTGGCAGTATTTTTCGTATTCCGCGACAGTGACTACACCAGCCTGGAATTCAGCGTTGATGGCATAGTCGGCCATACCATTGCCCATCTTGATGGTGATGTCCTCGATGATGTCGAAGTAGTTCTGCTTCAGCTTTTTCATCTCGGCAATGACGTCGTCAAAGTGAACGAGCAGCTCACGATCCTTCTCGTCGGGTCCGTTGCCGGTGAAGGTCCAACCGTCCTTCTTCAGGTTTTTGTAGAACTCGCGCAGCATGGGCTCTTTGATAGAAGCGGAGATGGTCATGTCATCTTCAATGGTGTCGAGACCACGCAGTACGAGGTAGAAGAGAGCAATGGGGACAAGCATGTCGTGGTTTAGTTCCTGAATGACGGCGGAAAAGGACCGACTCGTCATGTTCAGGAACTTGAAGCATGACTGCAGAGTCGGCGCCTCCTTGGAGGGATCACGCACGTGAACTGGCTCGTGCCATACTTTCCTGCGACGCGACTTGCGCTTTAGTACGAATTCGCTTGAGATTCGAGCATGTCGCTGTGCTCGGACGTCGGGAGAGCAGAACAAAGACACGTGGATGCAGAGACTGAGCTTACCACTGGATGATCGACCGCAGCTGGTTGGGGTGGAACATGTAGTAGAGAACCTCTTTGAGGGCACCCATTTTTGTGAGATGTGGGAGGAAAGGAGAGGGGGGGAGGAGAGAGGAAGAAAGAGGATGCAATATCTACGTTGAGTAGACTAGATCAAAGGAGTTGAAGGACTCGAAAAACACACAGCAGCAAGGCAGCCCGCACAGACTGAGGGGGAGGTCAATGTGTTGCCTTGATGAAGACTGCTGCTTATGCTGGAGGAGGATTTGTATGGAGAGAAGACGAATGTGATTGAGATAGGTAGGTAGAGGTAGGTAGAGGTATAGGTGTAGATATGAAGGAAGAGTAGGATTGAGGTTGGATTTGTGTGTGTGAGTAGGAGGTAGTAGTAGAGAGAGAGAGAAGGAGAGAAGATGGTTGGTAGGAGCTTGGTGAAAGGGTGAGACGGTAAGGTGGTACTTGTAAGGTGAGGTGGTATTAAGTGTCTTCAGCTGGAAGAGGAAGAAGAGTCTCTCAAGCCGCCCCTGTCCGAGTCAGGCTGTGCGAAAAGAGTACGTGTACACTTTGAGGCAAGGAAGACGATAATGATGGAGGAGATCCAGATAGGCGGAGAGAGGCACAGGTCGGCAGGTCGAAGGTCGGTAGTACAGAGGAGTCAGGACTAGGCCAGGGAATAAAATTTGAACCTGACTGGCAGTTGCATCATTGTGATGATCATTTTGTTATCGCACAAAGTGAGACGTTGACAGAAAATACAAAGGTACCTACCTGCGAAAGTACGGTTTAGTACGTACTGCAACCGGGCAGGAATTAAATAATTATACGAATACGAAATAAGGTATACTGCCTAGTGCGGTTACCGCCAAGGCTTTTTGTGCCTTTCTGTGCTTTTGTGTTCTTTTTTGTGCTGTTGCTAGGTACCTTAGGGCCCTGCGGCTTGGGCCACTATCAGCACCTGGAGTGGGGGGAGATGGGGGGAAGATCGCTGCGTAAATTGCCTACCACCGACCTGGTACCTTAGCGTGCCTGCTAGGTGTGTGTCACTTACAAGTAAACTCACTACGAGTACGGGCTCCCGCGGAATAAGTAGGTACCTGAGAGAGGAAGGTACGGGGCATCGAACACGGAGCTTGTCGTGCACAAGGTAACTGCTACCTACCTACGATTGAATTTACGGAATACACAAGTACGTGTAATCCGTACATCCACACGTAATAAAATAAATGAAGGCGATTGATGCCACGTCAGTGAATGAATGCACAAAGTCCTCGCATTTGTTCAAGAGTTTCAAAATTCAAACAAACAGATTTCAAATCACAGGTCTGGCTTGCGATGTGTGAGTCTGTCAGTGTACTCGTATGTACGGAATAAATGCGTTGGGAACTCCATGGGAAGGTAGGTAGTGTCCCTACGCTATCATCTGCTCACCCTAAGCCTTAAAGTACTTACTACTGTCTAACCTGAACAGGACTACGGAAATGCGAATTCTAGTGCAGGCCAAGAGATTTCATGCCTCGTTACGTACACATTTACCCGTCTATCCCCTACCGCCTGCCCGGTACGGATTACGGACTACGGATTGCAGACCATTCTCACGGAACCTCTCGCTCGACAGGTACGAGTACCGGCACCCGAGCTCGGGGAGGTACCTACAGGGAACAATACCTTGTCTACCTATTACTGCAGGCAGAGCTCGCTTGGATCGAAAAGAAACCAGGCCTCAACATGGGTGCTCCGTAGATTAAATTGCTGCAGTATTAAAAGTCGGAGATTGAGAGTGAGATATACATAGAATACCTGCCCAGTCGCGACGGGGGTTTTGGACCTTTAATCCTGACAGTCTCGTGGCAGGCCATTAAAGAGCCTCGGGTGTTGGCGAGTTTCGGAACACTTGAAGAACTATTCGTAAAGTCAGGCCGGGGGTGCTTGCAGGCACTTTGTTACCCTTAGTTGTACGGGTTATTATAATAAGCCGTGATATAACGATGCCAAATTGCGAGAGACACCTTATCCGGTATTCCGTTAGGAACTCTTGAATAGGTCGCAATGGATCTCTCTGCCGCTTTCGCTTTCGCGTCTGCCTTTCGAATCAACCTCCATTCTTTTGGAATCAGCTCACCGACTGCACAAGGCACATATCATATGACTGAGTACCTTGGTGATATGTGAATTCCGTATGTAAGTAAGTTTCTAAGACATTCTAGTCAGTCGATCTCGAATGTCTAGAACTACCGGCCGTCAACGAGGGCGCGGAATATCGGACGACAGGAGAGGGCGAAAGTATCAGGCGATGCACGATGCAAGTGATGCCAACTCCATCGCAACCGCGACGAGCTAATCCCTTCTAGGCCTGCATGCGGAATACCTACAGTCACGATACCTACTCAGATAGGTGAGGCGTTGCGGTAGCCATGCAGATCGCGTTGGGTCTTCATCACAGTAGTGCCTAATAATGCTCGGTACTACTTGGTCACTACGTTGCCGGCGCAATCTATCAATGTCAGACTCGTTTCTTCTTGTCTAGAAACTGTCCGGCAGGCAGTTTCAGGTCCAGAGGACGACAGTTCGGCACTTTTGAAAGAACTAATCGACACTACCGAACGGTATTCCATCTGGAGACTGGCAGTTGATGGGATCTCATCGTGGACTGAGGGCACGTTTCGACCCAGGTACCGGAAAAAGCCGCTGGAAGCTTCTTCGTCAACAATTACGGATTACCCCAGGTATCCTGTCGTTACCCCTCACAGCTACCAGGTTCTGCTGCGGAAGAATGGATACGATACCCATAAAGATGATGTTGATCTGGTCATAAGTGGGGGACCCGGCAGCATAGCGTATCGGTACCACACGCCGACAAGGCGTCTACTCCGTAAGGTCCCAGGCCCGTCTCTCGATTCTTCTGATCTTAACACCTGCCTTATTTTTACAGAGTCAGGCGACACCGAGATGACTATGAGGAGATAGAAATACTCGTCACTTGTCTAGTCACGATCCAGACCTTGTTAAGTCCTTGTTGCCTTCATTGCGAGGTCGACGAAGACTTCGATTCTGCCAATTGGAGAAGTTCCACTGACTCGAGGACGAATATTGCTCAACTCAAAGGCCCAACACAACAGTCGAGATCTCGGAGCTTGAAACCAACAAGAAGAACGGGCTGACTTATAAGAGCCATGCCGGTTACGTTGATATAGGTATCCGCACTATTTCTTACTACGAAATACTACAAGACTCGACAAGTTAGATTAGGAGCCAGATGAATACAACCATCGCTGCCCATTTGAGAGAATTGATACCTACAGCCGATTATTATTCTTGACCAGTCGGTCACAACTCGCTTGATGAACCGCTCTTGTCCAGTCCATTGACCTCGGTTCGGGCTATGACCATCCCGAAAATGAGTTTCAAGCTCTTACAGAAATACGTGACGTACAACTAGTCTCAGACAGTCTTGTCTAAGACCGTGTCAGACGTCCTGAGACACGTTCGGAGACGCCACTGGGTTCGACAGTGCTAGTCACGCGAGAAACGGGAAGGCTACCGAAACTACGATGCCGCGGAGAGAATATTCCATCCATCTTACTTTCATACCCGGTACTCATTACCTAGTCTACAACTCTACCCAAGGTTATGGGTATCGAAGCAAGGTCTTTTCACAGCTAGCTATTCTCTCTTCGGTCAGCCGCTCACGTACCCTGGGTAGTTCATGGGAAACCCGGACCAATGAGTTGACCCAGGAAACAGGTACAGATTACTGAAACAGGGGATCTCATAGCCACTCGTACGAAGTAGCCGTTCTTTCTTCACCTAGGCATACGCAATAGCTTCGACTTACGGATTACATCGGTACCGCAGGTCCTGGCTTACGATCACTTTCCATTAGGGTGTTAGTTCTAGGCATTACCGATCTGATGAAATGAGGACCAAAAGAGGTTTCGGAATTATCGATCCCGCTTACCGAATTGAATCTCCCTTTATCAGATCGTATGTATTATCTCTTACAGGCATATTGATATTTCGTAGATCGGAGACGAGGACCGTTAAAATGGAAGATTACATAACTAACCACATGCGTTATGTAGGTACTTCGCAGGAGGAGCCGCGGTTCATTTGGCGTTCGCCCTTGCCTTCTGGACAAAACTAAACCGTAAACCCAGCACTTAATAAAAGACGTGCTATAAACGGCAGCACGGAATATAAACGGCAGCAGGTATAAAACCGAGAAAGATTAAGGAGAATTGGTATGTAGGTAGTGTAAACCGCCTAGAAGATGGGAAATCGTAAGACGATTGAGATTGCGTGTGCAGCTCAGGTTGGCCATTGCTTCGAGATCGACGAGAGACAGGCCTGTTCGTGCCCCTCTGCCTATTCCGTACTGCGTAATACCCGTACAACTCATTGTGTACGTTGTACAGTACTGACGTTGTACGTTAATTAACGGTACTTGTACAACGTCAACAAACGGTTGCACCAACGACACGGCCAATCACCACCAACGACAGCCGTTGCCTTTCCCTCTTGGCAGGTACGGTCGGTGCACAAGGAAGGCATTGTCATACCTGCCTGCCTGCTCCGTACTGCCACCTACTGACCGACTGAGTATGGTGGTAGGTATGTGTGCAACGGGGATATGTAGATAGATATAACTACCGGCATAGCTAAGGGATTACATACGGATTACCTACGGATTACCCCTACAGACTACAGACAACATATCTGTCCGCTTTGCGATCTTACCAGGACTGAACTCGAACTTCATCATTTCCCTTCCCTTCCCTTATTGTTTGCAGTCCTTTTATGTAAGGCATAATCCCGTACTAATCAAACCGCCCGTTGATTGACTCGAGCTCCCTCTCACTTACCTACCCCGCCACAACCGCCTAGACTCCCTGACTCCCTACGCATTACCCTACACTACCCTGTCCTGCTTGCACAAGCTGTCCACTCATCGCCCCTGAAGCATAGCCGAGTCCGGAATACCAACCAGCAGTCTAGTCCCGTGCCTACCTCACCTTACCTCACCTTACCTTCACCTTACAGGTACTTTGCCAGACGGAATTGTACTTTTACTCGTGCTTCCCTTCCTTCACTATGACTGCCAATCGTTTCCTCATCTGGGGAGGCAAGGGCTGGGTGGCTGGCCACCTTGAAGCCATCCTGAAGAGTCAGGGTAAGGAGGTGTACACGACCACCGTGCGCATGGAGGATCGCGAAGCTGTCAAGGCTGAGCTGGACAAGATCAAGCCCACCCATGTGCTCAACTGCGCTGGATGCACCGGCCGTCCCAATGTCGACTGGTGCGAGGACCACAAGGAAGACACCATGCGGTCCAATGTCATCGGCACCCTCAATCTCACTGACTGCTGCTTCCTGGCCGGCATCCACTGCACCGTCTTCGCCACCGGCTGCATCTACCACTACGACGAGACCCACCCCATCGGTGGTCCGGGATACAAGGAGACGGACCCGGCCAATTTCAGCGGCAGCTTCTACTCCGAGACCAAGGGCCATGTCGAGGAAGTAAGCTGACTCTTACTCGTCTACCTACACCTAGGCAATATTGGATACCTCCAGATAATACGTGAGACTGACAACTTCCTGGCAGATCTTGAAGCACTACCCTAACTGTCTGATCTTGCGTCTGCGCATGCCCGTCTCAGACGACCTGCACCCGCGTAACTTTGTTACCAAGATCAGCAAGTATGAGCGTGTTGTTGACATTCCCAACAGCAACACCATCCTCGCGGATCTGCTGCCCGCATCCATCCTGATGGCCGAGCACGAGGATAAGGGTGTTTACAACTTTACCAATCCCGGCGCCATCAGCCATAACGAGGTGCTAACTATGTTCCGGGACATCGTGCGCCCCGGTTTTACGTGGAAGAACTTTACCGTCGAGGAACAGTCCAAGGTGATCAAGGCCGGTCGCAGTAACTGCTTGCTGGATACGACGAAGCTGATCACCAAGCTCGACGAGTACGGATACTCGGTCCCCGAGATCCACGAGGCTTACAGGAAGTGTTTCGAGAGGATGAAGGCGGCAGGGGTTAATTAAATAGGGGCACGAAGCGATTCAATATGTACGACTATAGCGAACATCGGTCGGTGGGCAACGACGCAGGCCCTACCAATGGAGAGAGGAAAGTGGTTTAGTGAGTCAGCACTAAAAAGGGCATCATAGCTATCATCCCATGAGAGAAGAGAGAATATAGGCGCTATGAAGGACGAAAGAGAAACTACTGGCTTGACAGTTGATGAGAATCAGGGTGGGATTCGAAGCTAGAAAGACCGACTATTTGCTTCCATCAAAGTGGCTAAAAAAAAGAGGATCGGGGGGGACGGGGGGAACAGATCTTCTTATAGGCAGTTGACGCAAATCCCAAGATACCATATATCTTTAATAATCGAGTTCATCAGGTGATTTGCGATCCCATGAGAATCTATAAAGTCTTCTAAAGAATAGTAGTTTTTCCCTTGATCGCAAGCGTGTATATCTATCTGTCTAGTCGCCTCCGAGCAGACGCGACTATCTCGACTGACAGCTGGAGCAAGTCGGAGGGGCAGCTTCCATAGCACCCTGCCTATTCCGTACTACCAACTGGGTATGCCTATGGAAGTTCTTTTGTATACAGAATAGATATAGGAGTTCGCGTCAACACGTTGATAGGTTTAACAGTTCCCTACCAGTGCCACCAACCCATCTGCTGTGGCCATCAACTCATGTCGTGAACACGCCCGGTTCGATTGACATGTGAAAGGTGGTGTAAGTACAGCAAGCCATCCGCTTAGGTAGGGGTACTTCCTACCAGGGTCACTTTGACTAAACAGCCAGTCTGGCTGCGATCTCGCCCCTGATGCTGCATGTCGACCAATCACCACCTCGAAAGGAAGACTTTTCTAGACCCACCTCCTAGAGAATCCTCCGAAGCCCATGATGCAGCAAAGACTCGCTCTCGTGAAATGTGAGGAATTTCATAGGGCCAAGCACGAATATTACGTAAGAATACTCGATAGGTGCACGAACGTCGCTCCGCATAATCGGTGCCTATCGCCGGTGCCCCAGGGTTTTGGATGGGAAGACGTCGTTTTCTAGATTGATATGAATCTAGGACTGTTCAGGTAGTAAAGCTTGAGAAATCTAGCTGGATTGGGCTTCTGAAACATGAATACAGGGACAGACACTGACGGTGGTTTCAACTGGCTTGGCCGGTTTCTTGCTCAACTCGTCGGCGATATAGTCTACCTTCACGTCTACGGAAGACGAGATCTATATCCCTCTTCTATCTCGTATCCTGTATGATCTCTATCTCAGAAGACAGTTAGAATACGGAAGATAAGTTGAAGTTCCTGGCTGTCAATATCATTCGTTCAGTTTATATCCCCATCGAGTTAGGCTCCTACATCCATCTGGTCGACCCCTTCCCGCTCGAAAACCTGGGGCACAGTCTGCCTGCCTTATCGCAAAAGTCGTCATAACTAACGATCGGTAATCCGTACCTCTAGGCAGTCTGCAGGCCTGTAGGGACTTCCACACCACTGCAAGAGAGCCCCAGAGTCCAAGACCGGACGGGCTAGCAAGGCAAGCCGTCCTCCTAAGTCACAACCACCAAAACCAAAACGAACCAGCCAACCGACCTTTTCTTCTTCAACACGTTTTTTCCCCCGTCAACCCGTTTTCCTACTACTTTTTCCATCTGAGCCTTAGATACCCTTTTGTTTCTCAGTTCTCAGGTAATCACGGCATGCTCGGTTGACGTTCCAACAGCTGCCCTTTTTATCGTTAGTTTTTTTTACGCCGACGGAATAGACGGGAGAGGTCGATATCACCGCAGAAGTGTGCTCACGAACCCAGAAGAATTGAAGTACGTGCATATACCTACCACTGTCATCACCATCGTTCTATCTGCAGACTATATATAAATCGCGCGATATATCTCAGGAACACGTCCGTACTGATTCCATCGCCAGCATGGTCGTCGACACGTCATACTACGATGCGCTAGGCGTCCAGCCGACAGCCACGGAGCTCGAGATCAAAAAAGCGTACCGCAAGCTCGCCATTGTGCATCATCCAGGTGGGCATCGCATCCCCTTATTCCGCTCTTGTTGTTAACGACAACGACGACGACCCCCCTGGCTGACTCTTACGACCCTCCACAGACAAGAACCCTGATGACCCGACGGCGCACGAGAAGTTCCAGACTATCGGTGAGGCGTACCAGGTGTTATCGGACAAAGATTTGCGCGCAGCCTACGACAAGTATGGAAAGGACAGAGCCAAGCCGGGCGAGGGATTCGTCGATCCCGCCGAGTTCTTCAGCAGTATCTTCGGCGGCGAGGCCTTCGTCGACTGGATCGGTGAGATCAGCCTCATGAAGGACCTCAACACGGCGATGGAGATTACCGAAGAGCAGGATGAGTCCGAGTACGCCGCCCCCGACGACGCCGCACAAGACCCCTCCGCCTCCCAACGCCCCGGTCCTTCAGTCACCGTCGAGGACGAGTCAGATAAGGCCAACGCCAGCACGTCAGGAGCCGAGACTGGCGAATCCGCTTCCAAGCAGGCGGATGGATCTGCTCCTCCCCGTCAGCCATCCCCTGCCTCCAGCGGCTCTGGAGCTCACACTCCTTCCCGTTACGCCATACCTATCCGCCCCGCCCTGATGGATCGCCCATCCGACGAGACGACGGAAATCACGCAAACGGAGGAGGAGAAGGAGCTGCGAAAGAAGGAGAAGAAGAAGTCCGGTCTGACCAAGGAGCAGAGAGAAAAGCTTGCCGCCTACGAGGCTGAACGCTCGCGAGTGCGTCAAGAGCGTATCGACACCCTCGCCCGAAAGCTCACCGACCGGATATCCCTATGGACGGAGACTGACAAGGGTCCCGACGTCACGACATCCTTCCAGAAGAAGACGGCTCTCGAGGTCGAGAACCTCAAGATGGAGAGTTTCGGTCTCGACATCCTGCATGCCATAGGAGCCGTGTACTTTTCCAAGGCAACAAACCTGCTTAAGTCTCAGAAGTTCCTTGGAATCAGCGGCTTCTTCAGCCGCGTGAAGGACAAGGGCACCTTCTTCAAGGAGACGTGGAACACCATTTCCTCGGCCATCGACGCGCAGCGCACGATGGAGGAGATGCACCGCATGGAGGAGGCCGGTGGCGAGGACTGGACGGACGAGAAGAAGATGGAGTACGAGCGCAAGCTCACGGGTCAGGTTCTTAACGCCGCCTGGCGCGGCAGCAAGTTCGAGATCCAGAGCGTCTTGCGCGATGTCTGCGATGTCGTGCTGTACGACAAGAAGGTGCCGCTTAACAAGCGCCTGGAGCGCGCTCAGGCGCTTATTATTCTCTCGGAGATTTTGACCAAGGTACGGCTATTTCCCCTTATCAACATTACCCCTTTTCATGTCTACTTTACTCTAGTGTAAATGGAAGCTAACAGATTGTCTACAGGCTCAGAGATCACCCGAGGAAGAAGGCGATTACATGGCGTTCGAGCAGCTCGTCGCCGAGGCCGCCATGAAGAAAGATAATAAGAAGAAAGGCAAGGACAAGGAGGTGAAGAAGGGCCATGAGACTTCCTCTGAGTACTAATCAATCAAATCAAACATACTGGTCTGTCGTGTCGAAGTATTTCGCTACATTGATGAGGGTCGCTACATCGATGGAGGGATTCCGAGTTGTACGGTGGCGCTTGTGTGTGTCATGGTTGACGGGAATTGAGCAAGGCGAATACAAGATTTTTCCTCTCTTTCTCTTTCTCTCTTTCTCTCTCTCTACCTTATTTTTGATAAACCATGAGTGTGTTTGATTACCTACATATGGGATTACGGAGAAGAAGAAGAAGACGTCAAGAGTACAGAACCGTCCGTTTTATGACTTGGCTACCTACCGTGCCTTTGCTTGCTTGCTTTCTATGGATGTGTATGAAAGGCAGATGTTCGATAGAGGGTTTTTGGTGATGAATTAGGCGTGAGTTATTTATCTACCGGGGAGAAATAAATGAAAGGGGGGGCCCTGCAAATTTATGATGTGGTTGAGTTTGATGGAGGTGTAGTGAGGGAGTGAGTTGGAGTGAATGGTGTCTTGCTCTACCGTGATAGAATGGATGAGTGCTTACTACTAATTGTGTGATGAGGTCTTGTAGGGAGTGAGTGAGTCAATGTGGTGACGAGATGGGACGAGGTGAGAGAGTGACTTGGGATGAGTGCCTGGTAGGTTGGAACAGGTGAGTGAATATGCCCCGGGGATGGAATACCTAGGTAGGATGGAACGAGGTGAACGCCCGTAATGAAGAAGACGGGACGAGGTGAGCGGGGCATACAGAGCATCGCATCCATCACATGGCGGGGTACCTACCCTACAACCATGATCACCATCCCTTCTTTTTCGTCATATAATCCGTAGATACCTAGTGTCATATGGTGTTGCATACCACCTTTCTCACCGATCCCGTGTCGCTCAACCCGTACCATCGACTTCCTCATCCAACTTAATAAATTCAATCTAGAACCGTAACCGTAGCAACCAACCCCCCCAAGCGGGGCAACCGGACGGCACTTACCACCTACATACATATGTAGGCAAATACGGAATAGGTAGGTAGGTCGACGGTATGTATGTAAGTAGGGTCGTATGCATACAGAAGTATGTAGATGTGGGCCGTCTCCGCGGCGACGTCATCTGTCTTCGAGACCGACCGGAGGTCCGGCCGTGGTCCCGGGTCTCCGTCTTACTGCTTCTGCTTCTGCCTTCGCCCTGGGAGTGGGGCTGTAGGGCGATTTTCTCGGGATGATACCAGGGGTTGCGGATGGGACTTGTTGCGGAGCGGTTTCACTCGGTACGGAATGAAGACACTTAGTCACGCATTCATATATAAAGATAGGATAGGATAGGTCGATAGGTAGGTCTATGTACAGCCATACATACACACGGTCTCCGCAATTTATTCCCTAGAGGCTTTCTTCTGGCTTGCTGGCGACGTTTCATAGCTATCTGTCTATCTATCTTTCTTTCTGCGTCCCCCCTTTCTTTCGTCCCTTTTCAGGGGTTTCATCCCTTCTTCTTCAGGGAAAGGGGGGACGACGCAAGAATGGGCTTGACCTCTTGGACAGGCTGGATGGTTGGGGTATCATCGTAACGGTGTCGGAAGAGAACATTAAAAAAAACCAAACAAATCAAAAGCAAAAAAGATGGGGAGGTTTTTTGTGAGTAAAGGTGTGATGTAGAAGATGGAATGAGTAAGAGAAATGATAAAAGGGAGCCCGTCCAAGACGCCGATAGACCCAAGATAAACACGTATGTGTGAGTGTTATCCAACAGGGGATATACCATCCCGGGATAAGATGTAAGTAGGTGTGTGGATGTGTGTGGTGATAACGCCGTCGCTGCCAGTTCATATGCCTCCTTCCCCTTAATTGCGCCAGTTGCCAAAACCCTTTCCCAATCGATAGATGAAAAAGAACACAAAAAATTCAGATCTGGTTTTTGCAATGAGCGGCGATTTTGGTGGGCGATTTTGCGTGTTGTTGCTCGTTTCTTTTCTTTCGTCTTATAATCCGTCCTTGGGCATCTCTATACCACTATCCCGGTCTTGAGGCTCCACATGCCATCTCAGAATCTCGGTGGGCGGTTCCAAAGAGTCGACGTCTAATTCATCATCGTCGTCGTCTTCGTCTTCGTCGTCATCGAGCGAGGGCCCGCCGAATTCCTCTTCGTCTAGTGGATCCAACACCCTTCCGCCAATATGTACGTCGTTAAACTGTACTTTGTAGTCGAGTGCTTTCCGTCCGTCTTTGATTAGTTGTTCTGTCCAGTCGAGACATCTCTTAATGCTCTGATTAATCTTTTGCGAATCGAGAAGGATTTGCTGGTGTTTGGACAGATCGACAGTTAACCGGTGCTCGTCTTGCGGGCCGTGCTTGGCATCACGGGCTTCTTGAACACTGGGGCTTAAGTCCGAATCAGTATCGGACGATGGGCTCTCTTCCAAGTCTTCCGTCATCGACCGGTCCTCGCCACTGAGTTCCATTCCCGACTCCCCGTCTGCTTCCGAGATGGTGCTAGGCGGTTTGTGAGTGGGCGCAGTTGTTGAAGCCAAATTCAAGGTGCCAGCGCGGGAAAGACGTCGAAACCTCCGCAATTCGGCTGACTGTTTTTTGAGCTGACGCTCTAACGTTCGGTTGATGGCCTCGAGGGATCCATTTCTGATTTCCAAGTCCTGGACTCTCCGTTCTCTGCGAGCATTGGTGATTAAATCGGTTACGGGATCTGTAGGGGATGCATTAGATTTATTGGGGCTATGAAGAACGGACTGATCGTCGCCAGAACCATCGAATTCGTCTTCTTCTAATTCATCGACGGCTTGGATAATAGAAGCTAGGGTTAATGGAGGTGGTTGAATGGGAGAAGTATTCGCGGGAGAAAAGAAACCAGTTTTAGGAGACGCCATGGGCCTCAAAACCTCGTGGGCGTGTTCCCTTTCATCCTTAACTAGGCTTCCGCCACGTGAATGAGTCCCGGTTCGTGGCGTGGAGGTACCAGGCCGTCGTGCTACGGGAGCTGACGGACCCAGCTGAGGAGGAGGGGCCCGAATATGGGGGCCAGTAGAAGAAGTCGTATTATGATTTATCGAGCCGGTTTGAGAGCCGGTGCTATTTCTGTGCGTTGTAGGATGTCGAGTCTGCTTGCCGGGCAAAGCACCCCGTGTTGAACCGACAGCCGAACTAACAGTAGAGCCCCTCACAGATCCCACGGTAGAGCCAGACCGCGACATCCTAGTCGACGGCAAATGGTTCACCTCAGGGGTACCATTAGCATACATGAATTTGCTCTCCTGGTTATGACTCAGGCTTGGTGACATCGGCGGTAATAAAGGAGCAGGATTAGTATTTGAATGTGAAGCATTATCGTTGCCATTAGCGTGGGAAAAAGCCGAATTTCTCAAGTTCTTTGCCGATGATTTCGCCTTGATCTCGCTGGCGTGGAAGAACTTGGAGTCCCGGGGATGCGAGCCATCTTGTCGTGCGGGTGCCAGCTTAGGGCTGACAGCAGTGAAGGTGACTATAGGCCTCCTTGAAGAGTCTCCCTGGTTGAGTGGGCTCGATGGATGGATGTCAAAGCGTTCCCGGTTCGGCGTCCCGATGGGAGTGCAGTTTGCGCTGTCGACGCGACTCTGCCTCGAAGAAGATCGAGGGGTGACATTACTGCTGAGATGTGGATTGTAGGAGGCAGCTGAGAGAACACTATGATCGTCATCGTAACGACTCGAGTTTGTAGTGGCACTCAAGACAGACCCCGGGCGAGTGTGTGACCGTCTCGTCGTCGTCGTAGGCGTTGTGGCGATCGTGGACCTCGAGCTGGATGAACTGCCGGCAACAGCAACAGCAGCTAGGCTGGATGCCTGGGACTGCGAGGGTCGCGATGCGGCCGAGGCGATCTTGGGAGTTAGTGGCGGTCGATTCATGCTCCTCGCATTGGTGGCCCCGTGCGAGGCCATGCGTTGGCGGCTGCTGGCGGTCGCGGTGGCGGTAACGGTAGCGGAGGGGTTGTCGTGGCCCATTCTACCGGTGTTTTCCTTCAAGACGGGCGCCAACATAAGAGCAACATCTTGGTCCTGCAGCTTCACCGAGGAACCAGTCGCATGGGAGGGCGTCAGTAGCGGGTGAGAAGAGGGTGATCTCGAGGAGCTGTCGCTGGTGCTGGGCCTCGAGGTCGTAATTACGCGGCGTGACGATGATGGCGATGGTATATTTTCAGGTTGTGTAAGTGAGAGCGACGGCGGCAAGACTGTGGAGGAGACCCTAGTGCTAGCAGTATGAGCGGTAGCAGGACGAGTGGCAGTGGTGCTATTGCGGGTCGCCGAGATTGTCGTAATATCACCCTTGGCGTCTGCTGCGTCTCTTCCTGTGCGTATGACTGTCTGTCCCCGCTTTTTGGCTGCCGACCATACGATATTCTCGCTGCCGGTGGTCTTGTTGCTGCTGTTTATCGTCCTGGTCCTGTTCTTGGTGCCGTCGGTGCTGTTGTCGTTTCTGCCCAATACGTTTCGTGGTTTGGAGTTGGAGTTGTTGCTGGTTGAGTCCGGCCGTGAGTGCAGCTGCTGCTGGCTCTGGCCAAGGCGCACCGAACCCATTGCAGGTGCTTGCCCACCAAGACGGTAGGCCCGTTTAACCCGTAGGGACCCGTATTAGGCGTTAGTCGAGCGACCCGGCGGTACTTGCTAGAGCCGCTGCAGCTACACTGTGATTAAGTACCTTCGCTGTCGCTAGTGGCCACCAATCAACCCTATCCCGGTCAACTCCCCTATCAAATACCTCCTTTGCTGAATACCCACATCCGGTATTCAGTAAATGCTCCAAAACGGTCTAACGGGGCACCCCCTTTCTGGACTTGGACTTCCAGGGAGTCGGATGATGCGCCTTAGTTCTTCTGTAGAGCAGGTAATAGTGCACAAGTGTAGGGCTTAGGCGACACGTGAAGGCGATCGGAAAGCAGATAGCCAGATAAAGCAAAGAAAAAATATAGGTAGGTGAGATAGTGGCAGCTAGAGGTGAGAGATGTTTATTCTGGCCGTGAGGGTGTGTTGCAGCAACGATATCGTACGCTCGGGTGCGGGAGGATCGGTGGTCCTATTTGCTGCGTCGACCGAATGACAATTTACACTGCGCACTGACGACCGTCTCCCTCAATACCTTCGCGCACACCGCAATTTACTTCCCTTAACGGTACTCCTTTTCTGCGCTATCTCCTAGAGTGCCCGAAGACTACAAATCCGTACTTCGCAGGGGTTGGGACCAATGAAAACTGAGGCGACTCTTGAATACCACGCCTTGTTAAGAACTTGGCTGGTGGTCCAAGTTCAATTCAGTATTCTTTTCGGTACGGTGGAGCCAGTGACCGAATTGTAGTCTTCGGGCACTCTAGGAGATAACCTCTTAAGAGCGCTGTTATTTGCGCAAGGTCCGGCCCGGTTCGGTCTGTCATATTCCTGTCGGCCGGGAGATTGGCTAGAAAGGCGTACCAAAATGTCACGCATTGACTTACATGGCACGCGGCAGTGACAACAGTATCGATTCCGTGCTTTATATTCCGAACCCCGTACGCGCTTCTCTCTAGCCCGCTTGAGGGTCTTTCCACTTACTCTGCGTTGTCTTTAAATGCCTACCAAGTCGATTACATCAGTTCGCAGCTAACGCCGATGAGTGTGAAAATCACATGAGGCCTCGAGTGTACATCGTGAGTACAGATACCCAGCAGATACCGTGCCATGCAAGTACCTGTACTTGCAAATGTGCCGGTGTTTGACCATGAATCCAGATGCGACCTAACGACTGGATGTATCTTCCCCCTTTTTGATGAGTATTTGCTTCTTCACGTATACCTGCTGCATTGCTTATTACGTACAGCACTTAAAGATCTGTGTGCATGCCCATTTCATACCGAGCGAGCCGCAGACGCCGAAGAACGATGCAATTACCCAAGTCACATGCAGATGTCCTCAGAGGCAGGATCATCTACGAGATAGCCCACGGGGGTCATCCGGTGGCTGACGTTTGTTCAGGCTATGAACCGACGAACTTGGCAGTGAGCCGAGTGAGCTTCTAACGACTTTAGATCTGAGTTGATGATTTCATCTGCATCTCTAGCATCTACTCGTATAGTATGATGTTGGGCATGATCTTACCATCGCACGTTGAGACGCTGAAACAGCGCTAGGAATTACCGTTCAACTGCCTGCCACCTTCACTAATTAGCGTACAAACACTTGTAGATTGAATGTTTACTGAGTGCCGTGAACTACCTACCGAGACAATGCTACATATACGTAAAGCACTTCATGATATTCCGTAGACCATGACATTGTTCAACGTTACGAAGACTTCGCAATGGACTCCCGTACAGTGCAAATCCATCTGCAGGGTCCTGGCACGGCGTTCCCTTGGCTCCACCGCTCTAGCTTGAACCGACACGATGGAAAGTTCAGACTCGGCATCGGCCAGGCATCGACAGGCCATGCTTGCAAGATGAACCGCCATGCTTAAGCTGGTGCCCCCACCCTTCAGCGCACGCACACGCCTCAGCTGATTTGTCTCCGGATCGGTCCTTGCCTAAACCGTCCACTACGTAAGCGTCCAACCTGCCGCGCCTCCACTAATCTGTAGAGTAATCCGGCGGTACCTCTCGTTGCCTCCTAATTCCGTGATTCTACACACAAATTTTGTACCTATCTGCAACCCACCAACAACAACTGGCAAAGGTGTTCTGCATACATACCTGCCTATCGATCGTACGGCACGTCAACCCCGCTGTCGCAGGAATAGGTTGCTCGATAGGCAGCTCACGGGATGACTTGGATCGGCTGGTCGCTGATCTTGGCCTCGACCGTCCTTATCGCCCTCCGAAGACGCACGTTCCTCGAGATTTTCGCCGCCTTCTGGAGTCCACCGCCAGCACTAGGACCAACGTCACCTGCTCACGCCCCCTCACCAGTAGTCACTGACGTCGATCCCTCCGTCGACGGAGCTTTGGATCAAGCTTCGACTAGCGCCCTCCCATCTCACGATGAGAATGCGCCGGTGAGAAGAGCCAAGCCTGCGCCCGAGACCCTGACGCATCGCGACCCCACGCCCATTTCGTCATCGCAAGCTTCTTCCGTCCAGGCAGCAGAAGCTATCAACGCGCCGAGCGAGCCGGCTGCACCAATCGTCGCGATCGCTGAACCCTCACCCTCGCCGCAGACGACGCCCAAAGCTCTCACTCCACTCATCCAAGCGACCGAAGATCCCACCATCCCATCCTTCTCGCTATCCGTCCCGTCTACGACCACACCAGTTGAGCCACCCGCTTCCGCAGCCGCCATCGCGCGCACAGGAGCAGCCGCAGCAGTCATGGCTCCCCCCGCACTATCAGGCGCATCATCATCGTCCATGATGCCACCACCACCCCCTCGCATCCCCAAACTCAACAACCTCAACAACTCATCCTCCGCCCTCCTCTCCACACCCCCAACCCGTCCCTCGCCCCTCCCAAACCGCTCCCAACCCCAATACGACCGCCAACCCGGCTCCTCCACCCTAGCCCCCCCCCCCACCCACAGCAGCAAACCCGCCAAACCCTCCCGCAAAGTGACCCTCGAACCAGGCCACTCGCCCCTCGACTGGGCGCGTCTCGCGAACCACCCAACCGCTGACCTGCGCGGCCTCGGACCAGGAACACCATACCTGCGCGTAACACCGAGCATGTTAAAGCGACAAACAGGCCGCAAGGGCAAAGATGCGTGGACGGCGCTGTCGGGACGCGTGTATAACATCACGCCGTACCTCCCGTTTCACCCCGGCGGAGAGCCGGAGTTGCTTCGGGCCGCCGGTCGGGACGGGACGAAGTTATTCGGGGAGATCCATCCGTGGGTGAATTATGAGACGATGTTGAGTAGTTGTCTTGTTGGGTTGTTGGTTGGGGAGGGGGAGGGGGAGGGAGATGGGGATATGGATGCTATGGATTAGAACCGAGTTATTGACCGGAATCATACAGGAGGAATGAATATTAGAGTGAATAGACGGGAACGGAAACAGGAAGTCGGTCTGTGATTATGCGCTATAGACGTACATATTAGACCGAAGAGAGATACCCTTTCGTGCGCTTTACTTCACTCTTACTTGGGTCTCATCACTCATCTTGAGCAATATGGTAGTTTATTGACAAGCTACCTGTGTTCTGCGCTCTCTAATTCTGTCCGCATAAGACCCATCGTAACCGTCTTTACCGTTTCCCGAACCGGAACTGAAGCTCATCATCATCACTCTCCTCGCCATCACTATCCACCACGATCGCCTTCGCGCGTTTAGGGGGGTTATCCCTAATCGGAGGCGTCGGTGCCGGTCTCTTATTCGTTCTCCGAGTCCCTTGCGTATTATCAAGGTTAAGCACAGACTGTTGCGACCTTGACTGAGGCCGTGACGGGATCGTCGTCGATCTATTTACGCGCGAACTAAAAGGGGTGCTGAACTCCTCGTCTTCGTCGTCGTCATCTTCGATTTCTACTGCGGCATCCTCGTCTTCGCTACTATCTTGCCGTCGCCCCTTAGATGTATGTGATGCCGTATTCGTTGGCTCTCGGAAAGAAAAAGACGTATGCGATTGTCCCAGAGTATTCGATTCTGATCTGTTATCTTGTGTCTTAGACCGCGGGTCGGTGCTATCTTCTAGCCAGTAGTCTTCGCCGATGCCGAAGGCCTTCGACTTGACTTCTTCGAGTGGCACAATAATCTTCTCCGGAGCTCGCCCCTGAATTGCGCCTCGTTGCCGAAATCTTTTGAAGTTCTTCCGTCCGTTCCACGCTGGATCCCATCTTCCAGCGGCTATATCTTGCTCGCGTGAACGTGCCTGCGGTGCTTCCCGCAAAGGAATAGGCTCCTCGATGTGCAGTCGTCGGATCTCAGCTAGGTCCAAGTCCTCTGGATCGGCTTCAAGGTCCTCTTGTTCCTCCTTTGCTCGGTTCTCGGCTTCTTCTTTATTTCGGCGCGCTACTTCAAGAATATCAATCTCCTTCTTAGGCTTTGGTGGTTGCTTTATAATGGTTGGTTTCTCTATCGTAGGAGTTGGGTCCCTTGGACGCGGCACTGGCTCCTCGCCCGCCGCAATTCGTCGGCGTTTGACCTGCGCAGCTGTTGGGGCGAAATCGGCCATTATGTCTTCATTATTTGGCGGTGGTGAGGCCGGCCGCTTTCTCCGAGCTTGTTGATCTGGAAGTGGCGCAGGGGTAGAATCCTCTTCTATATCGTCTTCTGGCACGAATAGTCCTTCTTGGGAAGACCCAATGTTGGTCGTGGTAATTCCGTTGGTGCCTGTTGCTAAACCCGGCCCTTCATCTTGCTCGTCTTCATCATCACTAAGAGAAACTGCAAATCCACGGAACCGGCTCTTGACAGGTTCTCGTTTGATCTTCCGAGCGAATGACGCCTGTGGTTGTGATACTGTTTCCACCACGGGATCAACTTCCATTGATTGCTGTCCCGTAGGAGGTGGCGACTCGAATTCAAGGGACCGCCGCAACGAACTTGCATCGTTATTCAAGATCGCATCTAGGAAGTCCTTTTGGTCGATTAGGCGGTGATCCAGGCGCAAGGATATAGATCTGAAGAACTCGGCAAACCATTCCACGTCCTCTGCTGAGTTAGGCATCCATTTCACGACGACAACGCCCTTACCCTCATTGCCGTCCTGAAATTCGCCCAACCCCTTTTCTCCAGCTATTCCTTTCACATATCGGACAAAATCGTCGATTTGCGTCTCTCCCGCCACTACTTCATTGAGCAGAGCTTTGCCTCTTCCATTCGTGATGGGCCCGAGTAAACTTTCATATTGTCGCTTCTCATAGAATATAAAAGTGTAGCCCTCGAAAATATGCGCCCGTGCGGGATTCGGAGCGAACGTTTCTGGTAGTCGAGGAACGGGCTCTTCGCCTGGCGGAGGCAGAAACTGCATGGCATCGGGCCAACTGGCGTCGAAATCTTTCTCGAGTGGACACATGGCGCTCTCATCTTCGGCGGGTCCAAGTGACGCAGCGCTCACAATGGCATCAATGAAACCGTCATTAACGATGTACTTGCCATTGATAAGTGCCTGTAATCCCTTCGGCGTGTTGCGCTTCTTCGAAATTACATGGGTCGTAATCTGGATCCTGTACTCGGACAATAACTTGATATCGAGCTGTTCAAGACTAGGGCGCAGGCGGGCGAAGGGGTTTGCGCGAAGTTGGTTACTCGTAAAAGAAAAGCTCAACACAACTGGAAACCAGGTTATGCTAAGAAAAAATCAGAAGAATGATCAGTCAGATGGATGCTAACGAATGTGGGCATTGTGTATACCGACCGGAAAAGGGACGGGAACGATCCCATTTGGAGGACATTCGAATCCTCAGAGAGAGTACATGATTCATTGCGATATTTGTGGCCATTCACTTTGATGCCGCCTTTAGAGCCGAGATCTTGAATCGTAATCGTCGATCGCTTTTCTGTGACTTCCTAGGGGGAAGAAATGGTCAGTCGCTTGACTGACTACCCGGTAAGTACAGCTGGATAGGAAACGCACTGCATCACCCTCCTCAACGGCATCGACAGTTATCGTCAGATGTTTCCGTGAGACTTTCTCGGCGCCAGGACCACGGATGGCGAGTTGGCCAGCTAGAGTCCAGTCAGCAGGCGATGGGTTGTCTGAAATGATGGGACGACGCACGCTCGGCGACAGTACGACCGAAAAGGTACCGCTTGCCTGGTCGAAGCCATAGCCTTTTATCTGAGGGACGGAAGAGGTCACATGTGAGCTGTCAAGACTGAGACCACGAGTTGATAGACGTCTGATGGGAGAGCAGACTCACGGTCGAAGGCTTCGCCTTCGTTCTCTATAATCCACATGATGGGTTATGTGCTTCGATACCTTCCTATCATGAGCTATGCTTCCCGAGGTTGCATCATCTGGTCCCGGATTTACGATCTTACAACGGAATAGGCAGAAGATGAGTTGGACGCGTTGGGAGCGCGTTTGTAATGCCTGAATTGCTTCCAGGTAGGTGCCTGGGAGTTATTTCGTACGTAGTAATTACGTAATGGCAAGACCGAACCGGTCAAATCTATCTTGTAAATGCAAGGATCGGGTATAGCTATATATGTGAGATTAGAGTATCAATTGCTATATCCGAATGGACGCAGATGTACGACCTCAACGTTCATTGTAATACCTGCAAACTCCGCACATCTTAGATACTACTACCCAACTATCAGAGTCCATACAGATAACTATATTAAAATGAAGATATCTATCGTTCCAATATACCTATCTCAGTAGCTCTCTGGCAGATAGGATTGAAGGCTTCTCGTTGAGCACGTGATCAAAATGCTTGTAAGAGGTACGCGCTAGTACGAATCAGGTACTATACCTCATAATTACTAAGGGCGTGTACTTAGTGATCCGCGGGCACGCTTCCAGCTTGATACGCTTACGTCACAGCCCGAGAGGACTACAAGTGCCGACTACAAGTACAACCCCATTTCACCCGATATCTCCTGATCATATACGGATCACAACTTCGTACTTCAGGAGAGCTTCCAATTGGCATGGCTCTTGACTTTCCTAGACTCTTAGGAAACCATGGGCCAACACCCATCGCACGAGGCCGTACATGCCTCCAAAGCAGAGCTCATAGCACATCTAGTATGCTGCGTCACCAGCGCCCATGCCCATCATCTATCCCTATCCTCCCGATGCAGCGACTACTAACACTTGGCCCATTATCCAGGCTGATAGGTTCGCACGTAGATGCTACGAACCTTTGGAGTTGTACTCGTTCAAAGACAACTTCAAGTCTCTCGCTGACTGCCAAGATGATGTGCGATATCTTAAGGAGGACACCATTGCACGCTTCCTCGAGCTGCCCGACATCATTGCGGTGTCGCCGGTCATCTTTCACATGATCTCGTTTATCGGGGCCTTTCCGTTTCTCAACGAAGCTCCCGTCATCCTAGGCTTTGACCAGATGATCATGGTCGTGGTAATAATGACCGAGCGATACACTAAAGTCCTGGCCAAGAGTGCCAGAAACCGAAGAAAGCTTCTGTTCAAGAGTCTGGCTGTGTACGATCGTAAACTGTGCGAGATAGAGGAGCAAAAGTCCATACCGAAAGCTCACTCAAGCCAGGGTGACAGCGACGTTAGGAGCCATGCGCCCGGTTTCGCAGTCGATCAAGCTGGCGATGATCACGAAGATGATGCTAATGATGATGACGACGACGAACTTGTCATGGCAGCATTGGAATCACTAAGCCTCGATGAAGCTTTCATAACGGGCGATTCCCACGCCGCAACTACACATGGTGCTATGATACCGGCTGATAACCTGCGGAGACTGATCATGTTACTACTGCTTACCTCCCCATTGAGTCCTCAGGAGAGCTTATCGACATATGCAGACAGAGTCACAGGAGACGCCCTCAATAGTCTCCGTGCGACTGCCGAAAACGTGCTATCATCTTTCATCGACGTGGAGAAGTCTCCTGGTATCACCTATGCTCAGTTTAGTAACGTGTTGCCGACGAATCTCCCATATCTGTTCAACGGTCTCAATCCGCTTTTTGAGCATTTTCTATTCTCCAAGAGCTTGGATCTCTCGAAGCGTAAGGATGACATAGTGACGCCTGTGCCAGCGAGAGTGGCCTTGCCGCCTCTTCTCCAAGACAAGGGCCAGATTCTGAACCTCGACATACTTTCACAGTTGTCTTTCTTCATAAGCGGAAACGACCTCTTCCGCCGATTGCGGCTCCTATACTCGGGCGCTGATGCGGGCTACTCAATGGGTAGCTTCGAGACTAAAGTATTCAACTGGCACGCACCGACTATCCTTCTCGTGTCGGGAACGCGTCTAGAAGACTCGGAATCAAGAAGCGGTTCGCAAGGCGTCTTCTATGATTCATTACCCCCTAAGCGATTTCCAGACGGTAGCGCCCCAGATCGTGAGCGGTTGGTCTTCGGTGCTCTTATCAAACAACCATGGAAACTATCGAGTAAGGAGTGTTTCGGGTCCGACGACATGGTTTTGTTCCAGCTGTCTCCGATTCATGATGTCTTCCCTGCTTCGACCTTGAATAAAGACTACGCATCGTTTACAAAGCCTCCATCAGCTTACCCTGGCATCAGCTTTGGCTCGCCTCCACCACCTACTACCTCTTCTTCGCGGCATGCTCCGATTAGGCCCATTGGGCCTGTTGTAAGTTGTTTCTAGCATGTCTTCTACTTATTTACTGTTCTAGCGACTGTTACTCACACGATACTGTAGTCACTTGTTATCGACTCGAGTTTCGAGTTTGGCGTCTTTAACCACAGCTACACATCACGTGGCGGCGCATTCTCAACCAGTGTCTCGCGCAAGTTTGATTTCCAGGACCGCTTCTCCATTGACGACATCGAGGTCTGGGGCTGCGGTGGCGACGAAGAGGCTCGGATCCAGAGGGAACGCTGGGAATGGGAAGCAAGAGAGGCCGAGGCTAGACGACGTGTCAACTTAGGAACAGGTGATATCGCTGCCGATCGTGCCCTACTTGAAATGGCTGGACTTATAGGGGGTAACCGGAGCGGAGGCTCGATGGGCTAAGCCCCTTCTTATTGATTGTATGTGATAGGCGTTTAGGGTCAGATAAAATGATAGTAACGATTGAATTGATCAGTATGAGTGACTCGACTGAACAACGATGCGACTTGTTCTTTGATGAAGTCAAATGTTCTGCATCGATGAATGCATGCATACATGATACCCGGCATCCAACCATGCGAGTTCAAGGCTGCTTCGACCTGTATAAGCCCATGACGTAGACAGAACTCCATGAAAAATGTATATCAATTGAAGAAAATCCATCAACTTTTCTCCTAGCAAAGTAGAGATTTGTGCTCGTTTGTTGGGTATGTAGATATTCCCAGCTCTTTTGCCCCTTTTTTCCCGCAACCCGCCCGAAACCCCGAAACTCTCAAAAAGCAAAACGCCGAAGTATGATTTATTTCTTTCCTGCATCTTTATCTGTCTTACTCGGTTCGGCAGCAGCGGCAGCGGCAGAACCCTCCTTCTTCGACCCGAACCAAGACAACGCATTCAACACGCCCGCATCACCATTCTTCCCCGTCTCACCCGCACCCGCATCCGCCCTCACGGCACTACCACCCGCCTCCCTCTCCCTCTCCTCCGCCCTCCTTGCCTCCAGCCTCTCCCTCTTCCTCTGCATCGCCGCCTGCAACTTCTTATCCTCCTCGTCGCGGACCTCCAGCTCCCGCAGCCACTTCTGGTTGCGCTCCTCCGCCCGCTGCTGCGCCTCCAGCTTGATCAGCTCCTTGCGCTTCTCCCGGTCTGCCCCGTAGTACGCGCCACCCGCTACCATCGCCACGACCGTGAACGCCTGCGCGCCGATACGCGCCCGGAACATGCGCTGCACGCCTGCGTGGTCGCCGCGGCGCATCGCGCGCCAGGCGTTGTAGAGGGCGAGACAGGTCAGACCGGTGCCTGTATGCGCATAGTTAGCGCTGTGATTCTTGTCTTGGTAGTTCTTGTCGTCGCGGTCGTTTAGTTCGTCTGGGAATGGAAGGGGTATGCTGTACCTAGGGGGACGAGAGGTTCCTCTCGGAGTTTACGGGCGACTTTCTGGAAGCCAGTTTCCTGTTGTTCTCTGTGTGCGGGTTAAGAAAAGCAGGCGTTAGACGTTTTGTTTGTACGAATGGCACGATTATGATTTCACATACTTATCGTCGTCAAAGGACGAGGGCATCGTTCGGTTCGACATTTTGGATTGCTGGCGTTGTGATATTGGGAAACAGAGGCAATATGGAAGTGCAGGCAAAGGATTAGAGATCGGATGGTAGGTAATGTCATTAACAAAGTGCCTGCATGGCTTTCAAATCTATGACCTCGGACCATCCAGGATATTTTGGCGGCGGTTGCTTCCTACCTAATCCGTATGTAAATAATGCGTAATCCGGTTCCCACCTGCCGCCGTTGCACCCGCTGAACCAACGCCTGGAGTCTCGATTAAACAACTGAAGGCCGAGTTGAGGTCAGGTAATAATTGCTCATCTAGGTTAGAGCAGATTATTACTTAGAACTCACTTTGGTAAGTGCCATTTTCTATACTAACCAAAGTAGGTATGTGACGTACACGGCTGATTATTTATCAAGAGAGCAATATGCATCTAAAGCATGGGTGATTCGTGGAAGACCATGAGATCAACGATGGAGTCCAGTCTTTTCTTTTGGCAAGTCATGACAATCTCGCTAGTACCTCCATACATACGCCCTCTTTTGACAGATGACCCAATAAATTGATCTTGGATATCTTGCCCAGACCTGCATGGAGAAATCTGTTTGCTTACCGATTACACATGGTCATGATATCGTAGTATGACCTGAACCCGACATCGGCAAACCAGCGAACGACGGCCCCACCATAAAATATAGTACCAGCATGGTGGTGAGAGACCGTTCAATGTCCACCTGTTCATTCCTCATCGCTGTTTTTGGGGACTTGGGTAGCAGAAGTTATTCCTAGTGTAACGCCATTCATGGGTGAATTGGTCGCCATGGAGAACGACACAACTCAGAACGAGACACCAAACGGTGTCAATGGCCACACGTCGCGCACACCGTCTCTCTCCGGCCTCTCACTCACCGAGTATAGTGCGAATCCAACCACGTCGTCCCAGAAGGCGCCGAATCGCATAAGAGATATCGTTCCAGAGGAGTTCATATTGCCCAGTGGGCACCCTGATGTTGGTCTCTCTTTTTGATATGAGATATCATGGTGGGCCAAGTGTCATGGCTGATCATCCATATAGTACCTCCGGTTGATTCTCACCTCCCGCGTCTATGCTGCTTGCAAGGAGACGTCCCTGCAGCCTGCCATAAACCTGTCGAACCGACTCGAATGCAATGTCCTCCTCAAGAGAGAGGATGAACAACCCGTATTCAGCTTCAAGCTGCGGGGAGCCTATAACAAGATGGCACACCTGGACCGACAGAAAAGCTGGAAGGGCGTCGTAGCCTGCAGCGCGGGAAACCACGCCCAAGGCGTGGCCTATTCTGCCCGGCTACTGAAGATCCCTGCCACCATTGTTATGCCTCAGGGTACGCCAAGCATTAAACACAAGAATGTGTCGAGATTAGGTGGTTGTGTCGTGCTCCACGGCCAGGACTTCGACGCCGCCAAAGAGGAATGCGCTAGGTTAGAAGAGCAGCATGGGCTTATCAACATCCCTCCTTTTGACGACCCATACGTTATTGCCGGTCAGGGAACCATTGGCATGGAATTGTTGCGACAAACCGATATCCAAAAGCTCGAGGCCATTTTTTGCTGCGTTGGTGGAGGTGGTCTTATCGCCGGTATTGGTGTATATGTGAAGAGAATAGCGCCCCATGTCAAGATCATTGGTGTCGAGACAGAAGATGCCAATGCCATGGTTCAATCGCTGGAACAAGGCAAACGAGTCGTTCTCAAGGAGGTGGGCCTGTTTGCTGATGGAGCAGCGGTTAAGACCGTGGGCGAGGAGACATTCCGCATATGCCAGGAGGTCGTGGACGAGATCATCCAAGTTAACACCGATGAGACGTGCGCTGCCATCAAGGATGTCTTCGAGGATACCCGCTCTATCGTTGAACCTGCAGGTGCTTTGTCATTGGCAGGCCTGAAGAAATGGGCCGCCGCGAACCCATCGAGCGATCGATCTCGAAGCCTCATCGCCATCACTAGTGGCGCCAACATGAACTTTGATCGACTTCGGTTTGTGGCCGAGCGTGCCACTCTCGGTGAAGGAAAGGAGGCCTTGCTGTGCGTCAGCATCCCTGAGCGGCCGGGTTCTTTTGCCGAGCTAGTCAACAATGTTATGCCACACTCCGTCACCGAGTTCTCATACCGATATGCCACGGACGAAGTAGCCAATATTTTGATTGGTATTTCTTTGCCAGTGGCATCGGATAGAGAACGGGAGCTGCAGGCACTCATGGACCGTCTCACGGCTTCTAGAATGAAGGTGATGGACCTGTCGGGTGATGAGTTGGCTAAGTCGCACATCCGTTATCTCGTTGGTGGACGATCCGACGTGCCTAATGAGCGGTTGTACATGTTCAACTTCCCCGAGCGGCCTGGTGCGCTTGAGAAGTTTGTACAGACATTGCAGCTCAAGTTTAACATCAGCCTTTTCCAGTACCGAAACGGCGGAAGCGATATAGGCAAGGTGCTGACGGGTATCCAATGCCCACCCGAGGAGGTTGCAGACCTGGAGAAGTCACTGAAGAAGATTGGATACCCCTGGGAGGACTGCACCCAGAGCGACGTTTTCAAGACTTTCCTTCGGAGCTGAAGTTTCTGGGTGGAGACTGGAATAATAGGATCCTAGATCAAGATAGCGGCGTTTGGGGACTTGGCATTGGCGTTCGAACGGCATTTACAAAGAAATGGGTAGAGAAACCATGGAAGACCGTCGTAGATTTGATACACGTATGTAATTAATGTTCACCAGTGTGCGTAATATTTCAACCGGGAGCAAAGAAGTTGTTGAAGCTGTCTGAGAGTCGTGATGGTAAGGTTGATGTGCATCGTTCTAAGCTGTCCGAAGATCGACATCACCAAGTCTGCTTCTCTAACTAGCGACTTCCTTAGTTTCACTCCTTCCTGAACTATAACCGTTATACCACCTGCCGTATGGAGAAAATATTACTCATGCCTCCTGCTCTTGAGGGCATCACGACCTCAGCTCCTGCTGTAAGTCCGGTACGGATTAAGTAGCAGTACCCTGGGTGTGACTTTAGCCGTAACGGTAGGTACAGTGACGATCACCCAACCATAACCTAACCTGTATCGGCTAGCGTAGTAACCTGCACGCTAGCCTAATCTGCACTAGCAATGGGCCGACTCCGCAGGGTTTAAGTTCATATCGAACTTCGAACTCCAAAATGTTAACGGTGTCGCCTACACTGCCTCCCACTGCCGCCTTTCGACCGACAATCCACAACCGGCCGTGCAATTGAATCCGCAGTAATAGGAGAAGTAAACGACGTCTGACGAAAAAATGGCCGCCTGGTTCCTTGCCTCCTTCAGGGCCCTGTCCCTCGGCGCTTCCCGTGCCCTCCCGGCCCTCCGTGTTCCTGCCGTTCGATCTATCTCCCAGAGTGCCTTTGCGCCCGCCCAGAGACCGGTTATCGCGTCGGTGCAGACCGCGCTGGCCCAGCAGCAGACACGGGGAATGAAGGTGCACTCTTCGGTTAAGAAGAGATGCGAACACTGCAAGGTCGGTTGTATCTGTAACCCGGAACACGGCTAAGTGGGAGGAAGATCTGCTGACTTGGGTTGGAACAGGTCGTGCGCAGAAAGGCCGGCAAGAGACACCGTGGCTACCTCTACATCATTTGCAGCGCAAACCCGAGACACAAGCAGCGCCAGGGCTAAATTGCCAGCCCTTGAGCACAACAGAAATCCGACCTTGGAACGGCATAATGCACGATGAGCTCTTCTTTCGCATGGCGGCCTAGCTGCAACGCTTTTTCGCCAGATTGTATACTATTACGCACCAAATTTATCTGCCATACGAATAGACATGCGGATTCTTAGGACGATGAAGAACTTGCACAAATAGGGGAAGAAGTCGTTGAAGTTGAGCAGGCGTTCTAGGCAGGCATCGTACGGATAAGACGACAAATATACCACAACATAATGAAGAGCTTATACTTTCTGCACACGAGGAAACGACAAACATGAGGCAATGCATGTCATTCGAAGCAAGGTTATAAGCCGCTAATATACCGCTCCATGCTCTCCCATTCAGTCTTGCCGGTAGATAAGAGGTAACGTATGTGATCCAGGTCCGTGACGTTCCGATGGCGCTCGAACTCGGCGCGCGCAAAGTTGCGTGTCTCGGAGCGCGTCGCCGGATCGCTAATGTGTCGGGTGCCGCGCAAAACCGTGCGGTAAAGGGCGAGGACGCGTGCGCGCTGGAGAAACTGTAGTGAAGACGTGACCCGTTTAGCGTTTGCGCCTATCAGCGCATAAAAGGCGAGGTTGACTGACTTGGTCCAAACTCAGAGTTGGGCCGAGCCGACTCTTTGGTGATGGTGTGCTGCTGGTCGCATAGCTTCGGCGAACGAGAGCGGCGCACGATTGGATAGCCCGGGAAAAGCGTCCCATTGGGGTAGCTGTGAATTTCAAGAGATATCCAAGTTCTGCAGCTACATTGGGCAGTGAGTAATTCGACGGAGATATCTCGAGGAGATGGTTGATCCCCGAAAATCAATATGATTCATTGAAAGACGGGAACTTGCCAGGAAGTTTAGAGCTTTAATGCAGGCTTATTAATTGTTCGGCCCCACTGAATAGGTTGCGACTGCCCCACAATCCTTAGCGGTTGGCACTCTTCGTACTTCGTACTGTATGAGCTCGAGCTTCGTGCCGCGGCAGGTCCTCCCGTTAACATGGGAAGGACCAACATGTTTGTGTGTTGATACAAGCTCAAATAAAACATCATCGATAACCCAATTGCTATTCTCTGACTTCCAGAGGTTTCACGAACTGATTTTCTCATGTCATTGAACATTTAGTACCACCTCTCAAAAACTGCATCAAATATTCCAGACATGTCATTGAACAAAGGCACGAAGCGGACACGCGCTGCTGAACCGGATCGCATCGTGGAAGCCAATAAGAAGAGTGACGATGAGTTCATAAAAGAACACCTACACCCCAGGTACGATTGGGACCCCTTTTCTTTATCATCCCTCTTTTTGACAGTCGAACTCTTATCACAGCGATTCATGGTCATCGTGGACACACCCCACTACCCACGCCATCTACTCCCTGAATCTCATCAATTCAAAGGACATTAGTGACGATGACATCGAAGCCTGCTTTCGACTCATCGAGGAAACGAGCCGTCCCGATTACGAGGCCTCTTCTATGGGCTGGAAGCCTCCTAAGAAGCGAGTCGAGATGAGGTCAGACGACCTCAGATATATCCTCGTCAAGGATACCGAGGACGTCGTCCGGGGTTTTACATCATTGATGCCCACGTATGAAGAAGGCGAACCGGTGGTCTACTGCTATGAGATTCATCTCAAGCCCGAACTCCGAGGGTACGTCTGAAAGCTCTCCTTGCTTGTTCACAGTTTTCCAGGTGCCCCCCGTTTACCGTACTTACTCATAAGAGCCACCAACGCCATGCTTACTTTTGTTAATATCGATTCCAGTACCGGTCTAGGAAAATTGTTACTGTCTTTCCACGAGAACGTGGCCGTTCACACGCCACCTATTCGAAAGGTCATGTTGACTTGCTTCGTAAGCAACCAGAAGGCCTGCTCCTTCTACAGGGCGATGGGCTTTACCGAAGACGAGATCTCCCCCCAGCCTAAGAAGCTGAGATATGGAAGGGTGTCTGTGCCTGACTATGCAATCATGAGCAAGGTCGTCGAGGGCGAGTCTAAGGATATCATTCCTTCATGAGCTTAGTAGCCACCTTTATCCGAAATGACCTGCACCGCGGACCATCCATTGTTGAATCATGTCCCGGGCCATCCTAATGGCATCTTGAGTTGGCTCAACGCGAGACTTGAAAAAAAAACAATAGTTTACGGCGCAGAGCCACCTTCTCAGCAAAACTGAAAACAAACCACCCAGCACAACACCTGACGACACGAATTCAAATTTCTCGCCTTGTTGTTGTGCGAGTAGCATTTGGGCAATATTGAATTTCTTCGTTGCAAAAACAGAACCGAAGCACGACGGTATTGTTCGATATCAGGTAGACACGGGCGCATTCACCAAGTTGAGCTTCTGCAGATGTAATACATTTCTGCCGACACCAGGATGAAACGAGAATGAGCTTGATAATTCGACGTTCAGGCAGAAAAGAAGAAAAAAAAAAGAAAAAAAAGTTGAATCTGCACGGGGTGTGCATTGTTGGTTCGCAATCGAGAAAAAAGATGGTGTCCTCGGTGAGGCTCGAACTCACGACCTTTGGATGTCCCAATCTGGGATTGGATCATACGAATATGAGACCAACGCTCTAGCCAACTGAGCCACGAAGACTTGTTATCCGAATTGCTTGGGGTTCCGTGCCGGTGACGGGGACAATAAGCCGATGGACAACAATTGCCAATATCAAATTCCCTTCATAATCATTCTCACAAAGAGTTGGGATACAAGTTTGTCTGCTCAGTTCGATCAAAGTGCACATCAGTCGCATCGTGTCCTCTTGAAAAATTCTGCAGTGGGCCGCCGTTAGGCCAGGCGAGTGGGCACGGATAGGTATCGTCAATTCACTGACGGGATCGCGGCTCACGAGTACGGGTTATGCCCCCACCAACGCCGGCCGCTTGTGACGTCCGTTATGATCCCGCCTGGATACGGGTTAGGTATGTATGTACCTACTTCCCGGGACCTACCTCTCCAAACCTGATCCCTACCCAGATATACTGATTACTGAACACCGCATTCATACCTAGGCACGGATTCTTGCGAGCAATGGCCTAGACAGGTGGTACTTGACCCTAAAGATTGACATCTTACCAATTGATGTTTCCTTTTCGCCGTCCGGATGGCTGCCTTGCATCCGTCGGGGCGGCTTTAGCCTCCTTTACAGGCCACTTCACCAATGTTCTCGAAAGCTTCTCACGACGATGACAAGTGAACATTAGTGTATGCATGGAGTTCTTCATGCGGAATCACTGCCGTCCGGCCTTACGGGTTGCATCCGTATTCCGTACTCATGGGAATCTTCCCTTATCTAGGCTACATGTTTCGAGCACTGTACGGGTGACTGTCTTATCTTCACTTCCGCATTGGAAATGTGCACCGCCGTGCTCTGTTCCTGTTCTCCTATCAAACACCGTGCTTTATCTAGGACTATACCCCATCTAGTACTGTCCCTTATCTCCATCCTGGCTCGCCTGGATCATGCCATGCGCCCTACGTCACAATCCGACCCTGATCCTTGTGGCTGTCCCGAACCACTCGTTGGATAGACCAGGCACTCGTAGGATTCCTGGGTTGCCATTACTGTGGTCCAGCCCTGCAATCACGACTCATACGTCATTTAGTTGGTCCTTCGGGTCCGTTCCAGGCGAACGGGTGCCTATCAAGCAATCCGCGGTCAGAGCCCTGATCAAGCTCCTCAAAACGGATACGCATTTTCAAGCTCCGTATTGACGTCGGCGAAATTCTTTCGCTCCTGCCGCTGTCATTGCTGGTAGCACGGCAGCTCGGATGATAATGCAAGTATACGACAACACTGCTTAAGAGTGAAGCAGATAAAGGATATGAATATCGACCTTTCGGAAAACACTCTTCATTCGTCAGGCTTATCTTAAGAGTACAACTTTTGCTTATGAACCGCCGGGGCAGTGCCTATCTGCAGGGGATCTGATATCGACTCGGGCCGGGATTCGGAGCTCAGCTGCAGACTACCGCATGCTAGACAATGTTCCGTATCTACAGACTACGGATGATCATACCGATTATGGATCAGCCGGACAACATCCTAAAACTGATGAGCCGCCGGGTTGCAGCCGGCCCCGGCCCGCGTTGGGGGTTCATGATGCTCTAATCCGTACTGAGATGATGCGCATAAGCTACAAAGATCGACGGCCGTTTGCCTACTCGTAGATCCGGACACAATAGGCAACCAGCACATCACTAAGACATAAAGACGCTTATTACTTGTTGATAATGCGATTGTTGGCTCTACCATGAGGTAAGGGGAAGTACAATAACTATGTAATATCATGTCTTGTTTCCCAGCACATCACCACGGGTGTCAGCAGTTCATAGCTCGACAAAACCCGGGTCTGTGCAAACAAGAACAACCACGCCAAGATCTCGCGAATAAAAGCTTCTACCAGCTCCACAACGTCCTGCAAGGGACGCCGAATACGCGGCTCGGCACACGTGGCCGTCATCATCTAAGCCTTTCCACACCAATATCAGCTGGGAGCCACCGGGGTCCAGCCCAAAATGACACCTGCTGCAGGAGTAGGATCAACAGCAGAGCAACAAGCACATCAACCCGCACGAAGAATCCTCCGAGCGAGCTTAGTAGGTGGCAGTGCACTCAATCTCGACATCTACGTTGAGAGGGAGAGTCTTGACAGCGACGCAGCTGTTTCACAGTCAGTTATACGATTGTATCGTAAGTAAGAAGGCAGCGACTCACGTTCTGCAGGGCTTGACGTCACCCCAGTACTGAGTGTAGATCTCGTTCATGGCGGCGAAGTCGTCCATGTTGGCAAGGAAGACGTTGACCTTGACGACCTTGAGGATGCTGGAGCCAGCAGCGTCAAGAATGGCGCTGAGGTTCTTGATGCATTGGTGCTACGAAGACGCGTAAGTCTCAATTGAACCGGTGATGAGTGAGTGAATGAGTGGTTGGAGATACTTACGGTGTGAGCCTGGATGTCACCGGGGATGATCTGGCCGGACTCAGCGTCCATGGGGACAGCGCCGGAGACGAAGACGAAGCCGTTGGCCTTGATGGCCTGGCTGTAGATGCCCGGCAGAGCCTTGGGGGCGTTGGTGGTGACGACGGGGACCTTCTCGGAAGACATGGTGAGTGATGTGTTGATTGGAATGAAGGTTGATGAGTGGCTGTTAGATGAGAGAGAGATAGACGGGATGAGTTTTCCAGAAGCTTTTTCACGAGGGAACGACTAGCAAGCGATGGACGGATTTAAATCTCAAGATCAAGTGATCAATTGATGGATGGAAGATCGGAAATTTTCTGTCACGATCCAGGTGTCTCTTTCCAGACTGACGGATGGATGCTTCCAGCCCCGCTCGCGATAGCTAACCCCCCACGGACGTGACGGAGGAGGAGCGGGGTTGATGGGACGGTTGGGGGGTTATACACGATATAAGAGTTGCTTATGACTCTGGTATAAGAATTCGGCGTACCCGTGGCGACTATTTCGCGAAAGCAATTCCGATGATGAGATTTAGAATATATTTCTTAGACATATCAAGAGATAATTACTACTGCACACATATCCCGTCATGAGTATCGGTTGGTGATGCTGCCGAGAGATTCTAGACTTCTTCTCCATGGATTCCATAACAAAGTGGGAGGTCAATCCTCTCGATAACAAAATCCTACAACTTTTAAAGATTGATATTCGTCGTTCTGAGATATCTCCCCATATCGAGAGGAATCCCTAGCCCCGTCTAGCTGACGGAGGAGGTGAATTGGGGGACCCGACGGATTGGTGGGGGGCATGACCCCCCATACAGCGCTAGGGGAAGGGGTCCCCCGCATTGGAGGGCGCTAGCAGCGCACGCACGACATAGTGTAATACGGGGTAGTGTACACTCATTCACGAGCACTGGGTACACCACATTTCATGGAAAGATACAAACGGACGCCGGACACCCAGGCACCGATAGTCTGTGGTTATCAACGACTATCACCGAAACGGACGCCCTTCACGCTGCAGACACAGGCTCAACGCTATTTTAGACACGTGCCACTAAGTCCAACTAACTAGGACGGATCTAGGCAATTTCACAGTTAGCGTGGCCCGCTGCGTACCACCGCCTTCCGTATCTAGTACCGCTCACGCTATGGCACAGTACGATGCACGGTGTAGATCGTCCCGATGGGCTTGCTCATGCCTTCTCCTTCGTCTCGTGAATTGATAAGACACACCAGCTGTTTACCGGCAGCTGCGATGTAACTCGACTTGGATTTTAACCATCCTGCACCCCGTTTCGAAAAGCGACACCTTCTTGTCTGGGCTTATATCGATTTTTTCTCTTTTCGTCTTTCATTTGTATTAGAGAAGACAAGACATTCTTAGACACGAGATTCGAGTTGCCACGTTTTGTTTATTGTTTGTTGTTGTTGATACCCACGATGACTACTCACACCGAGCCCTCATCGGGCCACCCCGTGAGCCCGCTGCACTACGACCCCGACTCTAAGAACAACAGCGACGATTCGAAGTTCAGCCACGAAGATGTCGTGGGCGAGAGAGTCCATATCCTCGATGCCGCGGCCGAGAGAGCGCTCTGCCGAAAATTCGACTTCCGCCTCCTTCCTATCCTGGCCCTCATGGTTCGTCTTCTTACCCCTTTTCTTGTAGACGGGAAGGCGTTGGAGACTTATGGATTGGGTTCTGAATAGTATCTCTTCAATGCCCTTGACAAGGGAAATCTCGGTAATGCGCAGACCGCTGGTTTGTCCGACGGTAAGCCTCACTCTGACTCTCATGCGGGCACGTTTTCGTGGTACTGATCGAGTGTAACAGATCTTCACTTCGCCCCTGGACAGTACAATTTGATTGTCGGCAGTAAGTCTTTGTGAATATCATTTCCCCCCTTTTCTAGAACACATAGTATGAATGGCTCTCGTGTGAGGCATCATTAAGAGCTCGACGACTTCGTTTTATCACAGGTCTGTAAAGGCCAGCTTGCAGAGAACATTGCTAACTTGATGATCTCAAGTCTTCTTCATTCCTTATGGTAAGTCAACAACCCCTTAATCCATTCGCTACGAATTCACTGTCAATTGCTTGTAATGATCACTAACCCCTGAGTCTAGTATGTTTGAATCGACACTCCATCCCCCCTTACCAGTTGCTGAGAAGCCTCGCCCCCTTTTACGAACATGAAGCTGACTTCAACAAGGTCATCTTCGCTCCTCCTATCGCCCTTCTGGGCAAGAAGATCGGACCGTCTCGGATGCTCCCTATCCTGATGCTCTGCTTCGGTTCCTTCACTCGTAAGTATTGCCGTATCCAATTGTTTTTCAGTTACAGGGTCATGACCCACGCCTCATCATTAACTTGAAACCCAACCTCCTCCTATACTGTCAAGGAGATGGCTGACATTGGCCTCAGTGCTCATCTCGGCTACCAAGAACTTCGGCGGCCTCTTCGCCCTTCGTTTCCTCCTGGGTGCCGTGGAGAGTGGCTTCTTCCCCCTCGTCATCTTCTACCTCACCACCTTCTACAGACGTAGCGAGCTGGCCCGCCGCCTAGCCATCTTCTACGCCGCCTCGAACATCGCCAACGCCTTCAGCGGTCTGCTCGCCTTCGGCGTCTTCCAGATCAAGTCCCACCTCATCGACCACGCCTGGAGATGGCTCTTCATCATCGAGGGTGTCCTCACCGTCCTCTTCGCTTTCTTCGCTCTGTACTACTTGCCGAAGAGTGCTGCTGAGGCTAGCTTCTTGACTGAGGATGAGAAGGCACTTGCCTACCACCGCATTCAGGTTGACAGTTCTTCGGTTGTCAATGAGGAGTTCAATCTTAAGGAGTCGCTTAAGATCTTTACGAGACCTTCTTCTTATGGTTTCCTGTTGGTTGAGCTTGCTGGTATGTTTGGACCGTGATGAAGTTGTATGATGAAAGGAGATACTAACGTCGCTATGATAGTCGGTGTCCCCATTCAATCCGTGTCGCTCTTCTTGCCCCAGATTGTTCAGAGAATTGTCAAGGATACTGTCAAGGTCAACCTGTTCACTGTCGCACCCAACATTACCGTAAGTCGGATACTTCATTGGTGCCAACTGTCTTCTCAACGCTAACAAACTGCTTAGGGTGCCGTTACTTTGCTCATCCTGGCCTTCTCGTCCGACTTCTTCCAAGTCCGTTTCCCATTCATCTGCCTGGGATTCGCTCTCTCTTTCGCCGGCTTCATCGTCTACGCTGCCATTGATGTCTTGGAACAGACACAGGTTGCTTACTTTGCCACTTTTATGATGACATGGGGAACTTCTGCTCCCTCTGTGCTGTTGAGTACCGTAAGTCAACTCTTTTACACCACTCATGGCTCATCGCTAATTACAACTTCATAGTGGTTCAACAACAACATCGCACACGAAGGTCAACGATTGGCCCTCACCTCAGTCGCCGTACCCCTCGCCAACCTGATGGGTCTGGTCTCGAGTAACGTCTTCCGTCAGCAAGACGCACCCAAGTACGAAATGGCCCTCATCACAACCGCCAGTTTCGGCGCCTTTGGATGTCTCACGGCGGCCATCCTGGGCTTCTACATGATCTTTGACAACAGACGCCGTAACCAGCGCCAGGGCGTGAAGCTCGCAGCCCGGGACGTCCCCACCTCCCGACTGAGAGACGGCCCTAAGGTGGATGACTTCAGATGGTTCCTATAGAAGAAGATATCAGATACCCCCTCTCGCGTTAATACACACTGTAGGATGATATGAATAGATGGATGGGCGGATCCAGTCGGCTGGGCTGATGGATTGGGCCCTTGTGTAAGAATCAAGATCATATGGCATGGCATGGCATTGGTAGGTAGGGGCTGCTGTAATGTGGCAATGGAATAAGGAATGCATTGTGTATTTTTAACTAATCAATGTTTGGATTGATCATTAGTGATCTTTCGTCTGAGATGTTCTGATTCCCGTCATCGTATGTGAATCACCTTCTTGTAAAGCGTGACATTTAGATGACACCCGTTCCAGCGTACGACTTCACCATGTCGCAAATGCAATCCGCGGAGTCAAGTCTGTGAATCATGTCAGTCAGTAACCATCCCTCACATCACCACATCACCCCAACAACAAAAGAAAAAAAAAAACTCACGTATAACTATACGGCACACTCAACGACCCCATCTGCGTAATCCTCGTCGAGCTATCAACAAACACATTCCCCCTCTCCACCGCAAACCCTTCCTCATCGGAGTCCAAATCCGTCACAATCGCCAACTTCGTCGCGGCGAAATAGTTCTCTTCGACCAGGACTTGCGCACCCATGCGGCTGTTGATGCCCGACGTCGGATTGTCTTCGAAACAGGAACTGAAGATGTGGCCTGTCCCGAAGCGCAGGGAGGGGAGCCGCGAGTTGATGTTGCGCCAGTGGTTGTGGTGGTAGGTTATGTGCAGGTGTCCGCTGTCTTCGTCCGCGTTGCTGTCGCTGTGGCCGACTAGGGAGCCTTTCCACTGGGGGGTGTTAGTTGTTGTATGGATGAGAGGTATGAAGGGGAGGAAGGAAAGGGGGGTATTGGATGGGAAGAAAGGGGGCTTACGTGGTCATGGAAGACATTCCATGAAATCGTCACGTCGTCGCTGCCGTGCGTGATATCGAGGAGGCCGTCGTAGTGGTCCTTGTCACCGACGAGGCCTTCGGTGGAGAACTGTTTCTTCGCGTTAGCATCCCTTTTACACCCCCTCATATATTCTCCCAAACATAATCCAAACACAATAACCATGAAGGGGGAGGAATAACGCACATCACAGTGATCAACCCACACCCCGCTCGAGTACTGCACCTCGACGAGATCCTTGCCCTCGGGCGGGTCGTGGAAGTACAGGTTGCGCAGGATCACGTTCGACGCCTCCTTGATGCGGAAGCCGCCGTTCGTGAGGCCGGATTGCGAGCCGGAGCCGAGGACGGTTGTGTCGGAGACGAGGTCGATGACTATTCCATCCATTCATTAGTCGCGTTCCTTTCTCTTTCTTCTTTCTTGTTTCTCTTTTTTTCTTTTCTTTTTTTTTGTGGCGAGGGGAGTTAGGGTTTAAGGGAAGAGTTGGGATTCAAGAAGGGAGGTGAAAGGGAAAGGAAACGCACCATCACACCCATCCAAAACCCCCGAAATGGTAATCACACCACCGCTCTCGGCAGCGGCCTCGAGCTCCGCGCACGAAGACACCGTCGTCCCGCTCCCGCTTCCACCACCCGTCGTACCCGCGCCGTACCCGACGAGGCCGTAATCAGGTGATCCGCAGGCGCCCGTGCTACCGGCGCCACCACCGGTCGTGGTCCGCGTGGCGGTCGTCAGGGTTGTTCGGGTCGTTGTGGGTGCGGATGTTGGGGCGGGGGCGCCGCCGGTGAAGGCGCAGGAGCATTCCTAGTTTCGTTAACACATTACGATCTCCGTTATTCTTCTTCGAGATCTCTATTCTTTTTGGCAGTATGAAGATTATGGAAGTGAAACAAACCTTCGAAATCGCACTCGGCTTATTCGAACAAGCCGTCGCCCAGCCAGGCAAGCCAGCGGTCGCCGTCACCATGGACTGGGTGAAGGTTGCGCAGAAAGGGGATGCGGTGGCCGGCTGCGCGGTCATGAAGGAGGCGCAGGGGTCTGTGTCGGGGTTTGTGCAGGCCCGGACGAAGGGCACGAGGGCGAGGAGGGCGTAGCGCTGCATTTTGGCGGTGATGCTGGACTACGTGATGGAAGGGGATGAGGTTGGAAGGGGAGATGTGAGATTGGGTTGGTGATTGAGGGTCTTTATACCCGTCTCCTGATGCTCACTGGGGGAGGTCTCTCGAGGAGAGTCTCCCATACGAGCAACGAAGAGGTAGCCGCATTGAGACAGAAACCTCATGAAGCCATCGTGAACCATGAGCGTCGGCGGAGGATCTCAGGAGATTTCCTTCATCTCAATTCCACCAGTCGCATCTGCTGCACAGCGATTCCCTTGAACGTTGGCATCGCCTCCAACGTCAACAGCGCGTATGAGGCGACTCAAGAATATCACCAAAGCCAGCATTGGCGGAAATGAGCATGTCAAGCTTTGCACAATACCGGTAGGTAGTGTTGACGCCCTTTTCCATGGTGACAGAACAGGATCTGAAAATTACTCATTGGTGGAATATCGATCCGCGAGAAGTTCGAGGAAAGATTTAGGCGAGTCGGGTCAAGATGTGTTGCGCTACAGAAAGATGAAGGTGCCTGGCGTCCAGCTTCCACCGTACGGAAGATCTGCCGACTCGGCGGAACATTTTTCTCGTTGTTGAGTGAGGGTCGGGTAAAATCCAGACACCCCCAACGCTACGTCTTGGCTCTCTTACTTGCGAGACGCATACTGGTCTGAGGAGGTCGAGACATAGGACGATGGGATTGTTCGTTGAAATGAGGATTCTTATTTATCCAGCCGATTAAAACGGTATTTCCACCAAGGGAGATGAGGCGTTGAGGTTGCGATTCTCAGGGGCTTGTAGTCAGAGGGTTATTCGCCAGCGACCGAACTGGTTGAAAGGGATCGTAAGGAAGACTCAACTGAGTGACGAGTATGTACTATGACTAAAACGATACTCAATCAACGATGAGAAAACGGATGAGATGTGTGTGTGTATTTGTATATGTGCTTCCGTCTTGGCTTTTCATCACGGGGAGTACCATCCCCAGCACGGTTCCAGATCCGAAGCTCGAGGGGTTGATATTTCGATACACAGACAGTTTGATGTGATGTAAGGACAAAAAGGAGTCAACTGGCAAAAAAAAAGAAAAAAAAAAAAACGTACAACACCAGGGATTCGCTGGTCGTCACCGACCCAACTACTAATCTGGCCCTCACCGGCTTATCTATGGGAGAGCGGACGGGATCCCGAGTTCTACTTGGTTGGTCTGGCAGAGTCCTAGTCAGCCTGGACGCTTCCACGCTGCTGCCTTACGTGTAAGGAGGACAAAGGGGTCAGGTCTATATAGAGACCTGAACAGGTGTAGTAGGTAGCCCGGCGATCTGCCTCCTGAATTAACGTATCCCTTGCCTCTCATACCGCTCAAGTGGTTATGAGCCCTCCGACTCTGGTCTTAGTTGCAAACTTCACCGAATGAACTGTCACCTCACTCTGATTGTTTTGCGACAAAGACACGGAGCTAACTAGCCGATCGGCGTGATCAGGCAGGGAACCATGGCACCTGATATTGATTTTTCATCGGTGCGTGAGCATAAGCTCATCGGAAAGCGAAATTACTTCGAGTGGAGAAGATATTTCGATAGGACTGCGAAAGCTCACGAATTGTGGGAGATTCTTTCTGGAGAAGAGAGCATTCTGTCGCCTCCCGACGAAGAACAGCACATTGTTTTCACCACTGCAACCGGTAAAACAGTTGATGCAGGCCGCAGCTTGCTAAGGTATCAGATCGCAAACGATAGATACAAAACAAACAAAAGCAAAGTTAAGCTACTGCGGCAACTCATCGATGAGTCGGTTTGCGAGCCCATTGCAGACGAGATTGAGGATGAGCGGAACCCTATAAAAGCCATGCTATGGCTTCGCAACCAGTATTCCGTCACAGACGAGAAAGCATCTCTCGACTTGCTAGAAGAGATTCACAACACGAAGCTGGAATCTTTTGAGTCAGTTACCAACTACGTAAACAAACACCGAGAACTTGCTGGCAACCTTCGACGAGCAAAATACATGATATCTGACAGTGAGACTGTCACCAACATAATGGCTGGACTACCCAACTCGTACACTTCGTTCCGAAACATGTGGGAATGGGACCGAGCAAAGAATGCTGACAAGTCTCTCGATATGAACTTCTTCATGGATCGACTTCTGGCAGAAGAAGTACGAGTGAAAGAACGTCTTGTTGAACAAGACAGACAAAGAAAGGAAAAGGAGAGGGACAGTAACAAAGACGAGCGAAACAAGCGTGACAAGCATTGGCGACGTGAGCACTACAGATGCGACAATGAGGGATGTCCCTAACCCACGAGGGCCGTATCGCGAGAAAAGTGCTGGGTTTGCTCACCCTGAACTGAAACCTCAAAATGTCCGCACGAAGGAGGCCAGACAGCACAGTGACAAAGATGTCAACAATCGCAAACCAGGCAACAGACTTGTTGCAGCCGCTTTGATGGACTCCGCCGTACTGAAAGACAAGATAATGCAGGCAACAGAACAGTTTCGCCTAAATGTTTCAGCAGCACCGGAAGACAACCACAAACCACCTTATGTCCTCATACATACCGAGGACAACCGCACCTGCAATCTCACGGGCTATGAGATGTATGAACGAGACACGCTGAATACCGGCATGAATTCCTCCACAGTACTCTCAACGCACTCTGGCTCCGTTTCACCTGATGTCTGGTTAGCTGATTCTGGAGCTGGCGTCCACCTGTTGTTAGGAATCACGATAACTCAAGCCCAGGCAGTGCTGGTAAATGAAGGTATGGTGTGTAGAAATTAACCAAGCTGAGGAAAAAAAGAAAGAAGGAGAAGAAACGCTAGTTTACAGGCCGGGCGGGTCGAAATCTACCTAAGTGCGGCACGAGCGCCGGTGCGCGGGTCCGTGCCACGCTGCGCCCGTCGCCAGAGTGCTCGAAAGGTTCGCCGGGACCTACCCGGTAGCTACCGGGTAGGTGACCCGCCCCTTTGGTTTCCTCCGCTCCATCTCTTTACCTGCCTACCCGGTAGCTACCGGGTAGGTCCCCAGTCCCTCACGACCGCCGAGGCCGTGACAATCCCCCGCTCCACAAAGACTCGTCCCGAGTCTTTCGAATGGGTCCCTTACCCTGAACCGACGCCTCATTCTCTGGTGAACCGATTGTCGCGCCGGCCGGTCGTCGTCGTCGTGTTCAGGGGTCGAATTCGTCCAGGGGCCGCCGCCTTTTTCCATTCCTCCAACCGCTTAGGTGGCCCTGCCTCGTCGGGGGTTTTCTTTGTGATAGTCGGATAATTTTGTCGGCGCGTTCTTGAAGTTAGACGCCGGGTACCAGGGTGTCGTCCGGGTCCCAGCCTTTCCATTGCACCATGTAGAATAATTTTCCGTTCTTGATTCTCGACGATATCACCTTTTCCACCTCGAATTCCTCGACGTCTTCGCTGAGATCGACGGGTTCTCCGGCCGGTCGTTCGTAGTCCTGGCCGGGTAGCGGAGTGTTGGCGTATTTCCGTAGTCGGTCGGCGTGGAACCAGCGGGAACCCTTCCATGTCTCGGGTAATTCGAGCAGGAAAGTGTTCCGGTTTTCCGGTTTGTACCCCAGAATCCGGTAGGGTTTTCGCGTCATCGGGTAGTCCAGCTTGTCGCTGGGCCGGTCCGTTTGTTCGCCCTGGTCACTCGTGATTGTTTCCGGCCAACCGTGAATTCTGAATGGCCCTTCGTAGTATAATCTTGCCGCCAGTTCAGCTGTGACGGTGTCTCGGCAGGGACTGGTCCAGGTTAATTTTGAAAGCCGGTCGATCACCACGAAAATCATATTGTACCCTGCAGAGTCCTCGGGGAATTTCTTGAAATCCACCACCACATGTTGCCATGGGTGGTCCGGAACTGCTAACGGCTGCAGCTTTCCCGGGGGTCTTGTCTCGTGGCACTTTGCTGGCTCGACAGGGGGCAATTTGCGACGTATCGGTCGACGTCGCCGTGTAATCCCTTCCACCAATATCGTGCGGCGACCAGCTGCCTTGTCTTGTTCTTCCCGGGGGTGTGCTGTTGCAATTCGGCAATGGGCCTCCTCAATCAACTTGGTTCGGAGCTGATTTTCATCGGGGACGATCAGTCGACCTTGGTAAACGACCAGGTCTCCCAACCGAGAAAAATTTCCGTCCTCCAGCTCGCCGGCTTTTTCGCGGTATTCCGTCAGCGCTGCGGACTCTCGGTTGGCTTGCAGTAGTGCGTCCGTCAATGCCACTCCCGATACGTCAGGCGGTTCCATGTTTCCCAGTTCGCAGACGAGGATTGGGTCGGCGTGGCTCGCCGCTTGGCCCTGGTCACCTGCACCTACCCGGTAGCTACCGGGTAGGTCCGCAGAAATTTCCGATAACACCGGTTTGAACAGCACCATGGTACGCTGCTCATCTCTCTTTTGTTTCTGCGTCTTCAGGTCCTCTTCCGGCCTCGATAAAATATCGGCCACTGTGTTTTTCGAACCAGGACGGTACGTGATGACGAAATTGTATTGGGATATTAATTCTGCCCAGCCCGCCTGCCTCAAATTCAAGACACGCTTCACCGTGAAATATTCCAGGGGCTGAGTGGTCGGTTAAAATTGTAAACGGCTTCTGGCGTTGCAAACCGATCAATTCCGTCCGCCAGCAGAGCAAACCCTTGATGACAGCCAGCATTTCCTTGTCGTGAATCCCGTAATTTAATTCGGCACCGTGCAGTGTCTCGGAATAAAATCCCACAGGGTGCCGAGGTTCGTCCGGACTCGTTCGTTGCGAGAGCACGCCGGCCGCCACGCCGTCTGACGCGTCGGTTTCCATCAGGGGTTTCCCTGTCGAACGAAAAAATGGTGTAGCACTGGCGCCGTCGTGAGCGCAGTTTTCAGGGCCTCAAATGCCTTCTGGCATGCGTCCGTCCACGTCAGATCGGCGCCGGTGCCTGTCAGTTTGTTCAGGGGGGTTTCGCAATTTTTCCGTAGTCCTGGATGAACTTCCGGTAAAAATTACAGAACCCCAAAAAGGATCGGACGCGTCGTAGCAGTGCGCTTTCCGTTTTCCGCGAGGGGTCTCCCAGGCTCCCACGATTTCTACCTTGTCCGGGTCGACCCTCACGCCGTCGGTGGAAATTATGAACCCCAGGGAACTTCGTCTTCCGCACTGAAAATTCGCACTTCTTCAGGTCCGCCTGCAGGCCCGCTTTCCGAAGCTGCCCGAGGACTTTCTTCACGTGTTCGGCGTGTTCTAACTCATTTTCAGAATAGATGAGTATGTCGTCAATGTACGCCGTACAGAAATCGTCCAGAAAATCCCGCAGTGTGTCGTTGATAAATCTCTGAAACGTGGCCGGCCCATTCGTAAGGCCGAACGGCAAAACCTTGTATTGGTACGCGCCATACCTTGTCCGAAAGGCAGTCAGTTCTTTGGCGTCGTCCGCCATCCGGATCCGGTGAAACGCTTGACGGATATCGATTTTGGTGAAGACTTTGGCGCGTCCGATCCTTGCCAATGTCTCGTCGATTAATGGCAGAGGGTATCTGTCCTTTCTTGTCAGGGAATTTAATTTCTGGTAGTCGACGCACATACGCAGGGAGCCGTCTCCTTTGCGTGCCAGGGAGCACAGGAGCAGCCCAGGGGTGCATTCGTCGGCTCGATAAATCCCTTGGCGAGATTTTCGTGGATGTAGGTACGACATGCTTCAGCTTCTTCGAGCGACATTTTGTACAGTGCACTATATCCCAAAGACTCGGGTTTCCCATCGATTTCCACGTTGTGGTCGACGCCAGGGACGGTGCGGGGGCAGTTCGTCGGACGCCGCTTTGCTGAAAACGTCGAGGTAATCGTGATAGCATGAGGGAATCTTTTCCAGGCACGCGGCTACGAGCTCGGCTTCGTCCGGCGCCGTCGTCGTCATTTTCAGTTCGGAAATCCTCGCGTCCAGCTCCTGCAATGTCACGGCACCATGAAAATCGGTGTCCCCTCGTTCGACGATTTTCTGGAACGTGGAGACGTCCAGAGACGCTACGCGTACTGGCCTTTTCTTGTACCAGCCAATGGAGTCTCGCGTCAGCGTGTACGGCCCCTGCGCGTCGCGCGGCCCCTCTTGTCGTGTTCCGCGTTGTCAC